>OX376373.1:36413643-38813643 GCA_947369275.1 Nemotelus nigrinus | reverse complement strand
CCTTGCGCCTAAATACAATCTGAAGGAAGAGCTAAATTACAGCGCAAGTGCCAAATTATACATAGCTTCAAATGAAAGGCAAAAGTAAAGAAACCTAATACATATTAATCAGAATAATGAACCCAATTCATAGACTCTTCGAAAAATTGTTGTTTTTATTTTAATTTATGCGAAAAATATAAAAAGGATGTAGACATTCTAAAGCCGTTTCATTTTTTCACTCCACCATTGATGCAGATATTGAGCCAGTATGGAGCTCTGAATATTCGTAATATTCAGCCTTACGAATCTTAAACGGTAATTTGGATAAGATCGAATAATATAAAATGCATTCTTAATATTGCGCTGGTGAATAACTTTACTAGTTTGCTTATTTTTTTCGTATGTTTGTAGAATTTAATGAAACACCTCGGATAGAATATTCACCCGAATTACATAAAAATGCTTCCACATTATGCAAAACACACCGGAGTCGTTTTGAAATTAGTATTACTTATCCAATTATTGCTTTTTCCACTCTTGCTAATTTAATATTTTCTACGTATTCATCAATGCTAAATATTCAAATACATATTTATTAATTTTTATTACAACGGAAATTTATTTTGCATGCCTGTGCTATTTATTTATGATCGATTTTAATAGTCAGTTAAATGACACATACGCAGGCTTATAGGTTTTTAGATTTTGATGACTCTGAGTCTCTTAATCATAGGGGAAATGATTGATTTTGGGTGCGCAAAGTAATAGCAGCGGAAATGAATTGAATTCGAATTCATGAAATTTTTTTTACTAATATCATGAAACTCTTTTTACTAATGAGCTAGGTGACTGAAATAAGATCGAGCATTGTTGAAAAATTTTAAATTGCGATAGCTTTTGATAGAACTACCAAATCATTATGAAACTTGAAGACGATATTTAAATTATTAAACACTCGTCGGTTTTTATGAACCTGCTGATAACATTGCAAGTATGGCAAGCACTGAAAATGAAAAGGTCCAAATCATCGACTCTCCTGAAAAGTTTTCGATTTTTAGAAAAAAAGCAGCTCATATAAAAATGTTATGAAATATTCAAATTTGGCTAAACTGCCAAAGTAAAACTTTTGAAATTCCATATGGGGCGAGAACGGTAGTCCTTTCCCAATTCGCTTGTATTTTAAACATCAGAAAGTTCTGTTCACGGGAACTAATGACAAATGGCAAATGGACCTTATTGTGGGCAAAATTCAGTAGAAATCTGGTCAAATCACGGCATAGTTTCTAGCTATTGTTGTTTTTACATTTTGTGTTATAGCTTTAGTAAGCAATTTTGTCACAAAATTTTCAAATGGCAATGACAGTGACAATAAGCAACAAACATTAAGATTTAAAAAAATTGAAAACTTTTGAGAGTGGTAGCCCTTAATTTCTTTGTAACTCTATAACTTCCAATGCAGTCATCAGATCGACACGAAATGGGTTGACTTCAACGTGAGGCAGATATTTTTGGATTTGGTGCTAGCAAAAATTTGCCAGCCCGAAGTATTTTTGTAGTTTCGTATCAATAATTGTTAAAGTAAAATATTCATTTCGTGAACATATATAATGAAAAGAAGTAAACAATGTTTGAATTTTCCCAATTCTGGACATTTTTCAAATGGCAGCCCTAAAAGTCTTTCTATGTCTATAACTTTCGATGAAGACGTCGGATGAAAACCAGATTCATATGGTTAGCTTAATTTTGACGAGAAGCAGTTGTGGTGGTAGACTTTAAGTTGCAGTGCTGGCAAAATTGTGCAAGCACTGAACCTTTTTGTTCATTTATATTACAGGAATTGGTTTTCTCAAAGTTTTGTAAGATACGCAACCGATAATAAATAACCGCAACAAGTGTTTGACTTTGTCTTTAAATACACACAAAATCTGCGCGATTTATATATTGTTCATCGAACGAGTTTTTCCTCTTGTACTTTTTCGGTATGAATGCAGTGCGTGTAAAGAGCCTGCGTACAAGTATGAGTTTTCAATGAAAGGCAATATGTCGCGTATTTTATAGAAAAATAATAATTTAATTTTAATATTGTCAAGGACAATCTAGTTCACAGTTTGGAAAAAATCGCAGAAAGCCCCACAGCCCTAGGATATTAATCCTAAAGAATACTTTTGGAATGCTTTGGACAAATGGGTCCGAAAAAAGAACCATTCAATTTAGCCAATCGTAAAATCCGCACTATAGGAAGAATGGAGCTTAGTATTAGCTGATGTGACCAGTAAATTTGTTAAATCAAAGTCGAGAAGATTGAAAGCCAAGTGAAATCCGAAATAAAAAAGGTGAAACTTCGGAAAAATTAGGAGAAAGCTGAATTTTGGTGTGAACCTTGGTACTGGCGTGTTGAACAAAACGTCATTAGTCCCTATCGATCCGAGTGCTGCGTTACTTTTTATACGGGGTCAAAGGTCACCAAAAGTGACCTTTCCTAAAATCTCAGTAACGGTCACGTCTTCAGAAAAACAATGTAGGACGAATTTGTAGCTTAAAAAATTTCCAACAAAAAAATTTTTATAACTTTTTCTTGTAACTATAACCGTTTTTGAGACATATTGATCTAAACATTTGCTACTAACAGCATCCTCTTTCTCAACGGCATGTTGATATCACCCGATTTTGATAACGACTTGGAATGTTTGTGAGTTTGTTTTTCTGTGTTTCAGAGACGCATGAAAAAAACATGTAAGCAAACTTATCTACCAGACTCCAGGGTAGGTGGAAAAGTGTGCTCCGAAAAGTTACCACCACCCCCGCCCCCTTTTCTATAAAAGTTGTAGGAACATCTGCTCGCTACTCACTTCTCGGGAATAAACTGTATTGCTGCATCATGTATGGGATATTCCACGAATGAGCAGGACAAAACCACAACATTGCAGGTGAAAATAGGCTTTGTAACATATCATGGGCCTAGAAGTATGAAAAAGCAAGATAATATAATGGCATAATTCTGTAACCGCTCATTCTTGACATTATAGGAGCTCAACCCGGTGCAGACTATCCCCGAATAATCAGTTTTTTTACCAATCCTGTGATGACTGCATAGCGCCAAAGAGACATGGCACGTCTCGAAACCAATTTGCACCTGAAATTACGTGACCTTGTCCTGATCGTTCATGGGATAAAACGGTATGGAAAAGAAACTAAAAAAAACAGTTATTTCGGGATGGTACGTTTGCGGGGGTGGGTAGGGTGTGGGTAGGATGTTGGTGTAAGGCTGGTCCTGCGATGTCAAGAATAGGCAATTAACAGGATAAAAAGTGATCTTATCTTGTTTAACAATGGGCAAAGAATAGGCAACGAGCTCATTTCTCAAGATTCGGGATGGAAGCTTCGGGATACCATTTTATGGGAAAGGGTGGGGGGGATAACTTTTCGGAGCACACTTTTCCATCTACCCTGGAGTGAAGTAGATAAGTTTGTTTACATGTTTTTTTTTCGTCCGCCTCTTAAACATAGAAAAACAAACTCACAAACATTCCAAGTCGTAACCAAAATCGAATAATATCAACATGCCGTTGAGAAAGAGCATGCTGTTAGTGAAAATGCTTGGATCAATATATCTCAAAAACGGTATTGGTTTCAAGAAAAAGCTATAAATCTTTTTGTTGGAAAGTTTTTAAGCTACAAATTCGTCCTACATTGTTTTTCTGAAGACGTGACCGTTACTGAGATATTTAGGAAAGGTCACTTTTGGTGACCTTTGACCCCGTGTAAAAAGTAACGCAGCACTCGGTTCGATGGGGACTTTTGACATTTCGTTCAACACGCCAGTACCAAGGTTCACACCAAAATTCAGCTTTCCCCTAATTTTTCCGAAGCACCATGTTAAATTTCCCCGGACTATAATGAAAGCAAAAGCTTCTGCTACCAAATGTTGAATGTATGCTAAAAACCTTTATTTTGTATTTTTAAATGTTATTTTATTAAACATAATGTGGTAATTTTTAGTATTCCATATTACCAACCGTAAGAAAACTTTTCGCGCCAATTAGGATTTAGGTTTCGTGTCTTTTTTCCTACTGCTGACTTTTTCAAATTTCAATAAAATGCTATTTAAAAGTTTTAAAATGATGTAAAGAAATAGAGAAATAATTCTAACGTTTTGGTAAAATGCTGCTTTTCATTGCAAAGTAATACCTGTAGGTAGACCTTTTATGCTCATCATGACAAAGACAGCACTAATAACAAAAGTAGCATTAGAAACATGCGTTGCTTATAAAATCGTACTTAAATGTATTTATCTAAGAATTGTATCAAAATATAAACATAACTTTTTAAATCAAGTTTTATAATAGTTGGAACTTTCTAAAAATGATATAGAGTTTTGGACGCGTTTTAAATTTAATAGAGTTTTTCGTTAAATAAGAATCGATCGCAATAAAACGGACCCTGTTCCATATAATATTCAAAACTATTTACCCAAAAGGTAGATAAACTTTTTTATATGATTTATTACTAATTATTATTTGTTAATTGAAGTCAAAGTTCATCTTCGATGATGTTGGCTATCTTTGCATTTGGAAAATTTAATAGTGTGTTAATAATTGGAAGCTATCAAGTTTTTCGTTCCATTTCAAATATATGTGGAAGTAAGATAGTATTTATCATCAGATGAGTGTGTATAGCTTCTAAATATATCCCTTAGTAACGAATTTGTTAGATTTCCGAAGTATCGTGCTCTTTTATTCTACAAATCTTTCGCTATATTTCGCTCGAACAAATCTAGCTTATTATGCTGCTGGTGTCAAGATTGAAAACTAGTTAGGGTATACAATTATTGGTTGCCTCAGTTACTACATATAAGAACAATTTTAGCCGTCATTTTAGATTTTCTCCACCAAAACAATCCAAATAGATTTTTTTCAACGGAACCATGTTTACTGTAGAATGATAATGAGAAATCGAAAATCTTCATTTTCAAGTATCAACTAGCTCTCGATATACGAGCCTGAGAGAGATTTTGTGCATATTTCTGTATTGGAAAAATTTGGCGTGATAAGAATTCTCGTTAAGCCAGTACTTAACGGGATGGTTTTAGAAAAGTTGATTTTTGTAACCTTTGATATTTAATTACTTTTTTTTGTGCATACGATTTTGTAACGGACATTGTGTTTTTCATCCTACAATAAATATGATTCCGTTCAAAAACCTTCACACAATATTTTTTTATCATAACAGGCGCGTTTTGTTTAAAATTGCTTGGTTTTAGTGTTTTTCTGCAGAGTCGAATTGTAGTGAAGTATACTGTTGTGGGAACTTTTCGGAGGACACTTTTTCACCTACCCTGGAGTCTGGTAGATAAGTTTGTTTACATGTTTTTTTATCCGCCTCTTAAACATAGCAAACCCAACTCACAAACATTCCGTCGTAATCAAAATCGGATAATATCAACATGCCGTTGGGAAAGAGGATGCTGTTAGTAACAAATGTTTAGATCAATATATCTCAAAAACAGTTATGGCTACAAGAACAAGTTTCAAGTTCTTTTTTGTTGGAAATTTTTTAAGCTACAAATTTGTCATACATTGTTTTCCTGAAGACGTGACCGTTACTGAGGTATTTATTTTATGTCGGATTTCACTGGACTATAAGCTCTTTGAAGAGGTAGAAGGGTCAGTTAGAACAATTTATGTTGCAAGTTTTGATACAAAAGTAGCTAAGATTTCCGACTTAAAAAAACTCGATAAAATGGAAAAACGTGAGGTTATCTTTTTTATTCACAAAATAATATTCACAGAAATTTCATAAAAACATCAATTAATTACCATGTTTGTGGATTTCCATCCGTGCGTACAACTTCAACAATTTTCATTTAGCTCGCATGTAAATAAAACAATACGGAAAATATAATGCTTGATGGAAAGATGTCCCTTGATTTTTCTTCGGCTTATCGTGATTTACAAGGTAAAAATCGGGACTAATATTGCATCTGAGGCTCGAAACTGAATCGCTCGTGCCGGCGCTGGAAACTATAAATTGTTTAATGTCTAATAAACAAATGATTTATCTAATTTTAGCTTTATTAGCTTATATTAGCCTTACTTATTGGTTAGATTATTTTACTTTTAGTTGTATTCATTTTATTTGAAACTGCAGCCAAATGGTGACGGCCTTAACACCGCAGCCAACCATTTTATCGTTCAAAATCATGTCTTATTTCAAGTTTCATTTTATCATACGCCCTTTGAGATTTTTTATCGAATGGAAAATCAACATCATCGGCTACAAATTGATGTATTACATCAAGTTCACGTCACAATCTCAATTGAACTATTTACGTTTCTGGGTAAAATCACAACATGAACATCTTCAACTACTATCGGATACTTAAGACGGATAAGATAATAATAATAATTGAGCGGAAGTGTCAGCATTATAAATACAAGAGACTGCAATACGGTCATTACATTGTGCCTGTGTCATCAGTTCTCAATTAAGTCACTTTTAAAATGATCCATAAGAATTTTATATTCTTATTTTTAGTGTTGTTTTTAACGCGAACCTGTGTGGCTGAAACCTCCGGAGAATATGCTGGCTATTGTGACCCGTACAACTGCAAGGCTCCAGATTGCCGTTGCTCATCTACAGAAATCCCTGGTGGACTAAATTACTCAAGCACTCCACAATTTGTGCTTCTTACTTTTGACGACGGTGTCACAGTGGGAAATTTCGACTTTTATCAGAGAATATTCTCGAATCGGACCAATCGTGATGGTTGCCCTGCTGCAGGAACATTTTTCATTTCTCATGAATATACAGACTATACTATGGTTCACACATTGTACAGTCAAGGGCATGAAATAGCCTTGCACTCGATCTCGCACAACGTTTCCACCGACTACTGGAAAAATATCAGTGTGGCAGGCCTGCGTGATGAATTCGCTGGAGAACGTTCTCTAATGTCAACGTTTGCTTCGATTCCAGAAGATTCAATTCAAGGAATCAGACTTCCGTTTTTGCAGATGTCTGGCGATAATAATTTCGAAATGATGTATAGAGAGAAGTTCCTGTACGATTGTTCCTGGCCAACACGACACTCTAAGCCTGGTCTGTGGCCGTACACTCTGGACTATTTGTCAACGCAGGACTGTGTGATTGGGCCTTGCCCGGAACGGAGCTGGAGAGGAGCTTGGGTTCTACCAATGATTTCCTGGATCGATGGGAGAAAAGAAATATGTTCTATGGTAGATGCTTGTCTTGAGTTGTAAGTGATAATATTGTTCAGGAGTAAATAAGCTCCGTCAAACTTTTATAGACCAACAACGGTAGATGGTTTGACAGACTTTATGATCGCCAATTTTAATCGAACGTACTTATCGAATAAAGCTCCATTTGGATTTTACGTTCATGCTGCTTGGTTCAATGTGGATCCAATTAATCTACCGGCGTACATTAAGTTTATCAACTATCTTCAGACTCGTCCTGATGTATACTTGGTAAGTAGTATCAAAGGCTCAGAAGAGAGAGATGTAAGGAAATGAAAACAGCAGTGAGAAGTGATGCAATTTGCCCGCATCAGAGCGTTAGTAGTAGTGAGGAAAACTGTGGGTACTATGGGCTAATTTGACAGACTTTTACTCCGTGAACAGAAAGATAGAGATAGTAGCCCATTTGACACATTATAACCAAAAGCTCGTAGATCTTAGGTATCTGAGACACCAAAAGGAATATCTGAAGTAGTAATTCTATCAATTCGTTCTAATTATAGCTTTTACTTTTGTAGTGAAATTGCTTAACTAAATTTCGCATATGTACACGCTTATTCCATTTCCTCAAATCTCTCTTTTCTGAGATCAAAAGACAATAGCAGGCACATTAAAAATTTCCAATGTCGACTTTTTTCACAAAACACTTTGATTTTATTTACTTTAGGTTGGTGGCTCTACCGTTATTGATTGGGTGAAAAACCCTGTGCCTCTTAGCAAAATGAACAACAGTAAATGGTCCAGCTGCAGGAAACCAAGTCCATCGCGTTGTAGTCCAAAAACGTGTCGACTAACCAAAGGCGAAGAAGAACGATATTTGACAATGTGCTCAGGAAATTGTCCTGCATCGTATCCTTGGGTTGGAAACCCACTAGGAAAATGAATTAAGCATTTCTTGCAAAGTATAACAAAGACAATTACTAGCACTTTTTTCATTTTTTTAGTATGATTGGTATTTAATAAAGTGCTGCGGCTGGTTTCAGATGTATTGCAAATAATAAAGACTGTCATACTTGTTAGACATATAATCGTTTGGTTTTATATAAATTAAAATGTATCAATTTGCAGCTGCAACTGCATTGTTTCCATAAATAAAAATCAACTGGATCGAACCCGTTTAAACACGAGGATTGTGAAAATTGGCAATCGAATGGCATTGTGAAAGACGCAGAGTTGTTTATTACATTATAACAACTGATTACTGGCCAGGAGGTGAGTAATTTGACTCAAGGAAGCAATAATTCTTCTGCATATTTTTGCAGAATAATCAAGTAGGTGTTTCAGCGCAGCAAATGTGTTAAAACTTGACAGTACTATTCATTTTCCAACAGTCACCATTAATCTTTAATCGTGCAAGATATTTCAAAGAGATGAATTTGTACAAGTACAAGTTGAAATTATTGGTCCCAAATTTATCAAGTACCTTTTTCTCTTCAAATGGTTTATCTGAAAATTATTATTTTCTATGGCCAAATCAGAAAAATAATCATCCCGCAAAAACAATTCCAATTTGATTCTGCTTTCGGAGGCTGATTCCGCAAAACGATCGAATTTCCCGTTTCAATATGCTCGGCTTCGATAAGCTGTAGAAATGATATACGTTGTCTATGCTGATTTATAGACAAGAAGGGAACCGTGATCAAATTCAATTATTATTACAGAAGTTAAATATACAAATAACATCCTATGTAAACAACAAACCAGCTCCAGGCTCTGTAACGCAACAAAAACCAAAAAGAAAATGCTGGAAGTACCGTTGCGTTAATGCACAAATATATTTGGGCCTTTCAGCGGGAGCTTGTTATTTGTTATTATATGTATGAAGACATCATTAGAACGTGCATTGAGCCAATATAAGGTCTGTTCCCGTACTTTTAGTAACTGAATTTTCCTGAACTTTACTGAATCATGTGGTGGGGGAAATTCATGAAAGTACGAGAACGCTCTCTTTGCATTTCCTGAAAAGTGACAAAGAAAAGTGTCAGTTTTCGGTTTTTCGAAGAACAATAGTGGTTGTAAGGTTATCCTAAGCGGTGATTAATTATCGCGACAAAACTATTCGGCCTTCATAGCACAATTACGCAAAAAATATGTTGCTTGCGGCGCACATTTGAAACTATTTACTAGCACCACACCATTTGACACTTTTCAGTATTTTTCAGTAGCTCAGACTCTACTGAATTTTACTGAAAGAGGGGAAATTTTCAGTTTTCAGTAAAACGGAGTACGGGAACAGCTTCATTGCAATTAATCGCGATTAATCGCAATTAATCGTAGTACGGGAACAGACCTATAATTTCAGTGTTATGTGTTGTATATTTCAATGCACTGCAAAGAGCAGTATGTTCCGGCTTAAAATAGTACGAGATGTTGGAGTTTTTGTCTGAGACACACGAGTTTCCATTGCGTTGCTGTAAATTTACCTTAAAGTGTAATTTAGCTGTTAAATAAAATAAAACTATTTCGCATAAACTGGAGTTTTGTAAGTTTTTTTTCTTTTTGATTCCAAATATTTGCCGCTAAGAATCAAAAAATTCTGTTTCGCTTGGGTAAGAAATCTATAACAAGGCAGGCACTGCTTCCTTTGCGTGCAACGACGAGCCACCTTTGCTGTCCGTCGAAAAAAATTTATAAAATTCTTAAACTAGATTCAAACTCTCGGCAACTCATTACGAACATAAACGAGAATGTGAGTCTGAATGACACGCCTTCAAGATCTTCGCACGTTGTTTACTTGCGCGCCTTAATTCTAAAGCTGCAAAATTGGGTTTTTTGGGTATGAGTTGCTGGATGTTTGGATGACAGTCTGGATGTAACATTACTAGAGTAGAAGTAAGCCATTTTGTAAGTTTGGGATCCCACGAGTGCTTGAATTACTAATGCAAGCTAGTTTATTTATTTAATCGCAAATCGATTTACTAGCAGCTGCACAATTGCAAATAAGAGTGCATAGAAAATAAAAATATACAATTCATATCCAGCAATGACAGATAATCTGAATCAAAATATTGTGGTACGAATATAACCATTGAAAGTGGCTATGGAGCGTAGAAGAGGGCCGAGTTGAAAGTTGGCACAAAACATGAAAAAAAGACACAAAACATGAGGAAAAAAGTATCTGTACGTGCAAATAGTGCTTAAAAATAACAGAGGATTCATTTCGCTAATCAAAGATACTATGAAAGAAGTTAAATAGCTGCAGCCGATTTTGTACAGACATTTGTCAATGAAAACTCTGTTTTCAAACTCCTGCTGAACTGATTCAACGGTATCGAAAAGGTTTGTGATAAAAGGACTCCAGACTTGACTAGAGTATTCGAGTTTGGAACGAATAAGGGTAATAAATAACTTGGCACATTTGGAAATGCTAAAAGAGTTATGGCAAGCACCTATAGTAAAAATTAAAGCAACCTCACAGCAATCCTTGTTGCTTCTAGAGGTTGAAGCTGATAGAGAGCTTCATCACATATATGTATACAATAAATTTGCATACGAGCGTGGAATGATCAGTTTTACCACTCACTTTTTCCACTGATTAGCTGAACTGGGAAGGTTGATTTTGGAGTTTGGTCTTTTAACGGGGAAGTTGGGTTTTGGTGCTTGAACGTGTAGGAGTTTTTGAGATTGGCTTTGGTGGAGATGAGTCCAGCTTTTGGAATAACAATTGGGGAGAGTAAAAGGAAGACGGCTAGACTGATTTAGCTAGAAGGATTATCTTTTTTGAAGACAACGAGATTAGATAAATAGTTGTGTGTTGGGAGTTAAAATTCGTTTTGATTGGAAGGTGAAGTGAATCCCCTGACTCAGCAAGAAGCAATTTTGTTTCGTGACTTGCAAGTGGAAGATTTCGAGTTGCGAAGTTGGCGAAGTCAGTTCTGCAGTTTTTCCGGTGGATGAGTCACGGAGTGCAAAAGCGTGAAAAGGTCTGATGCCGACCTTGGGAAAAAGTGTAATGGGCCATTGTTTTGCTGGAATCAAACGGCGTTAACGTGTCCCCGTGCTTGACCCTGTCCAGGATGGCCTGAATTTTTACGTACGGAATAATACGGCGATTTATTGCATCTTCGAGAGCAATCATATTAAAAACATCTTCTTTTTGAACAGTGCAATAGTCAGTGGCAGCAAATCAAACATAATTCATATACTAAAATACAAGCAAAAAAAAAAAAATTGCGATAAAATATGTCTACAGTAATAAGAAGGAATATAATGTGAAATAGTAACTGAAATACTAATTAACGTCGAATATTAATGAAAAAATCAGTTCTCTTACGTTTACATATTGTATATAATGATAATTTGAAAATAAGTGTTTTGTATCGAAAAGAGTTAATACCAAATTACAGTGGTTCCAGAGGAGCACGGTACCATCTTCCGAATCGCACTGGTAAGTGATCGCTTTTGTTTTTATATTTTTATTGAATTTTAATATCATTTTTCATTCATTTATTGCATGATTAAGTTTTATCTATCTACCTATATTTATATTTATTATAATTTTCATTTTGGTAATTTATTAATATATCTTCGACTATTGTTTGGATTTTTTTCCTTGGTGAATTTCGTTCATATTTATTTTATTTTATTTTTTTTTTTGGTTTGAATACATTTGTTTTACGGAAATAAAATTTGCGTTGTTTTTTTTTAGAATTTGAAATGAATATTTTAGGTAGGTTTTCCCTTATGGTGTGTTTTTTTTATTATTTCATACGCGTGACTCAGCTAGGTCTTGACCTGCCCCTCCATAAACCCACGACACCGGCGACTAGCCGGCACCTATAGTCACGCGAGGGTAGGGTAGCAGGTCAGGCCAAAAATTTCTGTTGTGGTGGCGGCTGTTCACAGCTGTTCCGCAACAAATGGCACAGTAACACAAAGCACAGTAACAGCAGGTTGGCACACGTTGGCTGCCACCTAGCTCAATTTGGGAATGTTACGAAGTCCAGAGACGAGGGACATATGGAAAATTATTCTGCCAATCAAGTACTCCTGTGTGGCCACCCGCAAAAGCTATTAAAAAAATTTATAAATGAGGGAAAAAGTGAACATGGTGCTGGCAAAGAAAAGGAATTGATTTTACTCAGACTTCATGATTCAGTTTCTCAATGTAACAATTACTCCATTGTAATCTTTCGCACATTATTCGCTATGCACGCTCGAAAGATATATACAAAACTTTAATTCTATCATTAAATTCCTTGAACTCCAGCGTTACATTCCTTAAACTTAAAAGGTACAAGAAGGTAACAACACTATTTTCCAAGTTAAATAAAATAACGATTTCAATAAATGTTTTTATTCTTTTCAAAAGGAAAATATAAAGCGATAAATAAAACCTTGTAACAATATCTAAACTAGCAATTATTTGAAATGTTTCTATGGCTTAATTTTAATATTACTGTTGGCTGCTATCCAGTCCAAATAATAAGTTACACGAACAAAGGCAGAGGGAAAGCAGGCAACACATCCCCTTGAGCTTCCGAACGATGTAAGGCCGAGAAGAACGTATTGACCAGAACGACTGATAGCCATTGGACCGCCAGAATCACCGTTACATGTGCCTCGACCGTAAATGGTTTCAGTGCATATGTTTGATTTTCGAGCAATGCTAAAATAGTAACTGCAAAGTTCGTCAGATTGAATTGTCACAGCAGTGTATTGCATTTCATCGGTAATAGTTGCTGCATCTGCAAAGGGGAAATTAATGATAACATTTTCTTGTAATGTGCATGATATTTATCACCATTCGCGTTTTTGCCCCATCCTGAAATGACAGCTGGAGTTCCAGCAAAATCAATAGTAGCATCAGAGTATGACGGCAAAGCAATTGGTCTTATTCTGCCTACAAGATACAAACAACATTAAATTTGGCTGGTTTCTAAAAATGAAATATTAGATTCTTACTTGTAATGTTAATTGCTTCAGGCAACCGAAGTATGGCAATATCGTTTGAAATATCAATGCTGTTATATGCTTTGTGAACGGCAATGTTTTCGAATGGAACTCGAAGATTTACGCGTCCTTCTTCGTCAAGTTCTCTGATATTTTGTGCCCCCAAATAAACGTCAATGTAATTTTGGCTGCAAGACAATTTTTTCTAATGAATTTCAGTACAAAGTTTTAGTTAAAATTATTTAATTTTCAACCAATTCGCAAGAAAACATTTTTCAGCAGTTTGGGATTATTATGCAGACATGGCGTCCGTAAGCGATTGTTAGAAAGAGGAAAATGGTAATTGTTGAAGTATTAAGATATTTTCCGAAAGTTTACTAACGCGTGAAAAAAAATGCAAGGCCAGCCAGTTACATACATAAAACCTCGTCACTACGCTTCAGAAGAAGAAAAATTTTCAAAACTATCCAAGCAGAGAAAAATAGCCAAGCAGGTCATAAAGCTACTGCAACATGCACGCGAAAAATAATTATATCAAATAATAAAGTTGCCTAAAAAATTTTAGTTTTTTTGGAATCAGTACTGGCCGCTTCTGCTAGCTGTTGGAAGTTGTATGATCCTAGAATCTTGAGGCGTTTATTATTGAAGGCTGGCCACTCGCAAAGAGTATGATCGATGGTGTCCTTTTTCGTCTCACATCTCTTACATAAATTGTTGGATGTCGTCAGTCCTATATGATTTGCATGAGATGCGGTAAGGCAGTACTTTGTGAGCAAGCCAACCGTCGCTCTCAAGCAGTTTGTGCTGATGTTGACCAAATTTCTGTTCTTGCTTAAATCCGCCCGTCTTGATTTATGAGTATCAATCCAGGTGCCATCGGCACAGTTGACCTTATTCTTCCAGTCTGTTCTCTTGTGTATCGTGACCTGAAACTGCCTGTCAAGAAATATTATTTTATTCTCAACACCAAGCCCATACCCGCTTTGGCATTGTGTAAGAATTGGTTCTCTTGATCTGTGTTGTACCACATGCCTGAGCTTTTGGTGCGTATTGCCGCTAAGCATGTTCTTCTATGGATGAATCTTCTATGCATTCCGCTAAGCATGTTCTACTCATTACACATGTGAATATATAGTAGGCCGCTTAGGGTTTAAGGACCCAGATATTGAAGTAGTCCAGATCGGCCCGCAAGAAGTAGTGCGAGTGCATTACCAATTCGATACTTCACATTAGTCCCCCCAGCTCAGTTTCCTGCCTAGTTTAAGGCCCAAATATTTGACACTTTCCACAAGTTTCAATGCTGTTCCGTTAAGGCTAGGTATGGTGATAGCCAGCACCTTGTGTATTTTCTGGCCCTGATTTGGATCTTTAGATCCTGGATCCAAAATGAATCTTAAAAACGGCTGATAAGTCGTATCCTTTGATCACTCTGTCAAATTGTACATACTTTGCCACCCATTTTGCCGTTGTTCAGAAAACTATTTTATCAAATATGCAACAATACTCGTAGAAGCTACGACTGATTTTGAAAAGAAACATTCGTCACTATAAGATAAATAAGTATTATTTTATTGAAAAGGTGTACTGTGAGTGAATCTTGATGCGATGATGGAAAAGAATGAATGAGCAATTTGTCCTTACGTAAATGAGTGAAAAGCTAATAAGCTTTCCCTCGTCATCGATCAAAGAGAGTGGAGGAAGGATTAACACGTAATGCTTTACGAAAATTTCACTCTTCGAATCGTATGAGTTCATTGATATAATTTCGAGTATTATTTTAATGAAAAAAAAAATGTATCCAGCACATAGCACATAACTTACCCTCTCGCACAATGGGCAGCAGTCAATACCCACTCGTCCGCAACCAAGACACCTCCACACCAACCTCCACTTGACATACGTAGTCCAGCTTGATAAGGGAATTGTCCTGGAGCGGCTTGTTCTCCGCCAATTATACGACTACTATGCGCTTCTTTTTCTAGAAACCCACGGGGCATTACATCTTCAAAGGCAGCAAGATCACTCCACACAGGCTCAGCTACGCACAATGCGAGCAAAAAACTCAACACAAAGCCCACTGCAGATAAACTCGACTTCATGTTGGGCTTATTTCCAACAATTGACTAAGAGCGATTTTGCAATGATGTGCCTTATATAGCTTCTTGTAAATGATTTTGCTGCTGTGATAAGAGTCAATTATCGGAGAGGCTTAGACTGCATTTGAAGAGATTAGGTTTTGAATGCCTTTGGGATTTATGCTACGACATGCGGGAAAACTAATAATTGAAATTAATTAAGAACAATTATCTTTCAAATAGAGGTTTGAACTATTGTGTTGATTCAGTCAAGAAATCCTGTGAAGCCTAAGGATAATGATTTGGTAACGGAACACATGTGTCTTAGTCGTAATCTGCTGATAAGATGGTGAAAGCAGCATTTCGGAGTTTGATGGACTTAATTAAACTCTACTTTTACCAAAAATTGACACCCTCTTGGTATTATTTTCATCGGTAATGGAAGTAGATTTAGTAGCTAATAAGTCACTGACAGGAAAGACATTCGTACGTCAACCAAGGACAATGCTAAGATTGGGTGATTTGCAACCACCCCCTGGAAATCACAGATATGTATCATCAAACCAAAAATGTGATTTATCGATATGATTTCTTATCAAAAGCTTAACGGATTTAGTAGTACTTCTTGTTATTCTGATAACATTTATCGGCTTGTGTAGCAGGATCGTAAGGTACTATATAAGAGTAGGCCGCAATATTCGTACAGCCCTAGTAAAAGATTATTCGTCGAGAGAAACATGCGAAGCTTGTATGCAATAGTCGTTTCGCTGGCGATTTTCGCCACAACCAGTGCCTTCGATGCTGTTCCATTTGCAGAGACTCTATTTGGAACCAGTCGTATTATCGGAGGACAAAACGCATCGGCTGGACAGTTTCCATACCAAGCTGGCTTGCTGATGAACAAATCGGGAGCTGGTGGTTGGTGCGGAGGTGTTCTTGTGTCGAATGAATACGTATTGACGGCAGCTCACTGTGCGATCAGGTAAACTGACGAGAGATATTAGTTTTCCAATTTTTACGGTCTGCCATTTATTTTGTTTCAGCGCCGATTATATTGATGTCTATTTAGGAGCCATTGAAATCAGAAACCTGGAAGAAGAAGGACGCCAGAACATCCGAGTTTTTGCTGAAAATATCGTTGTGCACGAAGCGTACGATAGTAAGAACATAATGAACGATATCGCTATCCTCAAGCTCCCGAATCCCATTAATTTTACTGGTAAAAACTATATTATTCTCGTGATTTTGGATTTTTTTCGAAAACTATTCATTTTCAGAGAGAATCAGCTCAATTGATTTGCCTTCCTATTCTGATGCTGGTGTCGACTTTGCTCGTGCATCAGCAGTTGCATCTGGTTGGGGACGTACAAATGATGGTAAGATCTACAAAACATAGATTTCGTTTGCCGGTTTGTAATTTGTCTCTTGATTTCATACAGAACTCGGAAGTACCATATCGCCAGTCCTGCGGTATGCCACCGTTAATGTTCAGCCCCAAAATATTTGCGAACGCTATTTCGGATCGTACATTTTGCCGTCTAACATTTGCACTGAAACTGCATCCGGACAAGGAATTTGCAATGGCGATTCTGGCGGTCCAGTAGTTACTAAGGATACTGATGGCAAAACTATACTTGTCGGGCTTTCATCGTTTGTCAGTTCAAGAGGCTGCGTCAAGTGCTGGCCATCAGTTTTTGTTCGTGTTTCGTATTTCCTTGACTGGATCGCACGAAATAGTAACATTCAAATGAGACTATAAGATGAATAAATAGCTTACTTAGTTTGTTTAAAGTCCTTAGAATGTAAAGCCTATCAATAACGCAAATTTTATTTATGATTTCTAACCCAAGCTTATACAAATAAATATTGTGTGAAAATAATTTTGCGATATTTATATTTCTTTATTTATTTTTGAATAGTTTCTAAGTAAGCTCATTAAGAAGTGCTGCTTTGGAGTTTAATTACTAGAGGTATGAAAAACAAAGAGAATACTAATTTTATGGCTACGAAATTCTGTGGGTATTTTAAAACTTATTTGTAGTCAATGTAATTTCTCCAAAAAACTGACTAACTTTTATTGTTCATTTTCTGACCTGGGCACCAAAGCGGTGCACTAATCGAAATTGTTTTGAAAAAATTAACAAATCCTTGCATTGTACTGACTTTAGTTGCAAGTTGTAAAAATATTTTCCATAAAATTCTTTGAATTTTTACATATTTGGTTAGCTTTGAAGCAAGAGACTAGACCATCTAGCTATAAATTCGTCCATACAAAATTCCTGCAGTCTTAGAATCGGTTTCTTTTTTGCCAGCAGGACTGCCATAAACTGTTTCTTCCATCAGCTTAAATAGTTTGTTACTCCAATTTTGTGTAGGCCTAAAGACGGATCTTCATTATCGGCGCGACATGACACGTATAGCCACGTAAGAGAGTGTGGATGGTTTCCTCGTCGGTTCTCGCCTGTTTTTGTCCATCCACACACGTGCCAAGACCTGACGAGGACAAGCATGTGGATTGTTTTCTTGCCGGCATCTACCTGTTTTATGATCGTCTCTGAGGGCTTACGCGGGTCTCGCTCAGTGTAGTGAGGTTTCTGTGGCTGAAATTTCCTCGAAAAAGGAACTCTATGCATAATTTTCCCACAGCGCAAGGTGTAACCTCCCACGGCCAGCCTTCGAGCTATTCATCACAGTTTTTTTATATATTTATCAAAATCATTGGAGCTTAGGTAAAATCAAAGGACTCTAGAAAAAATCCTAAGAGTCTGGAAACATGTCCTAAGAGTCTGCTATGAACAAATTCAGGAAGTGTAGAAAAAATTTTGGTAATTCAGAAAACAATACTGAGAACAACAAAAATCAAAGGGATCAAGAAAAAATCTCGACAGTGTGCAAAGAAATTATGGGGGCATGGCAAAGATCATGGAGACTTTAGAAAAAAATCTAAATGCCATTTTACTTTGGTTTTTTACAGCGAAGAAAGAAAAACAAATTTTTTTAAACATGCCCACTCTTTTATTATTATTTTATTTTTATATTTATTTAATTAATAAAATAGATTTTGTGCATTGCGTAAACTGAAATGTTATTCAGAAGACTTGAAATCAATGCACTTCCGGGCTGAAAATTTGAACAGATACAACAAATGCTCAGTGAATTTCCACTAATTCTATCTGACGTCGGCTACAATGGTGAAAATTCTTTCCGACTCAGCATTTGATTGTGGCAAAACAAAAGCCTACGTTGAAATCTTAGTTCAATGAGAAGACATGCACGTTTTTGCCTATTGTTCCTAAAACTCCCCTCTTTTAGCTGGAATAATTTCTCCTTTTCATCATTTGAAATCTCTCCATTCGATATTGACAATAGATTTCCCACACCCAACTCTTTTGGACAAAATTTTTAGCTGCAGCAAATTCGTTTGCCTTGTACTAAAAATTATATTTATTTGAAGATATCATCAAATTGTAATTTCTCTTTAAGTTTAAATCGTAATGTTACAC
This sequence comes from Nemotelus nigrinus, assembly GCA_947369275.1. Taxonomy (NCBI): domain Eukaryota; kingdom Metazoa; phylum Arthropoda; class Insecta; order Diptera; family Stratiomyidae; genus Nemotelus; species Nemotelus nigrinus. Next base: position 38,794,935 of record OX376373.1, on the reverse strand, counting down.
TCTTCTCCTATTCTTTTTATTTCAAATTTTGTATCTTCTTCAAAAAACGTAATGAGCTCTTCATATTTTGGTCCCAAATTTATATCTATTTCAAACTAAATGCTCATCCAATTCAAAATATTCTCTTGGGCCAATGAAAGTAAGTTTCACAAAATCTAAGCAAATTCTTCTTAAAATAAAATTGCAGCTGCAGACAATTTGTGCACCAGCAGTTGCTTTGACTGAAATAGTGCATTAAATATATTAAAGTAGTTTTAACTATCTTCAAAAAAATACATTTACATGATAAATAGGACAGGACGAGTTTTATGGCATACTTAGGTAATAAAAAGTTATATCGCTTAAATAAACAGTTTTTGAATGAAGACTTTGAATACTCTTCGAGTGTTTTGGCAAGTAACTAGACAAGTGCCTTGTCGTAACGTTCGCCATATGTGTGCTGCGGCCTTAAGGCGACATAGCACCTTCAACTTGAAAAAAAAATGTTATTTTCAAAGGTTTGGTTTTAATTGAATAAAAAGACATATCTTAATGAAACTTTTTACACATACTTTATTTGTCTTAGACTACATAAACAAAATTGTTAAAAATGTTTTGTGGCCCCCTGTCGCCTGTTACAATTTTTTGGAAAATACACCAAAAGAACCTGGCGTGCATGATAACTGCTCTCAGGAAAGTCTAAAAAAAAACATAAACGGGGTTTCGACCAACATGAAAGCGGCCTTGGAATGAACTAAAAAAAAAAAATTTGGTTGAAAAATAACAAAATGGCGGCGTTTTTTCGAAAATCGAAGTTTTTTTTTCCCAAAAATCGGCTATAACTAAAAAAGTTTAATGCCTATAACTAAAAAAGTTTAATTCATCCGTAGTTCATTCTGAGCATTAACATGTGTAGATTAACGTGTTAAAATTTCAAAAGGATTGGATAATATTGTTTTTCTTAATCATGCACGCCAACTTGAATAACGTTGTTTCGAGAAAATCGCGTTTAAAGTTAAAATTCAATATTTTTTGCAATAAATCTTACCGAAAATTAATCTGCGATACTTGGACCATACAATACACCTTCTTCTTGCTCGTATTCCTCCTCTTCTAAAAATGTTTGCTCCCTTCGAGCAGTTCTGGCCTCTTTAGATGCCTCAGTCGAGTGTTTTTCCGCCTGGTTAATTCTTGCAGCATCTCTATGCTCTGCATGTTCCAGCGCACATTGGCCAATTGTAATTCCCATGACTTGTATTATTTTCAAGATAGCCATAAATCCTTCATTAAATGTACATACAGAAATATTTGCAGCCATATTTAGTACGTTTTTCCCACAAAAGGTATGTATACAAGAATTATACAAGAATTATAGCTTTCAAATACAAGAATTATAGCTTTCGTTATTATTCTGCGCAAAATTGCCCAAGCAACGCTTTAATAAATCTTCTGATGATAAGTCATCAAAAATAGGCTTTAAAATTTCTTGTACCACATCATCTAAAGGTGGAGGATGCTTGAAATTGCTTAATGCATTATCACCCGCTGCCTCCGCCTTGCGCCAGTTACACCAAGTCGTTTCTCCAACAGGACAATAACAGTGTTTAGGATTCTCATCAGTTGAAATTTTATGGTAATATGCTGCCCAAATTTCCTTGCGCATATTTTCAACTGAATCAGAATTTCGTCGTATAGTTAGGCCATAATACATGGCTAAATTTTTCATTAATTTTAGTGTCAGGTGAACTTTTTTCGGACCTTTTTTTTGAGATTCTACACTTTTTTTAGAAACATCTTTTACAGCTATTTTTTTGTTTTTTTTGCCAAGGCTAGCTTATTTTTAGCTTCTTTTAAAGGAGATTACTCACTTATCTTTGTCTACACTTTGGCTTAAGTCGATGTAGCGATATAGCGAAGTGAACGAAAATCATAGAAAAAATGATCTTGGGGCGCTTCGCTATATATACTCATAAAATTTTTTTGTTTTAGAATTTCAATTTTATATTATTAAAATCATGTTTTAAAACCTTCATTCTAACATATTCAACCAAAAAACAAAAATCGATTTTTTAAAAATTTGGAGGTGCTACGTTGCCTTAAGATCTTTAATATCTCTCTATCTCTAGATCTTGCTATCTCTGAGATTTTTTCTTTTGATGCCAACAATCAGAAAAGAGTTTTCTCAAATCTTACGTTTGAAAGCTATTTATTCATATGATGTTGTCAAATAGGTGGTGGGTACTTTCATCATCAGGATTATGGAAGTCATAAACAATTAGGCAATTATTAATTTTAAAGTAATTAAAAACGAAGTCAATTGAAAGGTGCACCGTCTGACTTGCTGGAGTGACAATTAATTCCTCAAAAATATTTCAGGGAAATGAGCTTAATCAATTACAATTTGGTTACTGAAGACACGTGATGCTATGCTAATTGTCGCAATCGTCAAAATCTCACAGGACAATTTGGAGAAGTTAGCTGTTTTTTTGGGTCACGAACATATCATTTTTTTTTTGTTGGGTATTTTAAGGTATTTGTTTAGTACTATTGCGAAACAGAGACATAAATGGCTGCAAACTAATTAGTGAGGTTTGGGTTAGTGTAGACTCCACCAATGTAGTTATTATTGAAGGAGATTTCAATAATAATTGGTTACGTGCAAAGGTTCGACTTTTCCGCAATTCCTTTCCATATCATCAACGCCTCATTGAAATTTATCCAAATCAATGTTTTTTTTTACAGTTTCAACTGCTTTCATAATTTTTGGATGATTTCAAAGCACCGGAAGCAATCAAACGAAAAACAAACCAACAACTTTACGCCAAACTATCTAACGTTAAAGGTATAAAAGAAGTTGGGGCTTCAAATCTGAATGTTTATCAGCCACTTCGTACTACAAACAATTTTATTTAATTCGGTCTAAATAAATGGAACGAATTCGTACTCCACAAATAACCACTTTTTGATACATGTCAAATATAGGGAAAACAAATATCCTGAATTTGATATTAAACCTTGATGCCAAGAAATATTTTTTCATCCTATTTTGTATTTCATCACACAAATGTTTTCAAATGACCTTTGCCTAATCCGAGCCGTATCTGAAATGCACGTTTCATCTAACGACTGCTCGAGGACTTATGAAATACCAAGAAAATAGATGACAAAGCGTATGATATCTACATTTCTAAGCACTTAAGTTGCAATTCCCAATTCAATTGCTGGTGTGAGCAGGATCAAGGTATTAAAATGCTAAAAGGCGATTAAGATTTCATAAACCGCTGTTGCGGTTTCTTCGGACTAATGAAAGATTTAATATAATAGTTCATGGCCGGAAATACCCTAAGCTATCCCGCATATCAACAACAATTTTGTATAAAATTCAAGAATTATCTAATTACTCTGCCTTGTTAAGTAGGTTTGGTTTTTACGTCAAAGAGCACGTATCGTTTAAGTTGAAGGCTTGAGTTTCTTCAAATACCTTCCGATGTTACGCATGGCACAAATCACAGCTTATCGAAAGTCCTTATCGATCGTCAAAACTAATTAGAAAATCGAAAATCACTTATGTGCAGAATCAGTGGAAAGGGCTTTATGTTAAGCTGCTCTTATCAGGTAGTATATATATTGAAAATTAAGTAACTATCAGGTTTAGTTTGCTGTTGATCAGTTAGTTTAAAGGTTGAGATGGCGATGCTTTTGAACATTCTTGTAGCACTTTTAGTGGTATCGGTGTCAGCAGAAACCGATACTTTTGATGTCAAATTCGAAGATAGTTTGCCTCTGGGATTCGACCAAGGATCGGATTCCAATCGAGTAATTGGGGGCTTGATTGCCAATCGTGGTCAATTTCCCTACTTGGCAGCATTGGCTGTGGCGCGAGATGGTATCGCTACATTTTGCACTGGTGCTCTTATATCCAATACATCAATTTTAACATCAGCTGGCTGTGTAGTGGGGTAAGCTAATCAAATTACATTAATACTTTCTTAAACATAGCGACGAAAACAACGGTTAAAATAGGAAAACGATTTTGATGACAACTTCTTCTGTCCAATTTTTTTCTATTGCAATAATTATATATATCCAATCATTTTGGATTTTAGCATTGAATAAAATGTCTCCCAAATATGCAGGGCTTCGTACGTTGACGTCTCATTGGGTGCACATTCGATTAGAAATATCAGTGAAACTGGACGGATCAATGTTCGTGTTCACAGTGACAACGTGGCAGTTCATGCTGGTTACAATACTGAAACAGCGGCCTTTGATATTGCAATGGTCCGTTTGCCGAATCCGGTCGAGCCAAGCAGTAAGTACATCTTCAAGCAACAATTACCATCAATCATATTTAAAAAAAATATTTTAGGTGTGATCAAACCAATTCAACTTCCAACATTCAAAGAAGTCACTGACGTCTTGGATGAGGTAATTGTGTACGTGACTGGTTGGGGTCTCACCACAAACGGTAAAATTTAACCGAATCAAAGAAAAAAGCTTTGAATAAACGCAATTTTATTTCAGATGCTACGAATGGAGTTTCGGAACAGCTGCGGTACGCAACGGTTAGATTCGAATCGTCTGAGACATGCGGATACTACTATGGTAATAGAGTTTTAAACAGCAATATCTGCGCTCGTACAACCGATGGTAAGGGAACATGCCGCGGAGATGCAGGTGCCCCTGCCGTTACAAATAATAAAATCTACGGCATTACATCCTTTGTAAATCCTCACGGATGTGTCAATTGCCTGCCAAGTGTCCTCACAAAAGTAACATATTTCCTAGATTGGATTGAAGCCAATAGCGATGTTGTAGTGCAACTGCAATAATATATGAACTTGATGTAATCAACCCTCGTATCTAGTAAGCAATGTTTGAGTATAGTAAAAGAAATAAATTATTACCAATTATTAATATGACTGACTGCTGTGTTTACTTACTAGCCGAGTCAATTTAGGCATTCACAGCCAAAAAATGAAGGTTTTTCAATGGTAATATGTGTACTGTGGAAATTATTGGTTTTACGTGAATCGTTATATCAAACTTGCTCAGCACGGAAATTTAGACAAAAGCTTCAAATCCAAAATTCGTGTAGAGTTAATAGCTCTTGACACATGAACCTGAGAAAACTTGGATGAAATGCACATAATCCACTGACGTTTATCGATGCTAGAATCAACACAGTTCGGCTCGATTGTCGCTTAGATGTTGATGTGCAATCGTGGCAACGAATTAAATCAAATCAAATATCTCAACATTTGGAATTCAGCCAGTTAAGTCATCAACAATGGGCCGTATTTTCACTCAAAGCAAATTTGAGCGGTATAAACACTCTATATTTCAGGATACCTGTGTGTTTTCAATAAAGTTCAGAACGGGATAATTTATTTTACTCTGGCATTCACACCAAGTGAGATCAGGTTCAGCTCGAGAGGTTTCAAAACGATCGAATTACGATAATAAAAACTATGATGGCAACCGGCATTGATAGCCTCATTGCTAGCGCACTTTTTTTGTCCCTAAACAATATCCTTATTGGCATAACTCGAGAACCACCACTTGTTGCGGTAACTACAGGAAACAAAGTGACTTTAACTGCAGCTCAACAGCTTTCAACTTTTTAACTGGCAACAAGTTTGACATATCGTGGTTCTGAATTACTGGCGAGATGGAGATTTAGGACTCTGAGGTGTCATTTCTGAAAAAGGCCGACTGCAGCTTTAGCTACAACCAAAATCACAGCTGCACATTATTTTTCTACCACTATAAATCAATTATAAATTATAAAATTCAGCAATAGAATCCAGGTAGCAAGTCCAGTAATCGAGTCGAATAATTGAACATGTAGATGGTTCAGCGATTGTTCTTGAAATTTTTCTTTTGTGGTACTAATTACAATTGTTTCGATTGTTGAAACATCTTATATTCGTTCACCACAACTGCCGTTTATGCAAAGTGATGAAAACATACGATAGCCGGACTGAAAACATCACCAACGTCGTCTACGTCATCATTGCTGATGAGCACAAAACTTTTCCAGTTGAAACACCGCGCTGACCATGTTCAAAGACAATTTAACTAGGGACAATGGAAATCGCGGTAAGCGGTCAATTCAATTTTTTGAATACTGCAACTCCCAGTCACTCTATCTTGGTTAGTCATCATTAAAAGGTCAAAGATGGATGGCAATGAGTAGCTGAAATCATCCGACCAATTACCTCGTAATTATCCGACCAATTACCTCGTATACGGCACTCTTGCTCACCTAAAATGTGTGTCTTGACACTAGCTACAAATTTTCCGAACAACATTCATATAAAAAAAACTAAAATTGAAACATCCATTGCGGCCGTTTTCCCAAAGATTTTCATGAAATGTTTAGGATTGAATGAACGCAGAGTCACAATTTTTCTCGTTTTGTCAATCACAAAGCACGTGCTCTTTTTTAGTGAGTTCCTTCACTTTGCCGGTTCGATTCACAAACGCTTATCACCACATGCTGGAATCAAACGCCCCAATCGTCTGTTACGCCGCATCCAGTCAGCCAATACGAACTGCTACTGACAGAACAGATAGATAAATTGACGGATCAAAACGTGACAGATCCTTTCTGAGAGTTTTTAGCCCTTCCGTAAATGTTTAAATGGGGGAAATACGGTCTTTAGCTCGTTAAATCCTAATGTTTGCTTGATTTTTCTCGATGACAGTTTTCTTTTTTTTTCAGCGTCATTATTTTTGATTCATAATAATACTAATTCTACTAGGTACCAACGTAATTATCAAGCCCATAAAAATTGTAGAAAATTTATGAATTAAATCGATAATATTTTAAGAAAACTCTGGTGAATTTTATTTATCAAAACAAAACAAAATACTACATCCCTGTGGTATTTTTAATCCAATCCAAGTAGTATGTTACTCGTGTAAAAACTGCAGGATAGCGTTTCTCACAGCCTCTGGAGCTTCCGAAAGATGTCAAACCAATTAAGATCTTCGTTTTATCTTTCACGTACACAAGTGGACCACCGGAATCTCCATTACACGGCGATTTATAGGTAAGACCGCTCGTGCAAATATTACTAGATCCGATTCCAAAATATAAGGCGCACTCATTGTTCGGTATAACTTCCACATCAACAAAACGAAGAACAGGCGATACCGCTGTACTATCTGAAAGAGAGCAAAAATGATTAAAATTGAAAAAAGAAAGCAAGTTAATCTATCTGTTGCGTGCATAGGCACGCCGTAGGGGGGGCCAGGGGGGGCCGGGACCCCCCCAGACCCTAGGTTGGCCCCTCCCAGAAAAATAAATATTTCCAACAAGCAGACACTTAAATTTTCGCCTCTTAGGTTTTTGTGGTTACAGCAAGAGGTGAGTAGTGTAGTAGTGTAAGCCTATACCAAAGCATACACACTACTTATAACATAGTTATTTGCGGTATTAATTACGATGTTATGGGACTTATTTCGAGAAATGGACGGCAATATTTAATTTCGACAAGTTAAACGTTAAGAAAAAGACGAAAAGCACCTCGCCAGTTATCATTATTTTATTAAGATTATCTGTTCATTCCAAGGCAATATACAGGTATTTAGGTAAGAACACTTTTATAAACTGGCGTTTTATTCAATTATGTTTTTCACAAAACATAGTCTAAGTATTAAAATGGTAGGCAATAAGGTAATTAACGTAGAATACAATTTTCGAAGTCATTTCGAGAATAAAAATGGCATTCCTGCCACTTTTATGCTATCAATGACCTATTTGGTTTACACTCAGGTTAAATGTGTGTGAATTTTATTATAATTTGATAATTGCATCGGAAGTTAAAAAGCATAGCACTTCAATTTCACCGAGCATTTTTTCATAGTGACACAGCCGCCACATGGCTCTTATCATATTCATTAAACTTTTGTCAGACCTGTATCTACTCAAGACCAGTATATCCTATGAATTTTATCTGATCGCGAGATACCGTAGACGCAAGTTCCAGGTGCTAAAAATATAAATAATTCGGTGCGATTTTCGTAAAAGTAAAAGCAATCCCACGACAACCTTTGAACGGGTCTAGGGGTTGAAGCTGGTAGAGAGCTTCATTACAATTTTTTTAATCATTGTGTGAAGTGATTAGTTCCACGACTCACTTTACCCTTGATTTAAATCAGGTACCTATTCAGAGCTAGGTGAACTCAAAGCTTGGTGAGCGGACCCTCGTCCGAACCTGGATTCGAACCAGGGACCCCACACGCAAGAAGCCAGTGCTCTACCCACTAGCCAGTGCTCTACTCACTAGGCTACTCGTGCGATTGGGAATTTTACAAGTTTAGATCTGACTGTATAAATATAGTATCAAATTCATCAACCATTTCCATTTTATTCTAACAGCTGTATGAAAGATATGTGATTATGGTTGCCCAGACATTATTTAAAAACGACAGAAACTTATTTTTTATGCCCATTGATGAGTCTTGTAAATTTTGTGATGATCTGTTGACTCGGTGTGAAGTTATCACAATGCGAAATTTTCCATAAAGTTTCCATTGTCGCCAAAAATTCACCAAAATTTCAGCTCGACCAAAATTCGCGATCCGGATAAATTATCCGGATAGTAAAATTCATGCACAATGAGAAAACTCTAATAGTACTTGGAAGACAGTAAATGATATGATGCTTGAACAGTCTTGGAATATTGCCAAGATGAACCGAAATTATTTGGAGAAGGTTATCGACCTTACGACGTGTCTCAGTCGCCAAAGACGTGCTTTCAAAGGACATGATGAAAGTGATGCCAGTGATAACCGTGATTTTTTGTAATTTTGTGCATTATTTGCGAAGCATGATTCAACTTTTGAAAATAATTTTCAAAAAAAAGGCTGCGAACTACTGTAGTGACAAAACACAAAATGAATTGATGAAAATAATTGTTGAATTCGTTCGCGAGGACAATACAGCTGAAATAAAAGATTGCGGATTGATATCCATTATTGCAGACGCAACAAGGGTCCACAGAAGGAACAACTCTCCGTGGTTGTCAGATTTGCTAAAGAGCTAGCAGTCGAAGAAAGGTTCTCAAGCTTTGTAGACTGCTCAGGAGCTAGAAATGCCTCGTATTTAGCAGATATAATTTTGAGCCTGTTAGACAGCTATGAACTTCCCGAATTGTTTGTTGTTGGACAGTCTTATGATGGTGCTAGTGTCATGCCTGCAGCCACATTTGTACACTGTCTAGCTCATAAAATTATCCTGGTTGTGATGGACACATTTTTCACAATCGAAACGTGTACATCCTTTTTCAATGCCATCGAATCCCTTTACCTACACTTTTCGAAGCCATCACAACACGAATTGTTGAAGCAGCTTGAAGAGGCAGTTGTTCTAAACACAAGGCGTGGAATGAGAAGTTTAAGCTCAACTCGTTAGTCAATGAGATTTCACAATTGCAAATATATGATCGATAGCTATGGGACTATGAAAGATGCTTTAGAGGAAGAAATGAATGAGGGAAAATACAACGACTCAGTTTATTCATTGGGGATCTTTCATTCAATCAGTAATCCTAAATTTGTTGTAAATCTTTTCATCTTTCACTTGTTATAACGAACATGTTAAGCACATATTTCCAAACTAAAAATGCAACTCTTAGGGATGGGATAAATCTTGTGAATGGAACACTACTAAGTGAGCGAGAAGACTTGTATGTAGTTTGGGAAACAATTAAATCATTCGCAGAAAAGAACTGCCTGAATCTCACATTTACCAGAGGATCGCGAAAACGGAAAACAGCAAAAAACACTAGTTTCAAAGGTTTTGCTGTTTCATCTAGCCTCGGACACGCAGTTAGGGCTACAAAGATATTCCTGCAAACCAAATGGCTCGAAAAGAGTAAGTTAAGTTTTTTCTAGGTTTTCTAGTTAACAAATGTTTGAAGCAAGAGATCAATTTCTTCCTTCTAAGCTTAATATATTCCAATTTTTTCAAAGATATTTTGAAACTAAGCTATCCTCTTCTTCAAGTATAAGTTGCAATATATTTAGCTTCTAAACGAAAAAAAAATTCTTACATTTCTAATTATTTCCATTATATTCCCGTATAATTCATACAAGCTTTCTTTCTTAGCGGTCATTGATAATTCATGTGTAGTTCATACCTACCATTCACATTATATGCATGTGGTAGTAGCTCATACGTATTCACAGACAAGAAGTTTATTTGATAATACATTATGCATTAGCAAATAACAAAGAATAAATCAAAAAATATATAATGTATTAGTAAATTATATAAGTTGTATGAACAGTATGTGTACAAACAAAAACAAAATCATCGCATGTCTTGAACCTTTCAGTCCCTGGCCCCTGCCAGATTTTAGGCCACGGCCCGCCTATGGTTGCGTGGCATTTATTTCAGCACTTTTTTACGTTGATATACAGCTTAATTTGAAATGAGAAAAAATGACAAAGAATGTTTGGTTGAGATAAGGGCTCCTTTTCAGAATGAAGAAACCAAAAATTGAATGCTGTTTGACATCCATAGTGTTTAGGAAAAAAAAATCTGAATTTCGTCACGCTACTGAAACCTAGTTTTAAAGAATACAAACAGAAAGTAAAAGTAGCTCATAAAATGTCCGAAAAATAAGTAACAAACGGTTGACATTCAAAGTTTCACAAATGGAAAAAAAAGTTTCATTGAACCGAAAGTAAAAATACTGAAAATAAGCTTGAATGTATTCTTCTTAAACTGAAACTAATGTTATTCAGTTATCTCCTGCCCGTTTATGAGGGTTGCATTCAAAGGCAGATGAAACATATTATTTGTTGCGGCATTATAATAAGGCCTGGTGCATCATTGGTTTTTTGGTGAAGACAAGTCTGATTCAATTCAAAAATAATGGCAATAGTCGGGACAAAGAAAATTTCGAATGATTTGACCACTTTCGCTTGCCAATAGTGTATAAATAGTGTGCCTAGAGATATGCTAAACTACTCTTTTTACTGAGCAGCAAACGCAGAGAGCAGTTAGAGCAAAGAACAATTGAAAGTAGCAGTGATTTTAATCGCAGTAAAGATCTAAGAATTGTGGGTACGAAAAACTGCACGCTGTACTCACTGCTCATTGACTATGATAGCTCATTGTCTGTGATTCTTACTTTCCACATTTCATGCTTTCAATGCGATTGTAGTTTACTGTGACGATGAATATTTATGTTAGGAAAATATTTCAGGTGGTATACAAATGTGTTGTTTGTATTTAGATACGTTGGTACTTGCTAGCATAAGAATGTGATCCTAATGATTGGTTATGTCGCATATATTTTGGTTAGATCACATAGTAGTTTAGAGGTTTGGAAACATTATGACCTATTTAGAATTTGAATTTAATGTTGACGAATTTTCGAGTGAAAAACGTAAATGACATTTCATACTCTTTTATTTTTCATATAATAATATATTTTTTTAGATTGATTTGAAAGTTCCAGCAATTCATGAAAGTTAAGGTTACTAAATGATTCATTTTACTCCGTTGAAGCAAACAACTGGACGTCATGTAATAAAAACAACATTTCACCAACTTTTTTATTTGATAATCTCGTGCGGTCATGTATAACTATCATGTCAGTTTTAAAAGAAGGCTTTCAAAATGTATAGTTGTTGCTACTAATTAACTTTACTAATTTGTACAAGTTTTGGCATTGTATCTTAGTGTTCTTTCATCAAACCAAAGGATCATTTTCCCTTCCAATCACTTTGCCATCAATATATTTTTCCACTACTAGCTTAACCAGAAGTACAGTAGTCGTTTATGGCTGCACTTTTGAGATTATTTCATCGAATTTTGGCCAGTAAGAAAGTTATTCAGAAATACCTTGTAGGTCTCTTTGTCGAGCACAAGTAGGTTCAGTTACATTAGTTTGAATATTTTCCAATAATCCATGGTTACACATACAAATATTTCACATCGGATGATCTATTCACAAAGTGATATTCATAGAACAATGAGTCCAATGTTGTGTGTCTGTATTTAACAATCAAGGCTAAATTTCCCAAGCGGTTTTTAAGCCTGAGTGTTTAACGATTGAATGCTCAACGATTTACATCTTCACAAAAAACACTAAACAAAATCAATAGCCGAAAGATGTAAGATGTTTTCTACGCATTTAGTATATCATTACTCTACTTTTAATGTAAGTAGAAGAAAATTTTTTTGCTTTCGGGCTAAAAAAAAACTTGCATGTAGCAACCATCAATAAAACCAAAATACAGCAATAAAAATCAATTCCTTAAAAAATGAAAGTTAAACTCTTTAATATCATATCCCTTACCCTCTTTGTGTACTTACTATGCAAGTAGATGTGACTTACGTACATGAAGGCTACAAAAACTTGTGCACAAAAACATTAATGTAAAACCATTAGAGCAATAAAGCAAAACTCCCAAGACCCAAAAATAAGTTCTTCAATATCATAACCATGTACAGATATACACACGAATGTGCATCTTATCACGTCTCATTAAACAAAATCATTTTCAATAGTATGTACTTGTATGGTATCTATTTTCTATCAGGCACCGTATTTACGGTGTTCGGGATCAGCGCTTAGCGATACCGTAGCAGACAGCATTTATGTCAATGTGAAACAAATAACACAGGCTGGAAAGAAAAGCAAATGAACAGATGGGTGTATAACATTTTCTGTTCTGCAAAAGAGCAGGGAGTAGTTGAACAATATGAGCATAGAACAATCGCATTGCTCATTGTTCTTTCTGAAATAGCCTGTTCTGCAAAAGAGCAGTGCGCAGCATGAGCAAAGAGCAAACGATACTACTCACTGCTCTTTTTAAAGAACTGTGTAATTCGTAGCAGTGATCGAAAGAGCAGTCACATCTCTAAGTGTACCTAAGGCGCGTTACACAGAGCTAAAAGTCTAGCAGACTTGATGAGTTTTCCAACTTGATTGTTAAATATATTTCAATCTCTACGCTCAGATCACTTTGTATTATTTCCAAGAATGCATTTAAAAACGGAATATTATCTGCATTCTCGAAAATCACGAGGAGTGTTCGTAAAAAGCGAAAGAATAAAGAGGCTAGAAATTTCTGTCTGATCTCATTCTCTCCTAATGTTAAGAAAATATTTGCGACACCTTCGGATGGAGAATAATTCTACCAACTGTGAAAGCGCTTATGTACTAAAAGCATACCAGCTTGGCTTTAGCAGTAAGCATGGGATGCAACATGTCATCTTATATATGCATGGTAACACACTACGGTCAAGTGTACCAAAGATATCGAGAAAGCTTTCGAATTTGTATCACACGGACGTCTTCTATTTAAGTTGATCAAGTCTGGATTAGCCAAAGAGGTTAGAGGACTTGCTATAAACTTCCTTGCTAGCAAACAATTCTAGGTCAACGTTAATGGAGCTGATTTTGTTTGAATGTTGATTTTGATTTTGTTTGTCACAAGGGTCCATCATCGGACCTATTTTTACACGATATTTGGGTTGACTTGCGTTTGACCAGTCCCAAGCTTAAGTTTTTCAATACACAAAAGACAGGTCTCAAGCTGCATTTGGGCCAGAGAAAAAGTTACAGAATCTACATTTCAATGCAGAAGTTTTGAAAGTAGAACTTCATTTTGTATGTTGCTGTATTGAAAGTTGAGCTTGAGTTTATATGCAATTGTTCGTTTTGCATCGGCCATGAAATCTATTCTGAATTCATCACTTGGCAATAGCAGACGTGATTTTCTTTTTCGCTTTTGGGTTTTTTTCTGGTACCTTATCAGAGCTAGGTCATCCCAAAGTTCAGTGCGTGATCCCGTATCCATGCCTGGATTACATCAGAAGTTGGGACTCTATTCACTATACGAGCTACACACACTACTTTCCCATATTTCGGAAACATAAATTATGGTTTCAAAGCGTAAGTCTCCTGGGAGTTCAAGATAGTCCAAAGAACTGATGAAATTGTATCACAAGTTTCGGGCTCATTTTAGGTTATGTTCATCATGATATCCTTCAGCGTGAATATGTATTATATAAAACATTTGTTCAGCATTAGAGCAATGAGTTAGGCACTTATAAGGGTTCAAAGATGAATATCATGGATGGCTAAAATGAATCAACCACTATTTTATTTAGCAATTAGAGCTTTGTCCGAATACTAGTTCAAAGTTGTACGGACACTGACTTGTGGTGTCCGAAATATGGCACAATATGACTTTTGTTCATTTACTTGAACTCATCTTACTCAAATAAAAACTCAAAAGAGGCTCAAAACCACATTCAATTTATAGAAAAGCTTATGTTTAAACCTAAGCTTTGGTTTCCAATTCATAAAACTAACGAAGACTAGCTCAAAGTTGTCCGAACACTGGCTCATGGTGTCCGGACACTAGCACAATTTGACTCAAGTTCATTTACTTGGAATATCAAATTACTTATTTTTTTTATTGAATTCAAAATTGGTACAAAAGACGCACAACCAACCCCAATGTATGAAAAAACTTGAATGCAAACCAAATATTAAGCTACTAATTAATAATACCGAACTAAAGTTGAAAAATGCACTAACTGTCCGGGGACTAGTACATTTACCTTATATTAAATTTTTGTAAAATTTTAGAATATTTGAACGACTAGTAGCTGTATTATTCTCACAAGCCAACCACTAACTAAACCTATTTTTATCGGTAGCTCTGGCCATGTTTACATGACTAGAGCTACAGCAACAAATTCGATAAAATGGCAGAATGTTTCTTCAAAGTATGTTAAAAATATAATATTCATAGCGCTGCTCCTTTGTTCGTTTCATATTATTCTCACTTACCATCGGAAGTACGTCCCCATCCTGATGCAACTGCTGTTACACCTATGAAACTGTCATCAGAATTAGAAACGGGCAGAGAAATGATCTGTATGTCGCCTATGAAGAAAAATTTTCCTTGCTCATAATATTTACGCGAGGTTCGTAATAACTTACGGCTTATCCGGGCATCCACAGTTAGTCTCACCAAAGCGATGTCATTCTCCGTATTTAAACTGTCATAATTAGGGTGAATAATGAAACTACTTTTCGGCACATCAATCACCTGACGCCCAACTTCATTGCTAATAAATATGTTGTGGGTTCCCAGAAACACACGTGCCGAATCTCTGCCTCTCAGACAATGAGCAGCTGTCAAAACCCATCTTCGTCCAATCAAGGATCCACCACACAAACTAGTACCATTTTCCGAATACAAAAAGAATCCGACCTGATATGGAAACTGTTCATCTAAAGCTTCGTTTCCACCAACTATTCTATCTGATATTAAATTGAATTCTTTATTTTGGAAAGTATCCTGGGTAATATCAACGCCATATGGTGGGCTACCGCGAAAAGAAAAACTTGCAGCAGATGCAAGCACAGTAACGAAAACAAGAAACACCAAATTCACTGCCATCGCGGGCGAAGCCATCTGATCTGTCGGATTGGTGACTTCAGAAAGAGATATTTTAAGGAAAGTTGTATCACATTTGGAACTTAAATTTCAATAGTACTCGCTAATTATACATATTAATGTCGATAAGATATGAATTGATAGGGTAGTAAGCACTCTCTCTTATCTACTTTATTTTTGCGAATAGAATTATAATTGAATGAAACAAGATTTTATCAATATTTTGATTAGGTTTCAATTTACCAGATAATCTGCAAAATTTTAATGCTACACATTTTCTCGGGAAAAACCAATCATGTGGCTTTCAACGTTTTTAGATAACAAGAAAATTCAAAGCTACGGAAATTTCAAGCGCGCTTTTAGAAAGCATGTGCAGTTTAAAACGGATTACCCTGGTCAGAATACTAAAGTGTTGATCACTTTAAGCAGACTCAAATAGTTCGGTCAAATTGTTTTTCAAAACATAATTTTTCAAAATACTTTGAGTTGCTGAATTGAGTGCGAATGGACGAATTGTGGCGTGGATTCGCTACGACAATACCGTAACTATGCCATAGCTAAAGAACTATATATAGCTCGGAAAGTACGTGAATTGCTATATAATTTGCAATATTTCCCCACTGATTGCGAGAAGTAGATACCAATATCCAAGTCCAAGTTGAAAAAAGACACAAAGTACCCCGTCAAAATAAGACACGCCCCTTTAATACGATCAGATACGTTTCTCATTCCCACTAGGCAATACACATTTCTCATTCCCACTAGGCCAAAGAGATTATTTTAACGGATGGCGATTTATGCAGTATTGATTTTCTTAAAACATTTTCTGAGTATTAATATGGTAAACGATAAGGTAGTTAACACGAAATACTACATTCGATTCCATTTGGCGAGTAAAAGGAATATCTCCGACACTTTTATGCAATCCACTACAAAGAATTTCGTGTGTTGCCAATGAATGTTCACTTCGCTTACTGTTTCTTGATGGGATTATACGCACATCAACACACTCTCACCTATCAGCTAACACGGATATATCCATTCTCACTTGTCGCTTGAGAGTATGCTTTTCTCACTTTTGCATATGATAAAGTGAACTTATTTTGGTTTTGGTTCTTCTTATCATCAGCTGGAAGATGATAAGTCCATCACTCTCTGCAAATCACTTCCATCAGGCAAATATCGCACAATACCGTTCTTTCCATGCTATTTATTAGTTCTTATGCTATGACTATACCGCATGAGGGCGATAAAAAAGTCAAATTTTAATCACCCGAGCGGAAACATATGGGGCATTTCACGTGAAGCGGACAACGAAAAAAAATCAAGGCGCTGGATTTCGTTCATATTGTGCATAATGGTACTTCTAGAAGATATGAATGTGGATGCACAAGTTTTTGTTTCTATGAGGTTTAGTTGCCGAGTTATGGGCTTCTGAATAATTGACAAAATTGATAAAAGGTTTTTTTGAAAGCGGATTCTGAGATTCAAAACAAAATCTAAAAAACATTAAACATAATGATTGGTATAGAAAATTAGCTGTTCTTTTTCATTTTGAGATTAGATTTGAAAAATAAATTTTTTTTCCTGTGTGGAACCGGAAATAGACACTTTAACTCGTAATTTGAATAATTTGAACCAGGTTAATTTTGTTTATTTTTATAACAAAACAAAGCTTAAAGTATACTTATTTTATCATAAAAGTTTTAGAATGGGATGGCCAGTAGTTTAGGAGGTAGGTGAATTTCAATACATACAAGTCGCATGGAGCCTGGTACCGAGAGCTTGATTAGGACAGCTAGTTGGCTCGAAAACAAAAATTGATTCGAAATGTGATTGGTAACGCTATCTCTTAGTTGAAAAATGTTTTATTTTCCCATAAAAACCCAATTAAAATATATGACGCATATATAATATATTTGACACCAAGCCAATTCAAATTTTCCGTTATTTTTCGAGTTACTGTTCAACGCTTGCAATGACTATTACTTCCGTTGATAAGTTACAGAGTCTTTATTATGTGTATTATGTCTCCATTCGGCTATCGATGTTTCAATCCATTCGATTTGAAGTTTCATCGGAAGGCTAATGACCTAAGAAAAATTCCAAGAATATTAGCAGAAAATAAATTATGTCGAATCTGCAGGGAAAAACTGATCGTAGAAACACCTCTAGTTATTAAAAAAAAGAACTAGTTTAAGAAACGAGAGTAAAATTGTAAAAATTGTGAAATAAATTCATTTGTCCATATACAAGTACCTTTTTTTCACTATGTAAATCAGCATTAGCAATTTTTAATATTTTATCTTCTATATATAAGTGATACAAGTGATATATAATAGTTTTACTACAAATATTTTGCTTTCACACTCACTACCTATCATAATCAAGCTCCCGGTACCATGCTCCATGCGACTTTTATGTATTGAAATTCACCTACCTCCTAAACTACAGGCCATCCCATTCTAAAACTTTTATGATAAAATAAGTATACTTTAAGCTTTGTTTTGTTATAAAAATAAACAAAATTAACCTGGTCCAAATTATTCAAATTACGAGTTAAAGTGTCTATTTCCGGTTCCACACAGGAAAAAAAATTTATTTTTCAAATCTAATCTCGAAATGAAAAAGAACAGCTAATTTTCTATACCAATCATTATGTTTAATGTTTTTTAGATTTTGTTTTGAATCTCAGAATCCGCTTTCAAAAAAACCTTTTATCAATTTTGTCAATTATTCAGAAGCCCATAACTCGGCAACTAAACCTCATAGAAACAAAAACTTGTGCATCCACATTCATATCTTCTAGAAGTACCATTATGCACAATATGAACGAAATCCAGCGCCTTGATTTTTTTTTCGTTGTCCGCTTTACGTGAAATGCCCCATATATGTAGATTAGGCAATAGTTTGTGGTCGAACGCCCCACCACACTCACCGCCGCACATCAACTCGTAAAAATAATCGCACAGACAAGTAGCTCAAGTTTAGCAAGAAACCCTTTTATACTACAAATCAACTTTAATTTAAATGTTATTTGTTTTGTACTTTAGACAGTTTTCATTTTTCTGGTCCACAAATAAACCTCTTAATTGTAAAATTTTGACCTTCATATAATAGATCTTTTTTTCTTCATCAATTTTGATAAAAATATTATCATAAAAATATTGAAATATGAAAACAACTGGTTAAGAAATACATAACCATGTGCGTCATGTTTAAACAAATCGAAACAAGAGAAATTACCACACCTGAATCGATACTGGATACAATATTTTTTTCATCTGCTCGTTCCAATTTCGTAGATTGCAGCTAAACAATCGTGGGCATGGTTCGCAGCCTCAAATCAGAGCTGCCACTTCTAAAGCTTAATATAATATTAAGCCCTAGAAACGTTTCATTTCTAAAGCCAGCAAACAAAAGTGATGCAGTGCAATGATTCAAGTCGTTTATTTACTGGACAGCTTATTTATATATTTATTCAACCCTAACATGCTGTTATTTCCGTAGAGCACTTTAAGGATACGATGAGATCAGCATTTACCATACTCTAAAATAAATTAATGCACCAAAGATCAATTTACTACCATTTGTAAATAACAGCTTATTCTGTCACTGGCTCATTCTGTCCATGAGCTACATATATTTTCGAGCTATATTTTATATTTTATTTTAAAATTTTAATCACTGACTTCTAGTGGGCAGAGCACTGACTTTTAGTGTGTGTATGTGTGGTCCTTGGCTCGAATCCTGGTATATTGATATTTTTTTCGTAAACTTACATTCTTTTTAGCCTGAAAATAATACTTATTTATTTGATCTTTTAATTTAAATGACAGGCAGAATTTTATTTTTCTGTGGTGTTAACAGTCAGGAAATAGTAATTCATATTTATTTTATGAACGTTTTAATCCATTGCAGGTATGAGCTGACACGTGTGAATACAGCAGGATAGCCTCTTCCACATCCACTACTACTCCCGTATGAAGTTACTCCAATTAGGATCGGCTTGCCACGATCGCTATAAACTAGAGGCCCTCCGGAGTCACCTTTGCATGTTGTTTTCCTTTCAATTCCACTTGTGCAAATATTTGTACTACGCACATAAACTCCGAAATATTGCTTGCACTCAATTTCAGGAATAATTTTAAGGTTGACGTAGCGGAGAGCTTCAGAGACAGAAGCAGAAGCTAATCGATATGAAATAAAAAAAAAAAACCTTTGAGAGCAGTACAGAGTTATAGGAGCACTAAAAACTTACTACCGGAAGTTCGCCCCCATCCAGACGCAACCGTGCTACGGCCTGAGAATTCATATTTAGCTTGAGTTGAGCTAGGTAAGCTTATAATGTCCAAACCTCCTTAAATGAGATGTGCTATTAGCGGTGGACCGTGCAAACAAATGATGATACCAATCGTACTCTCTAGTCGAATTGCCTGAGTTAAATCAATCATTGCAATATCATTTTCCAAAGTTTTCCTACTCCAGCCACTGTGAATATGGAAACGAGACTTGTCAACGCGAATAATTTGACGCGAAGATTCGTTTTTCTGTAGTTCAGTGGTTCCCAAGAAAATTGTGGCAGTGGACGCTTGGTCAACGCAATGGGCAGCAGTGAGCACTGATCGATCACTAATCAACGAGCCTCCACACCAAGTTTGAATTCCATTCGCCTCTGAAAGAAGCCCTATTACGTAGGGAAACTGACCGGACGAAGCTATTATTCCTCCTATGATACGCTGTTTTACATCAGAGGACACTAACCGGCCATCACCCGGAGGATAAATTTCTGCAACTCGAACACTAGACCAATCAATGGAATCGACGGAAGAAATCGCGACTAATAAAATTAAAGCCAAATTTTTCATTTCCATAGCGTGTTACTTACTACTGGTTGGTTTCAATCTCGGCAATCATATTTATATCTGATTTGATATGGTAATTGCAAGCATTGTGATAAGTGATGATAACGATAAAAGGCAATAAATAGGTGCTTCTGGGCTTCTGACCAATTTCTTTGCTAATCGAAGATAGAAAATTTTGTGTTTATTAAAAAATCCCAAGGTACATAAGTGTGATAAAATCTTTGCTTGGAAATACATTTCTACATTATAATTGACTTCGCGTGGATTCGCAATGAAATTCTTTTCTGTCTCAAATACAAAAACACCAATTGGGGGTTTCAATGAGTTATTAGCAGTTTTCAGTGATTTCAGAGCAAAATTTGGCATAGTAAAATACAATGAGTGATTTTCGAAGAAAAGTAGAGGAATTAATTGTGCTCCTTATCACAAACAACCTGTATCCAAAGGTCATGCACTACTTTAATCCGTTCAATGCATTATAAGTCATAGGGTTGATAGAGATTTTCAGTGCTACCATTTGAGTTTCAAAATTTAGGAAAGTAAAATACTTGCCATTTATTATCATTACGAACTTGGTAGCAGCATCTGCGAAGATGAAAATGATGAAAATATTCAGAGCTGGTCACACTTTTCCAGCAATATCACAACTGTTTCCCGTTCAGATCATCAAACACAGTGAATTTCGTTTATATTCGATGTCTGCATCGAGAGTTACTGGGATTGAACGATTTTAGAGGTTACCATCCGCGAAATTTTAAAAACTTAGATAGTTTAAGTGTTTGTTACTTATTTTCATTAATAGATGTTAATCATTTAAACATTTAATGGCTGCATCTGTAGGTACGCAAATAAAAAAACAGCCACCACAGCCAAAAGTATACCCAATCTGCTCTTCGAGGGCTGAATATACTTTCCTGCGTGTTAAAAATGAACTAAAATTATTGTGGCTAGCAGCCGTATCCTAACTTTGCAGCCAAAAGTCTTACAAGCTTGATTTACCATAGCATTAACCCATTCTTGTAATTTTAGGTGAGTTCAATATATTCATCGGAAATTATTGGGCACCATTCTTTTACCATAGCCTATTTCCATCAGACTTCTGGGCTAAACTCGACTAAATAATCTACTCCATAATTTCCTTCTTCAAAAGCTAAGGAACGATGCCATTGCTGGTCCTCTTCTTTCCTGGTTTAACTCTTACATCCTTGGCCGTATCTGTATTGTAACTGTTTATTCCTCTTCTTCAATTCCCTTTTATCCTGCATCAGGTATTGCGCAAGGGTCTATCTTTGGTCCCCTTCTCCTTCTTTTGTTCATAAACGATCTCCCTCCTTTAATCCGATCATCTTGTCGTTTTTATGCCGACGATTTCAAGATGTTTCGAGTGATCGAGTCACAAGATGACTGTATGCTTTTACAAAATAATCTTAGTAGCCTACAAACTTAATGCGCTGCCAATGCTCTCACTTTGAACATCGGGAAATATCACAAAATATCTTTCTCTTTGAAAATTTCACCTTTGATGTTTTTCTATTCTGTTTCTGGCTCTCCTCTTAACGTTGTTGATAGTTTTAGAGATCTTGGCGTAATGTTTGTTCCTAAGCTCAAATTTGGTAAGCATATATCATACATTAGTGCCAGGGGCTCTAAATTAAGAAGTTTTCTTATTAGATCCTCTGAAGCCTTCGTCAATATTTCCACCTGTGTACACCTTTTCCTCTCGTTTGTGCGTAGTGTCCTTGAATATTGCTGTCAAGTTTGGTGTCCTCGTTATGTCTACTTAAATAATTCTAGCTTCCATACCGTCCTTACAGTGATCTTGTGTCGTTCATTCATCCTCCTTCCCTCAAATCACGGAAACTTTTCCTGAATGAGTGCCTGCTCTTTAAATTATTTTATAGGATGGTTAAATCCGACGTTAGTAGCCACATTTCTGTCCGTGTTGCAGTGCGTGGCACCCGCCCTTTCTTTGCGTTTAGTGTGCCATTTGCGCGCACTGATACCTATTTTTATTCTCCGCTGTTGCGTTTACTGAGGCAACACAATGACCTACAGTTTGGCCCTCTACCGCCAACATTATATGCTTTCAAAAGTTTTCTGGAAAATAATGCTTTGCTTACTACCAACTCAATGTAGTTTTTTTTTCTCTAATTTTTCTTAATTTTGAATTTGTACTTTTTCACCTTCATTTTGTTTAATATTTTTTTTATCATTATTGTTTTATGTTTTCTATATTACACTCTTTCATTAGTAAATTTTTGGTATGTTATATATTTCTATATTCAATAATTGGATTTTATCTATTGAATATGTAAATAGATAAATAAATAAATAGCCGTTAGACAATTTTGGCGATTGTGTTTTCGTGGCTCTGTGTTCGTTTTTGAGGGTGTTTTTTGTTTGTTTCTTTGTTTATTTTCAGTGTGTTGTCTTTTCGTGAATTTTTTTTGTTCGTTTTGTCAATCATTGTTCAAATTTTTCCCCTCCTCCCACCAGAAAACGAGCAGGGATCAAAAATACAAGAATAACTAAGAAAAAACGCACAAAAAAATACGCGAAAAGACACCACACTGAAGATGAACAAACAAACAAACAAAAAACAGGTCCAAAAACAAAAAAAACCCCAATCGGTAAAATTGGCTAACGCCTATGGGGGGGCACTTAATCAAGTTTAACCAGCTTCTGTCCGACCTGCTCCTAGTTGAGATTCGCAATTCCTACAAATTTGGAGTCTTATACTTCTGTTTTGTAAAGTAAAGTAATCCCACGATAACCCTCGTACGGGTCTAGGAGTTGGAGCTGGTAGAGAGTTTAATCGCAAATTTACAATCAATGTGAATACAAGTGTATAGTGGTTAGTTCCATGACTTACTTTACCCCTGATGAGTTCAGGTACCTATTCAGAGCTAGTTGAACTCAAAGCTAGGTGTGGGGTCTCTCGCCCAAACCTGGGTTCGAATCAGAGACCCCACATACAAGAAGCCAGTTCTCTACCCACTAGGCTGCTCAAGCTTATTTTTCTTCTGCTTCGATCAATCATATATTCTACGCAAAGGAATACAAGATTTTCAAAAAAAATCCAATCAGATTAGGTAGCTCTAGATTAAGTCTAAACTTGTACACCTCAGCAAGAAGGGTGCCACATAAGGTTTAGATCTGGGTTTGTACGGCTATAGCACGCTCAATGTAGTATCGCCACTTAACCTCTTTGGTAGAGGCGCTGCTAGAAAAGCTAATGTAACGCCCAAAGAGACACTCCGAGTCATGATCGAGACACTGCACTGCACTGACTTGGTCCCTACTTTTTGCTTCAAGCGAAGATATCAAGCGACGGTAAGAAATGGTCAAGAATGGAATCAGCAAATGGGTACAGTATCCTAAGTATAGTACTGACGACCTAAAACAGTTGCAGGGGTAGATACTATAGTACAATCTGCAAACCGTGGTTTAGATGCAGAGTTCAGGTTTTCAAATAACTATTGTTTTTTCCAGATTAAGTAGAAAAAGCCGCAGAGCTAATACAGGTCAAAGATATTGCATAAACAAGAATCGAAATTTTCACAGATAGTCCAAGCTGCGTTTAAGTACCAGAATACCCACATAGGGTTTATAATTCAATCTCACACAAATAAATCGAAGCGCCTAATCGACTTTCTACGGGTCCTGAAATGACGGGGAAGCAGCAGAAGAGTCAAAATCTACTGGATTCCCGGTCATAAGGGCATTGGTTCGGACGAAAAAGGGGATGCGTGTGCCAAACATAGGGCCGGTCTCCCTCTAGGCATCCTCTTTGGAATAATAGGTAAAACATCAGGATATCATGTCAATTTCGTAATGATAGGATGTCTGTCAAAAATTAATGCATAATCCAAAAAAGTAATTTGCCTATTTCCAGGGAGTCATCGCCCGCATAGGATTAAAACTTTCCAAAAAATTTTCATAGTCCGGCTAAGAGCATTATCAGTGATAATTTTGCATATTAGCTTTTTTTCCGAAAAGCGTTTCCATACAAATATTGAGGTACCTGAAAATTAACGAAAATAACCATAGCATCCAAGGGGTTAAAAATATTTTAATTTTACAAACCCACTCATGGTCGCTAGAAGAGCTGGACAGCATAGCACTCGCAGAACTACAAAAAAATATTTGGAAAGCTTGAAGAAATGTGTAGTTAAGTTCATATCATCTAATGACCTATATTTTGTAAATAGTTCATGTTTCCAATATACATATTTATAAAATCAATAAAGAATTTTTTTTCATTTATCTTTAAATTCATATTCACGCCGGAACTTAAATCAATATTTTCTATATAAATAAACAAATTCAATTACTTGGCAAACCATTGAGCTCGTCAGTACATAGCAAAATAACATATTAAGTTTGACAAATCTGGATGAATTAAGAGGCAAATAAATCCGAATCGTAGTAAAATTCTTTTTGCATTGTTCACTTTTAATATTCATATAGCTGCATTCACCACTGATACAAAGCACATTAGTTTTGCGTAAGACTTTCATCCGACAGTGCACATTTTTTTTGAGGGTAGTATGAAAAGCGAGATTACTCAAAAGTATATTAATTTGTTTATATTCAAATTAATATCTTGAAAAATCTAATCAATAATTGATTTATTCACGTCACGATTATGAACAATGTTAACTGTACACTCAACAGATAGTCGTGCGATTCAGTATAAAAACGACTGGAAGCAACATCTTCAGTCATAGTTTCTAGATACAATGTTGGGCTTCGTATCAATTTTTATGATCGTATCGGCTGCGTTGGCCTCGGCTTATAATGTTGACTGGGACAATGTCCAATCGATTGACGTTTTCCCTATGGGTTTGGATAGAAACCTTGCCCGTGGATATAGTCAACGTATTGTCGGAGGCTCGGAAGCACATATTGGTCAGTTCCCGTATCAGGTCGGTCTACTTTTGGATGTTGGCTGGGGACAAATCTGGTGTGGAGGTTCATTGATTTCAAAACGCTGGGTCCTCACGGCTGCTCATTGTCTCGATGGAGTTCGTGCTGCTACCGTTTACTTGGGATCCATTGCGATTCGAGAAAAGGAAGCTTCCCGCCAAGTCATCCGAGTTGATGCGTCTAGTTTTGTTTTGCACGATGAATGGGACCTGAGAACTGTAATCAACGACATTGGTTTAATTGAACTGACAGAAGATGCTTTATTAAGTGGTGAGCCAAAATTTGAAGTGGAGAATAAAAAATGTTAAGTAACGTAACTCACTCCTAGATGAAATTCAAGTAATCAGCCTTCCATCTGATAAAGAAGCAAAGATGTCATATGTCGGGAAATTAGTAGTTGCATCTGGTTGGGGACGCCCGTCTGATGGTAGGTGTTTTACTTCAGATAAGTATACTCACTGAATCTGAATCTATAACCCCCTCATATCAAACAGCCACTTACTCAAATGCTGATGTTCTTCGCTATACCGTTCTGAAAGTTATCGCTGAAAGTGAATGCAAGAGGTATTATGGAAGTTCTGTTCGCGATACGAATGTGTGTACAAGTGGCACCGATAAGAAGTCAACCTGCCAAGGAGATTCTGGTGGACCTTTGGTCTATGCTGATGGTGATAGGAAATTCATCATTGGTTTGACATCGTACGGAAGTGCTGCTGGCTGCGAAAGAGGACATCCAGCTGTATTCACTCGCATCGGCCCCTACGTTGATTGGATTAACGAAAATATTCAATAAAAGTACTGCAGAGAGTTTCATTCTGATCTAAGACAAATTTTGTTTTAAGAATTTGTGACGCTTTTAGCTATGATCATTGATATATTGAGGGCCTCTACAAAGTAGCAATATCAGAACATTCTTTTTGTGTTAATTAATGTATAATAGTGGCTAGTATAAGTTTAGTCAAATATAAAGAAACAAACTTTTCACAAGTTTTCGATATAAGTCACATAAGAAACATTTCACAGCAAGCAAATTTTTGTAATAAATGATAGGGAGCATCGAATAGCTATTTACCAATTTGTTTATCCAAGATAAAGCTATATTATGTGACAGCTAAGATTATTCACTTATTTTTTTATTAACTTATTTTTCGACAGAAGAAGCGCTTACTAGCTTACTGCGATATTCTAGAATTTGCTTGTTTTCTTTAAATCCTACTTTATAAAAAACGTATGGTATCTATATTTTCAATAAGTTAACAATTGCCTTTCTACATTTTTACCAGAAGATAGTATCTGCAATGAAATAATTATACGATCGTATCTTCAGCAAATTAAAAAGATAAGCTTTTAATCAATTATATTTCATACAACGAATGAGGTGAATGAGTTTTAATGAATAATTAAAGAGAACGAGGTTTTGGAATGGAAAAATTGGTTTTAGGTTTTATTCATTCATGCGAATATTAAACAATGTGTATACTACTTGAAATATAGACTAACATTATTTATTTTGGTGCATAAATGAAAACAATAGCACCAGCTAACCATGGTTGTTGCTCTGGAATAAAACGTACATATTTTGTATTTTATTAGCTAATATATCCTTAGAAAAATACTGAAAACATTTTATCAAGCGTTTCAGCCATAATTTGATATTTGGAAGAAAAAATACCCAAAAAATGTTGTTTTTCAATTTAAAAATGAATTCCTTTGCAATTAGTGTTTGCAGGTTGTATTAATCGTTATTTATTTATTTATTCATGCAATCCATATACAAGCAAAAAGCCCAATTGCAAATAGAATACCTTAGTACTAAAAAATTGAGTAAATTTAAGATATGAAAAACAAAGCCACGAATGACAAAAAAGATAAATAAAATTAATCATCAGCAAATATTGTGTTGCGAGTACTTCTTTTAAAGGTGGCAATAGAGTGTGGAAGAGGACCAAGTTGGAGGCCATTATGAGTACGTAATAAGCGCAAAACATGAAAATGAAAGTAAGTATCAGTACGGGCAAATGGTACATCAAAGACAACGGTGGACCTAATTTGCCTCTCACACTGCCGTTCATTTATCAAGGATGCAATAGATGAATTCAGATGCACAGGGCAAATTTTGAAAAGAAAGCATGCATCAAGGTAAACTCTGCGCTTTGCTAGTAGAGGGAGATTAAGGAGCGATAAGCGTTCATCATAAGGCATATAGAGAAGATTATATTTAAAGAGTAGGGTGCGACTGAGCCTCCGTTGAACAGTTTCAATGGCATCGGAAAGATATGCAAAACGAGGAGACCAAACTTCAGTACAGTATTCAAGTTTGGAACGAACAAGGGCAACAAATACCTAAACATATGTAAAAATGCTAAAAGAATTGTGACAAGGACGTATAGCAAGGCCAGCAAAGCACTATTAGTAATGGTACGAACATGGATATCAAATTTAAGGTTACGATCAAAGGTTAATCCCAGATCAGTAAAATAATCCACAGAGACAAGGACGGATTCACATAGTAAGTAAGGAAAGGTATTAGTCTGGGACTTCAGAGAATAAGACATGGCAAAACACTTTGAAACATTTAACGGTAGGCAGTTAAAGTTACACCAATCAGTAAGAGAGTTCAGATCATCCTGCAGTAGTAGATGATCATCTCAGCTATTGACTACCCGGAATAATTTTAAGTCATCTGCATAGAGCAAACAAGATGACGATAGAACAATAGGAAGATCAATGATAAAGAGGTTGAATAATAGTGGTCCTAATATAGAACCTTAAGGTGCACCAGAAAAATGCGAAAATGGTAAGGATAAAACGCCAGAAAGGGAGACAAAACAATTGCGGCAAGTCAAAAACGAAGATATCCAGGAAAGTTAAGGTTCACAGATGCCATATTGGTTTAATTTGAGTATCAGAAGCTCAAAATTGACAGAGTCAAGTGCCTTAGAAAAATCTGTATATGTAGCATCACCTTGAGAGTTCCAATCTAACGCCGAGGACACAGCATGAGTAAATTTAATGAGATTCGTAGATGTGGGCCGACCTTTAATAAAACCATGTTGCTGAGGTGCGAAAGTATACTTAAGAGAGTCATAAATTTTGTTTAACACAAAACGTTCAATGATTTTTGAAAAGCAGGGAAGAATCGAAATAGGACGATAATTTGGGGCAACATTGCGTTCACCAGATTTGAAAATAGGGAAATTGCTTGCCAGCTTCCAGGAGGAAGGAAATTTACCAGAACAAATATTTATATTGAATAAAATTGACAGGGGGATACATAAAGAAGAAGCAAGATTTTTCACAAAAAAAAATAGAAAGGCCATCGGGTCCAGAAGAAAAACTAGAATCAAGGGAAGATATAAGGGATTCAACTTCAAGCGGATTAGTCGAGAGTGACGAGAGACAAGAAGGGAGATTAATAGAGACACTATAAGAAGAGGGAATCATTAAATCAGAGTAAACAGAAGAGAAAAACATTGCGAAGAGATCACAAATATTATGAGGAAGAGCAGCAGTGGTATTATTAAATGTAAAGGAGTCAGGCATAGGAGAGGAGGATTTTAACGAGCGAAGGAATGACCAGAAGTTTTTGGGGTCATTCAAAAGCAGAGAAGATTCAATATGCGATACATAGTTCCGCATGGCAAGCCTTTTTTGATTCTTGGCAGCTGAAGGAAGACGAGAAAAATCAGCAAATGGTCGGGATGATAGCACCAAAATTTACAACGAGCTGCATTTTTAATATCCAGAGCGCGTTTAACACTCTCAGTGAACCAAGGAGCATCATTACACTTACGCAAGCGGAAGATTGGAGTATGAGCAGTGATTAACTCAAGGAGAGCAGAATATAATTTCTTAGCTGCAATGTCAATATCAATTCTATTCGTGTCTCGTGTATATTGTATGATGTGATTAATAGCTAAGGCAGCTGTTGTTTTGATTTACTAAAGTACCCCGAATTTTTCCAATTTTTTTATTTTTAGCAGGTAGCTTTATATGCTAAAGAAAATTACAATGCGTTGTTATTTTTCAATTACTTTATATTACCACATTTTTCCCTGTTTAACTTTTTTATTACCATACTTTCGGAATTTTTTCTAAATAATCAATTATCCTTTTTTACCTTTGTTAGTAGCACATGCAGCTGATTGGTTAGGCTATCTAATAACAGGTAAAAAAGGATAAAGAACGAGTTAAAGGGTACAAAGGATAATGAAATGCTTACTTCCGGTTACACAGGAAACAAAAAATTGTCTTATTTCAAAATTAATGAGACCAGTTAATTTTTTATATCAATCAGTATGTTTACTATTTTTTAGATGTTTTTTTGAATCCCAGAATCGGCTTATAAAAAACCCTTTCATCAATTTCGTCAATTATTCAGAAGCTCATAGCTTGGCAACTAAACCGCATAGAAGAAAAATATTGTATATCCACCTTCATATCTTCTAGAAGTATCATTATGCACAATATGAACGAAATCCAGAACCTGTACTTATTTTTGTTGCCGCATCACTTGAAATACCCCACAGGCTAATGTATACTTTCCGTGACTTTCATATAATTTTCTTACATATTCTACCGAAATTGCATCCCACTCAGCTTATATACATACGTGGAATCAGTTCTGGTATGGGGTCTCTAGACAACCTATCTTTAAATCTGGGCCACACATTTTCAATGGGGTTTAAATCAGGCGAATTATCAGTCCATAAATTGATGGTGATTGTTAAGAAACTGTGCAAGAAGAAGGATGATATTTTTTGCCTGTAATTTTCACTGGTTCTCACTGTCTTATTCTGTCGGCTACGGATTGGATGCAGTTGTACCGACGACTCGTCCGTAAAAAGGATGTTTGAGCACCGGGCTCCACCACGGGCATTGTCCTAAGCCAATGCAAGGTTTTTCAGCTTTTGACAGGAGTTCAGTCGGCCTCAAACGTTCTTATTGGATAATGAAGGTTTGATGCGTTGTCTGTAGACTTCTCGGTACTAGTTAGTTGATCGAATGTATCGCTGAACGGTTCGCCTTTTCCTCAGTGATTGCGTTCCTACTTCTGCTTTATTTTCAGCCGGTGCTCGAATCTTTCTTTTGGCTTCTTTAAAGAGTACCGACAGACGAGCACTTATTTTTATACCGTTCTCGTTTCCTTCTTCGGTGGTGTACCATTTTTTCACAGTGTCTTTATGGGCCGTCAACATTTTATTTTTGTCGCTGTGGCTGTAGCCCAATGGGTTCATGTGTTAAACTTAAATACGCTTTTGAAGTCGACTATTTACTATTATTGTAAAAAAAAAATCTGGCCGAACCGTTGAAAGTTTCCAAAGTTTTCAGGTTTTGACAAAATATCGTTAAAAACAAGTTCTTGAGTAAATTTCGTGCTTCAATCCACAATCTGAATAATTGAATTTATGTTTTAAATCGTCCTTATATTATACCACTGATAATATCTGAAAAAATACCCAATTAATAGTCCGTTTGCATATTTAACTTAGGATTATACTTATGTACATACTAACTCTCTTCGAATTTTGGTACTTGTTTTTGCCGACTCTTAAAGAAAAGTTATTATTTTGATATCATAACTAAAATTTCGACTCGATCTCTATTCAGGAGTTACTTAAAGCTATGTAGGTTTGAGAAATATTAAAAGGAGTCTAAAATTTTTTAAAGATATTCTTTTTCTGATAAATTCATTCAGGTTGATTTTTCATGTTGAATGGCAGAAACTTTTGCGTCACCTTGTATAAGCGGCTCAATGAAAGCACTATACTTTATCAAAGTAGAGGAAGCAATTCACTTTATCCAATGCTGTAATAAATTCTTATCTATGTGTTGTTTGGTCCAACTTGTTGCCAGACAACTTTCGAAGGGCAGTTGATTTTCGAACCGATCCAAGTGATGAGTTGACAAGTGACCGTTCTTCTTTGAAGTTATAATGGAATTTTATTTGTTGGCAATCGTTTTAATTATTTCTAGCGTTGGCTGTGATCCAATTGCTGAGAGGATTTTCGGAGGGGAAAATATTGAGCCAAATGAATATCCTTTTCTTGTTGCCATGACTATATTGGAAGAGGATTTCACATACTACTTGAAAGGAGGTGCATTAATTTCAAATGACTATGTTCTAACTTCGGCTCAGTACTTAAAGTAATTTACATGTGACAATTTATATATAATAGTTCAGCTCTATATTTTTTCTGTCTTTTTAGTTTCGATGCCCGCTTTGTGGAAGTTTCTTTAGGGGTGCACGATTTCGCCGACCAAGAGGAAGAAGGTCGCATTGCATTCCTTTATGGCACAGACGATTTGCCACAAGTTCTAGTATTACACGAAAATTTCAATCCTGTCTCTCTCGCGGATAACATAGCTCTGATAAAGCTTCGCGGTGGTGTACAATATGGAAGTGAGTAAAATATGAGCATTTACCTGGTCAAATTTTAGTGCTCTTACACTCCAGTCAATTGATTGTTGTTTTATTCATTACCGTGATCTGATTAGTAATAATGTTTAATGCTTCGAAAATACTTTCGAAAGCAAAACAGATCCTGAACTTTTAATTTAACTGTTCATATGTTGACATATTATATTTTTAGATAAAATTCAGAGTATTGAACTACCAACCTTCTCTGTGGACGCTAAAACTCTAACAGATACTCAGGCTACAATTGTAGGGTGGGGTATTGATGAAGGCATGCTATATACTAACATTCCATCACATGTTAATTTTATTAATTTTAACTTGCAGAAAGCCAATTCAACACCCAGTTCCCGAAACGTGTCAATGTCACCATCATTTCACCGAAGGAGTGCAATCATTTCTATTCATCACAAAACCGATCATTAGCTATTTGCTCAAATGGCGAAAATAAGATTGGTGCATGTAACGGAGATGAAGGGACTGTTCTCTTTACTTTTACGGAAGATGGCTCCCCAAAACTGATTGGTTTAGTTTCACTATACAGCGCACTGGGCTGTGATGCTAGATGGCCTACAGTGTTCACCAGTGTTGCAGGCTACGCGGATTGGATTAATGCACATACGCAGCCAGATCATAATCAACGGATATGATCAATCTGCGTGACACATACTTGTATTAGCACTAAGAATACTGTGATAACTAACGGTACTCAAGGTGCCTATTAAGATATCTTATCGTTTATTGGAGCATAATCGATTTTATGATGCATTGAACCTAAAGCCAATAAGGTTCAAAATATTATTTCGTAATCTAGCATTATTGTTTTGGTCATGTCGATTATATTGTTAAACTAAAAGTTTTTTTTTTACTTTTATTAGCCGTCTTGTGCGTCAACAAATAATGCATGCTTGCATGTTCTTTATAAACACGATAACAGAACAATTGATAAAATCGAAACCTTTAAGGTTTGGCAATATTGGAGGAAGTTTGTTATAAATCGTGATAACAGGAGGAAACGATATGCTGCGTTGATTGATACAACTGCAGCTCAGCCAATCAGATTGTTCTCTGCGGCGTCTTTAAGCTTTAGCATAAGCATCACTTAAGGCCAATGACAGACAGTTCGGTTTCACCAAAGCGTTTAACGCTTCGGTTCGGTGCGTCGGCTGCCACACACAGCGTTTTTCAGAAGCGTTTATCGAGTCGGTTCAGTTACAAATTACGTCGGAGTATCATATAGATGCTTGTGAAAAAGATAGTCGTGTATACATACATATGTATATATATGTATAAACATACATATGTAAGTATATATATGCATATGAAATTTGGGCAAAGTGAATCTAATACTAAATTTCTTTGAAAATCTGTAATTGCCTACTTTTAGAAACCAAGTGCCCACAAATGTTTCATTCTCCAATACTGTATCCTAACCATTCTTCAAAAATCAATTTTCTTATCAGATTTTCCTTCCCCTATTCCATGCATTCATCAATGCATCCAGAAAATTTCAGCTCGATCGGACTACGCAGCAATAAACATATCGAAAAACGCTCGAAAACCGAGTCGGTTGGTCATTTCTCTCATCTACCGACTCGGTTCCGAAACCGAGTGGCGGTTCGCACCGCGGTGTGTATCATCACAATGCTAAAGTAATGCACGACACAGCTGTTTTTGCGAGGCGTTTCCCGAGAGGAAAACCGAGTCGGTATAGTCGTGCATTATGACACACACCGCGGTGCGAACCGCCTCTCGGTTTCGGAACCGAGTCGGTAGATGAGAGAAATGACCCACCGACTCGGTTTTCGAGCGTTTTTCGATATGTTTATTGCTGCGTAGTCCGATCGAGCTGAAATTTTCTGGATGCATTGATGAATGCATGGGATAGGGGAAGGAAAATCTGATAAGAAAATAGATTTTTGAAGAATGGTTAGGATACAGTATTGGAAAATGAAACATTTGTGGGCACTTGGTTTCTAAAAGTAGGCAATTTATGCATATATACACTTACATATATATGTATATACATATATATACATATGTATGTATACAAGACCACTTCCTCCAAAAGCATCTATATGATACTCCGACGTGATTTGTAACTGAACCGACTCGGTAAACGCTTCTGAAAACCGCTGTTTGTGTCAGCCAACGCGCCAAACCGAAGCGTTAAACGCTTCGGTAAAACCGAACTGTCTGTCATTGGCCTAAGGCCAATGATAAACACGGCGGTTCCGGCGAAGCGTTTCCCGACAGGAAAACCGAGTCGGTTTAGCCGTGCATTCATTTGGCATTGTGATGACACACACCGCGGTGCGAACCGCCTCTCGGCTTCGAGTCGGTAGACGAGAGAAATGACCCACCGAGTCGGCTATTCGAGCATTTTTCGATTTGTTCATAGCTGCGAAATCCGGTGGAACCGCCGAGTGTGTCACTGGACAAAGTGTGTATTATTTAAAACCCATATCATTGTTAGTTTTTCTACATTACTTCACTACCACCGATTCGGTTTTCTTCCCAAAAGGGATTCAGTTTTCATCCATTCTAAACTAATATTTGAACACTATTTTGTTCATTTTGTTTTTGTTCACGATTGTCTAAAAATTTGGGGTTAGGGTCAAAGTAGGGGACTCTATGTACATATCTTCCGCATGATTTAATTTAGTCAAGATGCCTGTTTCAGTTAATTTTATGATAAGATTATTTGTTACCTTTCAAATTTCTTTATGAAGGACGTGAATAAGAGGGTAAATAGTCATGAAGACTTTAGGCAACCAAAATTCTTTCTAAAGAAACGGGTCGTGATTAAGCCGTAGTTGATTTAATCTGTTTCAATTTTTTCGATCTTTCAAAACCTAATATTTTAGTTTTTAACGACCAATTTTTCTTTTAGAAGCTAGACATTTTTAATGTCTTGATAGATATCGTTATTTTGTCCTAAAAAAATCCAAAGACTTCATGTTTTCTTTTGTTTAAGTCGTAGTTGCAGACAAAGAGAATTTATGATAATTGTTAAGAAGGGGCCGAATAGCTGTGATACCAGAGAATCGTAAACCTATTCAGGATCAAATGTACGATTAAGAGCTGGAATGGGAATGGCGTTTGGTGAATTCGAGAAGGAACAAGAATTAGAATTTGATAAGAGGGCATGCGTGGGGTTATTTGAAATGCTTTCTGGTTTCACACAACAATGTGATTCCTGAGGTAGATTGTCCAGTTTACGGATACTCAGAAGTTTTAGAAATTGCATCGTAGTCTTTGAACGAAGTTATTCAGAGTCATCTTCCAACAATACTGATCCATTATATATAATCGCAGATGGCTCATTTTTATCAATGATCGTTTGTTGATAATTAAGGAGAGGTGCGGGCGAATAGCTTGATAGACTTTGGAAATGGTGCTGAGTTTCTAAACCAAATTTGCCATCTGATACTTGAGAGCATCAATGTCCTTACGTAATAGTTCAATGTGAGATATTCAACAATACTCTCCCAGTTGAGTGGGGTGCTGCGTGTCTGTATTTTTAAATAAAGAAAAGTTGAATAATTTTTTTACAAAATGAGTAATGTTTCCTGTGTCAGGCAAACTCATATTTGTGCCAAAAATTATTTAAATCGAATCATTGGATGAAAAAAAATTGTTGCTCTCTTTAAATTCACTGTCCACCCCATTATTGGGAACACGCGAGAATAAATAAAATATCTGAAGAGCTGGATTAAGATTTCCGCGAAAAACTCCAAATCGAGCTAGTCCAACAAAATTACTGATGTTGATTATATCGAAAATACACTAAATAAAAATAGTGTGTTAAAAAAGGATTAAACAGCAATCACGAAAAAAAAATTAAAACACTAAAACACAACGCACCGCGAATTTATTATGCGGTTTCAAAGATTTTTTTAATTAATTCCTCAAAACTTATTTCCAGCAATAGAAAAATAAACAAAAAACACAAAATCCAGAATAAAATTAGGAAAACATTATTCTATCCAAAGTACAAAAGTTAAAATTGGTTTTGAATTTTCGCAATCCTTCCTACATGATCATTTTCACTACATTTTGTCGCTATTTTCCTTGAATTTGAATTTAATTAATTTAGACGCATTGCAACTAAGTAAGTATTCAGTCAATGGCTAATTTTTTATAATGAAATTCTATTATTTGTAAAACTCTTCAATTAAATATTGATTTGAATTTACTTCCAAAAACAAACTGAGAGTTGACTTTGTTTTTCACTTTGAAAGTAATTGTAATTTAATAAACGGCGTGGTGTCCCAAATTACAGTTAACTGCATGTTATTTTGAGAAAAGAATGTTATTTCAATTGTGTTACAGCATATATTATTTAAAAATGAAATCTAGACAAAAATATAATCAAATGTTATGGATTTTCGATAAAAGATTATATATTTCTTCCACTCAAGGTTCAATTCTAGGTAATCTTACTTATTATATATTCCTTTTCACAATTTTTCGTTCAACTTGGATCTGCTAATCTATTCACGGGCTTCTCTAAAGCTTAGTCATTCACTGGAGAACTTATTTTTTGAACACCAATTTTGAAAACTTTTATTTTTGTGAAATCGCTTTCTTTCGGAAGAAAAATGTTAAAACGATTTGATTCGTATAGGTACCTCTTTTTTCAATGATTTTTCTTTACTGAAAACATTAGCTTATTGAGTAATTTGGTGAGCTGATGAGCTAATTAATTAATCTGAAGTACTTTCCAAGTTTTAAGGAATTCTTAATAAGCTTATAATGGGCCTTTTAAACTGAACAGATTTCATATATACTTTTTGCACGATATTTTCAACCAAGACTGACCCACGTTGGGCGCCAGCTAACAATTGTTGTTTATCATCTGGTTTTTACAACTTTCATAGAACAATCAAATAGTACAGCTCTGGCAAAAATACTAGAAACTCTGTTGGTGCTATTTTGATTGAACTCATAGATGGATTTACGCAAGCAGGTAAGTTGCTATTTGCAAATACTAAATAGAAATACTCAATATAAGCACACTGTGTAATTTAATGAATGAAGTCTGTGCGTTTAAGATTTAATTTTTGAAAAAATCTTCGTGCCTTTATTAGTTATTTTTAGTTTTTCTATCATAAGCATTCACATAGAAAGTCTAGTGCAGAAATTTCGAACGAAAATAGTATCAAAGGAAAAAAGTAGCTATATAAAAATGAATACTGTAAACAAAATAAATTTTCAAAATTCATTATGGCTTCATTTTTTAGTACTGTGTTTCTTACATTCATTGAAATTACTAAATAATTGGAATCAATTGATTAACCAGCAATCAGACATGGATATTTAAGACGTGCAAAAATTATCACAAGATGAAGCCAAAAAATCAACTATTTTGGCGAAATTTCCATGGCCAATTGATATCTGAACAAACAGAAAAATCATATTTTTTTGAAGAAGAAAATCCTACTTGCGATTGATGGCTCGTTTAAAGATGAATCTCTTCAATTATCGCTGAAAAGCAAAGGTATATGAAAAAGGAATTCATCTCATTTGGGACCGGTTTCGGCAATGATGTGCCAAAAGTGATGTGATGCCTCGCAATTAGTTGGATACCGGATGTACGCAACATATCGGACAATGTGAGGAGTTGCTGGAATCGAATTTGTTAATTGTGATTGAAAGCAGTTTTTAAGCGAAATTAAGTGCATTTGAAAATATTGCTGCTTTCACTATACACTTGAATTTTTTGAATATAGGAAGTTTTGGGTGAATTTATACGTGGTATATGTATATTGGGGACAAGTGTTGCCTTAGGGCTATCAGAAAGTGATAATAATCTAGCAAAAACCAGGATAGTGGTTTGTATGACTTAAGAGGGGAAACAATGTCCTTGTTTGGAACTTCAAACTGTACTGCAGTTGTATTGCTGCTGGGATTGCTCAAACTTGCTTCACTTGCCTGGGAACTTTTTCAACGAATTAATATCGAATTAATATCAATTTCATAGAATTAAAAAGAAACCAAGCGCTTTGAAAAGAACCATTGGATAGCGGAAAATGATTTGATGCAGCAACTGCTACGGTGTAATAGTTGACAGCTCGACAAAAAATAACGAAAAAAAGTTAAAATGTTAGGAATTTGTGCAGTTTGCCGCAAAATTTGAATAAGAAAAAAAATGTAGCAATAAATCTATTTTATTCAATTGTATCCTTTATGTAAAATATAATTTTTATCTTTGAAAATACCCGTGAAAGCTATTAAAAGCTAAA
The DNA here is from genome assembly GCA_947369275.1 of Nemotelus nigrinus. Classification (NCBI taxonomy): domain Eukaryota; kingdom Metazoa; phylum Arthropoda; class Insecta; order Diptera; family Stratiomyidae; genus Nemotelus; species Nemotelus nigrinus. Next base: position 38,757,052 of record OX376373.1, on the reverse strand, counting down.
CAAACTATTCCTATAAATTTTTATGTTACTATTTCTACATTACATCACCTATCAAGACACAGCCAAATACCACGTACGAAAAATCTGCATTATGATATTTTCATATTTTCATTTATCCAATCTAAATATCCTGCTACATTCACGTAGCCAGTGGGCCATCTAGAATCGCATCCAAGCGAGCTGTAAACTGACACCAGACCTATGAGTACCATCGAACCATCTTCTCCAACTGTGAACAGAGCGGTTCCCTCATCACCTTTACAGCCACTAACTTTATATTCACCATCGGAGCACAACAGAAATGGGCCGTAAAACGAGGCAAAGAAATGTCTGCAAACTGCAGGTGGAATGATGGTAACGTTCACCTCCTTTGGATATTCTGTGTTGAAATCACTTTCTGGTGAGTAAATAATTATGAAAATGATTACAGTTCGTCATGTGTCCTTAAATTTTTCGCTTTATACCTTCATCTATACCCCAGCCAGCTACAGTTGCAACGACATCTGTAAGATGTTTTGATGCAAACGATGCAGGAGGCAGTGCAATACTTTGAATTTTTTCTGAAATTAATCCGAAAATGTATTACGAAATCAAAAACTATTTATTTAGTAACGTAACTGCATATGAAATAAATCTCTAAATAAAGAAATCTAATTATAGATTTGAACTAACTTTACATTGCACTTTGTACTTGGTAAAACAAAGGAAGATCAATGATTTACGATGCAATATATTATACGATGTGAAACTAAGAGTCGAATTATTTCAACCCTAGGCTTAATCTACGATAAAGGCCATTATAAATGTTTCTAACATCGACATAAACTATGATTTATGAGTGGCTAGTCATATCATTACTCCTGAAAAACAGTTCATTTTGTGTGAATCAAAAAATGATTGGCGGCTGTTGGTCTGAAACGTTGATAAAATGTTACGCCTGCTATCAAGTTGAAATGATTGTGAATTGAAATACTTGTGAGCTGAAAATTAGCATGGTACTGATTTTTAAATCAATATCGTTTATGAAAAAAAGTTGTTTATCTATTCAATCAAATCTAGTTACAAACAAAATAAAGACATATTCCTCCAAGTCAAAGAAAATAAGCGGCAGACAAATTTTCTTTAAAAAACTTTCTTTGAAAGTGCATATTTAATGAAAACTTACCAACAAACTCTACTCCTCCACGCAGCAATAAAAGAGCGATATTATTTTCGAGGGTATCGATATCAAAGTGTTCATGTACGTGTAGCACTTCTCGAAGGTCTTCGGTACGGTAAACGAAAGACTCCAATGGACTAGCAAAATCGTGAGCTCCTACACCAAGGATGATACTTCGCGAATCATATCTGTAAACCGAAATACAATTTAATACTTTCTATTACTATGTCACGATTAATGAATTTCGAGACCTGTAAATAAACTGCGCGACTGTCAGCACATAATTATTCGATATCAACACTGCACCGCCTGTGTGGTAGCTATAATCCTCTTCTAATATTGTAGTTGTCACTAAAAAAGGATACTTATTCGGTTCGGTGAATTTGCCACCGAAAATTCTATTATGCGTTTTGTGTGCGCTTTTAGAAACCGGGCTCGCGACAACAACGCCGAAAATAAAGACTATAAAAATGAACTGGGCAAGCATTTTACAAATTTCACTTCACTGCCAAAACACAAACGATTGGTTTGAATGTTACTGATGACCCTCTTGAAGGAAAGATTGCTTAAATACTTACAGAGTGCATTTGACTACTGTATGCGAGCTTAATTTAATCAATTGATTGATAAGATTTGCCAAAATATCAGCAATATTTTTTAAAAGAAATTACTCAATCTTTTAACGTAACTGTATACATGCATTGTACCTTTATGCTATATCATTTGGTATCAAAGAAAATCATGTAGATCTTGGTGTCTTATTTGTCGATGTTAAAGCAACTTACTCTTATACATATTTTTCTTGTTTTATTTTTTGAGCTGCAGTAAAAAAATGTTCTAAAATTCCACAATAATTCATTCATTTGTTTATAAAACAAATAAAAAATTCAGAGAAAATAAGCTTATCTAAATTCAACAAAAAAAGCACAGGTAATGGTAAGTTATTTTTTGTCACCAATAGTTTTACAAGCCCAAAAATAATCCTTACGTTGGTGGAAGCAAATTTTGTATCACTTTTTGCCCTTGAGGTAAAATAACAATTTGTGGCACTTTTTGAGATTAATTAGGTAGAATGAAAGTCTGTGTTCCATCTTGGGTGAAAATGACGGCCTCTATTCTATGGGGTCTTTGTTTCGCCTAGCAACGTTTCAGGAACAGGCGAAAAAAACAACAACAGATAACGCTTAATTTTGATACTACCGCAAAATCAAGTATCTTTGAATGCTCTTCACCACTGTATGAAATGATAAATTATCCAATTTAGCATATTTCTGGCGAAGAAATTGGTTAAAAACCTTCAAAAGCATTGGAAATAAAATATACTATGTATTATTTATTCATTTATATCTAATAATAAAATATATATAAACAAAATATCAAGACAATCTGTCTTGAAAATTTCGCAGGAGTGCTTACACAAGTTTAAGTGCAATTCAAGGCAGTTTTTGAAACCATACATCACAGTTGATAGATATTTGGATTCATCACTATACGCCAGAGATGAAATACAGTTCAAGCAATGAACAAGGAAGCAGGCGTAAGAGCTCCGATGAAGGCGAAAACGGTCCTGTCGGCTGGAAAAATTATATTCACTTTTTTTGTGTGATACTCATCGACTATCTAGAGGAAGGAAACACGATCGACGAGGAGTATTATGCAGAGCTTTTGAATACACTGAACAAAGCGATCAGGAAAAAAGTTACAGTATTTTCAGATATAAGTATCTGCAAGATCGTTAGCTCTGCCAGTACCGGCCAACAATAGAACGTTCTCGGTTTGATTGGGATCAATAGAAGCTGTGTTTCCCACAGTCAAGCTCTTAAAAAGTACGTAGCTATGTAGTAAGTAAAAACTAGATCTTGCAGGGCAAATAAATGTTGGCATACCAACCCCGTGAGAAATGCAGTTAAAGGTGACTAACTGATACTACCACAGTACAGTATTTCTGATACCACCACAGTACTTTGCCACGATAGAACCACACAGGTAAAATTTAGCGAACCAAGCCAAACAGTATTCTTACAAAATGCGGAAATTAATACCAACTTTGAACGAGTGGTTGGACTATACCGAACAGAAAGCCAGGCTAGGAAAATTGACTCGTGAGCTCAAAATTTTTTTCAAAAATCCCGCTCAGAAAGTTTAAGCAATCAAGAAGTAGAATGTTCTTAGATGTACCTACGATAGTATGTATGAAAAAAAAAAAAATTCCTATTTCGATCCTAAATAATAAAAGTCTTATTTCGATTCGAGTAAAGAGCAAAGTTACAGACTGTCATCTATGAATGTTTTGAGAGCTATTGCCTGCGAAAATCTCTAATTTTTTGAAATTGGAATCCACATTTTTAATAGAAAACTTAACTGAAATAAAAAAAAGCTTCTTAATTGTTTAGCTCTAATTTCTCTTTCGCATTCTTCATTCAAAATTTTGACCATGCTTGAGGTTTGACTACTGAAAAGCATCATCTGTAAGGCATGGTAATTTAATATGATATTTGATACTTTGTTTCTAGGGGATTCGAAAGCATGAAAATAATTGTTTGATTGAGTATGCTGCTATGAACAAAAATACGTCTATAAATGTTTATTGTAAATAAATATCAAGTTAACCTGGATTTGTTTGGTCGTATAGAATCGAACGTGATTAATTGATGTATGCATATCAAACCAACTTAATTGATAGTCTGACTAATCAGACTACATATATATATATATATATATATATATATATATATATATATATATATATATATATATATATATATATATATATATACGTAGTGGCTCACAGCTTAAATGATATGAGCACTTTTTACGAGGATAACCCTTAAAACCTACAGGAAAATGGAAAATCCTTTTCTTCATCACTATTTCCAATGATAAAAACTTTTCTAAACAGCAAAAAAAAATAAAAGTTCACTATAGACACCAAATTTCACCTCACAGCTTAAATGATGTTCGCTCAAAAATGTCCTTTACTTTCAAACTTATAGCATTTATTTTATCCAGAAATTTATTAAATATTTCATTGGCTATCCTGATTGTTTCAATACCGCTTTGAGGTGATCTGGCATTGAGTGCACCGACTTTTTGGTGTACTCTGGTGAAATGGTCTCTCATTCCTCTTGAAGTACCTGTTTAATGTCACTCCTGCTGGCTATCGGATGTTTTCTGATGCCATCTCCTAGCTTTGACCATATATGTTCGATAGCATTTAGATCTGGCAACTGAGCAGGCGTTTTATAGTTGTTTGGGCAATTCCAAATCAACCACGTTTGCACTAGCTCCGAGTTGTTTTTAGGGTCATTGTCCTCATGAAACCAGAAATGGTCCTTGATATGTAATTTTTCCGCACTCTGCAGTATATTATCCTTCAAGATATTCAAATACTGGAATTTGTTCAGGTTCCCTTCAATGAACACCAAGTTTCCTACTCCGGATGATGCCATGCACTCTCACATCATCACGTGGACACCATCGTGTTCTACTGTACTGGATAAATTCCGAGGTTGAAGTTCAGCAAATGGTCACATAACCCCTTCCATCGCTTGCAAAAAGGTTAAATTTGCTCTCATCCGCGAAAAAAAACGGCATCACAGAGCGTTGTACCTTTCATTAAATGTTCACGAAGAAATTTTATTCTTCTTGCTCTTATTTTTAGCGCTAATATAGAGTTTTTCTGGGTACTCTTCCGTTAAAATTTGCATAGCCTCAGATTTTTCTTACGGTTTCTGGGCTATTCTTCTTATTAAGAACTTTTTCCGCTTTCTGCGTTAGTTTTGGTGCGCACAGATTGGGATTGTTTTCACCAATCCAGCGAAAATCGGAAGGGGAAAATATTTTCTTGCACGGTGTGCTACCCTTATTTTCAATGCGATTTTCATGCACAAACCGTTCAACTATGTGCTGGACCGTAGACTTTGATTTGCACGTGATTTTCGCTATATCTTTCCGAATTTTTCCTTTTTTATCATGTTCAAAAATGAGCTTTTGCAATAGTTGTTCGCTGATCCATTTGCAAATAAACTGTTTATTCCTACTTCTACTGATCAGTCCAAATGGTAATAAAGTTTGATTAGAAATCCCTATCGCACTCCACAGCTAGAATAACAATGAAAATACAGAATGCTCACCGTTATATTTATGCTCTTTAAATGGCGCATCATTTAAGCTGTGAAATGAAATTTGTGTTAATAATGAACTTTTATTTTTTTGTGCCGATTGGAATATTTTGTTGTGGTTTTTTTCATTGGAAACAGAACTATAAGCTGAAATATTTTGTTTGTTTGAAGAAAAGGATTTTCCATTTCCATGGAGTTTTTCAGAGTTTTCCTCGTAAAAACTACTCACATCATTTAAGCCGACCTACTATTAAATAATACGCTGCCAGCTATCGTACTAAAGCCATCTTCATAAACAGCCCTCTAGCTGATCAAAAGTTGGTATGCTGTCACTACACGAGTTTTTTTTCTCTTAGTCACTTGGAGTAATGTGTTCAAACGCTATAACCCTCGATGAATGAATTCTATTATTGGCTGCATAGTATCGATAATGATATGATAGCATCATGATGCTCAAACATAAATAACTTACATGACCACGTATCGAATCCAAGTATCTTATCGAATAATTCGATCCGTTCAAGATTAAGTCAAAATGTGTCCAAATTTTTACAACTTCCAGCAATATTTTTATAATTGGCAGGTTGACATAGTAGTTCAATAAAAGCTTTTTGGAACTTCAGACGAGCTCAAAAAAATAATCTTGCATTCTTTATGAATTTGGCATGTTGCAATATTTTATCATGGGTCGAATTTTTCAGGAACGCAATCATTTTTTGGGTATATAAAATTGCAAACGCGATTTGCGAATGCGGTTGCTTGATGTCATTTAAGTGATGTCACGAATATTTAGACATAGTTATTTCACTGATTACATCAATGATGTGGTATTCGTTAATTCTCTTTGATATTTAGCATTTTATTTACAATTTGGATTTCCCCAGCTCGAAAAGTCCGTATCACGGTTCTTAAGTGTGCTAATGCTGTTTATTTGCGCTATGAATATTTATTTGTCATTTGTGCTGAAGTCATGATTAAATAATTATTTATGTCCGTATTAAATTTGAGCTAATAAAATGTTCAGGGTAGCATTTAAATGATGGTAATTACTCCGTTCGTTTTAATGATCTAGCTTATTATAATATTTGAAGTATATTTTGAACCTGTTTGATTCATATGTCAATGAAATAACACCCAGAAATTAGTATTATGCTTTGTATTAGAGAAGTTCACATTACCAAGCCAACATAATGTCACTAGACATGATCTATATGAGTCTTTTGTCTTTCTTGCTTTAATCTCTTATATTTTCTTTCTTTTATTACTGCAGTCTTACAGACATTAGAGTTTTTAAAAGCTATTGCAATGTTTATGAAAATATTTTTGACACCCTGCCGTCCCTTGAAAATGCAAGTAGTATTTAAGGTATTTGTTAATAATTTATTTATTAAGTTATTATTATTATTCTATATAAGTTATTATAATTATTTTCAAAATCAGCGGGCGAATCTTTGAACATTTTGAAGACCTGCATGCATTCAGTTTTGTGTGATCAGTTAAAAGTGAAAATACGTGCTCTCGAGGGCTGTCCCAGAAAGTTTCGATCCATTTATTTTTCTTATAAGCTTTACACCGAAGATTTACATTTGCAGTAATTTTTTTTCTCCTACAAGCTGAAATTTTTCCTATTACACCTAACATTAAATTTCGACCGTTTCATTTGCTTTCGTCCACAAAGTCGAAGAGTTTTCAGAGAATCGGCAACTTAACCTTTCTTTCTTAATATTCTTTTTGCGATAGCCCAATATCTTTCTATTAGTGTGAGCTCTGGAACTCTGTGTGGGATCATAAGTTTTTCAACAAAATTCACATTGTTATCTTTATACCATTTCAGTGCTCTGTAGCAAATTGTAAAAATTACTTAAAACTCACTATTCCAGGTCTGCTCTTCTCGTCCAGACCGAATTCCAGACAAGAGACCGACAAGAAATAGTCGAGTGATGGCGAACAATCAGGAGGCGAAAAAAATATTTAAATGCCCCTGGAGTAGGGGGCTCTAGAATTCGCCGTAAAGATCCCTAGTGCGCATTTAGTGGAGCATCCTTTTATCCGACTCCGAGTGATGCTGGTGTGTCGCTTTGCTAGCTCTACGCGGCTGGGCTGGTTCATTATAAAACTGGGGTGGATATGCTCCAAGAATGAAAAACTGCTACTTGTACTTCATCCGTCATACAAAGTAGTAACTGCAAAGTACAGAAATCAAAAGGGGAAAGGCCTATTATGTTCGTAAAGAACCTGCCACAAATAAACTCTCAGGCATGAGCTGAAAACAGACACAGCCGAGACGTGTTAACACACGTAGGGGAACCTGAAAAGCGTTACGTTAATCAACGGGGAGAAATGTTGCCCTATTTTTGAGCGGACCCGAGGTAAGGCAAACAACTTCAGGCCCCTGATGATATAGGGGCCATTACCACTGATAGAGGCGGGGCAACGCCACCCACTGAATTCGACATTATAAAAAAAATTGTCGAAATACCTCTCCTAATGAATTAGGCCAGCCAAGCCATCGCGAAACTAGAATCGATATACTCTCACCGGGCCAAGGCCCATTCACAAGGCCATAGGTGGTATTTTTAATGCTTCAGTTTATTTAATTTTTTTTTTCTTCTCCAAGTATGGTTTACGTCTGACAACATTCTAGTTTTCTTCTTGGTTTATAATTAAGGCCTTGTACATTAGTTAATTTTGCTATAACTATTTTTGTTTCTTTTATTTGTATTCAAAAATTTAAAGCATCGATGTTTCTTTAGTTTCAAATGAAAACGAGTAAATTGTATTGCCGAAAACCCAAGATGCGTTAAAATTTGAAATGTAACAACATTTCTGCAAATACAATAGAGATATACAATCATGCAAGATCATCGAATGCATGCCTTTAAATTACACAAGCCAACAAAGAATATGCAATTTTTAATATGTTTAGAAACTTTGTGTTGAAAAATAACCAAATAATCTCTCTACGTGCTTTTGCCTGCATAATATAGAGTATGGTCGTTAACATTTACTGTTTGTTTGCATCATTTCTATGCAGACACTTTGAACTTAAGAATAATGTTTTTTTTGTTTATTGTTTCTGTACAATGACTTCTGACACATCAGAAATCGAACCAAGATTTAATTAATTGTAGCCTCAATTGTTCGTGTAGTTATTTGTTTTATGTTCGTGTAGTTATTTGTTTTATTTGTTTTATGTGTTTCAAATCAATCGCAAATATGTATTGCAAAAATCTACATAAAATATTTTCACTATTTTTATATTGGTTTAAAAAAAAACCCTTTTAATGTGGATAACATTCTATCATCATAACCATTAATTTATATCCACTATATTATTCCAAGCTCAATTGGATGCCATTTGGAGTATTTATAAAAATTACTTCATCAATGGTGTGATTATTTAGTAAATTTCTGAAAGAAGCATTGTCGATTACGACTGTGAAAAGTAACTTGACATATTCCCGAATTTGCGTTGAATAGTCCACACCTATATCGTAATCTGCCAGTTCATGGCAGCATATACTGATCACTGAACTGAGAACATGTTCTATATATGCATCTGGCCATCCGAATCCAGATAGTAGTTCAAAATCAAGAAGTAGGCTAAATAACTTAGCGACACCATCCTTCCATGTTTCATCGTCCATAATCACCCTGCCGGATTGTACTTGCTGCATTGGACCAGCCTCTACTGGTTCAACTTTTGCGTCAATTGTATCACCAACCAATTCGTCTTCAATTTTCTCAGACATTTCTAAAATCTCACATACCTGTTATTGGCATCGAGCATGAAGTACCTCTTTTGGCAACCAGCTGCAACTTCAATCGTGACTCCACGATCGCAATATTTCTCACTGTTCTTCAAACATTAGTAAAAAACATATAAGCTGTTATGTATGGCGTTAATAACGAACGATCTCCCTTTGAATCCATCTAGAGAATTATTTTATGCATCACCAAATCAGTCGCGATCTAATACCTTATTGAAAACAAAATGTTTAACGCATTTTTAATTTGCTTGATTCATGCAAAGTAATATCAATAAAGTAAAAGCTAATATGAATTTTTAGAAATTTTTAGTTTGACTTCACAGCATAATTTAATCATAATAAGTAGGTAACTTGCCTTTCAATATGCAACACGCATTGAAATCTGAAAAAATGATTGCTTAGACTTCTTGTGAGTGAAACATACTTTTTCATTAAAGATTAATGTTTATAAACCTAAATGTAGGCAAAATTAACGTAATTTCACCGAGCTTTCGATTGTGGTAAGCATGAATAGAGCTCTAAAAGAATCGTCCAAACAAATCTTTTATATATGAATCTAATCAGCGGATTTATTAGTTAAAAGCTATATATACTCTGCATGTTCTCTTTAGTTAACATACACGTTTCGACTTCTTATCTTCCAATTACAGTAAAACCTACGAATTTGGCCAGAATATACATAGCTGCACCAAAACAAATCTTTACAAAATGCTTAAATACCACTGTTGATGTTGGCCAGCTGGGAAACTCGGATCTTGGCCTAAAATGGTTATAATTTTTGCTATAAAGATAAATTTAATAAATTTACTAAATGTAATAAATTTTAAATTTAATTAATTTATCTACGAAAATACTTCGTGTAATGAAAATGTGCAACCAGATTCAATTCAAGGAAATATGCATTTTTGTAAATATATAGTTTAGTTCAACGAATTCAGTAGTTGGACGGATTAGATAAAATAGAGTTAGATTAAATAGAATTTAGTCAACTCATTTTGTACGGTATTGAGAGATACTAATATTCATTAAAGAAGCTGATATAAATGCCATTCAGGAATTGAATTATGGTTTTGCATTTTTTTACATCTCGATCAAGAGCTGGTTGGGGTAGTTTGAAAACAACAACAACTGAGGCAGGATTGTTGTTGTTTTCATTGCTGCCTACCCTAACCAGCTCTTGATCTTAACGCAAAAAACGTACGTAATATTTTGTGTGCAGTAAAATGAATCTTTACAGAGAGCAATAAAGTAGAGCCTACTACAACACAAAAATACTTTTTGTATAGATAATTTAGACGTTGAAGAATTTACAGAAGAAATATATCTGCTAGAAGCGTTTCAAGTTTTTTTGTAACAATAATACTAAATAATACATACCGGAGAATTTAGCGTTTTAAAACAAACAAATTTAGATTATTTCTCTGTTAGGTTTCTTATAAATAAATGTTGTGGAAACCATAAAAGATATACCGACTTTCATATGAATTTAAATGCATATATGAACGTATTTACGTTATTTGTGATGAATTTTGGTTTTATTTTGTTTTTAATAATCCCAAAAAGACCTAGACATTTTAATATAAGTACTACATCCTTAAAAATGGATATCTAACAAAGTTTCAAAAATCACCAGGATACAATTAACTAGCTGCATGCACCTTGTCGCCAACCGTCAGGTGGCAATAAATGGTTTTCGGAAGAAAAAACATGCTACTGTCACTGCTTATGAGTTTCGACTGGGTCACCTAAACTTATTGACACTTGTATTCAGAAGAAAGATGATTTTGGCCTGCTTCACATTTGACGTCATTAGAGGCGTTATCAGAGTTGGGTTCCTCAATAGTAAAATGGTGTTAAATAACCCTGTAAGGAGCACCAGGTCCTCTCGTTTACTTAAGGAATATCCACATTCCACTACTTACGCAGCTAATGAGCCGATAAATAGATGCTGCAGGATATTCAATAGCATAAGTAATCTGTATTCCCCAACGGTCTCAAAATTATACTTCAAATCTTCCCTTTTTCAAGCCATCCGCAACCCTTTATGTTAAGCTATTTGTCAATGTTTTATATATTCGTTTTTTATTTATTATTATTGATTTATTTGTTAATTATTTGATTTATTTAATTGTTTTTTTTTCGTATTACTTTTATATACTCATATGAAGTTTTCAATTTTTTATTTTGTTTTGTATTGTTCATGTGACTTGTACCTTGCTTGGTTAATGAATATAATAAAATAAAATAAAATAAAAACAACCCCGGACTATACTAGCAGTTTTTCAATTGTTAAGATTCCAAAAATTGAAAGTTTTTACCGCATAAGTTAATCCAATAGGCAAGCTAAAAATAAAATGTAATTCCAAATCAACACAGTCTAGCTAATCTCTTCGTTATTTCTACCTGCGTGTGCAGAAGTAGGTCAATGTTGCCGGTCAAAGCCAATTTCAAAAATGAATTTTATCTAATAAAAAAAATCTGCTTGCTTGATTTTCCTCAAATCTTCAAAATGCAATCATTTTTGCTAGCTTCTATGCAAGGCCAGCATATGACCTTCCTTATCTTTGCTTGATATTGAATGGGTAATGCTGTGTGAAAAGCGTCCACACGCTTTTTCTATATTGATAAGAATTTTCCGATTCTCCTTGATTATTTTTCGGCTACCGTTCATAATCCGCACTGATAACACATAATGTCATCGAACCTTATCGATCAGTTATCTCGAAGGTAGTTATAGCAAAAAATATTGCACCAGATTCCAACTAAATACCTTGAATTTTTAAATAAAAAGCCTGAATCTGCCTTAGGCAAACATCAATTTGAAATCATACGTTGAATTAGAATTTTGAGAAAAGTCCGAATAGTGATCAGGATGAATAAGCTCGTAGTTTGGCTTACTATACTTGTAGTCGTTGGTGCAACATCAATCGAAGATGCAGCCATCTGGGATAATCTAGAAGAACGTGACGTCATACCATTTTGGTGGAAGCAATATTTTATGCAGCACAAATCAGACAATCAGGATGAGTTTGAAGATCGTATTGTTGGTGGTCAAATTGCTACGCCTAATGCTTTCCCCCATCAAGTTGGGCTTGGACTTTCAACAATTATGGGCCAGCAGAGCTGGTGTGGAGGCTCTGTGATTTCTGAGTACTTCATACTAACAGCTGCCCATTGCATGGAGAAGTAAGTAGTTTTAATAAATTACTTTCAGAACGTCTGCTTTACGTATTATACTACTATAGTGTTCAATATATTAACATTATCTTGGGGGCCCATGACCGCGAAAGTTCAATAGAACCAGGCAGACAAACTATTCGTGTTGGCCGTGCTAATGTCATCATACACAGTGGGTGGAGTATGCAGTCTATGTTGAATGATATTGCGTTAATTCGACTTTCAACTCCGTTGACGTTTTCAGGTATGTGGTCCAGTGTACCTTCTAAGTCACTTTGTTTACTTTTGTTATGCAACTTTCAGATAAAATAAAACCCATCGCACTTCCTACTCGAACACATGCGGCTGGCACATTTGAAGGACAAACAGCTATTATATCTGGCTGGGGCAACTATGAATGTAAGAATCTTTGAAATCAATTCAAAATTGTATTTTTATGACACACTTAAATCGTAGCCAAGCGACTCTCCAAATACTTGCGATACACTCAATCACGGGTGATCAATAATAGCATTTGCAAGACCTACTTCAATCAAGTGGTCCACTCTTCAACACTTTGCCTGGACGGTAGTCAAGGACGTGGCACATGTCACGGCGACTCTGGTGGCCCATTAATCATTCAAACAGCGAACAGTGGTTACGTTCTTGCCGGTCTCACCTCGTTCGGAAATCCATACAGCTGTGAAGCTAGATGGCCAACAGCATTTACCCGCGTAACATCTTATTTGGACTGGATCTCTATGTACACAAGGATCCCGATTAAAAATTAAGGGACATGAGTAATGTCCTGATTTAGATTTAGTTTTTTATACCAATGCAAAAGATTTTTGTTTTTATTTTAAGTCTAATAAATTAATTTTTTATATTGTAGCTAGTTTTTTTTTGGATTAATATTTTTAATTTGAGACTAACGTTTGCGCGAAAATAATTGCAAACGCTAAATGGACTTTATTCATAAAAACACTACAATTTCGTGCATGGACAAACATCTAAAGGACCTCTTCGTTCTTCAGATTTGAGTGGAAAAGTTAAGATGAAATCGGACTGACTTCGGAATTTTCGCGTAATTGCAAGTCGCTATTTTCGATGTCTCTGTCGAGTTCAACAACAAATCCTAACCCAGCAATCTGATTGGGCTGGTTTATTTGTGCCGTATAAGAATTTCAGTCAAAATAATAGAATCTGAATATGAGCTGCATTGTTTGAAGCGGCTAGTGCAAACGATACTTACAGCTTACCCGCAGAATCATGATCTTTTGAAGAATAAAATGTGTGTTACATGTAGATCTTTTGAAAAGTTCTCGGTATATTAACATTTTGCGAAAGCGAAACCGAGAGCAATTGAGTTTTATAGGCGCTTCAAAACTGAACACCCCACCATATTTCCTTAATCAAGCTAAATTGTAGCCAACATGTGCTGATCTCTTGCTGCGTGAGAACAGTAGCTAACCAATCTTATTCAGTCCAATTCAGAAGCGAAATTGTTACTGTGCTCAGCCTCAGCCCAGTTTAGGGTAAAGGATTACCATACATATGTTAAGTTTTTACGCCTATCATGAGCGACCCACCTTTATGGAAAACATCAATGGAAAACAAGTGTTATAAATAGAGTTAAAGATTTGTTAGTGCGATGGTTTTATCAGTAATAATTAGTAGTGGTAGATCGCCGTTTTTGCGTATAGTGTTGAGTCTTCTGAGTGGCTTTTCTGAAGACCACAGGTTTCTATAAAAACGTGTGAGACATGAAGCATTTCTGTGGGCTCGGTTGGCACGAAGAACACATTTCTCCGCGGGGGTCAAAAGTCAGTGGCATATTTGACAAATGCAAATTTTTTTGTTTGCAAATTTTTAAACTGGTGAAACAGTATGAATGTTTCATGTTTTTTTCACAAAAAAAATATTACTCATATTTAAAAAAAAATTATAAAAACTGTATTTCATAGCGACGGCTTGAAAAAAATGTCTTATCGATAACCGAATAAACGCTTAATGCTTAAGCTCAGGAATCACTGCCTCTATCAAAATTAAAATATTACTATGCATATCATCCTTGAATCACAATCCCGGTATTTTGCTGAATCCAGTCCAAAAATGATGTCACTCTTGTATAAACACTTGGGTAGTTTATTTCACAGCCAGCAGCTGAAACGAATGAGGTTACTCCCAATAAAACTCGATGTCCTGCTGTTGAAACGACAGAGCTGCCGGAGTCACCATAGCAAACACCATTTCCATAGCTGCCATCTATGCAGATATGTGTACTTGTAACTTGTCTCAAATAAGATCGGCATCGATTCAAATTCATGATTATGACGTCTGCAAACTGTAACTTTCTAGATAAACCACTAGTCTGCTTGTAGTAGCCCCACCCGGATGTTTTTGCTGGATTACCCTCGAATGTGTTATAAATATAATTGCGATTTGGAAGAGCTATTGGTCGAATATTTCCTGAAAATTTTGAAACATATGGTCAGAAAAATTGTGCAAACGGAGTATAAAAAATTTCCTTACTTGTAAACGTTATTGACGATGTTAATCGAATGAGAGCAATATCGTTCACTAAAGCTGATGAATCCCAGTACCGATGAACAATAAAGTTTGTATTTGAGACCATCATTCGAATTTTTCCTGGTTCTGTTTGGTCCATTCGATCGTGAGCACCGAATTGAATGTAAACATAATATGCTCTAAATATTAAATAACATAATGTTCATTAATTAAAATCTGCCATGCTAGAGCTACTTGATGTAAGTACATATTTATGTGTGTATTGCCATGATAACTACCTTAGGCACGCCGATTCGTAAATAGAATTCCATTCATTTACTTTCCTCATTGTTTAATAATAAAACTCTAGTAGAAGTATAATGGGAAATGAAAACTAAGCAAACCAAAAACGAAACAAACTAAAAAACAACTCTGATCAGATGACACAATTTAAGGGACACCACTAACTCTAAGTCACGGCACACATTCCCACTTCCATTGAATTACATAATATAGATGATAAAATATTTTTAGTAGTTCAAAAACGATAGTACACTCAGTAGTTTTAGTTCCAAAAGTAATTTTCGACTTTCTTGCATATATTTTCACAACTAATCACTTTAGTAATACTCACTGGTCAACACAATGAGCCGCTGTCAATATAAAATCCTTGGAAATAATCGATCCACCACACCAGGTCCACCCTCCTGACACTAAAATTTCGATTCCAACCTGATGCGGGAATTCGTGTGGGTACGCTTCGAACCCATTAATGATACGCTGTTCTACCGAAAAATTTAAACTGGCAACAGGTTCCGGCATAAACACCCTAACGGAATCATTTGCATAAAAAGATATCGCTTCTGCATTGAAAATGTTTATTAAAAAAAGTGCTAAGCAGAGGATTGAATCCCGCAGTTGATTCATCGCGTCAACAATCGCTTTTGTAACAAATGCTGCATCATTTTTTATTTATATTGCATGAAACTGAAATAAACGAAAATAAAATGAAAAACACCATAAAGGCTTGATTTTTTCGTATTAGATAATGTGTGCTTCAATCTCTAATTGAAGCAGTGTAAACACCGTCAATTCGCAAAAGATCCGAAAGGCTTTAAAAAATGTGATCGTTTAATACTAGTGCATACATTCATTTGTGCGCAAACCTGGAGTTTATCAAATGAACGATAAAAATAAATTAATCAAAATGAACTTTATCTTATTTCCTCCTTCTTCATTTTTCGCCGCCCGCCATAGACTAGCACATTGTTTGCGCGTTTGTTTACCTACAATAAATATGAACATATTTCTTCGGGATAGATGATGATAACATAGTTTGGAAAACTACTTAAACGCATACTAGTGACAATTTCCGCTTACTATCTACCTCATAACTGCAAAATAAATTTTTATTCCCAGAAATTAATATCTACGACCAATTTGAAATAAAACATCTACATATATGTTGTTCCACGTACGCTCGCTTATAATCGAGATTTATAGTAGAAAAATTGATGAGAATTATGTTATAAACTTTTTTGTCTTTCTACATTTGAACACGTACACTTTTAAACAATAATTATGAAGCGGTAGCATTCAAATTCTTTCATACATATTGATTTTTTATTGGATGATTTTTAAACATTAGCAATCATCAAATTTTACATAAATAAATTGACATTGTTGTAGGCATAAAAAAATCATCTGGCATATAAATAGAAATTGTTATTTTAAGATACCTAATGTTAAGGACACCTTCTGAGTCTATTTAATAGTTTCTTCTTATATAAAATGTCATGAAGCGCCACAAGAGTTCAGTCTTTAACATTTTTCAGCAAGATAGCCTATATGCTGGCCTAATCTCTACCATAATATGCGCAAATGACGACAAGGCACGGTATGTCATCAATTGGAAAATGTTGTCAACCGAAGCACCCGCGGCCAAAAGGGGGTAACCCTTATTTCAACTTTTTTCAGGACGTCAGAAAAACATTCGCATTTTTTATCATTTTATCTTATCAGCTCGAAATATCGCAAGCTCCTAGATGACCTTTACATACGTTATGTACGAAAGTTTGCAACCATTTCATCAATTGTTTTTTTATTAATGAGCATTTCCGAAGCTCGAGAGGGTAGCCCCAGAGGTAACCGACGTCCGAAAGGGGATAACACACAGTACGCGTTTCGTGTTTTTTTTATTCAATGTATAAATATAATTGTAAAAAAATATTTTGATAATTCACAATCAAAGGTAAACTTTAAAGAGATTACCTTAAAAATCAAAAATATTTTTTTTTATTTTTGTCATCATACAATCGTTTAAAATATTAAAAGCAATAAAATAAACACTTAAAACAATTGAAAAACACTAAAACAACAATGCAAAAACACTTAAATAACAGTGAAAAACAATAAAAATTAATATAAACATGATTATCGAATAAGAAACACAGTAAAACGAACAAAACACATAAACAAAACTCTAGCGCACCTGAACCGCTAGAAATACTAATGTCCGATGAACAGTGAAATAATCGTGCAGATTTTGAGTGCATATTCTACCATACGTGCTCCAACCTGTTTCGAGCGCAAAACCACTTTCATCTTAACAATGCATTTAAAGTCATAGGGTGGAAAGAATTTCAGGACTACCACTTGCATGAATTTCAGGATTTAGGAAAGCCAAACACTGCGAAACTTTGAAAGCAATGTAACGAAACATAAACAAAGAAAATGTTTAATGCTTGCAATACTTCACCAGCACTGCAACTTAAAGTCTCCCGCAATTGCCTCAAGTTAAAATCGAATAACTCTATCGATCTGGATTTCATTCGATGATTTCGTCGAAAGTTACAAGGAAATAAAGATGTTTGGGATCAAATAGCGAAAGATGTTTGGAACCGAAAAATTTCTAGAACTTAGAAAATTTAAGCACTGGTTAAACTTATTTTCATTGTAAATGTTCGCGATATGAATACTTAATGTAAGCATTCATTGATGCGAAAATAGCAAAAAACACCTCGCGCTGGCAACCCTTGGCTAACATCAAAGCTAAAAATATATCACACCTGCCTCACATTGAAATCAGCCTGCCATGCGAATTTCGTTTTGATCCGATGACTACATTGGAAGTTATAGGCGTACAAAGAAATTTAGGGTTACCTGTCGCAAAAGTTTTCAAATTTTCGAAAACTTAATATTTGTTGTTAATTATCACTACAAGATCATTACCGTTTGAAAATTTCACGATAAATTCGCTTAGTAAAGATATTGCAAATAAAAACAAAACCAACAATAGCTGGCAGCCCTAACATGGTTTTCTAACCATGAATAAATTTTTTGAATAATGCCCATAATAAGCATGGAATTGTTTTTGCGGGATGGTTAAAATTTGAATTTTTTTTTAACTAAGTGGTTTCGAAAGTATGCACTGATTCTCATCAGACATCAGCTCACAGTGCATACCTGACTGATGTGACCACTTGCAATATGATGTCATTAATTTTCATTTACGTTAGTTGTTACAAATTTTAACAACCTCGACTTATTATTCAACGAAATTATTTACTCATAAAGGTTATCAATTTGTGTTCACGGTTCCCTTCTTGTCTATAAATTAGCATAGACTACGTATATCAGCTCTCATGCTTATCAAAGCAGAGAATAATTGATACGGGAATTTCGATCGTTTTGCGGAATAAGCCTCTGAAGGCAAAATAAACAAGGAATTGTTTTTGTAGGATGGTCAAAAATTTGAAAAAAAATATTTTATTTTTATTTTAATGATATAAAATTCCAATGTTGGTATGAAATTCGTTTTGATTTTGTGACTGCACTGTTAGCTATAGGGCAAAAAGCTTTATTTTCCTGAGCGAATTTTCAAAACCCAAGACACCAAAATTACCATAGCTGGCAGCACCAACTGAATTTTTCAACTAAATTTCTATCAAATACGGCTTAGAGTGAGGTTCAGCATCTGTGTCAATTTTATGAAAATCTGGCAACTGAACCAGAATTCATAGCGCAAAAAGCAGTTATTTTTCTTTGTAAATTAAAAAAAAACAGGCACTAAGTTGGCCGCATATCTAAATCGCTTCTATCAGACTTGGTTCTACTCAATACCAATACACTCTGTGAATATAATTTGTTTTTGATAATTGGGTCGTGAGTTCTCGTGAAAAGAAGTTTTTGACGCTAGAAATATAGGTCAATTGGAGAAGGGTTACCATTCTTCTTCAATGTGAGATTTTAAAAGTTTTCCTTTGGTAGTATAGACAAAGCATAACATTTCTATATGAGTTTGTTTTTACTGTAAAATATGAAAATTTTTCAGGAGAGTCGATGGTGTGAAGGTTTTTATTTTTAATGCCTGCTGAAGGGTTTTTAGTACGTTCATATACAACTTAATAATCTGGTCAAAAGTTATCGCAATTCAAAAAATTTCAAATTTTCTCAATCTCATTTTAGGTGCCTAGCGCACACATAGGGTAAAAAATTTAAAAGAAAATTTATCATATTCACATCAAGAACACGTTTGAAATTCATTCCATAGACATTATTTTTGCGAAAATTATTTGTTGACAGAAAAATACGTATATGTAAAATATCATTAAAATGGCCGCCGGCACCAAAGGGTAAAAGATGATGAACTTTTTGTGAGACCTGGCACTATTCTGCATATGCACTAGCGTATCCTGCAAATTTAAGTTCAATCGGATGTCGCGTTCCTGAGATTTTTTCTCATAAGTATTTTGATGATATATATATATATATATATATATATATATATATATATATATATATATATATATATATATATATGATTTTTTGGCCAAAGTGATTTTAATACTAATATATAATACTAAAGATCGATCAACAAACAGAAAAATAATCTAAAACACATAAAACTTACAAAAAACAGTGATCTGGTTTTAGAAAAAGTTTATTTTGGATGGTTTTGAAACAAAAATCTTTACATGAAATTTCAGTTTTCCAAAATTGAATTGCAATATTCTTAGGAATTGGCGGCCAAAAATGAAATTGTTTTACGAATATCGTTTTTTTTTCTTCAGTCATGCCTTTCATTGTGGACCTTTTCAGCAGGTAATTTTTGAAATCATCCAGACCTTTCCTGAAAAAAGTAGGGCGTAGTTGCAAGCTGCAGTTAAAAGTCTCATTCAAATTTGTACAACGCACAAGCAAAATGTCAAGTAGCTATTAGGCCTTTTAGACAACTCAAATCAATACAAGTTTATAGAAGGTGGGGGTGAATAGAAAGGGGACGAACCCGTTAATTGTGTATATCTCTATGATCGTGTACGATCAATCTTTCGCCCATTCTCACTTAACAGAAATAGTTTCAAAAGTCGTGGATGAAAGGAAAGCTCTTCTTCTTACATTTACCATTTACCAGTTGTTCACAAAATGGAAATATAAAGTAATGGTAGAAACGGAGTAGAGCATCAGCGTGGCCTATTATTTTTTGTACTACACTGGGTTTTATAAGATGCTTTGTCAAATGCAAGTTGACAAATAGACAATGAATTAGTTATAGTAAAAATGCTTTAGTTTCGGCAATTTATTCTGTTTTTTTTAAAAGGTGCATCGCACATAAAACATTTTCCCTACATATGATCAAAATGACTGAAATATTCCCTACGCTAATTTTAGACGCTAAATTCCCTACAGTAGGGAGAAATCCATACAAATGGCAACTCGGGTTTGGATTCACATAAAATCACAACACTAAATATACAGGTAATTTTTATATTTTTAATAAATTTACGCAAAGAAGAAATACAGAAATTTTAATCTGACTCTGATTTTCTTCCAAAATCAGTAAAACCATCAAACACATGATTTTCACGTAACTTGTTTGACATTTTAAACAATATGCATACCACTCTCATTTAAGTTTTGTAAAAGTGTGAGGATTCTTTCCTATGGGGAGACCATATCTCCGCTTCATCACTTGTCCATATGCTTGGTTGATGTTTTCGATGCGTACCTGTTTCTCAATTCGAATATATAAACTGCAAACTATGTAGTTGCTTATTTTATTCAGTTGTTTATTTTATTGAATTATTTATATAAATCACGAAAGAAGCACACCGATTTTTATTCAAATAGCATTTTTTTAATTGCTTCAAGACCATGCAATTATTCGTACTAATTAATTTTTCAAATTTTCCTATTATAATCAGATCACCAACCATTCAACCGGCAAACAAATGTTTGAAATCCACCGGAAATAGTACATATCTAA
Source organism: Nemotelus nigrinus (assembly GCA_947369275.1). Taxonomy (NCBI): domain Eukaryota; kingdom Metazoa; phylum Arthropoda; class Insecta; order Diptera; family Stratiomyidae; genus Nemotelus; species Nemotelus nigrinus. The sequence continues at coordinate 38,736,073 of OX376373.1, read as the reverse complement.
AACAAATATTACCCCTCTCTCAACTTATTTGATAATTCAACAGCTAAGCTCTCAGAAAAGAGGATATAGATTAGATAAAAATAAAAATTAATACTCAAATTGCTGATTAAAATATTTCAAAAACATATTGTTTACATCCGATTGGGCAAGCTCAACAATTTTTTCTAACATGCAAACAAAGCAATTGAAATCGTTTTCGTTTATTACTATTCAATTGTTTCTAATTGGCATTATTTTTGGCAGACAAAGCAAGATACTGGATCCTACGATATTCAATTCAGAATTCTATCTATATTGAAGTTCTTGATATTCACTTATCAAATATATTTTGAAATAATTTTTGATATGTGTGTTTTCAGATATTTAGAAATATCTGCTGCTATAAACGGTATAAATACGCCAGAAAATACCATTTAAATTTTACAGTCGCATATTTTTCTTACAGTATATTTGTTCGGAAGTCTTTTCGTGTGGTCAATCGTTGACAAGATGATATTTAAAGCCGTTGTTATTAGTTTTATTTTCACTGCTTTCATTGCGTTAGTTGTTGCAAGTCCCATTGATTTGTACGAAATCACTGAAGTCGATTGGTCGCAAGTGAGATTAGGATATTTGGTGCCAGGTTATCTAGGTGATATTTTAGACGAAATTGGAATTGGTTTGAATTTTTCCCCGACCACTTTCGAAGAGCGAAGATTCTCAAAGGGACTCAAGAGCAATTATGCAGTACCTTATCAAGTCGGATTACTCGCATATGGCCCTAGTGGAGTCTTATGGTGCAGCGGTGCTCTTGTAACAAATCAACACATTTTGACGGCAGCTCATTGTGTAGATAGGTAAAATTAATGATTCTGTTTCCAAACACTTTCCTGACCCCCACAGTACTTTTGTGGTGAGGAATCTACTATTTTATTCGCAGTGTTTGTGTATCGCTTTTGCCTAACAAGCCTCTTGAATGTCTTGGATAAAAGTTTACTGTGAGCAGAGATGTCCTCGAAAGGCTGGTTAGTTGCGTGCGTTGCAAATCGAGGTACAATTTAAGTTGAATCAGGCTTTGACGGCTACGAATGGAACACGGAGTTTTTTAGATCCGCAATAAAGCAAAGGCCGTCGTCTGAGAAACAAATTGAATCTGTGAAAAGTTAATTCAAACAAGGCTAGCTGTGAACTATTGAAGCATGATGATTGTTACTAAGTAGAGTTTTTCTGGGCCAATGAAGCAATCTACAAATGAAGCAATTTATACAAAATTTAGCCGGTTTAGTTTTTATAAGCTGGTTTAATTTAAGTTTACATAAAGTTTTAGTTTCATCCCGTCGCGGTAGAAAGTAGCTCGACTTGTACCTATAGACAAGATGAAAGGTAACTCGAGCACTCCACCAGCATACCGTCCGCTGTGCATGCTGAACACTGCGGGGAAAATCCTCAAAAAGCTACTGAAGCCGCGGCTGATGATGATCGTAGTAGATAGATATTTCTGACGGATAGCAAGTCACCAGTCCAAATCGTCTCAAAAGTGGTCGGGGTAGTAGCAAAAGGAAAGAAAGCATATCATACCACCAGACCGGTTGTCCTGCAGGTTACGCTGGACGTGCAAAATGCATCCAAATCAATGTCAGAATTCTGGCGTTGCTCGCTTCATTTTGTATCTACTAGAAATTTGTTTTCTAAGAACATAAAGTACTGAGAGAAATTAAAGCTAAGAATCGTAAAGGCAGAATATATTTTCAGGCTACGATAGTTTCTTGGAGCACTTTGAAAATCAGCTTGAAATTTATTGTAAATCTATGTGTAAATTTCAATTTTAGAACAGTGTTTGACAGTCATAATACCAAGAAAAAAAAACGACTAGAAAAAATGATTTGCTTGATATGTTCTATGAATTTGGAAAACTTCAAGAATCTAAGATATTATTTATATTGTTTTTCTTAGGAAAATTTAATTTGAATTTGCCGTTAAATAAAACCCTGCATAGTTACCATTCATTCTTTTCTATCTTGCAGTGCTGATAAGGCCACCATATTTTTGGGAGCCAATAGCTTTCACGCTCTAGAAGAAGATGGACGGGTCGCGGTGTCTGTGAGCAATGAAAATTTTATCATTCATGACGAATGGAATCGTTCTGGTATGCTTAATGATATCGCGTTAGTTAAACTGGCTTCTGCCATAAAAAATTCAGGTAAGTGATAACAATATTATGAATCCATTATGTCCCATTTATTTATGTTTGTTCCTGTTTTATTATGTTTTCCCGAAACAATGACTGGACATTTTGATACAATTGTTTAGGCTTGGAGAATTGTGTTTTATGCTGTTAAATAATTTAAGACCACTACTTATTGAAGTGATTAAAAGATTAAAACTTGTTTTTTATCAATATTTAGAGGAAAAAAAATTAATCTTTCAAACTTTACAGATAAAATTCATCCGATCAATTTACCCACTGCATCAAAGAAAACCATGCTTTATGATAGTGAACCAACTTTCGTGTCAGGCTGGCACATTTCCTCTACAGGTAAGTGGAATGCGGTGGATACACAACAATTTTTCGTATTTAGCGATATGATTTTATGCTATTGGATTTATTTTTAGCGAACAAAGTTGTTTTTGGTTTACTTCAACGTACGCAAACTTTGTTGACTGAAAAAGAGATTTGCGAAAGATATTATAGCGCCCAGCTTGGACATGGAAGGATATGTGCTGCTGGAAATATTATCCGGCTCGATGATCCAGGTGCACCTCTGGCAATTGATGATAGCATCAAATACACTCTCGTTGGGCTGTATTCCTATGGAATTAATTTCAAATCAAATAATTTGTCTCCAACTGTGTATACTGATGTCAGTTTCTATGTGGATTGGATAATTGATAAGTTAAATTAATGATACATTATACGTGATATATATACGTGATATATGTATATTTATAAAATGTGATAAATAGAGCTCTAGTCGGTGAATTCAATACACTAAACTCGTCAATGCAAAGCAAAATGAGTGCAACAATAAATTCCAATTTTTTTCCAAATGTTTGTTAATTTATCTTAAATATACTTTACACAGAGATTGCAGTAGAGTTTTGAGATATAAACGAAGAAAATCACAGCTGTTATAACTTTTGTTATAGCGAATTAAAGCTTGCGAGCCCTTTCTTATAAATTTGCCTTCCAAAATAAAACAGGAGTCTATGATTAGTAATAGATATTTTACTTTGTTTGGTAAAAAAAAAATTCAAAATGCTTCCTTGTAGCAACGTTTTTTCAGTACTAAGATCAAAGGTTTTTCATATTTGCTTTATGTTAGCATCATCTCATTCTGTCACCAGCTCAACCCTGTCCTCAATAAGAATATAAATATTTTACATGTTGTTTTCTGCATTTTCACCATATATAACTCCAAATCCTCATTGCGCTCCACTTCCAATTGAAATCACGCTCATTCAATACTCTTTGAGAAAGAAATTCTGGCCCTTGGTTTTCCTTGGACATGGATAATACCATCCATACAATACGGATTCTTCTGTGATGTTATTTCTCGATTTACACTCACTTATCGACTAAATAAGTCATAAGATGAACGTTTACAAATAGCTCAGCCTAAATGGACCTAAACGTTAGTCTAGGTTTTAAACTTAGCCCCTCGTATTCGTCGTATTATTAAGTAAATAGCGCATTCATGAGCTGCCGTTGACACACTGTCCTCGCGGGGCGCATTAATGGCTCAGTGGAGCCACCAGTACGCCCAAGTGAGCGAATAAGTTCGATCTCATGTTCATCTGTCTGTTCGTAGGATCTTGTTGTTAATTCTACAGCCCGGTCCTTAAGTGGCTTCAGACCCGACTCCTGATACAGGAAGAGGTTCCTCGGCCTCCTAATATGTATAATATCTCCTAATATAAATATCTCCTCATCGGCCATGACAGTCTTTGTACAAGTAATCCAAGATGGGGATGTACAAGTCAGGATAGGCCAGATCAGGGTATGATAGCAAATGGATTTGACTTTGGTGGTCATGCCCATCTTTTTGGTGAAAAGAGGTCGGCTGCATTGAAATTCGTTTAATTTACGCTGCACATAAGGTTTAAACTTCAGAGATTCGTGAAAATCAGCACCGGGCTACTTTAGAGATAAGCTAGGAGTAATCTGAGAAGTTCCGAGCGTTACAGTGAGTTTGTGGTCTTGTTATGAATAGTTGCGATCCCTGACGCTAAGAAGGATTGCGAAATACACAAGCTGTGTCTTACTACTATTTAGTTTGATGCCCCATTCGTCAAAGTAAAGACTTAATTCTACTAAGTAATATTCCAGGCTCTTCACTGCTTTGAGTCGCGAATAAGAGCGTTTCATCGGCATATTGAAGATGTTGGGCTTGAAGTTGGTCTACTGGAATGGGGAGATCAGCGGTAAATATGTTACAGCTACAGAGCCTTGTGAAACTTCTGATGTCACAGGTCCTTTGGGAGAATCTGCTCCATTAATGTTGATATAGATTTGTCGCAGAACGCTTACTGCGATTCTTATCACCTCTTCCCCGAATCCAAACCTGATCAACTTAAACAAAAGATCCTCGTCCCATACGGAGTGCAAAGCATTCTCGATATTTAAATCACACACTACTGTTGAAATAATTTGCACATTCAAATGAGACACAATTTGATCATGCAAGTATGATGTCCCGTGTTTGCGCCTAAAGTCAAATTGGTATTCAGGCATTACCTGCGTGAGCTCACTATGATGTTTTATATTTGCCATACAGATTCTGCCAAAAAGTTTCCCCAGATAAGAAAGCAGAGAAATTGGACGGAAGTTGCTGACCTCTTTACTTTTGTTGCACTTGTATTGAATTTTAAGGCCACAGTTCATACAAGACTCAAGGACACAGATCTGGAATTAGATTTGATCGATTACAAGAGATTGCTTTCTAATGCGAAAAGCACTACGTAGTTTACTACCTGTAATTATTTTAATATTGTCAACTTGCGGGTCCAATCAAATCAACGAAAACCCTTCTAGCGATACTTCAACTCTCTCAGAAGCTCTCTTAACAGTCCTCATAAAATATTCCTGGATGTTTTTGTCCGGTATCATGAGCAACTTGGCATAACAGCTGACCAAGTGAAAAAAGAGCTAAGCACCTTTGCCTCACATGTCTCAGCTAAGTATATTTCCTCCCTTCAAAAAGCAAGGAATGATTTTAAAAACTATCATTCCTAACAAGAAGTTTTCGTTAAACAGCCTCAAACTTTTTTACCACAACTGTGGTGGTATGAGAGGCAAACTGAATAGACTCTTTCTTGACTCAAAATCTTGCCAATTTAATGTATTGACCTTCACGGAAACCTGGTTAAACAGTTCGCACACAAACGCAGAAATATTAGATGGTAACTGGACTATTTACAGGAAGGACCGAAACTACCTTTCTACTGGCCAAACTCGAGGTGGTGGTGTGTTAGTAGCTGTTCGTAACTCGCTATCAAGCGAACTAGTCGAAAACAGCTCATATAATCTCTTCGATCACAAGATTATTCGCATTTCCTGGTCCAAAGGTTTCATTTATATCGGAATATTCTACATCCCACCCGGTTCAGACGAAGCCGTTTATAATGATGTATGCGAAGTGATTTCTAACTTAGTTTCATCTCTTAATGAGGAGGATAAAATTATAATTCTCGGTGATTTCAATCGCCCAAATTTAAAATTTACGGCCGATGAAACTGATAATAATAATCTCATTCCTTTTAATCTTCTTGACTCCAGCGATTTCAATCTAGTTAGTACATTTTATGGCAATGATTTGCAGCAAATAGCTCCGACACCTAACCAAAATGGAAATTGGTTAGATCTCATATTTACTAATAGCTACGACGATGTAGTGGCTAACTCAACTGCTGATGCAGAAAATTTTAGAGATGATGCTGTATCATTAGAACTAGAATTAGATGATGCTGTATCATTATTCTATGAGTTGGTTTTTGACGCCGTTGAAAAGTTCACCCCAAAGATTAAGAGAAAAGACAAAATATCTGAACCATGGCTTGATAGCAATCTAAGGTATTTGCGGAATCAAAGAAATAAACTTTACAAAGTAATTACCACCAGCACTGATGTCAGAGATGATATCAAGGATAAACATAATGAATTAGCTCAAGAATTCCTGTCGAAATCCCGTGAAGCGTATGAGCGCTATGTTAATATCATGGGCGAAAATATAATTCATGATCCTAAAAAGTTTTTTGATTTCGTGAACACCAAACGGAAAACTTCGGGCTACCCTACTTCGATGCACAAAAAGAACCTTTGTTCGACATGCCCTCACGAAATTTGCGACCTGTTCGCTGAGCATTTCCAGGAAGTATTTTGTTCATGTACAAGCATGTCTAACATTCTTCTCCCTCAAACATTCCCACCAGATATCATTTGTGAAATGTATTTAACTAGAGAGGAGATTGCCAGGGCCATCAAAGATCTCAATGTCAACAAGGGTCCTGGTCCTGACTTACTACCTCCTAGTTTCATACTCGAATGCATGGAGTCGCTTATCTTACCAGTGTATTTAATTTTCAACAAATCACTTTCTTGTGGGGTTTTCCCTTCCTTCTGGAAATCATCCCATCTGACCCCGATTTTTAAAAGTGGTGATAGGCGGTCAATTGATAATTACAGAGGTATTGCAATACTTTCAGCATTGCCTAAACTATTTGAAAAAATTGTCTGTGATAAGCTCACTACTGTAATAGAACCTCTTCTAAATGAACAACAACATGGTTTTAGAAAAGGCAGGTCAACTTGTCCCAACCTCGTGATTCTCGTCTCAGATGTTCTCTGTGGCATGGAAAAAGGGCATCAAATTGATACCATCTACACAGACTTCAGCAAGGCCTTTGATCGGGTTGATCATGATATTCTTCGAATCAAACTACAGAAATTTGGCATCTCGGGTCTTTTATTAAACTGGTTAGACTCTTATCTTCGAAATAGGACGCAGTACGTTAAGTTTCAGGGTATCCTATCCAAAAAAATCGAAGTTTTATCAGGTGTTCCACAAGGTAGTCACTTGGGGCCTCTTTTATTCAATATTTTCGTTTCGGATCTTTCTGAAGTTTTATCAGACATCCCTCACCTTTTTTATGCAGATGATCTGAAAATGTACCACACAATTAAATCAAAATCTGACTCAGTTTTCCTTCAATCGAAACTGCTTTCTCTTGAGCAGTGGTGCAAACAAAATAATCTCGACATTAATGTCAGTAAATGTCAAGTCATTAGTTTTTCCCGCAAAACCAGTAATATAAATTTTGATTACCGCCTCAATAATGTTACAATCAATAATGTTGACAATGTCATCGACCTCGGGGTTACTTTGGATAAAAAGCTGCGTTTTAATTTACACTATGACAAAGTCTTAAGCAAGGCTAATAAGCAGCTTGGATTTATCAAAAGACGTGCGAAGGAATTCAAAAACCTATGGGTCACGAAGTCCTTATACATAGCTCTAGTTCGGCCATTGCTCGAATATGCATGTATTGTCTGGCACCCTACCTTTGATGTCCATAGCGATAGGCTCGAATCGGTGCAGAAGCAGTTCTTGCTATTTGCGTTGAGAGATCTGTATAATCCTTACGAATTTGAAAATCTACCTTCATACAGATACAGGCTAAGTCTCTTAAATCTATCGAGTCTATCTTCGCGGAGGATAGTCATATGCTCCTGCTTTACTTTTGACGTTATTAGGGGCTTGATCAATGTTGTGTCCCTGTCCAATAAGATCACCTTCAACGAATCAGTAAGGCAGACGAGGCACACACGTTTACTGAATGAATACCGACACCACACAGTTTACGCCAACAATGAGCCAATCAATAGATGTTGCAAAATATTCAATAGCTTCGCAAAATACTATTCCCCTACCATTTCCAGACCTAGGTTTAAAACTGCTCTGACTAAGGTGCTCACGTCATGAATGCCCTATCCAATTCCCTACTAAAGATGGTTATATATTTTTAAATTTCTTCCGTTGTTGTTAATTATACAAATTTATATAAATTGTTAGATATTAATTGTAAGTGTTTTGTACGCCTTGTTTGGTTGAAATAAATAAATAAATAAATAAACAATTTTTTGCCCATCTCCTTTTCCTTATGTGTTCCATTATCCATTATTACTGACTTTCGAAGAAAACTAGTATTAAAATCGTTTGGCCGAAAATTCATATTTCTATATATATATATATATATTGTTACGGGGTAACATACACTACCCGAAAACGCGTCAACATACGAACGTCCTGCCGGCATTAATCAGGGGTAGCAGAAAAAAAAAAGGAGCAACCTTTCCCCGTGAGAAAGGCTGCCCCAATATATTTCGCGGAGCCACCACTCAATCTAGTAGGGCACGAATGTAACCACCACTCATAGGACAATAGGGCATCGTCACACCCGGTTTGTGTAATATACTTACCGGGTGCCGACGAGGTAGCATATGCAACTAGGCGATTAAGTTTGTTTCTAAGGTTAATACGACGCTAGTCCGTAAGGAACAAGACGACAAAGGGGCACATACGTCCACATGTCAATCGGCGAACTCGTGTACACCCGCTGCTCCGAAGTACGGCACAGCCTCACTCCGCCTCCTCGCGTTAAGTCAATAATGATGGCGACGTTCACGTCGGCGGAATTGATTTAGTAAGCACTCGCGAATATGTAAATGGACAAAGGTGCACCTACTTCGCCTTCTATACACTTTGACCTGGTTCGTGCACTGACAGCTGGTGAGTGTCTTGGGTGGGCACAACATTGAACGCACTCTCGTGGCGCATGCAAGAGAAATGCAGCTGACATGCGGAAATAAGGGAAATAACTGAGATCGAGAAAAAGCACCGGTGGTGGGAGGCTGGGTGAGAAAGCGATCTCGGCGGTAGCTTTCTCTTGGGAATCGACCGGCAACGTGTGCGGACGAAGGCTCCGAACCATTTTAAATCACAGGTGCGTACGCAAAGTTCTTTCATCGACGATTCTGGCGCTTGGCTTCTTGGGAATCGACCGGCAACGTGTGCGGACGAAGGCTCCGAACCATTTTAAATCACAGGTGCGTACGCAAAGTTCTTTCATCGACGATTCTGGCGCTTGGCCTCTTGGGAATCGACCGGCAACGTGTGCGGACGAAGGCTCCGAACCATTTTAAATCACAGGTGCGTACGCAAAGTTCTTTCATCGACGATTCTGGCGCTTGGCTCTTGGGAATCGACCGGCAACGTGTGCGGACGAAGGCTCCGAACGATTTTAAATCACAGGTGCGTACGCAAAGTTCTTTCATCGACGATTCTGGCGCTTGGCTCTTGGGAATCGACCGGCAACGTGTGCGGACGAAGGCTCCGAACGATTTTAAATCACAGGTGCGTACGCAAAGTTCTTTCATCGACGATTTTGGCGCTTGGCTTCTTGGGAATCGACCGGCAACGTGTGCGGACGAAGGCTCCGAACCATTTTAAATCACAGGTGCGTACGCAAAGTTCTTTCATCGACGATTCTGGCGCTTGGGCTCTTGGGAATCGACCGGCAACGTGTGCGGACGAAGGCTCCGAACCATTTTAAATCACAGGTGCGTACGCAAAGTTCTTTCATCGACGATTCTGGCGCTTGGTCTCTTGGGAATCGACCGGCAACGTGTGCGGACGAAGGCTCCGAACCATTTTGAATCACAGGTGCGTGCGCAAAGTTCTTTCATCGACGATTCTGGCGCTTGGCTTCTTGGGAATCGACCGGCAACGTGTGCATTTTGAATCACAGGTGCGTGCGCAAAGTTCTTTCATCGACGATTCTGGCGCTTGGCTTCTTGGGAATCGACCGGCAACGTGTGCGGACGAAGGCTCCTAACCATTTTAAGTCACGTGTGCGGGAGCGAACTTGCTTTCCTCGGCTGTTCGGGTGATTTTGTCAAGGAACAGGTTCGTCAAAGAACAGGTTAGTGTGATTAGTGTAACTTTTATATGAACTCAGTACGAATGAATCAATGTTCACCAAAATTGATACTTAAGTGATAGGTTAACGGATAGTCTTGAGTGAATTGTAATAACTACGTGTACAGGTTGAGTGGTGGAAACTAGAGTGGTATTACCGAATATTAGGTTTATTACGTTGATTTAGCTGTTGTGATTTGATAGGAACGAACAAAGAAATGGGATATCGAAATGAATAAAAAGAATAAGATGGTAAAAGTAAATTTTAATTGTGAATAGTTCAGATTAAGGACGGTAATTGAAGGTAGAAAGATCCGCGATCGGGAGTGGAATTTGATTGAGGCTGCCATACAATTGGTCGAGGCCGGTTTGGCAGAGCTTAGGGGGCGGGTTTTCCAAAAAAGCAGGGCCCCACCGACATCGGAGAGCCGAACCTCACTCCACGGCTCGAGGTCCCCCCCATTGGGTGAGTGAGTGGCGCCCACGCCCAATCTCCATTGAGCGAACCCGGGACCCAAGTGGACCTATCCGAAGTCGAAGCCCCCCGAAGAGGTCGGGTGGGTAACAATATATATATATATATATATATATATATATATATATATATATCTATATATATATATATATATATATATATATATATATATATATATATATATATATATATATATATATATAAATATTTATATATATATATATATATATATATATATAAATATATATATATATATATATATATATATATATATATATATATATATATATATATATATATATATATATATATATATTAAAGGAATAGTAGCTTTGACTAGTTACTGGACTAGCCCTTATGTACATCTATGTTCTCTAGAAATTTCAACTCAATCAGATCGGCCATTCCAGAGATTATCTCCTTTAAACTTTTTGCTGATATATATATATATATATATATATATATATACATATATATATATATATATATATATATATATTTAATATAATTATATAAATATATATATATATATATATATATATATATATATATATATATATATATATATATATATATATATATATATATATATATATACATATATGTATATATATATATATAGAAGGAATTCAAAATTAATTAATATCAACATGTCCTGTAAATTTCATAATGATCAGACTATCCGGTCACCAGTTCTCCTGAACAGAAGTTTCGAGTGCTGAAAATAGAGGTAATTTGGTGATATGCTGCCGTTCTTGTGCAATTCGGAATTTCGAAAATTTTAAATTAACATGGTGGACAAAGGTCCAAATTTATCAAATATGGAAGTTTTTTCAAAAAGCAATAAAGTTTCAGGAGACTCGATGATTTGAAGTATTTTTTCTACAGGACTATAAAATTGAATTTGGCGACGGTGAGCATTTTAGTGAATTTTCAGGTACCCCTATATTTCAATGCAGAGTACATATTTGTTAAAAACAAGTAATGGAAATAAAAAAAACTTAGTATGTTTGATGCTTTTTCGTCATAAGAAATTAAAAATCAAGAGCCGTATGTGGGCACACAGTGCCTAAATGTAGGCAAGGATTTTTTTTCAAATTTTGATTTGTCATATCTTTTGACAGAAACATTAGATCATCGTGAAATTTGCAGAGCATGTTGATGTTTATTAAAGCTATGCACACATGGGTTTTATAGTCCTGTAGAAAAAAATCTTCAAATCATCGAGTCTCCTGAAACTTTATTGCTTTTTGAAAAAACTTCCATATTTGATAAATTTGGACCTTTGTCCACCATGTTAATTTAAAATTTTCGAAATTCCGAATTGCACAAGAACGGCAGCATATCACCAAATTACCTCTATTTTCAGCACTCGAAACTTCTGTTCAGGAGAACTGGTGACCGGATAGTCTGATCATTATGAAATTTACAGGACATGTTGATATTAATTAATACCAAATTTGATAGAAGTGATTTTGAAATGCGGGTAACCGTGTGGCAATGGTGCCATCTTGAAAAATCACTATGAAAAAATCTACTTTTTAGCCTAAAATTACCGATTCAGCCGGCGAATTTTAACGAAATTTGGTTGAAAAATTAGGATAGAACTGCAAGTTATGGTAATTTTATTGACCTAAATCTTATAAATTTGCTCAGTGAAATAAAGCTTTTTCTCCTATAACTTCCGATGCAGTCATGAAATTAAAACGAAACTCATGTAGTAAAAGAATCTGTTTGTAAGACTAATTTCAAAAAAATTTCGTAGAAAAGTCATGAAAGGGCTGCCAGCTATAGTAATTTTTGTTGTTTTCTGGCATTTCTTCTCTAAGCTATTTTGTTATTAATTTTGCACGTATGCTCGATCCTGTAATGCCAACTAACAACAAATATTGAGGTTTCGAAAATTTAAAAAAAATTGTGAGTGGTAATCCTAAAATTCTTTTCAACCTTATAACTTCTAGCGCAGTCATTCAATCGAAACAAAATTCACAGGGTGGGTTTAACTTAACGTGAAGCAGATTTGGTACATTTTTGGCTATGCTTCTAGCAAAGGGTTGCCGGCACCTGTCATATTTGTTAATATTACTTCTTTTATACATTCATATGCAACAAAAATAAGGAACCAATGTTCAGATTTTACGAGTTTTGAAAATTTTGCTGATGGCAGCCTCAAACATCACTATATTGCTGAAACTTTCGATGAAATCGTCGGATGAAAACGGAATTCAAAGGATAGGTTGATTGTAGCATGAGCCTGTTATAGTTGACTTATTGCTGCTTCATTGGAAAAGCGTTACCAGCACTGAACATTTTCATCATATATATTATAAGAGATGCTGTCGGGAAATGGTTTTGGATAAGGATGGCTCTACAAAATAAGGATGGTACAACAAAAAAGCGTGTTACGTCTTTCCAAATTTTTTGATCACTCAAGGACAATTTCTTCGAAAATCAGTTTTCCAGTGGTTCTGATGCGCTGGAGTTTTTTTTTTTTTGATTGTAGTCTTGCCACTGAAGTTTTTTCCTGGCCAATCGAAAATTGCAAATATTTTATTAAGTCATGTGATCGCAATCCTATTTCCAGTTATTGTCCTATGTCTCTTCTTCCATGCTTAAGTAAATTTCTTTAGCGTATTGTTTATAAAAATAGTCTACCCGAGTCCAACCCTTCCTAGCGTAAGAGCAGCATGGGTTAATGGAAAGTCCACTGATGTGTTATGCACCAATTTAGATTCTGTTGCTTTGAGCTATAGCTCTAGAAGCTGAAATGCAATGGATTCGCAGACTTCCTTATTTCCTGGTTTTCTTCCTACTTACATGATCGCTTCTGTGTATTCACGGTCCTTGCTCTTCATCTCCGTTCCATTCAATCGCTAGAGCTCCGCAGGACTCAATTCTTGGCCTCTTTCTGTGTCTACTTTTGAATAATGATTTCGCTTCTACCATTAATTCATCTGCTTTTTGTATGCTGATGATTTCAAGAGGTTTTAATCTTTCATAATATTTCTAGTTCTGTGTATCTTTTTCTATTTTTTGTTCGCAATATCCTTAATATTGTAATAAATTCTTGTAAATTGTGTTTGTGAATGTTGTATCTTAGAGCCGCCTTAGGTTTACCTATTCCTTGCACTTGAAATTTAATTTGCAGAGTAATCCTTGATGAGTGTCTTCTCTTCAAACTGCATCATCAGCGCGTGTTGACATATCTCTTTTCTTTCTAGCGTGAGACCATTTTAAATGTCCTTTTCGCACGCACGGATGCGGTTCATTGCACTTGCGCATACTGAGAACACATAGCAACCTTGACCTTGGTTGCTTCCCGCAGTGACTGATTTCAAAAATATTGTATTGTTGTATTTTTTTCTGCTTATTTAGTAGATATACATATAATAAATTTTCGTATTTCTTATTACCTTTCTTATTAAACTTGCTTTATCCATGCACTAATTGGAATATTTCTGTTGCATTCGATGAGTAGATGATAAATAAATGAATAAAGTTTAACTGATCATTTTGGTTGGAGAGATGTGCCTTCAAAGAAGGATCGCAAGTCTTCAGTAAAGTGTCCATATAACCTACTGGAAATAAGAATAACAAAACTCTTTCACTATCAGTTAAATTATCTTAAAGATTCAATCGTTGATGAAAAATTTGAAAAAAATCAAGCAGATTCGACCCATACTGCTGAGCAACTTCTAACCATTGTCGAGCACACAAGCAAGTTAAAGCAGCGGTTGAACTGTAATGGCCGGAATCGAAACAAAGGTACTTTCAACCGCATGAAAAAATATACGAATTTATGACTAATATATCAGAATTCCTATAAGTCTATTTGGTCAGGGTGTGAGGACCACGAAGTCAAATGGGCAGATCACTCAAGCTGCAACATAAATGCAGCATAAAGGACCTTTGCTTGACAAACTATGTATGCTGCGTTTTACTTACTGGAGTGTTGCAAATCAAAAATGTTGACTATACATGAACTGGTGGAATATCAATCGAGTGAAATACAGTTACGATGATGGTGGTTTTACATGTTTAGAAAGAACGGCAGAAACCCAAAAAATAAACGATAGGCCAAGATATTTTTTATTTGACCAAAATTGAGTTTGTCAAATTATATTTATCTGACACAGTAACGTAAAACATTTTCTTATTTTCACCTTAGAATACTTTTCATTGAACTTGACAATATTTTCCTAATCTGAGCAGAAATTGAACCTTGGTTTTCTCTTGAGATTGGTTCGCAGACACTTCTTATCTCCCAAAGTGGATAAATAAAAATATAATAATAAAGTGTTTGTGCATTTTTCACTTTATTTGACGCGCGTCTTCTGTCTAATCTATGAGCTTCATGAGGGTGCAAACTTCCGCGAACATTTACCAATCTAATGTATGCAAACCATATCTTATGTTTAATCCCGTTTGGGTATTCATAATCTTTGAGCCATATCTGCTGTTGGTTCGAACAGCTCGAAGAGAAATTAGCACATGTTTCTATCGCGGCACATTCTCATTATTTTATGATGTTTGAATTCCAACGAATTGTTTTACAACGTGCCATTTATTTCACATAGCCGGAAGACGAAATTATTTTGTCTGCAAATCGTAGCACCGTAAGTCTAACAAAATATTGAAAAAAAACACTCTAAGAGAGAATAGTATGATCAGAGTGTAATCTTTATGTCCTCTCATGTGGCTATTGTGTTTTGAGAAAGCAATTGGCTTTATTGTATTTGATCAAAACGGTAATTTTTCCAGTATATATAGTGCACTGTATTATTATGTGGACTGAGTATTGTTTCGTAGATCCACAATATGAGGGTGATTTTGTTGATAGTGTTTTGTGCGATTGCCGGAGCTCCGGCTTCTCAAAACGTTACTCCAGTTCGATTTATATTGCCTGACCCCAAGCTGGATCTTATAAACAAAACAAGCTTAATTGAAAGTAGAATTATAAATGGAAATGAAGCTCCCAGAAATGACTTTCCGTACATGGCGGGAATGGAGATCAGAGTTGATGGTGGATATACTTGGTGCGGTGGCGCTATTATTTCACAATCATATGTCCTAACGGCCGCCCATTGCATCGACACGTGAGTAAATAAAATATGAATTCTATATGAAATACCCAGTTCAACAAGTCAAGTAATGGCTCCAAGTGTGTTCGGTGGCCAGTTCTATTTTATGCATCAGTTAACTTGGCTAATACGTCAACTTGCTTCTTTTCTTATGTTTGCTGTAACGGGAAAGCATCGCTTCCCTTCAAATAAAATGATTCAGTTTTTCTTGGAGTTCTATACCGTTCCTATAGTATAATCGATTTTACTGTAAAGTGTTTTCTCCAATGTATGTTTGGGTAAATCAACCTAGAAAGCTTTAATTTATTGAAAGATTTGTTTGTCTATTTTCAGAGCTTATTGGGTGACATTGTATCTAGGAGCTCACGATCGAACCTCACGATACGAAACACCTCAAGTTCGTATCTATGTTGGTGCTTCATTTTTCACCATTCACAAAGACTGGAGTACAAAGAATCTGCGAAATGACATAGCCTTAATACGAATCCCGGAAAAAATTCAATATACGAGTAAGATTTTTTTTTTTGACATTATGAGCACATATATCTTTTCATAGATATGATTTGGCTTATAATAATCAAATGAGCACACAGGATTTACATCAACAACGGTCAAACGTGGGTCATTAAATTTTCTTGGATTTTTTGTTTTATAGAAGCCATTCAGGCTATTGCGATTCCAACTCGCGCCATGCAAGAGAATACCTTTGAAGGCAATCCCGCAGTTGTGACTGGCTGGGGATATACTGCTGGAACTACGAAACTGGCTCAATACCTTCAATATGCTGATATAATGATTCTAAAACAGGAAAAATGCATCGCATTTTTAAAACCATGGATAAATCCTACGAATATTTGCGTGGACGGATCGACCGGCGCAGGTGGGTGCTATGGTGATTCAGGAAGTCCTCTAGTTACGAACACTGGCTTACGATATGTTATCGGAGTCGCATCGTTTGTCGGCTTCGAAGGATGTGAAGCTAATTGGCCTACAGTTTATACACGAGTTACATCCTATATAGATTGGATTTCGTCTATTACTGGACTAAGAATAGAATAAGAGGAAATACGAGTAGTCTACAGAATATACATTTTTATACCTTTATAATGTAATGTAATACAATTTTTTATACCTCAAATTGACTGCTATTGTTTTTTTTCGTGAAAAAATGAAATGAAATCGATCAGACTCAAATTTTCTTATTTTTTAAACAAACAAGCATATCTTTGATTTGTGATATATTTCAGGGGCTTTAATAACTAAGACAAGTTCAATTGATTTCTTTCTGATTTTTTGTGTAGTTAACTTCCTAGCAAAACCACCCATTTATTATTAAATTCAAAATTCATTTATTAAATTTTAATGGTGTATCGATCGATTCATTCAGTGTTTGAAAAATGTGTAAAATGTATGCTAATTATTTTCAACAGTAAGATAATTATGGCTCATGAGCCGACATTCCTTAAAGATGTGTCGGAAGATCTGATTTGATAGGGATGCGAAAATGAAAATGTTTAACATCCTCCTCAAGAACTAGCAAAATGATAAAACTTCCCTCCAATGTAGAGATATTTATTTCACATATAATTAATTGGAAGACAAATAATTGGAATAGAGGTAATGAGCTAATTGAAAAAAAAAGCAAAGCACTATTAACATTGTGGGAAAGATAATTATTAACGACGGCAGCTCTAAATGATCATTGTGAAAACATATGCCTGTATATATGCAAAAACCAAATTCAAAAAATATTTAACCCTTTTGTGCATACACACGTTTGGCTAATCTGTGCGATGTAACAGTTTCAGTGAAAGCTCATGGGTTCCCAATAAAGTGTGAATTTAAAGCGTATTGTATGAAACGTTTAGTGCAACCGCTATCTGCAGGTATATTCCATGCAATCAACGGATAGAAACAAAATTTACAGAGTGTGTTGATCATGACTTGAAGCATTTGTGATTGACATTTACTTGCATTTCTAGCAAATTATGGCAGTACTGACCATTTTCATCGATTTTCTACTGAGATATGCTGCCAGAAAACTTACATATGATAAGGCTGTTAGTGAAAATAACTAACAATTTCTTTGCGCTCCAAAAATTTAAAACTCATGAAAGTTGTAAACCTCAAGGAAATCCTCTCCTATAACTTCCGATGCTATTATCAGATCTAGTTGGTACATAACCACTTGAATGTTTGTTGGCGTTTTTTTACTATACATAAAAATTTTCAATCGGAAAAGTATAAATTTTCAAAATAAGGTAATAATAATTGTTAGGGATTAACAGCTGAAATAGTATCGTTAGCTCTTAAACTAGCAACAATAAGCAAATTGGTTGATCGAAATAAAATGGATCTGGAAACTTTCTTTTCAGTTTCTTTTCAGTTCTTAAGCTGGTCCCACATATGACCGAAAATATTTCTGAAACATTTCCGAAACATTTCCAGAAATCTTTCTGAAATATTTCCGACAATATTTCTGCCCGTCGCGCCTACACATGTCCGGAAAGCTCATTCATGGTTAAGTCTAGTACTATACTCGAGCGAAACGAATTGTCGCGAAAAGTACCCTTTCAGCAGCAGCGAAATAGCATGCCGATATTGATAATAGATGGTATTATTTTGTGAGTCAAATGCGCGCACTAGTCAAGTTTGAGGCCGGATGTAGATGACTGTCGAATATGTCTGCTCGAAAGTAGTTCAAACGTAAATAGTGCGAACTTGCTTTAATCAGTTCAACAATAATAAGAGAAAGTTATTAAAGCTCTTTTTAGCGAGGAACATTAATGAAATGAGTAAACAAATTTATTAAAAAGTCAAAGTAGATTTTAGCGTGACTAAAACTAACTTGAAACGGCATTGAATTTGGAATTTCATCGAAAGTCTTAGTTTTTTGCATGACAATTGAAGCGTTGGTTTCTAAGCTCAAGAGTGAGGGAACAATTTGAATGTGTATGATAAAAATCTATTGATCGTTATTGCGATTATGTACTATAACAGGAATAGATTGGTAAGACATATATTTGGGAAAAAGAAACCATGTGACATTTTTTCTCTTATAAGATACTACAAAAGTCTTATAAGAGGAAAACTGATAGGACAGTTCTAGTAATATCAGCCTTGTAGGTAATTAGTGTGCTACTAGTATTAAATGGGTAATTTATGAGAGCTATTTTAGCCTTAAAAAAAAATGTTCAATTTTCATAATGAGACTCATAAATCTCTTATTGTTTAACTTTTACAATGCTTGTTAGTGTACACAAGTACTTTTGTGAAAGTGTAATTGTGAGATCAAAAGTCTTTATATAAAAATTACACTCTCCGTACAAGAGAGAAATAGTAACCCGTAGTCTAGATACTCAATTTTCAGACTTGAGAGTGTTATGAAAGTCAGCTGAAATGTCCTTACAAATGCTTTGCTCTGGAGAGTCTCAAGTGGATTAGCAGAGTCTCAAGTGGCTTAGTAGAGTCTTGTAAGATATCCAAAAAGCTGAATTCTGGAGAGTATGTTGGTTGGGATATCAGTTGTATTTTTCAGTCCCTAACTACAACAAATGTCTGAACACGATTAATTATTGTACACTATGAGAAGTGGATGTATTTTCGTATACATATAGTCCCAAACAACAGAAACAAGAGATCTATGTCGGCGCCAAAACGCGCATTTAGCCACATTTGAATAGTTTCCGTATTTTATCATCTAATTAAGTGTTCTGGTTATCTACATACAATTCACCATACCAATGAATCAAAATTAATTATAAATGGTGGTTCTTCCCTTCATAAATCATCATAGCGTAATCTGCTACTTAACCAGCGTGTCAACTCAGTATACATATACGGTTCAAGTCTTCCAGGAAACCGCCCTAGTTTTCTATGTTTATACTATGTCAAAATGAACTTTATGTCCTCAGCAATAAATTTAACACCCTCAAAAACAATTAAGGAAATTTGGATCCGCATGCAATAGTCAATATTTAAAATTTTATCTGTCGCACAGACTAGAGCTACACTTTCTTTACCTCCCATACATTTTGTGTCGACAGATTCAAGATATGTACGTATACACCTACTATAGTAGGTGCAATAATGTTTCCTGATTACAAAAAGAATGCAGCAAATTTACGCGAACACACCATAAAACGTTACACATTTTCACTTTCAACTAGCAAGCACTTTAACCGACGAATATCACTTATTTTGCTGAATTAAAAGGGATCCGACCCATTGAAAACCTGCAAAATATTACTTACCGACACCGTTTAGCATTTTCGATTTGCGGTTTGCGCCTTCGATCTCGTTCATTAGAATATAGTACTTTCTCCCAGCGAATTGCTCACTGACGAATTGAAAAGCTCTTTTTGTATGGGATTTGACCGTTGAATTCGCTTCGGGAAGAGTATAGTACTAGTAACGTGAAACGTCGCTGAAATCAGAGCTGCCGCTTTTGAAGCTGCATATCTCATCACAATCAAAAAGTAAAACGCGTCAATGCGAGTATTTGAGCAGCTCCATTTCATTTTCGTCATAAGTATTACAGCCATACCTAGCAATAATACTATTCCCGGCCCTTCAAATAATGCATATTTCACAAAATTTGCATTCATAACGGCAACACAGTGCCGAAATTACGTCACACTCTTGTGTGGCCGAGACTTTCCCATCGTCAAGCGGAAAGTTTCAACAGCTGATCGCTTTGCTGTGGACTTATTGCGCAGTGGACTTTCCCGATGTGTCGGAAATATTTCCGAGACTTTCCGCTCGACGATAGGATAATTATAATATTAAGTAATTTCGGCACTGTGCTGCCGTTGTGAATGCAAGTTTTATGAGACTTGCATTCTTTGAGGAACCGAGAATGGTACTATAGCTGTGATACTTATGACGAAAATAAAATGGAGCTGCATAGATGGTCACATTGATCCGCCATACTTTTTGATTTTGATGAGATATGCAGCTTCAAAAGCAGCAGCTCTGATTTCAGCTACGTTTCACGCTAACCATGAATGAACTTTCCGGACATGTGTAGGCGCGACGGACAGAAATATTGTCGGAAATATTTCAAAAAGGTTTCTAAAATGTTTCTGTGAATATTTCTGAAATTTTTTTGGTCATGTCTGGGACAAGGGTAACAAGAAATTACAATCAGTGCAAAATTAACTGCATGTGTTTTCAAGACTTTGTACGCGACCGATTACGAGATTTTTTCTTTATCCAAATTCACTCATTTCTATTATTTGAATATGACATCTTCATTGAAATGTTTAACTATATTTAACAAATATTGCATAAATCATCTCAATACTTTCGTCATCACCCAAGTTAGCTTCATCTATTTATTAAATTTCATTAATATTGTCCTTGACCTTTTAACAACTAGCGATTAAAGATTAGATATCGAGCAACTTAACAGTTATATAAGATAGGTTGGAAAGTATTTTTCAGTTTTATCTCTTTAGGTGAAGTCTCAAGTCATCTTCCGTTTCTGACGCAGACCCAAACATGTTTCTGAGCATCGTAATAAACTTAACTTATATTAAGCTAGTTTTTCTATGCTTAACATATTCCGTTGGTTCTATTTTGCAGATTACTTTCATCTTCGGAATTTATTTAACAACTATGGCAGCGGAAGTAAATGAGTTGAGTACACAGCCTCAGTTTTTCAGAGGATGTGGTGTTTGTTTCCCAAATGCAACCAGAACTTGCGCATTGAAGAATCGATATTTTGCGTGCGACGACCCATTAGCTGTCATCAAAAATTGCCAAGCGTCTAAGCCATATTGTACGATGCCTCTAAATGAATTTGGCGTTCCATCGGCGATTTGCAGTAATGTAATAGAGGTGAGTATTTTTTGTACGAAAAATTACATCCGGCATATTCGAAAAATTTTCTGGGAGTTAAACAAAAAAAGAGCAAAATCTCCTAAACTTATTCATGCCCATCGCCCAATGACAACTCAACTGAAACTAGTACTGCATTCAAATAGTAAATTTTGTATTCAAATACTTTTAAATTGGCGTACCTTTTTGATGATTATTTTGTTTTTGAGATTGCTTCTTCCTTAAGTTTTGGAAGCGATTGTCCACTGATAAACTCAGTTTTGCTCATTAATTACGATATTGCTATTTAGTATTAGCGTTTCTTTAAAATCTTAGTCGCAAACGAATGCATTTTGATTTAAAATTATTATTTTGATTATATTTTTAGAATATTGCATGCGATCAATCGAGTACAACGTCAACCACAGTAACTACAACGGCTAAAAAGTGCACCGAAAATTCCGATCCAGAGCGATTCCTGTGCTCGAACTATGGAAAATATGCTGATCCATTGGACCCAACGTGTACAACGTAAGATATGTTCATTTTTTTTATTTGAACAATCCTCATCTTTGGAAACTCCATAGGTATTATTATTGCTATGGTAATAACGGGAAAATAGACCTCATGAAATTCAAATGCTACGAAAACACCGTTTTTAATCCACTTCGAGGGATGTGTGTTAGAGGTAGAAGCTACATATGCACTTAAAATTAATTTAGTTTTATTATATGTCTAATCTAGTATTTATTATGAATGAAAAATAGTTTGACAAACATTGAACATCCAAAAATTATAAAATAGATAAAATATACATAGATATATTGTTGCAGACTGTGCCACCTCAGTGAATGATTCTTTAAGCTTAATACTGTCTTCGATTTCGGCAAAAATATAGCTGGAAAATAAGGAGGAGTTGTATTCACTTCTTAGCGTGAAAAGTTGGTTCTTTCTATCAAAAGTTGCTCTCGGAATTTAAATGCAGATGACATTGACACATGCCTCCAATCATTTCACGCTAATTTAGCATGTGCAGTTCATTCTTTCGAGCTAAAAAGTGCCATTTGGTGTTTGAATTTGAAAATTAAATTGTGCAAATGTCTTTCCAATAACAAAATCGATCTGAAATTGAAATTTTTAACATTTTATCCGTAAGAAATGAGCAGTGTCTCTGTTTTTCTCCAATGTCAAAATTTTCGCTCGATAGAATGACCAGATAATGGAGACGTGTCAAAACATAGCTTCACAATTAACTCAGCCTTTAGTAGATGCAGCTGAATAACTAATAATAATAAACTAATAGCCAAGTACTCCTATATTAGCAGTGATGCATGGTTTCTGCTGCATGACACCATTAGAACAGAAATCAGCTTCCATCATTATCACGACCGCCAAAACCATGTTCCAAAACTGACGGGGTGGAATGAATTGCAAGAAAATTTTTCTGAGCGACGAAAATCATCGTAAAATTGAATTGCGGAGGTTAGAACATTTTGGGAAACAAAGTAAAATGGAAAAGGATATGATGTCTCTAGATTTGAAGGGGGAAGGTTATAACTAAGTTGAATAACAAATTCTGTAAAAAAAGAAAATTAAGTATCGATTGAAAATAAAAGAAATGGAGTTGGAGCTGCAAAAATTCAAATATGTATTGGAATTTGTTTTGTTGGAAAATTTGACAGCATCTAAAAAACGAAAATTCGCGGTATAAGATATTGAAGATAATATATTGGCGTCACCACAAAGAGCTGCAGAAAAGGAATGATTATGATTTAAAATGATTGATTTTCGCATTGATCGACGAAGAAGCTGCAGGAGGGAAAACGAAGGAAATTTGAGATTATTGATTGCTTATGAAACCTGTTAAATCTATTTAAATTCGGAAGTTACTAATTTTCTAAAAGACATGGCAAATGTTTTAAAAAACGAAGAAATTGTTGATGGTTTAGGTCACATATTTGTTATATCAATTTGAATATATCAATTTTATCTGCATGATTTTAGTCCTTTATTTATAATTCTACCCTACTTAGCATAAACGTTCTATTTACATTTTAGTACTTACGAGACATTCAATGATTTGTGATTTGATTTGTACTGGAAATATATGGAGAATACATTTTTCAATATTGATTTTAACATTCTTTCACAAAAGATATGTTTTTTAAATTTTGTTGAATGGTGTAATACGGTATGTAGTTTTCGAAACCGGCGATAATGAGAAAAATGCAAATAGAACGTTTTTTGAAATGATAGACACTTATAATTTTAAAATATTAGAGATTTAAATTTATTTGTAGAGGGTTCTATACTTCGTAATGTTTTTATTTTATTTATCCATTTTATTATTTTCTTGTTGATTATTACCATAAACTTTGCATTTTTACTTAAGATATTGTTATCCCTTTTATGAAAATATTTCGGAAGTGTTATTGCGATTGTAAACCATCCCGGTTAGGTTCGTGTCTAGACAGCATCCACTCAATTGTTTTTGATGGTCTTTAAAATTTTGTTCATTTCATTCTTAAATTTTGGTAAATCATTAAACCAGAAACCTTTTTGAAGAAAAACAGGGAATTTTTGAACAAATTCCATGAATTCTTTAGCTTAAATTTACTTTTCACTAAATAATGATTCCCATACAAAATTTTTAGTCCCTTTCCCGTTTCGGCATGGTGTAAGCACGGTGGAGTCAGCCTGAAGATGATCATCAACTCAAAACAATACGTCACAATGATCTAGTTGAATGGGGAAAAGTATGCTGCACAACATTCTGGGTGACCTCTTAAAATAAATATCCTCCACTGACGACTGCTTGACAGAGTGACATCCTGTAGATGACGCCCAAAACGTTGGCTTCGCATATTTTTTCGTGGCGGCTGGGCTGTTTGGTTGGGGTTGGCAAACGTTCAGCACGAATATTGAGTTTCCTCAGCCATTTCGTTGTTTTGTTTGACCATTTTGTCGAGCGGTCGTAAGTGCAGCATTGGCACCCGTTTCGTCCTATTGTGTCTGCTGCTTTTCCGTTGAAAAGAGCTTGACTCTTAGTCCTAAAAACGAAAACTTTTTGATTGTTGGAATTTACCCGTGGATTTTAAGCGGAAAAAATATTTCCTAGTTTGTAGATCGCTCGTGCTTTACAGTTGTATTAAGTTTTTCTTTTGAGCACCTGGAGGAAAGCTTCCTCGGGAGTAACTGATTGATCTCGTTTATTCCTTGCGCACTAGTAAGTTGGACTGCTGAATTATATTTTTGAGCAGGATATCAGTCTCCTAAGGTTTGTCCTAAGGACATATGCCAGGAAGGCCCAAACAGTCGATCATACCACCTGTCACTCATAACAACAGTGAGGAGTCATTAAATAATATTTCACACAAGCCGAAACCAGCCAACTCCTTCGCAAGCAATGGACATTCGAAAGTATCTCTCAATCAGAATCTGGGCGAAATTGGGAAGATCTACTTACGAATTGCACTTGTCCACACAGTGCATAAGTTTTGATGAATCATTCTCTGGGCTGGATACAGAGCAGTTCTTATTCTGTGTATTGACTTTGTGGTCAAAACTGTGATCAAAACTGCGTTGGCAACGGATTTTCAACTTCTCCTCTAAGGTTCAGTAGCAGATTAGTACTGGCTTTTCTGGAAGCTGTATAGTCAGCTATTATGGAGTCAATTGAAGAAGATGTAAGTCAATTCTTATGAAGATTAAGCACATCTATATCCGATTGAGATCAAGCGTTCGTAAGATGAACGAATTCAGCATGACAACACGCGCTTTCAGGAACACTATGATTCACAAGAGAATTTGGCATTAAAATTGACAGCCCGTATTACTTTGAATTTTCAATTCATTGTTTTCCACAATATATGGAACAGACTTCAAACACATTTAGCAGGGATTGAATTTGTTTAATATCTAAATGTAGCTATTTTTGATGAGCTCCTCTAGGTTGAGATATCTCAGCTAAATGAGTTTCATGAGCAAATCAATTGCTCTAACATGCCCACAATTGCTGTGTTTTGTGTTTCATGAACCTGCTCTAAGTTGAACTGAAACTATTTAGAGGATTATTTTCTGCTCTGGAGCAGCTTCGAGCAAGCTGCCCTGTCAATTGTCACAGAACCGACTGTCTAGCTAATGTATAATTTGAACTTCTGACAAGTGATAATTTGAGAATTGTTGCCTGAAAAGTGATCTATTAGATCTCGTGCTCTCAATTGCTCTACTTTTTTTACAGCTGGTCTACTCTTACAGGCCATGAGATGTTTTATTCTTTTTTTGAGTCACTAAGCTCATCTTATATCTAAATAATAATTAATTTGGTGAAATTGGTCCAATGATAATAGAATTAAGGTAAAATGAAGATACATATGATAATATTTTCGGAGGCTTTTTTTTCAAATTTGTAGTATCCTGGTTTTTTTTCAGCAGACCGATTTGTTGAACTTTCTAAGTGAATGTTGTGGCATGGGTTTTTTTATCTGCTGGACATGAAATCTGGTAAATCTTCAATTTAACAGAATTCACCATAGGTACTACCTCCAAACTCTGAATAAATATTTAATTGTACTTGATGCACATTGAAGTTATACCAATCGAAAGTTAGTTTATTGGACAAAAGTCAAAGGAATTTGTAATCAATTGAACAATGATGTAAATTTGTTGGCTCAAAGGAATAGCATAAACGCAATAACCAGCAGCACAATAGCAGCAACATTTGGTTAGAGCCCAATTCCTTAATTCTTAATTAAAGAAAAGTAACCACGAAGCAGCAATTTTAGGCGCTGCTAAAAAGGTTTTTGACACCATTGATCATACGGTTCTGCTTCAACGATTTGAAAATTATGACAATTGTTTTAAATTTAAGGCTATTATTAAAAACTGCTAGCTGCACAAGAAAATAGTGACGAAAAGGACAAAATATATCCGTCAGGAATGATACAAAAACATAGTGTCCTAAAAGGATCAATCTTTGGACTTTTGCTTTTCTTCAAAGATGTGAATATCGTTCAGGACCTCCGACTTTTTAGTGATCTATTCTTATTTTCTTGTGACAGGCTTTTATTACATGCTCGAGGAAGCGAATAATCCCTCGCAACTGGCTACATATACGGATAAAACCAAATAAATTGTTTTCCAACAATAAGAAAGTGCCCTATAATTAAAAAAAAAATAAGTTTCATATAAATCGGATTGATGGAGTTCTTCTGAAGAAGGTAATTTCGATAAAACACGTAAAATTGTCATGATCACATCATAATAACCACACTAAAAGTAAAATCGCACCATTTATTACATTAGGCGTGTTTTTTTGCTCCGATACAGAACAGAATAGAATTATGCCGCAAAAAAACGATCTAGCACATAACAGCAGTGCATTCGCTAAGACTGCCATCGGTTGCTATATTCGCTGTGGTACCAAAAAACAGCTGAAAATAAAGGGAGAAAATAACGAGTTTACACTACCACAATCGATAGAAAATAGAAAAAAAAAACTAACAGAAAATTACCTCTTTTAACTTTCTACACGTTATGAGGGCTTTTTCTAATTTCCTAGCTACCAAAACATTCAATATAACCTTGAAAAAACCAAAGCCATCTCACAGCAAAAAATATAGATTCTCATGAGCTTTTATTTTTTCTATCAGCACATTCTATAATTCAGCACCTGAACTACAAATGAGGAATATAATTTCTGTACTTGTGAATTCACTGGTACAGGAGTGTTGTTGTTTCCAATGCATATACTTTATTCTCTACTGGATAGAGGAGCAAAAAAACACGCCTATTATTGGGAAAATATGATTTCTTAGAATTGAGGATAAATTATTATTGTTTTCCTTATTAATATCAGGATAACATAAAATCCACTTGAATTCCGACCCCTGCCAAAGAGTTAAAGATGCTTTAATTTTTAATTCATAGAAACTTACTTTTTATATGCATTTAAAATTTCGGTTTGATCGAATAATGCAATTATTAGCTATGTTTATTAAGTTTTTGCCTATATCGATCGAATTTATCTTTGAATGGTGAAAGCTAGATGCACCAAAAATAAGCAATATAGAATGTATTCGTAGATCATCTAGATACGCAGGATGTCATTGACGCATGTCGATCTTTTAAAGTACCGATTTCGGACAAGTTAGTGTCTTTTCAGCTTGTTTGACTGTGTTGGCCATGGAGAAGTTTGGCGACGAGCGATTGCAAAGATGATATTGATTGCTTCTAGCTTTAAGTACCACCATCCTCTTATGGTTTTATTTGTTGAGTTTTTGCGCTCTTAAGAGCCGCCCGCTGGATTAAAGAACAAAACTCCATAAATTGAGTATCGCATAATCATTTTGAATAGAAAATTGATTGGTTTCTCCCATGTGTGTTTCCGCACAGTTATAGCTAAGCAGTAGCATGGCAAAGTATCGAGTTTTGATATTATCTGCAGAGAAAGGAAAATTTAGCTTCTCAAAGAAAATTCAAGCTCGGATTTTCAAAATCTACGTATTATCATTTTTTAAGCAAGAGCAATGTGCTTACTTTTTTTACTGTTCGAAGAGTCTAAGAATGAAACGTATCATCGATTTGGAATCGAATAACAATTATATGAACTATCTGAGGCATTGGAAACTATCAGGGTTTACGCATTTCCCTTTGATGGAATTAAATACTAAATCTTTCACGCATATATACTTCAATTCAGCCATCTTGCCATTATCATTGTAACAGTAAATGTACCTAAAATATTTTCGATGTTAAGTTTTAATCAAATAATAAATCAAATAATATTTTTATTACGTTTTGCAGGTGGGATCAGTAATATCTGGAAACTTGCCATACGATATACATTCAAACGGCTTCGGTGGTGGCGGAGTAGTTGGCTCTGGAATAGTTATGTCACATCCGTTCTGCAAAAAATTAAAATAAATTCCTCAGTAACCTTGAGAACATGTAATGTGACATTATTTTTATATATATATATATATATATATATATATATATATATATATATATATATATATATATATATATATATATATACATAAATATTAATTCAAGCAGTGTGTAAAGATTAGTTGATTGACGACACACTTATTAGTAACTGATAGTAACTGATAAGAAAATTGTAGACCTACTTCAATAACAGGACTACACTCGTGGTGCAAAATACCGTTATCATCATATAACATTGTACAATATGGCCTGGATGCCTGGCAATACTTTCTATTCCCATCGAGTTGTCCATTAACGCATGCAGAATATTCTTTCAATGATATGCAAACATTGGTTGCGTTTGCCCTACACTCTCCACAACGTTTCTCAAATCGGCATGCAGGTAATGCATCTTGTAAACAAACATATGGATTATCAACGCAAACGTAACCGTAAGGACATGAATGAAGTGTGCTACTATCTGGAATGGTCAAAAGAAATTAAGTAAATTAAAGCTTTAATTAATGTTTTCAAATATGTTTGATAAGCGAGCTGCGACAATACGTCAAATAAGCTGCTTGAATCAAGGTCGAAATTCATATGAGCTGACATAATTATCTTATTAGTTTTGCTGCAGTTTCTTCGACAAAATGAAACGGTAGCAAATATGACAAGCCTTAGACGGAATGGAGAACGATGATTAAAGTGTTTTATAGAACAATATGATTCTGAGGTATGAAATTAGAGTAGTCTTGAGAAATACTTTTTGCATGACCAATAGTATACGGATAATCGTAGGTAAAGAGCATTGTTTAACTGTTGTCAATATTTAATTGATGATTTATAGCCAGACGCAATTATTTAACCATTCAACATTTGAAAAAAAATGAAATGTCTACGGTTCTGGAATTAACCAAAGTTTCAAAACATATTTTTGTATGCCAACCATAGGCCAAGGGGGGGGGGGGCGGTTCCCCCTAGGCCCTAGGTTGGCCCCTCCCAGAAAAATTCATATTTCTAACAACATACACTTAAGTTTTCGCCTCTTTGGTTTTTGTTGTTACAGCAAGAGCTATATAGCTACAGCAAGAGCTATATAACTATATAGCTCTTGCTGTAACAACAAAAACCAAAGAGGCGAAAACTTAATTTCGACAAGTAATATGTCAACAAAAAGACGAAAAGCGCCTTGCCTTGCCTTAAGATTATCTGTTCATTCCTACTAGGCAATATACAGGTACTTAGATAAGAACACTTTTGTAAGCTGGCGTTTTATGCAATTATGTTTTTCACAAAACATAGGCTGAGTATTAAAATGGTAGGCAATAAGATAATTAACGTAGAATACAATTTTCGAAGTCATTTGGAGAATAAAAATGGCATCCCTACTACTTTTATGCTATCTATTCCAAACAATGTTGTTTATTGCGAGCAATTTCCGCTGCGATTACTCTTTCTTGATGGGATCATATACAATAAGCACATTCATACCTAACAGAAAGCAAAACAAACACAGTCTCATTCCATATTTGAGAGTATTTTTCCTTGACTTTTGCGTATGATAAAGTGTACTTATTAGGTTTGAGTAATAAAGTCCATACTGAATAGCTCGGAAAGTTCAATATTGCGGCTGACACCACCACCCACCTTATAATCTGACCGCCAGACTATACCGAATTTGCATCCCGTTAAAATAACTTACCCTATAACTTTTGATCCATTGAAAGCGTTGGAAGAAGTTATACGAAAAAAGGGTGTTTAGAGTTACCTTTCGCGAATGTGTTAATTTTTGGAAATTGAACTAGTTTCGGCTTATTTTCACTACGATATCAACATTATTTGAAAATTTAATAGTAACGATTTCAAGGACAAAAATGTTGATGCTAGCATCGCGGATCTAACATTATAACCAAAATTCTGACCTACTTGGTTTACACTCAGGTTAAATGTGCGTGAATTTGATTATAATTTGTTAACTGCATCGGAAGGTAAAAGGCACAGCGCTTCAATTTCACCGACCGTTTTTTCATGGTGACACGACCGCCACATGGTTCCTATCATTTTCATTAGACTTTTGTCAGACCTGTATCTACTCAATACGAATATACCCAGTGAATTTTATCCGATCGCGAGATAAAAATATAAATAATTCGATGAAGAATTACGATTTTTGTGCGTTTGGGAGTTTTAGAAGTTTAGATTTGACTGTATAAATATAGTATCAAATTCATCAATCATTTGCATTTTATTCTAAATACCGATAAGAATACCAGAGAGTCAATGGTGTGAAAGATTTATGTTTACGTACTTATGGTAGCTACAAGGTTGCCCAGGCATTTCAAAACGACAGAAACTTATTTTTTATACCCATTGATGCGTCTTGTAAATTTCGTGATGATCTGATGACTCGGTGTGAAGTTATCACAATGCGAAATTTTCCATAGAATTTCCCTTGTCGCCAAAAATACACCAAAGTTTCAGCTCGACCAAACTTCGCGATCCGGATAAACTATCCGGATAGTAAAATTCATGCACATATTGCATACAATAATAAAAACTCTACAAAAAATTCATGCACATATTGCATACAATAATAAAAACTCTACAATAATAAAACTCTAAAAGTGCTTGGAAGACAGTAAGTGATATGGTGCTTGAACTGTCTTGGAATATTGTCAAGATGAACCGAAATTATTTGGAAAAGATTATGGACCTTACGACGTGCCTCAGTCGCCAAGGACTTGCTTTCAGAGGACATGATGAAAGTGGTCCCAGTGATAACTGTGGATTTTTTTTGGAATTTCGCGAAGCATTATATAAGTTTTGAAAAAAAAATTTAAAAACAAAGCTGTTTTGGCAAAACACAAAATGAATTAATAAAAACAATTGCTGAAATCGTTCGCGAGGATATGACAGCTGATACAATTTTTAGCCTGTTAGACAGCCGATATAATTTTGAGCCTGTTAGACAGCTACGGACTTAGCGAATTGCCTGTTGTTGGACAGTCTTATGATGGTGCTAGTGTCACGTCAGGACAAAAAGGTGGTTTACAAATCTAAATTAAGATAAAACACCCTGCAGCCACATTTGTACACTGTCACGCTCATAAAATTATCCTTGTTGTGATGGACACATTTTTCACAATCGAATCGTGTACATCCTTTTTCAATGCCATCGAACATACACTTTTCGAAGCCATCACAACACCAACTGTTGAAGCAGGTTGAAGAAGCTCGACTCGTTAGTCAATGAGATTTCACAATTGCAAATATGTGATCGATAGCTATGGAACTATAAAAGAGGCTTTAGAAAAAGAAATGAATGAAGGAAAATACAGCGACTCAGTTTATGCATTGGCGATCTTTCATACAATCAGTAATCATAAGTTTGTAGCAAATCTTTTCTTCTTTCACTATGTTCTTTTTATAACGAGCATGTTAAGCACATATTTCCAAACTAAAAATGCAATTCTTTGGGATGGAATGGATCTTGTGAATGGAACATTTAAAACACTACTAAGTGAGCGAGAAAACTTTTATGTAGTTTGGGAAAAAATTAAATCATTCGCAAAGAAGCAATGTCTGGATCTCACAATTCCCAGGGGATCACGAAAACGGGAAACAGCAAAAAGAACAATTCTGAAAGGTTTTGATATTTCATCTAGCCTCGGACAAGCAGTTATGGCTACAAAGATATCCATGCAAACCAAATGGCTCGAAAAAAGTAAGTTACAGCACTCTTCGTCTTGGCAAATTATTCCTAGATTTTCTAGGCACCAAAAAATTTGAAACAAGAGGTCAATTTCGGCCTTGTAAGCTTAATATATTCCAATTTCTTCAAAGATATTTTGATAGTTAACTATCCTCTTCTTCAAGTATAAATTGAAATATATTTAGCTTCTAAACAAAAAATTGTCTTATATTTATAATTATTTCCATTCTATTCCCGTATAATTCTCACAAGCGTTCATTTCTTAGTGCTAATGGATAATTCATGTGTAACTCATACTTACCAGTCATATTATATGCATGTGGTAGTAGCTCATACGTATTCACAGACAAGAAATTTATTTGATAATGCATTATACATTAGCAAATAACAAGGAATAAATTAACAAACATATAATGTATTAGTAAATTATATAAGTTGTATGAACAGTACGTGTACCTTACGGAAAACAAAATCATCGCTTCTTTTGAACCTTTCGGTCCCTGGCCCCTGCCAGATTTTAGTCCACGGCACGCCTATGATGCCAACCCAAGCAATACAAATGCTATCAGAACAAATTACAACATTTTTGGATAGATAATGTTGAAATTTTTGTAGCATCGTTCGTTCGTACACTGAAAGAAAAACTCTTGGTTGGTTCAACTATTTTTAATAGTATTGCAACGATTCATTCAAAATCGTTAAACGAACTACGGAAAATAGTTATTTTTACTATGTTAATATAGTTAATTTAACGATATAAAAGTAGTTGGTTCTGGTTGTACAAAAAATATCGCAACGTTCATGAAATCAACTGTTTTAATTGTTTCATAACCACGAAAATTAGTTGATAAATAGAAAAATTTTCATCAATTCACTCAAAACTTCAACGTTTCGAATTATCAACTGTTTTTATGGTACTTAAACTACTTCGCAATAGTTGATTTCAACAAACGTAATTCAGTGAGCAACGTCTTTGGAATTACTCTACGCAAAGTAGAATGGTTTCAACATTTGGATGTTTTTCATGCTCCGAATGAAATTGTTTATCAACCACGCGTCATGGTGCATAAAAGTAATCAACGATTTTCTTATGGTTGTTTTGATTATAGCCCTAATTGATGCAAAAACAACTAAGGCAAACTGTTGATTTTTCATACTCCTCATACTCATACTCCTATTCTATCATAGAAGT
This sequence comes from Nemotelus nigrinus, assembly GCA_947369275.1. Lineage (NCBI taxonomy): Eukaryota > Metazoa > Arthropoda > Insecta > Diptera > Stratiomyidae > Nemotelus > Nemotelus nigrinus. Next base: position 38,702,910 of record OX376373.1, on the reverse strand, counting down.
TTCATTGCTGTTCGATATAATTCATATTCATGTTATGCAGTGAAGCCTTTATATTTCCCTTCTTCTATTCACAAAATATAAGTCTTCTGTTTGCAAGTCACTGTTGTAAAACAGGGAGTCCCGAAAACGATTACGATTGTCCCAATGCCTGAAATTGTTTAGCAATTTCAATTGTTTTCATAGATGCTGCAGCTTGCAGCTATGCATATGAACTCAATTTCACGTCTCACGTCCTGTTTCTATTTAAGGCTTGGATGGATGATGTTGCTATGTTTATGGCTTATTAATGCTCCTCTAATGATACAAGCATTTAGAGAAAAATATACCAATACATCGTTACCGCCTGAACCAGTACTTTTTTGCACCACGGACGTTGTTTATAAACCACGCGTCATGGTGCATAAAAGTAATCAACTATTTTTTTATGGTTGTTTTAACCATAGCCCGTAGTTGGCGCAAAAACAACTAAGGAAAATGGTTGATTATACCAAGATTTTTCTTTCAGTGTAGTAGCAACATTCAAAAAGAAAACAAAAACATCGGAGTGCTAAGATACAGAGCCTATTCTATAAGTAATGAAAATTTCACAGAAGGGGATTTATAAAATTAAATGTTTGAGATCTTTTTGATGTTTGATTATTAAATGCAGGTACACACTTTAAAATTTATGATAATTTGTTTGAGAAGTTTAGCCAAGCGGACATTTCAGAAAACTTTTCGAAAATAGAGCAAATTGAAATTCGTACCGTCATAAAATACTTCCATATCAAAAGGTTAGTTAGTAGGTTAGTTAGTGGCAACTGGTATACAAAATGAGCTGGAGTTGACATCGTTTACTACAATGAACAGGCAGGTAGCGAAATTTAAACGTCGTTGTTCATTCATTTGCAATGAGCCACGTGCAGGTCGCCCAAAAACCGCTGCAACTATGGAAAACATCACCAAAATCCACAATGCAGTGTTGCAGGATCGACGAGTGACGGTGCGTGAGCAAGAACTTCAATAAACAGTGCTACTAAAATTTTGCATGAAAATTTGTAAATGACAAAGCTTTCGCCGCGACATTATTTCCATTCTTACTATGTACCGACACTACCAACATATAATTCGTTTTTCTTTTATTCATTTCGTCTTTTAGCCACCATTGTTGCTGTTCAAGAAGGACTCATCGTCAAATAGTTTATTTCGACACACTATGTCCGCGCTTTAAGCATGTTGATAATTGGTTGAATTGAAAGGCTATGATGCCCTTCGCTTGTCTTAGCATTCCGCATCACTTATTTCAATGCCAGATTGAATAAAGCGTAGGCAATTTTTGATGTCATATTAATATGATTTGGTTCAAGCTGCTGTGATCTAGCCTTGCACAGTCTAATCGACCGTTTGAGTCCTGGTAGTTTGACTAGAATATCAAACTCTCTCATCGTCAGGACAGCAAGGTAATAAGGAGTCAAGAAGTTCTTCTCACGAGTGAAACAGATCATCTCAAAGGAAATTTTGGAGTTAAGTTTTGCATACCTTCATCACTAACTGATAAGCAAGATGGCCTCCAGGTTTAATTAATTTGTCGTTTTTGAGCCATTTGGTCGCATGGACTGTTTTATCGATAGTTGGTTGTGTCAGTTTTCGGCCCTTACTGATCGCTTTTTCACTTAACCAACACTAAAGTTTTCTACCAAAATTTAACAAACGTAATATTAGAGCTGCAAGCTTTGCGGAAGAGAACAATTGGAATAGATGCTACGAAAAAAAACCAATGGATGCCTGGAATCTTTTCCGGAGAACAATAAAAGGAGAAAATGTCAGACGAAGCTCGAAACCAAAACGAACCTCTACTGCAGCTCAATTTTCTTCAGAAATTTTATCTAACATGCTTATTTTCTGAATTTGTGCATCGCTTTTTCTTGGTACGTAAGTATAGAAAAGATTGTAGAATGTTGAACATACGAGCTACCCTGAATTTATCATACATAACTTTCTGTTCTTTTTATACATGTTTAAACGACATTAATGTCGGCTTGCTCACAGGGCACTGCCTTACCGCATCTCATGCAAACAGAATGGGAGTGACATCCAGCAATTTATGCAAGAGGTGCGAGATGGAAGAGGACACCATCGAGCATACTCTCTGTAATTGTCCGGCCCTAAATAATAAACGCCTCAAGATTTTTGGTTCTTACTACTTTCAAGGGTTAGCTGAGGTGGCCAGCACCGTCACGCTGAGTCAGCTGATCCAGTTTGGCGAAGCGGTCATTTGGCAGGTCTAAAAAGCCAGCGGAGGGTGGCAAATGGGCCCAAACTGAAGGCCTAACGCAAGCCGCGTTCCCGGCGGCCCTCTTTACTAATCTAACCTACTAACCTAAACGATATTAATTCTTCAATTAAAAATCGGTGCTTCTTGAGAGTAAAATATTGCAACGAAAAATTAACTAAGTTAAAAGTATACAAAGGAAAAACGCTAAGTCTTTGAAGCTGTTAACAGCTTTTTGGTAGGACAACCAGTCACGGCTTAGGAAAACACAATAAACTTTTTAAGAGTACTGAAAATGAGGACCTCAATAGTTTCGTCTTATTTTTGTCGTACATGATATTAATTTGCGTGATGTGAATAACAGAAATCAGACTTACCGGGCACTCTGTACTTAGTTTCCGTAACGCATGTTACACCCGAAAAATTTCCTAATAAACCGCACGAGGTCGGACCAGCAATAGCTCGAGCTAGACCATCACCAAAAATTTCATCTTCCAAGAAGTTGTTCCTATTCCATTCCAATGCATCAGATTCCTGTGCGGCAATAGTTGACAGGCTCACAATGAAAATGCAGTTTAACTAGAGGGATCAAATTTTAAAAAAAAAAATCAAACGATTTTTTTATATTTACGATTTGAAACTGCATGGCCAATTGACAGTATAATTCAAACGATGTGCACTACGAGGACTAGCAGCTGAAATTTCCTAATTTAGATTAGACTTGGCTCTATATATAAGTAAACGAATTTCCATAGAAATAATACTTTTTATCTAACGCAAAAGTATACGTCAACTCAGAAGTCATAAACAGTTTATCTACATTTGCATATTTAATATGACGAAGAAAAGGCACATAGGATATAACTGAAAAATAAGCAGATAATTACCACTGAACTTGAAAGATAGAAAAATAGATGTGAGGTAATAGCGATGCTACAATATATATATATATTTGCCAAGAAAAAGCTGTAGTAGCGAAGATAAATGCAATGTATAGTAAAATAAAACAAAGCACGGAATATCATTCTTTAACAAAACAAATAGTTTATTTTGAAAGTTTACGTGTGAATGAGAAACATTTTTATTACGCAATAAATTCCATGTTATTCTTTGAATTTGTGCTTGGCAACTTTTAAAAATTTACTTTTTCTGTATGTATGCATTTAAAAACACACTTTCAAGCACATTTGTATTTGATCAATGTATCTAATCTACTCTTCAAATAGTGCGCTTAGTCGAATTTGGCATCTTATAATGTTAATCCCAAATTGATTTTTCGGAGCGTTGTTATGCTGAATTCAGTATTCAAGAATAGTAACTTCAAGGTAGGGCAATGATCGCTAGCGTGTGTGGTCTCCTGCCATACGACTTGTAGGCATGTAGACTTGTACACCTATGTACATACCTCTTAAACTGCTTGCCATACCATTCTAAAACGTTTACCAGAAATTAAGTATAGTTTAAGCTTTATTTTGTAAGAAAAATAAACAAAATTAACCTGGTCCAAATTACTCACATTACGAATTGAAATGTTTACTTCCGGTTTTACGCACGAAAACATTTTCTTTAACAAATATATTTTTAAAATTAAAAAGGCCATTAATTTTCTATACCAATCAGCATGGATTTAATTTTGAATCTCAGAATCGGCTTCCAAAAAAATCTTTCATCAATTTCGTCAATTATTCATTTTTCGTTGTCAGCTTCTTGTGAAACGCCCCTTAAACTCCAAAATATCATTGCAATGGAACAAAAGTAATATTTTAGCAATGCATCATATCATCTTGGAAAATTGTAATACTCATTCATTATTTCAAAAGATGATTGCAGGATATTTTGATTTGTGTACAATCGTGTACATTTCATTTCAAAGAAAAATTCACTTAAATCCATTGAAAGTAAAATCAAATCCGCAAAAAAAACTAACCTTAAAATACATAGCATAATCATCATATATTCAGAATCTCAAATTTTTTAAATCTGTATTTCTGTGTTGTTTTAAATGTAAATCATACATAGATACGTAAAGCAAGAATTATTTTCTTTTATATAAAAGACAAATGCAGCATTATCTACATCAGGGGTGTGCAAACCTAATACTGGTATGATCGACATTAATTTTTTTAATTTATGCGGGATCGACTTCGAAAAATGGGTTAAATTAAAAACAAATAAAAATTTAATTAAGGTCTTTATTGATATTAATATATTAAATACATTGTATTACTACTTTGTGCAATGTACTTTATTAATAAATATTTTAGATTAATTTTTTTTTATCAAAAAGTATTGTAGAGTTAGGCTTGTAAGCACTGATGCACAATCGAATAGATCCCATTAAGTGGTCATCAGTCAGAGAATTCCTAAGTTGCGATTCGATGTTTTTCATTTGAGAAAACGTTGCTTCACATAGATAAATAGAAGCAAAAAAAATGTAAATATCCTCATTTTTATGGTAGTTAAATCCAAAAATAATTTTCATTTGCGCGTTCTATTGCTAAAATTTCTAACTCTAGATCCAATGAATTCAATTGTAAAGTTTGACCTAGATTTGATGAAATATCCTCGTTATCGAATTCTCTAATAGGATATGAAATAAGTTCAAAAATCGGTTGAAGGTTATTGAAATTTGCAAATCGTCTCTCGAATTCTTGTTTAAAATTTTCCAGTTCAGGACAAAACATTTCAATATTACATTCATCAGTAGGTTAGGTTAGGTTGTACCAGTTGGCACAAGGCCACACATAGACCTATTGGTCCATAGTGATACCAGATAAATGGGCCAGGAGAAAAAATTCAGTCCAAGCGGCCATCGAAGGCCACGGACTTTTCGCGAACTGAAGGATGTCTTTCAGCTTTTGCATTTTACATTCACCAGTAAGTTTAATATGTTTTTCTAAACATGGATAGTATTTAAATTTTTGCCTATTTAATTGTGAAGCCAAATTTTTTAATTTTACTTAAAAAACATTTACCGAACTCAGCAAGTCAACACTATTTTCCTTTTCCTTGTAATTGTAAATCAAGCAAGCTGTAACGGCCCATAAAATCCGTAAGAAATGCTAATTTCTTTACCTATACTGCATCTTCCAATTGTTCATGTTTTTCTCCCAATGTGTCCAAAAATGCAATAAATTCAGGCAAAAGATTTAGAAATCTTTGCAAAAAGCTTCCTCAGCTAAGCCATCTAAAGCATAGTAATGTTTTCGATTTCACGTTAAATTTTCATGCAAATTTTTACGTGAAATTTATTTCGGCGGAAGTTTAGCTTGAAAATAAGCAAGAGTTGTACTATTTTTAAGCGTGAAAAATTGCTTGGAACATGCTTTCGCTTTGAAAATGCAGATAGCTTTGGCACATGTCTCCAATCATTTCACGCCAATTTAATATGTGGAGTTCATTCTTTAGGCTAGTACTGAGTTAATCGTGAAGCTAAATGTTGACATGTCTCCATTATCTGGTCATTCTTTCGAGCCGAAAATTTTGAAAATGGAGAAAAGCGGAGACACTTATCATTTCTGACGGATAAGATGACAAGAATTTCGATTTTCGAACGATTTTGTTATTGAAAAGACATTTACACAATTCAATTTTCAAATTCAAACACCAACTGTCACTTTTTAGCTCGAAAAAATGAACTGCACAAACTAAATTGGCGTGAAAAAAACTTAGTTTAAAGTTTTGTTTTATCAAAAATTGAGATTAACAGTTTTATTTTCAGACTCCACTTAGTACAAAAAAAATAAATAGTAAAGCAATTAAAACTTCAGTGTTTTTATTTTTATTTTGTACGACTCAATAAAGTTCTTAATCGTAACACGCTCTAATTAAGACTGACTCAATCGTCTACGTACATTCAAAATGTCAATTATCTTAGCTTACTGTTTAATTAAGTTTATTTAGAACATAATTCAGTGTTGAGTGTTTATAATAGTTAATTCAGTGTTGAGTGTTTATAATAGTCAATTCAGTGTTGAGTGTTTATAATACCATACAATTGTGTAGGTGTCATATACATAACTTGTATGATAGTTTTGCAATGTATGAAATTATGATTAAATGATATTTGATTTAGGTTCTGACATTGTAACCCCTCCACCGCAAGATTGAGGCTCCGACGAAATTATGTGTTTACAACTTTTGTTAATGATTTTTCGTCTTAATATAATTTTCTTACATATGACATAGAGTATTGCTATGATAGCGATTGAAATAATAGTCGTATTGATTCCTATGTTTGTAACATGGTAAGTATGATTTTTATATTCAAGTTTTTGTAATAAGTTTCTATTATGAATATTCTCTAAGTACAGTTCTCTTAAGTTTAATTCTTTTACTACTTCATGTTCCTTAGTTCTGGTTACAAAGTTTGGTAAAATTATTTTATCCAATACAGTATTTTCATAATTCGTAAAAGTTTTATTTTTAATAGAAATTTTGCAATTTTTGAATTTGATGAGGTAATTCCCACTAATATCGACATTTATTTTACTACAATTATTTATTACATTAGTTCTAACTAGGTTTTTTGTAATGATGATACCGGAGATAATTTCTTTGATTTCTTCATTTGTTACTATGGTTTTGTTACATAATGCTTCCTTTGAGTTAATAATGCCCTCTATGCAACTGTCAATCAACGGTATTAAGTTTTTTTCCAAGCTTTCCTTGACCGGTAACTTATATATATTATTATTGTCGTCAATTAGGACTTCGTTAGTGTGTAACGACAAGGACTTCTTATTTGAGTCAGGAATAGGTTCAATGAGTACTTTAGAGTATTTTAGATTCGAAAGTTGGGGTATGAGTAAAGCTATTACAATTGTATCTTGGTAAGTTGTAACAACGGTTTTAATATTTTGGTAACTTTCTAAATTTGGAATGAATTCTAACTCTTCTGCTGAGAGTATGTTTTTTGACAATATTCCGAGTCTGCTGGAGAGAAGTACTTGTTCAATGTCGTCTATATGGTTTTTAAGTAATGTTATGTCGTAGTTTATATGGTATGCATACTGCATGAGTTTTACTTCGTCTTCCAATGTCGTAATGCGGTTAGCGTATTCGTTAGTGAAATTGTCTATATATTGTTTCAGATATTTTTGTTGATGATTGATGTGAGTGGTTATATTTTCGATTTGATCCGATATCTGTCTATTTATTGAAATTTGTCTATTGTTTTCCTCGATTAGTTTTCCGTTGTTATTGTATAGTTCGTTAAGTCTGGTCTCAATTTCTATTTCGTCTTCATGGTCCATGGTTCCAGCAATAATTTTTAAACCTTTGCCTATTACATTGATGAGTCCGCGTTTGTTCCTAAAGTGAGGCTTGATACTTTTAATTTTGTTTTCCAATAAGATGAAACTTTGGTTTAGAGTTTGATATATATGTCCTATTAATTCAGGTTTTGATTGAAGCGCCATAAAAGTGGATTTTATATAATTTGCTGAAGTTTCATATGTTGTTAAGTTAACTATATGTAACACTTTGTGATAGTGGTTGATCATGCTAATAGTTCCAAGATCGAGGGTAATATATCCGTTGTTGCTGTTCAGGTCATTAACATGAATTTCCTGACTTTGGGCATAAAATGTGTTGGTGAAGAGTAAGAATGTTGATAGAAACCAAATCATCATTGTGGTATTTTTCATTTGCCTGTAAAAAGTTATGAGTTCTGTTAGTCTCAATGTGTCTGTATTAGTTTTAGTTTAAGTAACGCATATTGGTATTTACAATATGGAGGGTATAGAAAGAAATAATTTTTTCCCTATGGTAAACGGTTATGAAAGAAGTTTTCCTTGGATTATTTCAAGTATCATACGGTTTCGTAAGTAAGGAATGTCTGTTTGCGTAAATGTAAGTTCACGTCCTTTTGTAATATATTCAGCTATTATGCAACTAAATACACCGCAGTCACTTGTGTTCGTTTGTCTTGGTGTGTCGAGTACATTTTCTTTTGTGAAATGAGTTGTGTCGTAGTTTGATTTAAGTTTATCAATTGATTCCTTCTTTAAGTAATCTTCTATGCTATGTAAGAGACTAGTATTCTGTCCGCCTAACGAGTCGTAATATTTAATTGTTTTAGTTCTAAAATCTATAATGGCTAGGCACCAATGTGAATTGTTGATATGAACCGGTATAATTATCATATCGTAAGAGAAAATGTTTATCGTTTGAGTCCAGGATCTGACTCCTTCGTAGCCAGATTGTAAAAGTTTTAATGTGAAAAAGGTATTCATCGCATATACACGAATTCTATCGGAGCCTGCTTTATTATTTTCACTTCTATCCTGAATGAGTTTTACATAAAAATTCAAAATATTGCCATTAAGCCAATTACTGCCTATAAGTGTGGAAATGTCACGTCTAGTGATTTGTAAACCAAATTTGGAGATAAGCGTCTCATTTTCTGGGCCTTGATATTTCGCCTTTTGTATCAGGGAATTTTGTTCGTTAGTAAATGGTGGAAATTCTTTCAAAACAGACGGTTTTTCGCGATTATAACAGGGGTCGTCAAAGGTAGTTAGCTTTTTCGGTTTGTGTTTTCTACGTTTCGGTTTACATTTAAGGCTAATAGTAGGGCTTTCAATGGTTTGGTACTTCTTTTTCCGTTTTACGTGTGATTTGTAATATTTGTATCCAGAGTCAGTCACAATGTGGTCTTCATCGAATTTTCTTGCTGATACTTTCCTAAATTTGGCATGGTTTTTTCCGCCTCTGACTTCTTTCAGGAAGACTGGCCCTTCTTGTATGCTTGTTTCTTCGCGATCTTTGTTTGCTTTGCTAATGGCTTTTTCTTTCAATTTAATCATTCTTTCTTTGATGCTCGGATAGTCTGCTGGAGTTACGATGCCCGAAAGGAAATCCTTAGGTCTAAATCCTGTAGTAGAGTGTATGGTGTTATTGTAGAACATAACGGCCTTGAGTACTTTAGTTTCTACTGTATCAGTATCTTTTTCTGGGTCATGCCTTAACAATCGTATGTGTCCATTTAGTGTGTTATGAAACCGATTTATGTCTGCGTTAGAGGTGTGGTTGTTATTGGACGTATAATGGATTTCAATATTACGTTCTTTGAAAAACTCCTGGAGGGGGAGTGCTTTGCAGCCTAATTCATTGTCAATTATCAACTTTTTTATTTGTCCCACTACACCTAGATACTGTAGAGTGACACGCTTAAATTCTGTCCAAGTTCTGCCGATTATTTTGAAAGCTTGCGCAAATTTAGAGAATCGGTCTATGAAGGTAAAGAATATTGTTTTATCAAGACTATAATAAACATCTGCTTGTATTATGTCTCCGGGTGCGTTCGGGGTTTCGGTGATTTTAAATTTTTCTTTTATCGGATGGCGGTCGTATTTTTCAACATTACATATTTCGCAATTATTAATGAATTGTGTCACACGGATTTTCAGTTTAGGGTTATAAAATTTCATTTTGAGCTCTCTAAATACTTCGTCTATCCCTCTGTGGTTGTTACGAAGGTGTTCCTTTTTTATCTCTTCTACTAGTTTTTCTTCGTCTAGAATATCTTCGAGTAATGTTTCGCAGCGTATTAGCTTGAAATTATCGTTATTTGAAAAGTTTTGGTAATAAGCGTCCTGAAGTGTTTGAAAGAACTCGTCATCTTTGACAAGTACTGCGTTAAGTCCTTTGGGGTTGAAATGGTTTTTCAAGAGGGTTATCGCTGTTTGATAATCGAATATTTTGACGAATACCTTTGTTCTATTTTTATCGAAAACTTTCTCTTTCTTTACTCTCAAGGACCCTGAGGTAGATTTGTAAATAACAATTTGGTTTTTGAAGACGTTGATGGCTGATTTGCTTGTCGGGAAATCACGGTTATTTTCGATTAGGTTAAGTTCTAGATTTTCAATCCTGGACAACGCATCTGCTGCACTATTTGCGGTTCCTTTTCTATATTGGACCGTATATTCAAATTCTGATAGCTTTAAGCGCCATCTAACCAATTTCGAGTTAGGCTCTTTAATAGAAAATAACCAGGACAGTGGTCTGTGGTCTGTCTCAACGATAAACTTTCGTCCAAACAGATATGGGCGAAAATATTTCGTGGCCCACACGATTGCCAATAATTCTTTTTCGATTGTGCTGTAATTGACTTCATGCTCGTTTAGTGTCACGCTAGCGTAGGAAATGGGATGACCTTCTTGGGACAATATTGCACCTAAGGCATATTGGCTAGCATCGGTGGTTAGCGTAAAGATTTTGTTGAAGTCGGGGTACCGCAATATAGGATCGTTAGTGAGGAAGGTTTTCAGAGTTTGGAAACTAGTGAGATATTCTGGGTCGGATAGGTTTAATTTCGAATCTTTCTTTAAGTATTTAGTCATAGGTTTTGCGATTTTTGAATAGTCTTTTATAAATTTCCGGTAAAATCCGGTTAGGCCAAGAAATTGCTTTATTTGTTTAGGGGTTTTAGGTAAAGGGAAGTTTTTGACACATTCGACTTTTTGGGGATTTGGTTTAATACCATCGGGTGTCACGATATGCCCGAGGAACTCCGTTTCCTTCTTTAAGAATTCAGACTTGTCCATTTGGACTTTTAAATTTACTTCTTTTAATCGCTTGAAAATTTTATTTAGAGAATCTATGTGTTCTTGAAGGGAAGTAGAAAAGATGATAATATCGTCGAGATATACTAAACAGATTTTATTGATATAGTCACTAAGAACGAAATTCATAAGTCGTTGAAACGTGGCGGGTGCCGTTTTTAGCCCAAACGGCATACGCAAAAACTCGTAGTGTCCGTTTTCCACACGGAAAGCAGTTTTGTGTATGTCGCGTTCATCGATCTCAATCTGGTGAAAGCCTTTTGCCAGGTCGAGAGTCGTGAAGTATTGGCAGTTTCCCAGTTTTTCCAGTATTTCATCAATATTGGGGATTGGAAACTTGTCGTCAACGGTGATCTCGTTTAACCTCCTGTAGTCAATGACAAGCCTCCATTTGGTCTTTCCACTGGCATCGGCCTTCTTAGGCACGATCCAGATCGGTGCACAGTATGGTGAATTACTAGGTCGTATGATATTTTGGTCTAACATTTCACGAATCTGTTTCTCTACTTCAGTTTTATGTACATATGGATATCGGTAAGTTTTACAATGGATCGGAATGTCATCAACGGTTCGGATTCTGTGTTTAATGACGTTAGTAAATGTTAGATCTGAATCTTCGTTGTAGAATATACTATTGTATTTTTTTATTAATTTCGTAAGTGAAGAACGCTCTTCAGAATTCAGATGGTCGATCCTCAGTTGATCGATTATAGGGATAGCATCAGTTTGTTCTATTATATTGAAATTAAAGTCGTTCACTTCAACCACTTTCAACGGTTGAGGGATACATATTCTATTGGAACATGCTCTTAATCTTTTTACACTTGCGTTTGTTTGGAAGTTATCAACGTCGTAAATGCCTTCCCGTATGAGATACGATCCATCTTCGGCTCGGGTCTCCGGTATAAGGGCCAATCCGTTCTTCTGTGATACGGATAAATTCATTACGATATCTTCGAAAGCATTCGCTTCAGATTTAAGCTTAACTTCCGTACAAAAATTGAGTTTTATTTTTCTAACTCCAATAATTAAATGTTCGTTTTTGAAGTCGATAAGAGCATTGATTCGGTGCAAAATGTTGTTTCCAATTATACCGTCGTATTCGTCATGGAACTTACAGACTAAAAACTCTGCTTTTTCGTCTGGGTTTCCTAGCTCTTGGAAGAGCGGTATATTTACTTTACGATCAATTTGGACAGTATGGTTAAGGGTTTTTAAGGTTAGAGGGTTTTCTAAAACTATTTCCCATTTCGGGTGGCAAATTTCAGGATTTATAACTGAGTGTGTTGCGCCTGTGTCGATTATGAATTTTAGAGGCTTGGTGTTTGATTTTACTATTATATGGGGTAAACCGTGTCCGAGGCTGCGGACTGAAAATTCTCAGAATGGATGTTTGTTGGTTGGTTAGAAACTTTTGCCAGGTCAACTTCCATGGGTTCTGGCCTATTTTGATTAGTATTATTGCTCTGTTGGTGGAAGTTTTTATTCGGATTCGAATAGTTATTTTGGTAGCCATTAAAACTTTGTGGGTTGGTATAGTCGAAAGACCTACTTGTATTATATGGGTTTGATTGGTTTTGGTTTGATCTATTGTTGGGCTGATAGTTCGTTTTGTTGTTACCGTGTTTGTTCGGATGGTAGTGTTTTTGTCCGTCATGCCGAAATTTATTGTTATGGGAATATGACTGGGTGGATTTGGTTTTTGATTGGTCTGAAGTATTAGACCATTGGTCTCGACGGTTGTTTTTATTTTTATTTTTATGAAATTCTCTACTGTTGGGATTCTGATTAGAAAAATCGGTGTTTTTACCAAAGGGATTGAAGAAAGCATATCCACTTTCATGTAGTATGTTGATACTTTCCTCAAGGGAACTCGGATTTCTACAGAAAAGAATAGAACGCATTGGTTCAGGTAATTTATTTTTGAATACACATAGAGCGGAAGATTTGTTAGCTTCTATATTAGTTGTAACCAAAGTTTCGTCTGTTAGACCTTGTTTAGTTTTTATGTTAAGGCGACGCAAAATGCCTTTTATCTCGTTAAAGAAATCTACACTATTGGATTTGAATTTACACGCTCGTAACTCATCGAACAATTCTTCGACGGTTCGTCTGTCACCGAAATTTTGTATTAGGGTCGATTTGATACTACACCACGTTGTCATGTGGACATTGATTTCGACTACTTCTCTCGCTCTGCCTTTTAATTTCGACTTTATCATGTCGGAAAAAACACTTTGTGATAGCTCGTCATACCTTATGAGCAATGGGTGCACTTTGTCTATTAAATCGATAAAATTCTGGAGTTCTCTATAGTCTCCATTAAATTCCGGAAGTCTAGAGAGATACCTTAAGGGGTCTATGTTTAGAGATAACATAGTTGTATCTTGAGGTTGATCAGAAAAGAAATTGCTTATTATCTGTGAAAGCTGGTGTGATTGACTTCTTGCAGTTTCGAGTTGATCAAGAAGGCTGGTTGAATTAGACTCTGACATAGAGACAACCACATACAATTAAAGAAATAGGGAAAAACAAGCAGTATAGCTTGGCAAAAAGGAGATACGCGGTCGTGAAAATTGCAGAAAAGGCACGCACATCAAAACAAGTAACACTCGCGGAACGTTTTCACACTAAAATCACTACACAAAACCTGTACACTTCCAATAAATTCTAACAATCAATTCAGAAAAAAAAATTTTATAGATATATTTTGTATTTTTTAAATATTCAATAAATAAATTTTCAATAATATTCGCTTTTAGCTATTTTTTTTTATATATTCTACCACAGTGAAATCTATGATTTAGCGACAATATTCAATTTTTAGCTTATCAATAAAATTCAAATACAAATTTAAAGTTGAATTGTAATAAATCGAACAAATTAATACATCTGACCTTTTTCCAACGGGAGATGCTTTTCCTTTTTCAACAAGAGGTGTTCTTCAACAGTAGGTGCTTTTCCTTTTCGAACGGGAGTTGCTGTTCCTTTTGTACAGGATATGTTCTTCCTTCTTGAACGGGAGGTGCTCTTCTTCTTCAACGAGAGATGCTCTTCTTCTTCAACGGGAGATCGAACAAATTACAAATTTGCAAATTCCGTCCGTAATTGGTCGTTGTTTAAGTCGTGGGACACCAACTAATGTACTTCAGGTGTTTGCGGCGTATACGTACGCGAACGAATCTTCTCGACGCGGATACGTTTACTGAGTCGCGGAGTCGATAAAAATTTTAATTCGGATCACACGCTAAAATATTAAAATATACGCGTATCTTTTCGCGGCGTGGATCCTACCGACTGCGCCAGTTTTATTTTCAGACTCCACTTAGTACAAAAAAAATAAATAGTAAAGCAATTAAAACTTCAGTGTTTTTATTTTTATTTTGTACGACTCAATAAAGTTCTTAATCGTAACACGCTCTAATTAAGACTGACTCAATCGTCTACGTACATTCAAAATGTCAATTATCTTAGCTTACTGTTTAATTAAGTTTATTTAGAACATAATTCAGTGTTGAGTGTTTATAATAGTTAATTCAGTGTTGAGTGTTTATAATAGTCAATTCAGTGTTGAGTGTTTATAATACCATACAATTGTGTAGGTGTCATATACATAACTTGTATGATAGTTTTGCAATGTATGAAATTATGATTAAATGATATTTGATTTAGGTTCTGACATTGTAACCATTAACCTTATTTGCGCTGTGTGCGACAATTTACTTCCTCGGTAGCAGGGAGACAAATGCAAATGCAGGCAAGGTGTATAGCGGGAAGCAAAAATATAAAGTGTGTACTTTAGAACAGAGAGATTTAAGGAAATGAAACAACCGTATACGTATACGAGATTTAGTGAAACAATTTTACTAAAATGATATAAATCTATAAATTGCACAAATCGAAAGCATAGCTATCTCGGATTTTCTCTTTGGCTTCTCCGCCGAACTGAAACTGCGGGGACTGTCCGATTGGTTCCATTAAGCCAAGGCCCATTCCAAAATGTACTGAATAAATCGTCTACTAAATTTTTAGGTCACATTTTAAATTAACCTAGTAAATTATTAAAAATGTCTGTGATCGACTGTCGAACTGTTTGCGATCGACCGGTCGATCGCGATCGACCGTTTGCCCACCCCTGATCTACATACTTACTATATTGTATTCGCAAAGAAAAATTAGATTAGATTATTATTAAATTAGCACCATATATAAACGCTTCATATCATATTTACATATATTTTAAAGATTACATAATATTAGCAGAAAGTATTGTGTTTTCACATTTAAAAATGCAGTCAAAAAAGTAAGACATTTGAAAATATATTTTTTCCTCTTAAAAACGTTGATTTGAAATTTCCGTGTTCATTCAGCTCGCTATTGTGTTTTGTCTTAGTTTGGTTATTGTGCGAACTCAAACTCGATTCGAAGAAAATAGTGGAACTGTATTAGATGATCTTGCGTCCGATTATGGTGTATCGGGATCTTTTTCCGATATTTAGTGCGTAACGGAAGTGACATTCAAATTTGTGAGTAAGAAAGTAAATTATATAAAGTAAAATAAAGTAAGTAAAATATCAGGACATATGCATATGTATATATCATACAGGTTCGGCTGTGTATCTTTTCGGCATTTCAACATTCAAATGTTTTTACGCTTGCAAACTGCAATTAGAATACCATGTTTAACTACATATATCCTCATTTTCTCGCATTGAAGAAGATGGCGAGGATATAACATACATAGTAGACAAATATCATAGACATTTTAATATCTTAATAACATTTTTTGCTCTAACAACAACATTATGTGGCAAGCATTTGTTTTGTTCCCTTCTTGACAATAAGTAAAAAATTTAATATGATTGACATCTCCAATTATCTTATGAGTGGAAATGAGTATTTCTGGAGAGCTGTGGATTGTCTGTGAAATTAAGCGTGATTATCTAAAAGTATCTTCATGATTTTTATTACACAGTGAAAAAATCGGAACTTCAGAAACACCTAGCGGTGCTTGATGGAGTCCAGCTTTTTGCGGTGTTGAATTAACACCGTTAAAGTGATATTTTATAGTTTCACACTATGGACGAAAGAATTGTTTCCGGAACTAGAGTGTATGATACACGAAATGGATATGAAATTCTGCGACATCGGTGATATACATATAAACTCCTTCAGATGTAAATCTTATGTCCGATTCTGACTTAAGTTCTTTCCGTTTCGACGGATTAGGTAAAGTCGGAGTAAATAAAACACTGAATGGATTTAAATGTTTGTGTCATCGGTGGAAATAAATTTTATTCGGATACAAATGCTACATCCAATTTCAGTGTTAATACATATATCCTATTCAAAAAGGGTTGTTTCCGAAATCGGAACAAATAGATTATCCGATAGCAATATTCAATTTAGCAAAATTAAAGCATTATTTTTATAAACATGTGATCTGTGGTCGATAAACCCTGGTAATGAACAAGCATAAAACATAATTAATTTTCATTTCCAGTACTTATTTTTACCAAAAATTTACTCTGCATAGAAATATAAAAATTCACAGCAATGTCTATCGCCCCCAAAGGGCTACAAATATTATAAATAAATAAGTATATATATATATATATATATATATATATATATATATATATATATATATATATATATATATATATATATATATATATATATATATATATATAAAGAAATATGAATTTTTGGTGAAATGAGTCTAATACTAATTTTCTTCGAAAATCACTAAAAATATCTTCTTATTCAGAGTTGTATTGTTTATTTTTTGGAAAATTCTTGAGACTGTCTGGCTGATCCGGAAACAATGGGAAACTCTATTACCGAATTTCAGAGCTAAAAAGAGCACAATTTTATTTTCTGGGTTGTATTGGCGTTAGCAATAGTTATGAAGCTACTGCGTTGGTAACGGATAGCCATATTTGCCCTGTAGATCCAGCAGCGGACTGGCACTGGCTTTTCTGGGAGCTATGCATATAGCCCACTATTATGGAGTCAATTCAGAAAGATTAAGTCAATTTGAAGGAAGATTTCGCATATTTCGAACGGATTTTGATTTAAGGCATTCCTTCGATTCAGGTTATTAGGTATGCTATAATTAATAGGAGAACATTCGCGATTCAATTGAAGGTATCTTTTTCTTTGGAATTTCAAAGCATAATTTTTTGCAATATGTCGCTCAGCATTCAAGCACATCTGGCACGGGTAAGATTTGTCTGAAATTTATGCAAAAATAAATTAAATAATTAATTGAAATACATCCACTAATAAAAGCATGAAAATAAAATGAAGGTGCATTTTATTATTTTATGATCACTGATTTTTTTTAAATTTAGAGTATCCAGGATTTTATTAACTTTGGAATTTAATTTTGTGGTACGGGCTTCATGCCTGCTGGATATCAAACCTAGTAAAGCACCAATTTAGTAGAATCCGACATCAAACTCAGAATACATATTTAATTACGCATAATGTACGTTGAAGCTATGCTATTGGCAAATTATTATATTGGACAAAAGTCAAAAAGATTTGTGATCGTTTGGCTAATAACGTAAAATTTTTGGCACAACTGTTTGTTTAGCAGTAGCATTGGCAGTAGCACAGTAGTGCTACTGGCCAATGTGTAAAGTGCAGAAACAGTGCACTTTATTAGTCATAGATTGGATAAAGGAAATCATAGAGCAGAAACTTTTGCCGATCTGAAAAAGGCATTTGACACCATTGATCGTGAAATTCTGCTTCAAAGACTTGAAAATTACGGTATTTAAATGTATTGTATATGTATAAAAACTATTTGTAAGATAAGAAAATAGTAACAAATGAAGTAAACTATATCCGTCAGGAATGAACTGTCAACATCGCATACCTAAAGGATCAATCCTTGGATCAATGCTTTTCGTCGAAGATGTGAATAGCGTTCAGGACCTCCGATTTCTTTATAAACTATTCTTATTTTCTGATGACACGCTTTTGTCAAATTCCGGGGAAAATCAATACACCTTGAAAAATGTAATATATGTAGGTTTGGAAAAAAAGTTAAAATGGCTATAACAAAACAAACTGGCTGTAAATATAGATAAAACCAAATATATTGTTGTCCAACAAAAAGCAAGTGGCCTATAAATTCATGCGCTTGGGACTAATGGAGTTCGTCGGAAGAAGGTCATTTTGATAAAATACCTAGAATAGATTATGGATCCAAACATTTCAGGAACACATCATATTAACACATCATATTAACTACAATTATTGCATGATTAGGTAAATACGATTTCTTGTAATTGACGAGCTATGATTTATTTTTACCTTAGAAATATCAAAGTACGTTAAAATTCATTTAAATTCCAGACCCTGCCAAGCTGTTTTAATTTCAAATCCATAGAAACCTACTTTCTAGATACATTTATAGGTCCTGAAAATTTCAGCTTGATCGAATAATTCAGCTATCACCGATGTTTACTAAATTTTTGAGTTTATTTCGATCGATTTGGTCATTGAATAGTGTTGCAAATGATTAATTTGTAGCATATTGTAAACTAAGTTCAAAATATTGTAAATGTAGTTGTAAATAAGCCAGTTGTAAGTAAGCCAGTTATCAATCAAGTTGGCCAATGCCAGTTGAAGACTCACCTCGTGTTTGAATGCACTGAACGAATACTACATGGCGCTGCGGACGAGAGCGACAAGTGCAACTGAGGTTTCATTAAAGTAAAAAAGTAAGAATATTGCATGGGAAAAGTGGAAATTTTGAAAAAAAAGCCGCGTGGTCGACCGCCGAAAAGAACGAGATTTGTGGAAGTGCCAGTGGAAATCCGCAGTATGGAGTATCTAAGAAGAGTGAATTCGTTATCTTTAGACGGGCATAACATAAGTGAAAATTGGAAAAAATTCAAGCAAAACTTCGATATTTTCCTGGTCGCAGGTGAATTAAATAAGAAAGCGGATGCTATAAAAATTGCAGTTTTTTTAAACGCAATTGGACCAGAGGCACTAGAAGTCTTCAATTCATTTAACTTGAGTGCAGAACAAAAGGCCAGTTATGATGAAGTGGTCAAAGCGTTCATGGATTTCTGTGAGCCGAAAAAGAATCAGACGTATGACTCTTTCATCTTTCGAAGTCGGAAGCAGGAAAATGGGGAAACATTCGACAATTTTTTGCTGGAATTAAAGAAATTGATACGACCATGTGAATACAAGGACCAAGAAGATAGGATGCTGAGGGATCAAATTGTTATTGGAGTTTGGGATAAAAACATCCAGAAAAAACTATTAGAAATAGAAAATTTGAATTCTGCCAAGGCAATTTCTATTGTGAGAGCATCGGAAACAACAAAAACTCAATGCGAAAGTATGTGTAAGTTGCAAACTAGCTTTAACAGTTGTAATACAGTTCAAAAATCTAATTTATCAAATTTCTCTACTCCTTACGAATATGCCAAACGTAATATTCGAAAACCAAATACTAACAGAAAATATGAATACAGCAAAAAACATAATGATTCAATGATAAAAGACTGCAAATATTGTTTTAAAAATCATAAAATTCTACAATGTCCCGCATACAATAAAACGTGTAACAAATGTGGAAAACGTAACCACTTTGCAATTGCGTGCAAAAATGATAGAAATGCTTCTCTAAATTACGTTCGTAAAGAAATACATAATGAAACAAATGATAAAACTGATGATTTATATGTGTTCGGCATTCGAAACAAGTTTTGTTCGGATTTAGACTGGTTTGAGCGTGTAAGAGTTGGTGATAAACTTGTGAAGTTCAAAGTTGATACGGGAGCCGACATCAATATTTTGCCAACAAATATTTTTAATAGTATAAGTAACGTTTCATGTATACAAACTGATGCCAGAGTATATGCTTATGGAGGGACCGCTATTAATGTGATAGGTATAACAACCATTGAATGCTGCATTAAAAATGAAATGCAACCTATTGAATTTGTAGTAGTAAATCACAACTCAATACCGATATTAGGCTTAAAAACGTGTGTTAAATTTGAATTGGTGAAAAGAGTACTCTCAATAGGTATGATGAAAAGTAAAGAGAGTGTCTTGGAAAAATATAGTGATGTTTTCTCTGGGTTAGGGCATTTCGCGAAGAATGTGAAGTTGGAATTGAAATCCGACAGCCAACCTGTTTGTAAAGCTCCGAGAAGAGTGGCATTATCTTTAAAAAATTCTCTTAAGTGTGAACTTGATAGACTTGAAAATTTAGGAATAATAACGAAAGTAAATGAAGCTGTCGACTGGATATCAAATATTATTGTAGTGGAAAAGCCAAATAAAAAGTTGAGAATATGTATTGACCCGAAAGAATTAAACCAGTGTTTAAAGTTAAACCGATATCCCATTCCTACGTTTGAGGAAATATCTCAAAAGTTGGCTAATAAAAAGATTTTTTCCGTGTTAGACCTATCAGAAGGGTATTATCAAATATCGCTTGATACAGAGTCAAGTAAATTGTGTACATTCAGTACGCCATTTGGGTTTTATCGCTTTAAAAGACTTCCATTCGGCAATAAGACAGCTCCAGAAATTGTTCAAAGCAAAAATGAAGAAAACTTTCAAAATATCAGGGGAGTTAGTATATACATTGATGACATTCTGATAGCGGCGGATAGTGAAGAAGAACATGATAAAATAATAGAAGAAGTAATGAGAAGAGCAAGAGAAAGAAATGTGAAATTTAACAAGAGTAAGCTACAATTTAAAGTTAAAAAGTTAAAATTCTTAGGCCACATTGTCTCGGAAGAAGGTATCTCAGTTGATGAAGAAAGAAGTAAAGCAATTGAGAAAATGGATAATCCAAAAAGTAAAAAAGATCTCTTAAAAATATTAGGAATGATTAACTACTGTAGGGAATACATCCCAAATTTAGCACAACTGGAACATCCATTAAGACAGCTCACAAGGAAAAATAGTGTATTTTTATGGGAAGAGTACCATACAAAATGCTTCAATGATATTAAAAAAGCTTTGATCAATTCGGTTACTTTGAAACCTTTTGATGATAACAAGCCAATAGTTATTCAAGCTGATGCATCAAAGTCAGGTTTGGGTGCATGTATGCTACAAGATAGCAAGCCAGTATTTTTTGCTTCCAGAATGTTAAGTACGGTAGAACAAAATTACGGGCAAATAGATAAGGAAATGTTAGCGATTGTGTTTGCTTGCAAGAAGTTTCATCAATTTACATATGGAAAAAATATCACGGTGTTATCAGATCATAAGCCACTATTAGGAATTTTTATGAAAGACATTCACAAAATACCAAACCCTCGTTTACAGAGAATGAGAATAAATCTATTAAAATATGATATCAAGTTATTCAATTGCCAAGGATCACTTTTGTACATTGCAGATGTGCTATCAAGATATTATGCACAAGATGAAGTAGGAAATGAAATATCAGACATAGATTGTGTTGTGCATGCTTTGAATGTGAGTACTAAGCGAAAAGAAGAATTCGTTCGAGAAACAGAAAAAGATTCAGTTCTTAAAGATCTTAAGAACTGTATATTGAATGGGTGGCCAGAAAATAAAAAGAAACTCTCAGATCACCTCAAAGTTTATTGGTCTAAAAGAGATAGTCTTTATACTTTTGACGGTCTTATATTCATAAATGATCGCATTATTGTTCCTGAATCAATGAGGAATTCTATGTTAGAAGTATTACATCAAGTTCATTTAGGAATTGAAAAGACAAAATCAAAAGCCAGACAGTTGTTGTATTGGCCTAACATGAACTCGATGATTGAAAACAAAATTCAAGCGTGTGAAATATGTCAAAAATATCGAAGTAGTAATGTCAAGGAACCATTGATAAATCATGAAGTACCCAGCATTCCGTATAATAAAATTGGTTTGGACATTTTTGAATTATCAGGGAAGTCGTATTTGGTAGTAGCAGATTATTTTTCCAAGTACTTAGAAATAGTGAAGGTTAGAAATAAAACAGCTATGGAAGTAATAAGCAAACTTAAAGATATATTTTCTAGATTTGGCTTACCTAAAATTTGCATAGCAGATAATATGCCATTTAATTCATTTCAATTTAGCAAATTTTGTGAAATGTATGATATTGATTTAATAACAACAAGTCCTAGATATGCCCAATCAAATGGTTTAGCAGAGGTTTCAGTTAAAACTGCAAAAAATTTATTGAAGAAATCAAACGATGACGGTATTGAATTGTGGATTACTATTCTAGAATACAATAACACGCCAATAAAATTGTGTAATAAATCACCGGAAAAATTTTTGTTTGGTCATAAACAACGTACTTTGTTACCAGGAAAAGAAAGTCTGTATACGAATTTATTCAATAATAAAATTTTGAACAAAATCCATCAAAATAACCGAAGAAATAAAATTCATTATGATAAATCAGCAAAAATTAGAAATATTTTCAAGGAAAATGATAAAGTATGGCTAAAAGAAAATAAAATTTGGATAAAAGCTCGAATACAAAAGACATTTAAAACTCCTAGGTCATATTTAGTTTTATTGGAAAATGGTACGTTACTGAGAAGAAATTCACGTTTTTTGCGAATAAGAAAATCGTAATGTATTCGATTATTAGTTATTTAAGGTTTAAGGAGAAATTAATGAATGCTCAGAAAATGAATTAATGTAATATACACATACAAACGTTTCGACATGAATTGTTACTTCGATCACCTGAAAAAGGGAGATGGATGAAAAGAAAAAAAAACCTTATGTTGAATTATATGTATTTTGGTTATATTATCAATCCTAATGAATTACAATTTCTGAAAAGGGGAGATGTAGCATATTGTAAACTAAGTTCAAAATATTGTAAATGTAGTTGCAAATAAGCCAGTTGTAGGTAAGCCAGTTATCAATAAAGTTGGCCAATGCCAGTTGAAGACTCACCTCGTGTTTGAATGCACTGAACGAATACTACAAATTATAGCCAGGTGCACTTAAAATACGCAAAAGTGACGAATACGAATTAGAATTTTATTTAGAATGTATTCATAGATCTTCCAAATCCGAAAGATTCCACGGATTTCACTTAGAAAGCTTTTTACTTATGAAACAAATTAAATAAAAGTCTTGGATTTCGCAAAATGTACCGCAATAAAAACCGAAGTGTTTAAAGAACCTTGTTTTGACAAAAGAGTGTCCCTTCAGCTTATTTGACGAAAAACAAATGCAAAGATAATATTATCAGCACAGACCAAAAAAAGGAAATTCAAACTTATTAAAAGAAATTCAAACTCGATCTTTTCAAAATCCGTACATTATCCATTTTGAGCAAAAACAATGTGCTTATTTGATTTATTAGTTGAATAGTCTTAGGATTAAAGCAACACCGATTTGGAATCGAATAACAATTGTATGAACTATGCGCTGCATTGAAAACTCTTAGGGTTTACGCATTTGCCTTTGATGGGATTATATACTAAATCTTTCTCGCATATGTACTTCTTTGCCGCTATTTCGCCAATATCATTATAACAGTAAAAATACCTAAAATATTTTCGATGTCAAGTTTTTGGTTGAAAAATAAATTATATTTTTATTACGTTTTGCAGGTGGGATCAGAGACATCTGGAAACTTGCCATACGTTATACACATAGGCGGGCCGTGGCCTAAAATCTGGCAGGGGCCAGGAACCGAAAGGTTCAAAACATGCGATGATTTTGTCTTCCGTAAGGTACACGTACTGTTCATACAACTTATATAATTTACTAATACATTATATATTTGTTGATTTATTTTTTGTTATTTGCTAATGCATAATGCATTATCAAATAAACTTCTTGTCTGTGAATACGTATGAGCTACTACCACATGCATATAATATGAATGGTAGGTATGAACTACACATTAATTATCTATGACCGCTAAGAAAGAAAGCTTGTGTGAATTATATGGGAATAGAATGGAAATAATTAGAAATATAAGAATATTTGTTCGTTTAGAAGCTAAATATATTTCAACTTATACTTGAAGTACAAGATAGCTTAGCTTCAAAATATCTTTGAAGAAATTGGAATATATTAAGCTTAGAAGGAAGGAATTGACCTCTTACTTCAAAAAAATAAGCTAGAAAACCTAGAAAAAGCAAAAATAATTTGGCAAGATGAAAAGTGCTGTAACTTACTCTTTTCGAGCCATTTGGTTTGTAGCCCTAACTGCACCCTAACTAATAGTGCTTTTTGCTGTTTTCCGTTTTCGCTAACTTTTGGGAAATGTGAGATCCAAACAGTTCTTCTCTGCAAAAGATTTAATTTTTTCCTAAACTAAGTACAAGTCTAATCGCTCACTTAGTAGTGTTTTAACTGTTCCATTCACAAGATCTATCCCATCTCTAAGAGTTGTATTTTTAGTTTGAAAATATGTGCTTAAAATGTTCGTTATAAAAAAAACATAGTGAAAGATGAAAAGAATTACAAAAAATTTAGGATTACTGATTGAATAAAAGATCCCCAATGAATAAACTGAGTCGTTGTATTTTCCCTCATTCATTTCTTTTTCTAAAGCCTCTTTCATAGTCCCACAGCTATAGACCACATATTTGCGATTGCGAAATCTCATTGACTAACGAGTCGAGCTTAAACTTCTCATTCCACGCCTTGTATTTAGACCAACTGCCTCTTCAAGCTGCTTCAACAATTTTTGTTGTGATGGCTTCGAAAAGTGTAGGGATTCGATGGCATTGAAAAAGGATGTACACGTTTCGATCGTGAAAAATGTGTTCATCGCCGCAAGGATAATTTTATGAGTTAGACAGTGTACAAATGTGGCTACAGGGTTTTTCATCTAAATTAAGATTTGTACACCACTTTTTTTGTCCTGATATGACACTAACACCATCATAAGACTGTCAAACAACAGGCAATTCGCTAAGTCCGTAGCTGTCTCACAGGATCTAAATTATATCTGCTAACTACGAGGCATTTCTAGCTCCTAAACAGTCTACAAAGCTTGAGAAACTTTCTTCGACAGCTAGCTCTTTAGCAAATCTGACAACCACGGAGAGTTGTTCCTTTTGTGGACCCTTGCTTCAAGTGCCATAATGGATATCAGTCCGCACTCTTTTATTTCAGCTGTATTGTCCTCACGAACGATTTCAGCAATTATTTTCATTAATTCATTTTGTGTTTTGCCACTACAGTAGTTTGCAACCTTGTTTTTAAAATATTTTTCAAAAGTTGAATCATGCATCGCGAATAATTCACAACATTCTAAAAAAAAATCACGGTTATCACTGGTACCACTTTCATCATGTCCTCTGAAAGCACGTCTTTGGCGACTGAGACACGACGTAAGGTCGATAGCCTTTTCCAAATAATTTCGGTTCATCTTGACAATATTCCAAGACTGTTCAAGCACCATATCATTTACTGTCTTCCAAGCACTAGTAGAATTTTCATATCCGGATCGCAAAGTTTGATCGAGCTGAAATTTTGGTGTATTTTCGGCGACAGTCCAAATTCTATGGAAAATTTTGCATTATGATAACTTCACACCCAGTTATCAGATAATCACAAAATTTGTAAGACTCATCAATGGGCATAAAAAATAAGTTTCTGCCGTTTTTAAATAATGTCTGGGCTACCTTGTAGCTACCATAAGTGCGTGAACACAAATCTTTCACACGGCTGTTAGAATAAAATGCAAATGATTGATGAGTTTGATACTATATTTATACACTCAAATGTAAACTTGTAAAATTCCCAATCGCACAAAAATCGCCCCGAATTATTTATATTTTTAGCACCTGGAACTGGCGTTTACGGTATCTCGCGACCGGATAAAAAGATAAAGGTCTGACAAAAGTTCAATGAATATGATAAGAACCATGTGGCAGCTGTGTCACTATTAAAAAACGCTCGGTGAAATTGAAGTGCTATGTCTTCTTACTTCCGATGAAGTTATCAAATTATAATAAAATTCACACACATTTAACCTGAGTGTAAACTAAGTAGGTCATAGATAGCATAAAAGTGGCAGGGATGCCATTTCTATTCTCCAAATGACTTCGAAAATTGTATCCTACGTTAATTACCTTATTGCCTACCATTTTAATACTTAGAGTATGTTTTGTGAAAAACATAATTGCATAAAACGCCAGTTTATAAAAGTGTTCTTATCTAAATACCTGTATATTGCCTAGTAAGAATGAACAGATAATCTTAATAAAAAAAGGATGATTGGCGAGGCGCTTTTTTAAATTAAATATTGCCGTCCATTTCTCAAAATGAGTCTCATAACATCGTAATTAATACCGCAAATAACACAGTCTCTATCTTATAAGTAGTGTGTATGCTTTGGTATAGGCTTACACTACTGCACTTCTCAACTCTTGCTGTAACCACAAAAACCTAAGAGGCGAAAACTTAAGTGTCTGCTGTTGGAAGTATTTATTTTTCTGGGAGGGGCCAACCTAGGGTCTGGGGGGGTCCCGGCCCCCCCTGGCCCCCCCTACGGCGCGCCTATGGTTATACACTTAAACGGCTCCGGAGGTGGCGGAGTAGTTGGCACGTTTATGTTACATGCGTTCTACAAAAAATTGAAATAAACTCCTTAGTATGATTCTGACCGTGTAATATATAATTATATATATATATATATATATATATATATATATATATATATATATATATATATATATATATATATATATATATATATTATATATATATATATATATATATATATATTATATATATATATATATATATATATATATATATATATATATATATATATATATATATATATATATATATATATATATATAATTTGTAAAGAATAGTTGTTTGACGGCACACTTATTTCATTTAGTAACTTATAAAAAAATTAATGACTTACTTGAACAATATAGCTACACTCTTGGTGCAAAATACCGTCATCATCATATAACATTGTACAATATGGCTTAGATGCAGGGCACAGCTTTTTATTCCCATCAAATTGTCCATCAACGCATGCAGAATATGATTTAGATTCTAGGCAAGCATTGGTGGCGTTTCCCAAACAGACTCCACATCGTTTCTCATATCGGCATGCAGGTAATCCATCTTTTATACAAACATATAGACTGTCAACACAAACGTATTCGTAAGGACATGAATAAGTTATGTCACTATCTGGAATGTTTAAATTTAAATTAAATATAATTAAAATTTTAATTCATGTTTTCAAATATGTTTGACAAGCGAGCTGCGAAAAAATGGTTAAATACGTCAAATAAGGTACTTGAATCAAGGCCGAAATTCATAGAGCACACATGATAATCTTATTGATTGTGTTGCAGTTTCTTCCATTTCACATCATTTGTTTAACCATAAATTATAATTCGAATGAGAGCATTTGCGAAAACAAAAAGAAACATCTAAAACTGTGGAGTTAATCAAAGTTTCAAGATATATTTTCAATGGCGAGCTAAAGACCCAAGCCAAACAAATGCTGTCAGCAAAATTTCAACATTCTTGGACAGAGAATATTGAAGTTTTTGTGACAGCATTCGTTTAAAATATTATTGTTTTGAACAAAAGCTGCTGCTGAAAAACTTCAAAACGCTTAAATAATTTTCAGCTACCTAATTTCCAGCCCCATTGATAACCAATTTTTTTTATTCATTTCCAGTTTTTTTATTCATTTACAAGAAATGATCACTACAATAATACATTTATGGAAAAATTAAGAGCTAATGGTCTTATGAAACGGGATGGATAAGGCGCTATGATGTCTACGCTCACCGTGGCAAACAGGAAATTTCAGTTTTGATAACAAAAACTCAGAGTTCAAGTTTCCATTGAGTAACTTCGCAGTGAATAGAGCTTTAGTCAATAATAAGTCATATAAGGACGTAAACTTAAAGAATCCGACCAGCGGAAAGAACTAAGAACAAAAATTAAAAATTCTTTTTGGACAGACTCAATGTGATGTATGTGCTCTTTATAATTTGATGACTACACCAAACACCCATATTCAGAGATCGGGGTAACCAGAGAGCAGAATAGGATTTTTTTCAGATAAATGTCATTGAATTCTTTAAACCGTCTTTTAAACAAGCCAAGTGCACAGTTTGTTTTTATTATTATTGAATCAATGTGGTCATTAATAGTAAGAACAGAGTTTAATAGAGCTCATAAGTAACGAACTTTATTGCAACGGGCTAATAGTGTTATTTAAAAAGTAATTGAAATTAATGGGATATGATTTGTGGGAGAAAGAGATAGCTGAACACTTGCCAACATTTAGTGAAAGACGGTTTAGAGCGCACCAATTAGAAAAATTTCACATATTGCGTTGCAGGATCGTACAATTGTGAAGCTATGATATTACATTGAAAATTTTTACGTCATCGTTAATAGAAATATCAAAAAGAATCGGATCAAAATGGCTGCCTTGTGGCGCACCTGATGTGGAGACTATGTCAGTGGATAGAGTGCCACAAAATCGAAAATTTGTTTTGTGACCTGTGAAATAAGATTTAATCCAGTCACTAAACTTATTAGGCAATTCAAGAAGATGCCTATTAAATAGAAAAATATTATGATCCAGTTTATCGAAAGCCTTCGTGAACTCGATGTAAACGCAGTCAATTTGTTTACCTTCTTCGATCGCAGGGATGACTAGATTTGCAAGTTCTATAAGATTAATAGTAGTGAATTTGTCTTTAATAAAGCCATATTGGCTAGGCAAGATTAATGTCTTAGAGCGGTAAGGTAACACCTCGGCAATTAAAGCTTCAAAGAGGTTGGCAACGAATGGTATTTTTGGCGATTGTTCTATAATTGTGCACGATATCTCTACTGCTTTTTTTCTGAATTGGAGCTATAAACAAATATATTCACAAGTTCGGAAAAATAACAGAAAATATAGATATATTAAAAAAGTGAGCCAATAATGCAGAGTATTGATCGGCGCAGCGCTTAGGGAATGTGGTTGGTAATTCATTAGAGCTAGAATGAAAATTATTTTCAAGATGAGATATATGCTTTAAGATAGTGTCAACGTCGATGCATAGGTATTTCATTCTCAACGTCGTTTTATTAAGAAATTAAGAAATTGAAATTAGTTGTGTCGAAGTCGCAGAGAGGTAGTCCACACGCAGATTAGAAGTAATCTGCGACCAAGTTATTGATAGCTTGAAAGCTATAAATGGCCATGCCGTCAGAGATAAAAGAGCAAGGGTATCCTTTGAATTTACATAATTTTAAAAACATTTAGGAAGGCATATCAAAGACTGCCTAAGCTCCTTCATGTAGTTGAAATAGGCAAATGAGGTTTCAGATACGAATCTATTTGGTAATTCCTCATAAAATTTAAAGTCATCACCTAGACGCGACGAGCTGTACGGTTTCTACGCGTTAATTTTCAAATTCTTGAGATTGATTAAATCTGCTATGATCCATGGAAAGCGTTTCAGAGGTAGAGAAAGACTCAAAATTAAACAATGCGCAAAGCAACCGAATAAAATATAATGAAAGTTTAAAGAAAGGTAGAAAGGTTTATGTCAGATTCATTCACAACCGAAGTCCAGTCGCATTCGGTCAGCACTCCACTCAGCATATCAAAGTCAACTTTCTTGAAGTAAAAAATTAGAAAGATGACTAAGTGAGACCCAGTAAGTATATTGTAATTATTTTGCAATGTTATCTGATGAGCTGTATGGTGAGTAGATTCAATTACTATAGATGAGCATCGTTGAATCAAGACATCATAAGAAGTCGTCGAAAAAATTAAATCCAAATGTCGTCCTCTTGAGTTGTGACAGGCCACCTCCATTAGCAATCTCCCATGGCATAACATTTTAAATTGCTAGTGGAGGCAGCCTATGGTATGCAATATTTTATGGTCTGCCATAAATGGTAGGCAATATGGTATGCAATTTGCTCGGCAATCTGCCTGGCAATATTTTGAAAGTTCTTGATTTCAAAACGGCGCTGAACCGTGCGAATGCTTTATTTCTTTTTAGAAAATGTAGGAATTCTGAATTCAAAGGGATTTTTAGCTCTCGTTGAGCAATGAAAATAGTCTATAGGATATGAAATGGCGGGAAATTGCGAAAAAATTGAATTTTGATGCATAATAGTGAAATTATTACAAGATACAGCGCACGTCCTTCTCGCTCAGAGGCATTTTCGAAATGATATTGCATGCCATGAAATTGGCCAAGCACAGATGGCATACCATAAATTTGACAGTCGTTGCCATCGGAAATGGCAGAGTAAATTGCCAATCGAGCCCCGGTGTGAATACAGTTGATCTGCTTGAGTCCAGTTGAAAGCATGGCGTCAATGAAATAAGCATCATGTTGCCTGTTGTACGCAGGAAGATAATGTTCACTATCGTCAGAGAAGTCGCCATTCCACATGCGGTAGATTGAAATCTCCCATAAGAATGAGATCGTCGGTGAACTCCATTATACGGCAAACATAATCAATCAGGTTGTACGCCAAATCATATGTAGAGTTTGGTGCAGACGGTGTGATGTATATTATAGCCACAAAAATACGTCTTTGAGTAAAGTTTAGTGTGATACAGACATATTCAAGGTTGCTGGTGTCAGGTGTTTCAATTCGGATACTGTCAGTTCTATTTTTACAGCAAGTAGAACACCACTAGATGACTATCACGATGAAAAACAGCAAACTTGCTGTTGAATAGCTCTGTGTCATTGATCTTTTCACACAGTATTTTCACATCGCGTATTTTTGTATCGAGTATTTTCGTACTTGCGAGTATTTTGGGACTTTAGGTTTAGGTTTTTAAGGCAAAAGTAGCTGAAATCGGACAAAATCGGCCAATTTCGGGTTTATTTTGGACATAACGGGCCAAAACCTACTGCTGTGATACAAATATTTCGGTTTTGTCGGGGAGTAAGGGGTTTTTTTGGCCATAGTTTGGCAAAAACTGCCTTTACGGCGCTTTCGATGATTTAAAGTGGTCGGTAAGCCAAAACGATGAATGAGAAATGAGCTTTACACAAGAGAACAAGATTCATATATAACTGATATGTCTGTAATAGATATAGAATCATTTTGAGATGTAAATTTTAAACTTCTAATTTGTTTTTTTTTATACATACGAGATTTGATCAATAAGTAATGAGAATGATTATAAACCAAGGTGATTAAACTTAAATGATATATTTATTTTGCAGCATAGTCTTCTAACAAGTTAATACATTTAGTCCATCTTTTTTCCAAACCCAGGACACCCTTAAAAAAAATCTTTATCTGGACTCTCCCAAATTACTTCAACAGTGGCCATCACTACCCTATCATCTTCAAATATCTTACTCCGAAGGTGTTGTTTGAGCCGAAGAAAAAGGTAGAAGCCACTGAGAGCTAGATCTGGCGAATAGGGTAGATGTTCAAGCAGTTCGAATCCTGTTTCTTTAATTGTATTCATCGCAACTGCAGTCTTGTGAGCCGGTGCGTTATTTTGAAGAAACAGTATTCCGGCTCGCAGTTTGCTGTGTCTTTTCTCCTTCATTGTCTCTCGCAATCTTCTTATTTGGTCAGCTTAGTAAGAGTCTGGTGTAGTGGCTCCCTTTTCCAAAAATTCCACCATAATAATTTTTTCAGCGTCCCAAAAAACTGATGCGTTAGCCTTTCCTGCCGAACTCGACACTTTGAATTTCTTCGGCGTCGATGAAGAGGGTCGCTTTCAGGTCATCGATTGCATTTTGGTTTCTGGATCAAAATGGTGGATTCAGATCTCGTCCATGGTCACGAAATGTGACAGAAAATTCTCGTGATCTACCTGGAACTTTTCGAGATTCATCCTTTCTCTCGACTCGTTTCTTCTTATGCTCGTCTGTTAACATTCTCGCTACCCAACGCGCAGAGACCTTCTTCATATGTAATTTGTTGGCAAAGATTTTTCGAACACTACCATATGAGATCCCTGTGACCTCAGCTACATGCCTAAAGCTGCAGTTACAATCAATGCAACCAACATTTGCTGCACAACAAAACGAGTTTGAACACATGAGAACGTATGAGAGGAGTTACAATGATGCAACACAACTTTGTTGCGCAGCAAAATTTGCTCAAAGCTCAAACTTGGCATGGCAACAAAATACCCAATTCCACCTGTTCCTATGAGCGTTTGGGAAATCGGAACTGTCATATGTAAATGACAATCAGAATTTGTATTTTTTTGTCTCATTTTTGCTTTGCATTATACTCCGCAGCTTTTAGAGGATAAAATATTCACTGATATCTCTTTCCGAGACTTTAAAGGATCCAAATTATCGAACAGCAATTTCTTTAATATAGCCAGTGACAGATGACAGTAAATGTTGTGTTGCATTGATTGTAACTCGTTCCACCAACAAAACTTGGCAGCAAATGTTGGTTGCATTGATTGTAACTCAAGCATAAGGGTCACTCTTTGATCTGTCAACACGACATCTTCGACTTAAGTGAGGGATGTGGATGGACGTCCTTGGCGGTGTTCATCTTCAGTGGATGTTCTTCCCAGCTTAAACTCCTTGGCCTAGCGTGCAACGGTGGAATATAGAGGACCAGAGTCCCTTAATGTTTTCACCATGTCGCCGTGTATGCCACTGCTAGACCGTTTTTCCAAACAGAGGTACTTAATGACAGCTTTAATTTCGTTTTTCCCCATTTTGATGTTCTCTCCTCGAATGTTTGCATTCAAATGAATGTAGCTCCCTGGAATCGTGGCCAATTTATATGTTTTTTCATGCTGACTTAGTGAGTATATGTAGTAGGAAAAAATTTTTTTTTTGGAATTTTATGCGGACTGGAAATAACCGATTATCATTACTAATTGATCAACCCTCATATAAATTTACATATTGTTTTTATATTGAACCACGTTTATTTCAACTAAATAATAAAGCATTATTTAGCATTATAATTTTACGAGATCTAGCATTATTTAGCATTAAATAAAATTGAATCTAGCATTATTCCAAAAAAATAAATGGCAGCACTGTCGGTAAGTATATTAGTGATATTATAAGGGCGAAAAAAATTTTGATAGGGGAAATTGGGCAAAAACGTCCATATTCCCCAAAAAAAATTTTTGGTCTAGCATAAATTCAGAGAACTTTCTGAGTTGTTTCGGGCGAAATTTTCATTCAAATCTGGGGAAAAGCGGCCTAGTTTCTAAGATACGGCAAAATGAAATCCACCGGAAAAACTGAAAGTAGCACTAAAAATGTTGATATCCTTTTTGGTTCGCCAGTTGGCCTCTCCGGCTGTGCTGAAGCCCTCCTCGTGACTGCACTTCAACACTACCGAGGCTGTGTTTCATGTCCAGCCTTACCGAAGAGAGTGGCCCCCTAGTCAATTTATGTTTAATAGACGTAACAGTTTTTTTTTATCATTTGTTAATAAAATATTCGACAAACTTCATGCTTTAGTGAAGCGAAGTGGAAAACCGATTGTTTCAGATTAGCCAGCAAAAGGTTGGTATCAGGGATCGATCGATGAAAAGTCATATAGTTGGCAACATGATTAGTTGGCCCTATGTTAGTAAATTTTTCGACACTGGTAACTTGAACGAATACGGGAGGTGGTTTGTGCATATATTAAAATGAAAATCAAATTAAATTGATTGAATTTAATTGTTTTCCCTTAGGTGGCTCTTAGATTGAAGAACGACTTGTGAATTAAGTCACCGATCATTAGAAATTTACGGACAAACTGCACGGACTAATGGCTCGGTATCGTTTCACGTAATCTGCACCATCACGTTTTTAAATTATGGTCTGATGTATTCATTACACGTTGTTTCTGCTTAAGGATGATCTCCCTGATAATGCAAGAAGGAGACCAGTAGCTGCTAGATGCGATAGTGTCGAAGCACCACTCAGGTATGATGACTTTCAATGATGACACAAGCTGATGGCTCCCGATTTTCGTACAGGATATAAAAAACGTTTCAATGTATTGGAGAATACTGTTGACATTTGTTTAGACACCATCACTTGTCGTGTCTTCGGCTAGAATTTTAGTGCGCACACCAGCTTGTTCGAGAAATCCGTATTTTGGTTTCTTTAATTGTAGTAATATTCGAGAATTTTGAATCACACTTGACAGAACATTTCAATTTGATTCGAATATTTCTGACGTAGCTAATAGTTTCAAAATTATCTAAAGCGGCGGCCACATAGAAAGCGGTCTGTCGCGGCGGGAAGCAATCCAGCGATCGTCGCGGCGATCTGCGATATCGGGACGCAATATAAGACGTGATAACTTTCGATGAATAATTCGGTTTGCTCACTTATTTTTAGGCGGCCACTAGAAAATGTGTAATTTTGTACAATCGGATCGCTTGTCTCCTCGACCGCGTTCTATCTGACAGAGCTGATGCAACACTGCATCATATAACCAGACCACTTGACCGCGTTGGTTAGATATCAATTTTTCAATTCTAATTGCAATCATTACTTCCCAATTATTTCTACCATTATTTCAATAATTATTTCCATGAGTATTTCTATTTCTATTTCTTTATTTCTAGCATTATTTTAATCATTATTTTAATCTTGAATTTTGTGCCGACACTGTCAACATGTACTACGTTTCTCGTTCATTGATGAGCATCCCTTTGTTTTTTTGCCAGTACCGCTGGTGCTCATGAAGAACTCTTCGCCAAATAGCTCATTTAGACACCGTATAGCAGCGTTTACAATGTGGCTTGAAAGTGGATTAAGATTAGTCAATCCCTGTTGTATTGTCGACCCTATCAGGAATTTTTGATTGAATTGACTTTGGCTTTAAAATACCCGAATCGAAGGATTGAAAAAATTGAAGCACTTTTAAGTTCTATTCATGTATGTGACTTTCCAATGCGGCACAATTCACCATTGTAAGACTGGCTGAATTGTATTCGGTTGATCCAGTCACATCGAAAACCTACTTTGACTGCTCAGACATTTTCATTTCAATCCAAGTCAGTCCAAGTCGATGCAATTTCTATACTATGATTATGTTAATGTTGTAAGTAAATTGACAATTGGTTGGTATAAAAGACTATGACGATCAGGCTCAAGCTACCTCGATTTGGCTTTGCACAGTTATACTAGTCTTAGTTTTGCGAGTTTGACTTGGATGCCAACGCTCTTTTGGAAAGGATATCAAGGTTAAACTTTCATAGGTAGCCCGCAAGTTCTTTTTACAAATGAAACAGATCAGCTCAAAGACAATATAAGAATTAAGTTAGGCATACATTCATCACTGTCTGATAAGTAACATGGTGGAGCTGGTGCCCTCTATTTTTAATTATTTCACAGTTGAACTATTGGATTGCACGATTATTTGCCGTCTTTATTTGCCTTTAGCTAATGGCCGCACCTACTGATTGCTATTTTCAATCACTTGTAGTTTTGTGCCAAAATTTAACATGCGTAGTATCAGAACAGCAACAGTTGCGTATTACAGGTTGGGAGGCGAGTTGGAAAGAATTTATAGCCTAGACAAAAACCAATTGATGCCGAGAATATTTTGAAGAGAATAAGGAAAGGTTTCGTAGGCAGAAAAAATGTCAGGCGAAGCTCGATGTCAAAACGGAAATGAAAACAAACCTCTACAAAAGCTAAACTATCTTCAAAAATCAGATTTTACTTGCGTTTTTTCGAATTTATGCATCATTTTTCTTTCTGAGTATTGGGTATAAAAAAAATGTAGAATTTATAGCTGTTAACGGCCCTATTTTAAGATAACAACACAATAAATTTTAAAGAGTAGCAAAAATAGGGATGCAACCAGTTCGTTATTTCTCCCTTCCACATATTTTGAATTTCCACGATGTTAACAAAAGAAAGATCACTTACCAGGCAATCTAAACATAGATTCTGTAATGCATATCACACCCGAAAGATTTCCTAATAAACCGCACGACGTTGGACCATCAATAGCTCGAGCTAGACCACTACCAAAACTTTTATCTTCCAAAAAGTAGTTCCTATTCCATTCCAATGCATCAGATTCTTGTGCGGCAATAGTTGACAGGCTCAAAATGAAAATGCAGTTTAACTAGAGGGATCAAATTTAAAAAAAAAAATAATGCAAAATCAAATGATATCAAACGAATTTTCAATATTTACGATTTGAAAATGCATCGCCAATTGAAAGTATAATTCGAGCGATGTGCACTACGAGGACTAGCAGCTCAAATTTCATAATTTAGGTTAGACTTAGCTCTATATATAAGTAAATGAATTTCCATAGGAATAACAATTTTTATCTAACGCAAAAGTATACTTCAACTCAAAAGCCATAAACAGTTTATCTACATTTGCATATTTAATATGACGAAGAAAAGACACAAGGATATAACTGAAAAACAAGCAGATAATTACCGCTGAACTTGAAAGATAGAGAAATAGATGTGAGCTAACAAGTATGCTACAATACATATAAGTTTGCCAAAAATAAGCTGTAGTAGCGAAGATAAATGCGATGTATAGTAAAATAACAAAGCACGGAACATCATTCTTTAGTAAAACAAATATTTTATTTTGAAAGTTTACGTGTGAATGAGAAACATTTTTACTACACAAAAAGTTCCATACTATTCTTTGAATTTGTGCTTGGCAACTTTTCCTGTATTTTTACATTTCGAAAATTTCATTTGAATTTGATCGTTGGATCTTATCTATTATTTAAAAAGTGTGTTTAATAGAATATATGACATCTTATAATATTGCTCCCAAATTGATTTTCCAAAGTGTTTTTATGCAGAATTTAATATTCAATAATAGGAACTTCTAGGTAGGATAATGGTCGTTAGCGTTCCTTGGTTCAAATCCAGCCATTGATGTGTAAGCAACACACCTGGTTTTGAGTTTGCAATGGTTTTAATTAGATCAGTTTTTTGCGACATTTCATGATTAATGTTTTTCATACTTTTTCAGCTCTTCTTGTAGCGTCAATTGACGTCCATCCTGGGCTTATTCAATATGGGTATCTACTAGGTTCTCCTTATTTCTTTGGCTACCAAGCAAAGGGTTCAGCATCTAGATCATTGAAGTAATTTTTTTTCTAAAATTTGCGTTGCTCGGTTTAAAAAATGGAGATTCAATTTCACTTGGTAAATGTTCGCTGCCACAATATGGATTCTGGAGATAGCTTAGCATACCAGATAGCTCGGTACACTGACGCTCTTTTATTCAGTCCAATATTGCAATTTTCATAGCATTCGCAAGAATGGACCGTTTTTTTCCTAATAGCTTAACTAAAAATCTTGATGAAGTATTAGCTGTGAATAAATTTGCATCCCTGTGACTTAATTTTACAGAGAGTCAAACTTCAATAATTTTCTGAATCGAATCAAACTCAGTTGCTTCTAATCGCTCTGGATATTGCAGGAATATTCTTCTGTATACTATTTTCTGTATTCTTCTGTATACTATTTTTCAAAATGGCAAACCGTTCGAGCATTGTCAAGAAACTATTCCACCTTGTTTTGCAATCCAGTAAAAGAGACAGTTCCTTGCCTTGCTCGGTTTTGACATAGTTTTGAAGATCGTTATTATTTTTCGTTGGAGATTTTATTAAATATAAAACTACCTTACGAGCTTTCTTTATGCATGCGCTGATGTCATAGTTCTTTGCCAGATCTAGCTGGTCTTGCAGGCGACCGGTTTCAACGTAGAAAGCTGATTCAGGACCGTCGAAATTTTCGTGGTCGTCGTCCAGACTATCAGCTGTTTCATCAACTCTTTAATCTGGAATGGACCTCCTATTGTAGAGAACATCGCAATTTATCAAGTGGATGCTATGCGCCAAACAAATTCGTTGCTCTGTATAACCTAGTGTGTCTACTTTTCGCATTTCGTTTGACCCATCAGTTACGATCGTAAAAATGTCTTTTCCTAGAGAAACATCAAATTCAGCAAGACGATCTTTTAATATATCTAGACAGTTTGCAGCTGTCATTGATATCCTTACTCGCACCAAGCGCAAGTAAGAATTTACTAAGCGGATGTTAATATTTATATAGCGTCTATTTGCAGTCGAGGTACATTTACCAAATGTCAAACTAAACCGTTCACCTGAGATTCTAGCCTGTCTTATCTCATTTTTACTAATGTTCGAAGAAGAACATTATTATTAAAATCACTTTGGCCAAAAATTCATATTTATATATAA
This sequence comes from Nemotelus nigrinus, assembly GCA_947369275.1. Classification (NCBI taxonomy): domain Eukaryota; kingdom Metazoa; phylum Arthropoda; class Insecta; order Diptera; family Stratiomyidae; genus Nemotelus; species Nemotelus nigrinus. The sequence continues at coordinate 38,664,930 of OX376373.1, read as the reverse complement.
AATATATATATATATATATATATATATATATATATATATATATATATATATATATATATATATATATATGTATATATATATATATATATATATATATATATATATATATATATACCTATATATATATATATATATATATATATATATATATATATATATATATGTATATATCATCAAAAAATTTCAGTGAAAAAATCTCAGGAACGCGCCATCCGATTGAACTGAAATTTTCAGGACACATTGGTGTATATGCAGAATAGTGCCAAATCTCAGAAAAAGTTAATAATCTTTAACCCTTTGGCGCCGGCGGCCATTTTAATGATATTTTTACTATACCTATTATTCCGTACACAAATAATTTTTGCAAAAATAAATTTGACGAAATAAATTTCAAACGTGTTTTACATGTGAATCGGATAATGTTTTGGAATTTTTTAACCCCATGTGTGCGCTGGGTGCCTAAAAAGAGAACGGGATAACTTGCAAATTTTTAAATGCGATAGCTTTTGACAGAGCTATTCAATCATTACGAAATTTTTAGAACACATTGGTATTATTTAGTTGTAGATTTGTGTATTTTTTAATGAGCGTGCTGGCAGCCCTGTAGCTAGAGCAAGCACTGAAAGTGAAAACCTCCAAATCATCGTCTCTCTTGAAAAAATGCCGCTTCTTCAAAAAAAAAGTCACTCATATGTAAATCTCATGCTTTGTTTACATAGACGAAAAAAAAAATTTGATATGGTATAACGGGCACGCCTGGTAACCCTTGCCCAATTTACCTATATTTTAAGCATCAAAAACTTCTGTTCACAAAACTCACGATCCGATGAGCAGAATTAATTGAAATTTGCAGAATGTATTGGTCTTAAATAGGACCAGGTCTGATAGAAGTAATTTTGAAATGCGATTCTGTGCCAGTGGTGCCATCTTGAAAAATCACTAAAACAGATAACTGCTTTTAGCCCTATAAATTCTGATTTAATCGTTTGATTTTGACGAAATTGATTTTGACCAGGTCTGATAGAAGTAATTTTGAAATGTGATTCTGTGCCAGTGGTGCCATCTTGAAAAATCACTAAAACAGATAACTGCTTTTAGCCCTATAAATTCTGATTTAATCGTTTGATTTTGACGAAATTCACACAGTAGCTGGACCTTATTTTTAGTCACGTTTGGTAGAAATTTGGTTGAAAAACTCGGTTGGAGCTGCCAGCTATGATAATTTTGGTGTCTTAAAGTTGAAAAAATAAAAATTTGGAAGTGAAATCATTCAAACCATCGAATATCCTAAAATGTCCGTTTCTTACAATAAAACCAAATACAATAAAACAATAAAACAATAAAACAAATCTTACAATAAAACAAATCTTATGCTTTATCTACACGTTCAAAGTAAAACTTTGGAAATTTCATGTCGGGCAAGAACGGTAACCCTATCCCAGTTAACCTATATTTTTAGCATCAAAAACTTCTGTTCACGGGAACTCACGAACCAGTAATCAAATCCAATTGAAATATACAGACCACATTGGACTTAAGTAGGACCAGGTTTGATAGAAGCGATTTTGAATTGTGGGCAACTCTGTGCGGGTGGTGCCATCTTGAAAAATTACAAAGAAATAAAACTGCTTTTTGCCCTATGAAATGTGAATAAGTTACCAGATTTTCATGACATTGACACAGTAGCTGAACCTTACTCTAAGCCGTATTTGATAGAAATTTGGTTGAAAAAATTGATTGGCGCTGCCAGCTATGGTAATTTTTGTGCCTTTGGTTTTGATAATTCGCTCAGAAAAATAAAACTTTTTGCCCTATAACTTCCAGTGCAGTCATGAAATCAATACGAATTTCATACAATTAATGGAACCTATTATAAACATTATTTGAACCTATTATAAACATTATTTGAACCTATTATAAACATTACTAATAAACAAATTTGGTTGAAAAACCACGATAGGGTTGGCAGCTATTGCTGGTTTTGTGTTTAATTGCAATATCTTTATTTAGCGGTTTTATCGTAGAATTTTCAAATGGTAATGATATTGTAGTGACAATAAACAGCAAATATTAAGTTTTCAAATATATTATAAAACTCGCTGCAGGTAACCCTAAATTTCTTTATACTCCTACAACTTCGAATGCAATATAACAACGTGAAGCAGATGTGATATATTCTTGGCTTTGATACTGGCGAAAGGTTGCCAGCACGAGTCGATTGTGCTACTTTTGTATCAATAAATGCTTACAGTTTGTATTCATACCGGAAACATTTACAATGAAAATAAATAACCGATGTTTCAATTCCCAAAGCTCTGCAAATTTTTCGGATCGCAGCCCCAAACACCAACTTCAGTTACATTTGAGCATTTTCTTCATTGATGTTATATGAGTTGCTGCGTTCAAAATTTTGTGAAATAAGCAACTGATAATGAATATAATTAACCCGTGTTTTGCTCTCATAAACGTTGAATTTCATACCAGTGGTAATATCTGAAACCTTCCACCATATGAGTTATAATGCATTCTTGAGATCAAAGTAAAACGTGGCGTTTGAAACAGTTTGGCCGTAATAAGCAGCTCATGTGGTGGAATATGCACTCAAAACCTGCACGATTCTTCTACTGTTCTTTGAACATTAGTGTTTCTAGCGGTTCAGGTGCGCTAGAGTTTTTTATTATTTTCTTTATCCTGCTTGCAAAGCCCGTAACCTTATTTTTGATTGTTGTTGAGGATTTTGGTAAATCTGTGTAGGCATTCACTAGTATTAATTTCCTCAAATCATTCGAAGTAACGAATACACTAAATGCGAAATTGGCCATACTTATTTATTTACAAACCCCTTTGTATTCTCTTGTTAACCTTATGCATCGATTTGTTTTGCTCTATTCTTTACGCATTTTGATGTAAGCCTGCATGCTAATTGCTTTGTCATAAATATGGATTCTATTTGCACTTTTTGAATCTTGCCGTAATTTGATTGCCGATTATGCTTGACTCCCGGCCCCGGAATCCCGGCCAATTTTTGGTCCCGAAAAACCCGGGATTAGACACCATCAACCCCGGGAGTTTCGCGTGATATAGACCTGAAGAGATAAAAATCAAAAGAATATAGAACTTCAAGAAAACTACTTTTGTCACAAATTTGAAAAGAACTTAAAATCGAGGACCAACTTTCATTTTGGTAACTTAAGTTCCAAAGTAGCATTACAATGGAACAAAAGTATTATTTTAGCAATGCATCAGTTCATATTAGATAATTGCAATAGACACTCATTATTTCAAAAGATAATTGCAGCTTTATTTGTGTGAAGCCGTGTACGTTTCAGAGGAAAGTTTCACTTGATTCCATAAAAAGGAAAGTCAAAACCGGAGAAAAACAACACCCTTAAATATACAACAAAATCACTATAAGCTCAAAAACTCATTTGACGATTTGCTAAATCTGAATTTTCGTGTTGTTTTAGATGTAAATCATAGATACATAGAAACATATACATAAATTATTCTCTTTTATCTGAAAAACCACGAATCAAGATAATAGCACCTTTAGATTAGATAATAGCACCTTATATAAAAGCTTCATATAATTTTTATATTTTAAAGATTACATAATAGTAGAAGAAAGTATTGTGTTTTCACATTTAAAAATGCAGTCGAGTATAGTAAGACATTTGAATATATGTATATTTTTTTCGTCGTAAAAATGTTGATTTGAAATTTTCCTGTACTTTCAGCTCGCTATTGTGTTTTGTGTTGGTTTGGTGATAGTGCGAACTCAAAATCAATTCGAAGAAAATGGAACTGTTGTTGAAGCGATATCGTCCGATTGTGGTGTATTGGGATCTTTGTCCGGTATTTACTGCGTAACGGAAGTGGCATTCAAATTAGATCTACGTAAGTAATATATCAGGATATAATTAGTAAAAATATGGGCAAAATGTCAGAATATAAGGCTTATGCAACGAAATGCTTTCACGTTTGCCAACAGCAACTAGAAAAACATATTTTACCTCATATTTTCCTACAGAAAAAAGAGAGGATATGGTCGAAACTTTAAATCAAAATTAAAGAGAGTATGGATATGAATCACGAAATCCCTGAATAGTTAGTACTTTGAAAATCTTTGAAATTTTAATATATAAAAACATTTACGTTCTTTTTTCATAATTATTTCGAAACAACATATGACAGCCTTATATTTTCTTCTCGTCTTAACAACAAGCCATAAATTTGAAATTATTTTCATCTCCATTTAATTTTTTTTTGTGTGTACACATGTTGATGTTTGTGGTGGGGTGTGGGTTTTGTGTGAAATGAAGTGTTATTATTTAAGAGTATCCTATTTTATGGAACCAATGTCGCCTTGTGTACGGCCAAAAGAAACTATTATCGATCAGGGAACCGAAACCAAAAACTCTTGACGCTTATTCACTGCAATTACTAATAGCCATATTCTATCGCGATTTGCATATCTGTGTGCAAATTGCTATTAGTACTTTTCTAAGAGCTATCATGGGTCTTATTCATAATATTTGTACAGTTGATACGTATGTGCAGTATGTGGCTAGTTTGCAGTATATTACCGGTAATGAACTTAGAAAAAGACAGAGTCTTTGTTCATAGAGCATGTTCTGGTTGCAACATTCAAGCAAGGAGTTCACTTGGTTTGTAACGGTCTGCTGTAGGTCGTATTACTACATGAAAAGAACGTTAAGGTTATATCACATGTATTTACATATTAGTTCACGTTCACAGTCAATACATAATGTTCATATACAGAGATTGTACTTAGTCACGTCCGACTCGTTCGCTGGTCACGGCAGAAGAGAAAGATCCTTGCGGTCAGGACGGCTGTCGATGCGGTTTAGTTCTTATATTTGCCGCAATGTGTGCGACTGTCGCTGCATATCCCTACAGTGCTCCCCTTCAGCAACCTTTGATTTTTACTTTACATCGTAAATGTCAAAATCGAAGTGTTGCTGTTTAATTATTCTGCGAATTGAACTCGTTTTTTCTTTGCAGGATATGTTCGAAGTGGAACCCTAAATCGCTGAATACTTGTTCCCAACGCTGGCTCGGGTGAAGCTGCTTGCGATGTTTCTTCGTCTTCACGAACCGTATACGCTGGTTTTAATCTCTCCGTTGAGATTGTTACGAATCTGTCGTTAAGTCGAATTTTGTACACTCGATCGCTTATTCGTTGGACGACTTCATGAGGACCCGTATATGGCTGCTGCAGAGGCTTTTTCACAGCATCCTCGCGCAAGAATACATGTGTACAAGATTGCAGATCCTTGAAGACAAACATACTATCGTCCCGATGGTGTTGAACTGGTGTTGCTCTTAACTTCTGCATATCTTTTCGGAATTTTTCGATGAATATTTGCGGGTCCGCTGGCATATCCTCGTTGGTGAAAAATTCCCCAGGTAGTCGGATTGTTGTGCCGTATACTAGTTCCGCAGGCGAACAATTTGAATCGCTTTTGATGGCAGTTCTCAGTCCAAGTAAAACTGTCGGTAATACCTCTGTCCAGCGCTGTGTTTCGTGGCACATTAGTGCGGTTTTTAATTATCTATGCCATCGTTCGACCATTCCGTTGGCAGCAGGGTGATACGGTGAGGATCTTGTTCGCTTGCACCCGGTGAGCTGTGCAAGTGCACGAAACAGAGCAGATTCAAATTGAGAACCCTGATCCGTGGTAATTGTACGTGGTGCTCCGAATCTAGATATCCACGCGGTGTAAAACGTAGTAGCGATTGTGTCAGCTGTCATGTCGACAATAGGAATTGCCTCGGGCCACCTGGTGAAACGGTCTACCATAGTTAATAAATATCTTTGGCCGTTGGAGATAGGTAATGGCCCCACAATGTCGATATGGACATGTTCGAATCGACCACTTTGTTCGTCGAATTGCTGTGGTATATTTCGAACATGCCTGTGTATTTTCGAGCGTTGACAATTGCTACAAGCTTTTACCCAACTGTTGATATTTTTGTCCATGTCAGGCCAAAAGTATTTTCTTCGTATAGCTTTGCTTGTTGCCTTACCTCCAGGATGCGACGGCTGATGTGACATATCGAAAACTTTCTTCCTTAGACATTCCGGAATGTATGGTCTTATAATTTTTGTTGATGTGTCGCAGTACAGTGCTATATTTTTGTCACCGATCACTATTTGCTTCATACTTGTTGACTCGTGCAGTAGATTTTTCAGCTCGTCGTCATTGTTTTGAGCACTGGCGATGTCTTCTGGCTCTAGCTTAGTTGGCATTGAAATGGTTTCTATACGAGATAGTGCATCTGCAACTACATTTTCTTTGCCGGACACGTGTTGGATTTCTGTTGTAAACTCCGATATATATTGTAGTTGCCGACTTTGTCTCGGTGATGCCTTTTCCAATTTCTGGCGAAATGCGAACGTGATGGGCTTGTGATCCGTATGTATGGTAAATTTCCGCCCTTCTACCATGTGACGGAAATGTTTTATTGCCATGTATATTGCTAACAGCTCCCGATCGTAAGTGCTGTATCTCGCTTGCACTGGAGAGAATTTTCTTGAAAAGAATGCAAGTGGCTGCCAGTTTCCGTTTACATACTGCTCTAAAACTGCACCTGCAGCGCTTTCGGAAGCATCAGTTGAAATCGCCAGAGGAGCATTCTCAATGGGGTGAGCAAGTAGTGTTGCATTGGCTATCATTTGTTTGCTAGCCTCAAAAGCTTGCGAAGCTGCATCCGTCCAGTCAATTAGCCTTTTGTCGTTCCGCTTACTTTCTTTCAGGTATTCATTCAACGGAGCTAAGGTCGATGCTGCGTCTTTCAGGAACCGGCGATAAAAGTTTAAGATGCCTAAGTATCGTCTCAACTCGCTAACTGTTTTAGGCCTTGTGAATCTGAGGATGGTTTCCACTTTGCCACTCACAGGAAATATTCCGTCTTTGGTGATTTTATGCGACAGATATTCGATTTCGCTTCTTCCGAATGTGCATTTTGTAGGATTTATACGCATTCCATAATCTCGTAACCGTCCGAATATAATACTAAGATGTTCTGTGTGCTCTTCCTCGGATGACGATGCGACTAAGATGTCATCTAGGTATGCATATGCGAAATTGATTCCTCGCAATATAGTATCGAGCAACCTTTGGAACGTTTGAGCAGCGTTTCGCAGACCAAACGTCATCACAGGAAATTCGAACAAGCCGAATGGTGTAATTACGGCGGTTTTTTGAATATCGTCGTCGGCCACAGGTACTTGGTGATATGCTTTCTCAAGATCGATGTTAGAGAATATCTTGCTTCCAGCTAGACGTTGCGTAATATCGTGAATATGTGGTACCGGGTAACTATCTGGCACTGTTATAGCATTAAGCCTTCTATAGTCACCACATGGCCTCCAGCCTGAAGTTTTTTTCTCTTTTAGCAACAAAGGGCTGGCCCACGGACTGCTTGATGGTCGGCATATACCATTTTCAAGCATGAATTCAAATTCCGTTTTGGCAGCTTTGTATTTGTCGGGGGCAAGTCGGCGCGGGCGTTCCGATATCGGAGGACCTGTCGTAATAATGTGGTGCTTGATGCTATGTGGCTTCGTTAATTTTCCGAACGATGTGTTTAATAGTTCCGGGTAGTCCTTTAGCAAAGCATGATATTTATTGCCTGGGTCAATTGTTGAAATACCCAGTGAAGTACCTTCGACTCTACGCGCTATCGAATATAATTTCGTCGATGCGTCAATTAGCCGTTTGTTTCTCAGATCTACCAAAAGATTGAATTTTTTTAAAAAATCGGCACCAATAATGGCCTGCGGCACTTTTGCAACGTAGAATTGCCATTGAAAAGATTTTCGAAGTCCAAGGTCAATAGTACGGATTTGCTGTCCAAATGTCTCAATTGCAGTGCCATTTGCAGCGTATAGATATGTTTCGGATGGTTGTAATTTTTTAGTTTTTGCAATCGGAATTATAGAAACGTCCGCTCCTGTATCAATTAAATACAAATCTCCACAGGTGCGATCACGTATTAACAATCTATTTTGGTCTGCTTCGCCGCCTTCGATTGCATCCACAGACGGCGAGCACGCTAGTTTTCCGATTTCGGAAATGAGCATGGTGCTGTACATTTCCTTGCCTGTGGTCCGAACCTTCTGTGGTAGTAGCACATTACGTTTTTATTTGATGCGCTGCGTCGACGAGATCGCGATCTTCTTGGCGTGTCACGACACGACAATCGAGTTTCTAAGTTCTCGATTTTTGCCATTAGCAGTGCAACGCATTTTGCTAGCTCTGTATTATCATTTGTTGTCACGCTGCTCACATTTGTCGGAGGCACACGCTCACGCAGTATCTTATCTGCGATTTCAGTAAGTTGGTTAATGGTAGCATTTCCCACTACCGCTAGCACTTCACGCACACGCACAGGGAGTTTATTCTTCCAAAACACTTTAAGCGATTCCTCGCTTATCTGCTCGCCAGCTAGTGCTTTCATTTGCCGCCATAGCTGTGATGGCTTCATGTCACCTAGTTCTGCCTCCTGCAGTGCCTGTTGTAGTCTGTTCTCCGGTGTGTCGGAGAAACGTGTGATGAGCAAAGTCTTCAAGGCTGGGTATTTTCCTGATGCCGGTGGGTTTTCCAGGAAATCTTCAATAGCCCGCATAATCGCTAAATCCAGGATAGAGACAACTACATGGTATTTGGTGTTATCTGACGTAATATGATTTGCGGCGAATTGCGATTCCGCATTTAAAAACCACATTTTTGGCTGGGTTTTCCAGAATGACGGTAGTTTACCATTTGAAATCGATTCAATTGTTGCCCCTTGATGTAACCGGCGCGGTATTGTCGGCGTAGCGGCATGTCTCTGCGCGTCGTCTTCGGCGTCAAGAAATGGCGATGCAAGTGCGGGCGTCTTTTGTTCCGCAATTTTTTATTCACTACCACACTGAATTGTCACTGATGTAAGTGTTTCTTTCACGCACCTTGTTTATTTATTAACTGTTTCAATGTTCACGGGGTCACCAAATGTAGGTCGTATTACTACATGAAAAGAACGTTAAGGTTATATCACATGTATTTACATATTAGTTCACGTTCACAGTCAATACATAATGTTCATATACAGAGATTGTACTTAGTCACGTCCGACTCGTTCGCTGGTCACGGCAGAAGAGAAAGATCCTTGCGGTCAGGACGGCTGTCGATGCGGTTTAGTTCTTATATTTGCCGCAATGTGTGCGACTGTCGCTGCATATCCCTACACTGCTTATACAGGGTGGGCCATCTAGTGGTTTCTTTTCAAATCATCGGTTATTCTGACACTGAAAGCGGTTTTCCGCTCGAAATCTTGACAGAAAGTCAGTATCATACCTCCGCGGAACGAAATGAGTCGCTTTACGCTTGAGCAACGTTGAACACTTATTTCCAAAGTAAGTGCTGTGAAGCCCAGACAGTGCGTTTTTTTGATAATTAGTTTTGGCCAAAATGAAGCACCCACTGCGCCTGCTGTACGCAAGTTTGTGCAAAAAGTTCGTGAGACTGGTAGTGAACACTCATGGCTTCCGTCGTCGTACGGTGCGCACCAACTAGAATATGGCTGCTGTAGCCGAACACGAGCATCAACTCGCCGTCTATCTCAACAGCTCAACATTTTACGCACTAGTCTGAGGAGAATTCTGCACAAAGATCTCGGACTATTCGCTTACAAGGTCCATTGACTCAGCAATTGAAGGCGCACGACCATCCACTTCGTTATCGCTTCGCGATTTGGGCCTTAGAGTAGTTTGAATTGGACAACGATTTTGAGAAAAAAATCATCTTTTCTGACGAGGCGCATTTTTGCGTCATTGCCGCATCTGGGGCTTGGAAAACCCGCACGTTATTGTTAAAAAGCCAATGCATCCATAGAGTGACAGTTTGGTGCAGATTGTGTAGTGGTGACATAATTGGTTTATTTTTCTTCGAAAATGAGGCTGGGAACAACGTTTCGGTCAACGGTGAACGTTACAGAGCCATGTTATTCGACTTTCATTACTGAAATTGAAGACATGGATTTGGACAACCTTTGGCTAATGCAAGATGGCACGCCAAATTCACAAATTCGATGTCCATTGGCCGCCTCGGACCTGCGTTTTGACCCTTTTGGACTTTTTTTTTGTGGGGAACCGTGAAAGACCGATGCTATGCCAACAATCCAGAAACGATTCAAGCACTTAAAGCCAAGATCATCCAAGCTATCCGTGAGCTACAGCCCAAAACTATCAACAAGGTTTTTGAAAATTGGAGTGACAGAATGCGCTACTGCAAAGCCAGCCGAGGCAGCCACCTGAACGAAATTGTGTTCCATCATTAATGGGAATGTTTTTTCTTACTAATAAAGCCATAATACGTGGAAAAAAATTAAATTTTGTTCATTTTGTTCCACTTTTAAAAAGAAATTTGTATTTGGCCCACCCTGTATACCATTTGCTTAGTTTATATTTGAGAATTGTTTGTCAATGGCAATTTAGGACAAGTGAGAAACAAAACATAATTGAAAAAATTTGCATAAGTTAGTTAACAGTTTCAATTGAAAATTGGCACTGTCAAAAGAAGAATATCTTGCAGTTTCGAGCATTTTCCAATGTAGATACGTTCAAGCAAAATATTTCATTAGCTCCTCACTTCGAACATCATAAGGCGATTACCACTCTGCCCTACTACGCATTAAGATTCTATCTGCATTTTTCTCATTTTTGAGTTAACACCAGATTCGAAAACTATATATGTACTCCATTGCACAATTCTACGAAATTTGAAAAACCTTTCTTTTGTGGAAGTATGTTAAAATCAGTATTGAAAATGCACTCTCCAATACCTTCAGTACAAATCAAAACACAAATCAGTGAATAACTTGAAAGTACTAAATGTAGATAGAGCCTTTATGCTTAGTAGGGCAGTACTGCTTTCGAACTTCAGCTAAATCGACAACTGATTCAAAACGATCCCTTCGTCAAAATCATTTCGACTGCCCACAGTCCTAAATTTTATACAGGCTCGTCTGAAAAACTTCGTGGATGAAAACCTTAATAATAGCCCTACGCTTGTAAAATATTTACCTGCATATGTAATTGTATATAAATATCAAAACTTACTATCTTTGCTATATTTTAATCGCAATGATCAAATTAATTTTCCTAGTCCCCTACTTAGTTTTTCGCCCGGCTGTCATTGTAGTACCTGAAAATTCACTAAAACGCTCGCCCCCGCCAAAAGGTTTAGGATATCTGAATTTTAGCAAGCTGTGGACCCACCTTCTCTATACATCTACGTTCTCCAAAAATTTCAGCTCAATCGGATTGGCCACTCCAGAGATTATATCGGAAAATCATTTTGCTGATATATATATATATATATATATATATATATATATATATATATATATACATATATAGATATATATATATATATATATATATATATATATATATATATATATATATATATATATATATATATATATAAAGAAATATGAATTTTCGGCGAATCGAGTTTAATACTAATTTTCTTCGAAAATTAGTAACAATTGTCATAATTTTCCAATCGTTGAAACAGAACCGCATGATCAATGGTGTCAAAAACCTTTTTAGCAGCGCCTAAAATTGCTGCTTCGTGGTTACATTTCTTTAATTGAGGGTTAATGAATTGGACTGTAACCATAGCTGCTGCTATTGTGCTGCTGGTTATTGCGTTTATGCTAGTCCTTTGAGCCAAAAAGTTTACTTCATTGGGCAATTGATTACAAATTCCTTTGACTTTTGTCAAATAAACTAACTTTCGACTGGTTTAACTTCGATGTGCATCAAGTGCAATTAAATATTTATTCAGAGTTTGGAAGTTGTACCCATGGCGAATTCTATTAAATTGAAGATTTACTAAATTTGTTGTCCAGCAGATAAAAAAACCCATGCCACAACATTCACTTAGAAAGTTCAACAAATCGGTCTGCTGAAAAAAAAAACCAGGATACTACAAATTTGAAAAAAAAGCCTCCGAAAATATTATCATATGTATCTTCATTTTACCTTGATTCTATTATCATTGGGCCGATTTCACCAAACTAATAATTATTTAGATATAAGATGAGCTTAGTGACTCAAAAAAAGAATAAAACATCTCATGGCCTGTAAGAGTAGACCAGCTGTCAAAAAAGTAGAGCAATTGAGAGCACGAGATCTTATAGATCACTTTTCAGGCAACAATTCTCAAATCATCACTTGTCAGAAGTTCAAATTATACATCAGCTTGACAGTCGGTTCTGTGACAATTGACAGGGCAGCTTGCTCGAAGCTGCTCCAGAGCAGAAAATAATCCTCTAAATTGTTTCAGTTCAACTTAGAGCAGGTTCATGAAACACAAAACACAGCAATTGCGGGCATGTTAGAGCAATTGATTTGCTCATGAAAGTCATTTAGCTGAGATATCTCAACCTAGAGGAGCTCATCAAAAATAGCTATATTTAGATATTAAACAAATTCAATCCCTGCTAAATGTGTTTGAAGTCTATTCCATATATTGCGGAAAACAATGAATTGAGAATTCAAAGCAATACGGGCTGTCAATTTTAATGCCAAATTTTCTAGTGTTCCTGAAAGCGCGTGTTGCTTATGAACGCTTCACATTTAAATCTGATCTCAATTGGATATAGATGTGCTTCATCTTCATAAAAATTGACTTACATCTTCTTAAATTTACCCCATAATAGCTGACTATATACCTTCCACAAAAGCCAGTACTAATTTGCTACTGAACCTTCAAGGAGAAGTTGAAAATCCGTTGCCAACGCAGTTTTGATCACAGTTTTGACCACAAAGTCAATACACCGAATAAGAACTGCTCTGTATCCAGCCCAGAGAATCATTCATCAAAACTTATGCTCTGTGTGGGCAACTGCAATTCGTTAGTAGATCTTCCCAATTTCACCCAGATTCTGATTGAGGGCTACTTTCGAATGTCAATTGCTTGCGAAGGAGTTTGCTGGTTTCGGCTTGTGTGAAATATTATTTAATGACTCCTCACTGTTGTTATGAGTGACAAGTGATATGACCGACCGTTTGGGTCTTCCTGGCACTTGTCCTTAGGACAAACCTTAGGAGTTATCTGTGTGATGACGTGCAACTAGAGTCTCCGCTGCTGGATCACCGACGCTTTGTAAACTATTATTATTTACTAATTTCCAAAGCAATATCCACGAACTTTAAAATACGCTTACTCTTAACATCAGCAGTATCATAGCCCTGCCATAATCCTTTTTTAATAGAAACTGAACGATTGAACCAAAATGTACGTTGTTATGTGATGTGATTCATTTTTGGCATTTTTTTTTTGGAGAGCTCAAAGTACGAAATTTAAAATCATAAAATCATTTAAAATCACTTCTGTTCCAGAACAGAAACGTTATGAAGGAGGGAAAAGGTGTAAAATTAAACTAAAAATTACTAAATGGGATTGGGCTAAATAATTCGTTTGATTGCTGTTATAGTAACCGTCTGGTTATCTATCTGATATCCTGTTCGAAAATAAAATTCGGCAGTTCAACTTACTAGTGCGCAAGGAACAGACGATATCAATCAGTTACTCCCGAGAAAGGTGCTCAAAAGAAAAAAATTCATGCAACTGTAAAACACGAGCGATCTACAAACTAGGAGATATTTTTTCCGCTTAAAATCCACGAGTAAATTCCAGCAACCCTAAAGTTTCTGTTTTTAGGACTAAGAGTCAAGCTCTGTTCAACAGAAAAGCAGGAGACACAACAGGACGAAATGGGCGCCAATGCTGCACTTACGACCGCTCGACAAAATGGTCAAACAAAACAACGAAATGGCTGAGGAGACTCAATGTTTGTGCTGAACGTTTGCCAGCCCTACCCAAACAGCACGAAAAAATATGCGAAGCCAACGTTTTGGGCGTCATTTACAGGATGTCACTCTGTCAAGCAGTGGTTAGTGGAGGATATTTATTTTAAGAGGGCACCCTGAATGTTGTACTGCAAACTTTTCCCCAGTCAACTAGATCAATGTGACGTATTGTTTTGAGTTGATCATTATCTTCAGGCTGACTCCACCATGCTTACACCATGCCGAAACGGGAAAGAGACTGAAAATTTTGTATGGGAATCATTATTTAATGAAAAGTAAATTTAAGCTAAAGAATTCATGGAATTTGTTCAAAAATTCCCTGTTTTTCTTCAAAAAGGTTTCTGAACAAAATTTTAAGGACCATCAAAAACAATTGAGTGGATGCTGTCGAGACACGAACCTAGCCGGGATTGGTTTATAATCGCAATAACACTCCCGAAATGTTTTCATAAAAAGGATAAAAATATCTTAAGTAAGAATGCAAAGTTTATGGTAATTATCAACAAGAAAATAATAAAATGGATACTTAAAATAAAAATATTACGAAGTATAGAACCCTTTACAAATAAATTTAAATCTCTAATATTTTAAAATTATGTGTCCATCAATTCAAAAAACGTTCTATCTGCATTTTTACTAATTTTCGAAGAAAATTAGTATTAAACTCGATTCGCCGAAAATTCATATTTCTTTATATATATATATATATATATCATATATATATATATATATATATATATATATATATATATATATATATATATATATATATATATATATATATATATCAGCAAAATGATTTTCCGAGATAATCTCTGGAGTGGCCGATCCGATTGAGCTGAAATTTTCGGAGAACGTAGATGTATATAGAAGATAGGTCCACAATTTGCTAAAATTTAGATATCCTAAACCTTTTGGCGGGGGCGAGCGTTTTAGTGAATTTTCAGGTACTCTTATATTTCCAAGCAGTGTAGATTTTTCTTAAAATAAATGTTTGAGAATGAAAACTTATTATGTTTTAGGCTTGTCTATGATAAACAATTGGAAATTTTGAGCCGTGTGTGGGTGCAGCATGCCTAGAAGTAGGCAAGGATTTTTTTTCAAATTTTGATTTGTCATTACTTCTAAGAAAAACAATGGATCATCGTGAAATTTGCAGAGCGTATTGATGTTGACTAAAATTTAGTACACGTGGATTTTCAAAACAGTGCGGGTAACCCTGTAGCTACGGCAGGCTCCTGAAAAAAAAACCTTCAAATCATTGACCTTCCTGAAAATTTTTTGATTTTTGACAAAAAAATCAAATCATTGATAAATCTTAACCTTTGTCCATCGTGTCAAATTGAAATTTTCAAAATTCCGATTTGCACAAGAACGGCAGCCCATCACCAAATTACCTCTATTTTCAGCACTCGAAAGTTCTGTTCACGAGAACTGACGACCGGATTATCCGATCGTAGTGAAATTTACAGAACATGTTGGTGTTAGCTAGGACCAGGTCTGATAGAAGTGATTTTGAAATGCGAGCAGCCCTGTGCCAGTGGTACCATCTTGAAAAATCACTGAGAAAAAAAAACAGCTTTTTGGCCTATAACTTCCGATTCAGCCATCAGATTTTGACAAGATTCATACAGTACTTGGATCTTACTTTAGATAACATTTGATGAAAATTTGGCTGAAAAATTAGAATAGAGTTGCCAGCTATGGTGATTTTTGTCTCCTAAATCTTGCAAATTTGCTCAGCAAAATCAAGTTTTTTTCCCTATAACTGCCGGTTCAGTGTAGCAATCAGAACGAAATTCACGCACTAAATGAATCTTAATGTGAACCAAATGCCGTAGAAATTTCGTACAAAAATCATGAAAGGGCTGCCAGCTATGACCATTTTTGTAATTTTGTTTAATTTCTTTACTGAGCGATTATGTCATTAGATTTGCAAATGGAAATGATCCTGCAATGAAAATTCACAACAAATATTAACGCTTTAAAAATTTGAAAAGTTTTGAGGGTGGTAACCCTAAAATTCTTTTCACCCGTATAACTTCCAGCGCAGTGATTCAATCGAAACGAAATTTACTGGTTTGGTTTAACTTGACGGGAAGCAGATTTGGTATGTATTTTGCTTGCTGTTGGCACAGGCTAACCAGCATAAGCCATTTCCGTAAATATTGCACTAACAGATGCTTTAAATTACGTTCTCATATGCAAAGCATTTGCAATAAAAATAAGGAATCAATTTTTAAATTTTCCAAGTTTTGAACATTTTTCGGATGGCAGCCTCAAACAACGTTTAACCGCTGAAACTTTCGATGAAATCCTGCGATGAGAACGAAATTCAAAGGATAAGTTGATTTGAGTATGAGCTTGTTATGGTAGACTTATTGCTGCTTCCTTGGGAAAGTGTTGCCAGCACTGAACATTTTCATCATTTGTGTTATAGTTGAGTTTTGTTGCTTTGGAGAAGGAATGGTTGATATGATTCTATAAAACAGTGTATTACGTCTTTCCACACTTTTTTGTCACTCAAAGACAATTTCTTCGAAAATTAGTTTTCTAGCGGTTCAGGTGCGCTAGTTTTTTTTTAAATTTAAGTTTATGATTAAAAACTGCTAGCTACATAAGAAAAAAGTGACAAAAAGGACAAAATATATCCGTCAGGAATGATACAAAAACATAGTGTCCTAAAAGGATCAATCTTTAGACCTTTGTTTTTCTTCATTGATGTGAATATCGTTCAGGACCTCCGTCTTTTTGGAGAGTTATTCTTATTTTCTGATAACAGGACCTTGGTATATGCTACAGAAAGGGAATAATCCCTCGCAACTGGCTACAAATACGGAGAAAACAAAATACATTATTTTCCAACAAAAAGAAAGTGTCCTATAATTCCAAAAAAAATAAGATTGATAGGTTTCTTCTGAAGAAGGTAACTTATATAAAAATATGGACACATCATATTAACCACACCAGAAGTAAGATCGCACCATTTATCATATTATTGGAAAAATATGATTTCTTTGAATTGAGGAAAAATTATTATTTTTTTCCTTATTAATATCAGGGTAACATAAAATCCACTTGAATTCCGACCCCTGCCAAAGAGTTAAAGATGCTTTAATTTTAAATTCATAGAAACCTGCTTTTTATATACATTTAAAATTTCGGCTTCATCGAATAATGCAATTATTAGCTATGTTTATGAAGTTTTTGCCTATATCGATGGATTTTATCTTTGAATGGTGATAGCTAGATGCACCAAAAATAAGCCATATAGAATGTATTCGTAGATCATCTAGATACGCAGGATGTCATTGACGCATTTCGATCTTTTAAAGTACCGATTTTGGACAAATGAGTGTCCTTTCAGCTTGTTTGACTGTGTTGGCCATAGAGAAGTTTGGCGAAGAGCGATTGCAAAGATGATATTGATTGCTTCTAGCTTTAAGTACCTCCATCCTCTTATGGTTTTATTTGTTGAGTTTTTGCTCTCTTAAGAGCCGCCCGCTGGATTAAAGAACACTCCATAAATTGAGTGTCGCATAATCATTTTGAATAGAAAATTGATTGGTTTCTCCCATGTGTGTTTCCGCACAGTCATAGCTAAGCAGTAGCATGGCAAAGTATCGAGTTTTGATATTATCTGCAGAGAAAGGAAAATTTAGCTTCTTAAAGAAAATTCAAGCTCGGATTTTCAAAATCTATGTATTATCATTTTTTTAAGCAAGAGCAATGTGCTTACTTTATTTATTAATCGAAGAGTCCAAGAATGGAACGTAACATCGATTTCGAATCGAATAATAATTATATGAACTATCTGAGGCATTGGAAACTATCAGGGTTTACGCATTTCCCTTTGATGGAATTAAATACTAAATCTTTCACGCATATATACTTCAATTCAGCCATCTTGCCATTATCATTGTAACAGTAAATGTACCTAAAATATTTTCGATGCTAAGTTTTTTGTTTGAAAATCAAATAATATTTTTATTACGTTTTGCAGGTGGGATCAGTAATATCTGGAAACTTGCCATACGATATACACTCAAACGGCTTCGGTGGTGGCGGAGTAGTTGTCTCTGGGACAGTTATGTCACATCCGTTCTGCAAAAAAATTAAAATAAATTCCTCAGTAACCTTAAGAACATGTAATGTGACATATTATATATATATATATATATATATATATATATATATATATATATATATATATATATATAATGTATATAATATATATAAATAATATATATAATGATAAGAAAATTGTAGACCTACTTCAATAACATTGCTACACTCATGGTGCAAAATACCGTTATCATCATATAACATTGTACAATATGGCTTGGATGCCTGGCAATACTTTCTATTCCCATCGACTTGTCCATTAACGCATGCAGAATATTCTTTCAATGATATGCAAACATTGGTTGCGTTCGCCCTACACACTCCACAACGTTTCTCAAATCGGCATGCAGGTAATGCATCTTGTAAACAAATATATGGGTTATCAACACAAACGTTACCGTAAGGGCATGAATAAAGTATGCTACTATCTGGAATGGTCAAAAACATTTAAATATTAATTAATGTTTTAGTATTAATGTTTTAAAATATGTTTGATAAGCGAGCTGCGACAATACGTCAAATAAGCTGCTTGAATCAAGGTCGAAATTCATATGAGCTGACATAATTATCTTATTAGTTTTGCTGCAGTTTCTTCGACAAAATGAAACGGTAGCAAATATGACAAGCCTTAGACGCAATGGAGAACGATGAATCGACTGTTTTTTAGAACAATATGATTCTGAGGTATGAAATTAGAGTAGTCTTGAGAAATACTTTTTGCATGACCAATAGTATACGGATAATCGTAGGTAAAGAGCATTGTTTAACTGTTGTTAATATTTAATTGATGATTTATAACCAGACGCAATTATTTAACCATTCAACTATGGTTTTGATTGGAACATTTGAAAAAGAAATGAAATGTCTACGGTTCTGGAACTAACCAAAGTTTGAAGACATATTTTTTATGAAGAAATGTATGCCAACCCAAACAATACGAATGCTGTCAGAACAAATTACAACATTTTTGTATGGATAATGTTGAAATTTTTGTAGTTCGTTCGTAGTAGCAACATTCAAAAAGAACACAAAAACTTCGGAATGCTAAGATACGTAGACTATTCTATAAGTAATGAAGATTTCACAGAAGGGGATTTATAAAATCAAAATTTATGATAATCTGGTTGAGTAGTTTAGCCAAGCGGGCATTTCAGAGAACTTTTCGAAAATAGGGCAAATTGAAATTCGCACTGTCATAAAATACTTCCATATCAAAAGGTTAGTGGCAACTGGTATACAAAATGAGCTGGAGTTGACTTTACGAGCCTCTTTGCTCTCGTTTACTACAATGAACAGGCAGGTAGCGGAATTTAGACGTGGTTGTTCATTCATTTGCAATGAGCCACGTCCACGTCGCCCAAAAACCGCTGCGACTATGGAAAACATCACCAAAATCCACAATGCAGTGTTGCAGGATTGACGAGTGACGGTGCGTGAGCAAGAACTTCAATAAACCGTGCTACTAAAATTTTGCATGAAGATTTGTAAATGACAAAGCTTTTGCCGCGACTTTATTTCCATTCTTACTATGTACCGACACTACCTACATATAATTCGTTTTTCTTTCATTCGTTTCGTCTTTTAGCCACCACTGTTGCTGTTCAAGAAGGACTCATCGTCAAATAGTTTATTTCGACACACTATGTCCGCGCTGTAAGCATATTGATAATTGGTTGAATTGAAAGGCGATGATGCCCTTTGCTTGCCTTAGCATTTCGGATCACTTATTTCAATGCCAGATTTAATAAAGCGCAAAGAAAGGCGTAGGCAATTTTTAATGTCATATTGATATGATTTGGTTCAAGCTGGCGTGATCTAGCCTTGCACAGTCTAATCGACCGTTTGAGTCCTGGCAGTTTGACTAGAATATCAAACTCTCTCATTCAGGACAGCAAGGTAATAAGGAGTCAGGAAGTTCTTCTCACGAGTGAAACAGATCATCTCAAAGAAAATTTTGGAGTTAAGTTTTGCATTCCTTCATCACTAACTGATAAGCAAGATGGTGGATTTGATGGCCTCCAGGTTTAATTAGTTTGTCGTTTTTGAGCCATTTGGTCACATGAACTGTTTTATCGATAGTTGGTTGTGTCAGTTTTCGGCCCTTACTGATCGCTTTTTCACTTAACCAACAATAAAGTTTTCTACCAAAATTTAACAAGCGTAATATTAGAGCTGCAAGCTTGGCATACGACAACAATTGGAATAGATGCTACGAAAAAAAAACAAAGGATGCCTGGAATCTTTTCCGGAGAAGAATAAAAGGAGAAAATGTCAGACTAAGCTCGAAACCAGAACCAACCTCTACTGCAGCTAAATTTTCCTCAACAATTTTATCTAACATGCTTATTTTCTGAATTCGTCCATCGCTTTTTCTTGGTGCGTATTAAGTATAGAAAAGATTGTAGAATGTTGAACATACAAGCTACCCTGAATTTATCATACGTAACTTTCTGTTCTTTTTAGATACGTTTAAACGACATTAATTCTTCAATTAAAAATTGGTGCTTCTTGAGAGTAAAACTTAACTAAGTTAAAAGTATACAAAGGGAAAATGCTAAGTCTTTGAAGTTGTTAACAGCTCAATGGTAGGACAACCAGTCACGGCTTAGGAAAACGCAACAAACTTTTTAAGAGTACTAAAAATGAGGACCTCAACAACTTCGTCTTATTTTTTGTCGTACATGATTTTAATTTGCATGATGTGAATAGCAGAAACCAGACTTACCGGGCACTCTAAACTTAGTTTCCGTAACGCATGTCACACCCGAAAAATTTCCTAATAAACCGCACGAGGTCGGACCAGCAATAGCTCGAGTTAGACCATCACCAAAAATTTCATCTTCCAAAAAGTTGTTCGTATTAAATTCCAATGTATTAGATTCCTGTGCGGCAATAGTTGACAAGCTCACAATGAAAACACAGTTTAACTGGAGGGATCAAATTTGAAAAAAAAAATCAATACAAAATCAAATGAAATCAAAAGAATTTTTAATATTTACGATTTGAAACTGCATGGCCAATTGAGAGTATAATTTGAACGATCTGCACTACGAGGACTAGCAGCTAAAATTTCATAATTTAGATAAGACTTGGCTCTATATATAAGTAAACGAATTTCCACAGGAATAATAATTTTTATCTAACGCAAAAGTATACGTCGTCATAAACAGTCATAAACAGTTTATCTTAATTTGCATATTTAATATGACGAAAAAAAGGCATATAGGATATAAGTGAAAAATAAGCAGATAATTACCGCTGAACTTGAAAGATAGAGAAATAGATGTGATGTAACAGCGATGCTACAATATATTTAAATTTTCACAAAAAAAGCTCATGTAGCGAAGATAAATGCAATGTATAGTAAAAAAATAACAAAGCACGAAACATAATTCTTAAGCAAAACAAATAGTTTATTTTGAAAGTTTGCATGTGAATTAGAAACATTTTTACTACTTAATAAATTCCATGCTATTCTTTGAATTTGTGCTTGGCAACTTTAAAAAATTGAATTTTTCTTATGTGTGTACATTTAAAAACACATTTTCAAACACATTTGTAGTTAATCATTGTATATAATCTACTCTTCAAATAGTGCGCTTAATCGAATTTGGCATCTTATAATGTAAATCCCAAATTGATTTTTCGGAGCGTTTTTATGTTGGATTAAGTATTCAATAATAGGAACTTCTAGGTAGGGCAATGATCGCTAGCGTGTAAAGT
Source organism: Nemotelus nigrinus (assembly GCA_947369275.1). Classification (NCBI taxonomy): domain Eukaryota; kingdom Metazoa; phylum Arthropoda; class Insecta; order Diptera; family Stratiomyidae; genus Nemotelus; species Nemotelus nigrinus. Next base: position 38,643,191 of record OX376373.1, on the reverse strand, counting down.
CTCCAGCCATATGACTTGTATATATTGAAATTGACCTACCTTTTAAACTACTCGCCATCCTATTCTAAAACTTTTACGTTAAATTAAGTAAAGTTTAAGTTTTGTTTTGTTACAGAAATAAAAAAAATTAACTTGGTCCAAATTATTCAAATTACGAGTTGAAATGTTTACTTCCGGTTTTACACAGGAAAACATTTTTTTTTTAACAAATATATTTTTAATATTAAAAAGACCATTAATATTCTATACCAATCAGTACGTGTAATGTTTTTGAATTTTTTTTTTTTTTTGAATATCAGAATCGGCTTCCAAAAAAATCTTTCACAATTTCGTCAATGATTCGGAAGCCCATAACTCGATAAATAAACCTAATAGAAAGAAATAAAAATGTGTATCCACGTTCATATCCTCTTGAAGTACCATTGTGCAAAATATGAACGAAATCTATTTTTTTCGTTGTCCGCTTCACGTGAAATTGCCCTCACGCTCCAAAATATCATTGCAATGGAACAAAAGTAATAGTTTAGCAATGCATCATATCATCTTGGAAAATTGTAATAGTCATTCATTATTTCAAAAGATGATTGTAGGAAATTTGGATTCACTTAAATCCATTATATGTAAAATCAAAACCGTCAAAAACTAACCTTAAAACAAATAACATAATTATCATGAGTCTCAAATTTTATAAATCTGTATATCTGTGTTGTTTTAAATGTAAATCAAAGATACTAAAGCTAAAATTATTTTTTTTTATGTACATATATAAAAGATAGATCCAGCGTTATCTGCTTACTATATTGCATACGCAAAGAGAAATTAGATTAGATTATTAACACCATATATAAAAGCTTCATATCGTATTTACATATATTTTAAAGATTACATAATAGTAGCAGAAAGTATTGTGTTTTCACATTTAAAAATGCAGTAAAAAAAGTAAGACATTTGAATATATATTTTTTTCCTCTTAAAAACGTTATTTTGAAATGTTCGTGTTCGTTCAACTCGCTATTGTGTTTTGTGTTGGTTTGGTTACAGTGTGAACTCAAACTAGATTCGAAGAAAATGGTGCAGCTGTATCAGATGAACTTGCGTCCGATTGTGGTGTATTGGGTTTAGGGACTCCAATCCCGGAACAGTTTTTCAACCCCGGGATTACGGGATTGAAAAATCGACAATCCCGGGATCCCAGGATTCGAGATTCAAAAAAGAACACAACAAAATACGGCAAGTTTTTAATAAACAGATAATATTATGTACCATTATTTCAAAACTACAACAATAAGTAAGTTCAAAACTGTATAAAAAATATGCTACTACATAATTACTAAATTGTATAATTGATGCAAATAAAAACAATAATTTTAATTATCCAAGACGTTGACGGTATGGAGACAAATATTTAAAATTACAGCTATTACAAATTACAACAACAAATCACAACTCTTAAAATTGAGATACATAATAACGAAGCATATCAAAAATTCAACCAAAAGTTCATTTGTTTTTTCGGAAGTTACATTGAAGCAGTAGCAAAGCATCCAAAGTTTCGTCTCCAAGCCTGCTTCTAAATTTATTCCCGATGTTAGACGCCGCGGAAAAAATTCGTTCTGACTCGATACTTGTTGGTGGGACGGTCGATAAATATTGGTACGTCTGCTTCAAATTTTGCCCACTAGTGCCACCACTTTCGAAAAGATTCATTTGTTTTGGAATAGTTTTAATTAGAATCTTGATGAAGTATTAGCAGTGCATAAATTAGCATATATGCGACTTAAGGCCTCCACAGTCAATTTTACAGGGAGTAAAACTTCAATAATTTTCTCAATCGAATCAAACTCAGTAGCTTCTAATCGATCTGGATATGGCAGGTCTATAAAGCATTAATAGATTACTATTTTTCTATATAGACTGTTTTCTAAAATGGAAAACCGTTCAAGCATTGTCAATAGACTATTTCATCTTGTTTTGCAATCCAGTAAAAGACACAGTTCTTTGCCTTGCTTGGATTTTACATAGTTTTGAAGATCGTTATCATTTTTCGTTGGAGATTTTTTTAAATATAAAACTCTCTTACGAACTTTCTTTATGCATGCGCTGATGTCATAATCCTTTGTCAGATCTAGCGTATCTTGCAGGTGACCGGGTTTAACGTAGAAAGCTGATCCAGGACCGTCCAAATCTTCGTGGTCGTTGTCCAGACTATCAGCTTTTTCATCAACTCTTAAGTCTAGAACAGACCTCCTATTCTAGAGAACATCGCAAACTGCCAAGTGAATGCTATGCGCCAAACAAATATGTTGCTCGGTTTCAACTAGTCTGCCTACTTTTCGCATCACGTTTGGCCCATCAGTTATGATGGCAGCAATGTTGTTTCCTAAAGAAACATCAAACTCAGTAAGACGCTCTTTCAACATCTCTAGGCAGTTTGCAGCTGTCATTGACATCCTTACTCGCTCCAAGCTCTAGCAAGAATTGACTAAGTCAATGTTAATATTTATATAGCACCTATTTGCAGTCGAGGTCCAGGTATCAAACGTCAAACTGAACCGATCACCTGAGATTCTAGTCTGACTTATCTCATTTTTTACTATTTCCTTTATCCTGCTTGCATAGCCCACAACCTTATTTTGGATTGTTTTTGAGGATTTTGGTAAATATGTGTATGCACTCGCTATTATTAATTTCCTCAAATCATTCGAAGTAACGAATACACTAAATGCGAAACAGTCCATACTTATTTATTTACAAACCCCTTTGTATTCTCTTGTTAACTGTTGCATCGGTTTGTGTTGCTCTATTCTTTACGCATCTTGATGTGAGCCTGCATGGTAATTGCTTTCTCATAAATATGGATTCTATTTGCACTTTTCGAGTCTTGCCGTAATTTGATTGCCGATTATGCTTGACTCCCGGCCCTGGAATTCCGGCCAATTTCTGGTCTCGAAAATCCCGCGATTAGAAACCATCAATCCCGAGATTTTCGGGACCAGAAATTGGCCGGGATCCAGGGATCCCGAATTGGGATACTTTCCGGTATTTAGTGCGTAACGGAAGTCACATTCAAATTAGTAAGTAATTAAGTAAGCTAGTAAAATGTATAGAGTAAAATAAAGTAAGTAAAATATCTGGACATAAATATATCATACAGGTTTGGCTGTTTATCTTTGCGGCATTTCAACTTTCAAATGTTTTTACGTACGCTAACAGCAATTAGAATACGAATTTTAACTATATCCTCATTTTTTTTTTTTGTATTGAAAAAGATGGCGAGGATATAACCGCGAATTTAAATCAATATTAAATGATACAGATTTGTCTGAAGTGAAGTCTTTTTGCAAAAAAAACCTGGTTTGAGAGTATGAATATAACCTTCAAAATCCCTATTTAGTCAAAGCTTTGCAAATCATTGACATTTTGCCATCTTAATAACATTTTTCACACTAAATTTCTTGCATTAAATTTCGTGCAAATTAAGTCGAAAATTTAAAATCAATGACATCTTCAATTATTTTATATATGGAAATGAGTAGTATTTCTGGAGAGTTGAAGATTATGTGTGAAATTAAGCGTGATTATCTAAGAGTATCTACATGATTTTTATTACACAGTAAAAAAATCGAAGCTTCAGAAACACCTAGCGATGCGCGATGGAGTACAGTTTTTTTCGGTGTTGAATTAACTATGGATGAAAGAATTATTTCCGGAAATGGAGTGTATGATACACGAAATAGATATGAGATTCTGCAACATCGGTAATATATTTATAAACTCCTTTAGATGTAAATCTTATATCTGATTCCGACTTTAGTTCTCTCCGTTTGCATGGATTCTGTAATGAATTCGGAGTAAATAAAACACTGAATGGATTCAAAAATCTGCGTCATCGGTGGAATTAAATTTTATTCGGATACAAATGCTACATCCAATTTCGGTGTTAAAACATATATCCCATTCAAAAAGGGTTGTTTCCGAAATCGGAACAAACATACTATCCATTAGCAATATTCAATTAACTCAAATTAAATCATTATTTTTATAAACATGTGATCTGTGGTCGATATCATTAGCGAAGAAATAAAGAAAAATAAAAAAATATCATTTATAATTATACAAAATTAATGTATTTTATCTCTCATATAATGTGTAGGAATCTGTATTATGTATTCTACCCTTAAATCAACTATATCAATAATTACAAATTCCGCAATTAATATGTACCTATCCTATATGTCTAGATGTCATTGTAACTCAATCATTATAGCAGTCATAAAACTAATACACCCTAAGTAATAATAAAATCTAAGCTTATATTAATTTCGGTGACTTCATCGAAATTTACAGCGATAGAAAGGTGTTTGGGGTTGCATGCGAAAAATGTGCAGATCTCAGAAAATTTAAACATTGTTTACTTATTTTCATTGCAAATGTTTGCGATGAAAATACTTAATGCAAGCATTTATTGGAACGAAAATAACAAAATGGCCTAGTGCTGGCAGCCCTTTGCTAGCACCATAGCAAAAACTCTGTCGCATCTGTCTTACATTAAAATCAACCTGCTGTGCGAATTTTGTATTGACCAAATGGCGCCATTGGAAGTTATAGGGATGCAAAGAAATTTAGGGTAACCATCCGCAAAAGTTTTCAAATTTTCTATATCTTAATATTTGGTGTTTATTTTCACTATAAGATCATTACGATTTGAAAATTCTATGATTAAATCGCTTACTAAAGGCATGCCAAAAAGTACAAAAACTACCATAGCTGGCAACCCTATGATTATTTTGAAATCCAATTTCTACTGAATTTTGCCTATAATAAGTTTCATTTGCCACTTGCATTTTGTTATGATTCAATGACTGTACTAGAAGCTATAGGGCAAGGAGCTTTATTTTCCTCAGGAATTTTTCAAATTTAACCAACCAAAATTACCATAGCTGGCAGCTCCAAACGAATTTTTCAAGCAAATTTCTACCAAACGTGGTTTTAAGTAAGGCTCAGCTACTGTGTGAATTCGGTCAAAATAAAAAGACTGAATCAGAATTTATAGTGCCAAAAGCAGTTATTTTTCTTAGTGATTTTTCAAAATGGCACCACTGGCACCAAATTGCCCTCATAGACCAATACATTCTGTAAATTTCAATTAATTCTGATTATTGGATCATGAGTTTCCGTGAACAGAAGTTTTTGATGCTAAAAATATAGGTTAATTGGGAAAGGGTTAATAGGCATGCCCGTTGTAAAATTTCAAATTTTTCACTTTGGCTATGTAGAAAAAGCATAAGATTTATATATGAATTGCTTTTTTTTCAAGAAACGACATTTATTCCGGATAGTCGATGATTTGAAGGTTTTCACTTTCAGCGCCTGCCCTGGCTACAGTATTGCCAACATGCTCATCAAAAGCTACACAAATTTACAACTTAATAATGTCAATGTGACGTAAAAGTTTCGTAATGATTTAATAGCTCTGTCAAAAGTTATCGCAATTTAAAAATTTTCAAATTTTCCCGTTCTCTTTTTAGGCACCTAGCGCACACATGCGGTTAAAAAATTCCAAAACACTATCCGATTCACATTTAGAATACGTTCGAAATTCATTATGCTACCTTAATTTTTGCAAAAATTATTTGTGTACAGAATAATAGGTATATTAAAAATATAACTAAAATGGCCGCCGGCGCCAAAGAATTAAAGATAATTGACATTTAGTGAAACCTGGACCTATTCTGCATATACACCAATGTATCCTGAAAGTTTCAGCTCAATTGGATGGCGCGTTCAGGTGCGCCGAAAATAAGCAAAAGTGACGAATACGAATTTCATTTTATTTAGAATGTATTCATAGATCTTCAAGATCCGAAAGATTTCGCGGATTTCATTCAGAAAGCTTTTTACTTCTGAAACAACTCAAATAAAATTCTTCGATTTCGCAAAATATCGCAATAAATAGCGAAGTGTTTAAAGAACCTTCTTTTAACAAATGAGTGTCCCTTCAGCTTATTTGATTGTGTGGGCCGTGCAAAAGGTTTGGCGTAAAACAATTGCAAAGATGATATTATCTGCAAAGAAAAAATATTAACTTTGTAAAAAAAATTCAAACTCGGACTGTTCAAAATCTATACATTATCCTTTTTTGAGCAAAAACAATGTGCTTATTTTATTTATTATTTGAATAGTCTTAGAATTAAGGCAACATCGAATCGAATAACGATTGTATGAACTATGTGATGCATTTGAAACTCTTAGAGTTCACACATTTCCCTTTGATGTAATTAAATATTAAATCTTTCTCGCATGTGTACTTCTTTTCAGCTATTTCGCCACTATCATTGTAACAGTAAAAGTACCTAAAATATTTTCGATGTCGAGTTTTTGGATGAAAAATAAATTATATTTTTATTACATTTTGCAGGTGGGATCAGAGACATCTGGAAACTTGCCATACGTTATACACTTAAACGGCTCCGGTGGTGGCGGAGTAGTTGGCTCTGGCACATTTATGTTACATGCGTTCTGCAAAAAAATTTAAATAAATCCATAGTAAGCTTATGATCGTGTAATATGTAATTATATATATATATATATATATATATATATATATATATGTATATATATATATATATATATATATATATATATATATATATATATATATATATATATATATATATATATATATATATATATATATATATATATGCTTTCAGTCGAAAAGTTTGTCAAGAATAGTTGCTTGACGGCACACTTATTTCATTTAGTAACTTCTAAGAAAATTAATGGCTTACATCAACAATATAGCTACACTCTTGGTGTAAAATGCCGTCATCATCATATAACATTGTACAATATGGCCTGGATGCAGGGCACAACTTTTTACTGCCATCGAGTAGTCCATTAACGCATGCAGAATATTCTTTCAATGATATGCAAACATTCTTTGCGTTTGCCCTACACACTCCACATCGTTTCTCATATCGGCATGCAGGTAATCCATCTTTGATACAAACATATGGACTGTCAGCACAAACGTAGCCGTCAGGACATAAATAAATTGTGTCACTATCTGGAATGTTCACAAAAATTATGTAAATTATAAATAAATAATATGTTTGATAAGCGAGCTGCGAAAAAATGGTTAAATACGTCAAATAAGCTACTTGAATCAAATGTCGAAATTCATATGAGCTCACATAATTATCTGATTGATTTTGTTGCAGTTTCTTCCATTTCACATCATTTGTTTAACCATTGAATTATAATTTGAATTGGAGCAGTAGCGAAAACAAAAAGAAACAGCTTAAGCTGTGGAGTTAATCAAAGTCTCAAGATATATTTTCTATATCGAGCTAAAAACTCAAGCCACACAAAGTAAACCATATTTCAACATTCTTGGACAAAGAGTATTGAAGTTTTTGTGACAAATTTCATTCAAAAAATTACTGTTTTGAACCAAAGCTGTTGCTGAACGAATGCGAAAAGAAAAACTTCAAAATGCTCAAACATGTTTCAGCTACCTAATTTCCAGCTCCAATGATAACCAGTTTTTTGTATTTATTCATTCATTAACAGTTTACCAAAGAAATGATTACTGCAAAAAAAATTTATGAAATTGTTAAGAGCTATTAATCGGTCGGATAAGCCAACACTTGAACATTTCAACAGTATGATTCAAGTCGAACATTTGAGACGCTGAGTTAAGTCTTCTGGCTATTGCGCAAATCCATAATTGGTCTTATGAAACGGGATGGGTAAGGCGTTATGATGTCTGTACTCACCGTGGCAAACACGAAAGTTCAGTTTTGATAACAAAAACTCAGAGCTCAAGTTTCCAGTGAGTAGCTTCGCAGCGAACAGAGCTTTTATTTGGTCAATAATTGCAAGCGGTTTTCATAAGGCCGAAGCACATTGGCTGCGAAATTTCAAACAGGGGTGGCGAATTTCAATGCAAAATTTTGCATTCGAATGTGTTGAGCCACATTGGCAGTGAAAATTTCGCTGTCAATGCACTGACGAATGACAGTTACATTTATGGCGCCAACGAAGGCGCCAACTTACAACATGCAGACCTAATAAACGAAAAAAATAGAAATTTGGTAAATTCTGACTAATCGAAATATTCGCCTGAATTTCGGTCGCCGGCAATGTGGCCATTACCATACAAAACTATGTATTCGAAATTTTTCAATTTTTGAGGATCGGGCTAACCACAGAGCAGACGAATGTCATTAAATTCTTTAGACTATCTTTTTAAGAAGCCAAGTGCACAGTTTGTTTATATTATTATTGAGTCTATGTGGTTATTAATAGCAAGAGCAGAGTTTAATAGAGCTCCTAAGTTTCGAACTTTATTGGAACGGGTTAATAGAGTGTCATTTAAAAAGTAATTGAAATGAATGGGACATGATTTGTGGGAGAAAGAGATAACTGAACATTTACCAACATTTAGTGAAAGACGGTTTAAAGCGCACCAATTAGAAAAATTTGACATATTGCGTTGGAGAATCGTACAATCGTCAAGTAATTATATCACATTGAAAATCTTTGCGTCATCAGCACAGAGTAAAATGGAGGATCCAGGAGTAAATGTGATAAGATCGTTAGTAGAAATAGTAAAAAGAATCAAATCAAGATGGCTGGCTTGTGGCACACCCGATGTGGAGATTATGTCAGTAGGTAGAGTGCCACAACAACGAACATTTTGTTTCTGACCTGTGAGATAAGATTTAATCCAGTCAATTAATATATTAGAGAACTCAAGAAGATGACAGTTAAATATACGAATATTATGATCCATTTTATCGAGAGTCTTCGTGAGCTCGATGTTAATGCAGTAAACTTGTTAACCTTCTTCGATCGCAAGGATAACTGGATTTGCAAGTTCTATAAAATCAATAGTAGTGGATTTGTCTTTAATAAAGCCATATTGGCAAGTCAAGATAATTGTCTTAGAGCGGTAAGATAACACTTCGGCAATTAAAGCTTCAAAGATGTTGGCAACGAATGGTAATTTGGCGATTGTTCTATAATTGTGCACGATATATCTACTGCGTTTTTTGTGAGTTGAAGCTATAGACAAATATATTCAGAGGTTCGGAAAAATACAAGAAAAAATGGATAAATTAAAAAAGTGACCCAATAGTGCTGAGAATTGATCGGCTCAGCGTTTAGGGAATATGGTCGGTAATTCATCAGGGCTAGAATGAAAACGATTTTCAAGACGAGATATATGATTTAACATAGTGTCAACGTCGATGTATAGGTCTTACATTTATCAAGGTCGTTTTAGGAGAGTCCATTAAGTAATTGAAATTAGTTATGTCGAAGGCGCAGAGAGGTATTCTATACGCAGATTGGAAGTAATCTGCGAACAAGTTACTGATAGCTTGAAAGTTATAAATAGCCATGCTGTCAGAGATAAAAGAGCAAGGGTATCCATCATGATACCTTTTTGAATTTAAATAATTTCAAAAACATTAAGGATGGCAAATCAAAGACTGCCTAAGCTCCTTCATGTAGTTGGAGTAGGCAAATGATGTTTTAGGAACGAATCTGTTTGGTAGGTCCTCATAAAATTTAAAGTCATCTTCTAGGCGCGACGAGCTATTCCACCCCTTAATTTTCAAATTTTTGAGATTGATTAAATCTGCTTTGATCCATGGAAAGCGTTTCAGAGGTACAGAAAGACTCAAAGTTACACAACGCGCAAAGCAACCGAATAAGGCCAATGACACACTCGGCGGTTCCACCGAAGCATTTAATGCTTCGGTTTAGCAAGTTGGTTGACACACACAGCGGTTTTCAGGAGTTTTTATCGAGTCGGTTTGTCGGAGTATCACATAGATGCTTGTGAAAAAAGTTGTCGTTTACATATGCATATATATGTATATACATATATATGTATATATATGCATATGAATTTTGACAAAGTGATTCTAATACTTATATTCTTTGAAAATCGGTAATTGCCTACTTTTAGAAACTAAGGTCCCACAAATGTTTCATTTTCCAAAACTGTATCATAGCCATTCTTCAAAAATCTATTTGCTTATCAGATTTTCATTCCCATATCCCATGCATTCATCAATGCATCCTGAAAATTTCAGCTCGAACCTTTATGAGTAAATTATGTCGATGGATATAAATCGGAGATGTTAAAATTTGTCACAGCTTACGTTAATAAAAATTAATGATTTGCTGCAATTGGTCACTTCAGTCAAGTATGCACTGTGAGCTGGTGTCTGGTGAGAATCAGTTCATACTTTCAAAACCACTTAGTCAAAACAATATTTCAATAAAATTTTCAATTTTAATCATCCCGCAAAAACAATTCAACTTTCATATGTAGAGCTTGGCGCAGACGATGCGATGTATATTAATGCCACGAAAATACGTCTCTGATTAAAGTTTAGTGTGATACAGACATGCTCAAGGTCGTTAGTGTCAGGTGTTTCAATTCGTATACTGTCAGTTCTTTTAATACAGCGAGGACAGGATCGTCGGGACAGCCACGATGGCGAACACGCCGAAAAACAGCAAAGTTACTGTTGAATAGCTCTGTGTGATTGATGTTTTCACACAGCCAGGCTTCAGTTAAGTCAATCAGGTCGAAATTTGATACTTATGAAATGACGTACGAGTTATTAATTTTAGAGCGCATACCCCTTACGTAGGCGTTGTACCCCTGAGACTTCTTTAGTCCATTTTTTGAATTATGGCCTGACATATTCATGCCACGTTGTTTGTGCTTAAGAACGACCTCCCTGATAATGCAAGAAAAAGACCAGTAGCTGTTACATGCAAAAGTGTCGAAGCACCACTCAGGTATGATGACTTTCAATGATGACACACACTGATGGCTCTCGATTTCGTACAGGATATAAAATTGGCCGGAGCGAGCATTTTAATGTACTCGAAAATACTGTTGACATTTGCTTAGACATCATCATTTGTCGTGTCTTCGCCTAGGTGGGATACAAATATAACTTTTGGTTGTATCACGGCTTTAAGTGAACAACAATAAATATTATCAACTGAAGTCACTAATGATAACCAACTTACTCTATTAAAGATAACCAGCTTTCCTTTTTATTGAAATATATCACTTGAATTAATTTTAGTGCACACACCAGCTTGTTTCAGAAAACTTAAAATTAGTTTCTTTAATTGTAGTAATATTCGAGAATTTTAAATCACACTTAACAGAGCATTTCAATTTGATTCGAATATTTCTGACATAGAGTAGTTTCAAAATTATCTAAAGCCTCGGCCACATAGAAAGCGGTCTATCGCGGCGGGAACAATCTAACGATCGTCGCGGGAATCTGCGATATGGGGACGCCACGTATGACGCGATACCTTTCGATGAATAGTTCATTTTGCTCACTCATTTTTAGGCGGTCACTAGATAATCTATAATTTTCTACAACCGAATTGCTTGTCGCCGCGACAGAGACCGGCAGAATTCGGTAGACTGTGTTCTGTTCTGTCTGACAGAGCTGATGCAACACTGCATCATACAACCAGACCGCCTGACTGCATCGGTCAGATAGCAATTTTTCAATTCTAATTTCCATCATTACTTCTCAATTATTTCTACCATTATTTCCATAATTATTTTCATCAGTATTTCTATTTATATTTCTTTATTTCTAGCATTATTTACATCATAATTTCAATCTTGACTTTTGTGCCGACACTGTCTTCTCCTTCATTGATAAGCATCCCTTTCTTTTTTGCAGCACCGCTGGTGTTCATGAGGAATTATTCGTCAAATAGTTCATTTAGACACACTATAGCTGCGTCTACGAGTACAATGTGGCTTGAAAGTGAATTAAAATTAGTCAATCCGTGCTGTATTGTCGACCTGATCAGGATTTTTTTTGGACTGAATTGACCTTGACATTAAAAAACCCGGATCGAAGGATTGAAAATTTTGCAGTTCTATTTATGTATATGACTTTGCAATGCGACATACTTCACCATTGTAGAACTGGCTGAATTGTATTCGGTCGATCCAGTCACTACTTTGGCTTCTTAAACATTTTCATTTCAATCCAAGTCAGTCCAAGTCGATCTGGTTTGTATATTATGCTTATGTTAACGTTGTAAGTATATTGATAATTGGGTGGAAGACGATGACGATCAAGCTCAAGCTACCTCGATCTGGCTTTGCACAGTTATACGAATCTTAGGCTTGCGAGTTTGACTGGGATTTCAACCCTCTAATGGAAAGGATATCAAGGTAAATCTTTCAAAGGCAGCCCGTAAGTTCTTTTCACAAATGAAACAGATCAGCTGAAAGACAATTTTGGAGTAAAGTTATGCATACCTTCAGCACTGCCTGATAAGTAACATGGTGGATGGAGCTGGTGCCCCTCTGTTTTTAATTATTTCACAGTTTTTGAACCATTGGATTCCACTGTTCAATAGTTGGTGATGACCGTCCATATTTGCGTTCGGCTAATGGCAGCTACTACTGATTGCTATTTTCATTCACTTGTAGTTTTGTGCCTAAATTTAACATGCGTAATATCAGAACAGCAACCTTTACGTATTACAGGTTGGGAGGCGAGTTGGAAGGAATTTATAGCCTAGACAAAAACCAGTTGATGCTCAAAATATTTTCGAGAAAAAAAATGTCAGACGAAGCTCAAAATGAAAACGGAAATGAAAACAAAACTTCTACAAAAACTTAACTATCTTCAAAATCAAATTTCGCTTGCGTTTTTTTGGAATTTTTGCATCGATTTTTCTTTCTGAGTATTGAGAATAAAAAAATGTAGAATGTTGAACATACAGATTGTCCTGAATTTACAGCTGTTAACGCCCTATTTTAGAGATAACGACACAATAAATTTTAAAGAGTAGCAATAATAGAGATGTATTTAGCTTCTAATTTTTCCCTCCTACATGTTTTGAATGTCCACGATGTTAACAAAAGAAAGATGACTTACCAGGCAATCTAAACTTAAATTCTGTAATGCATATCACAGTCGAAAGATTTCCTAATACACCGCACGACGTTGGACCATCAATAGCTCGAGCTAGGCCACCACCAAAACTTTCATCATCCAAAAAGTTGTTCCTATTCCATTCTAATGTATCAGATTCCTGTGCGGCAATAATTGACAGACTCAAATGGAAAATGCAGTTTAACTAGAGGGATCACATTTGAAAAAAAATAATACAAAATCAATATTAAATCAAACGGATTTTCAATATTTACGATTTGAAAATGCATCGCCAATTGAAAGTATAATTTGAGCGATGTGCACTACGAAGACTAGCAGTTGAAATATCATAATTTGGTTTAGACTTAGCTCTTTATATAAGTAAATGAATTTCCATAGAAATAATAATTTTTATCTAACGCAAAAGTATACTTCAAACTTTTTTATGCTGAATAGTCATAAACAGTTTATCTACATTTGCATATTTAATATGACGAAAAAAAGGCACAAGGATATGACTGAAAAATAAGCAGATAATTACCCCTGAGCTTGAAAGATAAAGAAATAGGCGTGAGGCAGCGATGCTACAATACATATAAAGTTGCCAAAAATAAGCTGTAGTAGCGAAGATAAATGCGATGTATAGTAAAAAAAAAACAAAGCATGGAGCATCATTCTTTAGTAAAACAAATAGTTTATTTTGAAAGTTTAAAAGTTTAAGTTAAATATTCAATTATAGGAACTTCTAGGTAGGACAATGGTCGCTAGCGTTTGTGTTCCTTGGTTCAAATCCAGCCATTGATATGTAAGCAGCACGCCGGGTTTTGAGTTGAGCCAGCTGTATTAGGTCTCACAGTTAAAGTAGGGGTGAGTTAAGTCGGGAAATAAATGACTCCACACTCAAACATATTGATTGTGAATTAAGCTTCCACCAACTTCATTCGCTCTTCACTAAATAAGATAAATGAATTCAGGTTGATTTAATAGAAAGCTAATGTTTCTGAAAGTACATGAAGTTTTAAGCAATATGAGATAAGAAAGTATATTTTTGATTGATTACATATGATATAGACCTGCAGAGATAAAAATCAAAAGAATATAGAACTTCAAGAAAACTGCCTTTGTCACAAATTTGAAAAGATCTTAATAACGAGGACCAACTTTCATTTTTGTAACTTAAGTTCCATATTAGCATTATAATGGGACAAAAGTATTATTTTAGCAATGCATCAGTTCATATTGGATAATTGCAATAGACATTCATTATTTAAAAAGATAATTGCAGTAAACTTTCATTTGTGTGATGCCGTGTACGTTTAGTTTCAGAGAAAAATTTCACTTAGTGCCATTGAAAGGAAAGTCAAAACCGGAGAAAAACTCCGCCCTTAAATATACAACAAAATCACTATAAATTCAAAAATTCATTTGACGATTTGCTAAATCTGTATTTCTGTGTTGTTTTAGATGTAAATCATAGATACATATCGAGTAAATTATTCTCTTTTATCTGAAAAACCACGAATCAAGATAATAGTGCATTTAGATTAGTTAATCGCACCTTATATAAAAGCTTCATATAATTTTTATATTTTAAAGATTACATAATAGTAGAAGAAAGTATTGTGTTTTCACATTTAAAAATGCAGTCGAGTATAGTTAGACATTTGAATATATATTTTTTTCGTCGTAAAAACGTTGATTTGAAATTTTCCTGTACCTTCAGCTCGCTATTGTGTTTTGTGTTGGTTTGGTGATAGTGCGAACTCAAATTCAATTCGATGAAAATGGAACTGTTGTTGAAGCGATATCGTCCGATTGTGGTGTATTGGGATCTGTATCCGGTATTTACTGCGTAACGGAAGTGGCATTCAAATTAGATCTACGTAAGTAATATATCAGGATATAATTAGTAAAAATATGGGCAAAATGTCAGAATATAAGGCTTATGCAACGAAATGCTTTCACGTTTGCCAACAGCAACTAGAAAAACATATTTTACCTCATATTTTCCTACAGAAAAAAAAGAGGATATGGTCGAAACTTTAAATCAAAATTAAAGAGAGTATGGATATGAATCACGAAATCCCTGAATAGTTAGTACTTTGAAAATCTTTGAAATTCTAATATATTAATAAAATCATTTACGTTCTTTTTTCATAATTATTTCGAAACAACATATGATAGCCATATATTTTCTTCTCGTCTTAACAACAAGCCATAAATTTGAAATTATTTTCATCTCCATTTATTTTTTTTTTCTTAGTCTACTTTTTGTGTGTACAAATGTTGATATTTGTTTTGGGGTGTGGATTTTGTGTGAAATGAAGTGTTATTATTTAAGAGTATCCTATTTTATGGAACCAATGTCGCCTTGTGTACGGCCAAAAGAAACGATTATCGATCAGGGACCCGAAACCGAAAACTCTTGACGCTTATTCACTGCAACTACTAATAGTCATATTCTATCGCGATTTGCATATCTGTGTGCAAATTGCTATTAGTACTTTTCTTTTCTTTTTCTTTTCTTTTTCATAGTATTTGTACAGTTGATACGTATGTGCAGTATATGGCTAGTTTGCAGTATATTACCGGTAATGAACTTAGAAAAAGACAGAGTCTTTGTTCATAAAACATGTTGTGGTTGCAACATTCAAGCAAGGATTTCACTTGGTTTGTAACGTTCTGCTTATACAAGGTGGACCATCTAGTGGTTTCTTTTCAAATCATCGGTTATTCTGACACTGAAAGCGGTTTTCCGCTCGAAATCTTGACAGAAAGTCAGTATTATACCTCCGCGGAGCGAAATGAGTCGCTTTACGCTTGAGCAACGTTGAAAAATATTGAAAAATTATTTCCAAAGTAATTGCTGTGTCGCTCAAACAGTGCGTTTTTTGAAAATTAGCTTTGGCCGGAATGAAGCACCCACCGCGCCTGCTGTACGCAAGTTTGTGCAAAAAGTTTGTGAGACTGGTAGTGAGCAACACTCATGGCTTCCGTCGTCGTACGGTGCGCACCAACTAGAATATGGCTGCTGTAGCCGAACACGAGCATCAACTCGCCGTCTATCTCAACAGCTCAACATTTCACGCACTAGCCTGAGGAGAATTCTACTCAAAGATCTCGGACAATTCGCTTACAAGGTCCATTGACTCAGCAATTGAAGGCGCACGACCATCCATTTCGTTATCGCTTCGCGATTTGGGCCTTAGAGTAGCTTGATTTGGACAACGAATTTGAGCGAATAATCATCTTTTCTGACGAGGCGCATTTTTGCACCATTGCCGCATCTGGGGCTTGGAAAACCCGCACATTATTGTTAAAAAGCCAATGCATCCACAGAGTGATAGTTTGGTGCAGATTGTGTAGTGGTGGCATCATTGGTTTAGTTTTCTTCGAAAATGAGGCTGTGAACAACGTTTCGGTCAACGGTGAACGTTACAGAGCCATGTTATTCGACTTTTTTTTACTGAAATTGAAGACATAGATTTGGACAACCTTTGGCTCATGCAAGATGGTACGCCATGTCACACAGCCTATGCCACAATTGATCTTTTACACACCAAATTCCCAAATTCGATGTCCATTGGCCGCCTCGGACCTGCGATTTCACCCCTTTGGACTTTTTTTTTGTGGGGAACCGTGAAAGATCGATGCTATGCCAACAATCCAGAAACGATTCAAGCACTTAAAGCCAATATCATCCAAGCTATCCGTGAGCTACAGCCCAAAACTATCAACAAGGTTTTGGAAAACTGGAGTGACAGAATGCGCTACTGCAAAGCCAGCCGAGGCAGCCACCTGAACGAAATTGTGTTCCATCATTAATGGGAATGTTTATTCTTAGTCATAAAGCCATAATACATGGAAAAAAATTATAGTTTGTTCATTTTGTTCCATTTTTAAAAAAAAAATTGTATTTGGCCCACCCTGTATACCATTTGCTTAGTTTATGTTTGAGAATTGTTTGTCAATGGCAATTTAGGACAAGTGAGAAACAAAACATAATTGAAAAAATTTGCATAAGTTAGTAAACAGTTTCAATTGAAAATTGGTACTGTCAAAAGAAGAATATCTTGCAGTTTCGAGCATTTTCGAAAAACGTATCTACATTCAAGCAAAACTTTTCATTAGCTCCTCACTTCGAACATCATAAGGCGATTACCACTCTGCCCTACTACGCATTAAGATTCTATCTGCATTTTTCTCATTTTTGAGTCAACACCGGATTCGAAAACTATACATATACTCCATTGCACAATTCTACGAAATTTGAAAAACCTTTCTTTTGTGGAAGTATGTTAAAATCAGTATTGAAAATGCACTCTCCAATACCTTCAGTACAAATCAAAACACAAATCAGTGAATAACTTGAAAGTACTAAATGTAGATAGAACCTTTATGCTTAGTAGGGCAGTACTGCTTTCGAACTTCTGCTAAATCGACAACTGATTCAAACCGATCCCTTCGCTAAAATCATTTCGACTGCCCACAGTCCTAAATTTTATACAGCCTCGTCTGAAAAACTTCGTGGATGAAAACCTTAATAATAACCCTACACATGTAAAATATTTACATGCATATTTATATGTATATAAATATCAAAACTTACCATCTTTGGTATATTTTCAGTCGATTCGACAGTATTTTCCTGCCCTACTGGCTTATTTTGTGCAAACCGTCTAGAAATATGTGTGGTTGATGAGCCAGCTTGTCGACATAACCGAGGATGTGATTTTTGTTCCGAAAACGCAACGTACACTTGCGTGGCACAGAGACAATATGCTGCGTGTAACAACGGTGTACCGAATGTTAATGCGGATTATTGTCCCGAATCTTCGCCCTATTGTAGTATGCCCTCTGATAAACAAGGCGTTCCTTTTGTTCAGTGTTCCAGTGTGATTCAGGTAAAATATTATTGTTCTAATAACTTTATTCCCAAGAAAATTAGTTTTACTGACAGTTCATAGTACAACGAATAAGCATTTAATTCTTATTGTTTTTTTTATTTTATTTATTTTTATATAATTTTTATATAAGTTTTATTAATATATATTTTGATTTTTTGTTGTTTAATTGTTGACTATTTATTATTTTTACATTTGGACGCTAATAAAACTAGCAAAAAAACTTTCAAATAAAATATTGCCTGGTAAATCCATTTTGTATTGAATTAAATTGATTTGACAGAGCATGGCATGCGAAACACTGGAGCCACCTATACCAGACCCGCCAACGCCAGACCCACCAAACCCACCTCCAACAAACGAAACAGAATTCATTTGTCCAGGTTTTGGCAAGTTCGCAGATCCTTTTGATACAACATGCAAAACGTACTATAATTTCGTTATTTTTTCAACACGTGCGTAATTTAATGATTTACTATGTTTCAGATATTACTACTGCTATAACGACAACGGTGTGCTCACTGCAATGCAATTCAAATGCACACGCAACACAGTATTTAGCGAAGAGAAACAAATGCGTGTTGAGGATACCCTATGAATGCTAATATTTAAACTATAGGGAAAATAAACCTAAATTCTAATTTAATTACGTTTAATGAATATGCTCTGTGGCAGCAAGGCTTTTTTGAAAAATTGCTCAGCGAAATAAAAGCTTTCGCCTTATAGTTTCGCATGCAGTC
This sequence comes from Nemotelus nigrinus, assembly GCA_947369275.1. Classification (NCBI taxonomy): domain Eukaryota; kingdom Metazoa; phylum Arthropoda; class Insecta; order Diptera; family Stratiomyidae; genus Nemotelus; species Nemotelus nigrinus. The sequence goes on along the minus strand of OX376373.1, from coordinate 38,624,591 downwards.
ATCCATCAGATTAAAGCTAAATTCACACAATGGATGGACTGTAAGTCTAATTTGAGAGAATTACAACTCAACAATTTAGAGAGCGCTGCCAGCTATGTAAAAACAATGAAATTATGAAATTATGTCATTGTTTTTACTAAAGATGAAAATAACAATGATCTTGCAGTGAAATTAATGAGAAATATATTTTTTTTTTGTTTTGGAACTTTTGCTGGTGGTAGCTCTTAAAGCCTTTCTACCTTCATAGCTTTCAACGCAATCATTGATTCGAAATGGAATTTACAGGATAAGATTGGTTCAACATGAAGCAGCTTTGGTTTACTTTTGGTTTTGGCACTACTAAAGATTGTCATTTTTGATATTTTTATTCAAACGGACATCACATCTCAATGAAAATAAGTAATACATATTTAAATTTTCCTAGTTGTGGAAATTTCGCGGATGACCACCCCAAAAAACTTTCTATCCCTGAATTTAAACATGCAAACATCGGATAAAAACCAAATTCACAGTGGACTGATCTTGGTGTGGAGCAATCAAAATAGACTTTTAGTAACAGTGCCAGCAAAGTCTTGCCAGCACATCATTTTTATACTGAGAGATGGTGCCATAAAATTTCTGAATTTTGAAACTCAAGTGAACGACAATCCTAGAAACCTTTCTACCCTATGGCTTCAAGTGCAGTCACTGGCTCAAAGTGGTACATGATCTTTGGTTTGGTCTTTGAAGCATATTTATTAGAATGTGCACTCAAGATCAACACGATTACTCTAGCTTAATTTGAAAATCAGTTTTTCTAGAAGTTCCTATGCGCTAGAGTTTTTTTTTGCTTATTTCAATGAAAACGATCTAATTCCCACATTTCAGGAACATTTACAGACATTTGCAGGAAGTATTGATGTATATTGTGTGAAGAGTCGGTCTGTGTTAAGTTAAAATTTGAATACCTTTCTTTGGCACACGTAATTTCGTGAAAAAGCAAGTACAGTAGAACGCCGATTATCCGAACGCCGATTAACCGAATTGCCAATTATCCGAATCGGTCCTAAGCGTGTAAAACCAAGTAATTTTTCTTTCGTTTTGTTGTAACAAGTTGGAACTCGCTGGAGTCCGGCGCCTGCGTGACCTTGCCGCACGGAAACGAGCTCCAACGTCGAGGCAACTTACTCTGATCAAGATGTTCAAGTGACAAGATATTGTAGAACTGTGTTTGTTAAACTTAATAAAGTTTATTCTATGTGTGACAGTTCGTTTTTCTTTATTACCAGTCTATGTCCGATTATCCGAATTTTCGATTATCCGAATCGACCCCGGTCCCAATTATTTCGGATAATCGGCGTTCTACTGTATGCAGAATGAAAATCGACAGTATTCTAAGATAACGTTTTGGAAATGTTTATCTTTATATGTGTACTGAGTGGATAAAAGTTGACAAAGATTTTTTCCCAAATTTATGTTGTCCTCAGAACATAGGTTTTTTTATTTTCTAAATTTCTTGTAACACTAGTTGATTTTGCGAAAAATGTTGATACATGCTAACCATTCTTGCAGGTTACTTGCCCTTAAACCAAAAACCAGAAAATTTGAATATAATTAAGCGAACGGTGAAGGAAAAGATAAAAATATTTTTGTGGATGAAGTAAAGATTTAAGAGCTAATATGTATTTTAAAAGAAACGAAAAATAAAAACAATAAGTGTTCGGATAAAAAAAAAAAACAAAATAAAACAAAAGTTGACTGAATGAAAAGATTTAATAAATATTTGTAAACCGATAAGCAAATAAAATAATGTATCGTTAACTACAGGATGGCGGGTGAATATTGCTACATTTTGAATTCATATTATCTTTTTTGGTTACTTCAATTGAAAAATAATACATTTCTATTATGCTTTTTATTGGGTTTTAAAAATAATTGAACTTAAATGGTCCCCACGCTCGAAATTTTTTGCTGCGATTTTGTTTGAACAGTACCGGCTATGTGTTTAGTTGCACCATATTGTTGAAAAGATTGGTAGAGTTGAAAGGCATTCTCTTCCGCTTAGCTCTGAAAAGATACCTCTTTCAACATCCAAGTACTGTTTTCCAGTGATAGTAGCTGTAAGACCGTTTTTTTCAAAAAAGTAGGGCCCAACAATGCAGCTTGATGAAACTGCACAACATAGTTGTCCCTCGAAGTGGCTGATTTATGGAGTATTTGTAGGTAAAAGTCACTATATTTGACAATTTTGTTTGTTAACATTGTCGTTTAGATCAAAATATCGTTCACATAAAAATACGGTTTAAGATGTTTTCATCCTCTTCCGAGATTTGGGCAAAATTCTCTTCCAGTACGAATCCAAAGTAAATCGGCAGATTGGCTGCCTTCAGTTAACTTATTAGCTGAATTTCATAAAGAAGTAACTATAAATCTTTATGCAGACCTGTCTGCAGTGACTGTCTGCTGATACTAGTTTGAGCAGATAAGCTCCTCGTTGAAACTCTAGGACTGACTTGCATGGTTGCAATTACAGCAATGATAGTTTCCTGCGACTAAGCTGAGGGGTCTCGTTGATAAGACCTTTTTCTGGTTGCCCCACTATCGGCAAAATTGCGTATGAGCTTCATTATAGTCCACCTGCTCAGAGGAGTGCCGCCAAATGGGCACCTAAATTCTCTCTGGACCGAAATCACAGACATTAATGGGTAATAGCGGTGCACAATCCAAATTCTTACCCGGAAGTGATGTGTGGTGATTGGTACTGCGTGTTGTTTGGTCACGATTCAATGCCTATTTTTTTTTTTTTTTTTGTTACCGCTGACTTAGCCGGGTCTATCTAAAAAAAAAAATTCTCACCCGCGTCTTTTCTTCCTTATTGTTATCAGCTCTCCTTATTGTTATCTGACTCATGATATTCAAAAGACTGCTTTACTTCAAATTACTTCACCATGTAACTCGTGTTTCCTTCTTTTATGTACAGCTCCAGTTTTGTGCCACCCGTTTGATCTGGATAGTACAGCTAGTTCAGATCTTTCGAGATCGTCTGAAGAAGCCAGTATCTGGATGGATACTGGCTTATCCAGGCATCCCTCTTGTTGAAGTGCCAGAGTCTCGTCCTACTTTTTCCAAGGCTAGATTGAAGAAGAGGCAGACGAGACCATCTCCTTGTCGGAGCCCATTGATGATGTTGTTCGGCCTGAATTCTATCAAACAATTAGAACCATACTATGGTGGATCTATTGGCTCGTATTAAGATAATTGAGGAGACTTAAAAGTGCCCAGCGAGCTCTCTTTGTTATCAGAAGACCGGACCGATATACATATATCGCATAATGAATTTGGCGAAATAATGAAAACGAGCTGATTCGGAAAACGGAGCGCAAAGATAGCTCCTGTAGGATCTTTATCAGCTGGCTTAGATTGCAAGACAATGGCGACTCATGGAAATGCTATTTTGTTATGATGACCTCTGAACAAGTCTGAGGAGATAAAGTCACACCTAGGCTAAATTTAAGTCTGCATAGGTTAAGTTGTTTTTAGTTAGATATAAGCTAGATTTTGTTTAGTAAAGAAAGTTAGTTTTAAAGTGATATTTAGACATGTCATCCCCAGGTGAATGAATTAATCAGCTAATATATGTCTGAGTGTGTAAGAGAATAAATGTTGGCTGGTAAAATAAAATGTTTCATAAACGAGAAGATACATGAGGCAAAAGATTATATTCACTAGATTGCAAATTTTAAATAATTATTGCATTTGTATTTGATTCCAAAGCAACACTTTCACTTAAAACCGTTAAAACTGAAGCTTAAAAATGGTTAAATTTTATCTTGAAATAGATACTATAATCAGTACACATCACAAAACTCAATTGATAATTTCCTAAATCTGCATTTCTGTATTGTTTTAGATGTACATAAATCATTGAAACGTAACGCCTAAATTTTTTCTTAAACGCGTAAATTTCTCTTTCATCGAAAAAGCCACTCATCAAGCTTTATCTATTATGTGTATTTGCATATTCAGGTATCAAATAAAGATAAATGAACTTGTATCTATTTTTCATGAACAACAAATTCTTTTTATGCATTCGCAAAGAGAAATTAGATTAGATTAGAAAACCTTATATAAAAGCTTCATATCATTTTTATAGATTCAGGATTACATAATAGTAACAGAGAGTATTATTTTTTCACATCTAAAAGTGCAATCAAGCGCAGTAAGATATTTTAATTAAACCTTTTTTTTTTTATTTTAAGATTGCATTTGAAATTTTTGTGTTCTTTTAGCTTGCCATTGTGCTGTGTGCTAGTTTGGTGATTGTGCGAACTCAAGCTCAATTTGACGATAATGGGGGACCCACTTTCGACGCACCTTTGTCCGATTGTGGCATACTTGGATCTTTGTCCGGTGTTTATTGCGTAACGGAAGTTTCATTCAAGTTAAATCTACGTAAGTAAAATATCAGGATAATACATAAAGAGATCAAATAGAGGCGGATGTTTATGTTTACGAAAATTCAACATTCAAATGTTTTCACGTTTGCTATAAAAAAGTTTTTTATATTTTTTGCGCTGTTCACATATTGTGGTATAAAAACAAATGACGGATATATATTTTGTTTTAAATATATAGTAAATTGTTTAGGCTTTCATGCAGTGAAATCTCTGCAAAAAAATAACCCTTGATAGAAAATAAGGATAGAACCTAAAAAATGACTAAATATTTAGTGCTTTCAATACCGTTGAGATTCTTACTATGATTTTGAGAAATGATAGAATATACCACGCCTTGAGTGCGGCCATAAGTAATGTCCCGCTGGCCTTGTTATTGATCAATGCCCGGAAACCATGAATTGCTAGCCAAGTCTTATCACATATACAATACAACTACTGATAAACATAATTCATGACCTCGCTAACTTTTATTCGAGCTCTTATACAAAACCTCATGGATGTAACTTTTAGTAATTACACTGCATATTCAAAATATTTTCAAAATAAATATCTTTATGAATTCAATGTTTACCACTTAATATATTTTCAGTCGATTCGACAATATATTCCTGTGCTTTTGGCAAATTTTGTGCAAACCGTCCAGAAATATGTATGGCTGATGGGCCAGCTTGTCAACATAACCGAGGATGTGACCTTTGTTCCGAGAATGCAACATCCACTTGTGTGGCACAGAAACAGTATGCTACATGTACCGATGGTGTACCGGATGTCAATGTGGAGAATTGTCCAGAATCTATGCCTTATTGTAGTATGCCCTCTGATAAACAAGGTGTTCCTTTTGTTCAGTGTTCCAATATAATTAAGGTAAAATATGATTGCTCAAATATTTTTTCACCCGGATTATACTTGTTGTAATTTCCGGGTGAAAATATTACTAATAGAGCATTGATTATGCAATTGATTCATAAAGTTTGTTTATTTTATTGATTTTAGTTTATGTTTAGTTATGTATTTATATTGAATATTTTTCATTGCATATGATATTGAGAATATTGTGTTTTGCATTCCATATTGTAAGCACTTTGCTTTTTAATACATATTATTCATTTGACTTGCATGCACAACTAACAAAGCAACATTTTGAATCTTATTATTATAAATAGCGCAACAATGACCTCACCGTTTCTTATGGCAATGTGGCGTATATTAACATTAACAAAGGGTATATCTTGGTGCCTCTTCAATAATTCTGGTCTCATAACCTCCCAAAGATACTCTTTTATTCAACAAGAATCATTTGCCTCTGTTCTGCTCTCCCAAATCTGCAATCAACATTCAAATAATGAGAACCATAATGTAATCGAACCAATCTGAACACACCGAGCAATTCCTTTTTTTGACGCTTATTATAATGATTGATCAGAGCAACATGTTAACACCCCAGCGGGGTTTATTATCGTATTGGCAAAATTACTTCAATGAACACTATTTCAAACATAGAAAATAAATGAGATTTTTGTATGTTATTGTTGGACTTTTGCCAAGATGTAAAAATAAGTGCATAAAACAAATACATATGCATACGTATGTGAAAAATATATGAAAGTTATTCCAGCATTAAGTTATGTCAGACGTCACCTAGCGCTACATGCAAAAGATTTCAAATAAGTTTACTAGCTAATTGCATTGCATGATGAATCGATTTTGTATTTAATTATTCTAATTTGACAGAGTATGGCATGTGAAGAAATCTTTTCTCCAAATATTACAACACCGGAGCCACCTACACCAGATCCACCAACACCAGACCCACCAACGCCAGACCCACCAACGCCAGATCCACCAACGCCAGATCCACCAACGCCAGATCCACCAACGCCAGATCCACCAACGCCAGATCCCCCTACACCAGATCCACCAACTCCAGACCCACCAACACCAGACCCACCAACGCCAGATCCACCAACTCCAGACCCACCAACTCCAGACCCACCTACGCCAGATCCACCAACGCCAGATCCCCCTACACCAGACCCTCCAACGCCAGATCCCCCTACACCAGACCCACCAACGCCAGATCCCCCCACACCAGACCCACCTACACCAGAACCACCGTCACCAGACCCACCAACCCCAACTCCAACAAGCGAACAATATTTCGTTTGTAGTGATTTTGGCAAGTTCGCAGATCCTTCTGATACAACTTGCAAAACGTAATATATTCTCTTAATTATTTCAACATTTGCGAAATCTAACGATTTACTATGTTCCAGATATTACTACTGCTATAACTACAACGGTGTCTTGACTGCAATGGAATTCAAATGCCCATACAATACAGTATTTAGCAAAGAAAAAGAAAAATGTGTGTTTAGGATACCTCCTGAATGCTAATATTGAAAATATAGAGACATTATTGGTAAAGTTTCTCGGAACCAATGGATGTGCTCGTGCTGTCAATTCATAAATATATTACAAATTCTGTGTACAAAATGATGTCACAATAAAATCATAAGAACTACTTATATTTATTTATTAAGATTTGAAAAAAATAAACAAATTTGAGGGGAAAAATTTTTTTTCACGGTCAATAAAGTTTGACGCCTTTAATTTGATTCAACGAAAAATCAAATTCTCCTTTCAATTTCAATAATCTATTTAACGGTTTTATTCTTTATTATTTAAATGTACATTTGTTCATAAAATAAGGTTTTTTACACTTCTCGCGATTCGCAGTTTATGATATTTTCTCGGAGTCCTTCCATCAGACTTTTGATTTGATATTCTGTTTGTTTGATCTCATTATTAACGGAGCTCCTCCACGTTTTTAGGTCTTTAACTGCTTTTAATTGCCTTTAACGATTGCTCAATATCGTTCGATCGGTCGAAGCCTTTGGGACATTTGGTGGACTTAGCTCTTATTCCACAAAATTCACAAGTGCCAATATTTTTGAAATCATTGTATCGTGTATTTTACATAATGAGTACACACAGAGAAAAGTGTAATGAAACTGCTTGAAAAATGCAATCAAATCAACTTCCTCTATAGTTAATTTTTTGTTGATTACACAGTGTTTAATTTTATCATTGGTCTTTATAGTACTGTAGTTAATCCTATGTACTACATTATTGTTTAATTCATCATCAGACTAATAAAAACCATTAAACCAAAGTTCATTACAAGAAAGATGAAAATCACCCCTCGGATTGTTAAAAGGATTACACGTCTCTAACCGCAAAAGCAATGAATTTAACAATACCTAGCAATCAAAAGTATTATATTTAGAAATTTATTTTCTCTCACTCTCTTTTCCAAACGAACCTCGAAATTTAATAAAAAACAGTTTTTGTTGTAAATATTTTATTGATATGTCTTTATTATAAAAATACATATAGTTCTTTGTAAAACTAATTATGTTGAAAATGAGAATTTTCAAAATTTCTTAAATATATTGTTAAGATTGATTTTAACATTACGGGGGGAATTGGTTTTTTTATTGAATGCTGGTGAAAAAATCTCAAAAGCTTTTTTAAAGCACATACGTCAGAAAAAGTCCGAGGACAAGCAGTTTGCATACAAGGGTATTTAGAGATGGATTGAAATTTCTGGTATCATTTTAAGTGAAACATATAGTCATTCAAACAGTTAAATCTAAAGTTACGAGCCAAGCAAGCAATCATTTTTTTATTTGATTTTGTTGAAACAGAAATTTAGCTTATTAAAGAATGTATCTTAGATGAAGACTTAGAATTATTTATATCAATCTCATAAAAATCTCTTTGAATAAAATCCCACACATTATAGCTTAAAGTAGAGTATTTTAAATTCAGTACAAAAATTAGCTTGAACATAGCATCTCAAGCAGCCAAAAAAGAGGGACTGTTTTGAAAATCGGCATCAGATACAACCTAAAAGTTTTGCCCTCCACTACAATAATTGGTTGGATACATAAATTCATATCGTTATATTTTTCTTCAAGCTTTTCATACTTCACTTTAATGTCTCCTTGGTTATTCACAACCAATAAACTACTATCCAACGAATCCTGAATTGAAAGAGTTGCCAACCTCCTATATTTTCCTTCATTTACTTTGAACTTCCTTCTTATAGGCTGTAAGCAGTGTAATAATTTGAACGCTATCAAATTTTTTTCATCTGCAAACAAAAGATTGACAATACTTAATAATGTGGCCAGGATGACATTTCTTAAAACATATGTTATAAGTACAATTATAAACAATTAACTTACTGGTTTCAGTCTGATAATACACTAAAATTTCTAACAGATCGTTTGCAGACTCTAGAGTTATGCTTTCTTCTTTTAAGATATTCAAATAAACCCACAATGAAATTGTCCCATTTAAAATATAGATTTACTGACTTTTCTCTCTCCAAATAATGAAATAAACTTGAATAACCTAGTCAAATGAAAAGATAACGTGTGAGAAACTATCATGCTTGTATTAAAATATTATTACCAGTCTTAAGCCGTCAGATTGAGCTAACAACGGCAACTCAACAAATATATCGTTCGATGATTTTGAAAGCATTGCACTCCTTCGTAAAAGAAACGTTGACTTCCATTTCTGCTCAACAACTATATTTCAGCCAGGTTTGGTTTTGTGTGACTTTAATCTATTTTACCATAATAGTTAATGCGTTATTTAAAGATCTGAACTTTCATAAGAGTAAAAAACTGTGGTTCCGTTCAAACTAACAGCCGTTTTCATACAAACAAAAAAATAATTCTACCTTTGTTTTGATCTAAAACAGGCTCACGAAAAACACCATTTGATTAGTTCACTATGAGTTTTAACTTGAATTGCGGCCAACACAAAAAACACCAATTGATTAATTCACTATGAGTTTTCATTTAAACTGTGACCAACTAATTAACTAACTACAAAGAACGATTTTCCGTCCAAACGCACTATTTCACGCTCAGAATTTTCATTACTTTCCAGTAAATACAATTTTTTCAGTAGATGCATAGTGAAAACCACTACTGCTTAGTAAATTTTACACCCGTGCTATTAGATATGTAGTGAAAGATACTATTCAGTAATGAAAAGTATTACAAGTATGGGAAACAGACTTCTTTAATATATGACCAATAGTTAATTTAGATTACTTGATAGTGAAATTCATTACATATTTATGTAGTGAAAATGCTTTATTACAATGAAATCAATTTTATTTCATTGAAAATTAACAACGCACCTGCGAAAATCAACCATATTTGTCCAAATTCATGAGGATTGTAATCAAATTTGAACTTTACTTGGATTTTCTGGAATTTGTTAATTTTATTTACCTGGATAATAAATTTAATGACACAATTTTCTCTATGTGTAAGAGCTCAATCAGGGCAAAATTTTAAAGGCTCATTACGCTTTTTTACAAGCGGCAGTAAATGTTTCTGAAGACATTCCTTGATGGAGATTTCCGAGTTGATCGTACTTGTTGTGAAGAATGGTGGTGCTTTTTATCGCAATTGCAAATGACTGCCAACCATTTCCTTTTGCATCAAACTTTTCGAACTAAACTCATTTTGCTTCTTGTAGAAGGTCCCAAAAGTGTATTGAAGTCAAATTTAGGGTACGTTTCATCGTCCAAAACAAGGCAGAAATTGTTCTTCAGGTTGTCTTTGTAACATTATTGCTCTCCTCTCAATGGATTTTCTCAATGGTTTTGCATTTCTTTTTGAAATTTTTTGTTTCTTGTATGACTTTGCACCTATACTTTTTTGATTTTTTACAATTGTCAATTGCGATGTTTTACACTGTTTCTCGATGTCACGAGGATGCCGACCAATTCGCATGAATTGCTTGCACTTGTCACCGGGCCAACTCGGACGTCAACTTCTCTGTTTGTCTTTATTGGAACTCTACGTTTTAAATTTTCGATTGGCCGTTTTACAGCTCTTTCCGATACTTTCACTTTTTTCGCAATGACTTTATTGTTCTCATATCCAGGGTAATCAAAACTGTCTGTAGCCAAGAGCTTCTAGGTTTGATTTTACTTTGGCTTTTGAACTCATGCGTTAAATAAATAAGCTATTCTTCTGCAGTACAACTTCTTCCTAACCCAAAAACAGTTTATCTTATCAATTCTAGCGGAGCTTGTTTTCGCCAAGTGTGCGAAATGCCCACGCTTCTCAATTGAAATAATGAAAATCAAGAAAAAAATGTGTAGTTTAAAATAAATGCCTATTTTTCAGTCAAATTTACAAAATTCATAATGCATATGCACAATTACAGGGGCTGGAAACACATTTGCTCTTTTGTTCATTGAATGAAGTCTTATCTTTACATTTCAGTTTGATTTCGGTAAGCGTACCATCATTGTTCCAGCAGTAGAAATATCTGAAACCTTAGGGATTTATTGTATTGCATTTTCAGTAAAAACAGATTGAAGTTTCGTTTTGCAAGTTCGATTAAATGGATCTGGAAATTTTCCGTAATCGGTGCACACAAGCTCGCCTGGCGGTAGCATCAACAGTAACTTCGTCGCATTGGGCACTCTGTGGATGTTACACAAATAATTTTTAAATGGCTTTGCCTGCTAAATAATTTTTAAATGGCTTGACCAAGCGCTTTCTTCCTCTACTATTATGTCCACACACAGAATACATGTAATTCAATACGTTGAATTATTTCCAACCAAAATGTAAAATACGAATATCATATTAAAATATCGTAAAGTCGAGAGTTCCGACCAGTCGGGAGTTTCGACCATTTGTCAAAAAACGCCATATTGGTAGAGTTTGGCTTTTCCAATTAGCTTTTTTTTCCTCATTCGACATTGCCTCACTTTTGAGTAAGAAGACGTCGCATCAAGACGTGTATTTTGCATAGTGCTATTAAACATTTCTATTCGATTTGCAAAGTTTTATTCATAATTTGTGTTTGGTGTTGCGAAACTTATTTTTTCAGCTGGATAATAAAGGTAAATATCATTTCATATTCTACAGGTCCATATCTTTCTTTGTGATAACACAAATTTCGGAAAAAAGTTATGCGTCGATGTGCAGTCGGCCATTTTGATGATGCAGCGTGTCGGGAGTCGTGACCACCTAATTGTCTGGAGTTTGGACCACCCATAAATTTGACATTTCTCTACATTTATTCGCATCTGCCACTCATGTTTTGGCTATTATTTATTGTTTTAGTCATCATGCCGACGCACAAATATAAAAATGTTCCCAGCAAACCAGAACATGAAATTTAAGACATTGTGGATGCCATCAAAGCTGTGAAGCTTGATAATAAACCGAAACAGACCACTGCCATTACAATTAAAATTGATAGATCCTTATTGAGACGTTACTTAGCAAAAGTAGCGGAGGCAAATTTGGACCTTTCGTCAAACACGGATCACAAATTATCAAGCAAAATAAAAACTGGTGGAAAAACGGTTTGCAATTTTTCATTGATCTATTTCTTTTATTTTTTTCCAATGTTTTTGCTCATTTTTGGAATTTTTACGGTTGTTCACCATGTTGCAAGAGAAAGAGTTCATGGGATATCCTATCAAAGCTAGTGATGTATACAATGGATTGAGCAGACGAGAAGTGGAAGGATTTGCTTTTCAGTTTGACAAGCATCTAAAATTAAAATATCCATCATCCTGGACTTCAAAAAGTGAAGCATGAAGAGACTGGTATTACGCATTTATGCAACGCCTTCCACAGCTTTCTCTCGGAAAACCAGACCAGCTCAGTGCAAATCAATCAAAAGGATTCAACGAAGGAAGCGTGAATAGATTTTATGATAATCTGTTTGAAGTGCTCGATGCTGGTCAATTTGAACTGCATCAAATATGGAACATGGATGAGACGGCCTGTTCATCTGTAATGACCAAGGCAATTAAAGTGGTCGCAAAAAAGGTGCCTGAAGAGTCGGTATTGGCATTGACCGTAAGTGCGAGTGGACAATCCATCCCTCCGTTCTATATTTTTCCAAGGGTAAATATGGAACGCATTTTTTTGGACGGTGCTCCTTTCGGCTCTACTGGTGTAGCCATCGAATCTGGTTGGATGACTGCAGTTTGATTCATGAAGTTCATTGAACATTTCATCAAACACACATGCATCTGTCGATTTGCCGATTCTTCTCATTCTTGAGTTTTGGATGTTGCACTTAAAAATGGTATCACGATAGTTTCTTTGCCTCCGCAGTGCTCACATCGTTTACAACCGTTGGATGTTGTGTCTTTGGCAGTTTCAAAAGAATGTACAATCACCAGTGCCAGTCTTGGATGTAAAACCATATTGGTAGAGTCATAGAATTACATCACATCCCACTCATCGTTGATGGTTGTCTTGTTGCCACTGTCATTCCAAAAATATCAAAAATGGGTTCAAAGCGTCGGACTGTTATCCATGTGATCGGCAAACTTTCTCGCAAGTGGATTTTATAGGCGCTGAATTAAGTGGTGAAAACCAATGCATTAAAGATGGTAACGGAGATTAAGAAAACAGTCCATTAATTGTGATTACTGCTGCTGCACATGAATAGGTGACAATATCAGCCTCAGAAGTCACGACCACAATATCCCAAACAAGTACTTGGAGCATATCGGCTGCATCACTCCGCAGATCATTGAATGAAGTTGCCCTTTGAAGTTGCAAGGACTACAACAAAAATCAAACTGGGGGGCCGTAAGCCAATGGTGTCAACAATTTTCACTTTGCCCGAAAATGTTTCAAAATCTCATCAGAAAGCTAAAGAAATAGGTGCCAAACAAGCAAAGAAAGACGAGAAGAAGGAACAAAAAGAAAAGGGTGTTAAGAGAAAGCCGAAAAATGAGAAAGGTCCACCAAAAAAGCGCGACCGTAATAAACGTGCTAAATCAACCGAAAAGAATACTGACGAAGGAGATAAGTGCTTGATTTGCAAGAATGGATGGGAGAGAAAACAAAATAAAAACAACAATCCATTATAACGACTGTGACCGATCAATACATCTACCGTGTAATAACTGCTGGTTTCACATGTGACGATTGTGACGCAATGGAATGAAAAAAACACAATTTTTTTCCGCAAAAATTATTTTTTCTAATATTTTCCCATTTTTTCAGTATTTTCTTATTCCAATCAAATATTTTCTTAATAAAACTATTTTTTCTCATTTTTTATTCAATTTTAATAAAGAATAAAGGTCAAAAAATGCAATTTAATATCTTTTTTCATAGTGGTCATAGCTCCCTATTTTTTTGAAAAATCAGCAAAAAAATCATTTTTACGCGGAAAAAGTAAAAGTCCTCTCAAAGTTCGAATTTCTTTAAACAATATTACTCAAAATCTTTCTTTTGCCATGTACAAGGATGGCTATTAGGTAAATTTACAAAAATATGAAAAATGAAGAGTTTTTTGGGGGTCCATCAAAGTGGTGGTCAAAACTCCTGACCTTACGATACATCAAATCAAGCATGAAAACAATAAAGAGACAAAAATTCGTTTGTATCAAAACTACATGGTTAACATTAACAATGATTAAAAATTTCAGTACTCTTTGTAATAAATGTACTTTAATCTTACTGGTACACTGAATGAATGGGACTCCATTTTTATCAAATGGTCCACTGCAATAAGGTTTTGAGGATGGACAATGTTCTAAGGTGCTATCGATCGTAGAATTAACACAATTTGCATATTGCCTCTGATTCGCACAAGTAGAAACAGCGTTTTCGGGCCAAACGCCACATTGTTTGAAAAATCGGCATGCTGCCAATGTAGCAATTTGTAGCAATTTGTATATGTGAGTACCGCCACATATACAAATTGCTGGGTGATTAGCACCATGGCCTTCTTATAAAAGGCCTATCGCAAAAGCAGTTAACCTACAAGATGGCGGACCTAAGCTACTTTTCCCAACCAGTCCACACAGTGATGTTTTTTTATGGTTATAAAGAAATTCACGAGATCCACCTACAGGAGATATGAGGAAACTCATATGTCATGTTAATCAATGTTGTTTTGGGATCTTTTACAAGCAATTTAGATATAAAAAGTCTTTAGCATCAGACCGCAATTCATCGGGACACTTATCCGAAATATCGTTTGTATAGAAGAATTTGCAGATTATCAAAATTTGATGATTTTTAAAGTGGAATACATCCTACCAACCACAAACGGCAATTGTTTACAATTCACATTGCCGAGAGTAGATGGCAGGTATTCCAAATTGCAAAGTTCTCGTGTATACAACAAAATAAACACATCACTTTCACGACACTTATCCGAAATATCTTTTACGCGACAAAAATTTCGAAAGCAGCCTCCGGATAATAGGAAAATATACTCTATTCCCTGATTCAACTGAGCAGCACCATTCACATTATTAATTGTCAGAGAAATGTCAAACAATTGTCATTGTGCAATTCCCAATAAATCTTAATAACGAGAGGACTACACCATTTTAAAAAGTAGCTTCATACTTGTCAGATTGCAAGTCGCGATAGGCCTTTTATATGAAGGCCATGTTAGCACATACAGTAAACTCTTAACATCTAACTTTTATGGCATCAGCTGTTAAAATTATTGAATTATCATTCAAGATATAAACAGTTATTATGATTGCAGTACAAATTTGAATTTAGTTATATGGAGCAATTTAGTGTGTAAGAACCAATAAAAATACTAATTTTCGAATAAAAGATGCGGAGAAATCTTCCGGTTTTGCTTCATATTAAATATTTGTTAAAACAATTTCTTGTACGCACGGCCGGGTCATTATACCAAAAATGCAATATTTGAAAATTTGATGATGGCAGTCCTCATTGTAAAAGTGCTATGGGAACAACAAGATTTTGAGAGTTACTGCTCGCACAAATGTCAGTACTCTAGAAATTCAAACAGGTTCATCTTGTTTCCAACATAAACGGTTAGTCATAAGAACATTTAATAATGGCATATCTTGGTACAATAACAACAAAGGGATCGATGCAATACCAAAGCTTTATTGAATCTGCTTCACCTAGAGAACAATTTACTCTGAGAATTTCGTTTTGATTCGACTGACTGAATCGTAAATTTTTAGGATGGAGAGTTTTTTTTTAGCGTTTTCGCCCACAAAAAAATCAACATTTATGAAATTTAAACAAAGTTTATTTCTGTTCATTCATTCATCACAATAGCTTTAAAATTTACCAGTAGCATCTCTTTGTGAAAAAATGACCAAAATTACTGTAGCAGCTCCATTCTAATTTCACGACCAAAAATCGTTCGAACTCAGCATTTATTAAAATAGAGTATAAAGCGGTAATAAAAAGATTCATATAAATCGGATGTCTGCATCGGAAGTGATAGGCGTCAAATTCAGTTACTTTATTGAATATATATTATGGTAGCGTTACAGCCACAGCTCATTTTTAAATTACATCTATCAGACCTGGTCCAACTTAAGTTCAATATATTATGTGCATTTCAGTTTGATCAGATGATCCAGTTATAGTCCAAGGAAGTTCGATATAAAAAGGCGAAACTACGGAAAAATTAGGGGAAAGCTGAATTTTGGTGTGAACTTTGGTACTAGAGTGTTGAACAAAATGTCAAAAGTCCCCATCGATCCCAGTGCTGCGTTACTTTTTAAACGGGGTCAAAAGTGACCTTTCCTAAATATCTCAGTAACGGTAGCGTCTTCAGAAAAATAATGTATGACAAATTTTTAGCTTAGAAAATTTCCTATAAAAAATTTATAACTTTTTCCTGTAGCCATAGCCAAATTTACTGTCAACAAATTCAAATGTACGGTTTTGTGTGGTAATGCCCACATTGCCGGCGGCCGAAATTCGGGCGAATGTTTCGAAGCGTCAGAATTTTCCAAATTTCTAATTTTTTCGTTTGTTTCATTTAGTTCTTTAGCGGTGATGCCAAAGTGCGGTTGGCATCACTGCTAAGCTGCATGAATTAGGTTGGCGCCATGAACGTAACTATCATTCGTCAGAGCATTGGCAGCGAAATTTTCGCTCCCAATGTGGTTCACCACATTCGAATACAAAATTCTGCATTGAAATTCGCTGCCCCATTCGAAATTTCGCAGCCAATGTGTTTCGGCCTATAAGGTAAAAACTCGAGTTGTACGAGGTTTTTTAGGGGCATAGAACTTTGAAATGAAATAAAATACGGATAAATTGTTTTGATTACCATGAAATTGGTTTTGCTGGAAAGATATTTCTCTGCAGTTTTTATATGAATATAATTTTCGGCATAAGAGCGCCACGACTAGGGTGGAGGAAATCCAAACAAGAGGTCCAATTTTCGAGAATAATTGGGGCCATATCCCGCCAATAACGCGGCGAGTGTTGTCTTCCAAATGGTCAAGCGTTTCGGGCTTTTTGGCGTAGACGAGTTATTTGACGTATCCCCACAAAAAATAGTCCAGCGGTGTTAAATCACAAGATCTTGCAGGGAAGTTCACAGGTCCAAAATTCTAATTATTGTACAAGCGGTAATGCGCAGTCTTCGTCGACACAGTCGGACCAACATTTTTGGGGTCTTCCCGCCGGTCTTCAACTTTCGACTTTTCCATCGAATACCTTTTTTATGCTGCCTCCTCACTGTGGGCCATCATCTGCCACTGCAATGGTCACAATGATGGCCATAATAAAGCCGACATCATAAATTTGCCTCCGCACACTGGGCCACTAGATAGGACAGTCATGATTTTTCGGTTGCGCATGATGGCCCGCTTTGATATGTGTGAAAAACGGCTGTGAAAAAGCCAACCTCGACCATCACCATTTCCATGCATCGCCACTGGCGGCCATTGCAAGCCATCGTCCGTGTACACATTGGGCCACTCACATGGGACACATGATGGCCCACAGTGTGGAGGAGACATTAGGTGCTCTTTTTTCGTCTACTCGTAGCACTTGCCCACAGTGGATGACTGTGGCGATATCTATGTAGAGGGTGTTGTTTTAGAGGTACCGATCTCTAAGTTGGCAATACTTTTTAATGCTACGTATGGCGTGACAGCTGTAATGTGTTTTATGGTAAGTTTGTTTTGCCATTTTATCCTAAATAGATTGACGCTTAAGCAACGTCTGCAAAATGTGCAGATTTATTTCGAAAAAAAACGGTTTTGTTCGAGAACATATTTTCGAAAATTTTGTTTAGCGCTGAGGCTCATTTCTGGTTGAATGGCTACGTCAATAAACAAAAATGCCACATTTGGAGTGATGAGCAACCACAGTCGGTTGTCCAAACACCGTTACATCCGGAGAAAGTCACTGTTTGGTGTGCTTCATGGGCCAGTGGAATAATAGGTCCATATGTCATTCAAAAAAGCTATGTCATTCAAAAATGCTGCTGGGGAAAACATTACATTCAATGGTGACCGCTAGAGAGCCATAATAAATGACTTTCTCGTTCCGGAATGGACTTGCCGTAATGCAGGGAACCTCCGATTTGAACAGGATGGCGTGACATGCCATACAGCTCGTGCAACCATCGACTTATTGAAAAAAACATTTGATAAGCGCATAATTAGAGGGATTTTCTGCAAGAAGCCAAAACCCGAGAGAGGCTGTAGTGCTACGACAATGACGACAATCTTCAAAATTAAAAGGAATAATAGGTAGAAATGCTTTTCAAAGTCATAGAATAACAGTTTATTCAACTTCAATCAATACTTTTCAACATATTGGCATCCGTGTTATCGTATAGTTTTATATTGATAAATCATGTTTCAGCATAACTATATATTGGTCGACTGCTTATGATATATTTTTTGAGATTTTTCTTTACCACTATTAGACAAGTTAACATTTTGAAAGAGTATTTTCACCGCTGTTTTACGCGACAAATAAACGAGCCCAGCTTCTCACAACGTTTTTTCTCTGGGTTGAAAGCATGATGCTCTGGGCATTGGAAAAATGTGTAATCAAGTTTCCCGAAAGAATTCGAGAAGCATTTTATAAAGCTGCAAACGCAATCAGATATAAAACGTATTTGTAATTACAAAAGTATTTACTCACGTCAAGCATGTTCTGTCCAGAGGATTTGGGAAAAATCCAGGTGCAGTACACTCCACTTTTTGTGTTGTCTCGTTTCTTTGAGTTATACCGCTGAATCCGTGATAGCCGTAGTATTGGCTACCACCATACGCCCCCCCACTATAAATGCTGCCTTGTGAACCTGGCTTTGGTGGGCAATCGGATTTCTGTTAACAAAATTCAATTAGTGATTGATCTTCCTCTTATGAATTTTGCTTTGTTACCGTTCGATTTCTAGTGCAAATACTGGTCACTCTATTAATTTCACCATCAATTTCAACGACCGCGTGACAGAATTGCCCGTACGGACACTTGTACGACATAGTTGCCTGAACTTTGCCTTTTACACAGATGGAGTATTCATTTTCACTCGTGCATACTCGATTTGTGTAAATATCGTCGAGGCATTCATTACAAGTGCCAAGCTCATTTGGTCTAGCATTTTTGCAAACAGGCGCCGCCGAAGAGCTACAGACTTCACTCACATCTGAGCAAGACATTCCCATGGGACAGGGTGTCGGAGTAGCTGTTGCTAGCTCTTGAAAAATGAAATAAATCGAAATTAAGTTGTAGCTTTATTTATAGCAAAATAAAAATTGAATATTATATATTATATTACCATAATTTGAATATTATACCATCAGATGTGATAGCTATTTGCTTGCAGGGCATAGAAAATTTGATTGCAAACAAAGAAAAGATGTTTTACAAAAAAGTACGAAAGAAAGAGTACGCCTAGCATGATTCTAAGCCGTGTCAACAGGAACTATGACCAACAACACGCAAAATATATTAAAAATATATTTTCATACCTTCCCAATCGAAAATGAACTGGGTTTTCGAGACACATATCACTTGCGACATCATGCCTGGTGATTCCATATCGCATGGAACGGCGAAAACATTTCTGCCCGAGAAGGCGCCAAGAATTATCCCCTGCAACATACAACTTTGAATTAACGAACTAATTAAAAACACATAAGCCTCAATACCAAAAGCAACCACATTGCCCGTGTCAAGTTGACTACTGTTTCCAAGTTTCAATATCTTTCTCATTTTATTTTAAATACTTTCGCTGGCGGTATCTAATCTCTTGACTCTAGAAAGCTATTGAGGTCATGAAAGAAAACTACTCGTAGAAATATTCCTTTTCTTGTTGAAAATAGAAAGCATATAAGCCAAAGTGAGAACAGTAAATTCGACATGTGAGTAGAGTCAATCATATTTTATCCTCTAGATCTAAATGTCGTGACCTAGATAAATGCCCGTGCGAAAGAATTTTAGTCTTACATACTTTTCATAAAATGATAGGCTAATTTATTTCGGACAAATCCTATGTGAATGAATGTAAAAATCATTGGTTGAATTGCCGAAATGAGAGCAACTTACCAACATAGAATCTGCGTTTCGAATGATCTCTGGTTTAGTAGGTTGGATGAACCGTTTTTAAACTGGAGCGCAAAGCATGAGGCATTCAATTACAAATTAAGAACTGTCGCTCTGATGTTCTTATCAAATACTTGAATAAATAAAGAAAATTCACTTCCATAAACTGAATTGTTTCTTTATCACTAATTGCACATATACATAAATACATAAAGTAAGTTAAGCTGGCTCAAATCATAGGGGCTTTGGGCTATTTGTAGAAGAAAATATGTGAATTAAGTAAAGTAGTAGTAACAATTACTATAAATAACGAAACATCTCTCGTTTTTTCCTCGTCTTTCCTTTTTTCATCAGCTTTCGCCAGCTTTCACCAGCTTTCACCAGCTTTGATTTTCTTTGAGGGCGGCAAAACTTCAAAAATATTCGCGACATATCAACTTGAGTCCACAGTCTGCAATAAAACATCCAAAGATATGCGCTTGAGCTTTCCCACAAAATTTTCATTTAAAATCATTGAGTCAGTCAGATATTTGTCCGAAAGCTTTTCTGACTAGGCAAGAAGCTTTGTGAGTTTTTTTACATGAAAAAATTGCGTTTAGACAGCGTATTTTTTTATTTGTTTCAATATTTATTAATTTTTTATTGGTTTTATCTTGATATTTCATTTATGTTGTTTGCGAATCATGCATTGCTATAGGTGCATTTATCCAGATCTACTTATTCAATCATTTGAATGGAATATAGCTTAGCCTGTACTGTTTAGTTTCGAAATGAAAACAAAATTAGATGCACATACTACCAAAAGCAATACTTTGTGTAATATTTATTTATGAAGTTATTTGGTAAATAAGCGGGGCAAAGATATAGCGTTACATTTACCTAATGTTCATATAAATAAGCTGTTATACAACTTATCCTGATTTCCTTTCGCTTAATCCTGGGAAATTATACTGTTGCGTGTTCGGACTCGATCCCTATAATTCGAATTTGAAAAATCATACTTTTTCTCACACTATTCCAATTGAAAAAAGTCGCTACTCAAAATAAATTACCCTCAAATACACTATCACCAATAATAGTTGGGACTTAAGCTGTACTTAATTCCCATTTTTAGTCTTGTTTCAATAGTGACCGCTATACGTGACTCCCGCTATTTGAATAATATATTTTACCGCATTGATTCTACCATTCGATCGTGATCTCATTTCAGTACAATAGTTCTAAATCTAGTACTTTTTTACTGTCCTCCTAGCTATAGGTTTAAACGGGCTCTGACCATAAAATTTCCTCATTTAATATGAACTCCCATTTTCAATCCTGATAGAACTAATAGAACTTTTTGTCACGTCAAATCTTAAAGACTGTTTAATGTATTCTGGCAGCAGCGAAAAATGTATCTTCCAAAAACCAATTGGCCCATCCTGACCGAGAACTTTGCTTTCCTGAAGCTGGTGTCGAACACCCTTACTATCTTACTCTGGGCGAGTGTTTTATTCATTTGGCTAGCATCTCAGCTAATTCTGGAGGTTAAAATGGTAACACTGTATTTATAATATTTCTATAGGATTCCTTAACTCGGGTAAGTTTTTTCTCTCATTTCTGAAATGATGAAGTTGATTTATCGTTGGGTTCGAGTGACGCGTTGATTCACGCAATCCCAATTTCAGAGAAAGACCGTCTTTCGGAGAAAAACAACCAGCTTGCAATTCTTCGGCTACAATCTTCAACCAGCACAGACAATATGTGAATGGTTTTATTTTTTTGCTAAATTATTGTCTGGGTATCATTCTACTAAAAATTTCATCGATTTCAGGTATTTTATTCGTTAACAATTTCTTTATTGGTTGTATTTATGCTTGGCATGAATACACTCCGTGATAAAAAGTTATAACATCCCTGAAGCTTTTTAGATTCTCTGAATTGATGAAACTTGTAAAAGAATTTATTTGCCTATTGTAAAGATCTTTAACTCAAAAATCTATGTCATTGATGTTCGTACAAGTTGAATAATTTTTCTTCGCGGGAAAATGAATTGAACGGTAAAAGGATCGCATATAAAGATTTTGTGGGAACACATCCACAAATACACATCCACAATCCACAAACACTTTACTACACTCAACAAAACTGACACCAATATTATAATACAAATAGGCTAAGTTTAACGAAAAAAATATATTGCACCCTATTCCGAGAGTCACCTCACGTGAGATCTCTCGTCACTTCGAAAGAGTCACGTGAAGTGTATCTAGGTGAAGTGACTAAGAATTTGTGTTTGAATGGCAACGCCTGAAGATTGATGATTGAAATCTACCACGTCCATAGCACACTGACATCGACCGGTTCTGGTTCGATCACCGAAGTTAAGCAGTCTTGGGCACGGTCAGTACTTAGATGTGGGACGGCTTGGGAACACCGCATGTCGTTGGCGCGCATAAAATTTCCCTCCCTTTATATCACAAGTGCGGCTTACTGCGAAGGAAGTAGATAAAAAAAAAATTAAAGTTCAAATGCAAGTAAGGAAAATCGAACGCAAACAGGAAATTTCCAGGGATAAGCAAATGATTAGTGAAATAAAAAAGAGGACGGTATTTGCAAGTGGACCAGGTATACTTAAACTTGGTATACAAATTTAAAAATATAATGATTAAGAAAAAGTATTGGTGATTATTAAAAGTTGTTTTTATGCTTTCGCTCTGTGTTTCAGGCTTTGTGGATGACTCTCCATCAATTCAATAAGGCATGTTTCACACGCACGAGGTTCCATTCGGTTCGGTTCATTTTCTTTTCGTTTTAGGTCGCTGCCGACAAGTGTGAAACGATAGTTCAGTCTCTATTTGGTGCCTAATAGAAACCGTATAGCACCGAATACTCCCTGAGCTCTAATAGGTTTCATCAGGTTTCTTTAAGGTGCGAATTCGTGTTCAGGGAACAGAAAGCAATCAAGGCGTTCACATATGCACGGTTTAGTTTCGGCCTTAACTGATTGGATCATTTGTTTTTCTTGAAAATTAGTCCGTTTGGAACTGTTTATTTGAAATATTTGGTCATTTTACCTGGTTAGTTTAGTCAGTTTTGCTTTGGTTGCTACCTCTGATTTTTTGAAATTATCAGTCGGAGTTTTTCCGTTAAAATGGGCAATTTACCAGATATTGATGTGAATCGGCTTGTATGTGCTGTGCAGTCATGAATCAAGGAAATAAGATTACGACAATAGGTTTTCGCTGTTCGGCGCTGCATCTTATTTCGTCACGTACCGGAGACCGGCGAATCAGGGAAAAATAGTCGAGTGTCTGAATTTTATTGAATTTTTGTTTTCATTGTATAAGATTTGCATCGCCTACTTCTAAACATAAAATTCAAGTATAACACTTATGGCATATATCAATTAAAATTCTCAACAAATGCTAATGTTACATTAAACTAATTTACCTAATGAAATCTACTGAATTTATGTACCGGACTTTAAAATAGTGGACACAGCGCTGCCTAATTGATCATTTGCCATAAATGATCATTTAAGTGCTGTCTATCATTTGCTAATTCTAAATAAACATCGTTCAATTACTAAATTAAAATTCATTTAAATATCGCTTAATGATACTTTAGCTTTAGTCATTAATCCTTGAATGAGCTGTGAGCTCATTCAACTATGCAAAATTATAATAATTTCTTTGTAAAAAGTCATCTATTTCAATAATTTTCACGTCGATCTTCCGCCATTTGTGCTCAAATTTAATGAATTACAGCATAAAAGAGGCAGCATACACTTCAAGCAGTTTCAATTGCTCCATTTCAGATCAGCAATTTAAGTGCCCATCTGCCTAGACTTGCAACATCCAATAAACTCATTAACAGAAACATTTGGACACAACCGAAAACAATACTCTTCATTCACCTAAAAACCAGTTATTTCTGGATAATTTCTAGGCGTGTTTGCATCCTATTTCGTCATAAGTAGGCGTGGTCACGCTCATGTCGCAACCTTTAGTACTTGATCCATGCTGTGCAGTGTAAAATAGTGCTTTGGGACAAAACTTATGCAAAATAATAGGATAAATATAAAGCGCAGGAAGCGTGGGAAAACGTTTGTGAGGAATTGTTTGAAGGCTTTTCTAAATCTGACATCAGTAAAGAAATTGAATTGGGTAAGTATAGACATAAGTAAAGATACAAATAACCAATGACATTAATTTAACATACATACTTATCGAATTATAAAGCAGTTTATCATTTTTTATGATAAGTATTAAGGTAAATCAGATTTTATAAAATTGCCAACTCACTAAGCTCACTTTAGTCATGAAATAATCTTTCAATACATCTCTTACATTTTTGGCTAACATAGTTGCCTCATTTTTCCTCAGTTCACCCGAGGGGACATCTTCCAAACCCGAGATGGATTACGTATTTTCCATTTCAAAACCATCCCGATCTCGTACGAAATTGTGCAAAACTACACAGGCTTTTACTATATCCGTTGCATAGTCAGGATCCAAGTTAATTGCGCGATGGAAGATTCTCCATTTGTTACTGAGAATTCCAAAAGTACATTCCATGTACCTGCGAGCTCTGCACACACGAAAGTTGTAGATCCTTTTCTCCCCTGTCAAACTATGTTCGCTGTACGGTTGTGGAGATGCCTATGTAAGGAAATTTGGGGTTCTGTGTGCGTGGAAGACACTTGTCTTCAGGTAGATGCATAGTGCCGTCGATGATATATCTCCACAGTGGACAGTTTTGAAACGCGTTAGAATCGTAGTCCTTCCCATACGCTCCAACATTAGCGTAAGCAAATCGGTACTCTGCATCAGCTAATGCCATCAGAACTATAGACGAATATCCTTTATAGTCGATATGCATCGAGCTGAGAGGGTGGACGATCCTTATATGTTTTCCATCAACGGCTCCCAACCAATTCGGGAAATTAGCGATACTTTCAAATTTCTGGGCGATTGATTCCCATTTTTTTTTATCTGTAGCAGGAATGCATTCCAATTGTAATACCATCCAGATTGCACAACAATCTTGCTTACAGTCGAAATCACCAGGAGATAAGTGTAATGCAAATCAGAGAAAGTTCACCCACTTGCCAAATATCTAAAACAGAAAAGCAAAACCACATGGTTAAAATATTGCAACGCAAGTCTTTACTACAGTAACTGTTACTATCATTTCTGTTAATATTTTAAAGGTTGTAATTAAATGATATGAAAAAAAAATAAAATGAAATAATCTGTTTAAGCTAGTAAATGTTGTCACCGGGACGCAATTCGAAGTTCTATTGGACAACTTGGGGCAACTGTTTCTTTAATAAGCGAGCCTAGAGAAAGCACTATAGGAAAATGGGTAAAATAAAATTTACTCTACTCGGTTAAGAAATAAGGAGAGTATATGCAAATAATTCACAAAATCACAATTATGAATTATCAAATTATATTTTTAATAAATATAATTTATAAATAATAAATATTATAATAATAAAATAAATATTTTAAATAAATAAATATTTTCTTTCAGGTAAATACGTTGTGAAGAAGTGGACACAACTCAAATTCTCGTATCGAAAATCAATTGCCAAAACTGAAGCAAAATCGGGAGCAGGGGCGTCAAAAGCTAAAGCCTACGTCTATGCATCTTAGTTGCAGTTCCTAAACAAAATTATCGAAGAAAGAGAAACAGAGGATCCTCTCTCACAAAATATTCATGATATAGCTGGTTGTGTTGCGGAGGTGCATGTAGAAATTGATGGGAATCCTACGCAAATAGTTCCAACCGTACCTGCAGCAGCTGAAAAATCGTTTTTAAAAAAAACCTGCATCAAGAAAACCGAAAATGGATCCTGTTGAATTACAAACGATTGCAGCACTGAAGGAAACACCAAATCGGCACCTTTCATTTTTCGAAGGATTACTGCCTTCTCTTGAAGATTTCAATGAATTTGACTTACTTGATTTTCAAATGCAGGTGCTGAGAGCTGTAAAGGAAATCAAGCAGCAGAAGCATCCTCTTCACTCTACATCCAATGCTTCATATGCTTCTCCGTCTAATACTCCGCCGATGGCCTCTTCATCTAGTGCACCACCGATAGTTCCTTATCAACATACACAGCGCCAGCCAAATCTGCAGCACACTGCTTCAGCCTACCAGAAGCCAATCCAGCGACAAGTGTCCGCTCTACAATTTTGCGAAGACGCATATAACCTTGGCCTGAACTGTCTCGACAATTCTTCTTCCAATGAGAGTTCAGTATATGAGTATCACAATTTTTCTTCGTGTTTTCTTAGCTTCAAGAAAATAGTGTAGAATGCTCCAAATTCCTGCCGTACAGTGATGAAAGGGTGCTGCCAATGAATTATAGTAATCTTCCTTCGGTTTTTTATTCATCTATAGAGAAACAACATGGCAAAAACTTTACTTCTCTCCATTATCACTACTGAGCTTGTCTGCTTGTGCACGGAAGAAAACACAAAACCTAATATGAACCGTGTGAGAACCGTGTATGTGTGAAAGGGTTTCGTTCGGTTCGGTTTGTTTTCGGTTTCAACCGAAAACGAGCCAAACCGAATGGAACCTCTTACGTGTGAAACAAGCCTAAAGCATTCGAATTGTCGTTTGTTGGCTAGTTTTAACCTAATCAAAATGAAAATTTCAAGAAAAACACAACATAAAGAGCACGAGGAGACACTAGGGGGCACACTAAACATAAAGCACCCCAAAAATTAACACACGGCAACAAAATCACAAACATACGAGCCATACATTCATCAGGAAAATCTTCTAACGGCTATGGCACACACGTAGTCAAGTTTAGTAGCATTATTCAAATAAAATTATATAATTATCTTCAAAATAAGATTTGTTTACTTTTTTTCATGATTCACGATCCAAACTTCGTCAAAATTATTCTTCGTTTTATTCAAAATATCACTTCCGTCCAAACTCACTTGATATTATCGGGTGACTACAAATCTCACTTCACGTGACTCTCATCACTCCATATGACTCTCGGAGTAGCCGTCAGATCGAAAGTGCCACTTGAGGTGAGATGAAGTCACCTCACGTGACTCTCTGAATACGAAATCAAGATAGTCACTTCGTTCGTCACGTGAGGCGACTTTCAAAATAGGGCCCATTATTTGTTACATGTCAGAATTCAATATATTTCATATCAATCAACACGTTTTTCAAATTCATCAAAGAATTATTTTCATTTTGATCATTTAAGTAAATATCTTTATCTCTGATTTTTATTAATTTTCCAAGAAAATTAGTATTAAACTCGTTTTGGCAAAAATTCATCACATATATATATATATATATATATATATATATATATATATATATATATATATATATATATATATATATATATATATATATATATCAGCAAAATGTTAAGGGAAATACTCTCTGGAGTGGCCGATCTGGGTAAGCTGAAATTTTCGGAGGACATAGATGTATATAGTGGGTAGGTCCATGATTTGCTAGAATTGAGATATCTTAAACTTTTTGGCAGCGGCGGGCATTTTGGTGAATTTTCAGGTACTCCTATAATATTTCCAAGCAGTTAAATTTTTTGTTAAAAAAAATATTGGGAATGAAAACTTATTATATTTTAAGCTTGTCTATGATTAAAAATTGGAGCTTTTGAGCCTTGTGTAGGCACTGAGTGCCTAAAAGTAGGCAAGGTTTTTTTTTCAAATTTCGATTTGTCATAGCTTCTAAGAAAAACAAAAGATTATCGTGAAATTTGCAGAGCATATTAACGTTGACTAAGATTTAACAAACACGGACTTTCAAGACTTTGCGGGCAACTCCAGAGCTCCAGCAGGCTCCTGAAAAAAAATCCTTCAAATCATCGACGCTCCTGAAAAATTTTTGATTTTTGAATATAAATTCAAATTATTGATAAATTTGGACTTTTGTCCACCCAGTCAAATAAAAATTTTCAAAATTCCGCTGTAAACAAGAACGGCAGCCCCTGATCAGATTACCTCTATTTCCAGCACTCAAAACTTCTGTTCACGAGAACTGACGATCGGATAATGCGATCAATATGAAATTTACAGGACATTATGGAATTAGCTAGGACCAGGCCTGATATAAGTGATTTTGAAATACGGGCAATACTGTGGCAAACATCAAATTTAGCCACCAGTTTCTAACAAAACTCACGCAGTAGGTGAACCTTATTCTAAGATCGATTACATAGAATTTTGTTTGAAAAATAAGAATAGGGTTGCCAGCTATGGCAATTTTGGTCTCTAAATATTGTAAATTTGCTCAGGAAAATAAAGGATTTTTCCCTATAACTTCCGCTGCAGTAGCGAAATCAAAACGAAATTCATGTGATAAGTGGATCTTGCTGCATTTCTAATTCTGTAGAAATTTCGTTGAAATATCATGAAAGGGTTGCCAGCTATGATGAGTTTCGTAATCCTCCTACATTTCTTTATCGAGCGATATTGTCATTAAATTTCCAAACGGGAATGGTTCTGCAATGACAGTTAACAACAAATATATAGCTTTCGAAAATTTGAAAAATTTTGAGGATGATTACCATAAAATTTTACTCACCCCTATAACTTCCAGCGCAGCCATTCAATCAAAACGAAATTCACAAGATTTCACCAGACAGTTTCGTAAATATTGCACCAACAGATGCTTCCATTTTGTATTCATAAGCAAAGCATTTACAATAAAATAAGCAACCGATGTTTAAATTTTCAGAATTTTGGAAATTTTTCGGATGGCAACCCCAGACATAGTTTAATTGCTGAAACTTTCGATGATACCCTTGGATGAAAACGAAATTCAAAGGATATGTTGATTAAGCACGAGCATGTTATGGTAGACTTATTGCTGCTGTGTTGGACAAATGTTGCCAGCACTGAACATTTTCATCATTTGTGTTATAGGAAATGCTGTCAGAAAATGATATTTGTCCCTTTGAGTAAAAAATGGTTGATATGATACTACAAAGAAGTGTATTACGTCTTCACACATTTTTAAGTCACTCAAAGATAATTTCTTCGAAAATTAGTTTTCTAGCGGTCCTGTTGCGCTAGACTTTTTTTTATCTATTTTTGTGCTGTCCTAAAACAGGGTAGTTCCATTTTGGTAATGGAGTTCTCGATAAAGAAATGCTCCACAAAATAGGAATCTTTGGCTTTAATTTTGTTTATTTTTACTTTACTATTCGTAGTAGCCTCAGCAACTGTAAATTCTAAAATATTGTTATTTGCTGAGCGAATTTCAACGTTTAACTGTCATTCAATCATCAAATTTCAATTTCACATTGCTCTCTTCACACCACTTTCTTTGGTTTGATTAGCTTTTAGATGAGTCAAACAGCCTCGATTTTTTTCTGTTGGTCCATGTTATCTTATTTAACTTGAACCAACAATAACAAAATGATGTGTTGTTGAAATTTTTCTGCAATATTTGTTCACAAAATTGTCTTCTAGTTAAAAAATGATAATTATTAGTATAATCGTAAGCTCCTTTCCATTCTCCCTGTATAGTTCAAGAAAAGCTCGGGATAAACCTGTTTGTTCTCTTTGATTTGTGTTACAATTTAGATACGACTTAGATTTGATACGTCCTTCGCAAAGCTGTGACGTAAAAATGATCTGGTCAATTAAACCTCACGAAGACTATAACCAGCTGTGAAATCACGTTCGGGTGCGTTTAGATTTAGAAGATCGGGTGCTTTTAGAATTAGCTTGACCTAAGCGCAACAAAATCTGCCAAATGTCTTACGATTGTAACACTTCCCTGATGGTATTATTTCACTCGATTTTGCGGTCATATTTTGTTGTTCTTACCCGTTGTTACGACCTTGTTGTGCTTTTTGCAGCTTAGAACAGTAGGAAATTAATGACCAAGATTTCTTCATTATTTTATTTTACTTTCCATTCAAATATTATCTTTTTTGGATGTTATCTCTACTCTTTTACATCGATTTTTTTTGTTTTGATTTTAGCCTCTTTATTGGCTTTATTCTTTGTCGTTATTCAGCTGATATATTTAAGGTTGTTTTGGTCCGATTCTAAAAAGTTTAGAGCTTCAACCTTCCCTTATCAAAATTTCATGCTTTTAAAATTATACCAGTTTCGTGTATTTCAATAACATTGCGCGCAATATACCCATTGACCGTCTCTAAAAGAATTTTTTTGTATACTTGGTTTGTTCAAACAATTGACCTAATTGACCCAATGAACTACTCAACAATCTAATTCACTCAAAACTGTCCATTAATATCCATTAAAACTTTCGACTTTGCTTTAGCTCTTAGCTCAATAAATAGCATTTTCTATTGTATGACGTCTTGAAAATAGTTTCTCTGCTCACTATATTATAGTAGAATAACTAATAAAAAGATTCTTTTATCGTTTATCTTCTGCTTATTTTGTGACAATATTAACGGGGTTTGAGTTCATTTTAACTTATTTTATATTTTATTATAATTTGTGCATGTAGATTATTGACTTTGTGTGAGTTTTTCAAAAGACTCACTATTTTGTTAAATTTCTGTAGAACTTAAATTATTCTTTCCCTCTTTCTCTCTCTGATTCTTTTTTATAAGGAATGCTTCAAACGCATATCGCATTGATGCTGCACATTCACTTGGTGATCGTACTCTTCATTATTCCACTCACCATAAACTCACTACATTAACAGAACCATGGCATTCACAAAGTAAAAATTTTATAGACTATATTTCTAATAAAACTCTTTACACTGTAGCTCATATTAACAACACAGTATTTCTTCTTAATCACAATTTATTTCTGAAAATACAATATAATTGAGTATGAAATGTATCAATTACTGATTTCAGGTAATTTCTGCCCTCTATGGACATGCGTAATTTGACTCGCATTTCATCGTTGTTGGATTAAATTTTTGACCAGCTATCGAGCATGTGAATGTTAATTGATCGTATCCCCCTATTGTATTTGCCTGGCAGTTAAAGTATCTATGAAAAATGATTTTGAAAACGATTTTAATGTATATTGTTTTGAATGTATACTGTTTCGAATTGAATTTTGTGTATCGCGAATACGAAAAGAATCTGATCGATACTTTCACACTTACCTTGTACAATCAGTTGAGCTTGGATCAGCAAAGAAACCAGATTCAGTACAATTTCCAGACGGAGGATTATTAGGAGATTTACTGTCGCCACGACAATCAAGATTCTATCGGATCAGATGAGATAAAATTTAAAGTAGTACATTAAACATCCAATTTCTTACCGCAGGATCTGTTTGGCAAATTTCTATGACATTGATGTTTGCATCAAACACTGCTTTGCAGTATGGAGTTGATGATGGACATGAGGCACTCATACCCATCAGAACGATACCTTGATTACAAACTGAGAACGAGGTGGCACTAATGCAAACGTGATTCGGTCTTGAATCGATGCACTCATTACAGGTTCCAGGGGTTAGTAGGTCAGTGTTATTGCAAACAGGTTGAGAAGTATTACTGCACATATCTACTACATCAGCACATACTGTACCATTTCTACATTTTCGGGGCGTAGCAGTTGTTTGGTCTGAATTGTTGGTGGAAATTTTTAAAGTTAATCATATTTTTTAATAAATTTAAGCTATGGTACTACCATTAGAATAGCAAGCAACATTATATATAATGTGTTTTCTTATTAAATTACGCTCCATAAACCGAACCTTCATTTTAATGCAACTTAGATCAATATCATACCTTCCCAGTCGAAAAAATACTGAGTTTTTGAAACACAAATCACACCGGAATAGTTTCCTGCATATGTATTGCTACATCCTTGGCTAACGACAAGGCCAGCTAACGCAAGAACGGCAAGAGGAATCTTTAAAAGAAAATTTTCATAAATGCATAAATAATATATTTTATCCTTTTACCAGAAGGCTCATCATCTTTATAACACTCGAACAAAACACTAACAACAGATGAAACTACCTTGGAATCTATTGGGCAGGCAAGCAGAGCACTTCTTTTTATACCCCAAAATGCAGTGTTACGTTCATCTCATATCTAATCTTTGTAAGCTACAGAACAAAAACAAAGAAAACTTCATCCACAACTAAATTCGAAAACACAAATAGTCCATTCGCGGATTTTGATAAAAATATGACTCCTCTTATTTATGTTTATCAATATTTTGGATGAAGAACATTATAATTGTGACCAGAAATAGTGTAACAATGATTTTTTGGCAATAGGCTGGATTCGGGATTTATATTTAGGATTGCGTATAATGCCTTATATGTGAAAACTTAATGGTTATAGTTTGCATGAGTTCAAAATCAGCTGCAGAATATAATATCGGGAATCATAATATGGTAGCCAAAATTATGTATAGATACAAGGCATTAATAATAGGTAAAGACACAAGAGACCCATGTAACTTACAAAGTTAAAATGTACATGTCATTAAAACGCATTCACTAATTGTATTTGTAGTATCTATCTTCACATTAAATAATTAATTGGACAATACTGTCTTAAAACAAAAAAAAAAATAAAACATTTAATTTTGACCAAAATTATTTGTGCAGGCAGAAGACTAAAAGTTCATGAGAAGGATGAAAAAAGAGAAGTAGTGAGCATTTCTTATCAAAAGCAAGTCCTAGATATTTAGTTGTTATGGTTTATATACGTATGTATAAATTGGATCAATAAGTATTGTTTATAATAATAATTTAACACTTTAAATAAATTCTTTCATAATAGTTCATTTCAGTTTCCAGTTTGTAATTTTGCCCTCTTGTCTTCCACAAAATAATTTAGCACGAATATCCCAAAAGCCTCGTGATCAGGCTTAGATCTAGACATTCAATGTAGTCACATAGAGATCAGAACATGTTTCTGCTTTCAAAAGTCTTTCCAATAGAATTCGAAACCAATAAGATCATCAAACCTGTAACCCACAATGAAAGAGCTATATCACCTTATAAATACTGAAAATAAAACTGATTAGCACAAAAGATTGAAAAAAGTTCATGAGAAGGATGAAAAAAGAGAAGTAGTGAGCATTTCTTATCAAAAGCAAGTCCTAGATATTTAGTTGGTTTCTCCTATTCTATGGTTTCTCCGTTCACTGTAAGCTTTCGAGGGGATCATGTTTTTTCGTGAATGATGAATATCACTCGAAGTTTATCGGTATTTAATTATCTCTAATATGTGGTGTTTAGAAAAGTAATGATTCTAAATTCTAACGTGGAAAGTCCTTCCCCGGAAGAAGGATCCAATAATCTGAGCGTAAGAATTAGAGGCAGCGAGATAACTGACTTTGATAATAAGTCTTATGCACATTCAACATTACTAGCCCTGTTTTGTGTACTGTCTGTTTTGATACATTGGGTTTTTCTTGCTAATTGAAGCTCAGCTGAGTATGGTTCCAAACATGGAGCTAAATGCAAGGATATTTCCTTGAATATGACGAATAAAAATGATTTTCACTGTTTGGGCAATTTAAGAGAACTTTAGTTCTCTAGCCATGAGAGAAAGTCAGGATTTTAACAGGCTTTTGGATGATAATTACTGTAGCTAGTCTCTAACAGTCACGACATTTCTTGCAAAACAAACTGGTGTTTCGCAAATTATTATTGATATGTTGGTAATTTGGTCAAATACTGGGGTTTTTTGCTTGTTAATATTGAGTATTAGAAGCTTTACTTTTCTAGATATATGAGAGAGTTTCACTGGAGAAGAATATTTTGACCGATTTGCTTCGCCTGTTTGATTTAATCATTTTTATGTACCAACTCGTCTGGGGACTTATTTTCTTGGAGTCGAAGGTCTAGTGCCTCGGCAAATGCTTATTTTCTTTGCTGAATTTTGGGTGAGAAACTTCATTGGTTGGCTGGCATATTGTTTGCTTTTGGTCCTAAAACATTTAGAAAACCTCCAAAATTAGTCATTTTTGGGATCGATACTGCCATTTTTTCCATGGTTCGTTTTTGAGTTGATTAATTTAAAGATCAGCCGGCTTGTCTTTTGGCTTAGTCTAGGATTGCTAGTACTCTGAGTTTTTCTTTTGATTCGATATCATTTTTTAAATAATTGTCCCTGTCAATCTGTCATATATGTATTCATTTCTAGCTGGTTACCCGGTGTTAAGACAGTTTCTTGAATTCGAAGGCTGTCATTGCCGCAATCGCTCAGTAATTGTATCAGCTCTTCTTTTTTGGGTAATATGGTATTGGCGTTTTCTTTCTGACCAATTAATTTCTAATTTTGCTTTTAGCAGAGACACATTGTTTTATATGATTTTGCAAGCACACTTATGATAAAGCTTGCATCGAAAAACATCAAGTACGCACACATTTTCGTTATAGGTAATGACTAACACGAT
Source organism: Nemotelus nigrinus (assembly GCA_947369275.1). Classification (NCBI taxonomy): domain Eukaryota; kingdom Metazoa; phylum Arthropoda; class Insecta; order Diptera; family Stratiomyidae; genus Nemotelus; species Nemotelus nigrinus. Next base: position 38,590,398 of record OX376373.1, on the reverse strand, counting down.
GACCATGCTACGCACTTTACCAATACAGCTCACATTTTTTATTGGGATTTTTATCGTTACCGAATTTGATGCTAATCAGAATTCATGAAATGTTGAAATTACAGATGATGCGTATAAACTGGAACAAGTACTTGAAACAGGTATTTCAGGATTTCAGGTATCTTTCAGGATTTCTGATTTTCGTGGCATTTCACCATGAACATAAAAAAAAATAAAATTATTTGTCTCCACACTAATAACCAAAGAATAAACCTAATATTGCTGTGTGAAAACTATATGAATTCGAGTATAAATAGGAGAAACCGGCCTGCTTGATCACAATTCCACCTACAACGGAAAATTCAGTGCTCGATACAAAAATGTTGATTCAAATTATAGCAACGTTTTTAAAATGCATATAATAATAATAATATAATAATAGTCTTTATTTCATGTGCATAAACTTACAGCTATAATAAATTCAAACAAAATCCTCTGAACTTAAATTACGTTTATACCTAACATCAAGAAATAAAAAATTTTAAGAATGAAATAAAATAAGACAGAATCCAAATAACTCGATATTTTATATTTTAAATATTGCTGAAGAAGATGCAGATGAAATACGAAACATTCAGTTGCTTTACGCAAGAGTCGAATGCCCGTTAATAATATAGAAAAAAAACATGAATCGTCAATTTATGGTGGGGGACACATAAATTTAACTAAGATATAAAAGACCGTAGATAGAGAAAAAAAGCAAAAATAATATTGGAAAAAAAAACATTGAGAACAAATGCAAAGGTTATATTAAGGGATTCAACAGTTTTTCAACGCCCAAGTGATCAATAGAAAAGAGCCAAGATTTGATTTTTTTCGAAAACGTTGTCTTTCTGGACTCGCCTCTAATATTTGGTGGCAAAAGGTTAAATAGACGAGGTGCAACAATGCTGTAAAAGCGACTAAAGTGCGATTTATTGCAAATGGGAACTACCACTAAATTTCTGGTGTTAACCCGTAGATTAGCTGAATCATAAACTCTTGGTGTTTGATAACCTGAGTTCTCGAAGAAAATTCGTAGAACCTTAAAAAAATACAAATGCCTTAATGGAAGTGTACCTAGTGCTTGAAATAGATTAAAACTTGGCGTTCTGCGGTGAACTTTGAAAATAATTCGAACGGCATGTTTTTGTTTTACAATCAATGGTTCCAGCTTATTAAAATGTGTACCTCCCCAGCAGCTTAATCCATATTGTAGTTTAGACAAAAACAGACCGTTGTAAACTAGTTTTAAGACTGAAAAGGGACAATATAGGCTTAAGTGATACAATTGTCTTACCACATTATTGAAATATGCTTTCAGATACACGGTGTGATCTCTCCAATTTAATTTGGTGTCAATTAACACTCCCAGATACTTAAAACTATCAACTCTTTCAATATCAAAGCAGTATGGAGAACAACTCGCATTTTGATCAAAAGAATAAGAAACCTCATCTTCAGCTATCATTGGTGAAAAAAAATATTTTAAGCAGGTTGGGGCGTGGAAAGTCAAATTCAAATCAACACAAACTGATCTCACTAGGTTAAATATCATATATTTTGTCTTGTCACTCAGCCTTAGTTGAACTTGAACCAATATCTTAAAATTTCAAGGTCGTGGCTCATTTTGACGTATGTTTCAAAGTAATTGAAACTGGAGTAGGACAAGACAGCGTCATCTGCAAAAGCTGTAATTTTACCATAAAAGTTTTCAGAAAATAGTGAATTTATAAAAATCAGAAATAATACTGGAGACAGGACCGATCCTTGAGGAACTCCAATATTTAGAGTCGTTGCAGAACTCAAGATGCCATTTATTTTAACTTTCTGCTTACGATCGCAAAGAAAGGAATGAAACCAATCTAAAATATTATCCCTTATTCCTGCACTATAAAGTTTTTGCAGTAGGATGGAATGATCGACCAGATCGAAAGCTTTAGTGATATCTATAAATAATGCTCCGGGAATTTCGGACTCGTTTATTGCATTGTAAATTTCCTGACAGAATTTTAGCAAGGCACCTTCTGCGGATTTTCCTGAGGTAAAACCAAACTGACAGTCGTTAAAAAACTTAATTTTATTTAAAAACGTCACTATCCTGCGTTTGACACCTTTTTCAATAATTTTTGAAAAAACAGATAGCAGAGAGATGGGTCTATAGTTGCCTAAACTAGTTTTATCGCCTTTTTTATGTACAGATACTACAACCGCCAGTTTTAGTGCGTCCGGGAAAATCCCCCTCTGGATACTAAAATTAAATAAGAAGCACAGAATGTCGGAAATTTGAAAAACAATTTGTTTTAAAATCTTGCTGGATATTCTATCATAAGAAGATGAAGCTGACAACTTTAGTGACATAATAATTTTGTAGATTTCCGAAGATGAAAAATCCTCAAAAAATAGGCTACTCAACGAGGAGAATTCCCGGCTGGAGAAAACATTAACAGAAGATGGACTTAAAACTTCAGAGCTGTCGAAATTGAAATTATTTGCAACAGACGAAAAGTAATCATTAAATAAATTAGCAACATCTAGAGGATCAGAAGCAATAGACTCATTAACAGTTATGCTGGAGATATTATCTTTTTTGCTTTTACTTAGAATTTCATTAACGATTTCCCATTCTTTTTTTACATTCCCTAAATTTGAGGCAAGTTTGTTGTTGAAATAATTTGCTTTACAAGCAGCGACATCAAGATTGATTTCGCGACAAAGTCTTTTATAATATATTTGAAGCCTTGTATTATGTGGGTGTTTTTTAACTTTAGAGCTTAGTAGGTTTTTTTTCTTGATTTTCTTAAGAAGCATAAAATTCATCCACGGCTTTAGTGGTTTAAATTTATTAGAGCGAGTGCTACGGCTGCAATTTGAAATGTGACGCTCTAGGATGCAAAGAAAGCGGTCAAAGGCAGTAGAGGGATTATCAGCCAAATATACTTCCTCCCATAACTCATGATTTAAAGCTGTTTTCAGAGATTGGAAGTCAATGTTTTGACATGGAATGTAATTATGTCCAACCCGTCCATTTCTGTTACAAGTTAGCTGAATTAAAATTAAACTATGATCCGTAATATGCAGATTATGTACCGTGGACTTGTAAAGGACAGTGTTGTTTTTGTGCAGCCTCAGATAAATATGGTCTAGACAAGATTTTGAAGCATTCAATTCACGAGTGGGTTCAGTAATTAAAGATTCGAAACCGTGGGACGCCAGATTTGAAATTAAGTAGTCAGATTCCGAACTATTCGATAAAATATTGATATTGAAATCTCCTAGGAGTATTACATTTTTACTGGTTACTGATTCTAAAAAATTTGAAAACTCATCAGTAAAAACACCAGAGCTAAATTTATGAAGTCTGTAGACACAGATGAAAACATATGTGGAACCAGCAATTACACAGTTTAGTGATATTAGATCGCAAGAGGTTAATCTGAGATTGTGAATATCACACTTTAGGTCATTCTTAAAAAATACAGCTACGCCTCCAGCAGAGTACGAATCATTACACGTAGCGGAAAAATTATAGCCAGGGATATGAAAGTCAGATATTTCGGAGTTGTATATCCAAATTTCAGATAAAAAGATTAAATCAGGAATATGATCCAAACTAGCGATATGCGACACAAAAAGATCAAAATTTTTTCGCAAGCTTCTAATGTTTTGATGAATGGCTGAGAAGTTTGCATTGATATCACCGTATGGGTGCTCAACACAAAGGCAGTTGAAAGAGTTAGAGTCAGAAAAGGAAGAAGAACTGGCAGAATCAAATAATGACATAGTAGATGTATATTTAAATGTTTAAAATATCTTGACGACTCCTTATTATAATTGGAGAATCTCCTTCTTTTTTTCTGACTAGAATGGTTGAATTCTTAACCCAAACATATTTGCATCTATTTTTTTGTTTTAATAGTTTTGCCTCTCTTAGCAGCGATCTGTTATAGCTAGTTAATGAATCGTTTATATAAACGGGATTGTTTTTATAACTATCACCAAAAATATCAGCCTTTAGTTTTATTTTCTCAGACCGCATCTTGTTCATTATCCTATTTTTGGAAGAATACGATGAAAATTTAACACAAACCACTTTCAGCGAATCGGTATGGTTTGTTTTTTTAGCGAAACAGCTTTGTATTTCATCCGCGCTCACCTCAATTCCAACCCCAACGGTAAAAAGTTTAGAGATGTTATCGTTAACCGTCGAGCCGCAATCAATAGGGATACCAACAATATCAATTGAATTCTTTAACATTTCTTGTTCAAAATAATTAATTTTAGATTCTAAATTACAAACAATTTTTTCCAAAATATTGTTTTTCTCCTCTAAACGGCTTATTTTAGCAAGAGCATCCTAGTTTATTTGCTGCAGCTTCAAAATTTCTTTGAATAAAATTTCCATCGTCACTTCAGCTTGAACATAGGTATTCGATTTCGCCGGCATGCTGCTAACGGATGTATTCGATGTCGACGGCACACTGCTAAAGGATGGACCTGGTCTGGAAGCGATGTTGGTCGAGCAATCAACGGATGCCGAGGCAGCTAGCGGACTCACTGCATTATCATGAAGCATTGAATCTCTACGACGGTTCACACATAGCGAATCCAATCCCGGGATCCCGGCCAATTTCTGGTCCCGAAAATCCCGGGATTGATGACTTCGAATCCCGGGATTTTCGGGATCAGAAATTGGCTACGATTTCGGGGCCGGGAGTCAAGCATTATCGGCAATCAAGTTACAGCAAGACTCGAAAAGTGCAAATAGAATCCATATTTATGAGAAAACAATTAACTCACATCAAAATGCGTAAAGAATAGAGCAAAACAAACCGATGTAACAGCTAACAAGAGAAAACAAAGGGGTTTATAAATAAATAAGTATGGACTGTTTCGCATTTAGTCCATTCGTTACATCGAATGATTTGAGGAAATTAATAGTAGCGAATGCATACACAGATTTACCAAAATCCTTAACAACAATCAAAAAAAGGTTGTTGGCTATGCAAGCAGGATAAAGAAAATAATAAAAAATAAGATATAACAGGCTAGTATCTCAGGTGAACGGTTCAGTTTGATGTTTGATTAATGGACCTTGACTGCAAATAGGCGCTATATAAATATAAACATCTACTTAGTAAATTCTTACTGAAGCTTGGTGCGAGTAAGAATATCAATGACAGCTGGAAACTACCTAGATATGAGTTTAATGTTTCTCTAGGAAAAGACATTGTTACCATCGTAACTGATGGGTCAAACGAAATGCGAAAAGTAGGCAGACTATTTGGTACAGAGCAACATATTTGTTTGGCGCATAGCATCCACTTGGCAGTTTGCGATGTTCGCTATAATATGAGGTCCATTCCAGATTAAAGAGTTGATGAAGCAGCTGATAGTCTGAACGCCGACCACGAAGATTTGGATGGTCCTGAATCAGCTAACTATGTTGAAACCGGTCGCCTGCAAGACACGCTAGATCAGACGAAGGACATCAGCGCATGCATAAAGAAAGTTCGTTAGGTAGTTTTATATTTTAAAAAAGCTCCAACGAAAAATAATAACGATCTTTAAAACTATGTCGGATCCGAGCAAGGCATTTAACTGTCTCCTTTAAATGGATTGTAAAACAAGATGAAATAGTCTCTTGACAATGCTCGAATAGTTTCCCATTTTGAAAAATAGTATACATTAATAGGCCTGCAATATTCAGAGCAATTAGAAGCAACAGAGTTTGATTCGATTCAGAAAATTATTGAAGTTTTACTCCCTGTAAAATTGGCTGTGGCGGCCTTTAGTCGCAGACTTGCAAATTTATGCACTGTTAATACTTCATCAAGATTTGTATTTAGGCTGTTAGGAGAAAAACGGTCTATTCTTCTGAATGCTATGAAAATTGCAATATTGGACCGAATAAAAGAGCGTCAGTGTACCGAGCTATCTGGTATGCTAAGCTATCTCCAGAATCCACATTGTACCAGTGAAAATTTACCAGGTGAAATAAAATCTCTATTTTTGAAACCAAGCAACGCAAATATTAAAAAAAATACTTCAATGATCTAGATGCTGAACCCTATGCTTGGTAGCCAAAGAAATGAAGAGAACGCAGTAGATACCCATATTGATCAGAACAAGGTAGTCGTCAATTAACGCTGCAAGAAGAGCTGCAAAAGTATGAAAATAATCAATCATGAAATGCCGCAAGAAACTAATCTAATTGAAACCATTGCAAAAGAAATGAATCTTTTCGAAAGTGGTGGCACTTGCATAGTTTGGAGCAGGCGTACCAATATTTCTCGACCGTTTCCGCGTCGTCCGAAATCGGGAACAAATTTAGAAGCAGGCTTGGAGACGATACCTTGGATGCTTTGCTATTGCTTCAATGTTACTTCCGAAAAACCTAATGAGCTTTGGCCGAAATTTTTATATGTTACTTTATTATGTATCTCAATTCTAAGAGTTGTGTTTTGTTGTTGTGGTTTTTGGTCGTGATTTTTTGTTGTAATTTGTAATAGATGTAATTCTTAATATCTGTCTTCATACTGTCAACGTTTTGGATAATTAAAATTATTGTTTTTATTTGCATCAATAATATAAATTAGTAATAATGCAATTTTTTATACAGTGTTGAGCTCACTTATTGTTGTAGTTTTGAAATGATGGCAAATTATATAATCTGTTTACTAGAAACTTGACTTATTTTGTTGTGTTGCATTTTGAATTTCAAATCCCGGGATCCCGGGATCCCGGGATTTGAGATTTTTTAATCACGTAATCCCGGGATTGAAAATATGGTTCGGGATTGGAATCCCTATTCACACAGCAACTACACTTATATTTCTGTTTGCACTTTTCTAAATACTCGATCTCTTTGGGACCGATTTTTGTACACTTTGCATGCAGAAAGTTTAAACAAATCGAACACGAACAAATCGAACTTTGTTATCTAGTCTTTCGACTTTATTTTTGCACAAATCGCACTTCATTTTAAGAGTGAATTCTGACACGTCTGACCCCACCAACGTTTAAATACAGAATGTTGTTTAGAACAAAAACTAATCAAAAATAAATGGCGTATGATTTAATATACTAAGCTTTTTATCAGCTAATTCATTTTCTTTCTTCATTAAAACTATTCACTCCAGAAAACAAACATTGATAAGAAAACTTGAGTTTAGCACCGAAACTCAAAAAAGTTACACGACATAAAGGTTTACAATTTATCATATTATTTTTCAGATATTTAGCACACTAAACGCCAGCATTCTAACCACTATAAAACTAAATATATTTTATATAAAAAAAAAATTTCATGTAAATATAAATATATTTTATGTAAATATATTTTATGTAAAAAAAATTTCACCAAATAAAAAAATTATTTGATTAATATCCCAGTGTCACAGAATCTACTGTATGAAGTCAACATTAGCATGATGACTATTAGTCAAACGCTAGCCCAAATATCCTCAACTGAATCGTAAATATTGGTGCAGCATCTATATATTTCTTTATGCGTTTTACCGGTGCTGAAACATTTTATTCGTTCCAAAATTTAGAGAGAGGAAATACAAACCTCTAATTTTATTGATTCCATAGAAAAACTGTTCCACACATAGGCAAAAAGCAATTGACTAAGAGTGTCCTTTATTTTTCCCACACCAAAGTCAATTTTTTATCTATTTTTCTGTTGCCCTAAAGCAGGGTAATTCCATTTTGGTAATGGGGTTCTCGATAAAGAAATGCCCCACAAAATAGGAATTTTTGGCTTTAACTTTGTTTATTTTAACTTTACTATTAGTAGTAGCCTCAGCAAATGTAAATTCTAAAAATGTTGTTATTTGCTGAGTCAAACAGCCTCAATTTTTTTTTGTTGGTCCATGTTATCGTATTTACCTTGGACCAACAACAACAAAATGATGTGTTGTTGAAATTTTTCTGCAATATTTGTTCACAAAATATTTGTCTTCTAGTCAAAAAATGATAATTATTAGTATAATCGTAAGCTCTTTTCCATTCTCCCTGTATAGTTCGAGAACGGGTGCTTTTAAAATTATCTTGACCTAAGCACAACAAAATCTGCCAAATGTCTTACGATGCAACACTTCCCTGATGGCATTATTTCACACGATTTTGCGGTCATATTTTATTGTTCTTTTCAACTTATACGACCTTGTTGTGCTTTTCACAGTTTAGATAAGCATGACACCCATGACCAAAATTTCTTCATTATCTTATTTTAATTTCCATTCTGATGCTTCTTTGGATAATGCTTCGACACTTTTACATAATTTTTTTTGGAAAAGTTTACTGACTTTGTACGTTCGCGTTATTTGATTTATATATTTGATGTTTTTTTAATGCGATTTTTGAAAATTTGGAACTTCAATCTTCCCTTATTAGAATTTTGTCCTTAGAAATCATACGAGTTTTGTTTATTTCAATAACATTGCCGCAACATGCCTACTGCTGCGACTAAAAAGTCATCGACTTGTTCGGAAATTCTAGAATAGTCCTAGTCCTACATTGCGTTAAAAAAAATCTGCTTGCCAAATCGCAAGTGACCTATTACCACGGGGTATGGGAGACTGAACTCTCTAAAAATAGACCACTACAAGTCCCCGAAGTTCCAAGTCGGGATCCGCCTAAGCACTGCTTCAACTTGGCCGTGCTGACTCACCCAGTTGGCCAGATATTTGGGAGAAAATATAGCCCAATTTCAAAGTTTCACAGCCCAAAACAGCGAAAATTTTTTATTTGTAGCCCAAAAATCACCACGCCAGATAACTGTCTTTATAACTAATTCAATTCATGTAAGCTGATTAAATTATAATATTTATATCCGTAAAATTTACACCAAAGTAATATAAATGCTCTAATGGTAGCACAGAAGCCGTTTGAAAATTTTAAAAAAGTCCGTAAAAAATAAGTTTAGAAGCGCACTTAGTTTTTCAAGGACATTTTTAAAATTATAACACAGAAAATAAAAGCCTATAAAGACAATTAGCAAATTTGGGTGGCACAAAAATTCGATTAGTGTAAGAAACAGTTTTATGCCGTGTGTCCACTAGCAAGTGAAATTTCAGAATTCACTATCAGAAGTGACTTCAGCAAGGTTTTTCCTGTGAACACAGAAGCTGCAATTGAACTTCCAGAAATTTTCATGTTTCCAGAAGTAGCTTCCAGAAGCTGAAAAAATTATGTTCAAACAGTTTTCGCTCAGAACGTGAAGTGTTATCCCGAATTATGGGATACAAAATTAAAAGACTATAGAAATAAAGTAAAAAAGCAAAATGCTTTAAAAAACATTTCAGAGAAGTTCAACACTTCCGAAGAAGAAATACGAAGATAACTTCATAATCTTCGGGCGCAGTTTGTTCAGGAATTCAACAAAGCTAAAAAACGAAAAAGTGGTCAAGGCTATGATGATATCTACAGTAGCAAATGGGAGTTTTTTAATGCAATAAAATTTATGCTTTGTTCTGTTGTATCCGAAAATCTGGTAAGTAAAATTATTTGACATTTTTATTAAATACAATTTAATTCAAATTAAAGTAAAACTAAAATTATACATTTGTAAGTATTTAAAGAAAACATTTAAAATTAAATCAAATACGCCTGTATTGCCATTCTACTTCCCCTTCCGGTGAAGCAAAGTATTCAGTAAATTCATCGCGAATATTTTTTGGCACTTGTGCATAATTATGTGTATTTAAAGATTCAAGTGGTATCACATTCTTTTCTGGCATCCCTTCATTACGCCACTCTCCTTGACTGTCTGAATTTGGAGAATCAAATGATCCATATGGTGCATAACGGCAACTACCACTCCGGTCTGTCATTAAAAAATTGTGTAGAGCAGAAATTGCCTTCACAACTTTCCTGGTTTTTTCTGGGTTTAAGAGAATAGGATTTCGAAGCACTCGGAAGCGTGTCGTAATCAGCCCAAAAAAAAAATTCTGAGACATTTCTAGCTCTCGACAGTCGATAATTAAACACAAGTTTTTGTACTAGTTGACCTTTAAAAGGAAACGGCTTCATGATATATTTCTTGAGAGCAAAAGCGTCATCTGCAAAAATAGCATGTTGAATAGAAGTAGCTCTACCTGGTAATGAATGGCCTAGGTGCTGGTAAATCTAATGTATTCTTATCGAGAGATTTTGCCAATGTATAATTGTTGTAAACTCCCCCGTCAGAAACTCTACCGTTGCATCCTACACCAAAGTATATAACTTTATAATCGGGTCCAACCAATGCTAACAGAACAATGCTATATGTGCTTTTGTAGTCAAAATAAACACTACCCTCTTTTTTTGGTGCCTGTATCACATGCTTCCTATCCAAAGCTCCAATGCAGTAAATTTCATCTTGCTTGAAAACCAGAAGAGATTTGCATCCATTCTTCTCTTGTGAAGGGTACCTAAAAAAACAGAAAAAAAATACAAGAATATTAAAAATAATTAATAATAAAATAATATAAAAATTAAAAAAATGCATCTATTATTACAACTACAATTTTCTATCCTATTTATTATTATTATAATATTCTATTAAAATCAAACCATTTGCAGCAATTTCAATCTAGAACAGAAAACGAAAAAACTGAAAATGAACAAAGTGATATTGAACAAAATATCTCCTCTGATACAGTTGAAGTTCCTACGGAATCGTTAAGCGTTCAAAACAAACGCAAAAAGAGGAAACTGAAGAAAATAATGCAAACGTAATTATTCTACAAAATGTACTTCGAGTTATGCAGAAACCCTGTGACGGACATCAAACTTTTTGTGATTATATTGCTACTGAATTAAGAGCCGTTAAAAAGGACTCCTGTAGGAAAAAACTCAAACGTCTAATTCAAAGTCTACTCAATTTAATATCCATTCAAATTCAACTTGGATATCTGAACAGCAAATTTCTACCCTCACTAATGTCTCCATTCGCAGGCACGTCACAACAAGTATTTGCGCAACAAGGTAATAGACACACCTTTGTTCTTATCATTAACAAAACCTTAGCATACCAACCTTCAAATATTTTGTTTCAGAGCCTCCAGCATCCCACAACAATAAATGAGATCATTCATACAGGAATACGGCAAATGAAATAAATCTCCTGAAAATATAGGTGAAAATTTTTGAGTTTTGAATCTGAAGCAATATTTCTTTAGTACATTTTTTTAGAATCTAAAATTTGGTTTTGTTCTGCTTACCTATAGCCAAAAAACGAAGAGTTACTAGAAGCCGATCCCTTGGCGGACTTGTAGGTCTCATTTTTGTAACCTGTTTTTAAGTTTACCTCTCCGTGACTCTGATTAAGCCAAGGCTCAATGGGCGTCCTTTATCACTCTCACTCCAACTTTGTTGGCAAAGTTGGAGAGTAAGCGTACGTGCTTGCGTCAGAGCCTCAATTCTGCACAGCTCTGAGCGAAAGAGGTACCTTTCCTTGCGATCTCAGTCTAGTAGGTTGTTCGGGACTGCTCCCGATATCACCATCACAGCTTCTTCTGAGACCATACAATAGCTATAGACGATACGCAGGGTACCCTTGCACTGGACACTGGCTATGCGCTTCCGGAACTTCTGAGTTCGGAGTGCATCTCTCTGAATTTCGGCTCCATATAGCAAGATGGAATCGGACTTTACCATCAGTAGCCTCCGCCTTGTCTCACTGGGTCGACCGACGTTGGCGATTAGCCTACTCAGCAAAGCGACGACTGCTACAGCACTGTCACACGCCCTGCGGATATGATACCAATACGTCAGCTTGGTGTCCAGGGTCACACCCAGATACCTAACTAGCTAACTGGTCTGTACTACTACGGGGCCAACTATCATGGGTATGACAGCTGGTATCCTCCGCTTCGTCAGTATAATAATCTACCAGCTGGAGGCCGTGCTTGAACACCCACCGATCCACCCTTCTCATGACTTGGTTAAGACTGAGCTGAGTGACTCTAGCAGATCTGGAAGCGATTACCACTGTGACGTCATCTACGTAACCTACCAGAAACATATCCGTAGTCATTTCCAGGCGCAGCAGATAGTCGTACATGATATTCCCCTGTGCCGCACCTGGCGTGATGGGCCTCCTTTTGACTCCTTTGTCGGTGTCGTAGAGCAGCCATCGGTCCGTGAGGTAGTCTCGCATCACGGCTAGCAAGTAGTCAGAGATACGAAACCTCTGCTCAAGGGCCCGGAGGATGTCCGTCCACCTCGCCGAGCTGAAGCATTTTGCACATCCAGCGTTACCAGCAGGACCACCTTTCTGGTTTTATGACATGTCTCTACAGCCCCAACAATCTCTAAGATGGCATCGTTCGGTTGTTGAATGCCCTTTCCAGAAGCCGTAGGTTACCTTGGAGTAGACATGCATGATTTCTTGAAATTTAATCCCTTTATCTAACAAAGAATTAAAGTAGCCAAGTCCCCATTTCCGCGCATCAGAAAACCTTTTGCCAAAATGATGAGCATGACGACAAAAACTATATCCATTTGCTATAAAACACTCATTTGACTAATCCTTACATGTTCCAAATCTGTCATGGAGAGATGTTCGAACGAAGAATTTTGCGCTTCTGTATTGGCAGATTTTACAACCCAGTAACTACACGCAAAAAATTTTGGTTGAATTTTACCCTAATAATAGTAGGAAACTGGTTTCCTACTATTAAAGGTGTAAATTTACAAACCTGCGTAAAAAGAATATTTTTTTTACGACCAAATGGTGTAATTTTACCCTAAATGATGATGCCATTTTATGGCTTTGGCGCAAAGGTGAATAGCAAACTAGTAAATTTACACTCTTTTTGCTACAATTTACAAAATACTGTGTATTATTCAGCTGATATGACGTAAAAGCAAAAAATGCACATCGAATGTGTAAAAAAATTTGTGATTCGTAATTTTAAACGAAAAAATTAATATATTTCCTATTATCAAAGTATTAATTATAGACCCACTTTTTAGAGTGTAGAAAGTGAGATAGGTAAGGCGGCCGCGGAGGTAGCAGAGCAACGATGGCTCATGGACATGCTGTTCAACTATGTTGGCCTCCCGATAAATTGTTGGTAGAAATAAGCTAGATTTAGTTTAGTAAAATAAGCTAGCTTTTAAGTATAACACAGCTAAGCCAAAACCAGGTCATGGACAACCTGGGTAATAAGTGTAAACCAGAAAAGAAATCAAAGATAACAATAATGAATAATTACCATGCAATAAGAGTCAGCAGGCCAAAATAGTATAGCCGCTAGTTATGAGATTTTTTATGTTAAATACTCATTATGCTAAGTTATGTATGTACAATTTAAATTATTTTATTGTTATATACACTATTATTAGTTTATGATGTTGCTTTAGCTCTTAGTTCACTAGATAGCTCATTCTACTTTGTAATTTCTTCAAAATTATTTCGCTGCGTACTTTCGTAGAAAAATGTCTAAAAGGATACTTTTACCATTTATCTTCTGCTTGTTTTGTGACAATATTTTCAGCTTTTGAGTTAGTTTATGCCTATTTTTTTTTTATTATTATCTGTTGATATATTTCCGACTTTTGATGATTGAAATTATCGGTAATTTTTCAAAACACTCTCACTATTTTGTCAAATTTCTGTAGAACTTAAATTATTCTCCCTCTCTCACTTTGATTCATGTTTTTTATGTGGAATACTTCAAAAGCAGTTCGCAGTGAGACTGCACATACTCTTCATGCTCATATACTTGATGTAAATGTAAATTCTGGAATATCAATTCACTATAATCAAAAAGAAAAATTATATAGATTATACTTCTTACAAAACTCATTAAACTATAGTTCATATTAAACAAGACAGTATTTCTTCTAAATTACAATTTATTCCTGCAAATACGATGTGTTTGAGTATGTGGCTCATACATTTTAGGTCATTGTTGCCTTCAATGGACATGGACAACTTGACTCGCATTTTACCGTTGATGGATTACATTTTTGTCCAGTTATCGAACATGTCAACGTTAATTGATCGTATTCCCCAGTTGTGTTTGCCTGGAATTTGAAGTATGTATGAAAAAAATTATTTTGAAAACGGTTTTAATGTACATATTTTGTTTTGCATGTATACTGCTTTAACATGATTTGATGTGTAACGAATACGAAAAGAATCTTTCGCGACTTTCACACTTACCTCGTTCAATTGGTTGAGCTTGGATCAGCAAAGAAACCTGCTTCAGTTTGTGTGAAATTTCCAGGCGGAGGAGAATTAGGAGTCATACCGGCGCCACTACAATCAGGATTCTATAGGATCAGATAGGATAAAATGTAAAGTTGGACATTAAACATCCAATGTCTTACCGCTGCATCTGTTTGGCAAATTCTTATGACCTGTGTTTCGTCCGCGGTTGTATCAAACACCGCTTTGCAGTATGGAGTTGATGATGGACATGATTCAGCCATACTCGTCAGAACAACACCTTGATTACAAACCGAGTACGAGGTGGCACTAATGCAAACGAGATGTGGCTTTTTACCAATGCATTTATTACAGGTCCCAGGGGTTAGCGGGTTATTATTATTGCAAACAGGCTCAGAAGAATTACTGCAAATATCTGCTACATCAGCACATACTGTACCATTTCTACAATTTCGGAGTGTAGCAGTTACCGAATCTGAATTTTTGGTATGAAGTTTTGTTTTATTTTTTGTACATGTTTAAGCTATAGTATTCTGGTTATAATAGCTATCCACATTATATTTGGTGTTTTTCTTATTAAATCACGCTTCATAAGCCGAATTATCATTTTAATACAATTAGAAAATCATACCTTCCCACACGAAAACGTACTGACTTTTTGAAACACAAATCACACCAGAAAAGCTTCCTGCAACTGTATTGTCACATCCTTGGCCAACGACAAGGCTAGCTAACGAAAGAAAGGCAAGAGGAATCTTTAAAAGAAAACTTTAATGAACGCACAAATAATATATTTTATCCTTTTACCAAAAGGCTCTTCATGGTTATAACACTCGCACAAAAACACTAACAACAGATGAAACTACCTTGAAATATATGGGGCACACAAGCGGAACACTTCTTTTTATACCCAAAATGCAGTGTTATGTTCATCCCATATCTAATCTTTGTAAGTTACAGAACAAACACAAGGATAACTTCATCCACAACTTAATTCAAAACCGCGAATAGGATTTTGGATTTTGATAAAAATATGACGCCTCTTATTTATTTTTATATATTGAAGAACATTATAATTGTGACCAGAAATAGTGTGACCCTGATCTTTTCGCAATACATAAAATGCCTTATTGAAAACTTAATAATTGTAGTTTGCATAAGTTCAAAATCAGCTGCATTTTATTTTCAGGATGCATACTATGGGAGCCAAAACTATTTGTGCAACGCATTAATAATAAGGAAAGATATAAGAAAACCATATAACTTATAAGTTTAAGATTTATTTGTCTTTAAAACGCATTCACTGATTGTTTATACAGGGTGTTTGGTACTCGGTGGACACTTTTGTAAGGAGGCATTCCTTGATACATTTTGAGCAAAAAATTCTTGTATAGGGTGGTCTGGTTTTCAAAATCTACGGAATTACAGGGTGGCCAATCAAAGTGTTTCGGACTTGCACCCTGACTCACTTAAAGAATTTAATCTTGAAAACTAATAACCATAACGCAAAGTTTTCTGCTTGTTTTTTATGGAATCAAATTGCTTTTAATTTGATGTAATACTCTAAATTATAACTGTACCTGATTTTGAGATATTTACTTCAAAACACAAAATTTTGGCACTTCTACCCCGCTAATTATGTGTTCAATGTCGTTTTTCTCAGAAAATCTCACCGAAAGATGCCATTTTAATTTTATTTTTTTATAGGCCATATTGTTGGCTACAAAAAATACATATCGCTTAAATAGTGAACATCCCGTAAAGTGGCCCTCGTTGAAAAGAAAAGTTGAAATTGTTATTTGTATGTAAAGGTTGGTTATTGATTGTGATCATGGGTCCCTTCTTGTTTATAAATCAGCATAGACAACGTATATCGTCTCTAACGCTAATCAAAGCAGAGAATATTGATACGGGAAACTCGATCGTTTTGCGGAATCAGCCTCCGAAAGCAGAATCAAATTGGAATTATTTTTGCGGGATGATTAAAATTGAAAAAAAATTTATTTACATTGAAAATTTTACTTTGACAAAGTGGTTTTTACTGCCCATTAATTACTTTTTAAACTATTAATAAAATAAACTAAATAAAAATTAGTTTCAACATAATTGAAGCACCTACCTGGATGTTAAAGATAAAATTGGGTACAGTTCTTCGCCTTTATTAATGGAATACGTGAAAAAACTAAGACCCTATAAAAACATAACATTTTTCAAATTTTTGTCAGTTTCGGTACATTACTCGAACTAAAAGATATCACTAAAATTTCAAACATAAATTGAAAATGTCACTACACTAATGACGAATATGCAGATATTATGTACGTATATGGAGAGTGCCGGGGAAGTTTACAAGCGGCGCAATCTTTGTATCAACAGAGATATCATCATCGACGGATTCCTGGACGGAGAGTGTTTCAACAACTATACACAAAGATTCGGGAAACTGGCAGCGTTAGGACGAGCCGAGTAAACGCAAATCCTGCGCCTGCAATCGCTGCACGGACCGATAAAGAAAACCTGCATGCAGTGGAAACTGACCCATCAATCAGTATTCGACGCTTGGCGTTGCAGTTTAACGTGTTTTGCGAAACACGTTAAACTGCAACGCAACTGCAACACGTTAAACTGCAAAGTTTGGAGTGTTTTAATAGCAGCCCGTTTACATCCCGACCATCACACACCAGTGCAGGAGCTGCTACTGATCGATTTGCCCAAAAGGATGGAATTCTGCAATTGGCTCCTTGAGAAACAATTAGACAACAAAAATTTTTTGAACACCATTCTCTGGACGAATGAGTCCTGATTTACCAGGGAATGTATCACAAACTTTCACAATTTACATACGTGGGCTGAGAGCAATCCACACACGAGAAGGACTTCATCGTTTCAGCATAGGTTCAGCGTAAATTTATGGGCAGGAGTGACTGGTAACGATTTAATTGGATCTATTAGGCTCTCGCTAACTTTCAATAGTACCAATTACTTACATTTTTTAAGACATGATCTACAGGACCTATTGGAGGATGTTCGGTTGCAACGATTGGCTTCCAAGTTTTACCAACACGATGGTGCTCTAGCTCACTATGGCCGACCAGTCAGAGATTGGTTATTTTTAATTCCAATTATACCAATCGCTGGATCGGTAGAAATGGGCCAATACACTGGCCTGCGAGATCTCCTGACCTAACAGTTATGCATTTTTTTGCATGGAGACGGATGAAGCAACTTGTCTACATAACGAAAGTATCAATATTGGAAGACCTAAATACCAGGATCGATGCGGCTTCAACAGAAGTGAGGCAGCAGCTGAGAAGTATGAATATGAAAAGAACGCTTGCGAAACGAGCTTTAGCGTGTATTCAAAATGAAGGTGGCCATTTTAAACAATTAGGTTAGGTTAGGTTAGGTTGACGTGGCTCCCGATCTTCAGAGGCCTGACGACCAGCACACATAGGCACAAGAGAAGCCCGTTGTGGTGTCACAATATTTAGTGACTCTCTTCTACTCACTAAAGTCAGGAAACCATTTGCTTCCTTTGAGAAACCGGACTATCCCCTTTAAATTTACCAGGGATAGTTCCGTCAGGTTTGGGACAAAGGGGCACCAAGCGCCGCCAATCTTCTCCTTGCTTTACTGTAGCCCAAAAATTTTGAAATAAAGCATAAAAACCTTTAATAAATTCTTTCAGTTCAAGAAAAGAGTGTAGATCGAAAACGAGGACCACTTTATGGCATATTCCTTTCTTAAGCAATATGTATTTTCCCTTACTACTTGCAAAATGGTAAAATCTAAGTCATAAACATGTGTGCAACTTTTGTAGCCATTTATATGGCCTATAAAAATATTAAATTAAAATGGCATATTTTTATGAGGCTTTCTGCGAAACAACAACATTGAACACAACATTTTTGGGGTAGAGGTGCCCAAATTTTGTATTTTGAATTAAATATCTCCAAATCAGGTACAGTTACAATTTAGAATGTTACGTCAATTTAAAGGTAATTCAATTCCATAAAAAACAAAGAATAACACTTTGCGCTATGATTATTAGTTTTCAAGATAAAATGATTTAAGGGGACGTAGCACATTCAAATTGAAAAATAAATGTTTTTTTCAAAGGCATTTTTTTAATTGAATAAAAAAACGTATCTTAATGAAACTTTTTACACATATTTAACTTCTTTTTTACTACATTAAAAAAGTTGCTAAAAATGTTTTGTGGCCCCCTGTCGTCTGCTACAATTTTTTGGAAAATACACCAAAAAAACCTGGCGTGCATGATAAATGTCCTGAGGAAAGTCTGAAAAAACAAACAAAAACGTGGTTTTGATCAACATCAATGCGGCCTTGGAATGAACTAAAAAAAAAAAATTTGGTTGAAAAATAACAAAATGGCGGCGTTTTTTCGAAAATCGAGGTTTTTTTTCTCCAGAAATCGGTTATAACTAAAAAAATTTAGTGCCGATTTTTTCATCCGTAGTTCATTCTGAGCATCAACATGTGCAAATTAACGTGTTAAAATTTCAGAACGATTGGATAATATTGTTTTTCTTAATCATGCACGCCAACCTGCAAAACGTTGTTTCGAGAAAATCGCGTTTAAAGTTAAAATTCAATATTTTTTGCAATAAATCTTACCGAAAATTAATCTGTGAGGCCTGGACCATACAATGTACCTTCTTTTTGCTCATACTCCTCCTCTTCCAAAGATTTTTGCTCCCTTCGGGCAGTTCTGGTCTCTTAAGATGCCTCAGTCGAGTGTTTTTCCGCCTGGTTGATTCTTGCAGCATCTCTATGTTCTGCATGTTCCAGCGCACGTTCGCTAATCGTAACTCCCATTACTTGCATTATTTTCAAGATAGCTATAAATTCTTCATTAAATGTACATGCAGATATATTTGCAGCCATATTTAGCACGTTTTCCCACAAAAAGTATGTTTGGGGGCCAAATTCCAAACACAAGAATTATAGCTTTCGTTATTATTCTGCGTAAAATTGCCCAAGCACCGCTTTAATAAATCTTTTGATGATAAGTCAGCATTAATAGGCTTTAACATTTCTTATACCTCATCATCTAAAGGTAGAGGATGCTTGAAATTTTTTAATGCATTATCACCAGCTGCCTCCGCCTTGCGCCAGTTACACCAAGTCGTTTCTCCAACAGGACAATAACAGTGTTGAGGGTTCTCATCAGTTGAAATTTTGTGGTAATATGCTGCCCAAATTTATTTGCGCATATTTTCAACTGAATCAGGATTTCGTCGTATAGCTAGGCCATAATGTGTGGCAAAATTTTTCATTAATTTTAGTATCAGTTCAACTTTTTTTGGACCTTTTTTTGCAGATTCTACACTTTTTTACAGCTATTTTTTTTTTTTGTTTTTTTTTTGCCAAGGCTAACTGTTTTTTTGCTTCTTTTAAAGGAGATGACTCACTTATCTTTGTCTACACTTTGGGTTAAGTCGATGTAGCGATATAGCGAAGTCAACGAAAATCATAGGAAAAATGACCTTGGGGCGCTTCGCTATATATACTCACAAAATTTTTTTTTTTTAGAATTTCAATTTTATATTATCAAAATCATGTTTTTAAAGCTCCATTCTAACATATTCAATCAAAAAACAAAAATCAATTTTTCAAAAATTTGGAGGTGCTACGTTGCCTTAAGTGAGTCAGGGTACAGGTCCGAAAAACTTTTATTGACCATCCTGTAACTCCGCAGATTTTGAAATCCGGACCACCCTGTACAACGATTTTTTTGCTCAAAATATATCAAGGAATGCCTCCTTACAAAAGTGTCCACCGAGTACCAAACACACTGTATAGTGTGTGTGTTCACTTTATTCAACACAACGAAATAATTAATTGGCAAATACCGTCTTAAAACAAAGAAATAAAACAATTAATATTGACCAAAATTATTTGTGCGGGCAGAAAACTATTTGTGCAAATCGAAAATTTCGTGCAATAAGTGAGCAGAATTTTCCAGGTATTTTAGAAATATTGCAATAAAGCCAATATCTAATGAATTGTGTTTCATCATATTGCAACAATCACTTCTTGAAACTGACCTGGCATTGAGTCTATTAAAGTAGGTATCCATATGTTGCATTTTCGTGTATCGTATCGCCGTTGCGTATCAGTGGATACGACAAAATATGATACAAAGAAACGCAACGAACTCGATCGGTCACTTGGCGGTTTCTTGCCGTCGCATCAAAGGAATGATACGATACGAAGTGCACAGAAGCACAGCATCGATTAGTGAATAAAAATATTGCAGCCGCGTATCGAGCTTTTTGCAACGGATCGTATTGATGATACATGGAATATTGAGTAGTGTGGACACCGTATCCGTTTAGTGAATGATACGCAACAGGGATACGATACAGAAGAAATGCAACATATGGATACCTACTTTTGAAGTGCGTAGTATTTCTGTTGTATCTTTGATGCTCTGCCATGCCTCGTCAGTGCTGCCATTTTAGCATTTTGAATGCTAGATCTGGCATTATTTTTTCCAAAACGGCATTAGAAATTTGAAGTTAGCATCTAGCATTATTTTTAGCATTTAAATTTAGATTTCGGAATAATCTGGCACTCTTCTATTCACATCAAATTTTTCTCAATAATAGCTCTGTTCGTGTATCTTCAGTCGCGTTCTTGGACTGAAACTTCCTGAAGGGGGAAATTCATGAAAAGTACAAAAATCAAGTGACAGTTGTCTGATTTTGAAATAGTGATATTTTTATGATTTGTGGAAAAAACCATTGTCGCGAATGGTTAAATGGCTGAAATTTAGGCGATAGATTGCTAATTTCTTTACAAAGATAAGTGATTATAAAGTCAGCTAAAGCAGTAATAAAGTATCTCTACAAAAATATTCGACTTTCATGATAACATTCCGCGAAAAATATTTTCCTTACTACGCATATTTGAAGATATGCGCGCTGCCGATGAAATCGCTGCAGACTCGTCGTAACCAAATGTACATTAGAACTAGTACTACACTTTTGTGTTTTTAAGAGAACAAAGGATATATAATAGTGGTATTCAGAAAGTAATGAACGACTTAAAAGTTACTCAGGGTAATGGAAAGTAATCATTACCGGAAAACGAAAGTAACCATTACTTTTCTCATTATTGCTTCTTCGTCGTTCTATGAATTCACGCATTCGAATTACCTGCGCATCAGAAATGAAAGCCGAGCCTCGTTGAAGTAAGTTGACTCATTGCAGCGAGTTTTTTTGTTGTTCGTTTCAGTTTGTTCTTAGTAAAATATACGTGCCTGCCTAAATTTAGCAATTATTAATGATCGTTCCTCATACTAAAAGTGCGATTTGGCGTTGTAAAAAAATGTACTCTCGTAAAGGAAGGACAACTACTTCATTAAAAAATCAGCTTAAGTGGATGCATCCAGAAGAGAACTCTTCATTTTTAAATGCTGAATATAAACAGCAAACATAAAAAAAATGTTAGGGCCAGGTAAGTATGAACAACAAAAGTATGAACTTCATACTTTTAAGTAGGAAGCTCATACTTTTTGCTTTTGAAATTGTTGCATTACATAATAGTTGTCTAATCTTTCAATCGACAAATATTAAATACACGTACTTATTATGTTAAATTCTAATACTAAATCAGACAAATTTATTCCCGACATTTTTATCTCTGAAATTATTACCTTACTTAATTTACTAAATTTCGTTTGTTGTGCTCTGTTATTTTCTAAGGTAAGGTAACCACTCCACTTCAAGAAGCAAAAAAGCAGGAAACATTGGAGGCAATCATTCAAAAGGAGAAACAATGGGATAAACATTTTGAAAAATCTCAGAGTATTGATAAGTTAATTGGCAAAATGATTGCCGTTCAAGATTTACCATTCAACTTTGTGGAAGGTCTGGGGTTCAAAAGACTCATGCAAGCCATAGTGCCGAAATATAGTCTAAGGGGATTCACAGATTTTGTGTGTAAAGATTTGTATATAAAAGTGGCTATTAAAGTGAAACAAATAGTCGAGAATTTAAATTTCATGTCATTTACAACAGATATATGGACGGACCCAAGCTCTAATGTTTCTGTTCTAAGTTTGACATGTCATGGAATATCAAAAGACTTCAACTGCTTATCAATTATACTTAAGTGCGAGACATTTGATGACCGTCATACAGGAGATATAATTTCCAATAAATTTGACTCAATGCTTAACGAATCGAACATATAGAAGAATCAAGTGCATTGCATGGTTCGGGATGAAGGGTTGAACATGAATTTCAATGACATTGACTGCACAGCGCAACAAAAACTGCCTTAAAGTCACAGCAAAATGTTACTGATATCCCACAAAAATGTAAAAAAAATAGCTACTCATTTCAACCATTCTACAATTGCGCAAAAATAGCTGCATAAAATTCAGGAAAGGTTAAACCAACCTCAATTAACTTTACTTCAAGACTGCATTACTAGGTGGAATATCACACTTTACATGTTCGAGCGGTGTATTAAGGTAAAAGATGCCTTAAGCATTTGAAGCAATGACAACAGCATTCCTCCTATTCTGTCGGAAGAATGGAAAATTATGGAAGGCTGCGTAGAGATGCTTCAATTATTTGAAGAAGCCACACGAGAGCTGAGTAGTTCGCAAGCGTTGATGTCGTCAGGGATTCCTATTATTCACATGTTAAGCAAAAAACTGGTCAAACTGCTACTTAACACAGCAGATAACATCGATACCATTAAATATGTTGTAACGACGTTAAAAAATGAAATTGCTGCTAAATTTTGTGACCTGGAACATAACATTGTATTTACATTGGCTACTTATTTAGATCCACGGTGCAAGTGTTAATTTTTTAAACTCATTGTGAAAGTCTGAATTATTAAAGTTTGGCAAAAGTGGGACAATGCATTCTAGCATTAATTTTGCGAAGAAGTCGAAAACATCATACTCAATCGAAGAAGCTAACGATCAAAAATCATCGATGAGTACATAGTTCAAATCGAATTTTCAGAACGACCTTGCTATGAAGCTTGACTCTTCAAGCGAGGATGAAACTGAAGTACTGTTTACCGCCAGCTATGATATGGTTATGAAATCACAGTTGAAAGACTATTGCAATGAAAAAAGGATCAGTAAATACGAAAATCTTTTAAACTGGTGGAAAATTAAATCCAGCAAATATGAGTATATAACTGCTCTTTCCCGACGTTTCTCGTCGGCTCCACCAGCCAGTGTTCCAAATGAACAACTTTTCATCGGTGTAGGGCTAATTTATGAACCTCTGCGCAATCGGTTGCATGCAGAAAAAGCGGCCAAACTGTTGTTTTTAAAATATAATTTGCCACTCCTGGAGTTTGATTACTAATCATAGAATGTCTATGTACTTTATGAAAAACTCATGTTTTATATCATTTAACGACTAATTTAAGATGAAATTAACTTTGCATTTATTTTAAATTGATATCAAAAAATATATGTATATTTGAACATTATCTAATTTTTTTACTGAAACATCCACATTCGCATCTGCATCTGCAGATATTGCTTTGAAAAATTCGCATCCGCATCTGCAGATCTGAAGAAAAATTACATTTGTAACATCCTTAGTTTTTATACGATTAAAATTGAGTTTTTATATTGAATGCACGCTTAGCTTAGTAAAACTTTGTTATTGTCAAACGGTGTTTCTTATTTGAAGTATAAAAGATTGCCATGACTTTGAATGCACGTTAGCTTAACAAAATTTTGTTATTGCAAAAAAGTGTCTTCTTATTTGATGTATAAAAGGTCACCATAACTTAACTTTGCAATAACAAAGTTTTATCAAGCTAACGTACATTCAGAGTGACGGCAATCATTCATACTTCAAATAAGAAAACACCGTTTTGCAATAACAAAGTTTTATTAAGCTGACGTGCATTCAAAGTCACGGTAATCTTTTATACTTCAAATAAGAATCACCGTTTTACAATAAAAAAGTTTTATTAAGCTAAACGTGCATTTAATAGCACGCGCAATGAAAAAACTACCTAAATTCGCTGATTCACCTGACATATTCAATTTCAACGCTAATTAATCAAATTGAAAACTTTAATGCAATTGCGAAATGCAAAGCAGTTGTGGTTGAAGGTTGAATTTCGTGTAGAGTAGAAAATGCTAACTCATGTGGGAAAAAGGTGGAGTTTAGTGTAGAGTAGAATGTGCTAACTTATATATATACATATATACAGTCGAACTTCGAGAATTTAAACTTTGCTAACTTAAATTTTCGATAACTCGAACAAATTTTAGTGACAACAGCGCCAAACTCAGTAGCTGCATACATTTTTTTCTTGATAAGTCAAACTTCGATGACTTGAATTTCTTGATAACTCAGATAAAAAATAAGGCAACAACCTTCGACAAGTCGTATTTACTGTAGATGCATTTTAAGTAGATCATTGTATTGTGAACTCAAAGCAATGTTAGCGACAAAATAGGGTTCTGGTAACAGTCTTCTACTGCGTTTGCTGCGATAAACTTCGGTCGTGTTTTCTAGCGAATTCGATTTATTCTAGTTTTGAGCGATTATAAACAAACGATTTTTCGTTTTGGTCATAATTTTGTATTTTAAGATATGACGAAAATTGAAGGAATATAATTTTAAAATGTAATTTGCCACTCCTGTTCTACCAAAATTATTGGAAAAGTATGAAATGCACAGTGTATTCAACGCGGATAAAACGAGGTTGGTTTTTAGATTGCTTACCGAATAATACTTTAACCTTGAAGAATGAAAAGTGTCATGGAGGGAAGCACAACAAGGAGAGAGTCATGTTACTGTTGGGTGCCAATATGGACGGATCAAAAAAACTTAAAATGTTGCTAATAGGAAAAAGTAAGAACCCCGACTGCTTCCGAGGAATTAATTGGCTACCAGTTGATTACAAATCAAATACGAAGGCATGGATAACAGGCCAATACTTTGAGGAATGGCTTTTAAATTTAGATCAAATGTTTGCACAAGCGGGGAGAAAAATTATCTTACCCATTGATAACTGTCCGGCTCATCCTCAAAGTATTCAATGCAAGTTACGGTCAATGAAACTTGCG
This sequence comes from Nemotelus nigrinus, assembly GCA_947369275.1. Classification (NCBI taxonomy): domain Eukaryota; kingdom Metazoa; phylum Arthropoda; class Insecta; order Diptera; family Stratiomyidae; genus Nemotelus; species Nemotelus nigrinus. The sequence goes on along the minus strand of OX376373.1, from coordinate 38,565,121 downwards.
TTTTTCCCACCAAACATAACACCAAAAATACAACCGCTCGATCAAGGAGTAATACAGAACTTAAAATGCAATAATCGTCAAAGAATCTTGAAGAAAATCATAAAAGACATGGAATCGCATACGAAACGTGTTATTACATTGAAGGACTGTATAGATGAGGTGATCAAAGCGTGGAAGGTTCATGTTAAGTCTGAGACCATTTCTAATTGTTTTTGCAAAGCCGGATTTGGTCTACACTCTGCATGGGAGGCTGATGACGATATGCCATTACATTTCTTGAGGGAAAACCGAAACGCTACGGAAACTGATATTCGAATCTTGGAATCTGAATTCCAGACTTGGATGCATGTAACAAATCAATCGGAAAATGAAGACTTTTTCCACGACTATTTACACATTGATGAAGATCTAACAACGACAGAATTTCCAAGTGATAACGACGTAATCGAGGATATTTGTACGGAATTTGTGGAGACGTGTATCAACGAGCCTGCGAGCGATGAGGAGGACATAGAATGTGAGATTGTTCAAAAACCGACAAAGAAATCAGTTGAAGACTCTTTAACAATTTCGTATTTGTATTTACAAATAAATAAACATACGGCAACAGCAGTTTTTAACCCCCTTACTAATATTGAAACCTTTTTTGACAATTCGAACAAAACTATGGAACATCAATCACATATTACGGAATATTTTAAAGCCTTGAAGTTTTCCAACTTCGATGTCAAGTTTAGAAAAGTAACGATTCTCAATTCTAGCCTGGAAATTTCTTCCCCGGAGGAAGGATCTAATAAGCTGAGAGTAAGAAATAGGGGCAGCGAGATAGTTGACCTTGATAATAAGCCTTAGGCACATTCAACATCATTAGCCCTGTTTTTTGTACAGTCTGTTTTGATAAGTTGGGTTTTTCTTGCTAGTTGAAGCTCAGCTGAGTATGGTTCCAAACGAGCAACTATGAGGTAGATCCTTTCCTTGAATACGACGAAGAAAAATAATTTCCACTATTTGAACAATCAAAGAGAAGAGAATCATTGATCTCTAGCCATGCGAAAAAGTTGGGTTTGTACCAGCATGGCAGATTTTACAAAACTTTTGGATGATAATTACTGTAACTAGTTTCCAACAGTCAGAATATTTCTTAAAAAAATACTGGTGTTTATAAATATCCACGATAATTCTCAAATTATTATTGAATGGAGAAGTGAGGCGTATGCTGGTGATTTGGTCAGGTATTGGGTTTTTTCACTTGTTGATGTTGAGTATTAGAAGTTTTACTTTTTCTAGATTTATGGGATGGCTTCCCCGCAGAAGAATAGTTTAACCGGTTTGATGCCCCTGTTTGGTTCAATCATTTTTTATGAACAGACTCGTCTAATAGCTTATTTTCTTGGAATCGAAGGTGTAGTGAGTCGGCAAAAACTTATTTTCTTTGTTGAATTTCAGGTGAGAAACTTCATTGGTTGGTTGCCATATTGTTTGCTTTTGGTCCTGAAATATTTAGAAAGCCTCCAAAACGAGTCACTTTTTGGCTCGATACTGCTATTGAGCTTTTTCCATGTTTCATTTTTGAGCTGAATGATTTAAGCTCAGCCGACTCGTCTTTTGTCTAAGTCTGGGGCTGCCAGTACTCCTAGTTTGTCGCCTAATTTGATATCTTCTTTTATGAGAACCACCAACTCTCCCTGTCAATGATAGATTGTACTCATTTTTAGCTGGTTACCCGGTATTAAGACAGGTTCTTGAATTCGAAGGTTGTCAATGTTACAATCGGTCAGTCATTGTATCAGCTCTTCTTTTTTGGGTAGTATGGTGCTGTCGTTTTCTTCCTGATCAATTAGTTTCCAATTTTGCTTTGACCAAGGACACAATTTTCGATGTGATTTGGTACACAAACTTGTGTTACCATTTGCAGCGAAAAACACCAAGTGCACACACATTTTCGTTACAGGTCATGACTAACATGACAACTATGCTACACACTTTACCTTTGCAGCTCACCTTTCTCTCCACACCTCAAACGATAGTTGTTAAATACATTTTATTATGATTTTTATCGTGAACAAATTTGATACTAACCATAATTCATGTAAAACCAACAGAAAGATTTCTGAATTTTGTAAAGTTTGACCATTAATAGCTTTATTTTTACACACATACACACTAATAACCGAAACACATTACATACACACTAATAACCGAAACATAATCATCATATTGCTGGATGAAAGCTACATGCTTTCTAGTATAAATTGGAGAACCAGCCTGCTTCAACACAATTCCACCTACAACGGCAAATTCTGTGAAATTAACATAAAGATGTTTATTAAAATTATAACAACGTCTTTTAACGGTTTATTTATTCATTTATATGTATATACGTATTTTTTTATTTTTCTGTTCACATTTTTTTTATATGAAAATTCAAAGCATTTTTACTTAACCTACTACTAGTGTGTTAAAAATTTTGATGTTTTTTGTAAAGTGTAAAGTGTTCGTGGAGTGTTGTGGATTAGGTATTTCTGTAAGTGTGGAAGAGGTGTCGAAGGATGTATATTTCTGTAAAAGTATCCACAGTAAAGGTAATTGAATTTGATCACGGTTCCCTTCTTGTCTATAAATCAGCATAGACAACGTATATCATATCTACAGCATCGAAGCCGAGCATATTGAAACGGGAAACTTCGATCGTTTTGCGGAATCAGCCTCCGAAAGCAGAATCAAATTGGAAATGTTTTTGCGGGATGATTAAAATTGAACAACTTTTTATTAACATTAAAAATTTTAATCTACATTGAAAATTCTATTTTGACAAAGTGGTTTCAAAAGTATGCACTGCTTCTCATCAGACACCAGCACACAGTGCATACTTGACTGGCGTGACCACTTGCACACTTTCGAAACCACTTTGTCAAAATAGAATTTTCAATCTAGATTAAAATTCTTAATGTTAATAAAAAGTTGTTCAATTTTAATCATCCCGCAAAAACATATCCACAGTCTTTATAAATGCATGCTTTGTTTACAACAAAAATTCATCACAAATAAATTGCATATGATCTAGTATGCTAAGCTTTCTATCGGCTAATTCATTTTTTTTCTTCGTTAAAACTATTTACTCCAGAAAACAAACATTGATAAGGAAACTTCAATTTGGCACTAACAACTCAAAAAAAAGTTACACGACATAAAGATTTACGATATTTTCATATTATTTTTCGCATATTTCTTTTGATTCTAATCTCTCTAAAACCAAATACATTTTATGCAAAAAAAATTTTACCACAACAAAACATAAATTATTTGAATAATCACCGAGTGACACAGAATCTACTTTGTGGGTAAGTCAACATTAGCGACTGCTAGTAAACTGCTAGCCTACATGTTCTCACCCGAATCGTAAGTGTTTATGTAGCGTCTATGGATTTTTTTTATACATTTTACAATTTGCTCCTTCAGAAAATTTACAGGAAAAAATAACAACTCAAAATTCAGTACTTTCATGGACAAACTGTTCCACGCAGTGGCTTAAATTAATTGGCCCAGAGTGTCCTTTATTTTTCCTACCAAAATCAAATTTTTTAAATATTATTCTATTGTTCCACAGCAGCGAAATTTCGCTTTGGTAATGGAATTCTCTATATATGGATGCTCTGCAAAATAAGAATCTTTAGCAATTTTTTTCTACTTAACTTTTAGTGCTAGCCTCAACAACTGTAAACTGTGAAAATTTTGTTACTTTTTGAAAAAATTTCAATATTTAAGTCTCTTCCAACTTAAATTTTACATTGCTCTTCTTCACACCACTTCCTTAGTTTCGTTAGCTTCTTAAGGTCAGAATATGATTTTATGAAAAGAAGACAAATACCCACGAGCTTCTTCTTCTGGTCCATATTATCGTATTTGCCTTCGATTGTTGAAATTTTTCTACAGTATTTGATCACAAAATATTTCTCTTCAAATTTAAAACATCTCTTATTTTATGCCTCGAGAAAGGTCCAGGTTGAACCAACTTTCTCCTTTTGGTTAATGGTAGAAGTTCTTTTACGATTAAATTTCGTCTTTTTTACAGTTGTGACTCTGATCAATCGAATTTCGTGAAAACTTTAACCAATTGTGAAATCACTTTAAGAGATCGGGTGCTTTAAGAATTATCTCGACCTAAGCACAACAAAATCTGCCAGATGTCTTCTGATTGTAAGGCTTTCTTAATGGTATTATCTCACTCGACTTTGCGGTCATATTTTGTTGTTCATAACAATTTTTACGACCTTGTTGTGCTTTTCGCAAATCAAATGAGCAAATATATATTAAAGTTCATGACCAAAATTTTTTCTTTATCTTATTTTACTTTCCATTCTTATACAACTTTGGATAATGTTTGTGCTCTTTAACATCGGCTTTTCTGTTTGGACTTCAGCCTCCTTTGTAAAATTGATAGGCTTTGTACCAGTAGCAGCTCGTGTCTTCAAAACTCGGGGAAGCAGATATATTTTCGCATATTTTTCCAGGATAAAAATGAAGTTATTTCAGCGCAACAAAAATATTAAAAGTTGCATTCGACTTCCAATTGTTTGATTCAGTAGCTTTTCTACTCACCATGATCACCATCAATAATGTTTATATGGTGCCAAATATGTCAAAGTATAAATTTTTTTTTATTAAAAGTGAAATTAGTGGTCCTGGTCACCACGAATTTATAAAGTACCTTTTTTTCAAATAGTCTAAGTGCAAAATATGCCACAGTAGCTTTTCCATGGTGAAATGGTTTCAATTTCCAAGACAAAATTAATTAAGCCTTTGGCATACAACGTGAGAATAATTCCTAAGCCATACATGGTGGGGTCCGATTTACCCCATAAGACATTGTTTCTATTCTGCGTATATATTAAATAGACTGTGCCCCAATTTTTCTTTTATTTTATATATTAACAAGGTAATAATAAAAGATAATAATAAAACACAAAAATATCCCATTATTGAGCATTTTTTAAATAAAGCATAAAACTTTCATACCTATTCCATAAAATCAGCTTCATGTATTTAAGTTTTGGGGTTAAAATGACCTCACGTTGTATGCCGAACGTTAATACTCTTGTACTATTTACGTGAAAAAAACAACTATTTTTCTTTAAAAATATTAAAAATAAAATATCGGGAACTCACGACCCGATAATCAGATACAGCTGAAATTTACAGCATGTATTGGTATTATATATATATATATATATATATATATATATATATATATATATATATATATATATATATATATATATATATACAGTGAAACCTCCGTTTGCGGACACCTCTAATAAGCGGACACCTCCCATATCCGGACAAATTTTCTTCACACACGCTTGTGGATTCGTTTTGGGAACAAATTGACCTCCAACAAGCGGACTCTCCAATGAACGGACGCGGACACCATATTTTCGTACATTCGATACAAAAAACCTCTCACAAGCGGACACAAAACATGTTTTAATACGAAAATTGAAATCAAATCGGGGATCCTTCTTATAAGATTGTTGTAGTTGAATGTTTGTGGAAGTCGTTGTCTGGAATGTAAAGGGGGACTCCCCATTTTAGAAAATAAATTGCTTTTGTGTGTGACAGTTATTCGATATTCTGATTTGATTCTATGTATATGCTTCAGCATAGTTCCCGTGTGTTATACGGTGATTTTTATGTGCAAATATCAGTATGGCTACACGAAACGTTATTTCTTTAAATGAAAAAAATTAAATAATTAACGTATTTGAAAAAGAAAAGCTGTCAGTTCGAGAATTAGCAAAGACGTTTTTGGTTATTAAGGAAGTGAAAAGACTATATTTTTTTTCATTGAAAGGTTTGGTATTGGGAACACTCAAGCAGCAAATATTGTGAAAAATCGAGATACCATTCGATCCAAATGGAATTCTGGTATTAACATCCAACAAAAGAAAAGCTTTCTCAAGACGGGAGGTTCACAAATAGATCAGATGTGCTTTGATTGGTTTGCCAAGGCTAGAAGCCAGCATATTCCAATTTCAGGGCCAATTATTAAAGCGAAAGCAAAACAAATAGCCAAACAATTGGGATATTGTGAATTTTTGGCGTCGAATGGATGGCTAGAAAAATGGGTGAAAAGGCACAATATAACATTCAAGTGCATAACTGGTGAAGCTTCAGATGTTGATCAATTAGACGTTGACCAGTTTAGAGTGAAATTGACCACTATATTGTCTGGATATAAACCCGACGATATTTATAATGCTGATGAGAGTGGGCTGTTTTTTCGTGCTTTACCCGATAAAACTTTCGCATTGAAATCCGAAAAATGTACTGGTGGCAAACTGTCGAAAGAAAGGCTGACAGTTTTATTTTGTGTTAATATGGCAGGGGTGAAGGAGATGCTATTAGTCATAGGTAAAGCAGCCCGTCCTCGTGCATTCAAAAATCTTGCTTGCAAGATTTACCTGCCAATTGGAAGTCGAACCAAAAAGCGTGGATGATGCGGGATATTATGTCCGAATGGCTGCAGCAATTGGACAGGAAAATGAAAATTCAAAATAGAAAAGTTCTTTTGTTTTTGGATAATGCGGCATCTCATCCTAGAGATTTGAAATTAACACATGTTACCATAATTTTCTTACCAGCTAACACTACGTCAGTCTTTCAACCCTTGGATCAAGAGATTATACAAAATTTCAAGGTTAATTATAGAGGATTGATTTTCGAACACATTCTTTCAAAAATTGATAGAACCAATTCAGCATCAGAGCTTGCGAAAACAATAGATGTTCTTGACGCATTATACTTTATACTATACAAATCCTCCTGGGATAAAGCTGATGAAGTGACTATCAAAAATTGTTTTAGAAAATTAGCATTCGAACAAACAACTCAAAATATTTTAGAATTTGATGCCGAAGATGAATTGCCCTTATCAACGTTAATAAATTTACAAAAAGTGTTCGTCGATTTCAAGAACCAAAATTTGGTTTAAACATTGATAAGACAGTACACACTGAAAATGACGATATTGAGATTCGACTTGAAAATAAAATTGACACTGTGGACGAAAACGATTCCGATGACGAGGAAACCATTCAAGATATTGATCCAATAAAGTCATATAACGAGGCCCTGGAGCAAATTGTTCATTTGAAGCAATTTGCAAAAGATGACTATGTAGCATTTCAATACTTGAAAAGAGCAGAGAATCAATTCGAGAAACAACAGCTCAAATGGAAACAAACTAAGCGTCAGCAATCGAAAATTGATCAGTTTTTTCATTAGATTATTTCTCTACATACTATGTAATACATATATAACCCAGTTATTACTATAAAAACAAGAAAAATGTATGCATAAATATAAATTCCTTTATCTGTATCTATATATAAATATTAAGAAGCACGTAGTAATTATAATGAAATATGTACTTTTTTACATTAATACATATATGTACACATATGTATGTAACATATTTAATAAGCATATAACATTTTAAATTTTGTTCGATACCTCCGACAAGCGGACACCTCCCATAGCCAGACAACAAGACTGGCACCATGAGTGTCCGCCTATGAGAGGTTTCACTGTATATAAATATATATATATATATATATATATATATATACATATATATATATATATATATATATATATATATATATATATATATATATATATATATATATATATATATATATATACATATATATATATATATATATATATATATATATATATATATATATATATATATATATATATATATATATATATATATATTTATATATATATATATATATATATATATATATATATATATATATTTATATATATATATATATATATATATATATATATATATATATATATATATATATGTATATATATATATATATATATATATATATATATATATATATATATATATATATATATATATATATATACATACATATATATCTACATGTTTATATTTATATAAATATGAATTTCTGTCCAAAATGATTTTAGTACTAATGTTCTTCTTCCAACATTATTAAACATGAGTGGAAGTTTTCAAAGTTCGCAAAGTTATTATTGACACTCGTTTATAAATTTCTATAAAGTAGCTTTTAAGGTATTCTATAGAAATCGAACCAGCTGCCTGGTAACAATAGCGCGCTCGAGTCAGGTAGGTATAAAAATCCGACAGGTATAAAAATAGTCATAGCTTCGTCAATTTTGCTCTGATCGACTTAAAATTTAAACACAACATTCTTGAGATATTAATCATTCCTCTACAATAAAAAATAAAATCAAAAAAAAAATTAAAAACCCTACTCTTCCTTAATGTGAATATACATACCATATAAATAATTAGTGAATGCGTTTTAAAGACAAATGCATCTTAAATTTATAAGTTACATGGGTTTATTATGTGTTCACCTATAATTAATGCCTTGTACACATAATTTTGGCGCCCACACTATTAATTCCGGAAACAAAATGCAGCTGATTTTGAACTCATGCAAACTATAATCATTAAGTTAAGGCATTTCACGCAATCCTAAACATAAATCCCAAATCTAGCCTATTGCGAAAAATCATGGACATACAATTTCTGATCACAATTATAATATTCTTCATCCAAAATATTGATTAACATAAATAAGAAGAGTCATATTTTTATCAAAATCCAAGAATGGACTGTTTGTGTTTTTGCATTAAGTTGTGGATGAAGTTATCCTTGTGTTTGTTCTATAGCTAACAAAGATTAGATATGAAATGAACATAACATTGCATTTCGGGGTATAAAAAGAAGTGCTCCGCTTGCCTGCCGAATATATTCCACGGTAGTTTCATCTGTTGTTAGTGTTTTGTTCGAGTGTTATAAAGATGAAGAGCCTTCTGGTAAAAGGATAAAATATATTATTTATGCGTTTATTAAAATTTTCTTTTAAAGATTCCTCTTGCCTTTCTTTCGGTAGCTGGCCTTGTCGTGAGCCAAGGATGTGATAATACAGTTGCAGGAAGATTTTCTGGTGTGATTTGTGTTTCAAAAACTCAGTATTTTTTCTATTGGCAAGGTATGATATTGATCTTAGTTGCATTAAAATGAAGATTCGGTTTATGGACCGTAATTTAATAAGAAAAAACATGATATATAATGTTGCTTGCTATTATAATGATAGAGCAATAGCTAAAACTTACTAAAAAAAATGATTAATTTTTAAAATTTCCACCAACAATTCAGACCAAACAACTGCTACACCCACAACATGTAGAAACGGTACAGTATGTGCCGATGTAGTAGATATATGCAGTAATACTTCTCAACCTGTTTGCAATAACACTGACCTACTAACCCCTGGAACCTGTAATGAGTGCATCGATTCAAGACCGAATCGCGTTTGTATTAGTGCCACCTCGTACTCAGTTTGTAATCAAGGTTTCGTTCAGACGGGTATGGAGGACTCATGTCCATCATCAGTTCCGTACTGCAAAGCAGTGTTTGATGGAGACAAGAATGTCATAGAAATTTGCCAAACAGATCCTGCGGTAAGAAATTTGATGTTTAATGTGCAGTTAAATATTTTATCTTACTTAATCCCATAGAAACTTGATTGTAGTGTCGGCAGTGATCCAACTATCATACCTCTTACAACTCCTCCGCCTGGAAATTTCACATGTACTGAATCAGGTTTCTTTGCTGATCCAACCTCAACTGATTGTACAAGGTAAATGTGAAAGTATCAGTCAGATTCTTTTCGTATTCGCGATACACAAAATTCAATTCAAAACAGTATACATTCAAAACAATATACATAAAAATCGTTTTCAAAATCATTTTTCATAGATACTTTAAATGCCAGGCAAACACAATAGGAGCATACGATCAACTAATATTCACATGCTCGAAAGCAGAACAAAAATTTAATCCTTCAACGGTGGAATGCGAGTCAAATTACACATGTCCATAGAGGGCAGTGATTATCTGAAATCAGTAATTGATACATTTCATACTCATTTATATAGTACTTCCAGAAATAAATTGTGATTAAGAATAAATACTGTGTTGTTTAATATGAGCTACAGTGTAAAGAGTTTTGTTAGAAATATAGTCTATAATATTTTTACTTTGTGAATGCCATGGTTCTGTTAATGCAGGAATTTTACAGTGATTAGATTAATGAAGAGTTTCAAGAGTACGTGCAGCATCACTGCGATCTGCGTACGAAGAATTCCACATAAAAAAAAATCAGAGAGAGGGAATAGTTCAAGTTCTATAGAAATTTGGCATAGTAGTGGATCTTTTGAAAATCTCACTTACGATTTTGCTCATAAAAAATCGATAATCGATACCTACAGATAATGAAATATAAAATAAGCTTAAATAAACTCAAAACTCGAAAATTTTTATTGTCACAAAATATGATAATGCTGCTGGTTTTCACTCTTGTTCTTCTTCCCCCTTCTATTCTACTTGTGGTGCTCCGCAAGGCTCGATTTTTGGTCCGCTCCTTTTTCTCCTGGTTATAAATGATCTTCCTTTCCACTTCAACTCCCCGTGTCTGTTGCACGCTGACGATCTGAAAATATTCAGGTTGATTGAATCAGTAGATGACTGCTCCCACCTGTAGGATGACTTGTCTGCTCTGAGCATTTTGTGCTCTGTCAATTGTGTTAATCTTAATGTTGCTAAATACACCTTTACATCTAAATTATCCGACATCACGAAAACTAACGACCCAATCATCAAATACATCTGAAATTCGCTGAGTGCATTTTAAGAAGAACAAGGTCTGATAGAAGCGATTTGGGAATGCGGGGAACTCTGTGCCAGTGGTACCATTTTGAAAAATTAGAAAGAAAAAATAACTGCTTTTTGCCAAGTTATCAAATTTTCATCAAACAGACACAGTAGCTGAACCATAACCTAAGCCTTGTTTGGTAGAAATTTGGTCGAAAAATTCGGTTGGTACTGCCATTTGGTAATTTTGGTGTCTTGGGTTTTCAAAATTTGCTGAGGAATATAAAGCCTTTTGCCCTATAAATTATAGTGCAGTCATGAAATCACGGAACTTATATAACAATATCATGGAACTTATTATAGGCATTATTCAGAAGGAATCTGGTTTAAAAAAAACCATGATAGAGTTGCCAGCTAGTGTTGGTTTTGTATTTATTTGCAATATCTTTATTAACCGATTTTATCGTAAAATTTTCAAACGGTAATGAACTTGAATGATAATGATCTTGGTAATGATCTTGAACAACAAATATTAAGTTTCCGAAAATTTGAAAACTTTTGCGACTGGTAGCCCTAAATTTCTTTGTACCCTAGAACTTCCAATGCAGTCATCGGATCAAAACGAAGTTCGCAGAGTAGGTTGATTTCAATGTGAGGCAGGTGTGATATATTTTTGGCTTGAATGGATGCAGAGGGTTGCCAGCGTGATTCGTTTTTTGCTATTTTCGTATCAATAAATGCATACATTAAGTATTTGAATCCAAACATCCAAACATCTTTCGTTTTTTTACCTTAAACATCTTTCTATCCCTGTAACTTTCGACAAAATCATCGGATAAAATCAAAATCGATAGAGTTATTTGATTTTCACGTGAGGCGATTGGGAGAGACTTTTAGTTACAGTGCTATCATCATTAGAAGAGTAGGTAAGCAATTGGACAAACAATTATTTGACAGAAATATATAATATAGGCAGAAATGAAATTAATTCAATACAGTATGCAAGCGAAACTACAAATTTTAGTTTATTATAAGTAGAATTTCAGAAAAAATGATAAAATGATTTCTAGTCATTATGTCTATATACCTATATGTATCTTTATATCTATACATTATTATTACTATTATTATTATTATTATGTATAGATATATATATATATATATATATATATATATATATATATATATATATATATATATATATATATATATATATATATAAATATATATATATATATATATATATATATATATATATATGTATTTATTTATTTATTTATTGTTGTTTACGGATAATAAGTCCATTTAAGAGGTGTAAATAACACACACAAAAAATTATAGCCGTAGCAATAACTTAAAGATTAAATTATTTAATCTTATTACTTAGTCAACTAATTACATAAGTTCATTGAGAAAGGAAAAAAACTATGAAAGATGATAATTGAGCAAATTCCAACTTATGAATAATAGAAAACTAAAAAATAATAATTAAGGGGTTTGGTACACTTGGGACGTCTAAAAAAGCTCTTTTTTAGTATTTTTTTAGACACTTATTAAAATAATTAATAACAAATGTTTTTTTTTTTTTTGCTTGAAAGAAATAAATTTGTAGAAGTTATTGTAAATTTTTCAAGGCAAAAGGGTGAAAATTAGTCGAAATAGAGTAAATTTTCGAGGGGTAAAAAAATTGTTTTGCCATTATCACTGTAGCTTGTAACTGAATCATTCGAAATAAAATAAATCGGCGATTATTACTTTATGACAAAGTGCTCTGGATGAACGAAAAACTGTGGCAGATTTTGATTTTTCAAAAAATGGCGGTTGTTGAAATTCAAAATTGTATTTTCGACCAAAATCTCACTCACATTTTCGACTAATGAAAAAAAAATATCGTCCAATAAAAAAATTCTTCGTTCATCCGGAGGATAATTACATATAAAATAAGTGAGGAAAATTTCATGCTGATCGATAAAACCGTTTTCAAGTTACAGTGATCACCGACTTCGAAAACATAGTTTCGCACTGTGGACCATCATGTGGCCCATTGTGTAGACGGGCGATGGCTTGCAGTGGCTGACAGTGGTGAAGCATGGAAATGGCGATGGCCGAAGATGTCTTTCGGATCGGTTTTCCACACATATCAAAGTGGGCCATCATGCGCAACCGAAAAATCATGACTGGACCCCTGCATGGCTCTTAAGGAATAGTTTCATATACATATGACTTACCTGTTATGATTTCAAATGCTCTGAAATTTTCATCTTTTCGTTTTTTCTAACATCACCCAAGCAGATGTATGCTCGAATGTTCTTTTTCCCTTATTTTTGCGAGTAATGTTCATAGTTAAATGATGGACTTTTTGGAAAACAGCTTTCAAGCGTTACATCTGCATTGCAGAGAACGTTTGCTTCATGCATGCTGCTGGAATGTATTACAGAGATTTCCGTTGGGTATGGCTCGACTTCGTGCTTCACAAACACAAGAGCAAAGAGAGACAGAACGCCAAACGGCTCAACATTCTAGCGATTGGCGCGTTCTTCGCAAGATTAATTTTCCAGGTATCAAAATGCAATGGACCATTATAACATGCTCTCTGAGATAATTCAATAGTGCGGAGTTTAATTTTTGAAAGCAAAGAAGGGCAGTCAATAGGGCTTTTAGCTAACTTATAAAAGAAAGTAGGGTTCTAAAGTTTGCCACGATCTGATACAGACATTACCTTGAAAATTCGAAGCTTCTCTTCATATGAAGGCACTCTGTTCAGTATGATATCTTTGAGGCTGATGATATTAGGAAATCATTTTTCAGCTCCTTTTAAATTAACGATGTAAGAATTATAAAAAGGAGAATTATAAAAAGAATTATAAAAAGGCCTCGCCACCAACTATCACAAACACACACAAACATACCGAATGCAAGGTGATATGCAACAATAAGTTGTATTACATTGCCATCCGAAAACAGACTTTGTGGTACATTTGTTTGTTGAATGTTCCATTGTTATAACGGCGGGTTCACTGTCATAGGCGCAGCTCATTTGATATAATACTTGCATCAGTAACGTTATCAGGCCAACAAAAACAAAAAATGTGTCGGATACTAGCTGCGTGTGCTGTGCAGCATGTGCACAGCTGAGCAGTGGATTTTGTAACGGCTGCTTGTTGAAACCGGTGCGTGATGGCTAGCTAAGCAAGTCTCGAAGATGCTAACTGAAGGTCAGTCAGGGTTTAGATTTAGCCAGTGACGGCTCGTAACATAAAAATTTGGGTCGGCCAAGCTATATTTTATAAGATTTAATTTTTGGTAACTACTTACATAGTCTCATAGGAATTAAAAATGTCATAGTAGTTTTCAAAGAGAAAACAACAAATCAAAGTTGATTTTTCCCCAAAAGGATATACAAAGCAATAATACTTTGTATATTCAATCTTTTATTTGAATTACCGCGATATCATCGATTATTTCATCACGAAAGTTATCATTTATCTTTAATTAATTTTCGTAACACTGCTATTAATGACAATCGTACATTATTCCTTATGCAAACTTTTAAGCATTTCAAGTTAAAACAAACTTGCAATTGAAACTTTAAATTATCTTTCCCCGTCGAACTAAATCGATGATTAGGTTTTAAAATTAAAGCGCACACCAAAAATTGCTAATTACGGACTACACGAATATACCACGAATATTAATCATAAAATACTACGCATGAATTTATCAAGCTTTCCTTTCGATTAAGTTTCTCATATTTTTTCATTAAATTATTTTCCTTATGAATTAATTCGTCTATAGAAAGATGATCTAAGGTAGCATCTTTTTACCCGCATTATTTCAGTTTTTCTATTACCATCTCTTCAATAAAATACATTTTCGAAAAACCGTTTTCACACTGACATATCAAATCTATACAATAGCCGCAGTCTCTTAATCAAAACAAAAAACCAATTCAAAAAGCATATTTTTTTTCTATTTTACTACTACCATCGTCTTATTACCCTACCAAACACTAGGCATTCTTCATACAATGCTATTTTACATCTCTTGAGAAACATAAAGCACCCTAACATTGACTTTAGCGTACTATAACGGAGCATGTACGATGTCTGATGCTTTTAAGCAGAGCTGAAGCAGTTGGCGGCTGGCCGCTGGCAATTTTTACCATTTTTGCTTTACCCGGTTTGTATATCAGTACGAAATTTGATACAAAACACCTAACTAAATAGCTAGTATTGAAATGAAACATAGAATGGAGGCTGCCTGACAAGCTTTGAGTTGCTTAGACTGTAGCCAGACTCGGCCAGTTTATTATGGGCCGCAATTTCGGCCGTGCCTTCGATTCTCGCTTGTACTTGCTGGATATGATACGGCCGCCGTTTCGTTAGATGGTTGATGCATTGCAGTCGTATGTACATACATATGATTGAATGCTTGAGTGTATGAATGTTGTGTGTAGATTTTCAGGACTGTTGACTGGCCGCCGTATGAAAGATCTATATGCTGGGTGTTCATTGCGCGTACACAAATCAAAATTGAAACAGCATTGAAATCGAAGCAGACGAAACGCAACGGGTTTTTTGCCCGTTTAGACTCGACTATTTCGATCTGTTTCCCATTGAAATCCGGGTTTGTAGACGTAGCTGATGACGAATTAAAGATTCTTCTGAGGTAGATATGGGTGAGAGAAATTAATGTGTAATAGTAATTAAAGTTGTGTAATAAATTAACGTGTAATAGTAATTATACTTAATAGTAATTATTTATCTTTATTATTTTGGGGTGTCATTAGTCAATTATTTTGGTACGGCCGGGCCGACCCTGCCGCCCCTGACTAGCCGTCACTGGATTTAGCTCTAGCTTTTCAGACAAGTGTTTCAGTTTTTGGTTTTTTGAAAAACGGCTGGGCTGCTGCGGCTTTGTGGAGAGTTGGGTCAAGAAAAAGATACAGGATACCTACGTGGAGGATTAAGTTTTATTACTAGGCTCAGGCTCGTTTGGAATTAAAAATATCGTATTATATGCCGTATCCGGGTGATATTTTTATCGATTTTCACGCAGATGTTTAATTATTCCCACAAAACGTGGCGATTTTTATTTATTTTTTGTTGCCGTGAATGAAATACTGCCGTCATATAGTCAATAACTGGGAATGGATGTGAATTTTTTGAAATAGTACAATGTTTCATATCTTTGACAGCATTGGCAATTGCTGAATAATTGAGTGATATTTCTGTACATAGGTTAAAACAACAGTTGTTTTGATTAGTTATCGTTTATCAAGCGCTTTCCAAAATTTATTTGTAAAGGTTGTTTTCACCAGGTAAACGAAATTTGCAATTTTCTTCAATAGATCAGACGATCGGAAAAATTTCAGGGGTATTGTACCTTGTTGTCGCGGAGTGTACTCCTGTGCATGATTGGATAAATTACTTTTTTTGGAGATTTGCTCGCTTATATTTTACAGTCAAACATTTTATAGATTGTACATTTTTGTGCGTGATCAAGTTTATGATACTTTACTCTCGAATTTTAGATGTTGAAGGTGCCTGATGGCTGCTGAGCCTTAGTACTTCTAGCTGATAAGTGGCAACGAAAACTGTTGGAGTATTTCAACAAGCATTAATTAAAGATGTTACCTTTTGTATCTGAAAACTGTGGCGTACATTTTCAACGCATTCCAGCAATACTTGTTAAGAAAATAGTGATAGTGAGGCTCGAGACTCCGGCGTACCAGTAAATAACATTGCTGATGTGAGTAGAGAAGAGGCAAAATAGCATCATAACGCGAAAGAAGAAAATACCAGCAAAAATAAATTCCACAAGTAATTAAAAAAAATATTCTAGGATATCCACACCTAGTTTTCATTAAGTTGCAAAGAACCAATAGAATTATCGGAATTCCAACTTTAAATCCTACAAAATTCTTAAAGCCAGCTTTACACGGTGGCTTCCTTTGCAGCAAGCTATCATCTATATGAAAGAACAGTGGGGCCGCTGTTTTCACTACTTCATGTAGCAGTAAACAATAAGGGTTTAGAAAATTTGCATGCTTTATTTATCTTTGCTATTCTGCAAAAACTTCGTACACAGGTATTCTTATATTGTTATCTTGTCAAACGAGAAAATTATTTTAAAGAAAAAACGAATATCTTTGGCTATTCCATCGATTCTTGTGTTTAAACAGAAGATAGGTTTGATTTCACAACTATAATTTCAAGGTGATTATGTAATTTCTTGAATAAATGATTTGCTATGTAAATTTTTCAGACAGTGGTCCGCATAATTTTCGGATAGGTTTCCATATTATAAGAACAGTTTATACAACAATGAGCAAAATTATGAAAGGATTAGGAATGAAAATTGTCACATTGAATCACTGAGTAAAATACACAGAAATAATTCGACATCTCTTGTGTCACTGTCCGACACTGGAGAAAACCAGAGAGTACTCATTCGGTGAGCCGTGGCTGATAGACCTCGCGCATTTGGCAGAACGAAAGTTGAAGGACATCTATCAATTCGCAAGAATGTTTGGGGTCTTTGATGACCTCTTGGATGAAATCTCCAAGCTCTATTTTTTCTTATTTGGCATCGCTACGGATCAATAGGTTTATTTATGCGTGATCTTATGTCGTCCGGAAATACCTCACTGAATCTACAAAGCCGCAAGAGCTCCTGATCAGACTTCAGTTTCACTATAATCAACAGCAGTGGTAGGGGCCGTTTAAAACACTCTTAGTCCAATGACACACACAGCGGTTCGACCGAAGCGTTTCCCAAGAGGAAAACCGAATCTCATGGCTGCGAAATTCGATCGTGATGAGATTTTCAGGACATATTGATGAATGCATGTGATAAATGCTTCTGAAACCCGTTATGTGTGTCACCCTCGAGAAAAACCGACGCGTTAAACGCTTCAATTGAAACGCCGTGTGTGTCATTGGCCTTACTTTTATCAGCACAAGCTTCAGTGACGCGACATGCGCAGAATTTTATTGTTGTACTCAATATACTTAACAAAATTTAATCTGCTCGGGTGTGCAAAAAACCGCACCTATAATATATGATTTTAGATGCGAGGCTTTCTATCTGCCAATTCATTTTCTTTCTCCGTTAAAACTATTTAGTCCAGAAAACAAATATTGATATGAAAACTTCAGTTTAGCATTGAAAACTCAGAAAAGTTACACGGCATAAAGATTTACGATTTTAACAAACTATTTTTCAGATATATCATACTCCCACAGTTTTTTATATGCTAGCATTTTAATCTATCTAATACTAAATAAATTGTATGCAAAAAAAAAAAATTTCACGACCGCAAAACAAAAACTATTTGAATAATCTCGCAGTTTCACAGATCCTGCTGTGTGGTTAAATCAACATTAGTATGATTATGTCTGCTACTAGTCAAACGCTAGCACAAATATTCTCAGCCGAATCGTAAATTTTGGTATGTATAGCGTCTATAGATTTTTCATGCATTTTACCGGTACTGAAACATTTTACTCGTCTCAAATATGAACATAAAGAAAGAGGAAACTCCAATTTTAGTGATTCCATAGAAAAACGAGTTTTTTCTGTTGGTACATGCTATTGTATTAACCATGCATCAACAAAAACAAGATGATTTGTAGCTGAGATTTTTCTACAGTATTTGATCAAAAAATATTTATCTTCAAATTTTAAAATAATTTTTTTAAATTGTTTGTGTGGGATGATTAAAATTGTTTTTTTTTTAACTGGTTTCGAAAGCATTCACAGTTTCTCATCAGACACCTCCTTATACTGCATACATGACTGATCTATAACCTGAACCTATTATCTCCTATTTGGTTCATGGTATACTTTTTTTACGATTTAGTCTTACCTTTTACACAGTTGTGACGAAAAAAAAATTTGATGCATTGAACTTCACGAAGACTGTAACCAGTTGTCAAGTTGGTTGCTAGTTCGTTTCTTACGGAATCCCCCAAAAGATTTTCAAAATATCCCAAAAGATACTGCTGCGTCTGAAAGATTACCCAAATAATTTGCTTGCAACTGACTAGTCATCAAGAATAATATATTAAAACGTTCAACAAAATATTACTACTTCGATCAACTGTAAAAGTTCCTTAGAGAAAGAAGAAAAATAACGTGAAAAATATGAATAACCACAATCAAAAGTAACCACCTGAATCTTAGTATATTCCAAGAACAAAATATTTATGTTTCTGGAGCACATAAGGTTTCATTAAAGATATTCAACATTTTTACTTTTGAAACGAAATTTCTACAGCTTCCAATCAGACCTCGTAGATAGAATTTTAGCCACACAATCGCTTCTAAAGGCTTCAAGATCTGTATGTTTCTCAATTTGCCTTTCACAAAACGATGTTCATACAAAATGCTTACTCTACAGCAGTATTGGATGTTGAAAGTGACGGATGTCCTGTACATTTAGATCCAATGTAAATTCGAATAAAAAACTTTCACATTAATATCGTCATATTCTTTCCACTTGGTTTTTTTGTGACAATACTGATACCCAGGATATTACTATTTGCCAGTAAGTGCTTAGCCAAGTCATTAAGAAAACAAATGTGTGATAAGCCAATATGACTATTCCATTTGTTAAATTAGTTACCACACTGCAATACTAAGCATAAACGTTCTATCTGCATTCGACAAAATTTGAAAAATCTATCTTTTGTGGAATGCTAAAGTATGTTGAGTATGTTCAAATCAAAATTGAAAAATGCACTCTCCATATATCTGCAATACAAATCAAAACACAAATCATTGAATATCTAGAAAGTACTAAAATGTAGATAGAACGTTTATGCTTAGTAGGGCAGCACACTTCTGATTTCTAAACCGCTGGCCTTATACCCAGTCAAAGCCAAAGTCATAATGTGATACTTATAATCAATGAAGCATTGATATTAAGACCAGCTAACTGCTCTTAAGGGAACGGATATTCTCAAAAGAAATTATCGAAACTGACAAAGTTCCAAATTTTGACATTGCATTATATGTACATTGATATGCTGTCGACATTTTAAGCCATTCCGCATATATGTAAAAGTATTAAACAAATGAATTTGAATATAAAAGGTACACGAAATCTAGTCAGCTCCTGCATCGCACGGCGTACCCTCTAGCGCGGCTATCTTCTCTTCCAACTTCCTCTTTGCCTTACTTCTTGCATTACAAGCAGCTTTTTGTACATTTTTTACTTTTTTGTGTATCTTATTATGCAAAATAACAGGTTTGAAATGACAAACCCTCAAAAGTGGCATTAAAACACATTTCCTTTCTCCTGGAAAATCGCGTCTTATGCACTTATGTACCTTTTTCTCAAAAATGGTTTGTTTAATGGTCATGAATCTTTTTTTCTGTTCTCACGTAGATGGACCGAAAATGTACCGTTCGGTTTTTCGAAAAATTGAGCAATTGAGCATGATTAGATTATTTCAAAATTGAAAACTCAACGGAACCATAATTTTTGAAAAACAAATAAAATTAACAACGGTAAATTTGCAATTGACTGAATTACATAAAAAATCACAAAAAATATTCAGTTGTAGCTGAAAAAAAGAAATATTGTATTTGGAGCGACCAGCCGTCCCTTTAAAACAACACAAGACGAACTTATACATCGATGATCATATGGTGGTATTTGAACCGGCAGCCAACTGGCACCTTAGAGAGAGAGCTAAAGGCTATGAAGAGTGCTCGATTGCTCTACCGTTAAGCCAAACCAAAATCTTTTATGCTGCGTTTACATTCTCGCCGAGGAATGGCAAATGTTGACAAGGTGAGTGTGTAAACGGTCTCCTTGTCTAGTCTCGGCTGTGTTTTTCAAGGCAAGCACGAGTGTGTAAATGGCTTGCTCGTCGACTCTTGTTTGTTTTACGAAGGGATAGTGATCTTTTTATTATTGTGCCTGAGTGTTTATGACTGTCTCGTCCTAGCTCGAAGCCGCTGGAAGCGAAGTCGGTTTTATGTACCGAGTCTAAGGGATTCGAGAGGGTAGCGAATGCTCATTTACATTTTCGAATTTTTCGCTGGGACTTCAAACATATCCTTGCGTGGTACAGATTGAAATAACTCAACGCACACCAGGCAGTTGCAATAGTCACAACCTGTATCTCAGTCATCGTTTACTGAACTGAACAAAACAGCTCACACCTGTCGAAAGATGCATGGTGCATGGTACGAGTTTCATAGTGCACTGTCCTAAGTAAACAATTCACGCTATGAAAGATGAATGGTGCATAGTGCGAGTTGCATGGTGCAATATCCTAAGTAAACGATTCACCCTATGTCTTGCTGAGTCTTGCCCAAAGTCTTGCCGAGTGCCCTCAATAGACGTTGGCCCGTATGTGTAAACGCGGCATTAGAATAGGCTGCCAACCTTTGGTTTTATTTGGTTAGTTGCATTTTCCTAGGACGCCTGCGTTTCAATTTATTCCAACGTCTTTAAATTTTGCCAGAGTGATTTAAATTGAAAATATTTTTTATTTTATAACTGTACATTTTCAACGCAGCTTAAGTTTAATTGGTTATGAAAACTTAAAATCTAGCCCCTGTACTATTTTGGCCTGCTGGTTCTTATCTTCTTTTTTTTTATACATTTTTATTTTTCATCGACTGTTTTTATATTACACACTAGTAATACTACCCAGCCTGTATAAGTACTGGGGTTAGCTGGGCAATATTAGGCTTAAAAACTACCTTACACTACAATCAAGACCTAATCTAAACCTAATTATAATTAGATTAACCTAATTTTAATCTTAGCCTAGGTCTTACATCTAGCCCCGTCTACTCGATGGAAAGCATACATAATTAAATAGCCCTTCTATGAGCTGCATTTGGCACGCTATTTTCGTGGGGAGCATAAATGGCTCATTGGAGCCATTTGTACTCCGAAGTGACCAGATCAGTCCACTCTCATGTCCGTCTGTCTTTCCGTAGAACCTTGTAGTTAATTCCACAGTCCGGCCCTTAAGTGGCTTTAGTCTTAGTCACCCTTAAGTGGCTTAATTACCGAGCTGCAGAATCTGTCAGTGCAGAGACGCAGGACTTTGCTTTCGAATATCCACACCTCTGCCATGGCAATTTTGGAACAGGTAATCCAGGATGGGAAAGTGTAAGTCAGGATACGCCAGATTAGAGTCTGGTAGCAAATGGATTCAGCTTTGGTGATCATGCTAATCTTTTTGGCAAAAGATGTCTGATGCGTTGAAATGCGGATTTAGCAGCTTTAGTTTTACGTCGCACATAAGGATTAAACTTCAAAAATTCGTAAAAATCAGCACTGAGGTACCTCTACGATAAGCTAGGAGAAATCTTAGAAATTAAGCACGAGACAGCGAGTATTTCGGTAATGTTGCGAATAGTTTAGGATCTTCGATACTTGAAAGAATTGGCAAATACACTGTGCCTGACTCCTATTCGGGGTTTGCTGCCCCATTCGTCAAAGTAAAGACTTAGCTCTGCTATGTAGTATTGCAGACTCTTTGCTGCTTGGAGCAGGTCTTTGTTCGACGCGATTAAGAGCGTACCATAAGCATACTGGAGGAGTTGGAGTTGAGGTTGCCCCCTGGAATGGGAAGATAAGCGGTGAATATGGTATACAAATAGTCTAGTGGCAGAACCTTGTGGTACTTCTGATGTCACAGGTCCTTTGCGAGAATCTGATCCATTGACGCTAACATAGTATTGTCTGCTGCTGGTTTGATTTTCTGCGGGAAATCAAACTTGATCAACTTAAACAGAACGCCTTCGTGCCGTACTGAATCGAAAACATGCTCGATATCCAAAGCACACATTACCGTTGGAGTATTTTATTCCTTCAAGCGTGACACAATTTAATCGTGCAAGTACGAGACGACGTGTTGTGTCCCGTGCTTGCGCCGTAAGCCGAATTTGTAGTCAGGAATTATCTGCCTGAGCTCACAATGATTGAACAAATATAATCAAACAAAAAATTGTTTGGCGAGCGTTTAGGTAGAAATTATACAATAAAATGAAAAGTCGAACTCGTTTCCTTTATTTCTACCAATTTATTTTTCAAAAATCCGTATACTAGTATTTCGGCTATCACTTATAGCCTTCTTCAGCGATGTTTCTTCGAAGAAACATCGCTGAAGAAGGCTATAAGTGATAGCCGAAATACTAGTATACGGATTTTTGAAAAATAAATTGGTAGAAATAAAGGAAACGAGTTCGACTTTTCATTTTATTTTTATTTTTTATCACAATGATTGTTTATCATTTCCATCCGAATTCTCTCGTAAAGCTTAACCAAATGAAGGAGCAGGGAGTTTGGGCGGAAATTGCTGGCCTCTTTACAATTTGCCAGAGTAGTATATTTTTTTTTAAGAACTTACTAGTCTGACTTTGTATACAATTAGATGCTATTAAAGATTGCTTTTTGAGCTTACATAATACAAGTTCTAGTTCGAATGCCCGAGTATCCAGTCATGCATGTCATTTTGGCTGCATTTCCACATAAGTGGAAAGTCAAGAAAATGGAAAGTAAAAATAATGCTGAAAAAACTGATCATACTCTCTCTCATAAATATCCTGAAACTTCTGAAAGGATCTTAGATCATTCATTTTCATGTTTAAAATAAGCTATTAAATATGTATAAGCCGTGTATCTATATCTATCGATAGGTTTTATATTTTTAGAAGAAGGTGGTATTTTGTAAATTCATCGAATTTCTGTATCACATTGGTATCAGGAGCATGTTCGAAGTTTTTTTACTGAAGAAGATTTGTAAAGTAATGAAATTCATTGATTTTGCCAAGGACAAAGAATTAATAATAAATAAAAGGAAACTCTTGCCTTAAATAAATAAACAATTAAGTAAAATTATTTATACAAATGGGAGATATACTAAAAAATTGAATAAAAATTACTAAAAATGTTGACTGGTTGGCTTAGAAAACCCTAATATCCCCCAAATCTATAATCATATTCTGTCTCCGCCATTTTGATCCCCAAACAATAAAAAAATCTCCATTTTGGGGTAAAAATACCCCAACTTGGCACCCCTGGGTGAATTCACTTTGAAAGAGCGGTTGCTTTCAGAATTATCTTGACCTAAGCACAATAAAATCTGCCAGATATCTTACGATTGCAACACTTCTCTGATGGTATTATTTCACCCGATTTTGCGGTCATATTTTGTTGCTCTTATCAGCTTTTACGACCTTGTTGTGCTTTTCGCAATAAGGTTGAGCAGGACCTTCATGACCAAGATTTCTTCATTATCTTATTTTACTTTTCATTCTTTTACATCTTTGGATAATATTTCTACTCATTTGCATCGATATTTCGATTTTGTTTTTATAGAATAGTAATTCTATATAGTCTGGAATTTCAACCTTGCCTTATTAAAATTTAATCTTTAAATTCATACGATGTTTATCTATTTCAATAGCATTGCCGTAATGTACTCACTGATCGTCGCTGTTAAAATTTTGACGTCTCCTTGGTTTGTTTGTTGAACGATTCAACTCAACAATCCAATGTGCTCAAAACTGTCCCTCTATTTATGATGTTACCTTAACTCTTCTTAACTAACTAGGTAGCTTTTTCTTCTCTGTGATCTCTTGAAAATAGTTTTGCTGCTTACTACATTGTAATAACATAGCATAGTAAGGAATATCAGCTTTTAATGCGGAAAATTATCAGCGAGTTTTTCAACAGACTCAGTATTTTGTCAAATTTCTATAGAACTTAACTTAAATTATTCTCTCTCTCTCTTATTTTTTTTTTTTGTATAGCATGCCTCAATCGCATATCACAGTAATTCTTCATTACACTTGATACACGCACTATTCATTATTTAAATTACTGCAAATCCATTATATTAACCAAAGCATTCACAAAGTAAACATTTTATAGATTATATTTCTAACAAAACTACGAGTATTCACACTATTTCATATGAAACAACACAGTTTTTCTTCTAAATCACAATTTATTCCAGAACATACGATGTGATTGAATACGCAGAGTCTCAGTTACTGATTTAATGTAATTTCTGCCTTTTATGGACATGTGTAATTTGACTCGCATTTCACCGTTGAAGGATTAAATTTTTGTCCAGCTATCGAGCATATGAACGTTAGTTGATCGTATATTGTGTTTGCCTGGCATTTAAAGTATCTATGAAAAAAAAATGTTGAAAAAGATTTTTATGCATAATATTTTGATTGTATACTGTTTTGAATTGAATTTTGTGTATCACGAATACGAAAAGAATCTGATCGATACTTTCACACTAACCTTGTACAATCAGTTGAGCTGGGATCAGCGAAGAAACCTTCTTTAGTACATGTGTCATTCGGAGGAGTTGTAGGAGGCACAGTAGTTGTACCATTACTGCCACTGCAATCCAGATCCTGTCGGATTAAGTAGGATAAAAATTTCAGTAGCACACTAAACATCCAATTTTTTACCCCAGGAAATTTTTGGCAAATTGCTGTGACCTCTGGATCGGTCCCTTCTAAATTAAAAAACGCTTTGCAGTACGGAGTTGATGGTGGACATGTATAAACCAAATTTTCGAGAACGATACCTTGGTTACATACAGAGTACGTCGTGTCACTGATGCAAACGGGATTCGCTTTTTCATTGATGCAGTCATTACAGGTTCCGGAACTACCTTGAATAGTGTTTTTGCAAAGAGGTTCAGAAGAATTACTGCAAATTACTGCTACATTCGCACATACGGTACCATTTGTACAATTGTGGGGCGTTGCTGTCAGATCTGAATAGTTGGTAATTTTAGAAATTAATTAAGGTTTATTTTTCTTTAAGTTTTAGTTTTAGTTTGGGCTATGATAATATCATAATAATGACCATCAATATTTTACTTGATGGTTTTGGTATTGATATACATTTCAATAACCGATTCTTTATATTAAAACAATTAAAATCAATATCATACTTTGCCACGGGAAAACATACTGAGTTTTGGAAACACAAATCACATTGGAATTGGTTCCTGCAGCTGTAATGCCACATCCTTCACCTACGACAAGGTTAACCAACGAAAGAAAGGCGAGAGGAATCTTTAAAAGAAAAATTTAATAAAAAATTTTTAAAACACTTAATTTTTTATGTTCAGCTCTAATACTATGTTGTTCACTCTTACCCAAAGGCCCTTCATCGTGATAACACTTGAACAAAAACACTAACAACACATGAAAGTACCTGAAAATTCAGAACGTGGGCTCGCGCCACACTTCCTTTTATACCCAAAATACATTATTACCATGATCCCATATCTAATCTTTGTAAGCTACAGAACAAACACAAGGCTAACCTCATCAACAACTTCATCAAAAACACAAATATTCTGTACTTTATTTTGATAAAAATATGACCCCTCTTATTTATGTTTATTAGTTTTTTGAGAGAAGAACATGAAAGTTGTGACCAGATATAGTGTGACCATGATATTTTCGCAACAGGATAAATTTAGGGATTATGTTTAGGCATGCATAAAATACCTTATATTTAAAAACTTAATAATTATAGTTTGCGTGAGTTCAAAATCACCTGCATTTTATTTACGGGATTCATTATATGATAGCCAAAATTATTTGCACAATGCATTAATAATATGTAACGACATAAGAGACCCATGTGACTTATAAACTTAATATGTATTTGTCTTTAAAACGCATTCACTAATTGCTTTATATAGTATGTCTGCTCACATTATTCAACAAGACAAAATAATTCATTGGCAAATATTGTCTTAAAACAAAGAAATGAAACATTTAATTTTGTCCAAAATTATTTGTGCAGTCGGAAAATTATTTGTGCAAATCGATAAATTCGTGCGAAAAGTGCGCAGAATCTGAAAAAAAAGGATACTTCAGAAATATTACAATCAAGCCAATACCTAATATATTGTATTTCGTCTTTTTACTGAATTTTCGAAGAAAATTTTTTGCTTAAATTAAATTTGCTGCGCCGAAATTTCATATTTCTTTATATATATATATATATATATATATATATATATATATATATATATATATATATATATATATATATATATATATATATATATATATATATATATATATATATATATATATATATATATATATATATATATATATATATATTTCGGCAAAATGATTAAGGGAGATAATCTCTGGAGTGGCCTATCCGATTGAGCTGAACTTTTCGGAGAACATAGATGCATATAGGGGGTAGGTCCATGACTTGCTAGAATTCAGATATCTTTAACTTTTTGGTGGTGGCGGGCGTTTTAGTGAACTTTCAAGTACTCCTATATTTCCAAGCAATGTAAATTTTAGTTAAAAACAGTATTGTAAATGAAAACTTATTATGTTTTAAACTTGTTTATGATAAAAAATTGGAACTTTTGAGCCGTGTGTGGGTGCTCAGTGCCTAAAAGTAGTCAAGGATTTTTTTTCAATTTTTGATTTGTCATAACTTCTGACAGAAACATTAGATCATCGTGAAAACTGCGGAGCATATTAACGTGAACTAATAAATGGAATTGTTTTTGCGGGATGATTAAAATTGAACAACTTTTTATTAACATTAAAAATTTTAATCTACATTGAAAATTCTATTTTGACAAAGTGGTTTCGAAAGTATGCACTGTTTCTCATCAGACACCAGCACACAGTGCATACTTGACTGGCGTGACCACTCGCAGTTGGAAATCATTACATTTGTATTTATGTTAGTTGTGACAAATTTTAACATCTCCGACTTATATCCATGGATATAATTTTACTTAGTAAAGGTAATTGAATTTGATCACGGTTCCCTTCTTGTCTATAAATCAGCATAGACAACGTATATCATTTCTACACAACCGTGATCAAATTCAATTACCTTTACTAAGTAATTACTAAGTAATTTACTAAGTAATTTACTAAGTAATTAAAAAATTTGTCACAACTAACATAAATACAAATGTAATGATTTCCAACTGCGAGTGGTCACGCCAGTCAAGTATGCACTGTGTGCTGGTGTCTGATGAGAAACAGTGCATACTTTCGAAACCACTTTGTCAAAATAGAATTTTCAATGTAGATTAAAATTTTTAATGTTAATAAAAAGTTGTTCAATTTTAATCATCCCGCAAAAACAATTCCAATTTGATTCTGCTTTCGGAGGCTGATTCCGCAAAACGATCGAGTTTCCCGTTTCAATATGCTCGGCTTCGATGCTGTAGAAATGATATACGTTGTCTATGCTGATTTATAGACAAGAAGGGAACCGTGATCAAATTCAATTACGTGAACTAATATTTAAAAAAATCTTTCAAATTAACGACCTTCCTGAAAAATGTTTGCTTCTTGTGAAAAATTTCAAATCATTTATAAACTTTAACCTTTGTCTATTATGTTCAATTGAAATTTTTAAAATTCCGATTTGCACAAGAACGTCAACCCTTCACCAAATCACCTCTATTTTCGACACTCGAAACTTCTGTTCACGAGAACTGAGGATTGGCTTATCTAATCATAATGAAATTCATATTGGTATTAACTAGGACCAATGCAGGCAACCCTGTGGCAGCGGTACCATCTTGAAAAATCACTGAGAAAAAAATTGCTTTTTGTCCTATAGCTTCTAATTATCACATTTTAACGCGATTCATACAATATTCGGACCTTACTTTAGAAGACATTTAATGACAATTTGGTTTAAAAATTAGAATAGATTTGCCAGCTGTGGTGATTTTTGTCTACAAAATCTTGCAAATTTGCTCAGTAAAATAAAGCTTTTTCACCTATTACTTCCGGTCCAGTCATGAAATCAAAACGAAGTTCATGCAGTAAATGGACCTAAATTTAAACCAAATGTCGTAGGAATTTCGTAAAAAAAATCATGGAAGGGCTGCCAGCTACGACCATTTTTGTAATTTTTGGGAATATCTTTACTAAGCGATTATATCATTAGATTTGCAAATGGGAATGATTCTGCTATGAAAATTAACAACAAATATTAACGTTTTGAAAATTTAAAAAGCGTTGAGGGTGGTAGCTCTAAAATTCTTTTCAAACGTATAACTTCCAGCGCAGTGATTCAATCGAAACGAAATTCACAGGGTGGGTTTAACTTAACGTGAAGCAGATTTGGTATAGACTAGTATTTTGCTTTGCTGCTAACACAGGGTAACCAGTATTAGACATGTTCGTAAATATTGCACCAACAGAAGCTTCAAATTACATACTCAAATGTAAAGCATTTGCAATATAAATAAGAAACCAATTTCTAAATTTTCCGAGTTGCGAAAATGTTTCGGATGTTAGCCTCAAACAACGTTTAACCGCCGAAACTTTCGATGAAATCCTTCGATGAGAACGAGATTCAACGGATAAGTTAATTTAAGTATCAGCTTGGTATGGTAAACTTATTGCTGCTTCGTTGGAAAAGTGTTGCCAGCACTGAACATTTTCATCATCTACATATGTTATAGTTGGGTTTTGTTGCTTTGGATAAGGAATGGTTGATATGATACTACAAAAAAAGTGTGTAACGTCTTTCCACATTTTTTTGTCACTCAAAGACAATTTCTTCGAAATTCAGTTTTCTAGCCGTTCTGATGCGCTAGAGTTTTTTCCTCTTGAAGCCGATCTGGCATTAAGTCTATTAGAGTACGTTATATTTCTGTTGTGGTTTTGCTAAAATTATCTTTGATGTTCTGCCATGTCTCATCCGATGACGTTACAATATGTTGAGGAATTTTCGATCCCATATAATGCCAAACGTGCTCAATAAAATTTGGGTCTGCGACTTTAGGAAGTCATTTAAGTACTGTTTTATGCGTGACTGGTAAATTATTTTAGATGATTTTTACGGCGTGAATCGGTGCATTATCTTGATACAGGATGAAACATGCATTTTGCAAATTGTCGCCAGCATTATTTTTTTAATTTTATAAATCCAGATAGTAAACATGTCTCATTTTATCTGGACTTCTCACTAGTGGTCCGATACTATGATAAGCTATGCTTCTCCAAATCATTGCTTTTCCACAATGAGGCAGCCTTGTTACTGGGCACCAGTTTTCGTTTTTGTTGGCTGTAACGCTGTTTCATCAATCCACAGGATATTCTTTCAAAAAATTTTCAGTTTATATGTGTATATGTTCCCAAGCAAATTGTAGACAAAGATGCTTTTTTTGGCAGTTACGTGAAATTTGTTTTGCGCCGAATTTATTTTCATTTTCATTCCTTTTGCTTCAAATAATTGTTCGATTTAAAGTTTTTGGCCTACCAAAACTTGTGTCCATAAAATGTTTTTTTTACTGTTATCACTAATTTATTGTCTTGCTTTTCGGAAGTTATCCGTTTTATGTCTCTGCTTTGCAAACTTTGAACACTTCCACTCATGTTTAATAATGTTCGAAGAAGAACATTAAAATTAAAACCACTTTGGCCAAAAATTCATATATATATATATGTACATATATATAGATATATATATATATATATATATATATATATATATATATATATATATATATATATATATATAAATATATATATATATATATATATATATATATATATATATATATATATATATATATATATATATATAAATGTATATAATCAAAAAATTTCAGTGAACACTTCATTCGATTGGACTGAAATTTTCAGGAAACATTGGTGTATATGCAGAATCTTTAATATGCATTTTAGTGATATTTATTATTCTGTCAACAAACAACTTTTGCAAAAATAAAGTTTATGCAAAAAAATTTGAACGTGCTCTAAATGTCATAATATTTTTGAAATGTTATACCCTGTGTGTGCGCTAAGTGCCTAAAATGAGATTGAGAAAAAATGAAAATTGTTAAATTGCGATAGCTATTGACCAAATTATCAAATCATTATGAAACATAAAGGACATATTGATATTACTAAGTTGTAGACTCGTAAAGATTTTTATGACCGTGCTGGCAAACCTGCAATTACGGCAGGCATTGAAAGTGAAAACCTTCAAAACATCGACTCTTCTGCAAAATGTTCGTCTTTTACAGTGAAAACCAACTAATACAAAAATCTTATGGTTTTTTATACAAACAAAGCAACACTTTTGAAATTCACATCGGACAAGAACGGTAACCCTCCTCCAATTAACCTATATTTTAAGCATCGAAAACTTCTGTTCACGAGAACTCATGACTTAATTATCAAACACATCTGAAATTCACAGAGTGCATTTACAGCAAAACCAGGTTGGCATCAGCGCATCAGAACCGCAAGAAATACTTATGTTCGAAGAACAATAGAGGATTTGTGCAGATTTTGAGTGTATTATTATATATTGTCTTATATATTGTTGTTATATTGTTGTTACTGTTTTATATATTATATATTGTAGGGTTTGTCATATATATTGTTATATATTGTATATTCGCGATGTTAATACTTAATGCAAGCATTTATTGGTACGAAAATAACAAAAACACCTCGTGCTTGCAGTCCTTTGCTAGCACCGAAGCCAAAAATAAGTCACATCTGCCTCACGTTGAAGTCAACCTGCTCTGCGAATTTTGTATTGACTTGATCACTGCATTGGAATTTATAGGGATACAAAAAAAATTTAGGACTACCATTCGCAAGAGCTTTCAAACTTTCTAGATCTTAGTATTTGGTGTGTATTTTCACTGCAAGACCACTACGATATCAAAACTTTATGATAAAATCGCTTACTAAAGCTATGTCAAAAAATACAAAAACTATCATAGCTGGCAGCCCTATCATTGTTTTTCAAACTAGATTTCTATTGAATATTGCCTACAATAATTTAAGTTTGCCATATGAATTTTGTTATGATACCATGACTGTACTGGAAGCTATAGGTTAAAGAGCTTTATTTTCCACAACGAATTTTCAAAATTTAAGGCACAAAAATTATCATAGTTGGCAGTTCCAACCGAATTTTTCGACTAAATTTCTACCAAACCTGGCTTAAAGTAAGGTTCAGCTACTGTGTGAATTTCGTTAAAATTGAACAATTGAATCAGAATTTATAGGGCTAAAAGCAGTTGTCTTTCCTAGTGATTTTTCAAGATGGCACTACTGGCACAGAACCGCCCGCATTTCAAAATCACTTCTATCAGACCTGGTCTTATTTAAGACCAATACATTCTGTGAACTTCAATTAATTCTGATCGTGAGTTTTCGTGAACAGAAGTTTTCGATGCTAAAAATATAGGCATGCCCGTAATAACATATCAAATTTTTTGCTTTGGCTATGTAAACAAAGCATAAGATTTACATATGAGTGGCTTTTTTTTAAGAAACGGCATTTTTTCAGGAAAGTCGATGATTTGGTGGTTTTCACTTTCAGTGCCTGCCAAACTGTAGCATATTTGATTGTTCATGTTTCATTGTTATAACGGCGGGTTCGCTGGCATGAGCGCAGCTGATTTGATATAATACTTGCATCAGTTACGTTATCAGGCCAACAAAAACAAAAAATGTGTCGGATACTAGCTGCGTGTGCTGTGAATAATTTGCACAGCTGAGCAGTGGGTTTGGTAACGGCTGGTTGTTGGAACCGGTGCGTGATGGCTAGCTAAGCAAGTCTCGCAGATGCTAACTGAAGTTCAGTCAGGGTTTAGATTTAGCTCTAGCTTTTCAAACAAGTGTTTCGGTTTTTGGTTTTTTGAAAAAAAGGCTGGGCTGCTGCTGGCTTTGTGGAGAGTTGGGTCACGAAAAAGACACTGGATACCTACTTGGAGGATTACGTATGATTACTGGGCTCAGGCTCGTTTGGTATTAAAAATATCGTATTATACGAAGTATCGGGATGATATTTTTATCGATTTTCGCGCAGACGTTTAATATTTTTCCACAAAACGTGGCAGTTTTCATTTATATTTTGTTGCCGTGAATGAAATACTGCCGTCATATAGTCGCAAATGGTTGCAAATGGATGTGAATTTTTTGAAATGGTGCAATGTGTCATATCTTTGACAGCATTGGCAATTGCTGAATAATTGAGTGATATTTCTGTGAATAGAATAAAACAACAGTTGTTTTGATTATTTATCATTTATCAAGCGCTTTCCAAAACTTATTTGTAAAGGTTCTTTTCACCAGGTAAACGAATTTTACAATTTTCTTCAATAGATCAGTCGATCGGAAAAATTTCAGGGGTGTCGTCATTTGTTGTCGCGGAGTGTACTACTGTGAGTGCGTGGATAAATTAAATTTTTTGGGGATTTGTTCGCTTAAATTTTACAGTCACAAATTTTATAGATTGTACATGTTTTGTGCGTGATCAAGTTTATGATACTTCACTCTCAAATTTTACATGTTGATGGTGCCTGATGGCTGCTGACCCGTAGTATTTCCAGCTGATAGGTGGTAAAGAAAACTGTTGGAGTATTTCAACAAGCTGCAATTAAAGATGTTACCTGTTGTATCTGAAAACTGTGGCGTACATTTTCGACGCGTTCCAGCAATACTTGTTAAGAAAAATAGGAAATTTTAGCAATCTTTTTTTACTTAACTATTAGTGCTTGTCTCAACAATTGTAAACTGTGAAAATTTTCTTGCTTGCTGAGACTATTTCAATACATAAATGTCATTCAGCGTAAATTTTACATTGCTATTTTTCACACCACTTTCTGTGTATAGCGTAGCTTCTTGATATGGGAAGATGATTGTATGAAGAGGTATTTACGAGTTTTTTTCTGTTGGTCCATGCTATTGTATTTACCATCGATCAACAAAAACAAGATGATTTGTAGCTGAGATTTTTCTACAGTATTTGATCACAAAATATTTCTCTTCAAATTTTAAAATTACAGCTATTAAATGGAATTGTCGTGTGGGATGGTTAAAATGGTTTTTCCTTTAAACTGGTTTCGAAAGTATTCACTGTTTCTCATCAGACACTTGCTGCGCCTTTCGAACAACATCCTATGAGGCAACGTGTGCTATAGCTAGTATGCTGCCCAACAAAATTATTGCGGATGAAGCGCTTCGACTCTACAAAAACCAAGCACGGACAGCAAGCACACGGGAGATTCAAAGGCTAATGTCAATGAGCTCAGAGGCGCAGAACGGGCGTTGGACGTACAAATTAATACCCAACGTTGCGCAATGGGCTTCAAGAAGCCACGGACAAAAAAGCTATGACCTAACCCAATTCGTGAGCGAAAATGGCATCATAACCACTATTATCTGCATCGCTTTGGACTCGACACCTCACCGGACTGTCCAGCCTGCAAAAATGTACCCAATGATGCGGAACACGTTATGTTCAGCTGTACCCGCTTTTATGTATGTAGAAGTAGCCTAGAGAAGGAACTAAGCACAAAGATATCAGCGGTAAATATCGTAAACTGCATGCTTAAACCTTAAACTGCGTGGCGCGGAAAGGGGCAGAAAGAAGGAAGAAGAAAGGATGCCTAGAAGCAGCTAATGGCTGATCCACCCCCATGAAGTAATGCTGAAGTCCCGTGTCCCGTGTAGTCCCGTGGAGAGTGTGGAAGAAGAAGGAGGTGGTTTTAGTCGGTAAAAATCCGGCATGTTCTAGGGCAGGAGCCTTGAAGCATCTTCTAGAAGATTTCCACCTTCCAACGACGAAAAAAAACTCCTTATACTGCATACCTGACTGATGTATAACCTGAAACTATTATCTCCTTTTTGGTTCATGGTAGACTTTTTTTGCGATTTAGTCTTATCTTTTACACAGTTGTGATGAAAAAATAATTTGATACATTGAACCTCACGAAGACTGTAACCAGTTGTCAAGTTGGTTGCCAGTTCATTTCCTGCGGAATCCCCCAAAAGATTTTCAAAATACCCCAAAAGATACTTCTCCCTCTGAAAGATCCCCAAATAATTTGCATACTTCTGACTAGTCATCAGAAATATCATATTAAAACGTTAAACAAAATATTACTACTTCGATTAACTGTAAAAACTCCTTGGAGAAAGAAGAATAAAAACGCGAAAAACGTGAATAACGACAATCAAAAGTAGCAACCTGAATCTTAGTATATTCCAAAAGAAAAATATTTTTGTTTCTGGAGCGTATAATGTTCAACATTTTTACTTTTGAAATTAAATTTGTATAGCTTCCAGTCAGATATCGTAGATAGAAGCATAACCACACAATCGCTTCTAAAGGCTTCAAGATCTGACTGTTTCTCAATTTGCCTTTCACAAAACGATGTTCATACAAAATGCTTACTCTACAGCAGTATTGGATGTTGAAAGTGACGGATGTCCAGTACATTTAGATCCAGTGTAAACTCGAACAAAAAAACTGTCGCATTAATATCGTCATTTTCTTTCCACTTGGTTTTTTTATGACAATACTGTTGACCAGGATATTACAATTTTTCAGTAAGTGTAGCCAAATAGCCAAGACATTAAAAAAACAAATGTTTGATAAGCCAATATAACTATTCCATTTGTTAAATTAGGTGCCACACAGCACTACTAAGCATAAACGTTCTATCTGCATTCGACAAAATTTGAGTGTGTTTAAATCAAAATTGAAAAATGCACTCTCCATATATCTGCAATACAAATCAAAACGCAAATCATTGAATATCTCGAAAGTACTAAAATGTAGATAGAACGTTTATGCTTAGTAGAGCAGCACACTTCTTATTTCTAAAGCGCTGGTCTTATACCCAGTCAAAGCCAAAGTCATAATGTGACACTTTCAATCAATGAAGCGTGGATATTAATCCCAGCTAACGGCTCTTAAGGAAACGGATATTCGCAAAAGAAATCATCGAAACTGACGAATTTCCAAATTTTGACATTGTATTTTATGTACATTGATATGCTGTGGACATTTTAAGCCATTCCGCATATAAGTACAAGTCAGGGGCGGCTCGTCGATGTACGCAAAGGAAGCAGTGCTTCCCTTGCTAATCCACAAATTTGATTAAATAATCAATATGAAACAACCAAAAGATTTACAATCAATATTTAACAGTCAAAGTAATAACATTTATTTTCTTACAAAAGTCAAAACTCAATCGCTACTATCAATCAAATGGTTTTATTTTATAACAGTCCAACTACAGAGCTTCCATGTTAAATTTACAGCTACACAATGAAACTCAAACGCTTTACTACAAACTAACGTTTTACTACAATTCAAAACATACAGTTCATTGAGATATACTATACAGAACACTGAAGTGATCTTGCTTCAATGCTCAAATTCGTTGTATTCGCATCGATCTACTTAGACGCTTTGTCTAAATGATGCCCACAAAATTTTTACAATCAATGTACTCAAATATCATCGCGGACGCTGGCTCAGTTCACCGCGTCTTGGTGGATAGAAAAATTCAAAAAACCCTTGTCCCATCCACCCGCTGAACGACCCGAAAATCTTTATTAATGAATGAACTTGATACGCTGCAATAGTATCCGCGTCTTCTGTTATGTTACTGTTCGCCCTGATGATTTATCTGTAGATTCTCTTCTGCTCCTCTTCTTACGAGCCATTCCCCTTACGAATTGAAGCATTTTCTGCTTTGTTCACATGTACACATGTACGGTGCAAGCTATTGTGATGTTCATGTGGGGAATAGAATAGTATGAGTAAATTTTTTTCGTGTGCAATTTTCCCCAGATCGGTTTTTCGTGTCTGCTTTGGGTTTGCTTTCCCAAAAGACGTAGTTTTTCCGTTCTGGTGCTTTGATGAAATGACCACTTGATTGCTTGGGGCGCCTATGTTGACGCTGAAAAGTCGTCTGCGTCTCTATTATGTTCATGACCTACATTACAGAATTTGTAGATTCTCTTCTGCTCCTTTTCTTACGAGTCGTTCCACTTCTAATTTTATGCCTTTTATGCTTTTTTCGCATGGAGTATGTACGGTGCAAGTTATTGTGATGTTGATATGGAGAATATGTTGTGCAATTTTCTACAGAGCGTTTTTTTTGTATCTGCTTTGGGTTTACTTTCGCAAAGTGAGTTTCTCGGTTCAGGTGCTTTAGGTGATATGACCACTTGATTGCTTTCGCCTATGTTATTTCTATGGTGCGTTTTTTTTATGCCTTCTTCGCAAAAAACGCACCTGTTATAACTCTTTCGACGTGTATTTTTTGTATTGTCAGTATCTATTAATACTGTCGGTTAAACATCGATAAAAAAAATAGTTTTTAAAGTAAATTATAACATAAAGCTCGTTAATGTGACAGCGTATTGAATAGATTATGTTTCCAAAAGTTAATATTTACCCGTTTAATATGGATTTTAAAGTGGAAAACCAAAATTAAGGTGATTGTGCCATAGAGTATTTGCTGCCGTAATCTTTCTCATTGAGGATCTTATTGAGTTTTAGCAACCAAGTTAACTGTTTGTAAAAGGTAACTATATTAGGCACTTTTATTGCAAATTATATGAGAAACTTATTTTTATTGTAGTATTGCCTATTTAATTTGCTAAAAGATGCATTATATCCTCAACTTCGAGCTATTAAATTTTTTTTGCCATATATTTAGCCTGTAATATGTTTTCAACTTACCTTTTTTTATAATTTAAAAAAAGAATTAAAGAAATTAGTAATTTTTTTTGCTTTCAAATACTATAATTGACTTGAACTTTTGTGAAATTTTTAATCATAGTGATTAGGAAGCTGTTGACAATCAATCACTAGCTTTTAATGCAAATATGGTCAGCATTAAAATACTTAATTGATTTTTTACACGGTATTTCAAAGGTATAGTTTACTATGCGCTTCATAAGTATGCTTATCTATATTAAATGCTTATATATTTTGCTTGTGCTTCCCTTAGTCTCAAACCCACGAGCCGCCACTGGTACAAGTATTAAACAAATGAATTTGAATATAAAAGGTACACGAAATTTAGTTAGCTCCTGTATCGCACGGAGTACTCTCTCCCGTTAAAAGCAGCTTTTTGAGTATTGTTTACCTTTTTCTGCATCTTTTTATGTAAAATAACAGGTTTGAAATGATAAACCCTCAAAGATGGCATTAAAACACATTTCCTTTTTCCTGGAAAATCGCGTCTTATGCACTTATTTACCTTATTTTCAAAAATGGTTTGTTCATTGCTCATGAATCTTGTTTTCTGTGTTTTCAAGTAGATGGACCACAAATGTACCGATCGGTTTGATTGAGCATTTCAAAATTGAAAACTTAAAAATATTGTTAGTTAGTTAGAAAAAGAAATATTGTTAGTTTTGTATGAAATTCGGAGCGACCCCCAGTCTCTGTGAGACAGCACAAGACGAACTTATACATCCATGATCATATTATGGTAGTAGTTAAACCACTAGGCAGAAGATCGCTACCTCAGACTGGTAGCTTAGCGAGCAGAGCTAAAGGCTATGAAGAGTGCTCGATTGTTCTACCATTAAGCCAATAACGCAAAATCTTTTGGAATAGGCTACCAACGTCTAGTTTTATTTGGTTAGTTGTATTTTCCTGGGACGTCTGCGTTTCAATTTGTTCCAACGTCTTTAAATTTGCCAGAGTGAATTTAAATTGAAAATATTTTTTATTTTATAATTGTACGTTCTTAACGTACCTTAAGTTTAATTGGCTATGATCTTAAAATCTAGCCTCTATACTATTCTGGCCTGCTGGCTCTTATCGTTTTTCGTTTTTTCATCGACCGTTTTTATATTACACACTAGTAATACTACCCAGCCTGTATAAGTACTGGGGTTAGCTGGGCAATATTTGGCTTAAAAACTACCTTACACTACAATCAAGACTTAACCTAAGCCTAATTATAATTAGCTTAACCTAATTTCAATCTCAACCTAGGTCTTACAGGTACATCTAGCCCCGTCTACTCAGTGGAAGGCATACATAATTAAATAGCGCATCCATGAGCTGCATTTGGCACGGTATTTTCGTTGAGCGCATAAATGGCTCATTGGAGCCATCTGTACGCCCAAGTGACCAGATCAGTCCACTCTCGTGTCCGTCTGTCTGTCCGTAGAACTTTGTCGTTAATTCGACAGTCCGGTGTTTAAGTGGATTAAGTCTCGGTTCCTGATACAGAAGAAGGTTCTTTGGTCACTTCTTCGTTACTGCGCTGTAGAGTCTGCCAGTACAGAGAAGCAAGACTCTGCTTTTGA
This sequence comes from Nemotelus nigrinus, assembly GCA_947369275.1. NCBI lineage: Eukaryota > Metazoa > Arthropoda > Insecta > Diptera > Stratiomyidae > Nemotelus > Nemotelus nigrinus. Next base: position 38,526,267 of record OX376373.1, on the reverse strand, counting down.
ATATCTCCACCTCTGCCATGGCAGTTTTGGAACAGGTAATCCAGGATGGGGAGGCGTAAGTCAGGATAGGCCAGATTAGAGTCTGGTAGGAAATGGATTTAGCTTTGGTGACCATGCTCATCTTTTTGGCGCGAAGGTGTCTGGTGCGTTGAAATGCGGATTTAGCAAATCCTAGAGGTTCAGCATGAGACAGCGAATATTTTGGTCTTGTTGCGAAAAGTTTAAGATCCTCGGTACTTAGAAGAATTCGTCAAAGTAAAGACTTAGATTTGCTATGTAGTATTGCAGACTTTTTGCTGCTTGGAGCAGGTCTTTGCTCGACGCGATTAAGAGCGTGTCATCAGCATACTGGAGGACTTGGACTTGAGGTTGGCCCGCTGCAAGGGAAAGGTCAGCCCATGTCACAGGTTATTTGAGAGAATCTGCTCCATTGACGCTGACAAAGTATTGTCTGCTGGCAAGAAAGCTTTCAGCGAATCTTATTTTCTTCGGGAAATCAAACTTGATCAACTTAAACAGATACTGAATCGGAAACCTTCCCGATATCCAAAGCACACACTACCGTTGGAGTGTTTTATTCCTTCAAGCGTGACACTATTTGATCGTGCAAGTACAAGACGGCGTGCTATGTCCCGTGCTTGCGCCTTAAGCCGAATTATCTCATCATATCATTTCCATCCAAATTCTCTCGAAAAGCTTACCCTAATGAAAAAACAGGGAGATTGGACGGAAATTGCTGGCCTCTTTACAATTTGCCAGAGTATTATATATTTTGTTAAGAGCTTGCTAGTCTGACATTCTATACAATTGGATGCAATGAAAAATTGATTTTGAAGCTTACAGAATACAATTTCTAGTTCGAATGCCCCAGTATCCAGTCATGCATGTTATTTGAGCTACATTTCCACATAAGTGTCGAAGTCAAGAAAATGGAAAGTCACAATAATGCTGAAAAAACTGATCACACTATCTCTCATAAATATTCTGAAACTTCTGAAAGAATTAAAATCATTCATTTTTATGTTTAAAATAAGCCATTGAATATGTGCAAGCCGTGTATTAATGATATTAATTATATTGATATTAATCGATAGATTTTATATTTTTTAGAAGAAAGTGGCTTTTTGGAAATTCATCGAACTTCTGTGTCATATTTGTATCAAGAGCATGTTCGACATTTTTTTTACTGAAGAGGATTTGTTAAGTAATGAAATTTATTGACTTTGCCAAGGACAGAAAATGAATAATAAATAAATAAATGAAAATTAAATAAATGAACAATTAAGTAAAATATTTTATACAAATGGGAGATGCACTAAAAAATTGAATAAAAATTACTAAAAATGTTGACAGGTTGGCATAGGTAAAGTTAGGTTGACGTGGCTGCCAATCTACAGAGGCCTGACGACCAGCACACATAGGCACAAGAGAGGCCCGTTGTGATGCCACAATATTTAGTGACTCTCTTCTACTCACTAAAGTCAGAAAACCATTTGCTTCCTTTGACAAACCGGACTATCCCCTTTAGATTTATCAGAGACAGTTCCGTCAGGTTTGAGAGAAATGGTGCACCAAGTGTCGTCAATCTTTTCCTTGCCAAAGCCGAACACTGGCACATGAGGTGAAGGACGGATTCCTCCTCATCCTCAGAGCCACAGCTCCGACAAAAGTCATTAAACTCTACGCCCAAACGTTGTGCATGCCGCCCTATAAGGCAGTGGCCCGTTAGAACGCCCACAGTGCAACGAAGGGCACTTCGAGTTAAGCCTAAAAGCTGCCTGGTGCGATGCGCATCTATGGGCACCCAGGACTGACTTGTTATCACACAGGAAGATTCATCTGCCCAGGACTTCTTAGCGTCCTCAAGATATTTTTGTCTTATGGCCAGTTTGACCGATGTCATCAGTATACCTATTGAAAAGGAGCAAGAGACCTCAGAAAGCAAAGTTCCAAGCCTTGCTAGCTCATCGGCCTCACAGTTGCCCTGAAAACCCCTAAGTCCAGGTACCCAAATCAATTGAACAACCGAATGTCTCGACATCTCCCTAAGAGATGCACGGCATCCAGCAACAATCATGGACACTGTACAAGGACCAGCAAGGGGCTTAGTAGCCGCTTGGCTATCTGTGAAAATACCAATATTGACCCCGAATATTCGATTACACAGAAGCCAGTCGACTGCCAGATAAATAGCCGCTACCTCCGCCTGAAAGACACTACAGTGGTCTGGTAGACGGATAAACAGCTTGAGATTCAGCTCATCTGAGTAAACACCACTCCCGACTTTATTGTTTACCTTTGAGCCATCAGTGTACACATGGATAAGCCCATTATCACGGGTGACACCATCACACCATTCTTCCCTGCCAGAAATGCGAATTGTGAACTCCAAATCCAGTATGCATTGCGGAGCGGTGTAGTCAACAACTGCTGGTGCGGGTATTCCCTCGGCCAAGATCCTCGCATGACCGATTTCTGTTCTATTCCATGCTGAGATACAATTTAATCTCACCGCAGCAAGATAAGCTTGCTGCGAGGTCAGTAGATTGGTTGACAGCCAATGTAGCAGCACAAAAAGTGCCTTAGTAGGGGTGGGGCGGAGCGCTCTAGTTACGCGTAGTGCAGCCATTCTCCACACTTATTTAAGCTGTCATTTGTAGGTAGCCTTAAGAGTAGCCTGCCACCAGAAAGCCACCCAAAACAACAGAATTGGTTTCACCACAGCAGTGGAAAGCCAAGCAACAGTACGAGGCTGCAATCCCCAACTCGCCTCTATGGCCTTTTTACGGCAGTAAAGGGCGTCGAAAGCCTTCCGAGCTCTTTCTGCTACATTGTAGGTCCATAGTAACTACGATTCAAGGATCAGCCCTAAGTATTTGACCTTCTGGCTCAAGTTAATGGAGACCCCATTCAATTTGGGTAACTCAAAACCAGGAACTTTGTACTTCCTTGTAAACAGCACTAGTTCTGTTTTATTAGGATTCACATTCAAGCTGCACTCACGACTTCAACGTAAAATTATGTCAAGAGAGTGATTTAACCTCTCCGATAGCGTAGATAAATACTTTCCCGACACTGAAACAGCTATGTCGTCTGCGTAAGCAATCATTTTGCAGCCGGCACGGTCCAGCTTCATAAAAAGAGTATTCACCGTGATATTCCACAGCAGTGGAGAGAGATCTCTACCCTGAGGTGTGCCGGTACTGACTCCTCGTCTTACGCTGGCATTACCCAGCGTAGAGGTTGCCACTCTACTTTTGAGAAGCTACACAATATACGCAATCAGCCGTTCATTCATATGCAGCATCGAGAGAGCCTCAACAATTGCGTTAGAATTAACGTTGTTGAAGGCCCCCTCGATGTCCAGGAAGGTAGCAAGCGTATTTTCTTTTAGAGTAAGAGATTTGTCAACTTGCTCAATAAGGACGTGAAGAGCGGTCTCAACAGACTTACCTTTGGTATAAGCATGCTGCGACAGCGAGATCAACATAGGATCGATTGATCTTTTAATATGGTAATCAATGATCCTTTCCAAAATCTTAACCAAGACGGAGTTAAGACTTATTGGACGATAGTCCTTCGGCTTAACATGCGTTACTTTTCCTGCTTTAGGAATAAACACCACTCTGGATTCCCGCCAGCTGGTGGTAACATACGAGAAGCGTAGACAAGCGCTATAAATCTATCTGAGCTAAGGTCAGCCGCCAGGACGCCATCAGAGCCAGGGGACTTAAACGGCTCAAAGGAGTTAATACACCTCAGTTGAGAATTGGATATTGAACTGTAATTTTGCTCCGTCTGACACGCCACTTCTAAAGGGCAATGATTGCCCGGAAAATGTGCGTGCATCAGAACGTTGAGAACCACAATGTTCTCCGAAATTTATGACCATATTTTGTTTCCCTCATGTTCACCCCCAAACAATAAAAAATGCCCCGTTTTGGGGGGAAGTACCCCAACTTGGTGCCCCTGGCTGAAATCAGTTTGAAAGAGCGGTTGTTTTCAGAATTATCTTGACTTAAGCACAATAAAATCTGCCAGATGTCTTACGATTGCAACACTTCTTGGATGCTATTATTTCACCCGATTTTGCGGTCATATTTTGTTGCTCTTATCAGCTTTTACGACCTTGTTTTGCTTTTCGCAATTTAGTTGAGCATGACCTTCATGACCAAAATTTCTTCATTATTTTATTTTACTTTTCATTCTTTCACATCTTTGGATAATATTTCTACTCTTTTGCATCGATTTCTTGGTTTTAATTTTATTCTCTTTATTGGCTTTGTAATTCAATTGATATATTTGAGGGTTTTTTTGATGCGATTCTAAAAAATTTGGAACTTAAGCCTTCCTTTATTAAATTTCATCCTTAGAAATTATACGAGTTCCCTCTATTTCAATAACATTGCCGCACTATAAACACTGACCGTCACTATCAGAATTTTGGTGTCTACTTGGTTTGTTCAAACAATTAACCTAATTGAAAATATGAGCAACTCAACAATATAATTCACTCAAAACTGTCCATTAATCAATCACGTTGCTTTAGCTCTTAACTCAATAGATAGCTTTCAATGCTATGACGCCTTGAAAATAGTTTTGCTGTTTACTATAAAAATATACTTTTATCGTTTATTTTCTGCTAATTTTTTGACAATATTTTCGAGTTTTTAGTTCATTTTAGCTTATTTTATATTATATTATAATCTTTGCATCGACTTTTGATGACGAAAATTATCAGCAAGTTTCTGTAAATTTCTGTAGAACTTAAATTATTCTCTATCTCTTATTCTTTCTTCATCTATAATTCTTTCTTTCTTTCAGATAGCAGTGATGCTTTATAACTCTTGATACATGCACTCTTCATTATTCTAATTACTGCAAATTCACTATATTAACAGAACCATGGCATTCACAGAGTAAAAATTCTATTTCATATTAAACGACACAGTTTTTCTTCTAAGTCACAATTTATTTCAGAACATACGATGTGATTGAGCACGCAGAGTATCAGTTACTGATTTAATGTAATTTCTGCCTTTTATGGACATGTGTAACTTGATTCGCATTTCACCGTTGATGGATTAAACTTTTGTCCAGCTATCGAGCATGTGAATGTTAGTTGATCGTATCCCCCTTTTGTGTTTGACTGGCACTTAAAGTATCTATGAAAACAAAATATTTTGAAAACATTTAAATGTATATTGTTTTGAATGCATTCTGTTTCGAATTGAATTTTGTGTATCACGAATACGAAAAGAATCTGATCGATACTTTCACACTAACCTTGTACAATCAGTTGAGCTGGGATCAGCGAAGAAACCTTCTTTAGTACAGTTTGTAGTGCCAGGCGGAGTTGTAGGAGGCTCAGTAGTTGTACCATTACCGCCACTACAATCCAGATCCTATCAGATTAAGTAGGATAAAAATTTCAGTAGCACACTAAACATCCAATTTCTTACCACAGGATATTTTTCGCAAATTTTTACGACCTGTGTTTCGTTATTAAACGTCGCTTTGCAGTATGGAGTTGATGATGGGCATGTATAAACCAAATTTTCGAGAACGATACCTTGGTTGCATACGGAGTACGTCGTGTCACTGATGCAAACGCGATTCGGCTTTTGATCGATGCATTCGTTACAGGTTCCGGAACTACCTTGGTTAATGTTTTTGCAAAGAGGCTCAGAAGAATTAGTGCAAATTGCTGGTACATCCGCACATACGGTACCAGCTGTACAATTGTAGGGCGTCAGTTCTGAATAGTTGGTAATTTTAGAAATTAATCAAGGTTTATTTTTCTTTAAGTCTTAGTTTTCGTTTGGGCTAAGATAATATTATTATAATAACAATCAATATTTTATTTGATGTCTTTGGTATTGATAGACACTTCATTAGCCGATTCTTCATTTTGAAACAATTAAAATCAATATCATACCTTCCCAAGGAAAAACATACTGGGTTTTGGAAACACAAATCACACCAGATAATTTTCCTGGCTCTGTATTGTTACATCCTTGACCTACGACAAGGCTAACCAACGAAAGAAAGGCGAAAGGAATCTTTAAAAGAAAAATTTAATTAAAAAAATTTATAAAACATTTATTTTTTTTATTTTTCTGCTCTAATACTATGTTGTTCACTCTTACCAAAAGGCTCTTCATAGTGATAACACTTGCACAAAAACACTAACAACACATGAACGTACCTGAAAATTCAGAAGGTGGGCTCGCGCCACACTTCTTTTTATAGTCAAAATATGTTATTACCATGATCCCATATCTAATCTTTGTAAGCTACAGAACAAACACAAGGCTAACCTCATCAACAACTACATCAAAAACACAAATATTCTGTTCTTTATTTTGATAAATATATGACCCCTCTTATTTATGTTTATGCATTTTTTGAGAGAAGAACATGAAAGCTGTGACCAGATATAGTGTGACCATGATCTTTTCGCAACAGGATAAATTTAGGGATTATGTTTAGGCATGCATAAAATACCTTATATTTGAAAACTAAATAATTATAGTTTGCGTGAGTTCAAAATCACCTGCATTTTATTTACGGGATTCATTATATGATAGCCAAAATTATTTGTACAATGCATTAATAATATGTAACGACATAAGAGAACCATGCGACTTATAAACTTAAGATGTATTTGTCTTTAAAACGCATTCACTAATTGCTTTATATAGTATGTCTGCTCACATTATTCAACAAGACAAAATAATTCATTGGCAAATATTGTCTTAAAACAAAGAAATGAAACAGTTAATTTTGTCCAAAATTTTTTGTGCCGGCGGCAAACTATTTGTGCAAATCGATAAATTCGTACGAAAAGTGCGCAGAATCTGAAAAAAGGATACTTCAGAAATATTACAATCAAGCCAATACCTAATATATTGTATTTCCTCTTTTTACTGAATTTTCGAAGAAAATTTAGTATTAACCTTGCTGCGCCGAAAATTCATATTTCTTTATATATATACATATATATATATATATATATATATATATATATATATATATATATATATATATATATATATATATATATATATATATATATATATATATATATATATATATATATATATATATATATATATTTCAGCAAATTGATTAAGGGAGATAATCTCTGGAGTGGCCTATCCGATTGACCTGAACTTTTCGGAGAACATAGATGCATATAGTGGGTAGGTCCATGACTTGCTAGAATTCAGATATCTTTAAACTTTTGGCGGTGGCGGGCGTTTTAGTGAACTTTCAAGTACTCCTATATTTCTAAGCAGTGTGAATTTTAGTTAAAAAAAAGTATTGGAAATGAAAACTTATTATGTTTTAAACTTGTTTATGATAAAGAATTGGAACTTTTGAGCCGTGTGTGGGTGCTCAGTGCATAAAAGTAGGCAAGGATTTTTTTTCAATTTTTGATTTGTCATAACTTCTGACAGAAACATTAGATCATCGTGAAAATTGCGGAGCATATTAACGTAAACTAATATTTACCACACAGAACTCATGACTTAATTATCAAACACATCTGAAATTCACAGAGAGCATTTTAAGTAAAACCAGGTTGGATAGAAGCGATTTGGGAATGTGCTAGTAGTACCATTTTGAAAAATTAGAAAGAAAAAAAACTGCTTTTTGCCCAGTTACCAAATTTTCATCAAATTGACATAGTAGCTGAACCTTACTCTACGCCGTGTTTGATAGAAATTTGGTCGAAAAATTCGGTTACTGCTGCCATTGATAGTAATTTTACTGTCTTGGGTTTTCAAAATTCCTCAGGAATATAAAGCTTTTTGCCCTATAAATTCCAGTGCAGTCATGAAATCAAAACGAATTTCATATGATAAATGGAACTTATTATAGGCATTATTAAGAAAGAATCTGGTGAAAAAAAACCATGATAGGGATGACAGCTATTGTTTGTTTTGTATTTTTTTGCAATATCTTTATTAATCGATTTTATCGTAAAGTTTTTAAACGGTAATGTCATTTTCGTATCAATAAATGCTTACATTAAGTATTCATATCGCGAACATTTACAATGAAAATAAGTTACCAATGTTTAAATTTTCTAAGCTCTAAAAATTTGTTGGTCCCAAACATCTTTCGTTTTTTGATCCCAAAAACATATTTCTATCTTTGTAACGTTCGACGGAATCATTGGATAGAATCGTGATTAATTGAGTTGTTTGATATTGACGTGAGGCAATTGTGGCAGACTTTTAGTTGCAGTGCTGGTAAAGTGTTGCAAGCACTAAGCATTTTCTTTGTTTACGCTATGCTATGCTGCTTTCAAAGTTTTACAGTGTTTGGCTTTCCTAAATCTTGAAATTCATGCAAGTGGTCGTCCTGAAATCCTTTCCACCCTATGAGTTTAAATGCATTGTTAAGATCAAAGTGGTTTAGCTCTCGAAAAACGTTGGAGCACGTGTGGTAGAATATGCACTTAAAATCTGCACGATCCTTTTATTGTTCATCGAACATTAGTATTTCTGGCGGTTCAAGTGCCCTGGAGTTTTTTTTTGAATTAAGTTTTGTTTTTGAATTAAGTTCAACAACTGTAAACTGTAAAAATTTTGTTAAGTTTTGAGAAAATTTCAATATTTAAGTCTCTTCCAACTTAAATTTTACATTGCTCTTCTTCACACCGCTTTCTTCGTTTCGTTAGCTTCTTGAGTTTTTTCTGCTGGTCCATATTATCGTATTTACGTTGGATCAACAAAATCAAGATGATGTGTTGTTGAGTTTTTTCTACAGTATTTGATCACAAAATATTTCTCTTCAAATTTAAGACAGCTATTAGTATGATCGTGATGTCTTATTTTATACCTCGCGAAAGGTCCACGTTGAATCAATTTTCTCCTTTTGGTTAATGGTAGAAGTTCTTTTACGATTAAGTTTCGCCTTTTGTACAGTTGTGACTCTGATCAATCAAATCTCATGCAGACTTTAATCAATTGTGAAATCACTTTAAAAGATCGGGTGCTTTTAGAATTATCTCAACCTAAGCACAACAAAATCTGCCTCGACTTTATCTCACTCGACTTTGCGGTCATATTTTGTTGTTCATATCAACTTTTACGACCTTGTTGTGCTTTTCGCAAATCAAATGAGCAAATATATATTAAAGTTCATGACCAAAATTTTTTCTTTATCTTATTTTACTTTGCATTCTTATAAAACTTTGGATAATGATTGTACTCTTTAACATCGGCTTTTCTGCTTGGACTTCAGCCTCCTTGATAAAATTGATTGGGTTTGTACCAGTTGCAGCTCGTGTCTTCAAAACTCGGGGAAGCAGATATATTTTCGCATATTTTTCCAGGATAAAAATGAAGTTACTTCAGCGCAACAAAAATATTAAAATTTGCATTCGATTTCCAATTGTTTGATTCAGCGGTTTTTCTACTCACCATGATCACCATCAATCTAATTAATGTTGTATGTAATGGTATGGTGCCAGATATGTTAAAGTAGAATTTTTTTTTATAAAAAGTGAAATTAGTGGTCTTGGTCACCACCAATTTATAAAGTACCTTTTTTTTCAAATAGTCTAAGTGCAAAATATGCCACAGTAGCTTTTCTATGGTGAAATGGTTTCAATTTCCAAGACAAAATTAATTAAACCTTCGGCATACAACGTGAAAATAATTCCTAAGCCATACAAGGTGGGGTTAGATTTACCCCATAAGACATTGTTTCTATTCTGCGTATACATTAAATAGACTGTGCCCCAATTTTTCTTTTGTTTTATATGTTACCAAGGTAATAATAAAACACAAAAATATCCCATTATTGAGCATTTTTGAAATAATGCATAAAACTTTCACACCTATTCCATAAAATCAGCTTCATGTCTTTAAGTTTTGGGGTTAAAATGACCTCACGTTGAATGCCGAACGTTAATACTCTTGTACTATTTACATGAAAAAAAACAACGATTTTTCTTTAATCATTACAATACTAACTTACGCACTTTCAGCACAAACAAGCAAAAAGACAAATCAAAAAAATGTAGATTGACATTTTTTTATATATAAATATTAAACTCTAGAGCTCAGTAATAAATCCCTTTCAGAAATGAAATATACAAATAACATCCTATATTAAATAATGAATCCATTACAGTATTCATACATAAAAGTAACATCCTACACTCAGTCGCCCATAGCAAACCAGCTCCAAGTTCTGTAGTGAAACAGAAACCGAACAGAAAACACTGCAAATCGTGCTGCGTCCATTTACAAATATTTCTGAGCCATTTAGCGGGTGGATAAGCGAGGGTTTTTTTTATTATCTTTAGCGAAGAAGACGTGGTGAGCTGCGCGGCGTCCGCACTGCTATTTGAGAACATTCACTGCAAAGTGTTTACGACCATCAATGTATAATACTTGCAATGGGATGTATGCACAAATCATGGTACTTGCATCGAGGTAATATCCTTTTGTGTTCTGTGTAGCATATTTCAATACGCTGCAATGAACTGGGTGCTCTGGCTTATAATGGTACGAGATATTCTATCGCGTTGCTGTAAAGTTACTTTTAAAGCACTTTGGCTGAGAAAGCAGAACTATCTGGTGTATGAGATGAATAGTGTTTTGTGTTTTGGGCATTTTTACTAATTGTCGAAGAAAACTAGTATTAAACTCGTTTCGCTGAAAATTCATGTTTCTATATATATATATATATATATATATATATATATATATATATATATATATATATATATATATATATATATATATATATATATATATATATATATATATATATATATATATATATATATATATATATATATATATATATATATATATATATATATATATATATATATATATGTATATATATATATATATATATATATATATATATATATATATATATATATATATATATATATATATATATATCAGCAAAATGATTAAGGGAGATAATTTCTGGAGTGGCCGATCCGATTGAGCTGAAATTTTCAGAGAACGTAGATGTATTTAATAGGTAGGTCTATAATTTGCTAAAATTCAGATATCTTAAACCTTTTGGCAGCGGCAAGCGTTTTCGTGAGTTTTGAGGTACTCCTATATATCCAAGCAGCGTAAGTTTTTGTTAAAAAAAAGTATTAAAAAAAAGTATTATAAGAATCACAACTTATTATGTTTTAAGCTTGTTTATTATAAAGAATTGGAAATTTTGAGCCATGTGTGGATGCAGTGTGCCTAAAAGTAGGCAAGGATTTTTTTTCAAATTTTTATTTGTCATTTCTTCTGAGAAAAAACATTGGATCATCGCGAAAATTGCAGAGCGTATTGATCTTGACCAAAATTTTGACCAACACATGAATTTTCAAGATAATGCAGTTAACCCTGTAGCTACAGCAGGCTCCTGAAAAGAAATCATTCAAATTATTGACCCTCCTGAAATATTTTTGATTGTTGTCGAAAAATTCAAATCATTGATAAATTTGAGCTTTTGTGCATCATGTCTATATAAAATTTTGAAAATTCCGATTTGCACAAGAGCGGGAACCCATCACCAAATTACCTCTATTTTCAGCACTCGAAAGTTCTGTACACGTGAACTGACGACCGGATTATCCAATCATAATGAAATTTTCACAACATGTTGCTATTAACTAAAACCAGGTCTGATAGAAGTTACTTTGAAATGCAAGCAACCCTGTGGGAGTGGTACCATCTTAAAAAATTACTGAAAAAAACAGCTTTTTGACCTATAACTTCCGATTCAGCCATCAGATTTAAACAAAATTCACACAATATTTGGATCTTACTTAAGATTAGATTTGGTGCAAATTTGGCTGAAAAATTATAACAGAGTTACCAGCTATGGTGATTTTTGTCTCTTAAATATTGCAAACTTGCTCAGCAAAATAAAACTTTTTTCCCTATAACTTTCGGTCCAGTCATGAAATCAATACGAAGTTTATGCAGTAAATAAACTTTGATGTAAACCAAATGTCGTAGGAATTTCGTAAGAAAATCACGAAAGTGCTGCCGGCTATGATCATTATTGTAATTTTTTGAAATTTCTTGACTGAGCGATTATGTCATTAGATTTGCAAATGGGAATGATCCTGCAATGAAAATTAACAACAAATATCAACACTTTAAAAATTTGCAAAGCTTTGAGGGTGGTAGCCCTAAAATTTTTTCACCCGTACAACTTCCAGCGCAGTGATTCAATCGAAACGAAATTTACTGGTTGGGTTTAATTTAACGTGAAGCAGATTTCGTATTTATTTAGCTTTGCTGCTGACACAGGGCAACCAGCTTTAGACATTTTCGTAAATATTCCATCAACAGATGCTTCAAATGACATGCTCATATGCAAAGCATTTGCAAGGAAAATAAGAAACCAATTTTGAAAATTTCAGAGTTTTTTCGGATGGCAGCCTCAAACAACGTTTAACCGCTAAAATGTTCGATGAAATCCTCCGATGAGAATGAAATTCAAAGGATAAGTTGATTTAAGTATGAGCTTGTGAAGATAAACTTAGTGCTGCTTCGTTTGGAAAGTGTTGCCAGCACTATACATTTTCATCATTTGTGTTATAGTTGAGTTTTGTTGCTTTGGATAAGGAATGGTTGATATGATTCTACAAAAAAAGTGTATTACGTCTTTCCACACTTTTTTGTCACACAAAGAAAATTTCTTCGAACATTAGTTTTCTAGCGGTTCTGGTGCGCTAAACTTTTTTTTATTGATTCATTTGATGCTAGCCATAATTCATGTAAAACCAATAGAAATATTTCTGAGTTTTATAACGTTTGACCATGAATAGCTTTATTTGTCTCCACACTAATAACTGAAGTATAATCATCATATTGGTGATGCATTCGGATATAAATTGAAAAATATGTTTGTGCTATCCCTTATACCAAAAAACTAGTTGTCTAGGAAGCACAATGAAAAAAAAAGAACCAACCTGCTTCAACACAATTCCACCTACAACGAGAAATTCTATGAAATTAACATAAAGATGATTATTCAAATTATAGCAACGTCTTTTAACGGTTTATTTATTCATTTATCTATTTTCAATTTTTAGCGGTATTTTATGATTCATCTGTCCACATTTTATTGACATGAAAATTCAAAACATGTTTACTTAACCTACTACTGTGTTAAAAAGTTTGATGTTTGTTGTAAAGTGTTAAGTGTTTAAGGAGAGTTGTGGTTTGTGTATTTCTTAAGTGTAGAAGAGTTGTGGAAAGATGTGTATTTCTGTAAACGTATCCACAGTCTTTATAAATACATGCTTGAAAATGATCTGTTTGGAGCAAAAACTCATCAAAAATAAATTGCATATGAATTAGTATGCTACGCTTTCTATCGGATAATGCATTTTCTTTCTTCGTTAAAACTATTTACTCCAGAAAAAAAACATTTATAATGAAACTTCAATTTGGCACTATAAACTCAAAACAGTTTCACGACATAAAAATTTACAATTTTTTCATATTATTTTTCACATATTTTTTTTGATTGTAATCTCTCTAAAATCAAATATATTCAATGGGAAAAAATTTTAACCACAGCAAAACATAATTTCTTTAAATAATCACCCACAGAATCTACTTTGTAGTTAAGTCAACATTAGTGACTGCTAGTAAACTGCTAGCCTTCTCACCCGAATCGTAAGTGTTTATGTAGCGTCTAGGGATTTTTTTATGCATTTTACTGGCACTGAAATAATTTGCTCCTTCTGAAAATTTGCAGGAAAAAATGCAAAATTCAAATCTCAGTACTTTCATTGAAAAACTTCCGCGCAGAAGCTAAAATAAATTGACTCAGAGTGCCCTTTATTGCCTACCAAAATCAAATAATTTTATATTATTCTATTGTTCCACAACAGCGAAATTTCGCTATGGTAATGGAATTCTCTATACATGAATGCTCTGCAAAATAAGAATCTTTAGCAACCGTTTTCTGCTTAACTTTTAGTGCAAGCCTCAACAACTGTAAACTGTGAACATTTTGTAACTTGTTGCGAAAATTTCAATATCTGAATTCTGAAATCACTTTAAAAGATCTGGTGCTTTTAGAATTATTTCGACCTAAGCACAACAAAATCTGCCAGATGTCTTGTGATTGTAACGCTTTCTTTATGGTGTTATCTCACTCGATTTTGCGGTCATATTTTGTTACTCAAATCAACTTTTACAACCTTGTTGTGCTTTTCGCAAATCAAATGAGCAAATATATATTAAAGTTCATGGCCAAAATTTCTTCATTATCTTATTTTACTATCCATTCTTATACAACTTTAAATAATTTTTCTACTCTTTAACATCGGCTTTTCTGTTTGGACTTCAACCTTCTTCAAAAAAGCGATTGGCTGGTATATTTTTGCATTCTTTTCCAGGATAAAAATAAAGTTATTTCAGTGCAACAAAAATATTAAAAGTTGCATTCGATTTCCAATTCTTTGATGCAGTGGTTTTTCTACTCGGTATAATCACCATGAATGTCATTAATGTTTTAATGGTGGAAGGTATGCCAAAGTAGAAATTTTTTTTATAAAAAGTTAAACTAGTGGTCCTGGTCAACACGAATCTATAGTTTAAATAATCTAAGTGGAAAATATACCACAGTAGATTTTCTATGGTGAAATGGTTTCCTTCGGCAAACGACGTGAGAATAATTCCTCACCTATACAAGGTGGGTTAGATTTACCCCATATGACATTGAATCTATTCTGCATATGTATTAAATAGACCGTGCTCAAATTTTTATTTTATTCTATGTTTTAACAAGGTAATAATACAACACAAAAATATACCATTATTAAGCAACTGTTAAATAAAAAATTAAACTTTCACACCTCTTCCATAAAATCAGCTTCATGTCTTTAAGATTTGGGGTTAACATGACCTCATGTTGCATGCCGAACGTTAATACTCTTGTACTATTTACGTGAAAAAAAACAACTATCTTTCTATAATCATTCGAATACTAACTTATGCACTTTCAGCACAAACAAGCAAACAGACAAATCAAAAAATTATCAGTGAGATTTTGAAAAGACTTTCACTATTTTGCCAAGTTTCTATAAAATTTGAACTATTCCCTCTCTCTGATTCTTTTTTAATATGGAATGCTTCATACGCAGATTGCACTGATGCTGCACGTATTCTTGAAGCTCTTCATTATTCTTATCACTGTAAAATCACTGCATTAACAGAACCATGGCATTCACATAGTAAAATTTTTATAGACTATATTTCTAACAAAACTCTTTACACTGTAGTTCATATTAAACAACACAGTATTTCTTCTCAATCACAATTTATTTCTGAAAATACGATATGATTGAGAACGGAATGTATGAATCTTTTATTCTATGTAATTTCTACCCTCTATCGGCATATGTAATTTGACTCGCATTTCACCTTTGAAGGATTAAATTTGTGCCCAGCTATTGAGCATGTGAATGTTAATTGATCGTATCCCCCTATTGTTTTTGCCTGGCATTTAAAGTATCTATGAAAAATGATTTTGAAAAATATTTTATTGTATATTATTTTGAATGTATGCTGTTTTGAGTTGAATATTGTGTATCGTGAATACGAAAAGAATCTGATGGATACTTTCACACTTACCTTGCACAATCAGTTGACCTTGGATCAGCAAAGAAACCTGATTCAGTACATGTGAAATTTCCAAGCGGAGGAGTTGTAGGAGGTATGATAGTTGGATCACTGCTGCCACTACAATCAAGTTTCTATGGGATTAAGTAAGATAAAATATTTAACTGCACATTAAACATCAAATTTCTTACCGCTGTATCTGTTTGGCAAATTTCTATGACGTTATTTTCTGCATCAAACACTGCTTTGCAGAATGGAGCTGATGATGGACATGATTTATTCATACCCGGCTGAACGACCCCTTGAGTACAAACTGAGTACGAAGTGGCACTAATGCAAATGCGGTTCGGTCTTAAATCGATGCACTCATTACAGATTCCAGGGAATGGTGGGCAAGTGTTTTTGCAAACAGGTTGAGAAGTATTACTGCAAATTTCTGCTACATCAGCACATACTGTACCATTTCTACATTTTTCGGGCGTAGCAGTAGCTCGGTCTGAATCGTTGGTAGCAATTGTAAAAATTAAAAAAAAAAGTTTAAGGTATGTTACTATCATTATAATAGCAAGCTACATTATACATTATGTTTTTTCTTATTAAATTACGCTTCATAAACCGAACCTTCATTTTAGTGCAACTAAGATCAATACCATACCTTGCCAATAGAAAAAATACTGAGTTTTTGAAACACAAATCACACCGGAATGTGTTCCCACATCTACATTGGTACATCCTTGGCTTACGACAAGGCTAGCTAAAGAAAGAAAGGCAAGAGGAATCTTTAAAATAAAACTTTAATGAGCGCACAAATAATATATTTTATCCTTTTAACAAAAGGCTCCTCAGCTTTATAAAAATTGCCACAAACACTAACAGCATATGAAACTACCTTGAAATCTATTGGGCAGGCAAGCGGAACACTTCTTTTTATACCCAAAATGCAGTGTTACGTCCATCTCCTATCTAATCTGTGTATACTAGAGATGAGGCGTATATACTGGAACAGGTATTTTTTTGGAACAGCCAGTACCTAGTACGAAATTCAAAAATACTAGGTACGAGTATTTTTGTGGACTATACATGTAATCAAGAATTTCCACAATAAATTTCGTCCATTTCATTCATTTCAATCAAACTGTGACGTAATAGTATCCTAATATTAATATAAACTCGTATTTCATACTTGCAAGTGCTTTCATACTCATGAGTATCTCGTACGCGAGACGAAAATACTTGCAAGTAAAAAAATACTCGATACGAGTATATACTCGTATCGTTCCAAAATATTCGAATACGAAAATAACGTATCGTTCCAAAATATTCGAATACGAAAATAACGTATCGTTCCAAAATATTCGATACGAGTATATACTCGTATCGAGTATTTTGGAACTTGCAAGTATTTTCGTATCGCATATTTTTGTATAGAGTATTTTCGTGCTTGCGAGTATTTTGGGACTTTAGGTTTAGGTTTTTAGGGCAAAAGTAGCTGAAATCGGACAAAATCGGGCAAGTTCGAGTTAGAGTTGTTTGGGGCATAACTGACCAAGACCTATTGCTGTGATACAAAAATTTAGGTTTTGTAAGGGAGAAAGGGGTTTTTTGGCCATAGTTTGTCAAAAACTGCCTTTACAGCGCTTTCGATGATTGAAAGTGGTCGGGAAGTATATTAGTGATATTTTAAGGACAAAAAATTTTTGATGGGAGAAATTGGGAAAGTATTTTATTCAATTATTCACAAAGTTTTTAGGGCAAAAGTAGCTGAAATCGGACAAAAACGGCAAATTTTGGGTTAGTGTGGTTTGGGACATAACGAGCCAAGACCTATTGCTGTGATACAAAAATTTCGGTTTTGTAGGGGAGTAAGGGGTTTTTTGGCCATAGTTTGGCAAAAACTGCCTTTACAGCGCTTTCGATGATTGAAAGTGATCTGGGAGTTCAATAGTGATATTTTAATGCCGAACAAACTTTTTTATAGGGGAAATTAGGCAAAAACGTCCATTTTTCGCAAAAAAATTTATTTTGGTCTAGCATGAATTTGAGGATCTTTCTGAGTTGTTCCCATTCAAATATGGGAAAAAGCGGCCTAGTTTCTAAGATACGGTAAAATGAAATCCGCCGGGAAAACTGAAAGTAACACTAAAAATGTTTAGATCCTTTTTGGTTAGCCAGTTGGCTTCTCCGGCTGTGCTGAAGCTCTCCTCGTGACTGCACTTCAACCCTACCGGGGTTGTGACTCATGTCCAGCTTTACCGAAAAGGTTGGCCCCCTAGTGGGAGCATGTTTAATAGACGGTTTATCATTTCTTAATAAAATTTTCGACAAATTCATGCTTCAGTGAGGCGAAGTGGAAAACCGACTGTTTTAGATTAGCCAGGAAAAGTTTGGTATGAGGCATCGATCGATGAAAAGTCATATGGTTGGCAACATGATTAGTTGGTCCTAGCATAGTAAATTTTTCGACACGGGTAGTTTGAACGAATACAGGAGGTGTTTTGTGCATATATTAAAATGAAAATCAAATTAAATTGATTGATTTTGCTTGTTTTCCCTTTGATGGCTCCTAGATTGGAGAAACACTTTCCAAATAAGTGACCGACCATTGGATAGTTACGGACAAGCTGCACGGACTAATGGCTCGTATCCTTTCACGGTCAACTGCACCATCACCATTCTAGCCTGGGAGCTTTGTGTCTGGTGGATGGGGGAGGGCATATCATACCGTTTCATTACATCACTGCAAATCACATGTACTTGTGTGTATATATGTACATACTTCAAAAAATACTAGCTAGTATTTTTGGAACAGGTATTTGGAACAGGTATTTTTTTGTACTCGTATTCGGAATACCTAGTATGTAAAAATCCGAGTACGACCCAACTCTAGTGTATACTATGCTATGCAAAAACACAAACAGTCCATTCTTGGATTTTGATAAAAATATGACCGCTCTTGTTTATGTTTATCAATATTTTGTGTGAAGAACGTGAAAATTGTGGTCAGAAATAGTGTGACCATGATTTTTCGCAATAGGCTAGATTTGCGAATTATGTTTTGGGAATGCATAAAATGCCTTATTTGTGAAAACTTAATGATTATTGTTTGCATGAGCTCAAAATCAGCTGCATTTTATTTCCGGGATTCATAAAATGGCAGCCAAAATAATGTGTACAAGGCATTAATAATAGATAAAGACATAAAAAACCCATGTAACTTATAAACTTAAGATGTACATGTCTTTAGTATGCATCTTCACACTATTTAGCAAAGCGGAATAATCAATTTTAAAATACTGTCTTTAAACAAAGAAATAAAACATTTAATTTTTACCAAAATTATTTGTGCAAGCAGAAAATGATCTGTGCAATTTGATAATTTTGCGCGAAATAAGTAATAACACAATAACACAATGAGGCTTCATTCAGAGCCTCTGCTTCCTAGCAGCAGTAAGCCGCTTAGTCAAGAAACAACCAATTAAAATTATCTACATCTCCCGAAAGGGAATAGGATAGGAACGGAATCCCATACCACACTCTCGACACATTTAAATTGAAATTAAATAATATAATAGTTAAAAAGAAAACATAAATAGGATAAAGGGAGAATAAAGAAAGTAAGATAGAGTTAGTTGATGTGAAGTTAGTGGAAAAGATGAAAAATTAAAAAAACATACAAAGAAGAAGAAGAAGCTCTTTTATAATATAAAAAGATAAATTAAAGGATTTTCGAGAAGAAAACAAAACGAGAAATGCTGCTCCCAGACAGCAACGGAGTGCTGGTATTAGGGATGCAATACGAAATTTTTAATTAAATTTAAAAAAAAAACTAGTAGTAAATAGTACGAGATTTACTTTACATGGTTCTAATGTGATTCTTTAGTAGCCTTTTAAAGACGGGAAAAGATCTAGCATTCTTCAAAGAGTTAGGTTAATTGTTAAAGATTTCCATAGCTAATCTAATAGGATCTTTATGTTTTCTATTCGTTCTAGAGATATCAAGTCTGAGATTATCTTTAAATCTTGTGTGATAGCTGTGATAATCACATTTTGTATTGTTATTGAGTATTTTATATATTATCTTAGCTTTTTCCATAAATATAATATCCCTCACATTGAATTTATTTGTTTGTCTGTATAGTATATCACTTGGAGTCATTCTATCAAGTCCATGCACTGCCTTAACTATCCTATTGAGTATTCTATGAATTGAGTCAATATTCATCTCTGAAGTTTGACTCCAATTCAATATACCATAGGTAATCTTAGGCAGCACAAAAGAGTTGTAGATCATATTTTTCAGGTCTAAATTCAAGTAATATTTCATTCCGAACAGCCTAACCCAGAAAGCCAACTTAGATTTCACATTACTTATGTGAGGGGACCAAGATAACCTATCATCAATAATTAGTCCTAAGTATTTAGATCTAGCCACTCTTTGTAACTCCTCTCCATGTATTCTGATGTTAAAGCAGATCTCACTCTTATTAATCTGCTTGAATACCATGTAACTAGTTTTAGAGGTATTGATTGTAAGCCTATTTCCCAAAACCCCGGACCCATAAACAATTAAATCATTATTTATTTGTCGCTCTAAAAGTTCAGCAGAGTTAGCAGAGAATAGTAAAATGGTATCATCAGCATAAATAATATATTTTCCAGTAAGACCAGAGAAATATAAATTATAAATATAGAGTAAAAATAAAGTTGGCCCCAGAATTGACCATTAAGGAACACCAATGTTAACTACTCGTTGCTTACTTATTACATCATTAAACCTAACCAGGATTTTTCTATCTTTTAGAAAACCATCAATTAACGCCAGTGCCAAGCCTCTTATTCCAAGTTCGCTTAGGTTTTCTAACAAAGTGATATGGTTAACTGTATCAAAGGCCTTCGCTAAATCAATAAACAGTGCAGCCACATATTTATTTAAATCAAGTTCACAATTAATAAATTGTAAGGCATCTGTTATTGCTGATGTTGTGTTACTTTTTTGTAAAAAACCATATTGATGTGTATCAAATCCTACACTATTTTCTATAAACTTGACTAGTCTTTTGTTGAAAATTTTTCGAAAATTTTGCTTAACGAACTTGTTAAAGCGATTGGCCTGTAATTAGAAGGATCTAAATCGTCACTTGATTTATGAATAGGAACAATCATGGTATCTTTCAGCTCTGTAAGGAATTCACCTTTGCTAATGTGATTGTTAATGATTGCAGAAATATAAGGTGAAATCTGAGTAGCGACTAATTTCAAGTTTTCGGAAGTTATTCCATCAGTTCCAGGTGAAGAATTCTTCAATGAGCTAATTATGGCAAATACTTTATCAGGGTAAGTAGGCTCGAAAAAAAGAGACTTTGAGTTCAACGGAATGTTCTGCCTTTCAAAATTGTCAACGTTAAACTTCACTTTTAAGTCATCAGTAAGTTTTTCACCTATAGAGCTGAAATGATCTACGAGATTATTGGCAGTGATGAGAGAGTTTGGTTTGTTTATCTTATTGCCTAGCAAGAGTTCTTGGTTGATGAGTTTCCAAACTCTCCTAACATCACCCTCAGCAGAAATAAGTTGTCTTCTAACATCGTCTTCCTTAGCAATTCAGATCATGGGACATACTCTATTCTTCAGGGATTTGTATTCAGAAGTAAGATTGGCATCACTTGGATTCATTTTCATTCTTTTATATAACATTTCCTTTTTATCCATTTCCTTAATTAAATCTTTCGTAATGCAATTGTTGCCTCTCCTAACTCTGATTTCCTTAATAGTTGAAGCCGATTGTTTTGCATCTTGAATAATAGTAATTATGTTTATAAAAGAAATTTCACCATGCGTTTCATTAAGCTTCTTTAGCACCAAATCAACATATAGTCGTTTATCTAAAACTGGAATTTTCTTTTTAGCTATAGGTTGCAATTGGTTTTTGATACCAGATGCTGTTATATACAAAGTATGATGATCTAAATCTGGACATTCTGAGTATTCTACTTTAAAAGCAACAGGTTGAGTGTTGACAGTAGTTATTACATAGTCTAATAGAGTAGCTGAGCTTGATTTAATTCTGGCAGGGTTACAATTTAGCAGTACCACGTTGTTCATTGCCAACATATTATTATAGTTAACAGATATACTATTGTTTATATTAATGGCATCTATATTGGTATCGGCGACAACTATCAAGTTATTAAACCTTTGATACAAAGCTTCGACATAGTCAATAAAGTCTTCAGCTTCATCAAGCTGGGTTCTATAGAAAGTTCCTAAGGGGATTTACCGAAGGTCACATTCTATAGAAATAATGATAGTGTGATATCTACTATCATAATGAAGCAGCTTATGCTGAATCCTTTTATTAATGTAAATGGTAGTGCCACCTCTTTGGGCATGATCTCTGCAATTATGGATAGAGACAAATCTATCAAAGTTAAATAAACCAATTTCATCACTAGAGATCCAAGTCTCATTAAGATTCACTACATCTAACTTAGGCTTAGAATTGCAGAATATCTCAAGGTCTGTAAATTTGTTCCTAATACTTCTGATATTCGCGTAAAATATTTCTAGAATCATATTATTCATGATTATATTTCCGTAATCAGGTAATTAATTTTTCTTTGAACCGATGTTTTCCTCTTGAGATATTCTGGGCATTCCATACTAAAGGATAGATCCGAAGAATTGTTATTACCAGCCAGTGAGCAGTTCGTGCATTTGAGCATTTGCGAGTTGCAAACAGACGTGCTATGGTGTTCTGCACATTTCGCACAAACATCTATCTGGCTTTTACAATTAACTGCAGTGTGCCCAAATTTCTGACACTTATAACATCTACTAATGTATACGTCCTCTCTGCAAAAATGAGAATTAAAATCGATATTTATGTACTTGTTAACAAGTTTTGCAAAGGTGGATCCAATTACTTCAAAGGTAACCGAATATTTTTTAGTCCTTTTATTTTGCCGACAATAAACAACCCTAATGCCACCTTCGGCATCAGATGAGAAAGATCTATCAAGCCCATGAACAATTAGTCTTGGGGTCGAGTCCTTAGTGGACTCAACCGAGTAAGACTTATCAAGGGATTGCAAGAGATTGTTCCTAAGTGTACGGGACCCCTCCACCAAATCCGTCTTCAAAAGGATCCCACCATCTTTCAATTCTTTACGGTGTAAAATCGGTACTTTAATGGCCGAGGGAGTGACTGTCTCCTTAATTTTGTTAAGTGTTTGACATGAAGTTTGGGGATTATTTGGTCTAATAATCACTCCACCATTATATTTACTAGGTGGTTTATTGGTGTAATATTTAATAGGTGGTTTATTTACTAGGTTTATTTACTAGGTGGTTAAACCGACTAAGACGTATTTTCCGGATTTCTAGATATATCAATAAAGAAGTTTTGGTTGAGAATATTGGCGTAAATGGGTTTTGAGCAGCTCTGAACTAAATTGGGGATGTTATCCAATTTCCTGGCGAGTTCAAAAGATAATTTTTCAATCTGCTCCACTTTATCCCTAATTTTTTGATGTTCTTTGACGATTGACGTGCACTGATTTTGAACAACGTCCTCAGTAAAGGATTTATCTTCTGGGCACATTCAGAGTACCCACATCTCCACCGCAGAGATGCTCCTGTAAACATCATCTGACATTTTCACACATCTTGTGTGAAACCACCTTTTACAAAACCCCTCACAGAAAAGAGCCTTATCATTATCCTCTACTTCCTTTTTACATTTGCCGCACTAATTTGACATTAATTTCACTTTAAATATCCAAATGAAGTAACAACAAAGGGAGAAAAAATCTAACAAGGTACCGTTAGGAGCTGCTGAAGAATGAAATAAAATTTCAGTCAGAATTCACGGAACACTTTCACAAATTACTAACGTATCAAGAATCAAGTATAATTATAATGATTTCAATAATAAAGAAACAGCAAAAAAGACCGATTTAAATGTGCAATCAAAAATCAAAACACTAACGATAATTCACACAACTGATAACTGTCAAACTTCTTCTTCTTCTTCATGTGCGCAGAATCTGGAAAAAAAGGTATTTTAGAATTATTACAATAAAGCCAACACCATATATATTTATTTCCTCGTTTCGCATCAAGTACTTTAGGGTGGTAACCCTAAAATTCTTTTCACCCGTATACCTTCCAGCACAGTGATTCAATCGAAACGAAATTTACTGGTTGGGTTTAACTTACCGTGAAGCAGATTTCGTATATATTTTGCTTTGCTGCTGACACAGGGTAACCATCATTAGCCATTTTCGTAAATATTGCACCAAAAGATGCTTCAAATTACGTACTCATATGCAAAGCATTTGCGATAAAAATAAGAAACCAATTTTTAAATTTTCCGAGTTTTCCACATTTTTCGGATGGCAGCGTCAAACAACGTTTAACCGCTGAAACTTTCGATGAAATCCTCCGATGAGAACGAAATTCAAAGGATAAGTTGACTTTAGTATGAGCTTGTTATGGGAAACTTATTGCTGCTTCGTTGGGAAATTGTTGCCAGCACTGAACATTTTCATCATTTGTGTTATAGTTGAGTTTTGTTGCTTGGGATAAGGAATGGTTGATATGATTCTATAAAAAAGTGTATTACGTCTTTCCAGATTTTTTCGTCACTCAAAGACAATTTCTTCGAAAATTAGTTTTCTAGTGGTTCTAATGCGCTAGACTTTTATGCATTTTACTGGCACTTAAATAATTTACTCCTTCTGAAAATTTACCGGAAAAAATACAAAAGTCAAATTTCAGTATTTTCATGGAAACACTTCCGCCCAGAGACTAAAATTAATTGACTCAGAGTGTCCTTTATTTGTCCTACCAAAATCAATTTTTTAATATTATTCTTTTGTTCCACAACAGCGAAATTTCGCTATGGTAATAGAATTCTCTATACATGAATGCTCTACAAAATAAGAATCTTTAGCAACCTTTTTCTGCGTAACTTTTAGTGCAAGCCTCAACAACTGTAAACTTTGAAAATTTTGTTACTTGCTGCGAAAATTTCAATATTTAAAACTCTTTCAATTTAAATTATACATTGCTCTTCTTCACACCACTTTTTTGTTTCGTTAGCTTCTTGAGGTGAGAATATGATTTAATGAAGAGGAGAAATATACCCATGAGCTTCTTCTGCTGGTCCATATTACCGTATTTGCCTTGGATCAACAAAAACAAGATGATGTGTTGCTGAGATTTTTCTACAGTAATTGATCACAAAATATTTCTCTTCAAATTTAAGACAGCTATTAGTATGATCGTGATCTCTTATTTTATGCCTCGAGAAAGATCCAGGTTGAACCAACTTTCTCTTTTGGTTAATGGTAGACGTTCTTTTACGATTAAGTTTCGTCTTTTGTACAGTTGTGACTTTGATCAATCAAATCTCATGAAAACTTTAACCAAATGTGAAATCACTTTAAAAGATCGGGTGCTTTCAGAATTATCTCGACCTAAGCACAACAAAATCGGCCAGGTGGGTTGTGATTGTAACGCTTTCTTGATGGTATTATTTCACTCGATTTTGCGGTCATATTTTGTTGTTCATATCCACTTTTACGACCTTGTTGTGCTTTTTGCAAATCAAATGAGCAAATATATATTAAAGTTCGTGGCTCAAATTTCTTCATTATCTTATTTTACTTTCCATTCTTATACAACTTTGAATAATTATTCTACTGTTTAACATCGGCTTTTCTGTTTGGACTTTAACCTCCTTCAAAAAAGCGATTGGCTGGTATATTTTTGCATTTTTTTCCAGGATAAAAATAAAGTTATTTCAGCGTAACAAAAATATTAAAAGTTTCATTCGATTTCCAATTGTTTGATTCAGTGGTTTTTCTACTCGGTATAATCACCATCAATCTCATTAATGTTTTAATGGTGGAAGATATGCCAAAGTAGAATTTTTTTTATAAAAAGTTAAACTAGTGGTCCTGGTCACCACGAATCTATAGTTTAAATAATCTAAGTGGAAAATCTACCACAGTAGATTTTCTATGGTGAAATGGTTTCCTTCGGCATACAACGTGAGAATAATTCCTCACCTATACAAAGTGGATTAGATTTACCCCATATGACATTGAATATATTCTGTGTATGTATTCAATAGATCGTGCTCAAATTTTTATTTTATTCTATGTTTTAATAAGGTAATAATAAAACACAAAAATATATCATTATTAAGCATTTGCTAAATAAAAAATTAAACCTTCACACCTCTTCCATAAAATCAGCTTCATGTCTTTAAGATTTGGGGTTAAAATGACATCATGTTGCATGCCGAACGTTAATATTCTTGTACTATTTACGTGAAAAAAAACAACTATCTTTCTATAATCATTCGAATACTAACTTATGCACTTTCAGCACAAACAAGCAAACAGACAAATCAAAAAATTATCAGTGAGATTTTGAAAAGACTTTCACTATTTTGCGAAATTTCTATAAAACTTGAACTATTCCCTCTCTCTAATTCTTTTTTTGTATGGAATGCTTCATACGCAGATTGCACTGATGCTGCACGTATTCTTGAAGCTCTTCATTATTCTTATCACTGTAAAATCACTGCATTAACAGAACCATGGCATTCACATAGTAAAATTTTTATAGACTATATTTCTAACAAAACTCTTTACACTGTAGTTCATATTAAACAACACAGTATTTCTTCTCAATCACAATTTATTTCTGAAAATACGATATGATTGAGAACGGAATGTATGAATCTTTTATTCTATGTAATTTCTACCCTCTATCGGCATATGTAATTTGACTCGCATTTCACCTTTGAAGGATTAAATTTGTGCCCAGCTATTGAGCATGTGAATGTTAATTGATCGTATCCCCCTATTGTTTTTGCCTGGCATTTAAAGTATCTATGAAAAATGATTTTGAAAAATATTTTATTGTATATTATTTTGAATGTATGCTGTTTTGAATTGAATATTGTGTATCGTGAATACGAAAAGAATCTAATCGATATTTTCACACTTACCTTGTACAATCAGTTGACCTTGGATCAGCGAAGAAACCTGATTCAGTACATGTGAAATTTCCAGGCGGAGGAGTTGTAGGAGGTATGATAGTTGGATCACTGCTGCCACTACAATCAAGTTTCTATGGGATTAAGTAAGATAAAATATTTAACTGCACATTAAACATCAAATTTATTACCGCTGTATCTGTTTGGCAAATTTCTATGACGTTGATGTTTGCATCAAACACTGCTTTGCAGAATGGAGCTGATGATGGACATGATTTATTCATACCCGGCTGAACGACCCCTTGATTACAAACTGAGTACGAAGTGGCACTAATGCAAACGCGGTTCGGTCTTAAATCGATGCACGCATTACAGGTTCCAGGAGTTAGTAGGTCAGTGTTATTGCAAACAGGTTGAGAAGTATTACTGCACATTTCTACTACATTAGCACATACTGTACCATTTCTACATTCTTCGGGCGTAGCAATAGCTTGGTCTATATTTTTGGTAGCAATTTTAAAAATTAATCATGTTTTTTAAAAAGTTTAAACTATGACACTGTCATTATAATAGCAAGCAACATTATATATTATGTTTTTTCCTATTAAATTACGCTCCATAAACCGAATCTTCTTTTTAATGCAACTAAGATCAACATCATACCTTGCCACTGATAAAAATACTGAGTTTTTGAAACACAAATCACACCGGAATGGGTTCCTGCTTCAACATTGGTACATCCTTGGCCAACCGCAAAGCCAGCTAACGAAAGAAAGGCAAGAGGAATCTTTAAAAGCAAATTTTAATAAGCGCAAAAATAATAAATTTTATCCTTTTACCAAACGGCTCCTCATCTTTATAACAATTGCACAAAACACGAACCACAGATGAAACTACCTTGGAATCTATTGGGCAGTTAAGCGGAACACTTCTTTTATACCCAAAATGCAGTGTTACGTTCATCTCCTATCTTATCTTTGTATACTATGCAATGCAAAAACACAAACAGTCCATTCTTGGATTTTGATAAAAATATGACCGCTCTTGTTTATGTTTATCAATATTTTGTGTGAAGAACGTGAGAATTGTGGTCAGAAATAGTGTGACCATGATTTTTCGCAATAGGCTAGATTTGCGAATTATGTTTTGGGAATGCATAATATGCCTTATTTGTGAAAACTTAATGATTATTGTTTGCATGAGCTCAAAATCAGCTGCATTTTATTTCCGGGATTCATAAAATGGTAGCCAAAATAATGTGTACAAGGCATTAATAATAGATAAAGACATAAGAGACCCATGTAACTTATAAACTTAAGATGTACATGTCTTTAAAACGCATTCACTAATTACTTATATAGTATGCATCTTCACATTATTTAGCAAAACGAAATAATCAATTGGAAAATACTGTCTTTAAACAAGGAAATAAAACATTGAATTTTGACCAAAAATTATTTGTGCAAGCGGAAAATGATCTGTGCAAATTGATAATTTCGTGCTAAATGTGCGCAGAATCTGGGAAAAAGGTATTTTAGAAATATTACAATAAAGCCAACACCATATATATTTATTTCCTCCTTTCGCATCAAGCACTTCTTGAAGCCAATCTGGTATCAAGTCTATCTCGTATTAAGTGCGCTGTATTTCTGTAGGGGCTTTGCTCCAAACATCTTTGATGTTCTTCCATGTCTCATGCGATGACCTTAAAATATGTTGAGAAGTTTTCAATCTCATTAAATGCCGTACGTGCTCAATAAAATTTAAATCTAGACCTTAAGGAAGCCATTGAAGCTGTCTAATTTTATCTTTACTTCTAATTAGTAATCCGATACTATGCTAAGCTATGCTTCTTCAAATCATTACTTTTCCACAATGAGAGAGCTTTCTTACTGTGCACCAGTTTTCGTTTTTGTTGGCTGGAAGACACTTTCATCAATCACCAAGATATTCTTCTAAAAGTTTTAAGATTATATATGTGCATAAAGAAACTTTTTTTGGCAGTTACATAGAGTTTGTTTTGTACCGAATTTGTTAAATAATAATAAATAATAATAAAAACTTTTATTCATTAAATTGTGCATCGATTACTAAACTTAAGGGATATTTAACATAAAAGATTTTATATTTAGCGGCGATTCTATTTTGGCCTGCTGGCTCTTTTTGAATTGTAACTATTTATTATTTAAGTCGTTTACTTATCTTCCAGTTTGAACTTATCAAATATTACCCAGGTTGAACATTACCTGGGGATGACTTAGCTATATAATACTTAAATACTAGCTTAGTTCAATAAACTAAATCTAGCTTAAGTCTAACTACAATTAGCTAAGCCTACATAGACCTAAACTGAGCCTAGGACTTAATTATTCTCTCCGATTCGTCGGAAGGCCACAATAATTGAATAGCATATCGATGAGCCACCGTTGCCCCGCCAGAAGAATAAATGACTCATTCGTCAGATACCCTGGATCAGTCCGTTTGCATGTCTGTCTGTCTGTCTGTCTGTGCGTAAAACCTTGTCATCAGTTTCACAGCTCGCTTCATAAGGTGCTCAAGTTCTGTCGAATAGGCTTTCATTTTCATTTCTTTTAGTCGTCTTCAAATAATTGCTCAATTTAAAGCTTTTGACCTTCCAAAACTTGTGCCTTATGAAATGTTTTTAGCTTTTGAATCACCTTGCTTTTTGGAAGTTAGCCGTTTTCTGCATCTGCGTTGCAAATTTTGAATACTTCCGTTCCATTTTTTCCTTTCAGACTCCATAAATATTGATATCTGTGTATTGAATCTGTGTTTTAAGGAAAGGTTTTTGGCAGAAATCCTTAGTGTATGTTCGATAACAGAAGTTGCTCTTTTTTGTGTTGATAACTCGTTTTTTGAAGCTTTTACATTCTTGAACATGCATATTCACAAAAAAAATACAATGCAAAACTTTTGGGAATAGCCATTTTCACCTATTTCACTGGAACGGGGAAATCAAAATCAACAAGCAAACACCAAGGTAACTTCATCCAAAACTAAATTCAAAAACAAAAATATTCCATTCTTGGATTTTGATAAAAATATGATCCCTCTTATTTATATTAAAAAATATTTTGGTGAAAAACATGAACATTGTGTCCAGAAATAGCGTGACCATGATATATTCGTGCTAGGCTAGATTTGAAGCATATTTAGCGAAAATGCAGAGCCTGATAGTAAAGTATTATCATTAACCATAGATAAAACTAAGCTGACACTTATTTTTGCTTTTCGGAATTTTTGTCTCTGTTGCCGAAATTTGTTTAATGAATGCATATGGAAATGTTCTCAAATATGAAAACTCAATAGCTATAAATTTACATGAACATGCATCATCTGCGTTTTATTATCGGGTAATTCCACGGAAAATCGACCAACGGTCTTTGATCACTATCATCAGATTTCAATGAAATTTTAACGGTGAGTATAAGTAGTTGAGTTATGTATAAATTTTTTTTGAAAATATCTAATATTTGCGGTAATATGGCCTCTTGAAGTTTTTGAGAAACGTCGGTTCGTGTTGCATTCAAAAAATTGTATAAAATCTTCTACTTTTCGTAGAGCCTTCAAATATGGCTTGTTGGTATCCCAGGTGCAGGTATCCCAGAAAAGATAATGCGAGAAACATGGTGGCCAAACAGGATAAAAAGGATCATTAAAGTGTGTCCTTTGCCCTTGAATATTTCAAAATGCACTCCTTCGATTTTCTTAAATTTTTTTATATATTATTAACAGTTATGTAAGCTTCAAATGTGCAATTTCAAAGTGGAGCTCGTAAAAGAACATTTGTGGAAAACATTTTAAGGGTACGAAATACTATAACCGCCAAAGAAAATTTATAGAAAATGGTACTGACACAAGGTGAAACTTACAATACATGTATGATATAAAATAACTTGATGGTGCACGTTTTTTCACAAAATTAAGGTCTTGTCTTCCTCAGTTATTGGTAATTTTTTTTAATGATTTTTATTAAAAGGAACAGTACTTAAATTTGACTGTAACTAACAGACCTAACACTTGAATATAAACTGTCTGCAATAATTGAAAAAAATCATTTGTAAGCAATCATAAAAGAAAAAATAAGTCTAGCGCATCAGAACCGCTAGAAAACTAATTTTCGGTTAATGGATTTTCAATTAATGGATAGAGCTGCCAGCTATTGTTGGTTTTGCGTTGGTTTGCAATATCTTTATTAAGTGATTTTATCGTAAAATTTTGATATTTTAGTGACAACAAACAGCAAATATTAAGTTTTCGATTATTTGAAAAAATTTCCGGCTGGTAACCCTAAATTTCTTTATACACCTTTAACTTCGAATGCTGTCATCGGATCGAGACGAAATTTGCAGGGTAGGCTAATTAAGCAGATGTGATATATGTTTGTCTTTGAAGGTTGCTAGCACGAGTCGGTTGTGCTATTTGTGTATCAATAAATGCTTACAGTTTATTCCTACCGGAAACATTTACAATGAAAAAAAATAACCAATGTTTCAATTCCCAAAGTTCTGCAAATTTTTCAGATCGCAGCCCCAAACACCAACTTCAGTTACAGTGCTGCAGGCACTGAGCATTTTCTTCATTGATGTTGTATAAGATGCTGCTTTCAAAGTTTTGTGAAATAAGCAACTGATAAAAAATATAATTAACAAGTGTTTCGCTCTCATGAACTTTGAAATTCGTGCCAGTGGTAAAATCTGAAACATTTCCATCATATGAGTTATAATGCATTCTTGAGACCAAAGTAAAACGTGGCGTTTGAAACAGTTTGGCTTTAATAAGCAGCTCGTGTGGTAGAAAATGCACTCAAAATCTGCACGATTCTTCTGTTTCTAGCGGTTCAGGTGCGCTAGAGTTTTTTCTACTCGTTTTCTTTTTCAATAATACAATTTTTTTTGTGAATTTCAGATTTTGGTCGGCTGTGGCGTTTACTGTTTTCTGCATTGGCAGTTACTTCTCTTAAAGCTGAATTCGTTTATTTTCTATAACGCCAGTTTCCACTTGCACATTACGCTGGGGTCGAGAAGTTTTAGTAGTTGAAACAATACCTTCATCAGCCGTAATTGATTCAAATTCTGCTGAAGTTGAGACTTCACACTCTCTGTCGCCGTTTGCTTGAGCAGATTTCAACTTGGTTGCATTATTGGGACTCAATGGCGATTTTACACATATGCCGCCAGTAGGCTATCCAAATTTTGCCGCCTCTACCGATCTCTGCAAGTGTCAGTTCCTAGATTATTTTTACAATCCAACAATTTGGTTAAGATTGCACAAGAATGTACATTCGGCAAACGTAATTAATTAATATTTATCGCCCTTACAGTTTAAAAAAATACATTTAATTATCTAGTAACAATCTAGCTGATGATGACGATGAAATTTAATTGAGTTATAAAAGTGTTATTATGTATTTTTGCGGGATTTTCTATTCGCAAAATCATCAATTATCTCGTCGTATGAAATATTGCCTATTAATTCTTGCTCTTTGCACGAAAGAGCTAAAACGTGTAACTTTTCTTGGCTTAAGGTAGATAACTTTTACCCGTTTTGAGCAAGACAAGCTTCTCTCACCCGAACAATTTGTCACTAGTGTACATAGAGACATGCGAACCACATCCAAGTTTAGATGAACGTTTTGGAAATTCTGTTTTCGCAGGAACAAAAATAGACTTTCCAATGATCCAGAATCTGGGTTTACCAAAATTCTTTCACAAGAAAGGTGGCATTGAAAATGTATGCATTCATACATTTTTTCCGTAACGGTTGATGATGACAATTCAACCATTTTGGTCAGAACCGAAATATTTTCGTTGAACCTAGTGTATGCCACATACCGGTTTTCTAATTCGGATGCGAGTCTTTCAATGAGGACGAGAAATGTGTTAGCCCTGAAAGTATCACTCGCAGTCATTCTCATTTCTTCATCGTGTGTTTCATCTTATATTTTTATCCTTTTCGGTTGTTTTTTCCCATGTGTTTCGTACACTGCTTTGACACGCTTGATTCTATCGCATTCTCTTCAATATACTTAAAATTTACTCGTTTAGCTACAAAAAAAACTTGCTAAGAGATTCGTAAAAATTATAAACAGCGATTAAATCTGCGGCAGAAGCCTGCATTTGAACATTCACTTTGTTTATTCTTTCGAAAAAATTCCACCTATGCAGTTTTTTTAAATTCAAAAATATTCCCGTCACTTTGTTTAGGGCTTGTTGCCAGAATATCTCAAACTTCTAAATGCGTCCTCTCAAACTGACCAACTTGTCAGATTTACTCTCTCTCGAGCTTACAGAAGCAACCTGAAGAAGCGACAAGCTTCTGTTCAAGAGTCAAGCAGTCGCACTTGGCAAGGCACGGAAAAAGCAAAAGGTGCTTGGCTTTGAATTTTAGCCTGTAAGCCCAATGGCTGTACTATACACACTAGACATGTTCCCGGCATTATCATATGATTGTCCATGACAGTCTTCAATATTTATGCCCAGTGTTTTAAATTCCAAAATAATAGCAAAAAAAAACATTTCTTCAGCTTTATGTCCCACTGCGGGCGAAAACTTATCTCCAATCTGTTTTCAGACTTTATGACCCATCAAGTGAATAAACTCATCGAAAGCGGTCTTTTATATGTAATGGGTACTTCCAGATCCTTGATTCCCAAATCGTCCAACAGGACTGGTTAAAAAAAGATCGAATTCAGCTATTACTTTCAAATTCATACAATAATTTCCGTTATGCGGATCTGCGAACTTTTGATCGAAATTGGGGGCTTTTACAAGAAAAAGTAGCAAAATTACCGACACTAGCTATGTTAGTCACGCCGTAAGGCCCGCCGCAAATTGAGAACAGCCTAGCCCAGCACACGGTCAGCCCACACGTGGATCAAACTGTGCCAGACCTGTTTGAACAGGCTGCCGCATATGGAGCCAGTCCATGGCTATCCCACTGATTCGATTGACACGCATGGGTCTGTTTGTTTATCTCGCACAGTTTTCGTGGGCTGGTTCAGTATTTTATTTCATTCTTCGTGTGTCTTTTGTTTAAAATGGATGTTGAGACATTAATTGAATTGGTGAAAATCCCGTGCTTTATAAGACTAGTGATCCGGACTACATGAGAACAAAATTAAAAGAAGATGTATGGGAAAAAATTGGCTTGCAAATTAATAGCAATGGTTAGTTGTTTTATTTTTATACACATGCTATAAGTTATAATTTATATCATTCATATCGGCTTCTAACTGAACTGGCATGGTTGATTTGGGTTCAATATGCGGAGACTCACCCATCCCATACGTGAGGGAAGCACATGGGTTGCCCGTGGGCGATCCGTGTGCTGGGTTGAGCTGGGCTCAATTTGCGGCTGGCCTAAGGTTGTATAGTCACGCCGTCACATTTCTCGTAAGGTTGTATGACCTGTTAGTGCTGCCCGGTGTAATTAAGTGGATTTAATTAATCTAAACACACAACACCATTCAAACACAAATTCGTAGTTGCTTCACCCAGAGCTATTTCACGGGACTCTCAGAATACCGTGACGTGACGTGACTTTAGAAGTGACGAGAATCTCACGTGAGACAACTCTCAGAATATGACCCTATGCATATTTCCGTGCAGATTGAGTTAAATGATCATTTAGCGATATGCAAATGATTGGTGATTAGGTCATTTAGTGGTAACTAATTAGAAATACCATATGACACACAACATTTAAATGATCATTTATAACAAATTATTGTTTAGATAGTAAATATAAAGCGCACACAGCACTAAAACGCTCGTTTGTGACAACTTCTGTGTGTGATATGGTGAATGATCAGTTAACTTTGACCATTTATTCTTAAATGAGTTCCAACTGCACGAAATTATACATAATCTCGTCGCAAAAAGTCGCTTTTTGCATTCGAAAAAAGAAGAAGACATTTCTTTGATATGTCATATTTAAACTCAAAATAGTTTATGGGCTTTAATGTTGTTCTTGTGCGGCTTGTCCTCCTTATGTGCTTTCGCGCAAAGGGTAGACACTTAGCGCTTAAAGAAACTTTCTTATAATCATAAGCACTTTTTTCGAAAACACTTTGCGGGTAGCTTCACCTTGTACGATCGTGCTTAATGGTATTTAATAGTGGTTTGCCGCTTTCTTTTCCTACACCTCTGCCCCCTAAAATCCAGTTTAAAAATGAAACCCCAACTTGTCTTGGTATTTTTTCACTCATCGCTGCAGAAGTAGAACCTTTCATTTACCTTTGGGAACCTAAAACCAGCAAGATTCCAGACATGTGTATTTGTTAAGTTTCGATTCTCATCTTTATGTTATCTTATTTTGTTTAATATGGGCATATCCTATCCGATCCTAAAATGCCCAAAATGTTTTCAATTAGCGTCCTGTTTTGAATATTCGGCAATAAGATATACATATTTCTCCATCATTTTTCAAGATACTTGCATATGCCAAAAATCTTACAAATTTAAAATTCTTAATGAATTTACTGATATCTAAAATATTTTAATCTGAAACTAAAATTACTACAAACTAGTTTATTGTGGTATAGAATTTGTACTGAAATGCGGGAGCTGATTCAAATGATTTGTTATTTCTTTGTCCTATTTTTGAATTTGTGAGAAAGTATCGGAAAAGAAAATTTGTGAATTGGCGATGGAGACAAAGACATAGATAGGGAAGCGACTAAATATCTTTGTCTAACCGATTGATTCACGTAATTACATTTAGTACCTCCAGGGACGAGTGGTACTGAGTCAACATTTCACACTTATTTCGAATATTATTAGAAGGGATAAGGATAATATTTCTTTTAAAAACACTATCAAAATTATACTCACATAAATAGTCAGCAAAACATATATTATACATTCTAAAATCACCCTTCACTCCAATGGATGCGTCCAAACTTCAATTTTGCTCAGCTTTTATGTTGCACTCCGACCACTTTTGAGCGAGCATTAGCATCCTTGCGCTTTACAATAGAAAGTATATGGTGGCTGCCCAATATCAAGTCAAATGGACGCGATGGAATTAATGTGACACAGGGTGCATACCACAGTTGCGACAAAAAACTTTAACTTACTAGGATACAAAGAGCTGAGGACACGAATTTTCTTTATTGCTATTAAACAGTTCGATTCGATTTTTCTTTATCGAATCACCATAAAATTAATGTAATCCCACGAAAACCGTTGTCGAGTCTAGGGGT
Source organism: Nemotelus nigrinus (assembly GCA_947369275.1). Classification (NCBI taxonomy): domain Eukaryota; kingdom Metazoa; phylum Arthropoda; class Insecta; order Diptera; family Stratiomyidae; genus Nemotelus; species Nemotelus nigrinus. The sequence goes on along the minus strand of OX376373.1, from coordinate 38,490,398 downwards.
TGAAACTGATTGCGACCTTCATTCACATTGTTGCAATCAATATAAACGAGTGCGGAGTGAAAAAGCATTTACATTCAACCAGTATTAACAAGCTGAATTTAATTTCATAAGAAATATTTTGAAAAGAATATATTTATTTGTAACTTGTAACCTTGGAATGACTATATTTTCACAACTATTATATGAAAGAATTTATATCTTCCGCAGGAAACAGCGAGTATAATAATTGCGGCTGCCATGTTGAAGTTTTCTCACCTTTTTATCCCTCATGTGGCGCTCCCGAAGGTTCCATTCTTGGAAGGTTCCATTCTTCCCAGTGCGATCCCAGTTCGTCCTGCTCATTCCTTCCCAGTTGACTCAATTCCTTCTTTTACGCAAATGATCTTAAGTTCTTATCCTGCATTGAATCCATTAATGACTCCCTGCGATTTCAATTGAACTTAAATGCTTTAAGCTCAATTGAAATTGCAGACTTGGTCTCCTCGTTTTGTTTATTTGTCAGATATAATCGAATTTGTCCAGAGTAAGTTTACCCGATGTCTCTTTTGTAAGTTTAATATTACGCATTGTTCTTATGAAGAGCCCTTACAAATCTTAGACCTTTCCTTGTCGCGTACTCGTAAGCTGTTCTTTCATGATTACTTCCTTTATAAATTCTATATTGGACTACTTTACTTCAATATCCCTATTTCACATCTCATACGAGTTTATAATCGGCCTATTAGAGCATACAGAGGGATTTTTTCATTCGCCGTTGACTACAATTCGCAATGAGCAACAGTTTGGTTCTTATTTCGAAATCTTCATCAGTTCAATAAGACTTATTCTACGGTTTTTATTTGATCGCCTACACTGAGAAAAATGAACTAGTAGCAATGAACGAAAAAGTGCATCGAAACAAAGAGATTCGCGTTCAAAACGGCGCCAATGGCGAATATGTTTGTTTCAACAGGAACGATGTTTTTGAACTGAACGCGCAATAGTCAAACACGAAAATATTTACCATGAACGACTTGTTAGTTGTTTTGATTGTGTAAGACGTTGCCGTTTGAACACTTTTTTCGTTTCGATTCAATTTTATTAGCATTCAGAATGAATATTTATAATTTTTACATTAAACTAATTAAGCGTTCGGCTTAACTATTCCCAACGTTCACTATACAAAATTAAGCACTTATGTTGAATAGGTAACTCTGCTCATCTCAAAATCACAATCGCTTATTATGACCGGGAAGATCTGTTGATTCGAACGTAATTCAAATATTTGGATTGAAAATGTAGGAAATTTATTTGAACATTCTGTTGTTTATTTTGTAATTTGAATGGGTGGAACTGCAATAAATACAAAGAGGCATGTTATATAGTATATACTAATGATGTGTTAGCCCTCACGCGTTGTACTAGATACTAATTACAAAAGAAATTTACCATTTCTTTGCAGATAAATTTATAATTTGATTTTAATCATAGGTAAACAAATGAAAAAGAGTTTTTTTTTATTTTGACTTCAATGCAATTTATTTCAGAAATAACTTTAGTGATTAACATATACTTAACATCTATCTAAATAGAAACTACACCAAACTTAAATCTATAAGAGCAGTACATCACCGAGGGTTGCTTTGCTTTCTCCTTTACTTCAAAAGGGCTAACAATTTTTTCTGAACATAATCTCACATAAATATACATACGCTTAATTAGTTTCTTAAGTTTAATGAACTTGTCATTTTTTTTAATTGCAAACACATGCATCAAATGCGAGTAAATCATAACGGCTTATTACTTAAAAACATTTTTAGCAAGTCAACGTATAAATATGCATAGGATAATTTGAGAAAAAGTTAATTTTGTGAATTTCAGAAGTTTTCGTCAGGGAAAACATCTCCCTTATTTACTAATATTTCTCAGGTATGCTATCAAACCTGACATCTGAGCAGATGGTTTTTTATTTGGACGCATATTATCAAAAAACATTTGATGTGAACAACTAAAAAATTTCTAGGATCTTTGATTGTCACCTTCCTTCTTTTGGAGTAGCTCTTACTTCTTTCGCTTATAATTGATCTGAATTGATCAAAAATCGAGCAAATACTATTCGGTATCAACCATCGTTGTAAAGAATTGTAATACGTAAAGAAGGGAATGTTTGCTTACTCCATAGCCTCCATTTAGCTTGAAACTTCACCTTCACTCCAATTTTTGAGAAACCGGGAAAAAATTCGAAGATGTGGGCTTGATTGATGTATGCCAATTCATCAATACCAACTGCTGCTTCTGGTCTCAGACAAATTTATCCCAACTGTTTTTGGAAATAAGAACGAAGTAAATACTTAAGCTTTCAACTGCGGAAATACGAAGTCCATGCCTCATGATTTTAATTGATCATGCACCTTTCGATCCTCCTCGTTCGTCACAAATATTTTCACCAAAACCACTCCTATGTTTGCAAAATTATTGCAGTCCATAACACTTACATGCATTTCTATTTACTTTTAACTATGAACTACTAATGCAAGCAAAGCAATCTAATAGATGATTTGAAATTTTCGGGTTGATTGAACGCCAAAGAATCATATTGAACGCGAAACGTGTTTATATCAAATGATGGAAAATTTTAAACTTGTACATTTTCGAACAACTGAAGTTTTTCCGATAGCAATTACCGTTTTTTAGAACAAGAACAGTGTTTGAATTGATCTGGTGTAAGTTTGATCTTCTCTCAGAAAGTTTGTAAGACGAGACAAATACATCCACCATGCTTAATGAACAATAAAGTGTTCGAATCAAATGATTTCACAGTTTAAAGTAATTAGTTTGATTGAACGTTATTTTCAAACGCGTCAATGTTTACGCGTTTTCTTCAAATTGCTTAAATCGAACAATGATTTGGTCTAACTGAACGAAAATTATTCAAATCAAACGGATTTTAACAACCGCTCTTTTTGAATGCGGCACGTGTTTGTTATGAACGCATGCTTTTCTCTGAGTGTATAATGCCTTTAATACTAATTTGCTATTGCTTCTGTTTTTATTCCATTAATTTTGCTTTACTGAAATTTCATTATCTTATCATGTTCTCACTTATTTTGTTTCTACATATTTTCAGTTTCCATTTTGTAATTGGATCATGTATCTGTACAATAGGTTCATAAATAAAGAAATAAGTGGAAGTGAATAAAATTTATACTTTGCACTTTGATAATGCCCGTGTTCCATTATTACTATTTAGTACTTGCAAGTACTTCTGTCTACTTCCAACTACTCGCGCTCTCGTTCCCGAGTAGTTCATGAGTAGTTACGCCTTTTTTTGCCGTGAGGTGGCTATTTAGTTGTCAATAGGTGGTTTTGGTTTTTTCGTAGTTATGTTGATTGTTTTGGTAGTTAGGAAATTAGAAATAGCCCTCATAATGTGTAGAAAATTAAAAGAGGTAATTTTCTGCTCGTTTATTTTATATTCTTTATCGATTGTGGTAGTTTATATTCGTTATTTTCTCCCTTTATTTTCAACTGTTTTACATTTGAAAACTGCATATAATTTGACAGGTTAGAAGCTGCTCGCAAGAACGAAGATGGCGTTCCTTTTGTGCTCTACTCCCAAGTACTTGCAAGTACTAATTAGTAAAAATGGAACACGGCAAATGAGTCCTCCGTCAATCAATAGTACAATGCCATTAATTTATTTTTCAAAATATTTGAATTTATTCGGGACGATGTTAAACTAACAGTTCCTAATATTATTTTAATGGAACACATTTGTTTCTTAGGCATTCAATTACAAAGAGTAAAAGAAAAACAACCAGAACTATTTTTTTCTTTGTATCGAAAGCGAGGCATTACGTTGTTGCTTCAAACAGGCATCTTTTTTTATGGGCAGGTATAGGTAGTCTGGCAAAGTTGTGTTGCAGGATTAAATTTAGCTCCCGATACAGAGCACGTGAACGTCAATTGATCGTATCCGCCTAGAGTATTTGGCTGACATTTAATATATCTATAAATAAAAATAATGATGAGAAATTTTTTTTTAATTATATATATATATATATATATATATATATATATATATATATATATATATATATATATATATATATACATATATATATATATATATATATATATATATATATATATATATATATATATATATATATACATATACATGTATATATTGAGATAATCAAGGGCTTAATAGGGGAAGCAATGAAAATAAAAGGAGGTAGAACAGGCAAGGCTTGAATGTTTCGCACTTACCTTGTACAATCCGTCGAACTTGGATCAGCAAAGAAGCCTTGTTTAGTACATGTGAAAGTTCCACCAGTCCCACTACTGCCAGAGCCACCTGAACCTCCAGAGCCACCAGAACCACCATCAGTCCCACCGTCAGAGCCCCCGGAGCTGCTACTCTCTTTCGCGATACAATCAAGATTCTATTGGATAATAATTAAAGGCAAGCTTAAACTTCTAGCGCACATCAATCAGCCAGTTTCTTACCGCAGGATCTGTTGTACATATCCCTATGACCTGTGTTTCGTCCGCGGTTGTATTAAACTGCGCTTTGCAGTACGGAGTAGATGTTGGACATGTATAAACCAAATTTGTCAAAACGGTTCCTTGGTTGCATACGGAATATGTCGTATTACTAATACAAACACGGTTCGTGACCGTGTCAATGCACTCATTACAGGTTCCAGGACTGTCTGCGTTAGTGTTTTTACAAAGTGGCGGAACGGCATTTGTGCAGATGTCTGAGACATCAGCACATACGGTACCATTTTCGCAATTTTCGGGTGTTGCAGTTTCTGGATCTAAATATTGCGGGTGAGTTATAGACAGTAATTACATTTTCTATGTACTAAACTAAATTTAAGCTTTTCTTTAAAAAAAAAAAACGTAAATAAAACAAAATATCATATTAAACTTAATTCACATCTTGTTCATACCTTGCCACGAAAAAACATATTGAGTTTGGGAAACACAAATCACACCGGAATAGTTTCCTGGAGTTGTATTGTTACATCCTAATTGACCTACAGCAATATTAACCACCGAAAGAAAAGCCAGAGGAACCTTTAAAACCAACTTTAATGAATGGCACAAACACAATATTGTATCCTTTTACCAAAAGACTCTTCATTGTGACAGCACTTGCATATAAACACTCACAATAGATGAAAATACTCGGCGTCTAGGCGTATTCGCTATTCTTTTTATACCCAAATTATAAGGCATCATTGATCTCATATCTAATCTGTTTAAGTTAAATGTTGCGTCGTCCACAGGTAGACTCCACAGTTGAATTTTAAATTTTTGATTTTGATAAAAATATCATGTATGTTTACAAATATTTGATTAAAGAGCATGAACATTGCGCATTGAAATAAGAAAATCATGAATGTCTCAAGGTTAAGATGTTTACATTCTCAATTTCAACGAGAACACAGTACCCGATAAGCTATTATTAGAAGGATTCCTATGATAGTTGGTCGTGTTTACTGAAATTTATTTCCATACTGCCAGTTGTTTTTTGACTTTTGAATATAAAAAAGAATCATAGGCATTAGATAAATTGGAACAATACGAAAGAAACATCAAACAAATTTTGTAAAAATTAGTAACCATTTGTTCGTTTTTTTACCATTTGGTGGTATTCTGTCCCAAATGAATACATCGGATCATGAATTGTATATCATTATTATCTGACCACGAATCCCAAGGACCTTATACGACCAATTACGTTTCACGAAAGCAAATTATTTCGACTTCTAGAACAAATCATGTAAGACTGTGTGAGAAATTTTCTTTTTATCATAACTGCTTTTGCTGCGCTAAAGTTTCATTTACAATCAGCTCTGGTCTTAGCAACATAGAAAAGTGTATTTTTTTTCTTATTTTTGACAGTTAGCGCTTTCTTGAGATTAAAAACTTTCAAAACATTATCATAGCCAAATTTAAAACATATTCGGGTTTCGTTCAGTGTAATTGGCTTCCCGGAATTCATATCTTGATAAAATTACAAGGGAAACTAAAATATCGTTAGAATTCTGGCCTCTTTTATAAGCTTACGCCAGAGCTCATACCAGAGTCTCCCGGGCCTATTAATAAAGTCCAAGATCACACAACTTTGAAAAACTATGTCTTTTGAAACCATTTAACCTTTGGAGAAACATTGATACTGGTTGACACAAACTTAGCTATAACCTCTAGAGCCTGAATTTATAATATCAAACCGTACATATCACATGTGTTTCTGCATTAAAGTTGTATTTTATTTATTTCTTCTATATCCGATGCCAAATATCTTGACTCATTAAGCCAAATCATAACTAGCATATTTATTTATAATTAAAATATATCGTTATCTTACACATGTAGTGTTTATTATACTGTACCACCTTGAACATTCTTTCAAACAGATGTAAGTGCAATCAAAGCAGTAAGGCTGTTTTCCTCCCATCGCTATTTTTTAAAATGATTTAAAACCAATTAACAACATCTATCAAATGTTTTCCTAATATACTGTTCTCTCATAACGATCTAATTAATGCAGTACGTAAATCAAACCGGTACAATATTACAAACTGACTGAAGTGTGGGTCCGTAGAAAAACATTTTCCCCATGAGTTTGCAGATACTAACGTTTCAAATCATCTTTAAAAATTCCCTTGAGGAACATTTATTAATATCAGTTTCTTCGAATCAAAGTACATAAATAACAAAGTTTAAAGTGGATTATCCCAACACTTTCGTGCACTTTCTACACAGATATAAGAGAGAATGGATTAGAAATCGCAGCTGAGAAATGATCCAATTTTCGACCGACTGTCTATTGGTGTGATAATGAGATACGAATGTGTGAGACAAGCCAAACTGGCGATAGGGGAGCATGGCAGCATGGGAAAACATTAAACAGTTGTATGAACTTCTTGCACCTTGCTTTCATTTAATGTATGTGCATGTACATGAATGCTTAATGCAAGAGCATTCCTATCACATATTAATAATTTCCTAATGCTTAAACTCGCTTATGCAATTGTTGTTCTCAGATAACTGCAAACAATCACATAAAAATTTGGTTAAAATTAGAATAATCAAACTGCTGTGAGGTTTATATGTACATAAATTCTTGATACAACATATAAACGCAATATTAACATGCATTAAATGCTTTTTGTGTGTGCATACAAAATATATAAAACAAACGCCTTGTATCCGATCTTACCCTACAATCAGAAAAAACATGTGTGAATTTTGACAAGACTTTGTTCACCGCGTGGAAATTGGCTTTTCTTTTTAACATGCGGCGCTTGCGTTCGTACTCTGGTAGCATTTCTCGTAAAAAAGGGGGAGAATTAGGGCTTTTCGGTGCTGAGTGCGGTAGAAAGGGGCGCACTGAGCGGAATTTTTGTGAGAGAGCAATGTTGTGCGTGTATTAAAAAAGGCACATTCACGTATGGGTACACGGATAGCCATTTCGTATCCATATTCTTTCATATCTATGACTTTCTACCTATACGTTCACTACGAATCTCTTCACTGCTCTGTCATTTCACACCTACCCGTATTGTTATGACAATCAAATTTAAGTTGAAGTCTTATGGCATTGCCAGAATCTTTAATATGTAAGTAATAACGATAAAATACACTGCTGTGTTTTGTATTTTGAAATTAAACAGTTTTTTTTGGGACTAACCAACTTTTATTCAACCATAACTCGGAATTAACTCTCACAACCCAATAAAAATAATTCACTGTTTTTGGCTATTTTATCCTGTTAATCGCTTATTTCAACTGATTGTGTCAATTCGTGAAGGGTTTGTTTTTTAATGGGTCCCCGTTTGCAAACTTTGAATATTTTTGATAATTATCGAAACTTAAACTCGGTTACAAAGATGTTCTGGTCGATGTTGAAGGAATTATTATTAAAATTAAACTTATTGCACGTTCCTACTTACCATTCTACTGCCAAAGTAGGCTCATCAAAGTTAGCTATGGCATTCCTGGCTCAGTATCTTTTTGAAAACACAATCCCTCGCATCTGGTGACATTTTTAAGTAAACACATTAGTATTCAAATCACTTTGGTCAAAAATTCATATTTCTATAGGATGTTCTTTAGCTGCATGAGAATTTTCGGTAGAGATAACTTTTGAATGACGTTTGTCAAAGTGACAGTTGTTCTACCTTTGTGCTCAGTAAATTTGTCACTTCTATCATGAATAGATTGACACTTGAACAACGCTAACAAATTGTGGAAATTTATTTTCATAATCAGAGTTCAATTTAGTGATGGAAAAAAGGAAAATTTTGTTTAGTGATAAGGCACATTTTTTGTTGAATGAGACCAATCCGGAACATTATCTAGAGTCTCCACTACAACCCATGAATCAAATACTAAAGGTTACGACATGAGCATGATCACATCTACTCGTGACAAAATAGGATGCAAACACGCCTACAAAACATCCAAAATTAACCGTTTTTTAGGTTAATGAAGAGTACTGTTTTCGGTTGTGTCCAAATCTATCTGTTAATGAGAATGTTAATGAGTTTATTTGATGCTACAAGCACAGGCAGACGGGCACTTAAATTGATAATTTGAAATGGAGAAATTGAAAGTGTTTGAAGTGGATGTTGCCTCTTTTATGCTTTAATTAATTAAGTTAGAGTACAAATAGCGCAAGATCGACGTTTAAATTCTTTAAATGCATAACTTTTTACAAAAAAAAATGATTTTAATTTCGCATTGTTTGTTTGTGAGATCATTCAAGGATAAAGGACTAAAGTTAAAGTATCATTAAACTATACTTAAATGAATTTTAATTTTGTCATTTTACGATGTTTGATTAAAATTACCATATGATACACAGCACTTAAATGATCATTTTTGGCAAATGATCACTTAGGCAGCGCTGTGTGTCTACTATTTATGCGATGAAAAGAAAAAGTCAATACAAATTCAGACACTCGACTATTTTTCCATAATTCGCCGGTCTCCGGTACGTGACGAAATAGGATGCAGCGCCGAACAGCGACCACCCATTGTCGTAATCTTGTTTCCTTGATTCATGCTTCAAACTAGTGATGGGCTCAAAAACGCCAAACAGTTTTAAAAAAACGTTTGGCTGCAAAAAACGAACGAACAGTTTTTCCAAATAGTGACAAACAGTTTTTTTAAAACGAATTTTTTTTCTAAAACGAACAGCATTTCTAAAACGAACCATTTTTCTAAAACGAATAGTTTTTCTAAAGCCAATCGTTTTTGTAAAACGAATCGTTTTTCTTTTTCTAAAACGAATCGTTTTTTAAAACGAACTGGTTTTTCAAACGAATCGTTTTTCGTTTTTTTTTCAAACGAACCGTTTTTTGAAAACGAACTGTTTTTTTTAAACGAATCGTTTTTCGTTTTTTCAAACGAATCGTTTTTTTAAAACGAACTGTTTTTTTTTCAAACGAATCGTTTTTCGTTTTTTTCAAACGAACCGTTTTTTTAAAACGAATCGTTTTTCGTTTTTTTCAATCGAACTGTTTTTTTCAAACGAATCGTTTTTCGTTTTTTTTTTCAAACGAACTGTTTTTTTTAAAACGAACTGTTTTTTTCAAACGAATCGTTTTTCGTTTTTCTCAAACGAATCGTTTTTTTAAAACGAACTGTTTTTTTTTTCAAACGAATCGTTTTTCGTTTTTTTCAAACGAACCGTTTTTTTTAAACGAATCGCTTTTCGTTTTTTTAAAACGAACTGTTTTTTTCAAACGAATCGTTTTTCTCAAATGAACCGGTTTTTTCAAACGAATCGTTTTTCGTTTTCTTTTCAAACGAACCGTTTTTTTAAAACGAATCGTTTTTCATCGTTTTTCGTTTTTATTAAACGAACCGTTTTTCGTTTGTTAAAACGAACTGTTTGGCAGTGGAAAACTGTTTAGCTGCGGAAAACAATATTTTCATACTTGCAAGCATTTTCGTACTTGCAAGTATTTTATTTAAATATTCAAAAAGTTTTTAGGGCAAAAGGAGCTGAAATCGGACAAAATCGGCCAATTTTAGGTTAGAGTGGTTTGGGACATAACGGGCCAAGACCTATTACTGTGATATAAAAATTTCGGTTTTGTAAGGGAGTAAGGGGTTTTTTGGCCATAGTTTGGCAAAAACTGCCTTTACCGCGCTTTCGATGATTGGATGTGGTCGGGGAGTATATTAGTGATATTTTAAGGACAAACAATTTTTGATAGGGGAAATTGGGCAAAAACGTCAATATTTTCAAAAAAAAAATTTTTGACCTAGCATGAATTCGGGGACCTTTCTGAGTTGTTTCAGTCGAAATTTCCATACAAATCTGGGAAAAAGCGGCCTAGTTTCGAAGATACGGCACAATGAAATCAGCCTAAAAGTAGCACTAAAAATGCCAAGGAGGAACAGGTTGAGATCCTTTTTGGTTCATCAGTTGGCGTCTCCGGGTATGCTGAGGCCCGCCTCCTTACTGCAGGTCACCACGAGGATGTCTCTATACCTACCGGGGTTGTAAAATTTACGAGACCATTGGAGGTAAGGTTTCCCTGGACTCATGCTCAGCCTTACGGAAGAGGTTGGTCCCCTAGTGGGTGCATGTTTATTAAACGAAACATTTTTTTTATTTCTTAATAAAAACTTCATGCTTCAGTGAGGCGAAGTGGAAATCCGACTGTTTTAGATTAGCCAGGAAAAGTTTGGTATCAGATATCGCTCGATGAAAAGTTGTATAGATGACAACAGGATTAGTTAGTCCTATCTTAGTAATTTTTTTACTTTTGTCATTTGAACGAATACAGGAGCTATTTTTTGCATATAATAAAATGAAAAACAAATTGAACTGATTGAATTTGATCGTTTTTCTTCAGATGGTGAAAAACTTGCCAAATAAATGACCGACCATTGGAAAGTTACGGACAAGCTGCACAGACTAATGACTCGGTATTCGTTGAAGGTAATCTTGCACCATCACCATTCTAGCTTGGTAACGTTGCGTCTGGAGGGTGGAAGAGGGCATATTAGTCCATTTCATTACATTTCTGCAAATCGTATGCATTGTATGCATACATGTACATACTGCAAATAGGTATTTGGAACAGGTATTTTTTATTTTTTGTGAAAATCCTAGTACGACCTAACTCTAATTGTCGTACAGCATAAAATTTGTTCCTCTCGTTAATTCAAACTGTTTTTTTCAGACAGTTTTAAAAAACAGTTTTTTTGAAAAACAAACTGTTCGTTTTCATTTTTGAAAAAAAAAACCGAAACACCCATCACTACTTCAAACATAAAACTTGGCTCTTTGGTGTGAAACACACGCCAACGGTCCTTATTTCTTCCGAAATGAGGAAGGAGCTACCGTTAGGGTAAGACACACTACAAAGAGCCTCGCTTCATGCTAAGAGCCAAACGACTCGCTTAGTGATTGATCCTGGCGAACCATGAATCAAGGAAACAAGATTACAACAATGGGTGGTCGCTGTTCGGCGCTGCATCCTATTTCGTCACGTACCGGAGACCGGCGAATTATGGAAAAATAGTCGAGTGTCTGGATTTGTATTGACTTTTTCTTTTTATCGCATAAATAGTAGACACACAGCGCTGCCTAAGTGATCATTTGTCATAAATGATCATTTAAGTGCTGTGTATCATATGGTTATTCTAATTAAACATCGTAAAATGACAAAATTAAAATTCATTTAAATATCGCTTAATGATTAACGTTGAATATATTTGCAATAAGATAACGGACAATAATTCTGTAAGACGGACTAGGCACACAAGTTTCCTCAATGAGCCCCAGCATCAAACTTTTTATGGTGATTGAGAACCGATAAATAAACGTTGTAAAATATTTAACAAACTTTCCAATTACTATTCCTCATCTATCTCTAAACCCAGGTTCAAAATTGCTTTAATTATAGCGCTAAATTCTTAAAGAAAACCTTATTTCCTTTCCTTGGAATCTCCGCCTCAAATTGAGAACTACACAAAAGTCTGGGACGCTTTATTTGTTCATTTATGCTATTTTATTTTAGTTTAGCTGAAGAAAAATGTAAAATTGTTATTTTTTTATGTATATACCTTGTTTGGTTTGAAATAAATAAACAAAAATATTAGTTTGATCAAAAATGTGACCAAACTTGGGAATCGAACATTTCCTACAGCCTTTTTCTTCAAATCAGCGTATATTTTTAACGACTGTGTATTTAGTACAAATAATTTACTTGAATAAGCAACAAAAGTATATATGTATAAACGCATCAATAAAAGTATATTGAAACGAATTTTCATTTGAATCTGTTAATTTTTCCTCTTCTGACTCGGCCATTTTAAAACTCCTGTTTCATTAATGGAAATTCTAACTTTTAACTCGGATATACCGGCTAGTAAAACTCTCGGATACTGATTTTGAGCATTTTTCAAGTTTCAACCAGCTTTTTGGGCGTTCCAAGCCACTGTGCGTCGTTCCAACTGGTTCCGAATTGGAAATCTGTGAGTGTGCAGAAGATTTTTTCTAGTGTCTGAGATTTCACCTTACTCCGCAGTTTGATAAATCGCCTGGGATATGTTACTATAAAATACAACATTTGAGCCTTAGTGCAACAAGTATTTAGAAACTGTAAAGCATACTCTACGGTAAAAATATATTACTAATGTTTTTTGAATGTGCTACCTACAGCTACAGAAAGGAAAGGTGCTCATTGCAACAACCCTTTAAATTTGGTGGAGATTACGTTTACAATCAAAGTATAAGATTGTGTAGTTAATAGTTCTACAACTCACTTCACTTGTTTTGACTCAGCTACCTATACCTATGACATATCAAATCCCTGCTGGTCGTTCGTGGCCGGGCTTGAACCAGAAAGCATGCACCAGAATTTCACTTGGTTTTCTGCTCCACAAATTCAGCAACAAAATGATCATTAACTTTATTTCATTGTTTTTATGTTCACATTTAAAAGTGCTTACTAAGCTTAGCACCAAATTCCTACGAACGTATTCTAGCTCTTTTTCTCGGTCTATTTCAAAGCGAATAATATAATTATATATTTTTATTCAATATCATCATCAATCAACTAATTGCTTCATTTTTTTCAATCAGTAAATTAAGTTTATTCAATGTTTTTAAAGCTTTTAATTGTAACGCAATTTTTGGATAGCTTCAAAAATAAAGTCCTCTGCTGTAAGGCAATGCACATGCTTTCAACACACAGCAACATCAGCCAGTTTTAGAATCTTCAAAAAATATTCGATTTTTTTTCGCATTAACAACAAATATTGAAAATATTTACATTTCATGCGTGCGCTAAACAAAGTCTGTATTTGCAAATCTAAATAGAGTAGAATCAATTAAGGCTCTATCTTATCACGAAAATATACACAGCAAATATGTTTTATTGTAATCTACAAAATATAGCTTGCTTCATTTCTTATCATAATAACTATTTAAAGAAATTCCAAGAAAGCCGTAAAGATGGAATGGAGAAAAGATCTATGATTTTATTCATACGTATTACTGTTTATGTTGTTTACTCGCTACTTAACAAAAGAACTGACTAATTTAAATTTTGAACGTCTAATGGTAAGGTGGAATGTGATAAAATTCGCTAAAGTAAAGGATAATGTCGCGCTGAGAAATTTAGACGTCTCAGCAAGAGTATTATATGAAGTACATAATTTGAGATGTTTTAGCTTCAAAGGCAACACTTCGCCACTGGCCTTAAATATCCAAGTTATGTATATCCGGTTCAGTATTGCCGTAAAATTTTGTCTCCACTATACCGCAGTTGATCCCAGTTTAGTTTTACGAAGTAAACGATAAGATAGTATCCATTGTTGCATTACAGCTATATATGTTGTTCTTTTTTGTACTCCATAATTCCTGATAAAAACGTAAGGAATATCGATTGTACAAGCAAACTTGGTTTACGCCAAAAGCAACATTAAATTGTTTTATCTATATGTTTGACTTTCTTTCCAACAAGTTTGATGCAAACCATTATCTGATAATTTTCAAGTTATATATTTGAAAGACCATTGATTCTTCAGAGGTCAGAGTGCTTGTTGCTGGTCAGAAATATTTAGGTTTCATACGTGAGTACTAGCAAGGCCATGATTGCGTAAGGGTAAGGTTTAGCAGTTTATTTTTGTAGTGTGTTTTTGTTAGTTTTTGTGAAGTCTGTTTGATGTGGATGTAGGATTTTTGTACAGGACTTCTCAATGATCTCACAATGGTATCGATATCATCTCCGCAAACTAATACCTGCCTGGACTTCGTGACGGCAGTTCCTCTCATTTGCGTAGCGAGTCTGGAATTGCTTTCTTCAACACCAGTTTGAACAGAAAGCAGACCAGAGTTTTGTTGGAGCCCATTGAAGTTGAACGTTTTGTACACGGACCCCCCTATTTTTACCTGTTCTACTAAGTCAGTCTACATAATCGAGTCAATTTATTTAGGGACGCGAAATTTTTTCATTGCTTAGTACAGCTCCACCCTGGATATTCTGTCAAAGGCGACTTTAAAACCCTTAATTCAAAACAGTTATAGTGGAATCCTGAATTTCAGATATTTTTCCATGGCCCGACAAAGAATGAACATCTCACCAATCATTGATTTTCCTGGGATTAAATCGCATTGATATTGGCCGATGATGGCTGATGTTTTTGTAGTGTGTTTTGTAATGTCTGTTTAATGTGGATGAACGATTTTTGTACAGGACTTATCAATGATCTTACGATGGTATTGATGTCATCTCCGTAAGTTAATACCTGGCTAGACTTGGTGACGTGGCAGAGCTTTGAACAGCTCTCTTCAACGTCTGATTGAAAAGAAAGAAGACTAGAGCCCTGTCGGAGCCTAGTAAAGATGTTGTCTCTGCAGCGATCCGGCTATTTTTACCTGTTCTACTATATCAGCCTACATAATGGAGTCCATTTATTTAGAGACGCCAAATTTTCTCATGGGTTTTTACAGCTCTATCCAGGCTATTCTGTCAAGGGCGGCTGTAAAGCCCATGCCCATAGATTGAAACAAGTATAGTGGAACCCTGAGGTGGAATGTGGAATTAATTTGCATGCGATGAAACCATATCATTGATATTGGCCGATGATGGCTTTGGTATATGTGGCTATTCACTCATGCAGCATTGTGGAAAGAATCTTTAGAGAAGATGTACTCAGCAATGCTTACCCATATATTTGCTGCACGCTCTGACAAATCTTTTCTCTTGTATTGGGCATAAAATGCCTCTCTGCCAGTCTTCTGGCTTCTCTTTTTACTTCCAAACGCGGCACTATAATTTCATGTCTTAATTGGTGTAACGTAGTAACGCATGTTTAATCAGCTCAGCTGGTATTCCATCAACTCCATAGACCTTATAAAAACTGCCCCGATTTGTGGTACCTTGTACCTCGTCGATACTTTATGGTGGTAGCATAAAGCAATGTTTTGATATTGGGCCTGCCTATAGTTCTCCGGTGAGTTAACAACTCACTAAATCGAGCTTCTTATTACTCCACAATGTCTTCAGGGTCGATGATTTTTGTCATACAGTACGTGCAACTGAGTGATATTTCGGACTATTTGGTTGAACTTCCCCGCCCAGTTTGGATCTGGTCCTTGAGTTCTATATACTTTAGAGATGAGGTTTTTCTCTCAGGATACTTTTTCCGTCTATTAAGTTTCTTCTTTGTTGTTTTAAGCTTTTAAGCTCGGAAAACCGCACCAGCAAGATAATGGTACATTGAAACCATCATCAGAATTGAGTTTTGCCGACGGTCTATCAAACCATGGTCTATATATCTTTAACATTACCATATTAAAATTTATATTTCATTTCATTTTTATCCGCTTGACTGTTTGAAACTATAAAGACATATTCAAGAGTTAAATTGTGAGGTGTGCTTCGAAAATTCACGGCTACTAGTTACTGGTTTGAACCTGGGTGTAGATATCGAACTGTGCAGGGTGATTAATTGAGAGGTTTGATTTTTAATCCCAAACAAAAGGCATAAAGTTGAGTTTTATAGTAAAAATATTATTGTGAGCCGACAGAACAATCTAATGTTGACCGCAACTACGCTGCAAATGGTCCAATTTCGAGGGTCCAATTTCGGACGACGCGTTCCGGCATAGCGACCGGTATCTCGCGAATGACACGAGTAATGTTGGTTTCCAAAGCGTCGATTGAAGCTGGCTTATCCCTGAAGACCAGAGATCTCGTGTAACCACAAAGAATATAATCTAAAGGTGTGATATCACACGATCACACGATCAAAGCGTGAAATCAGGTTCTCACCAAAATGATTTCTCAAAAAGTCCATTGTTTCTCTCGCTGTATGCAAAGGAACACCATCTTGTTGAAACCGAAGCTCATCGATACTACGAGCTTCAATTTCAGGTAGCAAAAATTCCGTTATTACGGTGCGATAGCGGTCGCCATTGACGGTTACGTTCTGACCGGACTCATTTTGAAAGAAATATGGACCGATGATTCCACTGGCCCATTAAACCACAACAAATTGTGCATTTCTGTAGCTGTAGTGGTAGCTGGAAGCTCTTCAGTTTGTTCATCAGCCCAAATACGGCAATTCTACTTATTGACGTATCCATTGAGCCAAAAATGCGCCCATCACTGAACAAAATTTCACGGTAAAACAACGGATTTTCATTGAGCTGATAAGTCTTTCTATGAACGGTGGAAATCTTTCCATCATGATTTGCCAAACAATGCTGAATAAAAATTACATTACAGTTTGACAGGAGTCACGCGTCATCTGTCAAAAAAAGCCTATTGAAAATCAAACCTCATAAAGATTCACCCTGTAATTGATATCGAATTGGGTATACATCGGACTTGCTCCGATATCAATAATCTTACATTGTTTGAAATTAACAGAAACTCATTGATAAACAAGTATGAGGCTAGAACTTAATGCTGACAAGGACTCAATGAGTCATTATCAATGAGTGCCTTATGAGGGCTAATATGATTCAAAATTTTTATTTATAATTTAAGCAACTTTTCGAGTTTGAATTGACACTAGAAAAACAATCGTGCTTGGGTATCAAGTAAACCTTTGGTGTTATCCGAAAAGACGTTCACATCGAACAGCCAGGATGTTTCATGCGAAAGAATTCACTATGAACAAAATGGAAACTGCATTATCAGCAAAAAAAGTTATATATTTGAAAAAACACGTAATCTCACATTTTGTAACTTTTAATATAATCAGGTAAACAATTTATTTGCTATTTTAAACTGATGGTCTTTTTATTTCCTATTTTCTTTGAAACTTTTTGCACTTAAACAGGAAGAGATTTTATTTTTTCACTTTTTTTTTGCCGCAGAGATTGATTTTAGTACATGATATATTCACTCTGTGATTTTTGAACTTCTTTATACTGAATGTTATTCTGAATGAAACAAAAAACAATTAATCACTCCTTCTATTACTTCGACAAAGCACACATTTGCGCCATCCCATCAGACACAATTGTAGCCTGTTTCGCATCTTTGCGTTGCAGGGTTAAAAGCAGTTCCTGCTGTTGAGCACGTGAACTTCAATGCATCGAATCCTCCCTGTGAGTTTGCCTGGCATTTTAAGTATCTATGGGAAACAATTAGAAAATTAAACTTAATTTATACTACATAGAATCCGAATCGATACATAGGCACAATACAGCCGTGCTTAGCATCAACCTTCTATCTACATTTTAGTAACTTAAAGATTTCTGTTTTGATTTATGGAGATAAATTCAGAGTGCAGTTTTCAATCTTGATTTTAACATACTTCCACAAAAGATAGGTTTTTCAAAGTTTGTAGAACGATGTAATAGAGCATGTGGTTTTCAAATCCGGTGTTAACTCAAAAATGAAAAACAATCAGAATGTTTATGCTAAGGACAGCAGAATAAGTAGCAACAAAAAAGATAAACATAACGGTAAATATTAAAGTTTGCATTTTCATGACGCAATTTCATGTATTCATTCTATCTTCGATTTAATTACAATTTTATCCTCATTTCACTTTTATCGAGTGAGCATTTTTTCCGTACAACAAACGCAGCTTAAATTGTTTTTTTTCGAACGTTTTGATTACTAATTAAATGATGTTGAAAAAAAATTATATACTATAAATAATTGTTTCATATAATATATCTAACTTTTTCTAGCTTTTAAAGCCAAAAATTTCCACATTAAAGACCAATTTTGCTTTTAGAAGCTATGTATACTTTAATTTCTTGACAGATATAGATATTTCAAGGGTAATCAGCACTCGAGAGACTGAAGAAGAGCGTAGATTATTCTTGGAATATCGATATCCGTCAAGAAATTTAAAAAAAAACTAGCTTCTAGAGGAAAAATTGGTTTTCCAATTAAAATATTTGGTATAAAAAATCACTTACGATCTGCAGTCAAGAGAGCTGGGATCAGCGAAAAATCCAGCGACTGTGCATTTGAAAGGCTGTGGTGGTGCTGTGGTAGTAGTACTAGTTCCATTGTTTCCTCCATTGGTGCCACCATCTCCTCCATCATTTCCCCCATCACCACCATTTGTCGAATTGGTGCCTCCAGCTGGATCATCAGGACAATCGAATTTCTGAAATTTACAATTTTTGAACAATTTATTGTCACAAGTTTCATACAAAATATTTACTAACAGCAGGATCGAAACCACAGACACCTTTATAAGTGGGAGGGGTTTGTGTTGTATCAAACGTTACTTTGCAGTAAGGAGTCGCTGGCGGACACTTGAAAGCCTTATTCTGGAGAATTCCACTGTTACAGATCGAGTACTCGTTTTTATTAATGCAGACGGGACTGCCCAATAATTTATCAATACATTCGTTACATGCTGCCGGATCGTCCAGATTAGCATTCTTGCAAACAGGTGTAGCAGTTGGTGAACAAATCTCACGTACATCGGCACAAACTTCACCCTCAGGACAAGTTATAGGATCATCTTTGGTTTGATCTATGTAGAATTCAAAAATCATAATTTAGAATATTTTCGATATCACATATTTTCTTCACGAGTTGCTTGCTCGTGAATCAATGAAAAATCAATATAAACCCACTGAGTAGAAAGTGCTTACCTTGAAATGAGAGGAAAAATGAATTTTTTGTTACACAATAGGCACCAGATATGTCTCCTTTTTCTTTACACATTGTCTGCGCTGTTACAGACTTTGAACATAATAAGATGTAACAAGCAATGATAGAAACCTTTGAAATAAAAATTGTAATATAATGTAATATATTGTAAATTTTGTAATAAATACATGTTTCATACCAAAAACAATTTCATATTCACTTAATACGTTCAGGCTGCAACGCAAAATCAAAAGAATATCAACTTGCAGAAGACACTGGTGGCTACCAAATATAAACTGTTTTTCTCGCTTTTTATACACTCGCATCGCGTTGCTGGCTTGATATCTAATCTTTAAAGATGTTATGCAAATGAATAAATTGTATTAATTCGGGATTGGCTATCATAATGTCACTTAAACAAAGATATATAGTTTTTGATAAGACAGTCATAATTGAATGCTGCTTCTAATAACAGTTATGCAAAAACCAAATGTAAAGCATTACCCTTGACCCTAACTATAGCCATCAGCTCATACTAATCTCACGAAAGATGCAATGCATTTAAGTTCCGATAATATTTTAGATTTTGCAAATGAATGCATTGTTTCTTATGCCGCAATTACACTCTCCCCGAGACATGGCAAATGTTGACAAGGTGAGTGTGTAAATGGTACCCTTGTCTATTTTCATGGCAAGCACGAGTGTGTAAATGGCTTCCTCGTCGGCTCTTGCCTATTTAATGAAGCAATAATGAGCGTTTTATGGCAGTTGCTGAGTATTTATGACCGTCTCGTCCTACCCGCTGGAAACGAAGTCGGTTTTACGCATCGAATCAAAGGGATTTGAAATAAGGTCTGGTGCTGACTCCGATGATATTTACAAAATTATTTGGGTTGTCCATGAAATCATGGGCAAGATGCATCATATCGGACGAGATGCATGTGAATTTTCGAACAGAGAAAATGCTACTTAGCTGCACGATATTACCACTTAAATTTCACACCATGCAGAAGGCTGCGAAGTTTAAGCGTACAGATATGCATATGGTGCTGGTAGGTAGTTATCCTTTCATAGATAAGCCATGTTCATCCTATGTCTTGCTGAAAGTTTTGCCAATTGTTTTGCCGGATGCCCTCACGAAACGTGCGCCCTATGTAGAATTGCGGCATTAGGTGCATTTAGGTTTAAGCTACTTCAACCAAAACTACATGTTTTTCATAATTTTCATTTTCATCTGCAACACCAACAGCTTAATCAAAAGTGTAGATCTCTATGAAAAGCTTTTCAGCCTGCAGCAAGCAATAATAACATAACATGACTGAAGTATAAGATACAGTTGAGCGAAGAAGAGTAATGTTGCATGCATAAGTGCACCAACTACACATTCATATTAAATAAAAGAGTCCACATATATTTGCTCACAAAACACTTTGCAATGATTCTACGGCCAACTACAGCTGGGAAGACCTTGTTTGTGCTGGAGGAATGGCGTTGACCATGATGTTCGAAGCTTAAGGAAGCCTAATTGGATGAAGTCAACTCGCGATCGAAAACTGAGAAGAAGTTCGTTGAAGGAGGCCTGGGGCGAACTCCGGTTATAGTGCAGCTGATGATGCTTATTGTTATAAAAATTCAATCAAAAATCGACCAGAATACCTTAACAATCAAGCAAAAAAAAACTAACAGAAATTAGAATGTTCGATAAGTATCCAGAACATTCAAGATTGTAAGTACTGCTTTGATGAATTGACGCCATCAGTTGGAACTAGAGAGCCAAGTGAGCAACAACAATTTTTTTTATTGAATAATTTAATTAATAATGTACATTTTTCATTACAACAAAAATTGTATTTAGTTTTAAAAGCATATTCTTTGAAATAGAAAATGCAGTGAATTGTGAGCCCACAAACACAACGACTGGTGTCAGAAGTGGTATTTTCAATCCAACGAATTTTCGAACTAATATTGTGAAAAACTCGAGCAATTATGAAAAACTTACGAACTAGGGAAGAAGTGAGAATTTCGAAACACAGTGAGTATTATGAGTTTCAGTGATTATCGTGTGAAATAGTGTAGACAGGAAAGAAAAAGCAAGACCAAAGTTAGCAAGCTAACGTTAGCGGTGTGGAAACAAGAGTTGTGTAGTAACGAAGGGTGATTTATTGACAACCAACTTTGATATCACGACTAAAGAATACTTTGAGCACAAAACTTTTAAATTCACAAACGAAGAAGCCAGCCCAGCATAGAAATCAAAGAGTAATTAGCCTAGAAAGCTCATAAACAAGTAAAGAAACTTAACGATAAGTTTCATGAGCCAGCTCTGGATATCAAATAGCAACTTGAACACATATCTAACAGAGTGTTAGAAGCGATTCCAACAAGAACAGCTGTTTCTGAAAATTTAATGAAAAATAAATCTACTAATATGGCGCCTGGAGCACGTTAACACCATGAAAACTCAAAAAATTAAGTGGCAGTAAAATGCTCAACGTACCCATTTTCGAAAGACACACTTCTTGGAGTATCTACAAAATAAAGTGGAAGCCAACCGCTGAAGTGAACGAGTAACCACATGAATGATGTCATTAAAAAGAGCCACGGCGGAAGCTCTCCTAACAATCTCAATGGAAAATTATTTCACCTTCAAGCCTGAGAATCCACTTTAGATTTGTGTTCACAGTTTAGAATGCATGCATAAAAGCAGTGGTAGTCACTCCATAAGAGCACGTGAGCACGTGAACCCTCGAGAATGTATAATCTCAAACCCCAAAATAATAGCACATTTGGGTATAAATTTCTTCTTCATTTAATCAGCCATATAAATTCGTATTACATAAATATTCAATGCAAATTCACGGCATATTGTAAAAATATTTATCCAACTCTAGCACGACATGCTGATTTCGGTTCTGCAGCGGCTTAGAAAAGAGCATTTCACTATGCAAATCAATTCGCTGCCATAGGATGACACACCAATTGTGCTCCTATGAACAATGCATGCTGTGCGATTCGTGCATAGGGACAGGATGAAAGTACTGATATAAGTACGGTATCGATACTTTTGTTTGATACTAAGTAACATTGTACTCGAATCGAAACTGTTCGATATTTTACTCATATCAATACTTTTATAGTGATATCGAATCGAAAAATATTAGATTCGAAAACCTATAAAAAGGAACATTTTTTAAAACTACATGTGAGCACATGCTGATTCTGTTGTCAAGCTCTGATTTTTGTGCATAGCAAGAATGAACCATTGACCATTATTGGCAGCAAAAGCATAATATTTGGGGCTGAGTATACATACACGAACCATGACAAAACAAAAATGATACGAAATGATACGAATGATACGACTATCATTTGCAAACTTTGTAATATAGTGTAAATTCGAAAAAGTGGGTAAAGAACAGCGTAATTTAATCTTATTTCTGACCAACTCAGAGAAAAGCCAAAGGCAAAATATGGGAAATTCAAAAAACTCATCCTTGAGGTTAAAACTAGACGGAACTCTGGATATTATATGATTGAAAGATTTCTTGAATTATCGGAAGCTCTGCAACAGTTGCTTCTAAGAGATGTCAATGGTCCAAAAATACTCAATTCGAAAGAGCTTGAAATAGTGAAACAACTTTGTATTGTAATGCAACCATTAGAAAACATAAATGAGAGAAGTATGTGGTGAAAAGCACGTTGCCCTAAGTAAAATCTTGGCAGGTAAAACACCTATAGTGGAATTGAATTGTTTTTGTGGAATGATTAAAATTGAAAATTTTATTTAACTAAGTGGTTTATTCTGCAAAACGATCGAGTTTCCCGTATCAATATTCTCTGCTTTGATAAGCTTTTGAGACGATATACGTTGTCTATGCTGATTTATAGACACGAAGAGAACCATGATCACAAATCAACACCTATAGTAATTCGATCTTCTCTTCAGAAACCAAGTAATCAAAATTATGAGCCTATAAGCATGGCTAAGAGCATTGCGATTGAACAAATGAAGAAGAGGTTTCGATTTATCGATCACAACTTTCCTGTATGCGCAAATACAGTGAGTAGTTTGTGAAGAATGGGTGAACAAGTAGCAATTGCCGCTGAAAGTGATAATGATTCCAGCACTTCGGATCATCATCCTGGCAGAAGTGGGACAGCAGACATCTGGAACCATCACAAAACCCTGCTATACGGTCGCAGTAGCTCCCGAAAAGTGGCAAAAAAGGTAGATGAGCTGCAAATGTATTTAGTTGCAACCCATAGCCCACTAAAGAGCGACCCATTTCACTGTTGGGAAGACATAAAGCCAATCTATCCCAACTTACACTTATTAGCAAGAAAACATTTAACACCTGCTACATCAGTGCCATCAGAACGGTTATTCAGTAAGACTGGTGCAGTGATATCGAAAACAAGAAATCGCTTATTAGGTGGAAAAATTCAAAAAATTATATTCTTAGGAGAATGCGCAGAGGCCAAATTTGGTGTGTAACATTTCAGAATATGAAATGAGAATATATATTTAGTTTCTTAACCTAACATATGGTATTTTACTATAAGAATTTTTTTTTTTGTAAGCTAGATTTAATTTACCACAAATATCTAATCCATTTTTATATGAAAGTGATTGCTTTTGATGTAAATAAAGTCATTGTTAATAATAATTAAACAAAACTAAAATTCTAAGTGAATATGTATAATTTTGACTCTATAACTTTAAAAAAAATAAAATGATCAACTTTTCAAACTTCTTCACTTTTGAAGCACATGCTGATTAAAATTATTGAATATTGATTTCAAAACCAAAGTTATAAAAAGTTTTTCAGTTGTTATCATTTTAAGATCAACGAAAATCTTTATAAATCTCCACTTATCTTGAAATTATAAAATTCGCAATACTTTTTATAATCTTGGCTTTGAAAACAATGCTCAATCTTTTAAAAATCAAATTAACCTGAAATTGTGCATTTTAATTTTTGATATTAGTAAAATACTGCCTTTGGTTTTGGATTACTAAAATAAATTTTTAAATTTCGAGTTAAGGGCATTTATTTTCATCTTACTGTTTTGATCCACATGAATGGGAGGACTTGTGAAATATAACAATAACAGAGCTTTATAAGATAAAACATATATGCCGCCATTTGCAATACAAATTCCACTATATGTAGTTGATATTGATAAACATGTTAAGCTTTAAATTTGTTTGGAAAGCACTCTGCCAAGCTAAGCTTCAGAAAACTGTATTCCTACTTAATTTAGAAGTTTAAGCACTTTCACACACTTTTAATAGCTGCTAAATAATTACATTAATTAAAACTGGTGGTTTTCTTTCTATAATTTATTATATTTAATAAAGGTTAATGTATTAAGTGTTGGTTTTATGTTAAATCGATATGCCATTGATATACCATATATTAGAAACGTTTCATCTACCCTTTAATTTCGGCTAAAAACCTCAATCATTTCGCTTTTCGAAACAAAACTGTCAATTATTTTAAGATTTTTGTTATTGTTTGTATATTATTGCAGAAATCTGTGTGCATTGCATCTTGGAAAACATTAAGTATCATATGATATGTACTCATATCAGTACTGTCGCAATGAGTACGGGACTTATATCAATACTTGGTTGTGATACTACTTGAAAGTAAAAGTATCGATACTTTCTTTCGATATCGTGTCCCTATTTGTGCATGATCAGTTTGAGAATGTGATAGGTATGCGTTCTGCTAGCTATGGTCAGCGGGTAAAATTGATATTTATTCTATTGCATTTTTCGTGAGATACTCATTTGTTTCTTTAGCGAATTATTAATAATGTAAGTGTATAAAGTGTGTTTTAGAAAAGCAGGGTAAGTTTTTATTTTTCCATAATTATATTATTCATAGCTTTTAATTTCGTTTATCATGATCAAAGTTTCGAAATCGAAAAACATACCACATTCAAGCTTGCCACGAGAAATAAAGTCCAAATACTATAAATTAGCAAATCAAAAACGCGCAAATTCAAATGGGAATTCAAAAGGGAGATATTTGACAAAAACGACTGGATTTGTGGCTGTGGGCAATCAAATCGACTACTTTGTTTCCCTTTTCTCCAGTTTTCTGGAAACAATGCGGACTCAAGCTAGGCTAGTTTTGGTGTATCTGATCTTTCATACTTCGCTCTGAAACGAATCTTGGCGTTAGATTCTAGCCTCTTAGGGAAGGTTAATGTTCGACAGCATCTCAAAAATGCCTATCGATGAGTGTCGAAAAACGAGCAAGTGTTGAAAAACCGATACATATTAAATACTGAGGCAGGATTGTTGTTATTTTCAATGCTCCCACCATTAGCAGCTCTTAATCGAGACGCAAAAAACACACCTTTTATCAAAAATAATTTGATTCTATTATATTTTGTGGTGCCTTTGAGCTATCACTAAAAAGACACGATAGCACTATTCAAACATTGAACCCTGGTATTTTCAAAGGCTTGATTAATTTTTCAGCACAGCTTGATGCATCATTAAACGATTATGTGACCCAATCAACGGTTTCTAAAGGCACATCTTAAGATGTTCAAAATGATTTGAACACCTGCTAGAAACATATGTATTAGAAAAGATTTTGCTGATGCAAATTTTGTTTTGCTTATCGCGGACAAAACTACCGACATTTCGCCTACATTTCAACTTGTTGTTGTTTTCCGTTATTTGTTGGCAAACGGGAAACTAATAAAAAGGTTTTGGCGGTTAATTGAACCATTAGAACATGTCCCAAAGATTGTTGTGGTGCTAGTGTAATTATGGTGCTAGTGTAACGAGTGAAAAGCATAAGATGTTGCAAAAAACTATACACAATCACTATAAATATACACATTATATTCAGTTTAAATCAGGTACCTATTCAGACCTAGGTGAACTCAAAGCTCGGTACGCGTTCTTTTATTTGAACCTAGATTCGAACCTGAGATCCCACACACAAGAAACTAGGGCTCTACCCACTATATGCTTTAATTGAAGAACTCTGCCATGCTTACTATCCTATCTGGAAATTTTTCATTTTTGAGTTAACACCGGATTTGAAAACTAAATACTCTATTACATCAATTTACAAAATAAGAAAAACCTATCTTTTGTGGAAATATGTAAAAATCAATAATGAAAAATACCCTTTTTATATATCTGCACGCTGCAGAAAAACACAAATCATTGAATTTTTCCAAAATTACGAAAATGAAGATAGGGTGTTTATGCTTAGAACGGCAGAACTGTCCTGAATTATTAAATTGAAGAATCGGCTCTATTTCTAAGTTTCTTTGTGAATCACCAGTTTCGAAGGTCATGAGCCAGAGGAAGCCTTCCCACATCGAACGCCTGATGCTTTTGTTTTATCCTATCTCAGATCTAGAACATCGAAAGATGCATTCATCTAGGTAATGCAAGATGAAAAATTTTCAGCAGCCTTTGGTCAAAGTTATTTGAGCATACGCACTAGTCTACGAATGAATAAAGTGGGTGTCTCAAAGTAACATTCAAGTTCGTGAAGCGCAAGGAGCACACATGTGTCAAAGAGCAGAAATCACCAAGGAATTGACGACGAAACTTTCCATTACCGGACATGTGGAGGAAAAGACATATGAGGCCTGATTACGTACAAAATGGAAGCCAAGATATTGCAATGGCGCATATAATCATCGACTTATTGCAAAATTTCCCTGCATCACTAAACTTTTTCAAGCTATAATCACCGATTAGAAGCTATAATCACCTTTCATTGCAAATCCATTGACCACGGTTTTTTTTAATGATTTTTCAACCACAACCGATTTTCTTGAATTTTCCCATCAAGTTACCAATTCAATTGAAGCTAGCCTCCAAGCTGCCGGTGCCTAAACAAACTTGACGAGGACCTTTGATAAGTTTAATGACTTTATACTCTGAACAAAGGTTCATTTCTTTCATTTCCCTTACTTGTTTTTGAACTGAGTTGACTCTGATTTGACGAATCGAACCCAACGTGGCCTTATTTGTTAATAATGTTGGGTCCATTTTGCAGTCATCTGATAAATTTTTCAAAGTTTTTATTCATCCAATGATTTTTTATTCTAAAGATTTGCAGCAAAATTGAAACAGATTCGAAAGCCTGTGTTTCGACAAAAACCTCCTTATTAATCCTGATAAGTCTACTAGTCTATCTTACGTACGCAAAAATAATCCTTGTGATCTATGAATCGTCACTTTTGAGTACACTTTTAAGTAGTTAAAGTAAAGTAGATATTTCTTGTTGGTATCCGCGTATACCTTATAATAGTGTTTTTGTGTCGAGCGGGCCCAGTGACGGCTCGTCAGGGTGGGCCAGGCGGGCCGGGCCCACCCTGACGAGCCTCCACTGCACATATGACGATTCAATTATTGTGAAAGCTAGCAATGCCAATCATTGTGGGAGCTAGCAATGCCTTAAAATAGACTATATATCAGGAAATTCAACGGCATGTTCCTAAATAAGAAATTCTTTTGCAACCTATTGTCGAATACTCAAGTCTTATAAGAGTACAGTATCAAAAAGTTTATATTGATTAAACTGAGCCCATTCAAAAGAAGTTCTTTCGTTTATGCCTTCCACCTTTCGTTTATGCCTCATCAAGACTACTTAAAACTTTTACGAACAGATACCTTAAACTCCCAAAGTCAAATTTCAAAAATCTTCTTTTGCTGCGAAAATTTTAGCTCGAACCATTGACTTAAATTACTTTCTAAGCCAACTAAGCTTTAACATTTTTGACAAACGTGTTAGGCGGGTGAACTTTTTGTTGATTCCTCAAAATTAAACCAAGGTTACAATGAACCAGCCACTGCATCATTTAACGAAGCTTACTGTCTATTTGATTTTCATTTATCTACAACGTCACTTTAAAAAATTCTGCGTCGAAATGATTAATTACTGTTATAACCTTGCTTGTTTTAGTCTGGATCGGTGATGTTGGGATTGTTGAGTGAAAGGACACCTTAGACGAACGTGTTGCAAGTGATGTATGATACGAGGTACTGTGAGGACTGCACAGCAAAATGCAAGCAAAGTGTAGGAAATAGACCGTCTGAAGTAATCATTTCTTCTAGGAAAACGACAGACAAGCTAGTAGGAACTAAGTTCAAAAATCAAAGTTTGATCGATACAGCTGATGACACTAAAATGATTATTGTTTCCAGGCTGAAGTATTATGAGAAAGATTTCAGTGACTTTATAGTCTGTAATCAAAGATTGATACCAGAGCAAAGAAGTCGATCCTCAAGAAGAATATTGTGAGCTACGTGCTTTAGACCGATACCGTGTTTTTTAATAATAAATATTTTATGTTTAAACATTTCAAACAAAATGTTATGAACAAATATGAGTTATCATTTTCGTAGTAATTCTTTCATCACAACTATCGCCCTCAGATATCTCAGCAGCATTTAAGATAAGCCTACCATAAAGATTAAAAAGCAAAACGGAGATTTTATCAGGCGCTCAAACGGTGTAAGTTTAATTGGTCTTATACTTTTTAAATTCAAATATACGTGACAGAATAATGGGCAAAGGTTAAATTGTGTTTGACAGTGATAATTCTGAGACTATATTAAACAAATAATAAAAATATGTTGTATGCAATAGAAATGCATCACAATCGTCTCATTTTAAAATAAAATTCTCTTGAAATAAATTTTTTAATCAAAGAGTGAAGGGTATTGTACACATTTAGATGGTGAAGCAGTATAATAAAGAGCGGTAAGGGAGTTTACTGTCAAGTTCAAGAGCAAATCATTATCTGCGGAGAACAGCATTAAGACGGGCCGTACTATTTATTTTACTGTCTGTAACGCATCATGGTCTAATAACTGTATTATATTATCTACATATATGTTGTAGTATTAGCACTTTATTTTTTTTAAGAATCCATTGAATTTTGGCAACTGTTAATGGAACCTTCCCACTGAAAACTTTTTTTTCAGGATATAGATCAAAACAGCATAACAATGAAACGTATAAGCAAAGTTACAGTCCTTAAATATTGCACTTTATTTTTCTAATGGCAAATCACAAAGTAACAGAAATACATTAACAATTGAGTTCTAAACTCAGCTTTGTTCTTTAGTAGGGACATACATACGTTATCTCAGGCACGCATCGTTGTACAGTTGGATCAAAAACGTAGCCAACTGTAGAGCAGGTAAATGTCATTTGATCAAAGATGCCAGGAGCCATTTGTTGGCACTTGTAGTAACTGAAATGGCATGAATTAAGTTTCAAGATAGACATTGTATAGTTTAATAGATGAGTTTCGACTCTTATCTGAAATATATAATTTACCTTTTGCAACTCCTATCGTTCGGAATCGGGAACAGTCCTTCTGCCCTACAAATTGTTGGCACGGTCATTGGCACAGTCATTGCTACACTCATTGGCATGTTTCCTGGAACCGTTACACTTGCCAAAGGGTTCAAAGGGTCAGCTGGACAGTCAGTTATCTAAAACAAGGCAAATTTTTAATGCAATCTGCTTAGCTAGCTACCTCATCGAAATACCAATGGATTAGCAGAACAAATCGAAATCATGGAAGCAGGTGTAGCCTCCTCGAATGTAGCTTTGCAGAACGGTGTTAGTCCTCCGCATTTAAATTTCATTGTTTCTTGTATTTTGCCATTGATGCAGAAGGCATATTCGGTTTGGCTAACACAGATTGGATTGTAAGTCATTGGTCCTGTCGGGCAGACATTGCAAAATCCATCGGAGCCAACCATATCATTATAACAAACTGCATTTTGTGCTTCGCTACAAATTTCGACAGAATCTGTGCATACTTTTCCCGGTGGGCAATCCATTGGGACATCTACTCCGATTTCTGTCAGAAGATATTTAAAACAAATGATTTGTGATATCAAGTAAGTTTTTATCGTTCCATTATCTTAATTGCATATAATTGAAAATAGTAGATCAAGAAAGGGCACATTAGAAATGTGTCCTTGCACAAAAACATGTATTCATATATTTTTAAGACAAAGAAATTTTGCCACATTATCAGCTAAGGAATTGGTTACTTTAAGACGTTTGCTTAAATGTTTCAAGTGAACAACAAAGCCATCAAAATATCGAAACGCAGCCTTAAACTTAAAAACAGCACCTGTTCAACATACCTTGGAATGGAAGCAGGAACTTGGTCTTGGAGACACACTTCACCTTCGAGAATTGCCCTTCTACGTTACATTTTGCATAAGCATGTCCTACCGGTGCTAATAGCTGTGCCAAGCTTAAACTGCACACGCTTAACAAGATTGCCTGCAATTAAAACATCAAATCAAATCAAATAAATATATTAAAACACTTAAAGGGAAATATGAAAACTTCTGGGGCGTGTATTTCTTCAACTTTAATAAAACTCACGTACCAGTGACACCTGCATTTTCGGGACCATTTTTTTCAAGATAGGTAAACTATTGTATTCCACTGGCACTCTTAGAACACTAATAATTCTTCACCTTTATTTTGCGTTATATATAGTCTTGGAAACGAGGAACTGTCTATGTTTCGGATCTTATAATCCTACATAAGGCATAGGCATTAGTTTTCGCCGTTTGAGCTAACATAAAAATATTCGAATATGTGTGCTCTCCCGCAAATGTTTGACTATCATTACGTAGGTGTGACACTGAAAATGTTAAAACTGTAGATCTTGTAAGACGGAAATGCTTCATTAGAGAAAGCAGAAACTTAGAAATTTCACTAAATTAGATATGTATTTTTGCAGTCTAACACATTTTCACTTTTACCCTAGCAATTTGATATCTCGAAAATGAAGTGCATATC
Source organism: Nemotelus nigrinus (assembly GCA_947369275.1). Taxonomy (NCBI): domain Eukaryota; kingdom Metazoa; phylum Arthropoda; class Insecta; order Diptera; family Stratiomyidae; genus Nemotelus; species Nemotelus nigrinus. The sequence continues at coordinate 38,459,464 of OX376373.1, read as the reverse complement.
TTCAGAAATTTCTACTGCAGTAAAAGATTAACCTTTTTAAATAAGATACTTCATTGTTAGTGTGGGTACTATTTTAACAGTAGATTTCGAGGTACGACAGATAGTTATGTAATTTTTTTTTGTATATTGTCATAGCTGAGACCGGAAAGGCTTATTGAGATAGCATTCTGTATTCCTACTATACCGCGACGACTATAGTGAGCCAGCTTTGACACAGTCACGTCATCTAATTTGCGAAAGGTAATTAAGAGGGATTTTCATGTTACGGAAAAAATTTAGCGCCTGAAATTTGTCGGTGTTAAAAAACGGCGACATGCAAGGGAAGAGGAAAAAATTGCTGCCTTATGTAATTTATTGTTGACTGATTGTGATTGATTTTTTTTATTTTGTGTTACAAAAGTGCAAGATAAAATATCAATCAATCATGCATCAACTATTTTCATTGATGCAAATTTATTCGAAAAACATTCAGAAGAAAATAATCATGCAGAAGAAAATAATCATGCAGAAGAAAATAATCATGCCATTGATTGCCAGATCGATTCGCTCTATTTGAATCATCATCGACGTCACAACCAGAGTCCGAATCTGGCTCTGTTAGGCCAATGACAAACACAGCGGTTTTTGCGAGGCGTTTCCCGAGAGGAAAACCGAGTCGGTATAGTCGTACATTACTTTTGCATTGTGATGACACACACCGCGGTGCGAACCGCCTCTCGGTTTCGGAATCGCGTCGGTTGATGAGAGAAATGACCCACCGACTCGGTTTTCGAGCGTTTTTCGATGAGTTCATTGTAGAGATGGGAAAAACGACTCAGTTTAGTGTGTCGACACACTTCGACTCACTCATTTGGATGAGGCAATCAGTGTGAGTCAATCAATTGTGTCAATTCGTTTTTGATTGATTTTGATTAAACGCACAGAAAATTTCCCAGTATTTATTTTAATAAGTGTCTTTTTTTTGTTTTGAACATTTTAAAAAGATTTTAAAATGTAAAGAAAGTGTCTGATAGCGTAGTTAACTATAGTTGATTTGAATTACAAATTAAAATACTCTAATCCGTCAGAAAATCCTATTTTCGTAGAAAAGTAGAAGAAATATGTATGTAAGTCTTCAATGCATGTTTTGGTCCATATTATAACTAGAGTCGGGTCGTACTAGGATTTTCACATACTAGGTATAACTAGTACAAGTACAAAAAAATACATGTTCCAAAAATACTAGCAAGTATTTGTTGAAGTATGCTATATATACTATACATACGATTTGCATTGGTGTAATGAAAAGGTATGATATGCCCTCCCCCACCCTCCAAACACAAGGTTCCCAAGCCAGAATGGTGATGGTGCAAGATAATCTTCAAAGGATACTGAGTCATTAGTCCACGCAGCTTGTCCGTAATTTTCCAATGGTGGGCCATTTATTTGGCAAATCTTTTCGCCTAAAGAAAAACGATGAAATTCAATCAATTTAATTTGATTTTCATTTTATTATATGCACAAAACATCTCCTGTATTCGTTCAAATTACCAAAGTCAAAAAATTTACTAAGATAGAACAAACTAATCCTGTTGCCATCTATATGGCTTTTCATCGATCGATCTCTGATACCAAACTTTTCTTAGCTAATCTAAAACAGCCGGTTTTCCACTTCGCCTCACTGAAGCATGAAGTTAAACGAAAATTTTACTAAGAAATGATAAAAACAAAATGTTTCGCCTATTAAACATGCACCCACTAGGGGGCCAACCTCTTCAGTAAGGCTGGATATGAATCCAGGGGCATCTTAACTCCCGCGGTCTCGTAAATTTTACAACCCCAGTAGGGTTGGAGACACCCTCGTGGCGACCTGCAGTCACGAGGAGAGCCTCAGCACAGCCAACTGGCAAACCAAAAAGGATCCCAACCTTTTCCTCCTTAGCACTTTAAGGGGGGAAATACATGTAAAATCGAAAAAAAATTGCTAATTTCAGATTGAATTAAAATATATATATTGTCCATTCAGAAAATGTTTAATATTAAATCCTTAAAATACATGTCTCACAGTAAATGAAAATCTTTTTTTAATAATTTTGCAACGCAAAATGGCGGCGGTGCGAGCGAATGAAAAAAACACATCAAAAACTGCCTCGTACAACTTAACGCCTTTTCCGGGGAACTTGCAACATTCAGAGAGAAAAAAATATACTAATGAAATATGTAATTCATAGGTGAACCAATAAAATTTATAAAAATATTTTAAATTTTTACATTAATTTTAGATTAAACATAAAAATCGATTATTTTTCAAAAAAATCACACTTTAAACATTGATAAACAAATTATTTTTCTGAAATTACAATAACATTTAAGTTCAACGAGGAGATAATACTCTTTTGTAGATGTGGTATAAATTTGAGCCGGATCGATTCAATATTTTTTGAGATATCTTGTACGGCAGTTGAAAAAGTACTACTTTGAGAAAAACGCGTTTAAAGTTTTAAAGCTCCACCGACCTGGGGAACGCCGCGCTGCCTTTAACTGAATATAACTCGAGAACTAATACGAATATCGCTTCAAAACTTTGTTTGGTTTATTTTAAGAGCATTTCAAACATTTTGATGTAATAAAAAAAATCGATTTTATTTTTAGCAGTTACATGTATCTCCCCCCTTAAGTGCTACTTTCAGTTTTTCCAGACGGTTTTCCGGCGGATTTCATTTTGCCGTATCTTCGAAACTAGGCCGCCTTTTCACAGACTTGTATGAAAATTTGACCCGAAACAACTCAGAAAGGTCCCCGAATTCATGCTAGACCAAAAAAAGAATTTTGGTAAAAAAGAACGTTTTCACCCAATTTCCTCTATTAAAATTTTTTCTCGCCCTTAAAATATCACTATTGTACTCTCCGACCATTTTCAATCATCGAAAGTGCCGTAAAGGCAGTTTTTGCCAAATTATGGCGAAAAAACCCCTTATACTGAAACTGAAATTTTTGTATCGCAGAAATAGATCTTGGCCCGTTATGTCCCAAACCACGCTCACCCAAAATTGGCCGATTTTGTTCGATTTCAGCTACCTTTGCCCTAGAAACTTTTTGAATATTTGAATAAAATACTTGCAAGTACGAAAATACTCGCAAATACGAAAACACTCGAACCTAGTATTTTTGAATTTCATACTAAGTACTGATTGTCCCAAAAGAATACCTTCTCCAGTATATACGCTTAATCTTTAATTATAACCTAACTATTTCTAAATTCCAAAATTTGTGAATAATAAACATTGTTACTTGTTATATACCCGTATATATGATGCTAATCACATGAACATTTTATGGCCACATTTCCTACAACATAAATGTGGAAAATAATTGCTTTCTTTGAAGTACTCCCCACTCACATTATTACCTCAGCGAAGAAAAAATCACTCATAGAAACTTTTTCCGAAACGGTATATAATTGAAAAGTTTACCATTTTAAATTTATCAATGGTAAATGACTTTATAGACTAATGATCAATTAGAAACAAATTTTCACAAGTATCTTATCTAAATACACTGAACTTCACTGCATCGAATTGTGTGAAATGTACACTGATTTCAATATACACTTCGAGAGCTAATGAAAATCAAAAAGTTTTTTATTTGAATTCTAAACCCACTTCAACTCCCAGATATAACAAATAATCATAGCGATAACCATCCAAAAATAAGCGGGCGTACCCAACCATTTTCATTTCGCCCATTCTCGTATTTTGAGGTTTTTTTCTTCATCAAAATATAATTGTTTCTGAAAATTTGCTCGAATATCCCTATCCAATATCTATACCTCTTCTACTTCATCAATATCCTTAAAAAATTTCATTTCGATCGGACATCGCATTCCTGAGATAATCTCACTGCATCCAATCACAAAAAAATTGAGAAAGTCTACAGGAAGAAAGTTTCAATCAAAATCTTCATCATATGCACATATAAAATGCACATATGTTCTTCCGCGACGGTCAGTTTCGATCATCACAACCAACCACGGCATGCTTGCACTGTAGGGCATTACCTACAGCCTTTACGAAATTCATATCGCGGCACCGATTGACTTGCTTGAAAAGTGTCGAGCTCATAAACAAGCTCCTAATCACATCAACTGATTGCCTCGTTCTTGTGCTGTTCATCTCTAGCTCTACTGTGTGTACACAAACGTGTCGGCCAACACACGTGTTGAGGCTAGTGATTGCTTCACCAAACGCTCAACTCCGACGAGATCCGTGAAAGGCTCCGCGGCACGGAAATCTTCGCGCAAATGATTGCTTATGTGTAACGATTGACTCGCTCCTGTGCAAAACTGTCGAGCTCATAATCAAGTTCGAGCTCATGAACAAACTCATAGTCACATCAACTGATTGCCTCGTTCATGTGCTGTTCATCTCTAGCTCTACTGTGTGTACACAAACGTGTCGGCCGACACACTTGTTGGGTGCAAGTGATTGCTTCACCAAACGCTCAGCTCGCTCATACAGTAGTGATTGCTTCACCTGTGAAGCAGCTCGCTCAGTATAGAGTGTGTCGGCACACGTGTTGGGGGCTAGTGATTGCTTCACCATGATTGCTTCACTCACGTGTTACCCATCTCTAGTTCATTGCTGCGTAGTCCGATCGAGCTGAAATTTTCTGGATGCATTGATGAATGCATGGGATAGGGGAAGGAAAATCTGATACTCCGACGTAATTTGTAACTAAACCGACTCGATAAACGCTTCTGAAAACTGCTGTGTGTGGCAGCCGACGCGCCAAACCGAAGCGTTAAACGCTTCGGTGAAACCGAACTGTCTGTCATTGGCCTTAGGCCAATGACAAACACAGCGGTTTTTGTGAGGCGTTTCCCGAGAGGAAAACCGAGTCGGTATAGTCGTGCATTACTTTAGCATTGTGATGACACACACCGCGGTGCGAACCGCCTCTCGGTTTCGGAACCGAGTCGGTAGATGAGAGAAATGACCCACCGACTCGGTTTTCGAGCGTTTTTCGATATGTTTATTGCTGCGTAGTCCGATCGAGCTGAAATTTCCTGGATGCATTGATCAATGCAAGTGATAGGGGAAGGAAAATCTGATAAGAAAACAGATTTTTGAAGAATGTTTGGGATACAGTATTGGAAAATGAAACATTTGTGGGCACTTGGTTTCTAAAAGTAGGCAATTACAGATTTTCAAAGAAAATTAGTATTAGAATTAATTTGCCCAAAATTCATATGCATATATATACTTACATATATATGTATATACATATGTACGCATACACGACTACTTTTTTCACAAGCATCTATATGATACTCCGACGTAATTTGTAACTGAACCGACTCGATAAACGCTTCTGAAAACCGCTGTGTGTGTCAGCCGACGCGCCAAACCGAAGCGTTAAACGCTTCGGTGAAACCGAACTGTCTGTCATTGGCCTTAGACGATACACTATGCACCCCTAAGCTCTGAGCTTTCTGGTCAACGCTAACACTACAGCGCAAGTATGGTCTGTCCGCTGTTCAACCGAACTGTATATTTGTGACTATATCTACTTCTAGGTAGATCCCGTCCAAACTCAAGGTTGTAAAAACTCAAACTCAAGGTCTCACAAAAATAATCTTAAACCCTTTGACGCCGGCGGCTATTTGAGTGATTTTTTAAATATACCTATTATTCTGTCAACAAATAACTTTTACAAAAATTAAGTCTATGAAATGAGCTTTGAACGTGTTTTAAATGTGAAATCAAATATATTTTAAGCATTTTTGAAATTTTTAACCCTATGTGTGCGCGAGGTGCCTAAAATGATATTAAGAAAATTTGAAAATTTTTGAATTGCTAGAACTTTTGACCAGGTTATCAAATCATTATGAAACTTAAAAGACTTTTTGATATTACGAAGTTGTACACTCGTGTAGTTTTTTTATGCTGGCAACCCTGCAGCTACGGCAGGCCTTGAAAGTGAAACCCATCAAACTATCGACTCTCCTGAAAAATTTTCGTCTTTTACGGCGAAAACCTACTCATATAGAAATCTTGCGATTTGTTTATACAAGCAAAGCAAAGCTTTTGAAATTTCACATCGGGCAAGAACGGTAACTCTCCCACAATTCACCTATACTTTAAGCATCAAAAGCTTCTGTTCACGAGAACCCACGACCTAATTGTCAGATACAGTTGAAACTCACAGAATGTATTGGTATCAAGTAGGACCAGGTCTGATAGAAGCGATTTGGGAATACAAGCAGCGCTGTGCCAATGGTGCCATCTTGAAAAATTACATAGAAAAAAAAACTGCTTTTGATGATTCAGTTACCAGATTTTCATGAAATTCACACAGTAGCTGAACTTTGCTCTAAGCCGTGTTTTGTAGCCGTGTTGAAAAATTCGGTTGCTGCTGCCAGCTATGGTAATTTTGGTGTCTTGGGTTTTTGCCCTATAACTTCCAGTGCAGTCATGAAATTGAAATATGAAATGAATTTGAAATGATAAATGGAGCTTGTTAAAGGCATAATTCAGGAGGAATCTGGCTAAAAAACCATGATAGGGCTGCCAACTATTGTTGGTTTTGTATTTATTTGCAATATCTTTAGTAAGCGGTTTTATCGTAAAATGTTTAAACGGTAATGATCTCGGAGTGAAAATAAACTACAAATATTAAGTTTCCGTAAATGTGAAAACTTTTGCGAATGGTAGCCCTAAATTCCTTTGTACCCCTATAGCAGTACATACAATGCAGTCATCGGATCGAAACGAGATTCGCAGGGTAGGCTGATTTCAGCGTGAGGCAGGTGTGAGGTATTTTTGGCTTTGATGCTAGCGATTTGATTGCCAGCGCAAGGCGTTTTTGCTATTTTCGTATCAGTAAATGCTTACATAAAGTAATCATATCGCGAAAATTTACCATGAAAATAAGCTACCAATGTTTAAATTTTCTATATTCTGGAAAGTTTTCGGTACCAAACATCTTTTGTTGTTTGATGCCAAACATCTGTCTATCCCTGTAACTTTCGACGAAATCATCGGCTTAAATTGAGATCAATAGCGCTATTTAATTTCGACGTGAGACAATTGTGGGACACTTTTAGTTACAATGCTGGTAAAGTGTTGCAGGCACTAAGCATCTTCTTTGTTTATGTCATATTGTGCTACTTTCAAAGTTTTGCAGTGTTTGGCTTTACTAAATTTTGAAATTCATGCAAGTGATAGCCCTGAAATTTTTTCCACCCTATGAATTTAAATGCATTGTTAAGATCAAAGCGGCTTTGCACTCGAAACAGGTTGGAGCACGTGTGGTAGAATATGCACTCAAAATCCGCACGATTCTTCTATTGTTGATCGAACATTAGTTTTTCTAGCGGTTCAGGTGCGCTAGACTTTTTTCCATATAAATGTTGACCGAAAACTCCCTAACTTCTATGCTTGTTGGCGGGACAGTGACAGGCATTTGCTGATAAAAATTATTTGATCACCAGAGCAACAAATTATCGCAGCAGAAAACGGCCGAACTGTTATCGGAGCCTGCCGACTTATTTCGCTGATTTCATCATGTTCCTACGCTACGGACGATAGCGTGGAAAATGCGATCCCGTCTAAAAAAAGTGAATTCGTGGACAATGAGAACCCCCTAATTAACAGCGAAAAGTCAAGGCAATGAACACACTGGCGTAGTAATAAAACAATACATTCTTATTCGATTAAGAAAAGAAAATTCAAAGTGTATAAAGAACACAACGAAAACGAAAGCTAAAGCCTTAATAGAATTTGTGTTTAAAACGGTATGTGTGCAGGCTCTTCAACTTTAACTATATCTCTATCAACCATTTTCTGGAACTCTGCTTTTACTCCATCCACCTATTTCAACGGTATTCTCCTGGGTGGCTTGATTACACCTTCTGATCCCATTTTCATTACTATATCTATTGGCGTAAAACAGCTTAAACCCTCAATCACATCTTTGTCAATTTTACTAAAATTCGACTTGCTTTTACGAGGGCGACTTATAAGTTGACAGCCTAAGATACTTAGCGATAATTCATAGTCTCGTTACTGATAGCACTTATTGTGTGGCTCATTGTTAGTGTTTAGCTTCATATAGCTTTAAATAAATAGAATAAATATATATTGTAAAAGTTTAAATTCAATGTTTCTCGCTACCCAGAATACAAAGTTCAGTTGTGCATGCATACATTAGATCAGCATAAATTGGTTAATCACTCTGTTTTTTACTAATTTTCGAAGAAAAGTAGTATTAAACTCGTTTCGCCGAAAATTCATATTTCTTTATATATATATATATATATATATATATATATATATATATATATATATATATATATATATATATATATATATATATATATATATATATATATATATATATATATATCATCAAAATGATTAAGGGAGATAATCTCTGGAGTGGCCGATCCGATTGAGCTGAAACTTTCGGAGAACGTAGATGTATTTAATAGATAGGTCCACGATTTGCTAAAATTCAGATATCCTAAACCTTTTGGCGGTGGCGAGCGTTTTAGTGAATTTTGAGGTACTCCTATATTTAAAAGCAGCGTGAATTTTTGTTCAAAAAAAGTATTGGGAATGAAAACTTATTATGTTCTAAGCTTGTTTATGGTAAAGAATTGGAAATTTTGAGCCGTGTGTGGGTGCAGCGTGCCTAAAAGTAGGCAAGGATTTTTTTTCAAATTTTGATTTGTCATTACTTCTGACGAAAACATTGGATCATCGTGAAATTTGCAGAGCGTATTGATGTTGACTAAAGTTTAATACACATGGATTTTTAAGGTAGTGCGGGTAACCCTGTAGCTGCGGCAGGCTCTTGAAAAAAAATCCTTCAAATCATTGAACCTGCTGAAAAATTTTTGATTTTTGACAAAAAATTCAAATTATTGATAAATTTTAGCGTTTGTCAATCATGTCAATTTAAAATTTTTAAAATTCCGATTTGCACAAGAACGGCAACCCATCACTAAATTACCTCTATTTTCAGCACTCGAAAGTTCTGTTCACGAGAACTGACGACCGGATTATTCGATCATAATGAAATTCACAGAACATGTTGATATCAACTAGGACCAGGTCTGATAGAAATAATTTTGAAATGCGGGCAATCCTGTGGCAGTGGTGCCATCTTGAAAAATCACTGAGAAAAAAAACCGGTTTTTGGCCTATAACTTCCGATTCAGCCATCAGAATTAAACGAAATTCACACAATATTTAGATCTTACTTAAGGTAACATTTGGTGAAAATTTGGCTGAAAATTTAGAATAGGGTTGCCAGCTATGGTGATTTTTGTCTCCGAAATCTTGCGAATTTGCTCAGCAAAATAAAGCTTTTTTCCCTATAACTTCCGGTGCAGTCATGATATCAAAATGAAGTTTATGCAGTAAATACATTTTAATATGAGCCAAATGTCATAGGAATTTCGTGCAAAAATCGTGAAAGGGCTGCCAGCTATAACCATTTTTGTAATTTTTTGGAATTTCTTTTCTGCGCGAATATGTCATTAGATTTGCAAATGGGAACGATCCTGCAATGAAAATTAACAACAAATATTAACGCTTTAAAAATTTGAAAAGTTTTGAGGGTGGTAGCCCTAAAATTTTTTTCACCCGTATAACTTCTTGCGCAGTGATTCAATAGAAACGAAATTTATTGGTTGGGTTTAGTTTAGCGTGAAGCAGATTTGGTGTATATTTTGCTTTGCTGCTGACACAGGGTAACGAGCTTTAGCCATTTTCGTAACTATTGCATCAACAGATGCTTCAAATTACATACACATATGCAAAACATTTGCAATAAAACTAAGAAACCAATTTTTAAATTTTCCGAGTTTTGAACATTTTTTGGTAGGCAGCTTCAAACAACGTTAACCGCTAAAGCTTTCGACGAAATCCTCCGATGAGAACGAAATTCAAAGGATAAGTTGATTTATATATGAGCTTGTGAAGGTTAACTTATTGCTGCTTCGTCGGGAAAATGTTGCCAGCACTGAACATTTTCATCATTTGTGTTATAGTTTATTTCTGTTGCTTTGAACGAGGAATGGTTGATATGATTCTACAAAAAAGTGTATTACGTCTTTCCACATTGTCACTCAAAGACAATTTCTTCGAAAATTAGTTTTCTAGCGGTTCAGGTGCGCTAGAGATTTTTTTACATACACTGATCAGCATAAATTGATGAATGACCTTAGTATTTTTGTAAAAAAAATATTATTTGCTGGCACGTGGCTGATTTTTTGCTCAATGCTAAATATATGTGAAAATGAATATGTAGTTAGTAAGCAATTATGTATAATAAATATCGAACTAAGAATTAAATAAAATTGTTATTATTCGGAACGCAATCGAGTCTTTATCTTTTTCTCGCTTTTCTGGTGTGTGGTTTAAGTGTCGCTTACGCCAGCTTTCATTTATACGTTCACGGTTGATGTGCCGTAGAACAAATCAAGAGACAAGGTACAAGAACCTTAGTCTCGACTATTAACAGTTAGTATAAATAACACGTCTTTTTTATTTAACTTTTTGGTATTTTTATATATCTCAATTTATTAATTGAATTTTCATCTGTAAACTTAAATAAATAAAATAAATAAAATTTTTCTCGATCATCAATTTCGAAGCTCTTGAAAGTTGTAGCCCTGAAAATATATTTATCAAAATGGTACAGTCTTCGTCGCAGATTAATAACAGTCAATAGCACGTTCGATTAAACATACCCTCAAATTCTTCGGATTTTCTCTATTATTCTTCGAAAATAAACCTTACACCAAGGAATACATTAGAATTGCTGCACATTGTTATATGCAACAAAGATTTTCTCATCTAAATGACTTGTCTCTATTGAGCTAAGGATTTTACTTTGTCAAAACTTAACTTGCGCCCAACGTGGGCACGCAATTCAGATCAAGGAACCGAATGTGGTAAATTATTCCGAAGACCATATACAGGCGTTTATCTTAAATATTTTCAATGCACGAAAAAGCCAAATAAATAGATAGTAGCCTTTTTATGGAACACGCTTCTTAGCAATCAATGTAAAATGGGGTCAGATAACGAAATAATATCAAATTTTACGTGGTTGCAAATTCTATCCATATTATATACAGATTGCGCCGAATAAATGTTGTTAATAATCAGACAAAGTTTCAATGACAAACCTGCTATGGACTAGCTTTTAACGAAAACGATAAAATACTATCTTTAACAAACAGAAGCTATTTACACCTTCTGCTTTCATTTTTCGTTGCAGCCGCTCGTCGAGTGATTAGCCATGAACGTACGCTTTAGAAAAAGTATAAAAAATTTCAATTCGTTTTTTATTGTGTAATTTTTCTCATGTGCACAATGACATTCTGCTAATCCACTTGTTTCAGAGATATAGACTTTTCAGTTAGCGCTCTTTTGGCATTGTATTATTTTCGTAAATTCTATCCCGAGCCAAAGCGTACATAATACACCTGGCGCATGGTGTGACATAAAATACGGCATTCCAGCACTGATTGCGACTATATTGCATTATATTACACATTTATATTTATTTATTTATTTATTCAAATCTCATTTAACTGAAAATCCAATTATAAAATGAGATACAAAAAATGACAAAAACCATTAATATAAAGCAACACTAGGCAATTCAGATTTATTTAAGTGAGCGACTTTTCTTTATTATCTAAGGCGCGACAGCCCAAGTTGGGACTTGGACTCCAGGATTAGACTCCTCCAATTATCATGGTTTTGAAACATCTTTCGCGTGTTTGCTATTTCCAGCAATGATCTGCTATCAGTTTCTATCGAGCCTTTCCATAGTTTTCTCGGCTTTCCTACTGGTCACTTCTCTTCTGCTCTAACCTTTAATGTTCTTCTGGGGAGCCGATGTTCTTCCTTGAAAAAAGGAAACAAATGAAGAAGTGTTCCTTGCTAAAGTAAACGAAAAACCCCACCAATAGACTAAAGCATAATTCATGTCAGTAGAAACTATTCGGTTGGACTTCCTTGCAATTAAATTTGGTTAGCATTGTATATTTAGGTCAGTGAAAATCGATAAATGAAATTATCATACCGATTTTATTCAATTTAACGAATTCTAAATTTATTAAAATTTCAAAAAATCTTTGCATGTTGTTCCACATTATTGTTCAATTCACTAATATTATCAAATTTCGTCAAATCACATCTAAATAGTAAACATACTATAGAAGCACTTTCAAGGCAAGACATATTCACAATATTACATTGGAAATTTTCATGAATGACTTTTGAAGATAAAACAAGTAATTTCAAAGCATACAGCAATGCAAATAATAGATAATTTAAAATATAAACCTAAACAAATTAAATTATGTTTCAAATAATTGAAATAAATATTATCATGATCAACAAAGTCTAATTAAAATTGACCAAGATGAAATAAACTCAACATTCATTTGTAATTCCTTTTATTATTTCTTTTCTCTCACGTTTACATTCTTCTTTATGATTAGATTGCTTTCTAATTCTAAAAAGAATTACTAATAACAAATTAAAATTTAAAATTACCTTGAAACACATCTCTCTCTTTACAAGTTAAAATAATTGTTGCGAATACAAATTATCAAATTAAACGACTTAAAATGTGATTTTTCATATTATAACAAATTCAGAAATGTTTTACGCATTTTATATTACGAAGAAAATCCGAAATTATATTAAAATCGATACAGAAAACACTGACAAATAAACAAAAGTAATTATAATAGTAATATTAAAACAGAAAAATATCATAATAATTTATAACATAGTGAAAAAAGAAATGCAATTCAAATTCAAACTTGTCAAAATATGAAAATACTATCGAAGCAGAGCAGAGATTAATATCAGTAAGAAGTTTCTTGCAAAGATCGTTATATTAAAGTACGGACACATTTAAAATAATGTAATTGCAAAATAAATAGCAAAAATAATAGTGGGAGGTGTAAATGTGATTAACTTAGTCTTCTTTTTAAATAATTTCATTTACATTTATCTTGTCTGGGAAGTAATCGACCAAAGTTGCACTTTTTTTTCAAAAAAACAATAATAAGTTATCCAAAATCCAAAGCGCTAACAAGGACAACGAATCGCTTTTTAAAGTAACGACATTTTTTCGCTTACAATTGAATATGATACATTACACATTAATCAACTATAATTCCATTAAGATTACAATGTTTATGGTTTGAAGTATTTACATAAAATTAGTCCTGTTTAAAGTATATAGTCCAAAAAGCGAAACGATTGACGATCTAAGCGTCTACTAAGAATAATTTATTCGTACATTTGAGTATACGGAAAACATCATAACATCTCTGAATGCATAGCAGCTATATTTGATAGAAATTAACTTATTTTTTGTTTTGCTTAATCTCACGATAGTTTAACATGTACGAGAAACAGGATTAAGTGATTGATAAGTTTCTGTTTCTAATGAATGGACCAATTATATATTTTTTCATTGTTTACGTACAAATAGTATATAAAGGATATCAAAAGATTGCATATGGTCGATTTATTTGTAGTTGAATTATGCACACACTCGAATTACGAAACTTTGATTATTTGCTTAGTTTACTAATCACACGTATTAGCGCTCCGTTCTCCTCTTTGAGACGTTGATTTTCTGCTTTCAATACATCCAGATGCTGTAAAATGAGAAAAATGATTATTAGATTATTCTGAAGAAAATCTATTCGCACTTTGTAGGAAGAACATCTATCAGATTAAGACTTTATGCAAAAAACAATTTTAGTAAAGACATGAACATATGAAAACAAAAATGAAGGAAGCAAATAGATGTGCTTTGCAAATCGAAGGCAATTTTATATGAACAATATTAAAACAAAACAATCATGGAATACAACGACAGAACAGCAACTCAGTATTATGAACGAACCATTTAGGCGCAAACAAGCAAAAACTGTTTTCAAGTCGTATAAACACTTAGAAAATATACCCAAGAAATATTTCCAAAATTTTGAACAAATAACACGAATAATTTAGATTTGAAACAAGACAAAAGTTTAATTTGCTTAAGAACAACCAGCATTTTAGAAGGCGATTTGTGATGCATTTATGGACAGTAATATGTTGGGAATATCAAATTATGTTCTTTGTGCGTCGAACGAAGAACTGCGCTATCAAATAATTGAGGATAGTTAACAATAATTAGAAATATGTTGTTAGTTCAGATCAGAGGTTCTTTGAAGAGATTCGTTGCCTAAGTCCAGTTCGAATATTACGATATTATATGTTTTTGGGTTCCTCTATTCGCAAGATTCTCAGTAAGACTCTAAAGATGCTTTCTTCCAAAATCATTCCAATTGGTTTCCGTTTCAGGTTGAGATCGATAACAAATGCTTGGTCGACTAAACCTGCTCGTTACTTCATGGTGATATGTTAACTTGTGAAAGACAATGGACCTATCAGACTTCAATAGATTTCACTGTTTCAATCAAAAAGAAGTTGAATGTTTTGTACATTAGATGGATAGCTCAGATGGATTGCTCAGCTCTAAATATACATTTATGCAGTTAATAAAATGCATAAATGTATATTAAGAGCTGAGCTGATGGGACAAAGAATATGAACAAAGAAAGGCTGTACAAACTAATTGAAATAGCTAAACGCCCCCATTCACCAACAGTAACAGTCCAAATGACCCGAGTCCATTTGGCTTGAGTCCGTTTGGTTTAAGTCCAATTTAGCTGTCATTAATTCAGAAAAAAAATAAAGCTAAACTTGAAGAAAAAAATATTTTTAATCTATTAATGGATCCGAAGCATATGAAGGAGTTTTTTTGCAATTCCAACTTGCATCTACATAAAGAAACTATAACCAAAAAGGAAGTGGCAAAAATGGTAAATTTGGTAAAAGAACTCACACTTGAGCCTTCTGATTGGCAAAATTATTTAAGAATGGATGATACGACATATAATACGTTGCTACAGTTGGTCACCCCATTTATCAAACGAAAGGGTACAAATATGAGGTTCCAGGCTTTGACCTATATTATTCGATAACTTCCAAAACAAAATCATGGCCACCACTATTCATCATGCTGAATTTTTCGATTAACTAAAATTATCACAGAAGCAGTCAATGAGCTTGTCACAGGTCAGCGTGCGAAGCAAGACTGCCACGTTGTTTGGACTGAGGCTTCAACACACACGAGTAGTCCATTTTATGGATTGTCCAAATTCAGCCTACTATTTTCCCACACACGGTTGAGCCAAAAAATGGCCCGATGGTCTGAGTCCATGGACTTTGGATTGATTGGAAATCAAATCTGGTTCCTTGAGTCCTTTCGAGTTCTCCCACACACGGTGAGATTTTGGCCTGGCCTCAGGCCATTTGGACTGATGGACTGTCCGTGAATGGAGACAGACTACAATCGAATCTCAATCCGCGAATCTCTAATAAGCTTTGAGCTTTAAAATTTTTATTGCTTAACACACTAGGATAAACGCTCAAAGAATCTCGCGAAACGAGTTTCGATTCTAGTCTGTCTCCAGTATAAGAGAAGAAAATATCAAACATAAATTCCAAAGTCACAGGTGATTTTCTTCACATTTTATACTGACGCAGATCACAATAGAATCTGGTTTCGCGAATCTCCAATGAGCTTTGAGCTTTTAAGTTTCCTTTGCTCGATACACTAGAGTAAAAAAGGTCAACGAGATTCACGAAACGAGATTTGAATGTATTCAGTCTCCAGCATAATGGAGAATCGAAGGGTTTGTTCTAATCGCAACAATCTTTTCTATCAATTCATCACAAATATGAAAATTTTCAGCTTTACCTTCACCAACAGTAATTATATTTCAAAGCTTTAGAGCATATTTCACATTTTCAAATCATTTTTTTTAGGAAGAAAACACTTGTAAGCTTGGATTAATGATGTTTGATGAATGTAAAAAATGCTTAATCCGTTTTAAGAACAGTCCTGCTAGTTGCTAAATTGGCAACGCTTGGCACTTTACTGCCGGAAGTGTCTTGTCTTTTCGTCACAAGCATTTCGATGTCAACGGACAAACTGCCCATTAGGCAAAAATACCTTGAGAATGCTACAGAATCCTGGGTTGAAGAATCATCCTGAGCAATCGGAAGACAGTTCTGTACCTCAATGAATAAAGGTCGTATCAGGCTGCTGATAAGTTTAAGCCGTGTGTAGCAACCGTTTTCACGAGCCACTGCATCATAGGGCGAAAGGCGAAATAATTGGCCGTGGAAAAAATGGCCTTACGATGAAAGAATGGTATCACTCGAGAAGCCATTGACTTAAAAAGTATCATACAGTTCACCAAGGGAACCAACTGGAATGCAGAGTACAGTGGCTTAGAGGGAGTATATGCTTGATATCACAATGGGCCTCTACGTTGTCTCTGTGTGTCTCTTTCGGGAAGACTCTCCAGTTGTCATTCCACTCCACTCCGCTCGACCTAATCAGACGACTTTGTTTTTTAAGAAATTTTCGTGTGCACAGAACAGCGATAGAGGTCAAATTTTAGACTATAACATGGCCTCAATACACGCAACAACGGTAAGTGAACGTGAGTTTTATTTCGCTCAGTTTCAGTTTAAAGCGCGAAAGGAACATTATACACATATGAGGATTTATTGGAGCGACTACATTCTCGAAAAGAAACGACGCTTCTTGGATGTGAGAAAACAAGATGGTAATGTAGTTTGAAAAGGAAACACTCATCCAGGAAAACTCTGGAAAAGAAGCGTGTACTAATGAAATACGATGATTATTGAGATATTCAATTTGTACTACAGTAATCGGGTTAATTTAAGGTATGCACTAGGTACTGGTAATGGGGACATCACTCAACAGTATTCCAGAACGCTACGAACAAGTGAAAGGAATAGATGCAAATGGATTGAGGGGTTAACAAATTATTTGGCAGATCTAAAGATAAAGCCAAATAATTTAGACGCAATGGTTGTTATGTGCATTACATGTTGATCGAGTTTGAATTTCGAGCCAAATAGGGTCCATTAAATTGACAATGACATTAGGACAGGAGTTTGAAGCAGACTAAGAGAGTATAATATAGATCATCTTATACATTTAACACATTTGGTGACACTTCGTAGCATTAAGAATAACTGCGTTAGCAATTCACCAGTTACTTAACGCAGTGAGATCATTTTGCAACTGATACCGCTCTTTAAATGTTTCGATAACTTTGAACATCTTGAGAACATATAAAGGACCGAAGAGCCAAAGCAGAAGCAACAGCGTTGGTGAAAACTATCAAATTGATTAATGTAGATTTGCTTTTTGTGAACCTGTACAGCTCTAGAGCTAGAGATGATTGGACAAAAGGATAGACTCTGAAGAAATAAATTTGAGTAATCTGAGATACGGGCATGATCACCAGCTTTGACTAATGGCATTTAAAACGATTGCAATTTTCCTTTGGGAAGAGACTTTGCTCGCAGTTATGCTAAGGCTGAAGATTATAGAAAGAGGAACACAAAATTATGTAGATAATGATTTAGCTGAAATATCAAATAGCTTAGAAATAGAAAATGATAAACCGAAAATAAAACAATTGATAAAAATTCAGAAAATCAAAAATATGCAAATCAAAGCCATGAAAGACAAAATAGGGAGGAAAAATTAATCGACAGAAAATATTGTGCGACGGATATTACGTTTAAAAATGGCAGTAGAGTGTGGAAGAGGATCAAGTTGGAGGCTGTTATGAACACGTGAAAGGCATAAAATAGGATACGTAAAAATGGTATTTCAAAGACAACATAGGATCTAATTTGCTTCTCGTACTGCCGTTCGTTAATCAGAGGTGCTATGGATAAAGTTGAATAATCGCGGCAGATTTTGAACAAAAAGCATTCATCTAGGTAAACTCTACACTATGCTAGTAGACGGAGATCAACGAGCGGTAAGCGTTCATCGTAAGGCATGTAAGAAAGATTATACTTAAAGAGTAAGATGCCAGTGATCCTCCGCTGTACAGATTCAATGGTATCAGAAAGGTAGCTGAAAAGGTAGCTGAATACTGACTTGACTACAGTGTTCAAGTTTAGAGCGAACTAGGGTAACAAATACTTTAACACATTTAGATATACTAAAAGAATTGATGCAAGAACGTATATCAAGGCCAGCCATTCGTCAGGCACTATTAGTAACGGTACGAACATGAACGTTAAATTTAAGTTGACGATCGAAAGTTACCCCAAATCAGTAAAATGCTCCACAGAGACAAGGACGAAATCGCATAATACATAAGGAATGGCATAAGTCAATGTCTTCAGAGAATAAGACAAAGCAAAACATTTGGAAACACTTAACGATAGGTAGTTTGGGTTACATCAAGTGATAAGCGAATTCAAATCTTCCTGAAGAAGCAGATGATCATCTAAGCTTTCAATTGCCCGAAATATTTTTAAGTCCTCTGCGTAAAGCAAACAAGATGACGATAAAGCATTTGGAATATCGTTGATGAAGAGGTTGAATAAGAGCGGTCCTAGTATCGACCCTTGAGGTGTATTAGAATAGGAGGGAAACGGTGAAGACGACATGCCAGAGGAGGAGACAAAACATATGCGATTAATTAGGAACGAAGATATCCAAGAAAGCAAAGGCTCACAGCTACCATAGTGATTTAATTTAAGTAGAAGAAGCTCAAGATTAACAGAATCAAATGCCTTAGACAAAACTGTGTATATAGTATTAACTGGCCAATTCCGATTTAGCTCCGAGGATACTGCATGAGTAAATTCAATGAGATTTGTAGATGTGGACCGACCTTTGACAAAGCCATGTTGCTGAGATACGAAAGCATAGCCAGGAGAGTAATAAATTTTGTTAAACACGAAACGCCCAATGATTTTGGAAAAACATGGATGGATGGAAATAGGGCGATAATTTGAGGCGACATTGCGTTCACCAGATTTGAAAATAGGAAAAATGTTTGCGACCTTTCAGGAAGC
This sequence comes from Nemotelus nigrinus, assembly GCA_947369275.1. Taxonomy (NCBI): domain Eukaryota; kingdom Metazoa; phylum Arthropoda; class Insecta; order Diptera; family Stratiomyidae; genus Nemotelus; species Nemotelus nigrinus. Next base: position 38,440,463 of record OX376373.1, on the reverse strand, counting down.
AGGAAATTTACCACAGACCTATGTTAAATAAAATTGATAGGAAAGAAAGAAGCAAGATATTTCAGAAAAAAGTTAGAAAGACCATCAGGGCCAAGAGAGTAATTGGAATCAAGAGACGTTATAAGAGATTCGACTTCAAGAGGATCTGTCGAGAGTGAAGAGACATAAGGAGGGAAATTGAAAAAAACATTATAAGAAGGGGGAAATGTTGAATCAGAGTATACTGAAGAGAAAAACAGTGCGAAGAGATCATAAACGTTCTGAGGATGAGCAGCAGTAGGCACGTCTATAACGTGGTTTCAAAGTGAGTTAGGATTAGTCAAGCCGCGTTTTATACCCGTAGTGGATTGAATTGGGATAAGTCGATCCGATAACGAAATTTTACTCGATCGGATCGACTTGGACGTTAAAAGACCCGGATCGAGGGTTTGAGGATTGAAAAATTCGAAGCCCACTTGAGTTCTATTCATATATGTGACGTTCCGATGCGATATACTTCACTTTAGTAGAACTAGCTGAATTTTCCAAAATCCACGTTAATCCAGTCGCACCAAAAGCCTACTTTGAAGTTTCATTTCACTCCGTTTCACGCCAAGTCAGTCCGGCTAATATACGAGGCTAGTGATATTATTAAATATTAGAGAGTCAGGTATATGAGGATTTTAAAGAACGAAAAAATGACCAGGATTTTTTTTGGGTCATTCAAAATCAGAGAATATTCAATGTGCGAAAAGTAGTTGCGCATGGCAAGTCTTATTTCAGTCTTGGCAACAGCACATAAACGAGAGAAATCAGCAGTTACGTTATGTTTTATTTTTAAAACTCTCGCACGTCTGCTCACCCCTTCTAGCACCAAAAAGTCGAAGGGGGTCAGTTTCGGGAGCCTGAACTCACCGGAGATGGGGGTGGGTGGGCGCCACTCGCTTCCCAATCCCGAAACCGATTATCGTCCGTCGCCCGGAAGCGAGAAGTATTGCGACGGCTTCTTGCACTAGCGGAAGGAAAATAACCCGAAAGAACACGCCAGCGTTCACAATTCTTTACAATAGTTTTATTTCCCAGAGTAGTTCGTTACTTTAACACTATTTACAATTTACGAAACGGCGCCGCGATTTAAATTTATACTTTATGCTACTTGCTCGCTCTGGATATTCACTTAAGCTTACACCATGTACAATTCTAATCTTAACCTACTTACTCAGAATCCTACTACTGTTGTTGATCGACCCTCATGCGCTCGAACGTCTGCTTCCGGACCAGGTTTCACGCCAGGATGTTTCAACCTGCTCGCACCGCAACCAATATTCTCGTAACTATCTGTGCCACGATCTTGCGCCAAATTCACTACTTCTTCCTCTTCGCCTGATTCGCTACACCATCCGCTCCGTCGATACGTTTAACGTCGTTCTCATTATCATATAACGCCAGGACCCCTTTCGTTACAGCCTAACGACCTCGCCACCTCGATTACGCCCACGATTTACTTCAGACTTTGCCAATTATTCCACCTATCGTTCGTCCGAGATCTTCATACTCATCCGCAAAAAGATTACGATCTTCGCTCCTATTCCTCTTCGAGCCACGCCAGATACGGATATATGAAATATCGAAATTTTCCGTTTATAATTTGAATACGATAGTCAGGCTACGTCTGATTCTTACCACGTCCATCCAAAAAGAGAGCGATCCATGCCTCGATCACCTCGCAGGCAACCTCGGCTCCGCTTCCTGATCCCGCTTAGACGGGATCCTAGATTGTCCGTTTGAACAAAATCCCAATGCATTTCAAATGCATTTCGGCTGCTGCATTCAGTTCCCGGTCATTGCACTTTCTTCATGCATTGCCGCAAGTGCAGTCGGTCATTGCACCTGGCATTGCGCTCAATCTATTGAAACATATGTATGGCAACGCCTTGATACGTTCCGGAACGCGGTCCGTTCCACTGGCGTTCCGCCGAACTGCCCTAGACACTTGAACTGTCAAATCCATGTTTTGTCTGTCGCCATGGCCGTTGTCGTTGACGTATTTTCCTTCATTTACCGAGTCGGTAATCGCCTTGTGTCGATCCTTCCTTCATTTACCGAGTCGGTAATCGCCTTGTGTCGATTCAGTTGAGTGTGCTGATGCTGGGCTGGATACAGTTGATGCTGTTGCTGGCGGGTCATCTTAATATGCTGGCCGCCTGCCTGTAGCGCCTTGGGATATGGGGATAAATTGTCGACTGCGCTGTCGAAATGCAGTAATCTTGTGGCAAGAGCTCCCGAACAGGTATGTAAACATTTTCCCTTCCACTACCATTGATCGTTCTTAGTTGCTTGGAGATTCTGGGAACCTGCATCACCATCTAGTACATCATTCTGGTATGATGTCATTTGATGCGCGGACGTTGGAATACGATGTAGCAGCAACCACACTCGTATCTTCGCGACGGGTGAAAAACCGATGCATCCTCCGCGTGAACGGCGATCGTATCCAAACGTTGTAACCCTTTATATATAACGAAACGGACCGCTGCACTGCTTGCTGTACCAAGACGTCGAAAAGAATATTTCTCTTTTACTTCAGTCAGGTGAGTTCTTTTGATCATATTGTTTATTCGGGACTGTTATGGGGGCGACCCAGCCCCACCCACAGCTTCGAGGAATACCGGGTCCTGGCAAATGCGCGCCTTGATTCTGATATTGGCCGTTTTTGACAGGGTTCGCTGAGACTCGAAGCTTAATCTACAATCATACAATCTGTAACCTACATTATTACCTACGATACCCTATAATCTACATTATTTCTTAGCCTACGATTTCCTTCACTGAACTCATTGATTACACCATTACTCCTTCTTCTCTTTACCGCCAGCGTGTCCGCGTCTATAGATTAACAAGAGCTTTAATCCTCTACCGATACGACTCGCGAGTATGTTCGACCGTGACACCCCCCTCTCTTCAGAGAATTCCCTGGGAATTCTCGACGTTATTTCACCACGACACCGCGTTAAACTATATACTGATTCAGAATTTGAGATTTCGGTACGCTTTGACTTCTCGTAAAATTTATTCCGGCTGTTCACATTCCCTATCTGAATTCTCGATTGCTCTTCACGTTATCTGGGTGTTACCCCCGTCCGTCGCACTGCGCGCATCCACACTAACAATCACGTATACAACTAATCATGCATGCATATTTGTCACGACTAATAGCTCTAAATAGTGTCGTTATCTGTATCTTTAACATTCCGCTATTCTAATACGACCTGAACTCGATTTTAGGATAAAAGCCAAAGGAAATCAAGGAAAGGAAAAAAAAATCGAGAAGCGCAAAACAAGACGAAAAAGGAGGCACGGGAGGAAAATAAAATATCAACTACGCCCAACAGAAGCACGGAAGTCACGCCCTATCTATGGTATATCTTTTCTTTTTTTTTTGTAACCCTTTCTTTTTTGGCACTATCTTTATCCCAGCATGTTAGTGTTAACCGTCTCGATTCGTGGCATGAACGGTGTTGGTATCTGTCTAATTTATACATGCGAAATTCTAACATGTACTGAACTTGATTTTAGGAACACTATTCCCACTACCGCCCACGGGGAAAATTGAAGGGGCAAACGCGAAGGAAACGAGATGAACACGAAAAAGGAACCCCGAAAGTAAGCACAACGAAAAGAAAAAGAACGAAGGAAAGAAAAGAGATAATAGCTAAATCTGATTCACCACCAACCTGACGGTATTGCTTTCATGTATAAACATACTAATACTAATATCCTATACAATTAACCTCTCAACTAACTTAAATCCAATCTTATCTGCCGCTTTTATCACGAATACATGGCTGAGCTACAAGTTAATTTAACCACCACCTCCGAATTATTCTAACAATCTATTGCCTTAACCCACCACCGCTTATCTATTTTAACCCACCACCACTAAGCTATCTTATCCCTAATCAACATCTCTCTAGTGCCTTTCCACTTGGTGACAAATGTCTACATAGCTCACCTTATTTCGCGATCTGGTTATTAAGCTAGCACATATTCGAGTCCCCAAATTTGCTACCATTACCGTACAAGACCTAAAGCCGGGAAAGGTATCATACACTTGCACGTGTTTTCCATATTCATGAATCCTCTATTAACCTACGACTATGTTATTCTAAAGTAACCCTTTATCGCCCTCTTATAATATAATGCCAGCTCCTAGCTAAAAGTCTCCGCTGACGCCTATAACAAATCTCCTAGCTATCTTTAGGTTCGGGAATGCATTCGACATACCGTTTAAGGTCTTTCGCATGCCACTTTCCAGCAGGTTTCCCCTTCTCGTCAACTAACTCGTAGGTCCACGCCGACGTCTTCCTTCTCAGCGTAAAAGGTCCGACGTATGCTGGGGCCAATTTCGCTGAAAAATTCTTACTGGCATCCGACAACACGTAATTCTTCCGCCAAACTCTTTGCCCTACCTGAAAGTTCTCTGCACGTCGACGGAGATCATACCGCTTTTGACTGGAAGCCGCTGCCCTCTTCATTCTCTGGCTTACCTCTTCCCGTATCTTTTTTAAATTCCTCGCATTTTTAAGTCGTGAAAACGCTACTTGTGCTTCTGCGGGTGGCTCCATTCCACCCCTAAACGTGATCATCTCCCTCCCGAAGTTTAGAAAGTAAGGAGTGAAACCCGTGACTTCATGTTTATATGTGCGCAGGGCGCACGCGATTTGAGCCAGATACTGGTCCCATACGCGATGATTGTCAGAGACATAGCAGCGCAGCATGCATTTTATGTCTTGATTTCGACGTTCTGCCGGATTTGCCTGTGGGTGATACAACGCCGTATAACTAATTTGTACCCCGTACTCCTCCACGGCCTGCCGAAATTGTCTGCCAACGAATTGTACTCCGTTATCACATACTAAAACCCGAGGGACCCCATATACCAGGAATACATTTTCCTCCAACAACCGGAAAACGGCTGATGCTGTCGCCGACCGTAATGGCAGTATCACCGAATATTTCGTGACATAGTCGATAATTGTCAAGATATAAGCATGGCCCCTCGTGGACCGTGGAAGCGGTCCGACGAGATCCACGCAAATCATCTCCCATGGAGATCTTGCTTCGCCGGTCCTAGTGGACATTAGGCCAATCGGCGCTTTACGCTCCACCTTGCACGCCTGGCATACTTTACAACTCTTCACGTACCTACTGATATCTGTTCGCATTTTCGGCCAGTAAAAGTTTTGCGTGACCCGAGCCAACGTGCGTGCGGCCCCCATATGCCCCGCCTTCGGATCGTCATGGTATCGCTTGAGTATAGCTCCCCTCTCTGCTTTAGGAACCACCTTCTTCCACTTCATGTCGTCTTCCCCACCCACTACTATTCCCGGGGATTGTTTCCACAATACATCTCCTAAAATTTTCCACTCCGAGTACCTGTCTGGGTCATCCCATACCCTATCCAGCATTTTTGAATACCACTTCTCTGGCCGCTGAGAAACGGAGATGCAATCTACCCTGTTGACCGCTCGCGACAACGCATCGGGCACTAAGTGTTCCTTCCCCCGCCGGTGGATTACTTCAAATTCAAATTGCTGAAGTCTCACCGCCCACCTTGCTAATCTGCCCGTCGGATCCTTAAGATTGTTAAGCCAGACCAGTGAATGATGATCAGTAATAACCACGAACCTGGTCCCCTCTATGTAGGGTCGAAACTTCTCGACAGCCCACAACACGGCTAAACACTCTCTTTCTGTCACGGAGTATTTCCTTTCTTGTTTTGAGAGCGCACGACTCAGGTAGCACACCACCTTCTCACCCGTTGGGTGTGCCTGGCTTAATACGGCCCCTATACCCACGTCTGACGCATCCGTCTGTACCTTGAAAGGAAGTGTAAAGTCGGGGCACGATAATACTGGTGCCGTTGTGAGCCTTTCTTTACACGCAGCAAACGCACGGGCAAACTCGTCAGTCCACTCAAACTTGCGACCTTTTTTCAACAAATCGCTTAGAGGCGCCACCATAGTTGCGTGATCCGGTATGAAACGGCGGTACCAGGACACCATCCCCAACAATTGTCTGATCTGCTTAACGGAAGTGGGACGTGGGAACTCTTTCACCGCTTTCACCTTTTCGGGGTCTACATGTAGGCCCTCGACGTCAACCAGGTAGCCAAGATATTTCAATTGCGCCCTGCAAAATTGGCATTTTTCTCTCGAGACACGCAATCCCGCTTCTCTCAACCGAACAAATACTTCTTTCAGCACTTCCAAATGCCGCTCAAACGTCTCGGTTACAATTATTACGTCGTCAAGGTACGTAAAAACGAAGGGTTCGAGTGTGGGCCCCAGAACCGTGTCCACTAATCTTTGCCAGGTGGCCCCCGAATTGTGTAGACCAAAGGGCATACGTCGGAACTGAAACAGACCTCTCCCGGGCACTGTAAAGGCCGTGTACTGTTGAGACTCTTTGGACATTGGCACCTGCCAATATGCCGATTTTATGTCTAAGGTCGACAGATACTTCGCGTTGCGCAGTTTATCAAGGGTTGCCGTGATATATGGTATCGGGTACGCGTCCTTTTCCGACACCGCATTAAGCTTCCTGAAATCCACGCAAAATCGGAAGGATCCATCTTTCTTCCGTACCAGAAGTATGGGAGAGGACCAGGCGCTCGTCGATGGTTCCACCACTCCCATTCGTAACATCTCGTCCAATTCCACATTGATCTGTTTTTGTACCGCTGGCGAAACCGGATAATACCTTTGTTTGATCGGTGGTGCCTTTGTCTTGATGACATGGCATACCGACTTCGCGCAGCCCAGACCATCCCCCATCAACGCAAATTGCTCCTCCAGCAGTTCCGACAAGGTCTTGGCTTCATCTGCCGTCAGGTGAGACCAACTCCGCAGCGTCTTTCCCGGCATCGTTGCTACAGCGGCTACCGAAGTCCACTGCTGTCCCTTCATATCGAGGACTACTCCGAAGCATTTCCAGAAGTCTATCCCCAATATTAACTCTTGTGGCACCGACGGGATCATCAGCACCTCCAACTCATGACCACGACCGTTGAGTTCAAACATCATTCTCGCCGTCCCTGTCACCGGGCACATTTCCCCATTAGCCAGCCTCACTTCTTCGATCTCGTTTGGGGTCAGGGTTGCGCCTCTTCTCCTTAGTCGAACCCATCCCTTCTCCCCCAAAATCGTGCGACTTGCCCCCGAGTCCAGCAGGCCCTCCATCGCTATGCCCATCACCTTCACCTGCAGATGCGGACGATTATCCTGGCTGCACTTCGCTAGAGCGTAACCCACCGTCGAAGAGGATGCCCTCTGTTGCGGCCTCTTTGAAGTGCTCGCTCGACCGCCTAGCGAGCACGTCGGTCGTTTCCCGCCGCCGGTGGATCTGATCGTTCCCGCGGCCCCTGTTCGTTCGCCCTCGCTCGGCAGACAGGGCATGTGGCTCGCATAACCCCCTGCCGACCACACCCGAAACACCGCCGCGGCTCAGGACACTCCCTCGATACATGCCCATCTCGCCTGCAATTCCAGCATTTCACTCGACCCTGTTCTGCCATCACCGCCACCTGCTCTACCCTTTCTACACCCACGTAGGCCAAATCCGGCTCCAAACAGCGTCTGGATCGTGTCGTGGGTGGCACAAATGCTGCCACCGACACCCTCATCGCATCCACAGTGCGACCCATCTTCACCAATTCAGCTACTGTCGTCACCGGTGTCAAGCACAACTGTTGCTGATAGAATGGTGTTATATTCCTGCGCAATATGCGCAGTTTCTCCTCTTCTGTATAGCTAGTTGTCAGCCGGCTAAATAGTCGCTCCATCATTGCGACATAAACCCCCATAGATTCACCCTCCCCTTGCGTCCGTCTCCTTATCTCTTCCCCCAGGCGATCCTCGTAATCCAGAGGTAAAAACTCCGCCTTCATCTCCCGTACAAGTTCGTCCCACGACGACACCAGCTCCCGATTAGCGCGGAACCATATCAAAGCCCGCGAGTCGAACAGCTCTACGGCAGCCCTGAACAACTGCGGCTTCGACAGGCCCCTTGCCTGACGCAACTCCTCGACCCGTTCGAGGAAGGCGTTTATGGATCCCGACGAATCTCCACTGAATTTGATGCCCCATTTAGCCACCTCCGCTGGGCTCGCTCCTCTTGCCTCCTTCTGCACGGGTACCATCTGCTCGTGAACGCCTGTCTCTCCCTCATCATCGGTGGAATCTCCGGTCTTTCCAACCAGTGTCCCCATCGCCAGGATGAGCCTGTTTCGTAATTCCTTCACGCTATCCTTCTGCTCCTTAGTGATTGCGCGCATATTGGCCAGTCGCCGAAAACCGAACTCCGTCTTCACTTTCGCCTTCACGAATTCTGATCTCGCCCCATCGCCTGAAACTCTGTTAACCAAGTCCTCTATCTCGGTCACCTTAGCCAGCATCTCCGCGTGGTCTACTTCAAACTCGAAAGGATAGTCGGGTTCAACATAAGACCTATCCAATGCTGACTCAGACCTTAGTGTAGCCCTCAACGTCTTTCTCATCGCGTCAACGGTGTCTGCTGGAAACCCACGGATGGCGAGCTCATAAATGAGCTCGTCTTTGCTCAGACGATCTACCAAGATCTTCATTCTTTTTCCGCCAAGAAAAGACAACCCTCCCGAGCAAAATATTCCCTGAACGTTCGCGAAACACAAGATACCTCACTAACAACCGAACCCCCACCTGGTACTCAATATCTACGATAAAACCACGTATTCTACGTCGATAACCTAGGAAAGAACGGCCTCTTACTAATTAAACTATTCTATTCCGCACTCACACTTCAGTCACCATTAATCCCATATAGTTCGCCTATATACATTCACACACGTTCCTTTTATTTTTTCTTTACGACACGCACCTTGATTCACCAAATCCAGAATTCAAATAGTTTTTCTTTTGTATTATGTTTTCAAAAAGATAAATAGATATAGATATATGATAATATCATGAGAATAGTTCTATCCACTTTTACGAATTCAAGCTTCAAGAATATTCACATCAACATCGAAATCGTGATATTGCAGCCGTTATCGCGTGAATTACTCCCAAATCTATCTTTAAAATTACTATGACTATCGATTTTACGCGCCTAACTGCCTTCCCACAATTTGGGACTTGGCTTGTAAAATTTTTCCGCGTACCGTTAGCCGTTATTAGGCCCCACGTTGGGCGCCAATTTGTTACGTTATGTTTTATTTTTAAAACTCTCGCACGTCTGCTCACCCCTTCTAGCACCAAAAAGTCGAAGGGGGTCAGTTTCGGGAGCCTGAACTCACCGGAGATGGGGGTGGGTGGGCGCCACTCGCTTCCCAATCCCGAAACCGATTATCGTCCGTCGCCCGGAAGCGAGAAGTATTGCGACGGCTTCTTGCACTAGCGGAAGGAAAATAACCCGAAAGAACACGCCAGCGTTCACAATTCTTTACAATAGTTTTATTTCCCAGAGTAGTTCGTTACTTTAACACTATTTACAATTTACGAAACGGCGCCGCGATTTAAATTTATACTTTATGCTACTTGCTCGCTCTGGATATTCACTTAAGCTTACACCATGTACAATTCTAATCTTAACCTACTTACTCAGAATCCTACTACTGTTGTTGATCGACCCTCATGCGCTCGAACGTCTGCTTCCGGACCAGGTTTCACGCCAGGATGTTTCAACCTGCTCGCACCGCAACCAATATTCTCGTAACTATCTGTGCCACGATCTTGCGCCAAATTCACTACTTCTTCCTCTTCGCCTGATTCGCTACACCATCCGCTCCGTCGATACGTTTAACGTCGTTCTCATTATCATATAACGCCAGGACCCCTTTCGTTACAGCCTAACGACCTCGCCACCTCGATTACGCCCACGATTTACTTCAGACTTTGCCAATTATTCCACCTATCGTTCGTCCGAGATCTTCATACTCATCCGCAAAAAGATTACGATCTTCGCTCCTATTCCTCTTCGAGCCACGCCAGATACGGATATATGAAATATCGAAATTTTCCGTTTATAATTTGAATACGATAGTCAGGCTACGTCTGATTCTTACCACGTCCATCCAAAAAGAGAGCGATCCATGCCTCGATCACCTCGCAGGCAACCTCGGCTCCGCTTCCTGATCCCGCTTAGACGGGATCCTAGATTGTCCGTTTGAACAAAATCCCAATGCATTTCAAATGCATTTCGGCTGCTGCATTCAGTTCCCGGTCATTGCACTTTCTTCATGCATTGCCGCAAGTGCAGTCGGTCATTGCACCTGGCATTGCGCTCAATCTATTGAAACATATGTATGGCAACGCCTTGATACGTTCCGGAACGCGGTCCGTTCCACTGGCGTTCCGCCGAACTGCCCTAGACACTTGAACTGTCAAATCCATGTTTTGTCTGTCGCCATGGCCGTTGTCGTTGACGTATTTTCCTTCATTTACCGAGTCGGTAATCGCCTTGTGTCGATCCTTCCTTCATTTACCGAGTCGGTAATCGCCTTGTGTCGATTCAGTTGAGTGTGCTGATGCTGGGCTGGATACAGTTGATGCTGTTGCTGGCGGGTCATCTTAATATGCTGGCCGCCTGCCTGTAGCGCCTTGGGATATGGGGATAAATTGTCGACTGCGCTGTCGAAATGCAGTAATCTTGTGGCAAGAGCTCCCGAACAGGTATGTAAACATTTTCCCTTCCACTACCATTGATCGTTCTTAGTTGCTTGGAGATTCTGGGAACCTGCATCACCATCTAGTACATCATTCTGGTATGATGTCATTTGATGCGCGGACGTTGGAATACGATGTAGCAGCAACCACACTCGTATCTTCGCGACGGGTGAAAAACCGATGCATCCTCCGCGTGAACTCGCTTCCGGGCGACGGACGATAATCGGTTTCGGGATTGGGAAGCGAGTGGCGCCCACCCACCCCCATCTCCGGTGAGTTCAGGCTCCCGAAACTGACCCCCTTCGACTTTTTGGTGCTAGAAGGGGTGAGCAGACGTGCGAGAGTTTTAAAAATAAAACATAACGTAACACAGCATAGTCTTGGTCAGAATGAGAGCTTAAAAATTTACTACAGCAGCAATACGGTATCCAGAGTACGTTCGAAACTATCGGTAAACCATGGAGCATCATAACGCTTACGCAAGCGGAACTTTGGAGTACGAGAGGTGATTAACTCGAGGAGAATAGTATAGAATTTCTTAGCTACAATATCGACGTCTAGTTCTCGAAACAAGCTAGTTGAGCGAGTTGAAATTGAAAGCTAAGGGGTCAAAATTAGTTGTTTTTTTTAAGTTGAAACAAGACTTATTCGAAAACCCAGCACGATTAGATAGGTTAACGTTTTCGGATTATGTAAAGGAAGCAGTTCCTTCTTGCAAACATCTTCAGTCAGCCAGTTTTGCATTAAGCAAATAATGTAATCAAAGGCTAACGTAGAGTTGAACCTGATCTCATCTGTTTCGGTGCTCAGGCCACGGATGTTCTGATAGTAGACTTTTTGTTTGATTTTTATATTGGAGAACTCTTTGGTCCTTTGGGAATTTTCATAAAGCATTCCATAAATAAAACGCATCAGTTCCAGCCGTTACTATTATTTTTCATGATGTTTATTCATGATTCTGCAGAGTATCAGGTGTTAGCTCATTGCAAAAAAATTAAAGCATACATTATATATCAACAAAATATATTCAGTGCGATTATTTCGGGAGTGCGTTCAGATCGAAATTAAATTCTCAAAAAATATTGATGCATAAAGGAATAGTTATGTGTGAAGTTAAAATTAGGATATCTTTAGCCCTTTGACCTCGTTTTGAAAACGAGACAAATATGTGAATTGAAAGCCGATAAGGTTTTGAACATGGCTTTGATAACGCTTGGCCATTTTCGATGAATGTAAGGCAACACTACAGCTGGCATGTGAAAAAAATCTTTCAAAGCATCGAATCTACTGAAAAGTTTCAGCTTTTTGTGAAAAAATGCAAACAATTGATAATTTTGTTGCTTTTTCTACCCTGCCTGGATGAGATGTTCGAAATCTTGGATCCCCCAAAAACGATAACCTTTCACCAAATTACGTATTTTGTGAGCACCCGAAATTTGTGTTCGCGAGAACTGACGATCAAATCATCAGATCGAACTGAAATTCACAGGATGTATTGTTCTTATTTAGCACGATGTTTGATAGCAGTTATTCAAAATCGTGCGCAGCCCTTCGTCTGTAATGTCAACTTCAAATACCGTCCATCAAAAAAAAAAACAATATCTTACTACATTATTTCTAAATTCATGCAGTAGGTTGCTCTTAATGTCAGCGAAACCCAGAAAGATATTTGGCTACAAAATTGCTAACTACAAAGAGATGCTGTCAATAAATTTTGAAATTGCAACCACAGTGCAGTGAGCACGGTTTAAAATGTTGAATTGTTTTTGGGCGGCAACTGTAAAACATCTTTCTACCTCTATAACTTCCGATGCAGTCATCGTATTGAAACGAGATTCACAGAGTAAATTGGAATTAAAGAGAAGCAGATTTGATATACTTTTTGTATTGGTGCTAGCGAAGAGGCCATTTTGTCGTTATTATACCCAAAGATACTACCATTACATCTTCAGATGATAAACATCTTCGAACGGAAAAAAAACAGCAACTGTCTGAATTTTTACGGCATTGAAATTTTTGTGGACTTTTTGTTCCTGTAGCTTCCGATGAAATCAACGCCACCGACAATTTGGCCACTTGCGCTCTGAAAAGTGCTATCATTAAATTTTCATATCTGTGAGTACGTGTACAAGAAATAGATTTAATAAACATTTCTTTGAAGGTTCAAAGACAGGTACGGACGAGGGACCGCATACCGGCTTTAAGTTAGCCTAGGTCTGATTAAGTACCGAGTCTAATCACAGACAAAGTTAGGCGTGAAACTACCTCCATCCCCAAGATTCCAAATAGAGTGTGGAAGACCAACATCACTTTTGTTTGAAGCGCAATGCAGTGGAAAATGTTTAGGTCATCTTTTAAATATTCAAAATGTTTAAATTAGGTGTTTAAACATTTAATAAATTTGCTGGATATTTTCCTGACCAAATCAGTCATGACACTAATAACATGAAATATGAATTCAGCTTTTTTGATGCGTATCCGATTTTGGATTGTTCAACAAGAAATCTTTTTAGTAGTCCTAACACTAAACTATTTTTTTCATATTCAATCTTTGAAATTGTCCTTTCGAATGATTTCAAGTAGCATAAATAATTTTAAATAGGATAGATTTCAAAGACCTATGATGAAAATTCTGGATATTTGATTTGGAAAAGTAAACATTAAACTTGAAAAGTGATTTTATTGCAATAAAAAGATATTTCACCTAAAAATGAGATTAAAATAGATTTGGAACTATTATCTACTTGAAAAGATGTGTTTCTGGAATGTTATGGATTTCGAATGAAATAGATTGTGATATTTGATATTTAATTGGATTTGCATTTTAAGTGCTGATTTAAAATAGATATGTTTCGATAGGTTTTTGATAGAAAAGTGAACTTGTTGATACCTCTTTTCGATTCAAAAGATATCAACTTTAGCTTTCTTGAAAGGATCATTCGAAAATTGAATACTTTTGTACTTTTTTGCACTTTGAGGGCAGCAGGTTTGACGTTAAGCTAATTCATTATGTACAGTGCCGGTAAAAATGATAAGACACCCCATGTTTTTCAAGAAATCGTAAAATAACAAAACAATCCCAGGAAGCTGTGTATGTATCTGAGATTGCCGCACCACATTACGTTTACCTGGGTAATTAGCCGGGGATTTTTCGAATAACATACGGAGTAATTAATGAAAGTTGAATTTCAGGTAGGTAAAAAAGATAAGACAGCAAGGAAAAACCATTCTTTTTTTTCGGGTGTGAACGTTTGTCCTGTAAAGAATACGAAAAGTATTTAAAGAATTGGATTTGAATATTTTAAGGTGAGTTTTTACTAGTTTTGTGTTGTGGGCTCGTGACAATGGGTAGAGCAAAGCAGTTGACTGCCGAAGAAAGGAATATTATAAATAAATTACACGGCGAAGGAGAATCCATAACAGAAATTGCTCGAATTGTAATGCGAAGCAGATGTGCGGTCCGCAACTTTATTCGGAATCCAGAAAATCATGGCAAGAAGAAGTGAAAAGGGCGGCCAAGAGCAGTAAGTCCTCGGTCCGAACGAAGGATTATTCGATTAGCCTCTAATTCTACACTCACCGCACGACAAATCGCGGCTAAAGCGGGTGTTGAAACGAACATCAGAAATGTTCGAAACATTATCGCGCGAGCAAAGTATCTCAAACGCCGTAAATTGCAAAGAAAACCGCCTCTCACCGAACAGCACAAAAGGGCCAGACTGGCATTTGCTGAAAGCCACTTGCGTTGGAAGAAAAAATGGCGTCGTGTTATTTTTACAGACGAAAAGAAATTTAATTTGGACGGACCCGGCGGTTTTAGCTATTATTTCCACGACATAAGGAAAGAAACGAGAGTTTTGAGCAAGAGACAGCATGGTGGCGGAACTGTAATGGTTTGGGCTGCTATAGGATACAACGGACGGTCAAACATTCGGTTTTTAACTGGAAAAATAAACAGCTTACGATATGTGGAAATGCTTCGTGAGGAGTTTGACAATAATTTGGCAGAAATCGCGGATGAACCGTTTATTTTTCAGCAACATAATGCTGCAATTCACAATGCAAACGTTGTTAAACAGTATTTTCAACAGCAACAAATTGATGTTCTCGATTTCCCAGCAAGGTCTCCAGAACTAAATATAATCGAAAATTGTTGGGGTCAACTGACCCGAATCGTTTACGCTGAATCGAAACAATTCCAAGACACAAAGGAATTAGAAAAAGCTATTACCTCTGCATGGGCCCATTTTTCGAGAAAATATGTTCGAAAATTATATAAAAGTCTACCAAAAAGAATTATAGAAATTATAAAAAAGAGAGGAAGCTCAATAAAATATTGAAATATTACAAATAGTTGCGTTTCATTACTTTAATATTATTCTAATATGGCACAAATGTAATGTGTCTTATCTTTTTTACCTGCCTGAAATTCAACTTTCTTTAATTACTCCGTATGTTATACGAAAAATCTTCGGCTAATTACCCAGGTTAACGTAATGTGGTGCGGCAATCTCAGATACATACACAGCTTCCTGGGATTGTTTTGTTATTTTACGATTTCTCGAAAAACATGGGGTGTCTTATCATTTTTACCGGCACTGTATATCTTACTAATTTCAATCTTCAACTTCTTCATCTAAATTGGTTAAATCTCTTTTTAAGTATCAAGAATTGTTTCACATCGCCGGAGTATATTTATACATTTGAAGGGGAAGTTATAAAATTACTTGAAATTGCTATGGAAATTGGTACAGCTCATTTAGGAACGATTTTATTTTGGAGTAACTTGGAAATGCTATGTCACTAGTCGATCGCGCTTACTAGTTGATATTCATTTTTTTTTTTAATAGACTCTTTAGCTTCAAACATAAATGAAAAAAGCTAAACAACATAAAATCGTGGCTTAGTTAATGAGAACTAAAAGAGCTACGTATACTATCTCAGAATATTTGAGGAATTGGTAAGCAGACAAACCACATTACATTTTGGTCAATCAGAGGGTAGAATCGTTTGACTATTATATAAAACAAACTTAAATTTCATTATCACTTTTTATTTTTCTCATCGATACTTTGCAATACAACAAAATTGTTTCACTTGCAGCATCATTCCATACCGCATCAAGTTCGTTAAACCTCCACCAGCATCGAAAGTTCAACCAGTTGTAGCTGTTCCATGCAACTATCTTAACACTTTTTAGATTATCGTTATGCATATCGAAAATGTAAAGTGTATAAAATGTACTCGTGCTCATCCTTCATAGATATGTTTTATTTCTTCTCTGTTTTTTTTACAAAATGAAGGCTGTCTTAAGCTCTATACAAAGACCAACTTGAATTGTACAGAATTTGACTACACAAAACATAGTGACTATCAAAAAGTTCATTTACAATGCAATGATGATATAATAAGAAATCAACGACTATACGAAAAAGTACGTAAATACATAAGTAGGTATGCACATTATTATTACAGATAGAAATTCAATAAAACAAATGTAAGCATTCTCATCTCCATACCGAATCAAATCGATCATCAATAATCCTCGCTTTGAAAGAATTCTTTTCCAAATTTTTGCGGCATATATGTTTAAACTTCCTTTGGCGTCGCTTATCTTTCATCTTTTACATCTCGAAAGCTTCTACTGCTTTTTATGTAATACAAAGTCATACTATGATTTTTTTTGCTATAATTTAAATTCAAGCACTACACTTTCTTTGGAATATGAAGAATTAACCATTGCTGTAAACAACGACGATGAAGAATTTCGAAATACGAAGATACGTTCTGATAGAATGGGCTATAAATAATGCTACATTTTCCTAAATCTTATTTTACGACGTGTTTTTGATATAGTTCGCAGTTGAACAGCATTCGATATATTTTCGAAGATATACATATGAATGTCTATTAAATGTATGTAACGGTTCGTCATGCTAAAAATCCAAAATGGAACAAACGAGCAATTCATTTCTTGTTCTGCTGTTGTTGAGCCGAATTCGTTAGTTTTGACACAACTCGAGTTAAGGCTCGATTCTCGGCTCGCAGTCGTTCATTTTCAGTCTTATATTTTTGTAGTTGCTATACGATGCGAAAAATGGTTAATTTATTAAAAGCATAGTATCTAGGTTTTGTTCAGATTTTAACTTTTCTCTGTGCGCAATTGATTAGATTCGTTAATTGGTAGAATGTTCTTTTATTAGCACAGGTTGATTGTTTCTTGTTGTGTTATAGTTCCAAGTCCGTGCAGTTTTGTTAAACATTACAAATGAAATCACACAATGTAAAATATCAAAGAGCTTAATGATGCATTGAATGTGTAAGTTTGTGGGTGGTTCGATGTGATTGGTTCAAGAAGACTAATTATTAAATTGCAAATTTAAATAAATTTTAATTACTAAATTTACATTCACACTATTTGAAAATGATTAGATTGTATGGCCTTACCGCATTTATATGACTTTTCACCAAATCACTTAGCCAAATTATTTTATTTGTTGTATTAATGTTACTAATTATGTTAACGAAAGAAAAAAAAAAGACTTGGGCTTAGTAGAGAATATACAAAACATTGTAATTCAAAAACCGCATAAGAGAAACTGGCATCAATATTTGCACGGTCATTTTAATATTGCCCATACCATCAAGAATTAATATTAGAGCCAGCAGACAAATTTATCAAAGCCGTTAAATTAAAAAGTTAAGAAACACATTTTTCAAGTTTCACAACATAAAATCGACGTTCCACTTGACTCAAAGTTTTTAGCTTATTACTTATTCGTATTATATTTTCTTTCACTTATTCGTATATACATATTCGTATTTTTAAATCAGGACCTATTAAATTCACATTCTGTTGAAAAATCTTAGCTTCAAAATTTTTCTTTTCAAAAAATTGCCAGCAAGTTATTTTAGGGATTTAATTACAAGTCCTGATTTAAAAATTAGTAAATTATCAAAATATTTTTTTTCAATTTTAAGGTAATAATATGGACACAATAGTTAGCACAACAGATGCTTTAATTTGCACTGACAATTAACCCTAGAATGGTACAGATGAGTAAATTTTACTCACATAGGGTATACATTTCGTCGCGCACCAGCCAGTTGGCCACTCCGACTGCCATGAGGATAGAAGCTATATAATCTTTTTATGTTTAATGATAAAATAAAAAATGTACATAATACTATTGTTGCCATCTTTTTAGTAAAAACATGTACCTAAAATCATGCAAAAATTTACCGTACCATTCCAGGGTTAAACATCGATTAGCTTGCTATCGCTTGATATCAATTAGCGATTAATATCGATTAGCTTCGAGGAACTAAAACGTTTTAGCTGAATTTTAGCGAAAAATTAGCTTTTAGGGTTAGTGAAATTCACGAACTTATTATTTGACCTCGATAATCTAGAGATCTTATCTTTTGGCTTTAGAAAAGTTTCAAAAACATTGGTTGATGAACCAATACCAGTTGTTGCTTATGCTTAGAAAAACACCAACTGAATACAGGCGGGCTTCGATTTACGTCGCCTCGATTTAAGTCGTTTCGATTTACGTTGTCTTACTTTTTAATTCCGAGTTTCGATTTACGTCGGCAAAATTTCGATATCTTTTTTTTCTGTGCATGAACATTTGTGGGAATTTCCTTCGTTCTTCATTCTTACTACCTGAAATGTACACCTGTACAGTAAACAAGGAAGTGGCGCATAACGAGGATTCACCGATAGCATTGTTCAAGAATCCAGATGCCATTAGCTATCCGAAGAAGAAAAAGTTGTCTGAAAATGTTTTCCAAAAATGAAGTGGTAGAATTTGTAACTTCTAATGAACAACCCCTATCTACCGAAGAACTTTTAGAATATTTGAGCGATCATCAGAATCCGAAGAACGCACGCTGAAGACTATAGGTGCGCATTAACATTAACAAAAATGTCAAAAGCCATCAACTTTTTCTATCAATCGGTAAATATCTTTGAGTCTTGCGATCCGGATAAAGGGAGATTTACAGTATTTCGCGAGGGTGTAAATAAAAGTCTTGGAGTTTACAAAAAACTTTAAATGTTGCTTTCCATTAATACAAAATCATTCTACGGAACACGGTTTTCATTTCCGTGGACTACATTTCTGTTGGATTCGATATACGTCGTTTCGATTTACGTCGCGTTTTCCCGGTCCCGAAAACGATGTAAACCGAGGCTCACCTGTATAACATGTACTAAATTAATTTTATTTTTGAACGGCACTATCGCAATTCAATAGTATTCAGGTTTTTTTGGTTCAGAACCCCACCGTTTGAATTTTTAATGTGGGAAAAAAACACATACTGATGTTAAGACAAATATATTACTTGCAAACTTATCTTAAAAGATGAGCCTGCTATGCAAAATACAGAGAACCATACAGCTGTGCTAACTGTGATGAATTGCATACCATCAACAGCTGCGTTGTATACGCTTTATATAAGCAACAAGGTAGTTTTTCAGAAAGATTTATGAAGAGGAATTCTATCGCGTGATAAGAAAATATGATAAGAAAATTCGAAACCTTATTCGAGAGATATCTCTTGCGGAAGAAGGTTGCGATCCGTAGAATATCTGAACTAGTTTTGACCTTAATGTTTTATCGGTTGCTACTCGTGATTTCTTAAAAACCGATATTGGTTTCTTAAAAACCGATATCAATAATTGAGCGTTCGCGAATCGAATAAGTTTGTATACTACATAATTCGAAACCGATAGCTGACGTCTTACGACGGGCCAGCCCCGGTGCCATGTAAAAGTTTACCAGTCAGTTAAAACAAATTCGGATATTCGTCATGCAATTGTGACTACAAAAATATTCATAATGCAATGCAATTTTTCGAATGACATACATATGTAGATTTTAAATGGACGATTCTTTGGTAAACTCTAAGAATTCGTTCAAGGTCATTCACTGTAAAATAGTTTAGCTATACCAGCAAGAGATCAGATGGGATCGTTGAGGAATATCGAAAATTCATTATAAGAATACTTCTGACGTAAGAAAGAAACTTAAACAATTGCTACCATATGAAATACGATGACGATAAAATACAATCTGCAGATACCATCTGTGCGCTTTGAAATTATCAATTAAAAGTGCATCATTTAATTGCTGGCATGCATTGCTCTCATAATTTCACTATTTTCAATCTTCCAATAATATTGATAACTATCTTTTTTTTTGCATCTTTTTTTGCAAAACATTAATTTTTGCTTTTAAAAGATCGATAAATTGAGTAAAATTTTACAAATATCGATATTTGTTTTTAAGTATTTGTTTTTAAGTATTTATTAGCGGAAAAAACTATTTGTTAAAATGTATTTTGCAGCACAAAACTAATTCGATAAGTACATCGCCAATAGCTTAATAATAGGAACTAGTAACAAAAATGCAAAACGAGAGATGAAAAATGTCAAAAAAGTATAGGTACCTAACAGTTGATACTAGCATTTGTTTTGTTTTGTTTTTAGAACCGAAATCAATAAGGAATAATATATATACCATCATCTACACCAACCTCTTACACCATCATCTAACTAAACATGTATAACAGCATTTCCCAAACGATAAAAGCCTCTTCTCAGATGAAAAAATTATTTTCCCAAATGAAAAAATCGCTTTCTGACGTGAAAACATCTCTAATCCAATAAAAAAAATTCCAAGCATATAAAAAAATGCTGACACCCAAAAGTTAAAAGATTCAGTGTTCTTAATAGGTATTTAAACAAAAATTTAAATTTAAAAAAAAATGTAAAGCAGTTCCACGATCTCCGATGAAAGTTTCACAAAGACGTTCATGACGTTATTTGTACCATCAATTGATGTTACGGGCGATAGCGCTCTTCCTGCGATTTCCACCAGTGCCGGACATGTCCATTTTTGACCAAAAGTGCCCGCACCGAATACTTAATTTAAGGGGGTAGTGCCGGTTATAATTTTGAAAGAAAATCAGTTTTTTGTTTTTTTTTGCATTTTCCAATTTATTATACCTTCAGAAACCACGTCTCAAAATTTTATTAAGATATTCCCAAAAATAAACAAGTTATGGCAGTTTACGGCAGACCGCTGCTTTTAATTACTGCGAAAAAAAAAGATGAAAAGCGCATAAGTCAGGCAGAAAAAGCGGCAAAGGAAGCGCGTTTGGCAAAAAAAAACTGCCCAACTGCACGAGCAATTGGTTTATGTGGACTCAAGAATACTTATGTATGGTCCAGAGATTGCAAACTGAGCAATTAAAAGTGATAAAAACATATTTTTTAAATAATATTCAATAAATAAATGGAAAAAAAAACTTTAAACGCGTTTTTCTCGAAATTACGTTTTTTCAAACTGCGGACACTTATTCTCCGGATTGGCCGAACCAATTTAAGTCAAATTTGGGGCACTACTTTATTCAATTATCTTGTGTCGTAATCTACCCCAATATTGGCCAAAAGTTAACCCCAAAAAATTGGGCAAGTGAAACAAAGTGAAAAAAAACTACGATTTTTCGAAAAATATTTTCAAACAACCGCCATTTTTTTTTGATCATTTTTTTAAAAATATTGTGGTAGATTAACACGCAAGAAACATTCCTCTTTAAAATGCGGTTTGGTTTTTTTGTTTCAGATTCTTCATTCCTGAGATTATCTGTCCGCAGTATGACGAGGCATTTTTCGAGACGTCAACTTTGGCGCACTCTATAAATAAGTAGAAGAACGAAAAAAATAAAAAAATATTTTTTTTGTAATCTTCAAAACGTGTTTATTACCCATGCAAATTTTAAAATTTATACAAAATAAAGGAGGTGAACACACAAATATTGAAAATTAGACTGTTTTTTAGCATTCTAACCGGTACTACCCTCTTAATATTTAGAATGGTATAGAATTAGTAGTAGAATTAATTTAATATTTATAATACTGTTAAGTATAACGGTAATACAAACTTCCGGATGAGAGACACCCGTGCTGCTTCAATGGCAATATCTTATGCCTTGTATGTTTTTGCGTAGTCCATTGCCACATAAGTACCCCTCATTGAATTTGGTAGTTTTTCAGAAATCTTAGGAAAAAATGCTAAAAACAATTTTTTTTTTCAAGTATTACTTTCCCAAAGTGTAACTACTGCAGTAGCTACCAGTGTTCCTTTTTTCAAGGGAGCTTTACTGCGACATGAGTTCAGGTAACTCATCGATAAAAATGAGGCATTCGCGTTTGTTGCAGTGCTGCCAGATAGACGCTGCGGCTTACCCCCAGACAATTCCTATTTATCCCTAAAATTACCCGAAGTAGCCATAGTGACGTCCTTTCCGAGAAATTTTTCGGCATTCTCAAAAACCAGATTATTTAAGTGTAAATTTTGTGTTTAAGACTGCCGTCAAATGAAGTAAACGTTTTTAAAGTGAGGTGAAACTTTTCACCACTCACCACTAATTTTTTTCCTGGGTGCGTTGTATTCACTCAAAAAAAATTAATTCCGAAAGGTTTGTTATCGACGGAGTCGCGAAATAGACTAATTTCAGAATGCCCAAAACAGAACCCTGAATATATTTTGTCCCTATTTGTCCCCTGAATCTAGGGTTAAATTCCTTAATATGGCAGCACCGGCTTGTAGGGTATCCAGAAACTGAATTCCAATGCAAATTGTTTGCGGGTTTCTCTATGTTCCACCGAATTCATGCGATCCACTTCAACCGACGGGTTTTCGAGAATAATCACAAGCTCTCCAAAACGTCTGTTTATACTGCCCTACTAAGCATAAAGGTTCTATCCGCATTTTTTCTCATTTTTGAGTCAATTCCGGATTCGAAAGCTATTTACTCCATTGCATATTTCTACAAAATTTGAAAAACCTATCTTTGTGAAAGTATGTTAAAATCAATATTGAAAAACGCACTCTTCATATACCAGTACAAATCAAAACACAAATCAGTGAATATCTCGAAAGTACTAAAATGTAGATAGAACCTTTATGCTTAGAGGGCAGTATAGTACACTTGCTGAAATTGGGAGCTAACAACAACATTAGGGTGAAAGATTGGCAGGCTTCGACTACGTACTCAATTTATTTTCGAGCGTCAGGTGCAATAACCTTCCGCATGCTCCCTGTTTTTTCAGTTTAGACAATTCTGATTTGTTTTTGTTGTATGCTTTTAACACCGTTTTAGCAGTATTGATAATGCCAGCTTTGTTTGCGGTATCCTTAACACTGAAGCCTTCTTCGTACATATTTATAAACATTTTTTTCTGTGCCGGGATAATCCGGTTGTTCTGCTTTCGTTGAGTACAAGCGTGGCGTATCGCTTAATAATTCGAAATTTTTCTTCGATTATAGAGGAACTATATTAGATGGACCTATTTGTGAAATTCATATGAATCTCTTTGCGAAATTTTCTGCAGCGATCGCGGAGATGCCAGACATTTTTTAAAAACTTAAACATAAATTATGAGTACAATTGCTTTTTATTCAAATAATGCTCTCTGAGTTTCTGAGCTTTTGATTGTCATGATTTTTTTTTATGTGCTTGAAACAAAGATCTTTTCAGCTGGGAAATACTATATAGAACCACCACTAGTAAAAAAACCAATCGATATAGGTATTACGCAAATATATAGCTAAGATCGTCAATTCAAAGAGTAAAGGCGTTCCAATACTTTATCAAATCCTACTGTTCTCATCATGGCGAAATGGTTAAAATTGAAATTCGAAAAATTAAAAGTTTTCATGAGATTTCGATACTAGGACGAATTTGTTTATACATTTTTATTAGTTTGTTTCCCTAAAAAAAATATTTAGACTTCAATCAAAAATAATCTCAAATACAAATGCAAGTTCTCAGCCTAGCAAAGAATGAGCAAGTTTTTCTCGAAAGTTTTTTTTATCTTTCAACATTGTCCCCTTGCAACTTAATATACGAATACTTAGACCAAAGATTCTTCAACATTTGAGTATTCGTCGCGTAGTGTGATTTATCCAGCTCGGCAAAATGCACGTTTTTCTTCGCTTTCACTTCATTGTTAGAAGCAATTTTCCGTCCAGCGAGCTATTTTTTCATCTTAAGACGTAAGTAGTAATCGCTGGGATCTAGATCTGGCAAAATGAGGTATGTAGAAGCACATCAAAGAGTAGTTTTACAGCAACAGCCCCAGACGTGTGTACCGGGGTGTTATCATGATGATAAGGAACTTGTTTTCGGCCAGATGTAGACGTTTTGACTTAATTGCTACTTTCGATTGGTCAAGTATTGAATAATTTTTCTGGATTAGTTTTTTTCTAAGTAGTCTTTGAACAGCACGCAAAGGAGTATTCTAACAAAAATGCCGCCATGATTTTTCCTGCAGATGGAACTGATTTTGCTTTTTTGGCGCACTTTCAGTTCGTCCTTCCCACTATTTACCCTGTTTCTTCGTCTTTTATGAGTAACGGTAAAACCATGTTTCATCCGCTCGGACGAATTCTTAAGAACAATCAGAAGTGTATTTGTATTAATCTAAACACTTTTGGAAATGTTCATTCGATTGAGTTTCTGGCCGACTGCTAACAAATGCGATACCCATCGAGCAGAAAACTTTTTCATTTTAAGGACATGAAGTAAAATACTATATCAGCAAGCTTGCAGACTTTTAAATGGTTCGCCTATGAATGCGGTTTCAAAAAATAGCTTTCTGTTTTTGCATAATTCTAATCTGCAAGGTGGACTATCGTGTTTAAGGGATTTTGGTCAATACGCCTTAGTACATGAGTTCTGTAGGGTCAAAAATAGCCGCTTGCGATTTTCCTGTGTGCAGCTGTGGCTACCAGGCGCCCCGTAACTTTTCTTGAGGTTACAAAAATGGCTCGAATCCAACACAGGTAGGAGCAAGTGACGCAGTGTGAGCACTTCTGGAAAAAGGAAAGTAAACTCGAGGGGCCCGGTATAGACAATTAATTGTGATCGTTTTATCTCATGGTAAATATTAACCGCGTTTTCCCAAATCTCGTGTCTTTCCAACTGAGTGGCAAGAGTTTAAGAAAACCATTGAAGGTATCGGTTCATTTTTTTTTTGTATATTCAGAAAACATGTCGCTATATGCGGACACGAGCTTTTCTCAACATTTAATTTCCTTTAAAATAAACCGACTTCTTTCGAAGATATCAAAATTTTCAAAAATATCAAAATTTTTGAAAAAAAAAACTAAAGTCGAAATATACCTAACAGAATAAAAATGAAATTTATGTTGCACTTTTTCGTTCCAAATGACGTAGGGGCTAAAATATTTCTAGTGGGTCGACTTAGACTTTTTGAGAGAAGTACAAGGGCATCCAGAGACTGCCAATGTGAGGATGTATTTTAGCCAAAAGATTGTTTTTTAAGACGACGAATGTGCTAAATGAAAAAATAAAATCTATTCTTCGCAACGAGCTCCGGAAAATAGGCTCGAAAATTGAGTCCATACACAGGCAACCCTATTAATCGCCGTTCATTTAACGTGACATTGTGGATTTAATTCGGGCGTCTTGAGCATTCATCATATTGTATCGAAGTGCAAGAACATTTTAATTCTGCAGCCCAATTTTTATCTGTCAACAACGAAGATGATGAATCCTTCAAAGTAGAAACAAATCCCTTTTTGCATATCTGTTGGTATTAAGCTTTTTTAAACAAAATGCTTGAGATTCATAAGATACCAAATTAGGTTCTAAGTCGCTTAAGACTTAAATAAAAAATATCACTCAAATCAGTCTAGCAAATAATAGCAGAGCAAAGTTGAATGGAGACCCAAATGCAACGAAATTCCGTGAATGCAATTTGATTAGCAAATGGTACTGGAAAAATGTTAGCTCCTATTGAGATTCCAAAATACCAGCATGTGAGGAACATAAAGTAGATAGCCCACATTTTGATTTTTTCATTCAAGTTGCCTTATATAGTCAAAAATAAGCTTTAATTTTGAAACCTAGTGATATGTTAGCTTCAAAGCTTAAACTGAGACAGCACTTATGTTTAACCCTCCGTCAAATAATGATAACAATATAACATTATATACAAACATCTAGCTATCCAATTCAATCCTATCGATCTTGACCGTGAAAACGTAGAAAGGCCTTATAACAAAAAAATCTATTTTTTTCATACCACTTATAACTTTTTCTAAATATTAAGTGTTAATCAACTCGAAAAAATTTAGATCAAAATTCAAAAAAACTTAAATCATCGCACAACGGCAAAATTAATGAATTGGCTGCCGATAAATAACGATAAAACATATCCTGTTTTCTATCTGCCTTACCTTATCGATCTTCCCGACGATTTATAAAGACTTTCTGCACATACACGCAAATCATACTTACTTTTCATAGAAGAATATAATTATTTCTTACTCTATGTCATTTCTTGAACCAATTGTGTGTGTATATATTTATGTGTAACGTGTTTAACAAACCAATAACATAATAAACAAAACAACACAGAAATAAATTTGTTGCTTTATATGCTAATAAAAATTAAATAATTTTAAAGCGAAATGCTTGGAATGACCAATATTCATTTTGAATAGAGAAAATTCTCTCCAAACTTACTGTGATACACAAACCTCTAAAACAATGTTAATAACAAATCACAAATGCGATTAGCATATGTGTGTGAAAATGAAGCTGTTTCACTAGTTGTAGACACATAAAAAGCACATTTGAAGTGCAAGTATGCATTTGAATGGTTCAAGTACATCAAAATGTCAAAAAATAAAATCACACAAAAATTTCTGTGATATTTATATTTTCAAGAATCATAGTATCTGCCATTTATACACTTAGTTTAATAAAAAAAATCGTGACGATATCATAGCGTCAGCACCATGTTTGCAAACCAAACAAGGTAAAAATAAAAAGTGCAAACTGAAAAACACAAAATATGAGAGCACAATAATTTATGAAAGTGGTTGTTTAGTTTTGCGTTTTACTTTTCAATCTTTGCTTGCTTTACACAATGTGAAAGTTTGCTTTATCTGGGTTACGCATGTTCATTGTTTTTATTTAAGGATTATCTTTTGCATTGGATTTTTTTTACAGTGACTAAACGACAATGAAAACAAAAATCAAAACTTCACTTACCTTGAGTTCTTCTTCCATTTCGGAAAGTTTTCGCTCCATAGCTCGTCGTTCACGTTTTTCCAGTTCTGATAGAGAATTTTTAGTTGTCTAATGATTGTAATAAATGAAAGAAAAAAAATATTGTTTGTTAGTCTTCATACTTTTCCGGAAAAATATGCAGATAAAATTTAAAGAAATATTTACTCAAATTGTATAAGAAAGAAAGATGAATTTAAGTTATTTTATTTGCTTGGAAAAATTATTTTACTATTTGTAAAAATGTTTATTCAAAAAGTAACAATAATATGGGCTAAGACATGCACTTTTGAAGAAAACAGTGGTCGCGAATGACGCAGAGTATAGTGATTTCTTCAATAGCCCAAACTAGGGATGTTCGATATATATCGATATTTAAGAAATATCGATATTTGACTCCCGATATATCGAATCAACCCGATATAATCGAATCTTCAGATATCGATTATTATAATATCGATATATTATCCGATACAAGAATATCGTATTGTGCTTGCAAACAAGTTGGTCAACAATTTTTTGTTTTCCGTGTCATGATGCGAGCTAACCGCTGGTCGAGCAAGAGAAGAGAACGGAAAGAAGCAAATCGTTCAAACCAGCGTGTTTGCTTTTGTATTATTTTCTAATTAATTGGTCTAATTAATTGGATCGTGTCCACCGCGCTGCCCATCCTCGTACATTGACAAAATTTAGGTTTATCTTTTTTTTTACAGATTGTGAAGGATTCTCGGTGATTGGGCTGTTTCGGTTTACTTAGGTAATTGAAAGTACTTTAGATAATGAGTTTAAATTAATTTACTTTAAAAAAACTTGGTCTTACAATAGAGATAGTGAGCAGTGTGTACGCGAATTTTAGAAGTTACAGCCAAAAGCTCGTAGAACTTAGGTAGAGGAGAAACCAAAGGGAATATCTGAATTAGTAAATCTTTCGATTTGCTCTGTTTATAGATTTTATCTTTGCATTCGCGATTCAAGGAACTTCATTTTGAAGACCAACTGGCTTGTTCGAATGCCATACTTAAAATCAAAGAACTAATGAAAAAAGATCAGCAAAATGAATTATGTGTAGCTGCGGGATCAGACTCGGATGGCTCAGACAAAACTCAGTCCGATTTTAGTCTCGATCATCATCATTTAGTTGAACGAAATCGGAAAACAAATAAAACTGATGAAAGTGTCTCAGACGAATTATCTCTTTACTTGAGGGCTCCCGTTAGCAGATTAAATGAAAGCCCTTTGGCAGTATGGGTTGATTATAAAGTACAATTTCCGAAGTTATACAATATTGCATACAAGTAGTTGACTATGGTCACTAGTTCTGTGCCTTATATTATTAGATTATTTTCGAAGGCTACGCAGGTCTTAACTCAACAGAGAAATCGGTTACAAGCTAAACGGGTGAACAAATTTTTGTTTATACAAGGTTTAAGCAAAAAATATTGGGAACTTTGAAAAAATCGTTATATCATGATTAATTTGTATTATATTTCTTTCTTTTTTTACATATAATAAATATAATTGATTTGTGTTAAATTTCTTCTTTTAACTATTCACTGTTAATGAAGTCTTACCTTTCCTTATGAATTGCGCTATTTTTGTTGCATTAATTTTCTACAGACAATGGTTTCGAAGCCGATATGGTCAACTCTTCATTGTGGGTGGGGGTTAGGAAACGTTAAATTCAGAAATGAATACATTCATTATGAGTTTAAGAACAAATATAATTTTTTACATGATCTGATATTGCAAGACTGTAGATATGACCTTATCCTTGTCCCAAAATATTTGAAATTTTCCTTTATATTATTTTGTTATATCATAAAATCTATTTACTTTCTTTATTCCCCTTTCACTTATAATTTGAGATGAGCCCGTCCATCATAAAATAAATATCTTTATTTTCATGAGCAAAATTTGACCGCTGCTAAGAGAAGTCAAAGCAATGATAGATGACGTGGACAAATATTTGCCTTTATTCTCTTTGAAAGAGTTCAAAGCAAATTTCACATTTAACTAATACTATTTTTCATTTATTCTATTTGGATGAATATTGCTAAGTTAAGGAATGTGGAATCTATCCCAAGGATATTTTCTGCTTTTTTATCCAGTAGTAGTAGTAAACTTCATATTTTGCGAACATTTGTAGTTTTCGAAAATTTTCCAGAAATTTCATAATTTATGTGCTCATTCTTTGGAATAATGACATAATTTATCTGAACAAGCATTTAAATTTTATTGTGCGCGGATATTCACGAGAAAAATATACATAGAAACAATACCAACCCCTTGTATTTAGTGAGTAATACCACCTAACCAAACCAACCAAAGGCCCAACGCAATAAAGAAAATAAATTATCCAATATATATATTACTTTTGATTCGATTTCAATATATCGAAAAATCGATATTTACATTTCGATATATCGGAAACTATCGATATAGAGTTTCGATATATCATATCGGAAAAGATATCGATATATATTTTAAATGAACATCTCTAGCCCAAACCCAAACCATACTATGGACCAGTGGCGTGGCGTTCATGGAAGCAAGGGAAGCATTGATTCCCTTACATTTGGCTGATATATATTTTAAATTCATTTATTTAAAAATCGCGAAAAAATAATCGTGTATCAGAATTTTCTAAATAAATTTTCCAAAAACGAATAGTGAACATCTCACGCGGCTAAGGTGGTAACACCACCGAATGAAAATAACGAGAGAGCAACACGCATGGAAGCAACGAAAAAATTGCATCTACGAGCGTTAATTTCACTCCATATAGACTACATTGTGACGTCATTCAAAAAAATGTGTTTGCACTATCTATTTGGAAGCAATGAAGAAATTGGTTCTAGGGGAAAATTGCGTCTCAAGAGAGAAACTGAGAGAGAAACTGAGAGAGAAGCCGCGTACGTATGATTGCAGTGGAACTTATTGCCACGTTCCCCATACGCGTATCATTGCAATCATTACAATATGCTTGTGCGTATTTTTTATTGAATGACAATTTTTGATGTATTACGTGCACACTATGTGAATTTTTGAATAAATTTGAACTACGACATGTGGCAAGGGCTGCCAGAGACTGCTGATTTGACGAGCTGTCATCTTTTCGCTGTGCTTGAATGTAGTTTGGTAGTGAAATTTGTGCTTCATTTTATATATAAATTTGGTGAAAGTATTTTTAATTGGTGAAGGTATCAATTTCACTAATAGTTTACAGTATTGTTGAAATTAAATTGATTTGAATTGTTTAGAATTGAGTGCGTAGAACTATTTTCTGGAATTGCATGATTTTTTTGTTTTATACTTAAAATAGTGAAAGTGTAATTAAAAGGTGAATGCATTTATTTGTTCCGTAAAAAGCATGGATCAAAATTGCATAATTAGTGGCCTTTTTCAAATTCTTGTTGGATCTCGATCTTTTGCGGACAAAAAGGACATTATTGAAAAAGGTCGACCGAAACCAAAGTTGGAAATTATCTCTGTAACGAAATTATATATCAGGTAGTTTCATACCAAATGTCGGATTTTGAAGGGTTAAGAAAAACTCGATTATTTTCAAATGAAATGATTTTATTCCTCAAAATATTCACCGCTGGAGTCTATAGTTTGTTGTCAACGTGTTGGCAAATCAAAAATTCCTTTTTTGAAAAAATTAATATTTTTTTGCCCCAAAAACTCTTCAAAGGACGCAATTACAGCGTTTTGGTTGGAGTAGCGCTTTTCTTGTAAATAGTTTCCCAGGCTCCGGAAAAGATGATAGTCTGTTGGTGACAGGTCTGGAGAATATGGAGGGTGAGCTAAAACTTCGTACTGCAACTCCTGTAGTTTTTGCATGGTCAAACGGGATACATGCGGTCGTGCGTTATCGTGTAACAAAATTGTTCCATGCCTATTCACCAGAGAAGGCTGTTTTAAACGCAATTTTGCGTGCATTTCGTCCAATTGTGCCAGTAGGTCTCTGCAGTTATCGTTTCACCAGGATTCAGGAACGAATAGTGAACGACACCTTCTGAAGTCCACCAAACAGTAACCATGACTTTCTTAGGGTGCAGTCCCGCTCTTGCTTGGTAGCTAGGTGCTTCTTCGCGATCCAACCATTGTCCTGAACGCTTCCTATTATCATAGAGAATCCATTTTTCATCGCAAGTCACAATCCTCTTCGAAAATAGTCCTTTTTTATGTCACATCAGCAGTGAAGAGGCTACTTCAACCCTCAGCATTTTGTTCCTTTCAGACAATTCGTGTAGGACCCATTGATTGAGTTTTTTCACTTTTCCAATATTTTTGAGACAGCGACTAATGGTTGATTTCGATACATTGAAGGTCTCAGCAAGTGACTGTAAAGTTGTCGATGTATTCCTCTCAACTTCTGCTCGCAATTCATAATCATTAGCACTGCTACCTTGTTGACCACGTGGTTCGTTGTCCAAGCCAAAAAATCCTTCTCGGAAATTGGCAAACCATCGTTGCACTGTGCGTTCGGTGCAGGTATCTGGTCCTAACATCTGGTTAATTTCTTTCATCGCTGCAGCTGCATTTTGTCCTTTTTTTAAAATAAACAAGTAAAGGACCCGAATATCTCTTACTGTAAACATGTTTATAAGAGCGAAAAGGACAGATATAGGAAACCACACGGGTAATTAATTAGACACTAAAAGAAAGGTATTTACCTCTTTTTTCAAACACAAAATTTATTTTGAATTTTACCAAAAAACTCTGTTCACCATGGGATCACTTTTTAGACTGTCAGGAAATCCGACCAGAGGCTGTGAATGTGAGGATGTATTTTAGCCAAAAACTTAAGACGACAAATGTGCTAAATGAAAAAATTACCAAATGTCTATTTTTAGTAACGAGTTCCGAAAAATAGGCTCGAAAATTGAGTCCATCCACAAACGACCCCATTAATCGCCGGTCATTTCACGTGACATCGTGGATTTTTTTCGGGCGTCTTCAGCATTTATCTTGGACCGATGTGCGAGAACATTTTAATTCTGCAGCCCAGTTGCATTCTGCAGCCTACCTGATACTTGTGATTTTACTTGCGAAATCTAGTTGTCTCGATTTCATTAAAAAACTGAACTCATTGTGCTTTACTCTAATGAAAATTTACAGGGAAAATCTTTTCAAGATATTTTTGAATATTCTATCAACAATAACTCAGAAAATAGATTAAAACAATTTTTAAATTAGTTTGTTTAGTTCTCACATTACAAGTAACGAGTGCAAGAGAGAGTGTAGGAATAGTACAGGTGAACAGTGATTAAGTGACTTGGCAATAATGCACATTGAAAATGTTTCCTTAAAATCGTGTTTGAAAAGGTTTTCTTAAAATCAATAAAAGAAAGACGAATTGCATTAAATTTTAATAAAAGTATGCATGAATTTTCACATCAAATTCGATTTAAAATAGATTTTTTTTTAAATATCACTTCATCTATTTTATATTTACTGTTATTTTAAAAATATAAAAATATATGCTTTTCGTTATGGGAATGTTGTTGTTTTACTGTTATTTTTTATAAGTACTAGAATCTTGAAATTTTCTTTGTGTGTGAAGGACTATAAACATTCAATTTGCATAATCACTGTTGTTGTTATTGTTGCAGTAGCTATATTTGAAATTGCTTTATTTACATAGCTTACTGTTGCAGCTTCGCTAATTTATATGGTTGCTAATATATAATTTTTATAACTATCTATTTAAAGAGAAAATAATTACATATAGGTAGCATGGGAATTAAAATACTGATAATACTGAAATGTACTCTCACGTCCACGTTCGTTATTCCGAAAAACTTTTATATTAGCAATGTTAAAAGTAGTTATCAAGAGGGGTTCTATTAATACGCAACAAATTTGAATTCAGCTATCTACTAAATTACTGACCGGCCCATTCTAAAACTTTTATCATAAAATAAGTACACTTTAGCTTTGTTGTGATATAAAAATAAACAAAATTCACCTGGTCCAAATTATTCAAATAACGTGTTTAAGTGTTTACTTCCGGTTTTACATAGGAAAAAAAATTGTATTTCAAATCTAATTTCAAAATTAAAAAGAACAGTCAATTTTCTATGCCAATCATCATGTTTAATGATTTTTTTTTAGATTTTTTTTCGAATCTCAAAATCGGCTTCCAATAAAACCTTTCATGAATTTCGTCAATTATGCAGAAGCCCATAGCTCGGCAATTAAACCTCATAGACAAAAAAAATTGCGTATCCACGTTCATATTCTCTAGAAGTACCATTATGCACAATTTGAACGAAATCCAGAGCCTCGACTTTTTTTCGTTGTCCGCTTCACATGAAATGCCCCGAATAAATATCATTTAAAAAGTAATGTATATTCCTTTTTTCTATTTGATTCTCATTTTGCTAATAGTTCGTTATACGTAGTAACTATATTTAATACTGGACATGCGTTATATGAGCATCTGTTACACTAGGACTCTGGTATCTACTTTGAAAAAAAAACCTGGTAAACGCATTAAATGTCCCGATTAAAAGATTGTTTTTGCAACAGTTTTGTAGAAAAGGTGTTTACATAAATAAACCTTGTTTTGTGCTTCAAGCTATACCCTCTTCTAAACTGGGAGATATTTTAAAGACGTTGATTAGATACGTTGATTAAAACTATTTTAAATTTATTTTCAAAAATGCATACGTTCTGAGCAAATATTTCCTGTCTTTAAAAATTAATCTTTTACTTACTGCGTTTGCGAATCTTTCAACAGCAGCTTTTGCCGTTGTAAGATCATCATCCTTTTTCTTTAATTCTTGTTTCAGTTGATCGTTTTCTAATCTACAAATTTAAAAAAAAAAACACAAATATTTATCGCATTTCAATAAACAAAAATATTATCTTCGCATCAGTACAATGACGAGAGATACTTACTTCACAGCTTCCCATAAAGCTTTATAGTCAATAATTTCTCCATTTTCTGTTGTATCAGCTTTAGACTTACTGTCATTTTGTTCACCTGATAGTGAACTACTTGATCCCACACGAGAGCGTGATAATCGTTCACTTCCACTCTGCAAAAATAATCAAAGAGGTTAAAAATGGAACTACTGATTCACATTTTTGCAACATTTTTCTAAATTTTTTCGTTGGTACAATGAAGATATGACAAATCTAAGTTAAAATTGCACAAAAGAAGACATAAATAATAGATATGGACAGTTTGGAACAACAAACATGAAATTTAAATTGAATTATTTGACTGAAATTATAATTTTCAGCTCCCCAACAATCTTACTTCATATCCTTCACTCTTCTCCGACGAAGCACTAGCCGATCTCGCGGCAACAGCTCTACTGCGTGTTCTCGATCGTCCTTTCCGTTCCTGTTCGCGAAGTGATGAGCTACGATTCACGGTTATGGGTGGTGTGTTTGTACCAGTTGATACTTTAGTGGGCTTCGACATTTGATAGGAATTTAAGCTTTGATTCGAGGACGATTTCGCTTGAAAATTTCATACCATGTTTTTTTTAAAGTCATATGCATTGCAAAATTAGTGACATATTTACGTTTTGAATTCGATATCGATGACGGCGGGGTATATGTTTTCGGTGTGATTGCCAAACTTAATACAGCTGTTGTTACACCGTTATCATAGCTACTGTAAGGACTTACATAGCGATCGCTGGCATATGCATTCGCACCGTAACGTTTATCGTAACTACCTAAAGTTTTGTGTGAAATTGTATTTTGTGTACGTGGTTGATGTCTGGATGAATTGGGATAGTTACCGCTAGGATAGAAACCATTCCGAGAGGAAGGATTATATAAATTCTCTCTTGAACCGTAGTGATGAGATAGGTAGGGACTCTGATAATTGCTTGTAGGATTTGGGTAGTAACCGCTAGAATAAGGCCGTGAGTATGATTGATTACCGTTATACATGTTGGATGACTGGGATGATGGATTGGACGATGGAACGCGGGAATTAGAAAGGGAACGACGTCGTGTTGGGGGTATTGGTTGTGTTGATCGTGATCGCGATCGAAACGACATGATTGAGTGTGATTGAAGTTAGTATTTTGGTGTGTGTATTTGGGACTGTTTATGACTTCATCAATTTATAAGTGCAGGGAGTCTGAAAAGTATGTAATAAGTTGCTTTGTGAATATTTTATATACCTAAGTATTTCTGTATCCTCATGACTCTGTGTTGTTCGAATAAGGAAAGAAAAATATTTCGTAGGTGCCAAATAATTCAAAAACACAAGTACTTTAAAAACTTTAATTATAAGCATATATTTTGCATGTCAGCTACGACATTGCGATTTGTTAGTCCTCTGAGATTTGTTTTTATAATATTTGTTTGTAAATTTAGTAAAACTAGCGAGCAGGTGACAATTATTTATCACTACTTTTGAAAAATCACTGTCTTTTATTATTTCTACAGTATTATCTGCAAACCTAAAAGCGAACCGTTTCCATTGGTAGACATATCTGAAACACTCAAAGCAAAAAAAGAAGGGTTCTTATATACAGCCGGCGGGCCTGGAGCGTGTGTTTAAGAATAGTGTTCTGAGTAGCTGTGAACTCAAATTGAATTTAACAAAAAATATTTTTAGAAGCAATCTGCGAGGTGTCATAAATGATGAAAAGAAAATGAAGATGCCATAGCCTGTTTCAAAGTTTAAAAGAAATCTAAGAATATCAAATTTTTTCAAAGAAATGGTGATAATATTTTTAGAGTTAAGACTATTTGCAAGAGAAACAGCGTTTCAAGGGAATTTTGTATTCCATTCGAGACAAGAGTAACATTTGTGAAATTCAGTTGATGAAATGAGGTCTTAACTTGGAGAAGAGGAATTTTTTAATTAACTTAAGTATTGCAACTATGAGTTTAGTTGAATTTAGTGATGCCTGCTTAATTGACGGATTTAGCGGCCGTTTAAAAATAAAGAGGTCATCAGCGTACAAATGGCAGGTTGAGTTAACCAGTTAAGTGTGTTTGACGACTATATCCGTCATGGAGATGTGGTAGAATGTTTTGTCATGGAGATGTGCCAGAATGTTGTGTCATGACGACTCTATCCGTCATGCGTAAAATTTTATTACAATTTGACAATTAAATTGTAATATTGGCGAAAACTAAATTATATTAGTGAATTTTAATATGTTTAGAATGTTTAAAAATCAAAACGAAATGAAACAAACAAATAAAAATTATAAATAATTGAGGATACAGTTGTATCGTATCCCATCGAATCGCAAAAATTATCACAATCTCGGTCAATGAGATTTAATGTTTCGCGCATTGCCCAGATTACATACCAGATAGTACAACAACTAAAAATCCTTCGCGACGATGTGCTATTTGTCATTAAAAAAAGATAAGAAAAGAATCGCGGTATTGGTGTCCGACGTGCAAAGTACCACTATGCGTTGTTCCTTGTTTTCGTGAATATGAACTGTGCAAATATTACTAATAAAATTGTTCATTTTCTAAAATAAAGTCGTCTTTTTGAGCCAATATTTCAACAGCACCACTTACTCTGTGTTTGACGACTATACCCGTCATCGCTGTAATATCGCGACATACATTGGTGCACGCTTTGCAAAGAGAACGCCACAGTTAGCTGTTTAAAGTGTGATGAAAGATCTTTAATAAACTAAGGGAACAATAAATGACCAAAAATGGAACCTTGCGCAGCTCCTAAAGTAGGAATAAATGACGCGGAAGAGCAAGAGTTAACAGTAACAACAAAAAAGCGATTACAAACGTAGGAAGATAGCCATAGAAAAAAGAGCACCGTAGAGAACGAACCCAACTAGCTTTGACAGAAGAATATGATAGTTCATTCAATCGAAAGCTTTAGCAAAGATTGTATACACGACATCCACTTGCTTTGGGTAGTCGATTGAAGAAACAACAGTAGTCACGTTATTTTTCGCCTCTATATTGAGCTTCTTAGGATAGTAGTGTTGAAAACAATAACAACTGTGACAGAATTGTTGCTGTTTGCAATACTAATATTCTAACTAAAAAACAAAAGAATGACAACAGCTAAGAAATCATTGACTTACCTTTAATAAATTCATGTTGTTGATGGCTAGCAAAGATTATACTAAAGGGTGCACTCTATTGTAAATAAATCTTTCGAGCAGCTTGCTAAAGCAGGACTAAAGAGATTAGTGTTGTGTTACTCATACAAGATGCATGACAAATGTCCCATTCACATCTACAAAATGTCACATCACCTCAAGCTTCAAATTTGTACCACCTCATTTTGTTTGTCATATTGAGGTGAATCGATTGACTTGAGGCGCAGCGATTGTAATACTCAATGGAAAATGTATGTACGCGAGACTAGTTTGATTTGTACCACCTCATTTTTTGTCATATTGGGATGCTTTGGTTAATTTCGAAGCGATTGACTTGAGACTTTTGAGGCGCATCAATTGTAATACTCAATGGAAAATGTATGTACGCGAGACTAGTTTGATTTGTACCACCTCATTTTTTGTCATATTGGGATGCTTTGGTTAATTTCGAAGCGATTGACTTGAGACTTTTGAGGCGCATCAATTGTAATACTCAATGGAAAATGTATGTACGCGAGACTAGTTTGATTTGTACCACCTCATTTTTTGTCATATTGGGATGCTTTGGTTAATTTCGAAGCGATTGACTTGAGAGTTTTGAGGCGCATCAATTGTAATACTCAATGGAAAATGTATGTACGCGAGACTACTTTGATTTGTACCACCTCATTTTTTGTCATATTGAGGTGCTTTGGTTAATTTTGAAGCGACTGACTTGAGACATTTGAGGCGCAGCGAAATTAATACTCGATGGAAAATGTATGTACGCGAGAATAGTTTGAGTTTGATTTGTACCAACTCATTTTTCGTCATATTGATGTGCTTTGCTCAACTTTTTTTTAGTAGTACAGTATCCTGTTTTACGAGGATTAGGTTGAAGCGATTGACTTGTGGTACTTGAGGCACAGGGATTGCTGTACAACGCGAAAATGTATGCATGCGAGTTTAGTTTTGAGTTTGATTTGCACGATACTTAAACACAAAATTTGGTGGTAATTAGCTACCATTTTTGGGAAATTGTTTAGTAGATTAGTAATAGTACTGCTCTCCTTAGCATAAACGTTTTACCTAAAAAAAAATTTCATTTTTGAGTTAACGCCGAATCCAAAAACTACATACTCTATTAAATCATTCTCCAAAATATGAAAATCTTATCTTCTGCGGAAGTATGCTAAAATCAATAATGAAGAATCCCCCATCTATAAAAAAATGTAACCAGTACTTAGCATAAATGTTCTATCCTACCGTAGCGGCGGCGTAATGGTATGGGGCTGTATGGCTGCCAGCGGCGCTGGAAACTTATAGATAATTGAAGGAATGCAATATGACACTTCATTTGAAGTATGACATTGTACCACCTCAAATTTGAAAATGAGTAACTCATACAAATACATATCAATATGACTGACGACCCAACACTAAAAGAGATATGGGATGCCAGATAGAGTTCCAATGACTATCAACCGCTTTTTGGATGGGCAAAATGTTAGCGTATTTCCACGATTAAAAATTACTGTCAGAGGAATATATAGGAGAGATTAGTCATTTAGCAAAAAGAATTGCAATGCCATCAGCTCCGAAGACAGTGCTTGCAATTAGAGAACTCATCAATAATTAGCGACTTCCAACAGATAAGTGAAATAAAAGACAGGTGACAAGTAGTTACGGAAAAATTTATTGACAGCGTAGATGTTTTGTGATGAGAAGTGAACGAAGAGAAGAACTGTGCAAAGAGCTCATAGGTATTTAGCCAGACTTATAATGAAAATACATATAATAATGCAAGAAAGAAGTTTTAAGGGAGTTCATATATGACTAGAAAGGCTGGGGTTCATCAGATGCAATAGATGTAATGCTCAAAGGAAGCACACTTCGCATCATTGGTAAAGTTTTTAACAGCAGCACGTAGTATTTGATACCTGGAAAAATCACTAGGCGAAACAGATCTTCAGCATTTTTTAAGTGATGCATGCTTGTCTCTAAGAGCAAAGGCCACATCGACATCGGAGCTCAGAAAAGAGAAAGAAGAGTAGAAATGGAGTTAACCTTAGACAAACTTTTCTAAGTTAATTCCATGAGGAGGAGGACGATTAGGATCAGAGTGCGCAAATTGACATATGAGGTACATAAACAAAAGGAAGAAACAGGAAAATTAGCCAAGACAAAATCAAAGATTCCGTTTTTTTTTTTGGATTGAGTTGAATGGTTGGTTTTTTTTAGAACATTGATGAATTGAGAATGTGAGCAAAGGAAAAATTGAAAAAATAACAAGTGAAATCAATGAAGAAATATTAAAATCCCTACACATAAGTATACAAGCAGAAGATACGCAGAAATTGATCAGTAACGTTCATAGATCAGTACGGAACTACTACGAGGGACATAGATTGAGGAGACAAGCAAAACTGAGGACGGCGAAGATGAAATACGGACAATCATACATTCGACTGAAAAGGAGGGATTGAGGACACTATAGAGCTGCTCATTAAGTGCTTTATGAGCAAAAATTAAAGCAATACCTCCTAAAGAAAAATCATGGACAAATCATCCTCGATTCCTCCGACAGACATAGTGAAGGGTATATGACACCAGCCAATCAGGTTTTTGCTCGGCAGAAAACATCATCAAATGCATTTATGAAGCAGAGCTTTATGTCATTAGCTTAGTTCTTTAGATCTCAAATGTTCTTATAATGAATAATCGAATGTCAGTTCAAACTTTGCTTGTTTTTGATTGTCTGGAATACATTTTTTCCATATTTTTTCTGAAATAAAATTGTTTGGACATAACATTTGTGATGAAATCTAAGCCTGAAGTTTTGCTGCAAGTTAGTTCTCGCGATGATTAAAAATTGCACATTTTTTAATGGTTTGGATAAGGTATGAAACGCCAGAATTGAAGTTGTTTGGTTAAAAAAAATTTTCTGGGAAACTGAGGTTGACAATTATTTTTGCAGCAAACTGCGAATTGAAATCATAGGCAAATATAAATGAGAAATTGATTTAATACGATCCAATTTTTTTTTTACTTTCAAAACCAAATATTTTAATTTGACGATCATATTTTATTTAAAGATAGATGTAATATAATTTCTTGACATATATCGATGTTTCGAGGGTATTCTGACGAGGGCA
This sequence comes from Nemotelus nigrinus, assembly GCA_947369275.1. Lineage (NCBI taxonomy): Eukaryota > Metazoa > Arthropoda > Insecta > Diptera > Stratiomyidae > Nemotelus > Nemotelus nigrinus. The sequence goes on along the minus strand of OX376373.1, from coordinate 38,400,461 downwards.
GAGTATCTTTGAAACATGGATATCTGTCAAAATATATCAAGATTCTAAAGGAAATCTTCAAATTAAAATATTTGGTTTAAATAATAGTTCCTTAATGATAGATCCTAATTGCTTGACTAATTTTCACAACTTACAGCTCATCTGATTAGTCGAAGGTAAATGATATACAAAAGGTTGGTCATCACTTTGGCAGCTGTTGATTGGGGCTCTTAGTTCGCTGCTTTTTGGTATCTATCAAAGTTTGAATCGCTGATTTTTTTAGCTAAATTGCATTGTTTTTTTTCCTTCCATAACTATTTTAACATCCTGTCTATGGAACATTTAAATTACTGAAGCGAATATCGATTCAGCCACAAGAACAAGACAGACATTTTTCAAGATTTAGAAATCCTTGACATTAATCTGTTTGGAGTTGTTTACTTTTTGCAAACAAACCTGCTGCAAGAAACATTATATCAAGCGGGTATTTGATAGCCAGATGATATTGCCAGAAATTAGGCTTGGAATTGAATCTTTAGTATATTTTTTAAGTAAAAAATTAAATAGAGAAAAAAATATGTCTGCTGCTAAAAATATATTTAATGATATACTTTGATTTAAGCGGTGAAGGTAAAAAAAATCGTTTCATGTGCATTATTTTTATGTTTCGAAACTATTTGACAGTTGTCAGCGTGAAATCACATCAATTTTCCGATCAAAAGCTAAAACGAAATGAAAACAACAAAATGCACAAATCATCTTGTTTCATGCTGAAATGACACAGCAGTCAACGAGAATTGCATTCAAAAAGTTTCTTTCGGATACCTACACATTGAAAACAGACATTAAGCGAATCGTATCACCAAGTTGAAATGTGCTGTCACTGTGAAAACAACATGTTATAAAATATCGCATATAGTCTTCAAAATTTAATGATTGTGATCCAAATTCCAGCGGCACAAAGTGAATATTCAGTGAATCTCTGAAAACTTTTACAACAGGCCTTTGAACTACCCTTTTCGTTTTTTTCAATTATGATCAAAGACATACATACATACATCACTTAAATATCTATTTTTACATTAGAAATGTTGGACAATTTGAATTTCATTCGAACAGTATCGCAAGCGTATCCGGCTGACTATTAAAACGAGCATGAATTCCAAGATGAATTGGATTTAAATTTAACGCCATTATGAAATAATAGAAAGGAATTTCAATGAATTTCAGCAACATTTGAAACCAACGTGAAAATGCCTTCGATCTAGACTGTCATTCGTATTGAAAGAGAATTAGCCTTGATTTGTGGTCGCCGATTGAAAACAGGCCATAAATTCGCTCAAAAACGCAGAAACACAAACTTCATACAATTTCTGGATTATAATATTCTTACTTCAAAATACTGCGCTGTATATACCAGGCTGAGTCATCTAAAAATATAAACAGAACGTGGGGCGTTGAAAGATCTTGAAAATTGCGTCTTGTATGATTTGTCTCTCGCTCGTCTTCCTCAACGCTCTTCTTTCGCATAGTCGAACCAAGCGTCTTTCAGTTTGTCATGTAAGAAATGCATGCATACATACGACAATCATCAGAAACATACATATTTGCAAAGAGAACAGTTGTCAGTTCATTAATATTCTGTATCCACCAGGAAGCTAAATTTGAAAATGAAAATGTGACGTCGTCATTTTGTGTGCGGATCGCTTCGACACATTTTAACCGATTTCAGTACTTGCATGATTTGTAAGAAATTGTATAAAACTTGCTAAATTTCCGACATTCAAGTCGCACATGTTTATTTTCGTATGATTCTGTATGAAAGCTATTCTCGGTTACGGGTAATAAATAAAAATAGATTTTAAGTTTAATTTAATGCAGTTGTATGCTTTTAATTGTTCAAGCAGCATGAATGTAGGCACAATTAATGGCGGAAGCAAACGAGTAAAGTTTTTTTTTTTTGAAAAAGATTGTTTATTTGCATAGCAATAACTTTGAGATCGGGTAGTGGCGTGAAATATTGTTTATAATTAAATTTTACGGCAAACTTATGTTTTAGTCGAGATTAAATGAAATTAGATAACGTAAACTAGAAAAGATTAGTGAAAATGTTTTCGATCCTGCAGTAAATGCATGGAGCGATAAACGCTATGTGTTTGGATAAGCAACCATAATGGCGCACAAAACGGTTGGAAAAAAGATGAGGACGAAATTTTCAAAAACGTAAAAGCGGACTACAAGTTTCACAACCGTAAAATTCAAACTGTCCCTAAGACTCAAAATACAACCAAAATGTATACACTAAACAATCACTGGTAAAAATTTAAAATAAATTTATTTAACACCTATCTACTGAAAAAATTCAACGAAAAACTACAAGAAGAAATTGTGTTTACAATATGCTCATTGCCAAAATGCCAAACAAAAATACATAGTGTTATTGAAAAAACATTTCGAACAATAAATTTAGATATGAGCAAGTTAGACAGACTGTCGCAGATGAGAGTGAAATGTTAAAAGTGAAAGTTTGCTTGTTAAATAACATTTGTTGTCTTTCATTGGCATTGTGGCATACTATTCTATTTTCAGATGATTGGCAATCAATCAGAAAAATTGCATTGAAGTGGAAAGTGTAAATGAAGGATATTCTTCGTCCATATTTGCATCAATGTCACTTCTAATATACATTTTGCAGATATGGAACTAAAAGACGTTACAAAATATTGTTTTCGTCCGAATGAGTAAACATTCAATATCTCACGGACAGTCGTCCGGTAGTCTCCTTCAACTTTCCCAGTCGATTTAGCGCCCATGATTTTTACTTGAAAAACGCCAAACAGCGATTGAAATAATTAAATCTATCTTTCATTTCTGAAATTACCCTGTGGCTTTTGTAGGTTAGATTCAACATCCCGGGTTTGATCAAGGGTATGGTGCTTTAATTACGATTCAATTAGCTTTCTATCCACAAGTTACTGAGTACCATTTGCAACTTGTATTACAACTACAGGTTGGACGTATTGGAAAAAACAACTATGAGTCAATTTCAAAAAATAAAACCTTCAACAAGACACATTCTGCACATGCTAAGGATAGAAAGTTTTAGAAATTTTAGATGTTCTTCGTACGAAAAATAAGGGTCATATCCTTTATTGTTGTAAATATAGACGGAATGTCTTTAGTGAAAATAGCAGATGCCCACTAACGGACCCTTGCGGCACACCGGAAGCGGAATAAAAGGATAGGAAGAGCAATCATTCAGGATGGCTTTGCAGTTACGATTTAGAGTATGTGATCCTAACTAGGAAAGGAGAGGACCTGATACGGAAAATGCGAAGAGATAAGTTACGGTGAAAATATATGAGCAAGGGAAAACATATGGAGGAAGAAAGAGATTTTACAAATAAATTTGGTATACCATCTGATTTGCTGTTGTCACAAGAATCAAGGAGTAACATTAACGTTTCTATCTTAAGACCCCCATTTAGCCCCAGCGATTATTTTTTTCGCCATTGAGCATAAACTACAATCATTTTTCCATGTAAAGAAAAGAGCATTGCAAACAGCAATCGAAAACCACAAAGGCGGACTACGCCGAGGGCGCCAGAGTAAAAAAGAACAATCGTGGATTTAACTCGACTACGTGCCCTCCAGAGCCGTTGGACAATTTTACCGATTGTTTTTTTTTGTGTTTTTGTGATTTTCGTGGTTTGTTTGTTTGTTTATCTTCAGTGTGTTGTCTTTTCGTGTATTTTTCGTACGTCTTCGTTACTTGTTCTTCAAATTTTTGACCCTCCTGCCACTAAAAGACGAGCAGGGATCAATAATTAACAAAAACATATAAAAAAAAATACACGAAATGACAGCACACTGAAGATAAACAAACAGAAAACAACTCCAAACACACAATCACAGAAACACAAAAAAGACACCATCGGTGAAATTGTCTAACGGTTATGGCGGGGCAGTACTAGTGTTTTTCTTCAATTTTACAAAAAAAAATATTTGGTTATGTTTTGTTAAAGATCTGAAACTGCGCAAACTACACATAACGTTGAAAGTCATAGTTTCGTTAAGAATACGTACCCTCACTCTCTACAACCTTTTGTATGGTCCGCAGATGGAAACCGAAATAAGAACTCAATTTTTTTTTTGTAACTTTGTACACATTAATCAACTCAATACGTAAAATTCGCTTTGAACCTCTTTTAAAATTGATCTTAACGCTTACTTGGCTCAACTCAATGCTTGAATTGGTGCTCCCAGTCACTCTTATTTGTCATCAGTTTTGTGAGCACATTGGAAACTTTATGAAACCCAGCAGCACAAACGAGTAATATTATAACAAAACTGTCACACTATTTTCAAATAAAAAAGTTCACTTATTCAGATCTTGTGAACACAAACGAAGATAAGCAAAACGTGCACGTCAAAAAACTGATGGTACACCGAATTGACGTACCAGAGTCCTTCCGCTTCGACTCAGCGTTCCAAAATCTCGATTTGAATGCAGACTATTCATGCACGATTAGATGGAGGGAAATCAAGAACTAGGTAAAAGAACAGTAAATTTTCTCACACTTACGAAAGCTTTAAAATCATTGTTCTTGCGAACATCAATGTACAATGTATAGTTCACAAATTTCGTTTGTGTGAAAGCCTTTAATGGACTTATCTTTTACAAAATTTGACTGTGTTGATTTTTTTTTATTCGGCGATGTGGTGCCAAAGAGAAATTTCGCCAAAAATAAATTGAGTGCTTTAGAAGAAACTTTCGTTTCATTACACTTTTTTATTTTTTAAATATATTGTCTGCCATCATTAACTGCACCATTTAAAATAGGTGCCCGTTATCAATGTAATAATTTTGGCGTCCTCGGGGTATGGAACGTCCCCACGAATAAGTTAATTTTTGCACATGATAGTGCAATTTTACAGGTATATTTACAATAAAGGCATGATTGTTCATAAAAATTAGTTACTCTGAGTCAATAATTAGCACTGAATGCATTTTATGAAATGTTTTATTGTGTGCAAATTTAAAACTCATGGTGCAAACTTATTTTACTCAAAACACATTGAAACATCCTCCACATGGGACTGTTGGATGGATTTGACCCGATATTCTAAGTAATTAGGCCCAATGTACTCGTCAGACAAAGGAATAGAATAAACTATATCACCACAACACTATTAACATATAAGTTTGAAATCACCGCGCGAAGTGCTAGGCCTATTTACGTATTTTCTTTTTTTTTTTTAAAGAAATGGAATTATTGGGTCTAGAAGGTAAAGTTGGAAGAGAGTTTTAAAGCTGAACAAAAATGCCTGCTTTTTTATGGTTTAATGTCCAGTAGACTCCATCAGTGGTTAATACTGTTATGATATCCATATCAATAGAATCAGGATCAATATTTATATTTGATTTGACCCAATTGCCAAATAAGTGTCACCACAAACAAAGAATTTTAGTCTTTTTAGGCCTTGAAAATTTTTAATACATTTTTCATCGTGAGATTATCTTTTATGATAATACTGATCTCTGATCAGCTTGATATTAGAATTACATCAAAGTCACACAAAACACACTAGTACCTCGGCAAAGACTATGCGGCTAACTATTCACGCTTTTCAATAAAAAAAAAGAGGGCTCGTCATAAGTGAATTCTAGTAAGATACTTTTGGTAGCAGCAGGATAAATGTACTGGATGATTTAATTATTTTATGATTAAATCTGTCCACTAATAAAAAATAATGAAAGTTTTTCACTTAATTTACTTGTTTTGTAACAATCATGTGTCTTTTGGTGAAAGCACGGAGAAATATTTTAAAATGCAAAAAAAATCCAACCCATCAGAAATATTGATGATTGTACTGTCAAGTGTCAAGAAACAAGCAAAAACGACGAAAGCATTTTAAAAAATTAGAATCGAGAAACCATAAATATCTATAGCAGCCATGAAAACGAAGAAGTATTCAATAATTTGATTTCACTCAATAATTTGATTTCCCAATTTAATTTCCCAATTTAATTTCTTCATGTTTAAACACCTACACAAAATGAGCAAAAAAAACCCAACTACCATGTGACTTTTTCCACAAATGCAACGAAAAAACTTCCAAACATACATATTTAAAACAGCGAAATGCGTAGAAAACACGAAGGCATAATAATTTTGGACGCCTACACACCGGTGTATTATTCAATGCGAAATTTTGCAACAAAAAATTTGGTTCGACGAAAGACATGGAACGAACAGTCAGTGTATGAGATGAAAAATGACTGCAAATTAGACAACATCTTTCCATGTGAATGTGAACTATTATGACAATCGACAGCATTGCATCGGCAGATCAAAGTCGAGAACAATTTTGGAATCAATTTGTGACATGAAAATCATTTTCAAGTTCATTTTTCTCTTAAATTTAATTTGAAATTTATAGAGTAACTGAAAGATTTATTAAGCTGGATTCAGCCTTTGGTAATCTATTTATTTCGTTTTTATGACAGAAATGTGGTTCATATGCATTTTTTCTATGAACGTGTCACCACACACTCCAAAAAGTAGGACAGGTTGGTTTTTTTGAATGTCTGTTAAATATGTTATGGTAACAGATGACTGGATAGAAAAAAGCGCAAGGCTACTTTCATAATTTTGTTTTTCAATTATCAGCTAAAAAATATATTATCATGATAAAAGGTATTAATAGATCAAAATATTTTTATTCATTAAAGAAGCTCGATAGCTTTGACCTTACAAGAAGCAGTTATAAATCATTACGGTTTGGCTGTGTAGTTAGTTAAATGACAAACAAAAAACTTTTCGATATTTCTATAAAAGAAACTTAAAGATGCGATCCGATTTCCTAAATTAGGTACTACAAGTTTTCTCTTCGAAACAGCTGGTCGATTTCACGACATAACACAATATCAACTGCCTTTTAAAGCTTCATGCCATAAAACAGGCAACTTGAATGTCTACATAAGCCACTTAAGACGAAACAAGGTAAATACATAAACCACTCGAAACTTAATCGGACACAAAACATTTTTCACAAAAATACAGTACGTTTTATATCGAACAACACAGATTCATCGAAACATACGAGCTGAATTTCAAATTAAATACCTGAATGCCACTTGGCGTACACCAAAAAAAGAAATATGAAGCGAAACAATAAAGGTACCAATACCGATCCTTGTGGTAATCCAAATTATTAGCTTTCCTCCTCGACTACTAGATATCTGTTGACTAGAGATTTTTTCGCGTCTTAGCCCGGCGTTTAGTTCGTTTCAACTAAATTGGAACTGTCTTCAGCAGCGAGGAAATGTGCACATGAGATGAGATGACCGTCGTTGTACGAGCCAAGAATACTGTGTACTGACCCAAAACATTTCGAATCGTAGCTACTCACCAAATCTCTCATGAAATTTTCTGTATTTTCCCTCAAAACATTGTGATTTTCAAAAGATGGTATATCTCTTTGCTCACAGAGTGATTCTATCTAGTTGTATGTTGTAAATCTCCCACAAGAATAATAATTAGTGAAGGAAACAAATACATTAGCGTGAAAATTATGGATAAGATGAAAAACAATTTGAGGATTTTGTGGAGAGTGATGAAAAATGGTTTAAGTCTGACAGAAAAAATGATCAAATTGTGATCGATTTTATGAGATAATTTTTCATTTTCACATTGTGAGTATTTGATGACCGCAAGGAAAAACGGCGGCCAATTTTTATTTATAGACGCGGAACATATTCGTTCTTTGAAATGCGAAATGTTTATGTTTCTGATGGAGAGAGAAGTATTCGACGTGAAACGTGAAGTTTTTCGAAAATACTTGGAAACCAAAAGGAATAAATGCACAAATGACGGAGGCTACTCAATGTACGCAAAAGCCAAGATCACCTTCATGCTTAGGGCGAGATGTCATTTAGGGTATTTAGTCTAGTACTCTAAAAACGGGGGAAAACAGCTTTCCTTCAAGTTTGAAATGTATTTAATAATTTATTTTGCCGCCTTTACAGTTATCGGAAAAATTCAAAATTTAGGAGATTAGCTCTTTTAAATTGCATATAACGAGTGAAAGAAAGGACCATTTTTTGCGTGTGGGCCAGTAATTTTTTTGGCTATATCGGCAATGGAAACAATAAGAAAAATTTGGTTTCTTTAAGAAAAAACATGATTGGTATTCTCGCTTCAATATTGCTCACATTGCCTTAAATTCTAGGCTTCGATTAGTCCTGTTAGACTAAAGTTCACTCCATATCTCGAATGCCCTTGCATTGAAGTTTTAGAAACATAATCATCACGATATGCGATTTGAGTTGTAAGGAAATGAAGCAAACATAAATCTCTATAATGACTTAGAAAATATCACTTCAACTGATGACCTTGACGTAGTTCTTATGAATCTAATAAAGTCAGTTGGTGGGCAGACGTACCTCAACCGAAAGATCGTGAGGTATTTCAGTGCACTTTGTAGTAACCTCAACAGGAAATCAGGAGGAACCAAAGTAGGTAGAAGACCTTCATTTTCACATGAGAGCAGTTATGAAGTAGAGCAAACTTCTTAACAGCAAAAAAAAACACGGAAAATATAAATAGGAATATAGGAAGAGATGTTTGTTTTGCACTCTGTATTATGACGTCTCGTATCCTGTAAAACCTAAGTTTATCAAGAGAACACCAATTAATTTGAATTTGTCAATCAATGGAAGCGCAGCAAATACGCTGAGAAACATACGAGCAAGTTCGATGACTCCAAAAAGATTCGAAGCTATGTTTCTCTTCTGTAAATTGAGTGGAGAAAAATCTCTATCGAATGACGTCACGCAAATTGAGTTTGCTAGTTTATGTAAAGTGCAGTTGAGGTGGTGAAATGTATGGGAAGGGATCTATCGTTAAAATTGGAGGCAGAAATAGAAACGTGTAAATACCAAGACTACTTGCTCGAAAGCTAATCATGGAGAATGAGGTCAAATAGAGAATCGCAGTAGATATTCTTTCCATTTATAAGTTACATAAACGAGTCACAAATCAATTCGATTATTTCAAAGCCCTTTTAATCTGCAGAGTGGTTATAGTTAAATGGCCTTACTTAATTTATGCGAATCAAAAAAATTATCAATCTATTCTTCATTTAAAGCCATTTTACGGTAAAACAAAAAATGTTTCAGAGACAGTTATCTGGGTTGTCCTGAAGAATATACATTAGCAAATTTTTAAAATCTAGCTTTACCTCAAAAAATACTATACAAAATTGTATTCTTTCGTAAAGGTTCTTTTCAAGCTTGCAATCAAATGTTAAATACCCATTAAGATGCTCCTTTTTTTCAGAGAATGCACTGATTCAAAATTATAACATTTAAAGGAAAAACTGTAACTCTAGAAATCACACAGGTGTCCATTTAATCGAATGTATGTTAAGTGATTCCCGTACAAATTTGAGTTCAACTATTCTTCTTTCAACATTTTCCATTTCCTGAAATGTTCTCGTACAGCAGCAAATGCACACTGATTGACAAGTGTGAGGAAAAATTAAATTCTATCTTCAACGAATAAGATTACGTTTTCCCCCAAAAATCAATTAGCGAATACAACGTGCACATTAAATTTTACGCTAAAATTCGCAAGGTAGATGGATGAACAAGAAAACGAACAAAGTGTTGCAACACACATTTTCATTTTAATGGAATTATTTTCACTATTACAAATAAAACAAAAAATAACATGAAAATTTACAAGAAAACAAAGAATTTTACTATAATTTATCGTTTTTAAAAACCGGGAATTTTGCTCAGTACACACCCACAGACGAACTTTCAATCATAAATCAATTGAAACAGACGTATGTAAATGATGCACAACCTGAGCTCTTAACAACCTATATAATTAATAGAAATTGTGCTCATCTCTTATTCGTATTGTTACTTGAGATGTTACTCGATTTTGATTCGCGTCATTGCCAAACGAAAAAAAAAATTGAAAAGCCAACGACTGCGTAGGATAATCTGTATATTTATAGTTATAGAAACATATGTACGTACGAAGAGGTAAGATATTCTTTTAATTATACTATAGTTTTTCATTTTGAGATACTCATTTCGCCGAGCTTTTGAGATTTATACTAACAAGCTTCACAGATCTATTTTTTATTCTATTGAATGTATAATTGTAGTTGTATTATTTTGCTTTAGAAAAAAATTATTTTTGAAGCTTTTTTTTCCATAAAAAACTGATTCACTGTCAAAAAAAATTTGAAACAATATTTCACTTCTGACCGGGATCTAAAAATACTTTTACAATACTTATTACCGAGCATAAATTCTCTGCTTCTTAGAAGGGATTGATAATTTTAAGATTCTCCAAAATACCGAAATCGACTCGAGGATATGCAATACAATTTACGAAAAGTATAAAGTGCGGAAAAAATTAATTCTTTTATTTTAACAGCCTTCAATGAAAAGTAAAATAGGTATTTTAATAAAAATTAAAAAAAAAATATTCTGAGACTCGTTCTCAAGAATACTGCTTGAGCAGATGTAAGTAAATCCAATTCAAATGCATACCGTACACACCAACTCATACCGGAAGCTATTAAAAATATCTTGTTCTTTTTCATTCACACACGAGTCTGTCCATTCAACCACTTTTTGTCAATTTGGCGTGAAGTGGACATTTTCCATCGAAAGATGACCTGAAGTCAAGGTTAGGAAATACGTGATTATTGCTGAATATTTGCCAAAAAATATTCACACTAGAAGTATGATAGACACTAATTACATATATTGCCTACTTTTCGTAAAGCAAAATACCTAGACACATCTTTTTTCGTACATAAATACATTTAATAATTTCGCAATGGCTTAGGCTACTCGATTTGCTTTTAGCGCAACATGGGAAATGTTATCAATCGAAATGAAATGGTAAATTTGTGACACATGCATACATTATTCACACATGGTATCTTTCAGAAAATGTTTTTCCGGCAGCTAATTTTTATACAGTCATCTTTTTTCGGACACTGAATATTAAAAATTATTTATTGTCAATTATCTCAGTCCATCTTTCTACTCTGTTCAGACGAAACTGCATATAATGATGCACATATGTGAAGTGGTTTATTCCTTAGTATCTTCTCTTAATGAGGATGATAAAATAGTAATATTGGGAAATTTAAATCACCTTGATTTAAAGTTCTCGACTGTTAAAGCTGATAATAATCTCATTTCTGTTCATCTTTCCCACTCCATCGAATTCAATCTAGTTAGTGAATTTTATGGCAATGATTTCAAGCAAATAGTTTGAAAGGTTAAAAGAAAAGGTAAAATGTCTGAGCCATGGTTAAGGTATTTTCGAAATTCAACAAACAATCTTTATAAAGTAATTAAAACCAATACTTATGTCAGAGATCATATCAAGGATAAATACAATGAATAAGCAGAAGATTTCCTGGCGAAATACTGCGACTTGTATGAGCACTATGTTAATATCATGAGCGAAAATGTAATTAAAAAAACTTTTTGATATCGAAAATACCAAACGCAAAAATTTCTGGCTACCCTACATCGATGTACAAAAAAAATCCTTGTTCGTAAAGCCCTTCAAAAAGATGGAACCTGTTCGCCGACCATTTGCTGGCAGTATTTTGATCATGTACAAACTTGGCTAATGTTCTCCTCTTTAAAAAATTTACGCCAAATATCGTTAGTGCGCATTTACCTAGAAAGGACATCGCAAGGGACTTCAACAATTTTAACGTCAATAAGGGCCCCAGTCCTGACTTACTCCATCCTAGCTTCACACTCGAAAGAATGGAATCGCCTATCTTTCCCACGCATATAATTTTCCATAAATCACTTTCTTGCGGAGTGTTCTCTTCTTTATGAAAAGCTTTTCATTTGACGCCGGTTTTCAAAAGTGGTAATAGAATATTACTGAGATTGATTTTCAAAAGTGTTAATTGAAAATTAGAAGATGAAAACATTCAATAAAAATTGCCTAAATGATTTGGAAAAAAATTCTGTGATAAGCAACCTGCTGTAATAGAGCCGCTCCTGAACGATAAAAAAAGGAAAAAAGAAAAGTCAAGTTTTAGAAAAGTCAGGTTAACTACGAGGAGGGTTCAATAATTTATCTACCTAGGCAACAAAAAGACATTGTAGTAAAAAGACCGTATTTTTATTTTTCAAGGTAATCTCCGTTAAGCACAATGCACACTAGGACCGAGCTATAGGGTGGTTGGTTAAGCTGTTAAAACCCGAATGGCAGCCTGTGCAGTTGCACACATGTGCTTCGGAGCATTGTCGTGCAGGAACAGAACGTTGTCGTGAGCTTTCCGGGTCTTTTTTGCTTGATAGAATATCGCAATGCCTTTATTGTACTAGAGTAGCTCTCTCCTTTTATTGTAGTCTTATGTGGCATGAACTCCAACAGTATAAGTTTTTCCTTATCCCAGAACACAGTGGTCATAACCTTGCCTGCAATTTTTTCGACTTTACACTTTTTAGCAGTGGGTGACGACCTATGCTTCCACTGCAAGGACTCCATTTCAGACTCGAAATCTTTATGGTAAACCCACGTTTCGTCTCCGAACACCAATGATTAGAAAAAACTCACCAATCAGGTATAAGTTCTCTTGGCAACATTCGCGGCGGGCGTCCTTTTGAAGTGGTGTCAGTAGCCGCGGAACCCATCTTGCGCTGACTTTAGACAATTTCAAATGTTTATGCACTATATTCTAAACTGAGCCTGTCGAGATGTCCATTTCTTCAGCTAAACTGGAAACAGTCACTCGCCTATCTGCCAAAATAAATTCTTCTAATTTTTTACAAATTTCTGGAGCCGTTGTCATCACGGGCCGCTCTATGTGAGGGTCATCTTCTATGGACTCTCTTCCCCATTTAAACTGCTTGCTCCAAAATTTGACTTTATATTCAGAGGGCGCAGACTCTTTATATATTGTTGCCATGCGTTCAAATATTTCTTTAGGCTTCTTTCCTTCTTTCATGAGGAACTTAATGAACTATCGCTGCTCTAAATTGAGCAATTTTTTACTAGTGTTGCACTGAATTGAAATTTCGCACGACTCACACGAAGAAACATTGCTACACGCATGAACATGTCTCGACTTGTTCAGCGGTGATCTTTACCAGATGTTTTTTATGATTTAATTTAACCATCTACACTGAATTCAACAAAGCCTTTGATCGCGTTGATCATGATATTCTTCAACTTAAATTATAGAAGTTTGGTACCTCGTGACTCCTGTTAAATTGATTAGACTCTTATATTCAAAATAGAACTCAGTACCTTACTAAATTTCAGGGTATTTCATCCAAAACGAAACTAAAGTTTCATCACATGTACCATAGGGCAGTCACTTGGAACCGCTTTTATCTGATGTTTTCGTATCGGACCTTTCTGAAATTTTATCTAACATTCCTCTTCATACAGATACAGACTCAATCTTTTAAATTTATCAACTCTATCCTCACCAAAAATGGTCATATACTCCTGTTTTGCTTTTGAAGTTGTTAGGAGCTTGATCGATGCTGTGTGCTTGTGCAATATTATAACTAAACGAGGCACACGCGATTACTGGAACAACACAGCGGAACAACACAGTCTGCGCGAACAATGAGCCAATCAACGAATGCTGCAGCATATTCTAAAGCAATACTATTCCTCAACCATTTCCATATATAGGAACAGTGGCTTACAGCTTAAACGATGTGGACACTTTTTACGAAGATAACCCTTAAAAACTCCATGAAAATGGAAAATCCCTTTCTTGAAACAAACAAAATATTTCAGCTTGTGGTTTTATTTATTATTTCCAATGAAAAAAAAACAATAAAAAAATATTCCAATCAGCACAAAAAAAATTAAACTTCATTATAAACACCAAATATCAAATCACAGCTTGAATGATGTTCTTTCAAATATGTCCTTTACTTCAAACTTATATCATTTTTTGGTATTCAAAAATTTATTAAATATTTAGTTGAATACCGTGATTGAGGCGATCTGGCATTGAGTGGACCAACTTTTTGGTGTACTCTGGTGAAATGGCCTCCTATTTCTGTTGAAGTGTCCTTTTAAGGTCATCCTTACTGCTTATCGGATGTTTTCTGATACCATCTTGACCATAAATGTTCGATAACATTCAGATCTGGCCACTGAGCAGGCGTTTTAATATTGTTTGGGTAATTCCAAATCAACCACTTTTGCACTAGTTCCGAGGTGTGCTTGGAGTCGTTGTCTTCATAAAACCGGAAATTATCCTTGATGCGTCATTTTTTCGCACTCTGCAGTAGATTATCCTTTAAGATATTCAAATACTGATATTTGTCCAGGTTTCCCTCAATGAACACCAAGTTTCCCACTCCGGAAGATGCCATGCACCCCCATACCATCACGTGACCACCACCGTGTTTTACTGTACTGCATCAATTCCGTGGTTGAAGTTCAGCATATGGTTGTCTCCGCACATAACCGCTTCCATCGCTTCCAAAAAGGTTAAATTTGCTCTCATCCGCGAAAAGAACGGTATCCCAGAACGTTGTACCTTTCATTAGATGTTCATGAGTACATTGTACATTATTTTTAGCACTAATATAGGGCTTTTTCTGGGTACTCTTCCGTTAAAATTCGCATCCCTTCAGATTCTTTCTACGGTTTCTGGGTTACACTTCTTATTAAGAATTTTTTCCGCTTCCTGTGCTAGTTTTGGTGCCCTCAGATTGGGATTTTTTTCACCTGAAGGACAGGTGAAGAACAAATGTTTTTAGATATAGAATATCTAGCTTTTTGGTATGTTCTACGAATCCTCCTAGATCATTGATTTATGTTTAATCACAGGCGGATCCATGGACGCGTTATATAAAATGGCTCTAAATTCTGACACTGCGGCGCTAAACATAAAGTTTTTTACACGATCTCTTGCCTACATATTGTAGGAATCGAAAAACTGTTGTGATTTTATCGAACTATAATTTTACCTGAAAAATTTAATTATCTGAACAAAAAATGTCTAAATGAAAATCATACACAAATCTAAATGCAGAATAGGAATGGTTATTGTAGCGGAATGAATGAAATAAATAAAGAAATAAAGCCCTCTAGTGTGTTAAACAAGTTTTGTTATAGTTCGCGTTTAAAGGTTGAAACCCAGCTGTTTATTGCGGTGTCGTTTATTTTTCCCGCACTGAGTTTTATAGGGTTTTATAATATTTTTGACACTAAGTATTCAAAAACGATGATTTAAGAAAATAACTGCATATAATTCACCATAAATAACAATCTGAAGCCCACACTGCACGATATTTCCCAAAGAATTTTTTTTATGTTAATCTCGATTCATTTTCAAAAATCATATTATTTACATGCATCACCAGTGTTAGCACCTGCAACTCAATTCAATGATCCAACAAACATCATACCTCAAAAACATGATATTTTCTCAGACAAGTCGTTGCCATTGCATTGGTTTTTGGCCGATTTATTTATTGACCCCTTTCGTGTGTCCACATACATAAATCAACCTAGAGCCACGACAAAATCATTCAAATTTATTTTAATCCCTTGAAATTAAAACGAAATATTTCATCACCTTCACCTTGAAACAATTCGAAAATTTTAGTGGAAAGTAATGAATCAACAAGAACACTTTCGAAAATTTATATTCTAACGCAGGTTAAAAAGAAAATTCAATAAATATTTCAGAAATTTATCAAATTCAAATTCAATGCACTGAAAACAGGTGCTTTCGAAATTCGAAGGCAAGTTAAGACTATTGTCTTTAGAAATTTCTTGGATCGATTTCAGATCGCAGTCGGTATGCTTCTGCTGTGTGACGTCATTAGAACATGAAGACAGATAAAGTGCATTAGACTGCAGTTTCTTGGACATCTCCCAATTTTATTGACAGTATTACAATATAATTAATAGTGTTTACAACTTTACACTTTTTCAAATAAACTGTCACTGCGCGATTTCATCTACCGTATGAAAACGGTAAGAGCTGAATTTTTAATCGGCATGTAAATTTAATTCTGTTTTATTAAAAAAAAAAAAAAATATGTACTCTAAGTAGCCTCAGTTTCATGATTGATTAATTGTTTGCTGCAATGTACCAAAACAATTTTTATTTTTAACCACATCAATCACATTCGTCCACCAATTCATTGCATCGGTTTTTATTATACATACTACTCGTATCAGGTAAACGTGGCTAAGAATACATCATTAATTAGAAACCTAATCAAATGGAACTTTGAACGAGAGCCAACATAACGGTTTCGATAGTCGAAACTATTTTTAGAGACCACTTGACGACTATTCTTTATAGTTGTGACTTAAAGAAAATTAAAAATATGTTGCCCTACTTCATTGTACCAACAAACATAAATAATAAATTATTTAATTCACTTACCTCTTTTTCATCATTTTCGACCGGTGAATCTTGTCGCTCTGGATCAATATCCTGTGAAGAGAAAAATAAGGGATTACGTAGACTTAAGGGAATATCTTAGGGTAAAAATACTTAATACTGAATTGTTATTGGTTGTTATTAGAATTGATTCCAGTTAATTGCATAAGAATTTTTTTTTTTTAAACAGATACAAAAAAACAAAAGATAAAAAAATATAAAAATTAACACCCCAAATAATAATATATAATAAATTAACACCCCAAAAAGAACTTTCAAACTATATGATTACAGGTAGTTGTTGAAAATTACTTTTCAATGGAGTTAAAGGTGCCTTGGATTAACGTGAGCAAATGTTCCAGTAAAAAAATGACAACTCAAACCTCTGGGTAGACGAATGATGAGCTGATGATCAAAAAAATTTGACATATTTACTGCAAAGGCAGCAGTAGTTCGCAACCAGAATGGAAAATTTAGACATAAAAGGGGAAGCCAATCAGAAATCAATGTTTGAAGTCGGTAGCTCTACTTGCTGAGGCGCCGATAGTTCCATAACGAGAAGTGTGATGATTTTTTGCACAGCATTGAACCTAGGGATAACAATATTTGGCACGTGATCAAGTATTTTCGCACAAACCACATTTCTGTGCCCCCACACATGTGCCATATGCGTGAAATTCGATAGTACTGTCAAGGCAGAAGGCTTCGGCGGGATACTTAGCTTCAATATGAGGAAACCGCTGAAATGATGTTAGCGAGGAAGCTGAAATTGCTGAGGCAATTCTTGTCTCTGCGCCACAAAGAGCTTCTCGAGTTAGACCAATAGGTATATATCAAGCAGCTAGTCACTGGATTTAATAAACGGGAAGGACCTGGTCCTGACTCAATTGGTAAAGACACCTGCCTGGCTTGGTACTGGAGATCTTGACGGACATAATCAACGCTTTTTTTTCGAACGGGGAGCTTCACTGAGGTCTAGAAGACAGCAATTAAACAAGAAGCGGAAAGACCTTCACTTCTCATATAACTGGAGTATAAGTTTCCTCTCCTCAGTTGCTGAGCGTTTTCTTCTCGATAGACAAAATGAAATAGTTGTTAAAATAGAGACTTTTTCCGGGAAACTTGAAACCCTGAATTTGTTCTTATATCTGGAGAGTGCAAGGGATGCTGCTATTTTGTGGGCTGGAAGTTTAAGGGATATTTTAAGGGATCATAAAAATTCCTGTTCTAAGATAAAATATTTGAATGGAATAAAAACCTAAATCCAAACGCTAACGCATATATTGAAACGCCTAAGAAATAAAAAATGAGTGACTAAGTCTAATGAGGGGAGAATGTGCTGGCTTCAGTTTATTTCTAATCAAGAAATCTAACGATAAATTTATTAAGTTTTGTTTTCTGCGCAAATTCGGTTTAAAAAAATTCGTGTTGAAAGCAATCATGGCAGCGATATCTTAGGCTCTGAGAAAACGTTTAATTAACCCTCCGAGAACACAGGGGGTCAAATTGACCCCAGTGACCTTTTTGGCCGATAGCAGCGCTAAGGCCTGCGGGCGAAGGGGGGTACTATAGGCTCCTAAGTGTATTTCTGTGTCTTGACTATAAGTTTCCACCGTTCGCATGCAGTCCCAAGTCGTCAGTCATTGTTGAGAAGCATTTGAAGCAGATTAAGGGGTCAAATAGACCCCATATGTACTCGACCTCATTTTGAGGTAAAAATCATTTTTTTTACTTTATAAATCGATAGATTAATTTAAAAAAGCCAAAAAATAAGTTTGCAAGTGCTTTTATATTTTGTTTTAAGCAATATGACGTATAGTCTGCGTTCTAGTGTACGCAATAATTTGTTAGCTGAAGACAATGATAACACCTTTGGCGACAGTGATTCCTCCGAAGACGACCATATCTCGGAGCAATCAGAATCTGATTATTCAGAAGATAACACTTTTTTTGCAACCCTTTATATAGGGCTAATTTATTATTCAACTATGTCTTGAGAGTATCCATATACATTTTTTGCTCAAAATACTGAAAACTGACAAAGCTATAATATTTTTTTAAATGTGCATATTTTAAAATCCTCACAATCGCCACCGTAAATATGCAAAATAAATGTTTTTTTAAGGATCACTAAAGAGTTAATTTTTTTTCTGATTTTGTCATACCTTGAGTGTACCCCCCTAAATTTTTAGCCAAAAATATTGAAAATTGACAAAGTTACGATTTTTTTGTAAACAAGCTGATTTTCGATAAAACCGTTTTTTTTCGCGAATTTTTTTAAGTATGTTAAAGACATTTGAGGCACTTCTAATGGATGAGAACTACTAAAAGAGATTTCAATCTATACCTACAATTTTTTTCAAATGAAAATCTTCTGTGGCGGCGATTCTATAGACGTTCAAAAGTGCGTTGGGGTCAATTGGACCCCAATTGTTCTCGATGAGCGAAAAAATAGGTGTGTTCTCGGAGGGTTAAGTTAGACTGAGTTCCATGCCAAATTATTTGATTACAAATTTAATGCTTTTTTAATATTTTTCGTTTAGTAATGATTAATTAGCGCTTTGGAAACTTGGTCGGAAAGCTTGTGATCTATAAATTGCAAAGTTTTATCGTAAATTTGTATTTTTTTCTCGAAGACATTCTGGAAATCGACGTGAATTTTACTTTCGAATTGGTGTTTGAAAATGAACATGGCGGACTATTTCTAAATTGTCTGACTTATATCGGTTGGAGCAGCTATGAATAATCAACAAGGTTCTTTTAAACCGCAGTCTTCGTTTCTTCCAGATCGAAATTTAAAAAAATACATTTAAGTATGATGAAAAATGCAGATTAAATCGAATGACAAAGGTAAGTTTAGACACGATGGGGGTTTAAGGAATTCATCTAATCCAAATAATATCTTGCTATTAACATGTTTTTTTCAAATTTTGTTTCGAATGCAAGTTGAATGTTAATAAAATAAGAGTTAAAGTTCAATCAATGGCACAAAAATGTGTGAATTCTTGTTTTTTTTTTAGCATTTTTTGACAAGTAAAATCAATAATGAACATGAATGATACCGTGCGAAAAATCAATCTCACTTACATCCATATCCACATGCACTACGCCAGTCGACCTTCGTTTCGGTCGTCTTCTCCTTTGAATAACAGCTTGTGTAGCTTGCGCACTTCTGCTGTCATTCTCCTTATCATTTTCTATGGAGAAGAAAAAGAAATTCAAATTAAAAATTATCTTTCGAACTTATCTAAAGTTTAAGTCGAACCTTTATCTTCTGCAGTTCGATTTTTTCGCAATGACAATGTTACTTCATTGGTTGGTTCTTTTGTTCTTTCATTCGAATTATCATTGCCAGCTGGAGTTGTAGTTATAGCTGGAGCCGAAATTGGCCTTTGCGGTTGAGTTGCAGGTGTACCTAATACAAAAATAGAATTTATCTAGACAGTCAAACAAAATACAATTTTCTTTTTCCTTACTTGTATTAGTATTATTCCTTCGTTGAGATATGGAGGACAAATTGGCAGCGGCAATAACGGCTGGAGCGCTAGTAATTATTGTACTATTGTTCGAAGCAATCGCTGAACCCGTTGATGCATCTTCCAACTTGAACTGTAACGAAAGGAAATGGAATTTTTTAATTGAAATCTATCAAATTATCATAATAAGTAATGATTGGAGAGATAATAAATTAATATGAGATGAGAAGTATTTTATTCATGTATATGAGTTTCAGAAAATGAAACGTAGCGGTAATTTGAAAGTTGCGGAAAAACTAGAATTATCAAGTTGTCATAGTGTTGATGCTTTTTAGAAAACGAACAGCAAGTTTCGAAGGAGTAGAACATTATTTTATTATTATTTTATTTATTACAGTAAGTCGTAGTAATACGTAAATGATCAGAAATGTTATATATTTATGCTTCATTTTAATAATAGCTGCTGGGAAAATATTTGAAAGTGTCATTGTTCGTTGATGGTTTACAGGTAATCATTTAAATTTTTCATCAATACTGTGATGTGTAAATAATTTTCACTTTTATAAGCAATCGAGTCTGACTTCTTTCACGTTCAGCAGCTAATGGAAGCACACCTGACAGCTATTTCTAGTTTAAATATTGAGTATATGTGGTTAAAGTACAAACCAACTCAAGATTATGACCTTGAAAAAATCACAAAGAATCTTAATTGCACGGAAATGAGTCTGCAATAATAATGATTAAAAGTCATTAAGACAACACTTCAAACTCATAAAAGCGAGTAATATACCCAATTATATGAGATATATTCTTGAAATAGTTAATCTTAGAGATTGTAGCTATTTTTCAAATGCATTCAATGTGAAAGCGATGTCAAAAGATACATCATTCAAATACATTCAACAGATGCTACTTTCTTATTTAAATTCTTAATTTATAAATGCACGTGCAGATAGATTGTAAATAAGAAAATTCACTAAACGAAAATCGGATAAAATGATATTATTTGACATTCACCTGTTCAATCAATTTGTTACCAAATTGGTAATTAGCCACAATCATTAATATTCTTGGCAAATATACAATTTTGTGAAACAATATCAAACGCCTTACATATGTAGCTCATATTTTATAGAATATGTAAAATTTTATATTGTTTTGTTCGAAATTCACTTTGAAAAGCTGTCAGTTTAAAATATGTATGCATATGCACATGCGATGTTAATACATATAATGCGCTGCTTGCGTGCGAAATGTCATTTGAAAGCTAGAAAAAATTGAAAAGAGTAAAGCAAGGTATCATATATGTGAACGCAACTAACGCTTTACTGTGGCAAGCATAAGGATAAAATATCAAAAATCATGTGGCTCGATAAAGTCAAAGGATTTGAAAAATTACTTTTCATGGAAATAATATTCCTTGTCACCCAAATAAACCAAATATTTGTTAAACATAAGTAGGAAGTAAGTGAAGTTCATATAATTTGATTGACGTTAAAAAAGTTCAAAATTCCTCTCAAACTGCCGGAGATATTTGTGCAGTTCATGGTGTAAGTGCAGTGGCAATATATCCGGCACAGTTTTGAGTCAAACATTGTACTTTCAGAGAATGGATGTTAAAAATAAATCAAGCTCAGGCTGATGAAATCCTTGCGGAAGCCAAAGAAGCTCGACCCATAAGAAGTGATGAGATAGGTAAGGAGCTGAATATTGATCAGAAAACAGTTTAACACTATTTGAGCAGAGCTTATTTGCTTCCACGAAATGATTTCAGCTCATCTTTCAAACAATTGATTGCGGTAGACTACATATGAAAATGTAGTGCAAAAACGATCATGATCAGAACTAGGATAATCGTTTCAAGCCATACCAAAGACGACACTGGCATCTAGAAAGGTTTTACTGAGTATCTGGTCGGACTAGAAAGGTATTATATGTTATGAGGTCCTGTCACCTAGTAGAACTATCGATTCTGATGTCCAATGTCAGCAGTTAACCAAATTAAAGCAAGCTATAATAATCTATAACAATTTTTAATTTTAAAAGGGCGTTCTAAATTCACTTTAAAATACATAAAGACTTCTAACTTAATCCAATATAATTTCGAAAATAAATTGGTAACAGTGGATCTTCCTGTCGTAAATCATGTTGGTTTAAAATAATCGTCGATTTTAACAGAAGTGCGTTAAAGTCGCTTAGCAAACGCTCGACAATCTTGGAGATGACAGAGAACATGCGGATTGGCATGTAGTTTTTGATATCAGTTTTATCTCCTGATTTTCATATCGGAAGAATGAAATTATGTTGTCAGGGAGATAGGAAAATTCTGGTGGCCACAAACACAATGCTTTAGAAAGACAGGACGCAGACCATCAATATCAGCTGATTTTGGTATATGAAGTGATTGTAAATGAATATAGATTGAAACGGAAATTGAATAAAGTAATTGGAAAACCATCGAGGATATACTTTGGTACTAATCAAAGACACGAAAGGAATATAGTTGCAGATTACACAGAAAATGACCACATAAAAGGTATTTACTGCATAATATACAGACAAATGGGAATAATATAAAGTCGGTATCTATTATATGCTTATTTAATGAAAACATATTACAGCGGTCGAAATTATAAACCTGAGCAGATTTGGCACAGATCTAACCAAATAGAAGAAATGTCGACCGAAAATATGAGTGTAGGATGATAGACATAAAATAGTAAGGTTGGTGGAGCGAGATTTAAACCAGCAATTTTAAAAATAGATAAATCTAGCGTTTTTCGGAAACATTTGAAAAATTAATGTATTGAATCAAATTCGGTAAACGAGAAATGTCCGGCGATATTACAACAATACATACAGATATGGAATCAGATGGAGCATTCAACGTTATTTCACTCCAATAAAGTATCTCCAACGTTGAAGTCTCTCGTCAGTATTAGCTGGACATTAAGTCCATGCGTTAGGGCGAAGTTAACTATAGGCGCATTTTTTTGTGCTTCTATCGAGAGCTGACTAAGGTAGGTTAGGTAGCATTGAAAACAACAACAATCCTGCCGCATTTATTGTTGTTTTCAATGTTCCCTCCTCTAGCCAGCTCTCGATAGAGGCACGAAAAAACTCAGCTTATGTTGTTGGCATGCTGAGAGTAAATATCCGGGTCAGTATCAGGAGGTAGGTAAACCATGGAAAGAATGGAAGATACACTCATTTAAATACGAGCAATCGAAGTGATATCACGAAAACAAAAAAAAGTGAGAGCTGTCACTAAGTACATTTGCTTGATAATATGTCTTCAAAAGAAATACACGTCGACTTGGTGGAAATAGTAAGGGACTTTGCTACTCCATATTCCACAATTGCACGCTGATGCAAGGAGTTTAGCCTAGGCAGAACATCGAAGAGAGATAAACATGACGAAAGTGCCTTTCTACGTACCTCACCCAGGATAATGTTAAAAAATACAAGATGTGGTTTCGCAGAACGAATACTGGCCATCAGATATCTAGCTGAGGTCACAGGGATCTCTTATGGCAGCATTTAAAGGATTCTGGACAATGGAGTGCTTATGCAACAGGTCTCTGCACGTTGAGTACCGAGAAGAAATCCGAAGTGTCAAGCTTGACGGGAAAGGTTATAGACGTTGAAGAAATAGTTATAGTGGGAAATTTGGAAAAATAAGCCACTACTACGGCGTCTTACTGCGCTTTGCGGAAGGCTTTATTACGATGGCTGCCATTCCAAAAGCAGATTTAGAACTGTTTGAATGCCCATCGTATTGTCCAGATATAGCCCCCAGAGTCATTTACTTTTTTATCGCCTCATAGAACAGCTCATCAACAGAAAATTTAAAGAAGATAGCAAAATGATCGCCACTTTACAGGAATTTTCTGAGCGTCACAACCAAGAACCGTTTTTTTTATACATTCATTTTCGTTACTTTTGGCTCACCTCTGTTAAACTCCATCACTATTCATTTTTCTCACTTATTGGCTTTAAGCATTCATTCAATTATTTATTCTGGTTTCTAGTTTTTCATATATTTTTGTTTGAAATAACATTAGTACCGTTTTTTACGTCCCTATCGAGAGCTGGTTAGGATAACAGCATTAAAAAGAACAGTTGTTGCCATTTTCAATGCTACTATTCTCTCCAGCTCTCGATAGAGGCGTAAAAAACGCAGCTATTAGGGAGAGTTGAAATATTGTGCGGTGAATTTACTTTTAATAAACTCATGCTGTATTTGAACCAGAATAGGGACTCGAATCTACAAGAAAGCGACATCTATCTATATTCATCAGATCTATAGCTACGATGCGGAATTGAAACCGGAAATACAACTTTGCAATGACTGTTTTAAGTTTACCCAACGGGTAACAAAGAACTAAAGAAAGTGATGCATGTGTACATGATGCAAGCAAAACAGAATACCAAAAAGAACGATCGCAATGAAAACAGATATTGATTCTATCGGTACAGAAGATATAGCATCAGAGCGTTCGATTTTCTATTCGTCTAAACTAAGCTAAAGTTAAGATCCGATTGAGCTAAACTACCCAAGTTATCATTTACATTATCCAATCAAATTTAATAAAAATTGTAGCACAACACCTGTCTACGTCTCTACCAATTGTAATCGTTATATTCAAAGAAGTGCATATGAGCCAAGAGTGTCATATAAAATTATTTTTATTCAATGACCTACAGTTAAAACGAAGCAAACTTTGTTGAATCTTAAAATTAGATTGATTTTTTTATGTGCAAAAACAATAGCAGAATTTTTGAATTATATTATTATATATATTAAATTTTATAATTAATCCAAAAAATCAGATGCCGGATAATAGCTATGGAAATAAAAGAGAGAGTTTTTCCAGCAAAATAGATGGGATCCTGGATAGGTTTCCCCAGAATTTACATTCTCTCCAACGTAAAATGAAATTGTTTGCAAAAATAAGTTTACATTTAATCATATGTAACTATAACTACGACATTCATAAATTATTTACATACAAGTAACAGATAAACAAAAATATTTAATCGACAAATCTATATATTATTTACGACAATCGAAATATAATGGTGGCAAGAAGCGCATGCAAGCAACGTGTAGTTAGTTTTCATACAGCAAATAGAAGCCAATTCGAACAGGTGTATGTGCATTGAAAGATTTTCATATCAATTATGGATGTTAATAGTGAAAACAGTCAAGTAATGAAAATGTAGCTCTTATTGCTTCTTACCTTATTTCCACTATCGAATTTCAATCGCCACGAAGGCCTTCGTTCGGCTGCGCTCATAAGCAACGGCGATGAGGGTGTTGAATCTGTTCTTCGTCCCGACAAACTTTCAGAATTTTCATCAGAACTAGTGGGCCTCAAACTATCAGTACTAGCTTGGCTCAAGCTTTCATTATATTTATTTGCTTCGTTTCGAAGCTTCTCCGCTAGAGTTAAAGAATTCGCATTGTCGATATCGAACAGTGATCGCTTCTCTTTCGTGTCATTGTGGGTTCTCAGCACGACTGTTTCTTCTAATGGACTAGATAAGTCTGATTTACTACTATCTACGTTTGATGTTGATCGAGCTTCAGCTGTCGAAATTGCTGGCAAATGTGCCTGTGTGCCATCTTCAGCTTTCATATCTGCATCAGTCTTTTCATACGCACTATTGGGCATTATTGTGGCTGAAACGTGTCCACCAGTATTGTCTGTGCTATTGCAAGTTTCATCTCTTGATCTACTGGAAGTAGAAGTTGACTCCGAGTCCGTACTTGGTGTTATTGTGGACGGACTATTTCCGGTCGGTGAATGTTGAGATGTGGGCAAAGTATACGTCACACTATTCTGACTACTACTATCACTAATTAATTGATCGGATGCAGATGGACCAGATATTCTCTCTCGATCTTTTAAGTTTATCATGGGCATGGTCATTGTAAACGTAGCTGTTATTTCGTCGCCAGTGCTACGTATTGTCGCGCTGCTTGGCACTGGGTCTATAGGTTTGAATCGTACTGAAGCGGAGTCATGGGCGTTTGTAATAGTTGCAGTAGTTGAAGGAACTCGATCGTTTAACATTTCACTGTCAGAAGGTGTTGCTGATGTTGCATGCGAGATTGATGTTGTTTCGGTGGAGTTTGGAACTTCGGTCTGTTAATATTAGCAATACACAAAAAAATAAAAAAGTGGCAACGGGATGATATCCCTCACAATAATTTTATGAGTGTATGCAAATATGAAGCATAGACAAAACAACCTGAATATTTCTTAGGATACGACGCATTAGATTGATTGAAACATATGTAGAATAGGGTTATGTGATTTTCTTGAACTGATAGGTGGAAACCATTTACTTCTTTTCTGTACTGATATTGAATGCCCTTAGCTGTTTACAAAGTAAAATCAGAGAAGATTTTTCAAACGAGTATCGTTAATGATTCATGTTTATTCTTCGTTAAGATATTACATGTATTTACAATCGTTCTATTGGGTATAAAAGTAATTTTTAAAGGATTTTTAACGGATGGCTTTAATAGTACTAACTCGAATCAAACCATATTGTAACCATTTCACATTAGTATGTACCACATAGAGTTTTTGTTTTTTGAAAATATCTACATTTGTACCAACGAAACGCGATTCGCGAGCTTTACTTGTCTGCTTCTTTTTGAAAAGAATGCAGCAAAAAAGCCATTGTGAGGCTTATATGGATCATACTACTTCACTTTTTGGCCCAATATCCACATCAAACACGAGAAGAATACGCAAACATTGAAAGAGACTCAGAAAACCATTTCCATGAGTTTGAAAGCCATGGGAAAGATCCAGAAGCAAGGGAATCTGGGGCCATATGAACCGAAACCAGTAGATGATAAAAGGCGGTTTATCTTGTACAAAATGCTGCTACAACGGAGCAATGCAAAATCTTTTTTGAATCGTATGGTTAATGGTGACGGACAATTGATTTATCATAACCACCCAAAATGCAGTGAAGCATTGCGGACCAGCAAAATCAACGCCAAAATCAAACATCTATGAGTCATATATTCTGAGGTGTTAAAAAACTCAATTTCACAAAAAAAATCATTTAACACTTACTTGTGCAGCCTATAACAAAAGTTTTCAATTTTTAATTAATCTTTGTATTACGATGAAGCAAATCGTTCTATTACTATCAGTGCTATGATCTAAATAAGGCAATCCGCACACGGGTCGTTGAGCTCTCGTCGTGGATGCGATATTTCTACGCTTGATCGTCACA
Source organism: Nemotelus nigrinus (assembly GCA_947369275.1). Classification (NCBI taxonomy): domain Eukaryota; kingdom Metazoa; phylum Arthropoda; class Insecta; order Diptera; family Stratiomyidae; genus Nemotelus; species Nemotelus nigrinus. Next base: position 38,373,303 of record OX376373.1, on the reverse strand, counting down.
ACCTAGGTAAATCAATGGGTGACCGCTAACGGAGCGTTGGCCAATCGTGAAGAGTGAGAAGCGTAATCGTTTCATTTTGAGTGTGTTTCAAGCGTTGTGCATTGCAGGCTTCAAGAAGAATGACTAGTCGTTTTTGCAAGTGCGATGTATGACGGCAACGTACAATTCGTGGGGGAGGTGGGAAAATGCCCCGAATTGTATGGTTTTACGAAACATACTGACGTTTTCTTGATGACCCGTGTGCGGACATGAAATGAGGATTACGACAATCGTTTTCTCGTAAGCTTCGCACGTGTCAAACGCATCTCACACGCATCGCATGAGAATGAAGATATGGTATTGGAATGATGCTTCACTATATTGTAAAAGTTGTTTTGATGGACCAAAACAAAGTTCCTTAAAATGGGTGGTAAATTTCAAAAAATACATTGGCATAGAACGGAATATTATAAGTCCCAGCTAAGCTGATATAAATTTAAAAGATATGTAGACCCACATTTTCTAACTCTGGCTAGAATGGAATATCACATCCTGTATCATGTAAACAATTAAAGGTAGAAAATAATTCCTATAACAATGTTTAATCGCCTTAACTGTCTATGTGGATTGATTAATTTTCCTACATGCACGAAACTATATCTACAATGATAGTTCTACATTATAAATTGAAATATATTACTATAACGAGCCACTATATAACAGGTTCAATAAAATCACATAATGATTTTTAACAAATACTTTACAAAACACACACAGATATCTTTCTATTTCCAAAGCTCTAAATTAATAACACGTATCTTTCGTTTTATCTCTACGATAATTTCAATTACATTCTAGGATACAACACTGTGAGAAAAGTCAATATGTTTTTGTTTTTGTTTTGTCTAAGCCTTACATTCCACACTAAATAAAACAATGAAATCCTCCAACAATAATTTATATGAGAACTTATGATAAAAACAATTAAACTTTAATAGAGGAACACACACAATGTCTAGTGTCAAAATTAAAACAAAATTGGGGAATAATGATAAAAAAACACCTCTTCCATATTTTTATGGTTACATGAAAACCAAAAACAAACAAAAATCAGTAAAATAAATAAAAATCTGAATAACATTTAATATAAATTTTAAATATTTCAGTAACAAACTTTTACAGTTTATTTAAACTCCAACTCAAAACAAAGCCCTTTCGCCCAAGCGGTATAATATAATTTTGCATATATATTTGTAAAATATAAATTTTAGTTTTATTTATCTATGTTTTTGTTTTCGTTGCATGTTACTTACATTCGGATTGTTGTTGTTATTGTTCAAGTTTTTCTTCTTCACAAGCTCCTCGGCACTTTTGATTTCATCCAATGTAACACCTTGCGTTGAACGACGAGTCTCGCGAACTCTTTTCGCGTGAGCCTTACGCTGTGTCTCACTTTCTTCATCGCGAACGGGTGGCACAAACGACCTAGGAAGAAAAAAAAATGTTATTTGTTGTTGGTATTTGAAACTATAGGGTGAAGTGATAATAAGGGCATGCAAATAGATCAGTTTTGCAGTGGAAAACTATTTCTCAACAATATTCCCTTAGAAGGTTTGAAGAACTATCGGTAATAATTCAAACAGACAACGAATGACCAGGTGGCAGAAAGGTGACATAAATTTTCTATCGTCTACAGGAAAAATGATCTAGAGGCAGATACTACCTTGGTCAAATAGAATGTCTTCAGTAAATCAAATACAAATAATAGGACAGGAATCTAAGCAATTCAGAACGTGAAAATCAATATACTGTAAAATTTTCTGAAAATAATTTTAAAATGGATCAGGGAATTTCAAGTCCTTTCATAAAATTAAACACTTATAGCCTGATATGTAACCGATACATCACATATAAGTGCGAGAAAAAGAAAGTAAAACTTGACCGTTACTGGGGCTATAATTTTCTATGATAAAAATTGTTTATTGCGTATCTTGATATTTGCACAAAACTAGGTCCTATTATATACAATGCGTAGCTTAGTCGTGCACAGAACTTTGAAATTTGAGTTCGGTACACACTTTCCTCAATTTTCAGTAAATTACTATTCATTTGCACCGTCTATGCACGATTATTATTTTGGATGCCATTGGAACGATTTTCGATGTCTTTGTCTTCCATGAGTACGCCTGTAATTTTTTGTAAAAAACGCCTTAAACTTGAATTGGATGTAAACTTGGGTGTAGTACTTGGAACTTATTCATCCTAATTAGATGTTATATTTTTCAAAGGATACTAGTAAAGTCAAAAGATCTCAACGGCAATAAATTCACCAAGGAGTGCTGTCCGTTTGCTGCCTTTGCATTATATTCCATTAATATGCAATAATATGTTCCATTTCAAGCTTGGATCTCTCGTATATTGAAAATAAAGTTTGGTTCCAAGGCATACAAAATACAGCTCGTTCAAGAATTGAAGCCAACTGACTTTCGTTTAAGTGGTGAATTTGGTGTATGGACGTAGGGACCGCTCCAAAATCCACTTTTTAAAGAAAGTGCTTTTAGGAAAAAAGCTCATTTTTGGCTGAACGGATATTTCAACAAGAAAAAGTATTTTGGCTGATGAGCAATCAAAAGCAATCTGAGAACTACAAGTACATCCAAGGCGGCATCATCGTGTAGTATTTCTTTAAAAATGCGGAAAGAGTGCGTGTAACCGTCAATGGCACAAGATACAGAGATACAATGAATTGTTGTTGCCGAAAATTCAAGTTATTGGTTTTGTTGACTTGTGGTTGCAAACCAAAGGTGCAACGTGTCACACAGCAAACCAAAACGCCCTTTTTTTAAATAAAATTTTTATGATAGCAAACTTTCAAGAAATGGACTCGTAAATTGACCTCAAAGATCTTCTGATTTGGCACCGTTGGATTAATTTTTGTGAGGGTATGTGGGCTCACTTGTTTATGATGATATACCATAGTCGATTGATGAATTAGAAACAAACATATCACGCGCTGTTTAAGGAATACCGGCCGATGAGTTCGAACGAGAGCTCGAAAATTGAGGCCGCAGAATGGACCATCTGATAGCTAGTAGCTGTGTTGCCCGCTTTTATAGCTCTCATGTGGTCGATTCTGTGGGCTCAACTTTGGGAAATCATCTTAAAAAAATAAATGTTACAGACCGAACTGAACTATCAAATACAATTTTTGATCATTATATTGTTTTATGCGAGTTTTATTTAAAACAAAAATTTCCGGAAGCTCTTATTGGATCAATTCTGCTAAAATGAGCTGGGAAATAAGGATAAATGAAACGGCAGAGATTAAATTTACGTGGCATTCGAAAAATAAGGACTACGATAACCAAGAAATTTCATTCTGAAATGCCTAGAAGCTGATAAAAGTTTAGCTTATTCTGAAAGAACGAAATTTCCTGGTTGTTGAATTTTTTCGGGAAGTACATCCAGTGGAATAATGTTTTTACATGTAAAAAAAAATTGAGAGTGTGGAGCAAGTAAAATATCAGCTGATATATATATCGCGAATAAAAAGCGAAATATATACGTAGTTGAGGCAAAATAAACTGGTAGTAATTAGGTCTGAATTATGGATACAAAAATTAAATTAAGCGTGACTATGGAAAACTGATTCCAAAGAGATTAAGGCAGAGTGGAATTTCCTCAAGTCAAACGTTGTACACGTTGCTCAAATTAAAGTAGCAATTACTCCTGTCAGCACGATCGCATGAACAAAAATTCCTCTACGGAATCATTAGAAAAGAATATATGAATATGGAATAGCAAGAATTCTAATTGATCAAAGTTTAATAAGTTTCAAACATTCACAACTATTTTTGACGCTGAGAAAACGATTCAAAATAAAGTAATGAATGCCCTTTTTGTCACTTCACCAAATGAAAAACATTATGATTAACTAATAGCTAAATAACACAAACAAAAAACAAAATGAATATACACAACAATGAAACAGATCAAATCAAATCTCTAAAACCACAATTAATTTGTTTTGGTTACATCATTCATCTTGTTTGGAGTTAGAATCTTCCAAGTAAGTTCATTAAAGTTCATTAAAATGTTACTCTTGAAAAAAACGTTTCTTAGTAAAAGCATATTGAGTTAAATTTGGTCTCTTTTTAATAATCATAGCTTCATTTTTATCAAATTGCGTGTAGCTTTTGATAAAAACCAGAAAATACGTGGGAAATTTATTTGGTAAGTTCAATCAGATTAATATGAGAAATCTCGCTGCTTTAAATTAGCTATCAACCCCCGTTACACAAAACAATCTTGCACACAACCGTTCTTTTTAATTTTTTACATAACATTAAACAACACTTGAGAGTTTATTTCCTCTCGTATTATATAATTACTTGAAAAAATTTTTGAATATATTCGCTGGAGACATTTTACTTCGAAACGATCCTGAATCATTGCTTTTCGATTTTCCAATCGAAGCTGTATCCGATTTATCGCTTTCACTTTCAATCTCGTTATCAACACTAAAATGTTGGTGGTAGAACAATACATATTTCGAAGTTAATAAAACAATCGCGGTGCATTTTGATGAGGCAATTATAAATAAAATTTTGAAGAAAATGAAATGAACATAATAACAAATTAAAAAAATTGATATTTTGGTTTCGCCATCGAATTGAATCAAATGAACGACATTCGTAACACAATTTAACTTTGATTCAATTCGAAGACACTCCTTTGCACAAGATATAGTTATGTTTACCTTCGAACTTGACCGGTATTCGGTGGAGTGCTTGGCGTACTCGGGCTAACAGGTAAGGATACCGTCGCTTTCCTAAAAATAATCGGTAAGAAGTTAATCAAAATCTTATTGATTATGTTTAATGGCAATTTATATATTTTTATTATTTCAATTACTAGCTACTCGATTAATTTGTTTAAATTATTTTTAAATTCTAGTAATTGTATCCATGCATATTAAAAATGGAGATATGTAATTAGATGCGTTTTGTTGCTGATGTGAAAAACCGTACACAAAAATATCCATATCATACTTATCTTTTTATTAAGCACTACTTCCTCGATCAGTGGGAACAGTAAGTGCTTGCACTGACTTGACTCATACAATATAAGCAAATAAACACTACCAAACATAAAAACAATACATAAAACATAAAACCATTTTCTTTCTCTTTTTTTCATAAACAAATTTTAAAAAACAACAATAACAATACCTGAGATTTTTATGATCTTTTAGAGAGGCGGACCTTTGTACTGAATAATTGTTTGGCGGATTAACGGCACCTAGAACACCTGTTTGCTGAGTAGCTGGTAGTATTGGACACGAATTTGCTTTTATTCTTGCACGTAGTTCATGGTATTTTTGATAGAATCTATATTTAAAAGATGAATAAAAAAGCAGCAGGACGGATGATGCAAAAATTATAAATTAATCGAATTTCGGTTAAGTTAAAATTAATCAAAGTATGTATTAATTAACGGACTCAATATTATTTTTATGATCAAAGTAGAGGAGCTATGATATGCGTGAGTTTTTAATCAAAAAATATTAAATTAACATTTGTGCAGCAACATTATATGGAACACACGCCATAAACCATTAAGAAAAACGACAAAACAAATTAATTGCAAGAAAAATGCAAAACTACTGTCATTGCATTTTCAAAAATGACCAAGTCAACTATTTGTGTTAAGTAATTAGAATATTTTTTATTCGTAAATAATATTATTAAAATGAGTATGTGAATCAGTAATAAAGCAGTTTAGTGCTTTCGAATTGAAAACATTATTTACAAGTGCAAACAATCTACAATTGGCCCATACGTACTTTTGGTCGTTTTCGAAACTTTGTGTACGTCTTAATATCACTTCTGAGTCTGTTGATTTTGCGTCTTTTTCAGGAACTTCTGTAAAGTAAAATTTATATGTTGTTAGGAAATGTTTTTCGAATGTCTTTAAAATATATATTCTCTTTATTAATTGTAATATTTTGTCGTTATCTTAGCTATAACAGTAATTATAAAACATAAAAGATACGAAATTTGTAGATTTATGGTTATGAAATATGATGCTGATTCTGAACTCGAAGTTGAAGTGCGGTGAAATAGGAAGCAAATCTAGTGACAGTTTACTTGCGATCAAATGGTATAATAAGCGAGATGTCGATAATGCCTACAAATCAAAGAATCCTTTTTTCAAAAATCGACGGGAAAATTTTAAAAACTCCAAGTAGCCAAAAACCATGACTTCCTACAATCATATTTTCTCCTACTTGGGGGCGTAATATCAATTCATTATGCAAAATATGATGGAGAAAAGGGTGGAAGGAATGCTTTTTGCATCACCAGGTACCAATACTTCCTCTAAAAAGAATCTGCAGTGAGGTTTCCGGAATGCGAATTCCATAAGCAACAAGACGAGAGAACTGTTGCTATTCCTCTTTGATTCCAAGGTCGATATAGTGCTCATTCAGGAATCATTCCTAGAACCCGGAACAATCTCCTTTTCCCAATTACACGTTGGATAGAAATGACAGACTGTCTGACACAAGAGACGGCACTACTATCCTCGTGAACAAAAATATTAGCCAAAGCTATATTCCCACTACTACCCTAGTGCAGGTAGAGACAACAGCAACTGAAGTACATATATAATATTTTAAGTTCGTAGTGATCTCTGTATACAAACCCCCAGGCTCACTTAAATTCAGCTAAGATCTCTTTAAACTCTTTGATCATGAAAGACCAGCCTTCATAGCAGGAGACTGAAATTCCTACCACCGACTCTGGGGTGAGAGAAGTACTAAGCGAACAGGAACCATTCTGAAAAAGTTTGTCAAGCATAACAGATTAGCCCACATATTCTCGGAGAGCCTACTCACTTCGGGATAGTACTATACAGTTCCAGATGAACTCTCATCCTATCACAAGCCGTTCTCTTGTTGATAGAAGACATCTACATTGACGATGCTCTGATATTCAAGAGGAAAACTAACTGGTACGCTTTCCATAACGCAATGGCGAATGAAAATTTCAAGCAATCATTTGAAACTGCTTGCGATAGAGCTATCAAGAAACATTAAAGAGCTCAATAGAGGTATCAAGAAACATTAAAGAGCTCAATCAAAAAAGAAACCGAGGAGAGCTAGGCGTACAAGTGACCCTAGCTTTAAAAGGATAGCGAACCGACTGACAAAAAGATCAGCCACCAGATTTCACTGCTTAGGAACGAGCATTGGGAAAACTTTTTACTGAGTATGGAGCCGGGCGGCAATAATTTTTGACGATTGAACAAAAACTCCAGGCAGAAAAACAAACTTGATATATGTACCACCAATCCACAGTCCCAACGGCTCTAAATATGGCAACGTGGGAAAAGTGGAAGCTTTTGTGGACACATTCAAGCTGCAATTCAAAGAAAACCCAACAATCACAGAGCTTTACGATCAGGAAGAAGAGATTGATGAAAGCGCTTTCATTTTTCTAATTACAGCGACCCAAAGAGATGCAGCGATCTGTCTCGCAAAAATAGGAGAGGTGAGATAAATGGTAGCTCGGTTTAATAAACGTAAATCACCTGGACTTCACGCGGTAACGATTACTTGCTTCAGACTTTTGCCAGACTATAAAATTTAAGAAATAATATGCATCGGCAATGCGATTCTCTGTACAAAAAGATTCTCAAATCCATGGAAAAAAGCGACTATCATTTCGTATCCAAAGCTACACAAGGATCTTACGGTTCCTGAAAACTGGGGAATATCATCATATATCTTTCACCCATTGAAAAACTAGTTAAACGAATAATACTTTGCTGACTCGAGGAAAATAGATCCGAATCGGCTTCTAAACCCTACACTGCGCCGAGGTGCAGCTGCGCGACCAATAGAAGACCGAGTCCTACAAAGTTCTCCACTCTCTACACCATAAAATGCAGATATTCCGATAGTACCCACAACAAAAATCTCCCTTTTGGCATACGACACCTGCATCTACAATGCATCTCGACAAGCAGAATCTACCCAATTTGCCAAGCACTGACATACACAGGAACTTCAGAATATAAATACATAAAATACTCACGAGTTTTTGTTGGACTTTCGACTTGTGTCCGACTTCTTAGTGAACTATTACGTCTCCATGGTGCATCCTCTTCAACACCTGTATTATTATCTGCTGATGCAGGTGCCACAGATTCTGACGGAGGTTTAGGTTTATCCTCTGAAAAAAACACGAATTTTAATCAAATCAACTATCTTAATTTTCAAAACTAATTGAAATAAGCGCCTACATGCAACTTAAGATTTCAAGCATCAAACATAACTAGAATACATGTTTTTAATAAAATACTATACAATTATCTTTTGTCGTATTTTGAATGCACAGAAAACTCGTCCAAAAAATATTTGATATTTATTTTATTTATATACATAGAATCTTCTCAAACACATACAGATGACTAAATAAATGACAAAACAAATTATTCTTAGTTTTAACGAAGTCGATAGGAAAATTAAACTTTCACTTTATGAGAACTATTCGTAACAAAATTACAATGTGATTTTAAACAGACATGAACATATAGGTGGTTTACAAAAAGGACATTTGAAATATTTACACAAAAGCGATCGAAAAAAAGAAATAAAACTTGCAGCACTAAGCCGAACTTGAACAGGAAAATGTGAGTCGAGAAAGATGAAAGATAAACTGATGTGACCTAAACGGAATGATGTCAGGAATAAACATCAATTTTTTTACCTAAATTGTCGGATATACTCGTTGAATGTGAACTTTCTGTTGAATCTGTGATATCCGAATCACTTCCATCATTTTCAACAATCTTCTCTAACCCATTCGTACCATCCTCGTCTGATTTGAATGTTGTATTGTTCATAAATTTTACGCAATGTTCGACACGAACATTTAAACAGTTGCATTGAAATTGTTTTTGTTTTGAATGTGTTAGTAAAAGCGCAGCATTGCAAAAAATTAATAGTTTGGAGAACATTAACTATACGGTAAAATATTCAGTTTTACTAAGTAATTTTTTTTTTTAGCTAAAAAAACATATATTGCCTCTATATGCAACGTGTTTAAATTAAAACTAGTAAAAATGGAAATGTTGTAAAGCAATTCTCATGTAATTACCGTTGACTGTGTCCTTTGAGTCAGCCTTCACTTCAACACGAATCATTTTGGCGGGGGCCTCAATATGATTTTCAATAGAATCCGAAATTCTGAAATCATTAAAAAATAAAAAAGAATTATTATACATGAAACCTAAATATTTATTTTTATTACAAATAAAAATTGAAGATTAATTAGAGAAAGATGTATATACAAAATACTTGCATCAGCATTATAACTAAATAAATTGACTGCAAAATTACATTAGTCTTACCACTACTGACGGCGTGTATCGTGCAATCAGATTTTGGGAGCCCTACAAGATTATGGTACCCATGGTTGCTAGTAACAAAACTCAAAACTGATGACTTATGGTCATCCTACTGGTAATATTATCATTTATGTATATATCGACTGATATTTGCAAAAACTGACTTCGGAAACCGCAAAATTACTTAACACTTTATTGATATTGAATGAAAGTTGAAATTTTAAGGTTGTTTACTCATAGTATATAGTATATCACGTTTTTATCAGATTTTTTTGCAATTGATAAAAGTAAATGTGATAACCGTGTAGGCTTCATTAAATAAACGTAAATCAAATTAGAACCCGTGTTGGTGGCCTACTAGTTGTGGTTCGAAGAAATAAAAGAAAAAAGTCAATTGATCAACTGAGTATTTGATAATTATACTACATATTATAGTTTAGGTCTTTCCGTAATCTACCTTTTGTTGAGCTCATTTTTCAGGTATTTACTTTGATACGGGTGAAAAGGCAATTTTTGACTAATTGACATACTGTTGTGGTCCTAAGGAGTAACATTTGTTGAATTATTATTTTTCTTGAAAGTTATATTCAGTTTAATACTGCACAAATCCAAATACAAAACGAAATCTACAAAACAGTATTGTAGACATGAGTTTTTCCCAGAGAAGGATTAATATTTGGTAAAATGCCTTGCATATATAATCAAAGGAATATTATTTAAATAATAGTAATAAAAATAATGGTTATAAAAATAGTAAAAAATAAAAGTAATGAAAATAACTGCAACAAAAATAAACTACTAAGCACAACCTGTGTATATGTGGCGGAGTGAAAGCTTTAAACAATTATTAATGTAAGAGTCATGAAAGACTAGAAATTAGACATAAAAATTTGACTTGTTGTAGAGGACCAAGCTTGAGCTCATCGTGTCTCCTAAGAATGCTAATATATAAAGAATGTGAAGTTCAGACAATAAAGAGCGGAGAAATCTACGTTGTACGAGTTCCACCGCATCAATCGAATATTTGTAGTAGGGAGACTAGACTATAATACTCGAGGGCACTAGTAGCTTAAAAACGAATCAGATATAAACAATTAGAAAAGATAACAAAAGGGGCAAACGGACAAAACCGGACAAACGAAATGCATTGGATTTATTGTGTGCAATATTCAGAGTGGCTTTAAGTTTCGAGACAAAAATTACACCAGGTATTTGAATCAACAATAATGAGAAGGAATCTAGAAAGAGAGTAAGGAAAGCTTTTTACAGGCATAAAATATTGGATAATATTTCGATATGTTCAGGGCAAATGAATTCCTTAGGTACCAATCATCTAAAACGCAAAGATCACCTTGAGGTTGAAGTCAGCCGTTGAAACATTCAATGACTCAGAATGTTTTAAAATCGTTAGCACAAAGAACGCAGGACGAATGATTAACGGAAGAAAGGTCATTGGCAAAGACAAAGAATAAGGCTGAGGACAGGAAAGACCTTAGCCCCGTAAAAGTTTTTTCTAGAGCCTCAGAAACGTTTTCCTAAGCTCCCATAATATTTCCCTAGACTCTCGAGCTTTTTTCTTCTATTTTAGCGACCTCGCAGCTAGCAATGCGGAACTTGAATCCAATTCAATCAATCAAATTTTGCCCGTGCCCACTTCTCCCCGTAGCTTGAAAAAGTAACACTTCTTCAGTTCAATGTTGCACTTTCAAAACACTGGACTCCTTGCTGCCAGGTTTTCGATCCTACTTTTCCCGGTCATCTAAAAAGCCATCCAAAAGAAGCTCCCTCCAGTCTCGTTTCGCAACGAGATCTTTTCAACATACCATGAGCGCGAGCCAGCCAATCAGGTCGCGTGATCAATGTCATGCTAGATACATGTACATTCATGGATTAAAGCTCACATTCAAATGATGTCCATGAAAAAAGTTGAAGAAGAAACATGGGGAAAAAAAGTAATATATGTAGAAGCGAATCAGATAAATCTCGAGGTTGAAGAGAAGCAGCATGTGACCAAAAGAATCAAATTCTTTTCAAAATTTGGTGTAAACATCAACTTGCTTCTGTTGATATAAAGCAGAAGTTCGAATGAATCGGTGCTGCTCAGATGTAAAAAAAAAGTATGGAGAACTTATAAGCTTAGTGCAAGCAATCCTTTCGAGAGCTTTACCATAGAAGGAAAGAAGAGAAATTGACCGGTAGTTATATACTTCATAATTAAATTTGTGAATCGGTAAGATATGAGAATAAGCCAATAGGGACGGAAACAGTCCGAAGGAGAACATAAGGTTGAAAATAATTAAGAAACGATTATGAGGAGAGTGATTTGGCTAGCAAATTTGTAGCACCATCAAGAACACTACCAGTATTTGTCCTAAATGAACTGCTTATGGATTCGACCCTAAGGATCGGTTTAGATAGAAGAAAAAAATGGTGAATTAAAACCTCCTGCTTTAGCCTCTACTTTGCGCCAGAAAACTGTTTCACTACCATTTAAAGTTTCTTTTCAGATTGAATCTAGATTAATGCATTTTTAGCCTGTATAGCCAATCGAAAAGATTAAAACGAGTCGAAACATATTTGCAGATGCTTTTTCATATCATCCAAATAATATTAACTCGCTCCACACACAAAGTCATCATTTATATTATCAGAGTAAAGATTCCAGGAGGTAGGTAATTAACGTGTGTACCTAAATTATTTTGAATTCAAAGTATGACGGAAATTTGCTACAGAAATCTGATTGCATAATTTCATAAAAACTTTATCTCTATTATACATACATGAATAAAGTAATTTCTATTTTAAACCCACGCGATTTTCTAATGAAAATGATTTTTACTCGCGAATGTGGCGGGGAAAATAAGTTTTATTCTGTATATTTTGCAATATAACCTACTTTTTTCTCCCGTTTAAATATTTATCTCTGGATGCTAACATTATCAAGTAGCTCTAACTCAGGGTTAATGATAGTAAATATCCGTAAATGGCACTATTTTTTTCTCAAATTAATGATTTTTTTTCAAGACATGTAATTTCATTTTTTTTGCCAAGATAAACCATTTCAGGTTCAATTGTAATTTATACAGAGCTCAGATAAAATTTTAAGCTAGCGAATTTGCCAAATCATATTTCGAATTACTCACCGTATTTGACTAGTAGGCCGTCGTTTAAATCTCTTGTTAGTCGCCTTAATATCTTCCAAGAATTTAACGATTGACGATTCGGCCACATCAAGAGGCGTCTGTCCAGCATAATTTTTCACATCGATATCGGCCATTGCATCAATTAGCATTTGAATGGACTCTTTTTGTCCCCAATGAGCCGCTGCATGCATCGGAGTCCATCCATCATTATCCTGCTTATCGACATTTGCTCGTCCAGCTAATAAAAGACTTAATACCTAGAGGAAACGATACTGTTAGTAATAAAAGAAGTGCTTTATTAAAAAGCAAATACTTTTGTGTAGCCCTTAGCAGCAGCAACATGAAGTGCTGTTGCACCAGTCTTAGGATGTGGCTTGTCAGCTTCAGATGCATCGCTTCGAAGCCATTTCTTAGCATCACTTAACATTATTTGTTCTTCGCATTGGCGAGCTTGATCGCAATCTATACCGTTCTCATCGTATATTGTCTGTAGGAAATCGGCCATTGCATTGGTTGATGCTAAATCTATTGATAATTCGCCATCACTATTTATTGCTGCTAAATCAGCTCCATTTTCAATTAAGTATCGTGCTATGCTGACAAATCTGTAAATATCACAATTGTTTGTTAAGATTGCGTTTTTGTATTATTTGATATCGATAAACCTACCCACAAGACGCAGTTGCATGCAATGGCGTCCAGCCTTCATTGTCCTGTCGGTTAATATCAGCTCCATTACCAACTAGAAATTCTACCATTTCTAAATTATCGTCAATGCAGGCCTGTAAGATAAAACAGTCGAAATTAGTACAGTTGATATAAATTTTGGTGATTGAAAAAATGGTTCAAGATAAAGTTTAGAGTTTTATGTATATACTGCAAGTGACTTGGTGTGAATTGTCACATATTTCAGGTTAGGCGAATTAATTTTGCAACAAATAAAAGATATACTTGCCAGGAAGTTATTGGTACTAGTCGATATATTTACAGTTAAAGACTAATTATTGAATAAGGCAGCGTAGTGCAAACGAAATTGCATTGCTGCTTGATCGGAACGATAATCGATGTAGCATTTTCTACCACATCCCAAGACCGAGGCCTGTTATATGTATAAAAACGAAGTTCTTGTAGATTCAGGGGGAGAATTTTTCAATTGACTTTCAAAATACTTAAATAAACTATACAAACAACTATACAAACTGGAATATTCAATAGATTTAGGCTCCCATTTTCTATTTACTAAAGGGTTAATGGAGTAAATTATGAATATATGTATATATTCAAAATTTAAATTTAGAGCTTATGATTCAATCAAAAAGATGGTAACAGATACCACATATTCAAGCATAATTTTCAAATATATTAATACTGCCTTGAAATATCCAAACATAAATGTAATTTGTAACAAATCAAATAAATATGTCATCTTCTAAAAGCCTACATAATCAATCTTGAGCAAGATCTTGTTTTCTGATTGGAGATTTTCAGCACTTACTCAGTTTCTAAATTTGCAGCTATTCGTTACATTTTATTTTCTGAAATTTGTAGTAAAATACAACGAATTTGTGTTGAAAGCTTTATTGCGTTTAAATTATTTACAAACTATAATCATATCCTCGAATCCAGGAAATTAACAGATAACATTTTCTTAACAGAATATTTTCTTACCGGTGGACCGAAGTTACTCATCACATGAAAATAGAGTCAACGTAAGAGGAAAAATTTAGATTGTTTCAAAATTAAAGTTTGATTCGATATTGAAAAAAAATAAGTGCTATCCAAATTTATTGATAAATTTTGCAAATTCAATATTTTGAAATATTCGTATTTCTGATTCAGTTAAAACTAATTTGCTACTGGTTAATTCTTCCAAATGAATAAATGAACATTGATTTGAATTTTTCGTTTTCTCAAGCTTGATTTTCGAAATATTTTTTGCAACAGCTTTAAGACCATTCTTTAGTCCGAGTTCACAGAACTCAATGTTACTCTATCTAAAAATAAAATATATGGATTTATTTGAGTTTTTATTACTTTGGTGTGTGGCGTGGCGTCGTGCGAGGCATAATTTTTATATGCGAATTTTTCAAGCAAACATAGCCAACAAGCTATGCCTGGCATAGGTTCAATCAATACGTGAAATTCTTGAAATAATTTCCTTTGTAAAACTGAGATAATGATAAAATGGCGAGTAGAATGACGTTTACAATGTAATAGATGTGAAAGTAAACTCAACATTGATGAGGATATGATGAAAATGTAGGAAGCTATAAAGAGTTTTAACAGCTTTGAGATGGATTTATTGAATTTAGGATGTACTCAGTTTTATTGCAGAATATCTTTCATACTTTTATTTATTTTGTGTATTTTATTTTCATCAGCATATTACCTTGATTGGCTTTTGGTACAAATATTAATACGAGAAACGTGGAAATTTATATTGTGTAATTTTGAAAATGATGTTTATGCGATTCCTGTCTAGAATAATCACAAATTTAACTAGGAAGCATATCACCGCATCTGCATATACTTCCTAACTTAGGATTGGGAGTAATGTGACGATTGCAGCTCTTATCCACTTAGCTGAAAAATATATTTTTTGCCGTTTACTTTAAGGGGAGATATACACCTAGAAGCCGGATAAAACGGTCATTTTTGTGCATTTTTTTAAGGCAAACTATTTGAAATATCGGATTGGGAGTTTAATTATCTAAAAGTATACACATTCAAAAGTATGCTTAATTTTTTTTTATTTAAAAATATAAAAAATATGCAAGGATATTGTATGATCCTTGGAGCGCTGTAAAAAAAAACAGCGTTAACGGTACCCACTGGCATTTGTTCAAAAATTATCTGAAGAAAAAAATGGAAAAAAATTATTGAATTAGATACTATAATCTAGTTCGTGTCATAGCCGATTTTGAAAATATCGATTAATGACAAAATGGCGGACGTTTGAACATGAATAGTGATTTTTTGACCAAAAGTTAGAAATTATTTTAGCTATAAAACAAAAACTAAGTAATGAAAAAGAAAAATCCTATGACAAGTACTAGATAATGTTATATAAAATAATCACAAAAAGAATTAAGGTAATCAGTTAATTGGTTTCCGAGAAATTTTGGGTACCGATTTGAAAAACGTGTTTTTAAGAAAAACGCGTTTGAAAATTTAGGACTGAATAAATCATTAAATTTGTCAACTAACATGGAATCATCGATACCAGGCCCATAGTGTAAGTCTTTTACTGTTTACGTAATATTCATGGCTTCTAAATTGTCTTGCCGACGCCGTATTCAACCTTCTTTCGTCTGTTCTTGCGCTTGCAGTTCGGCTTTCGCTATGCAAGTTTCGTCTTCTTGCGCTGCGTACAAGTGCGCTCCCGATCCGAACGATATTCTTAACACATTCATGACTTCCAGCGATGAGGTGAAACCATTGTTGAATGTACATGTTGCAAGATATACTGCAATGCTAACGATTTTGGCCCCGCTGTTCATCGTTTTTGGGGCTATTGTCCAAATAAGTTGGTTGCAGTTTTGGGTATATCGACCAACACAGCCTTCCAACAATTTTTCATTGCTGAGGTCTTCGTTTACTGGTTTGATGACATCTAACACCATTTTTGGCAATGTTCAATAATTGTGACGAACATTTTCCAGTTCTCCTTTAGCCTTTGCTCGTTGCAACTGGCACCACGATTCGGGGCCTTCGAGACAGAAATGTTGTTGAGGCTTGCTGTCTGTTGAGCCGTAATGGTAAAATGTTGCCCGTATCGCTTTTTTCATTTCATCCTTGGAGGCACAGTTTCTGCAAATAGCTAAGCCATAGTAAATCTTCAGTATATCTATAAACTTTGCCCTCAATTTGTTTTTGCTGCTGATTCCAGGACTTTTTTCTTTCATTCGCGAAGAAGGGTTCACAATCGCTTTTGAACGTGACCCACTCATTCTTTTTTTGTAATTTCAATCTCGTTACCATACGGTTTCGCATTCACTAATCCCGTGTTCGTCTTAGAGTCACCATCCCCGGTGTAATTAGTGTACATAACTCTATACTTTTCGGCAGATTGTGAAAACAATTCTTTCATGGCGTCTACTTCCATTTTACCTGCCGATCCATCATGATTGGCCTGGCAATTTCCATCCTGATTCGATTTCCATTCCTCACATTGCTCAGTATTTTCGAGTTTATTCCAATAGTTACATTTAGCACAATAAGAAGATTTGACAAGAATATCAAAAACTTTTCCTGTAAACTATCCAATGAGAACCTCAACTCCCTAAAATGAGGTAAAACCACGTTTTCGCCCCGTACTATCTCCAAAAACGGTTAGTTTGGTTATCCCAGCACTCGAATTTTGCTTTTATTTCCCGTTGTACTTCTTTTACAGCTTGTTTTAACACCAATTGAACAATACTTGAAGCAGCCTAATGAATGTTATTAACTATCGTATCATACTTCGTAAAACACGTTTGATTATATCGGCAGTAACTAGCTTATTTATAGAAATATTAACTTGGTGTTTTCACCAGATATTTTTGAGACCTGTATCTTCACGAAAATGCAATAAAAAATAAATCGATTTTGCCGACCATTCTAGGTGGATATCTCTCCTTAATGCTATTGAGAGACATTATTAGATAAATTTATTGAATATTCAAAACTAAAGAATTAATGCAATGCAATGCTCGAGAAGTGGTGATAATGGCGAAAAAAAACTGAGTCAGAGAAGCTTATTTGAAAAAACAGCTTATTAAATATTGTAAACACTACA
Source organism: Nemotelus nigrinus (assembly GCA_947369275.1). Lineage (NCBI taxonomy): Eukaryota > Metazoa > Arthropoda > Insecta > Diptera > Stratiomyidae > Nemotelus > Nemotelus nigrinus. The sequence continues at coordinate 38,355,990 of OX376373.1, read as the reverse complement.
AGCATCCATTTTTTCTAATTTTTCATGAGAATATTTTTTTAATACAACTTGAAAAATATATTTTCCCGGGTACATTTCCGTAATTTATTTTCAATTTTATTTTTTTTTTAATTTTCCCAAATAATCATGTTTTGATTTTTAGACCAAGAAGATAGAAAAAAAAATTTTAATTTAAAAATAAACAACGTTCACGACTATTTGTCTACAGTTATTATCATCACCGCCGATACAACCGGAATTCAATTCCAACTTTTCCCAACAGGTCTTTCCAACGAGCCACAATGGTTTTCCCAAGTTAAAACATTCTCCGCCAATACAAAAATAATTCTCTTCTTCTTTTTTATTTATTTATTCAGGAGCCATTTAACAGATGTACCTCCAATTGTAAAATGGCAACCAAAGATAAATACATAAAAAAAGATTAAATAAAAACAAAAAAAGGCATGTATATAAAAATTCTGTTATCCAAAAATGATAAGCAACGATAATGTTACAATAAGTAGATAAAGAAAAAGAAATAAAAAAATAATAAAAATAATAGAACAATAATTTTGAAAATGTAGAAATAGTAAATAATCTTAAGATATTGAAAATGAAAAATAATAATAACAAATAGGGAAAGAAAATTGAAACATAAGCAAATTATATGCGAACAGGTTCTAACAATATTTGATAAACATGCCTTTTAAAACTAAGGAGAGGTACGGAAAAAGGAAAGCAAACTGATGATTATTATGATCCTTAGCATTCCCATAATGGTGAATGAAAAATACTTCACGGTGCGCAAAAGGGATGGTGAAAAAAGACTGATAGGTCGGCCAGAGACCCGCACAAATTCGGAAATAGGAAAATTTATGGAACAAAGGCTAAACATTCACCAAGGAACAATCTGCGGACCTGCAACGGGGTGAGGTTAAAAAAATTTAAGGCGTTCGTCGTAAGCACAGTAGGGAAAATCAAACTTAAAAAGAAGACAACGAGTAAATTTACGTTGGACAGACTCGATTGCATCTGACAAGTACACAAAACGAAGAGACCACATTTGCGAACAGGATTCAAGACGGACACAAGTGGAGATATTAAGGAACAACGAGAGCAACGAAGAACGAATCCTGAATTTCAGACGAGGATCAAAGATAATACCAAGGTCCTTATTTTGGTCTACATGCAGTAACACACTACCCCAAATGGTATAATAAAAGTGGATAGGAATAGGTTTATTAGTAAAGGACATAACAAGAAATTTAGGGATATGGAGGGAAAGAGAGTTAACAGTATGGTGTGATTGATGAATGAATTGGATGAATTAAGGGGGGGTATGGTCAGAAAATCGATATTTTTTTTTTGTTTAGTGACTAGTGTATAGTGACTCAGGAGTGTCCACACAAAATTTCAGGTCGATCCAAGCAAAATTAACGAAGTTATCGGCTTAACAATACAAATAACTCAAATTCATATTTTCGCACAAATCGTGTTCCTTTCCTGCTTTATTAGCCGCGCACAGCTCTCAAATACGTAATAGTAGAGTCTTCCCACTCTATCCACACCTGTATGTGCTATATTTGTGTAAAAACACTTATATATGTGACTTGTAGTAGTATACATTCATTTCATCGAGCAGTTACGGTACACGTGTTTCGTAATTTTTCACGCACTTTTGCTGCACAGTTAAAATTTTAAAACGCGTTTTTTGAGGAATTTTATATTTCAAGTCGGTGAGACATGTAACTCGAAAACTACTCGACCGATCTTTCTGAAATTTTGCACACTATTTTTGTAGGCAATTTACTAGGTAACGCTGTCGAGATATTTTTTATTTCTTGCTTCTTTTTTTATTTATGGAATTTTTTACAACTGAAAACAGAAATTTCGAAAAAAAAATTTCCGTTTTTTTCGTTTTTTTGACTTCAAACTTATACCACAAAATAAATAAGCTAGATATTTGAAAAAACTCGACAGCGTTACCTCAAGAAACTCATAAACTAACGAACAATTTTTGCTTTTTTTGTTTACGATGATCCAGTCATTAGTTATGTGTCTCACCGCAAATCAACTCTTTGTCCTGAACGAAAATGTCAAATTCATGTCACGAGCTTAATTTTCGGTATTTTTCAACAACATTTTTTTTGGATACTCTTCAAAGGTTGTTCTTTACTGTAAGTATTATCCCAATCAAGTAACTATTAACAGTTTTCTAAAAAAAAATCTTGAAAATGGGTATAAAATGTGCTGCTCTGACCATACCCCCCCCTTAAATGCTTTAGCAAAATCCGTGTAGATGAAATTAACTTGTTGTTCAGCACCCAACGAGCCAACAACGAAATTGACGAATTCGACCAAGTTTGTTGACGTGGAACGGCCTTTAATAAATCCATGCTGCACCCTGGAGAGCAAATGGTTAATGGCGCCATTTACACTCAAAAAAATATTTCTTCTTTTTGAGAAAAAATGAACACATTATCAAAGAAAATTGGTAACGATTCTGCGCCAAAGAAAAATTTACTCAGTCGAAAGAAAGGAATTTATTCGATTTACAGAACTGATATTGAACTTGCCTTGAGTAAAATTTGATATAGTTTCAAGGAAATGTTGCCATAAATCTGGCATAAATCGGTTCTCGTACGATCACCGAAGTTAAACAATGTTGGGCGCGGTTATTACTTAGACGCTTGAGAACATGTCATGTCGTTGGCACGCAAAAATTCTCCCTCGCTTCATACCAAAAGCGCAACTTACTTTGAAGGGAGTGAAAAAAATAGGAAAAAACAATTTATCCTTACCAAAGCAATAATTTGACCTCAGATATATATTGAACTCCCTTTTAAGTGCCACATTTTTGCTTATTTTCTGAAGCGCTAGTGTTATTTATGCAGGGGCGGATTTGACCATTTCGCCGCCCTAGGCCTCAGAAATATTTGCCGCCCTTTTCGTGAATTATATGTAACAATGCGCGATTTTTTTTCGATTCCCTAGAATACTTCATTGTTTTTCGTTGCGCCCGAGCTGACGAAAAAGGAATATCAGAGCAAAAATTTTTAACAGTCCAAAACCGTATACACCTTTACATCGCATATAATTCCAACGTCTTCGATCATATTTTTAGAAGTACGTTTACTCTTCCGTTCAAAGTTTGCTTCCGCACTTGACTGGAGATCAACTATGAACTCGCCTACTACAAATTAATGTTCGATATGTTATTAGTTAAGGATGAATCCGAAATATTTTGACCTATGATGATCTAGATTTCATTTTATAGAAATTTTTATTGAAATTAATTTCAGTAATGAAAAATAAAGAGATTCGCATGTAGTTGATGTACCATGTACCATAATAACAAAATAACAAAAATTCTCCGAAAAATCAATGCACGCAAATACTTACCTTGATAAGCTTTTCCTAAATTGAAGAGATATTATTTGGGTTCTTTTTAGGATCTTTTTAGGTCTTTTTAGGCTCTTTTTAGGTATTTTCAGATACTTTCTCGGTACTTTTTAGGTATTTTTGAGTTTCTTTGGTCCTTTACCGTGATCGCATTTCGATATTTATTAAAAGTCAAACTTTTTAATTTCCGAAAAAATCATCAGAGGTGAATTTTCGCGTGCATTGATTTTTTAGAGAATTTGGTTGGCTTGAGGTGTAAGGCTCATTCAACTCAGATATATGTACACATACGACAGAAAAAAACTGCCTACCCAAAAAAAAATCGAAAAGTAGCCGGCCCAAAAAAAAATCGAAAATCTGCCGCCCCCGAAATTTGCCGCCCTAGGCCCGGGCCTACTGGGCCTAGTGGCAAATCCGCCCCTGTATTTATGCCTAGTCACCACTTAAAGCTACAATGTCACACTTAATTAATGGAGCGCTGGTTATGCCCAGTCGCCGCCTGTTAAGACAACTCAAGACGAATAAATACATACAACCATGATCCCGGAGGGATTCGAACCCTAGAGCAGTAGATCGCTGCTTCAGACTGGCGCGTTAGCAGCCTGGGCTACCAACCTCTCATTTGTTTGAGTAGGAAATTTGCTCATGATGATGTAAAAGGCAGTGTTACCTAAAATATAGCAGCACACAGTTCAAAGCAGGAAAATGTGTTGAATACAAGCCTTCCAAAAAAGCCTATACCAGCATTAAGGATGCAACCAGAAGATTTGGAAGAGAGAATCAGACTTTGAAAAGAACATCAGTCAATATTTCAAAGAAACGGGAGATTTACCAGGGTATTTAAAGCTATGAAAGAAAACTTAAGGAAATCTACAACGAATTAGTTGAGTGTAAGATACGAGGGTAGTTTGATAAGTCAGTGACTTTTTGTTTGAAAGATTTTTTTCGGGCAAATAAGCGTTTTATTTCTCAATATAGTCTTCTTTTAGCTCTACACATTTATTTACTCATTCCTTCCTAATGATAGGTTTCCTCAAGGCCATAAAAATAGGCGTTTGTTTCAGTGATGACCTATTCATTCGACCCAAATCTCTCACCGCCCAGCCATTTCAAGAATCAGTTGCAGAGGGCTAGATCTAGAGAATATGCTGGATCGGGTAGCAGTTTGTAGCCCAATTCATGGATTTTTGCCATGATGACGACACGCGTGTGCACCCGCGCATTGTATTGATGTAAAAGCATGTTTTTCTTTGCCCAATGCGGTCGTTTCAGCTTCAAATCAACATCGAATCTGCCCAAAAGCTCTCTAATATTCGTCGGTAACCCCTTTAACCTTTTCAAGGTAATCAATGTGAATGACACCTCGCACATCCTAAAAATTTGTAGCCATGACCTTTTTGGCAGAACGACCCACCTTGGCCCTCTTTGGTGCACGTTCACCCGAAGAAACCCACTGTTTTGATTCTTCCTTGGTTTCTAGTGTGATGTGATGAATCCATTTTTTGTCTGCGATAACGAAACGGCGAAAAAACTCGTTCTGATTGCGACTGAACATTGTCAAATACTCTTTTGAAGTGGTCACACGGTTCCGCCGAGTGTGAGCAATTGCAGCACCCTTTTTGATGTTAATATTCATGTAAAATATTATGTAACCGCTCAGTTGGGATACCTACAGCTTCAGCCGTCCAATTTCGCTCCATTGATTTTATTGACGATTTCACTGGAAAAAATCCACATGGCGCCCAGAGCCATGTAACATAGCGCATTATTTATGGCCCCATACGCTATGTAAATAGTACTCTGAGCTATGCAATATGGCTCCCAGCGCCATAATGTCAGAATCTACATAGCGCCATAATGTCAGAATCTACATAGCGCGTGGTCCTATGTAACATGGCGCAGCATTTATGGTCCCACACGCTATGTAAATAGTGCCCTGAGCTATGCAGTATGGCTCCCAGCGCCATAATTACATGGCGCAGAAATTATGGCCGCACACGCTATATTACATAGTGCTATGAGCCATGTAATATGGCTCATGGCACTCCAATTATAACTCCCAGCCATACTGTGTGAGGGAACGTATAAATGTCAGCAATTGATATTAGAGTTTAAGACTACATAACACAAATCTCTATGTTAAATTTTATGTTTGCATAAAACACAGATATTTGAGGGATTAGACTGAAATTTATTCTAAGTATAGAACACAGGTTACAATTGAGTATAACATTCAATTTCGTTCATATGACCATTGCAAACACATTTGAAACGACGGATGTTTTGGAGCTAACTTCCATAACACACCTGGCCTTTTTATCATTTCACTTTCTACATAGATTCTCAGCTTAACCTTCTGATTTGACTCATTTTGAACTGAAGTACTGGCTGCGATATTTTCGATACTTCGGCCGGTGAATTTTCACACTGGAGCAGGAACATTTAATAGTGAATATGTTGACTCGAATTTATATTTGGTGGCATTTATATTTGGTGCATTGAAAAAACATATAGCGCCAGACGCCATAATTTTTAGACTTCTGGCACCATGTACATAGTCGATTTCAGTCGATTTGTGATAAAATATAGCGCCACACGCCATAGTACGTAGGAGCAGACGCTATACTTATAACCCTCCACGCCATATACTATAGTCCTCCAAGCCATATACTATTGTCCTCCACGCCATATACTATAGTCCTCCAAGCCATATACTATTGTCCTCCACGCCATGTACTATAGCCCTCCACGCCATGTACTATAGCCCTCCACGCCATTTACTATAGCTCTCCACGCCATCTGCATAGTACATGGCGTGGAGGGCTATAAGCATAGCGCCTGCTCCTATGTACTTTTCGCCATGTATTATGGCGTGTGGCGTTATATTTTATCACAATCCCCAAATCGTCTATGTAAATGGCGCCAGAAGTCTATAAAATATGGCGTCTGGCGCTATGTGTTCTTTCAGTCTTCTTGCTTGAAGACGGCTTTTGGATGATCTGAAAGTTTGGCGTCACTTGTGCCGGCACGAACACAACGGAACTCAATAAACCACTTCTTAACCATTGAAATTGAGGATTCAGAGTCCCCATAGTATCTATCAAACCTTTCCTTGGTTTCGGTGATGGTTTTTTTACGCAAAAGTAGTGCTTGATCAGCACATTAAATTCACCTTTTTTTTAATTTTCGTTAAAATTCACGAGGTTGTCTGATTTTCACAAACTAAATGGCGCATTTTGCACAAAATTTTGGAGTAGTCTATCAAGAGATGGCAGTTGACGGGAGCAGTGTTGCATTTAAAGTAACTGCGCAGAAAATTCAAAAAGCCACTGGCTTTCCAAACTGTCCTCGTATATAAGAGAAGCTTGAGTAGTGTAGTGGATAGAGCACTGGCCTCTCGTGTGTGGGGTCAATTGTTCGAATCCAGGTTCCAACTAGGGTCCGCGCACCAAGCTTTAGGCTCAACTAGCTCTGAATAGGTACCTGAATTTATCAGGGGTACAGTAAGCCGTGGAACTAGTCACTCCACACTTGTATTCACATTGATTGCAAATTACTGATTACAGCTTCAACCCTTAGACCCGTACGAAGGTTGTCGCGTGATTACTTTACTTTAGGATACATAAGAAGAGAAATTGTTTGTTTTGGGTTTGAAACCGAAAAGTTATCATCATCTTTACAAACACCCTGATTGTTTAAAAATAATTTTCGAACTAATTTATTAGAAACAATAAATAAAATCACCACCTTGAAGTTCATTATGTTCGTTACCCATCAACCTGTCTTGCAAATCAACTAAGTTAATATCCCTCTCAACTTTGATTGCTTGTAATGAAATCGAGAATGTTGTGGAAAAATTAATCAACGCCTAGCCTTCCACAGCTTTCTATTCCATTCACATCCTTGATTCTCATTTGCTAATATCAAACAGTCACAACTGACGGAATGTCGTCAGATGACGACCGCGAAAAACGGTTGTGACCACCGTGTAACAAGCAGCCAGCATCCTTCCTTATAGCAACATTTCAATCACGACATCGCCCTGCTGCTGTTGCTGCAGTATCCGTGAAATATCATGTTCTTGCCGAAAGTGTTTTCAGTTCAAGAAAACATATGTCTATTTATAAAGTATTTAAGCAAACTGCTCTCACATCGAATAAATTATATTTTCCTTTTTATCTAGTCCGAAGATGTATGCTTCCTTCGCAACTGTGACGCTGCCAGGCGACATAAGAGGCCCACATCGATGCGTTGACGAAACAGGGCATATGCAAATGTTTCAGGGTATTATTTTTACGCAAAAATCTATTTCCATAGCTCAAAAATAATCATAAGGCATTGGAAAAGCCATTGGCGTTTCATATCAGAATGGTTAGGTTAAATGTAGGGCTGTTTTTGTTGAATCGGAGTTGCTGCTTTTTTAGGAATCCATTCATTTTATTTTCTTGATAAATATGTTTTATTTTAATTGCTCGTTTTTTTTTGTTTAAAATTGTACTGAATAACTAACTAACACTAACATATTTCATTTTGAAATTAAGGAATAGAATTGGCATTAAAAACAAAATGATTAAATCCTCGATCGAAGTTTTGCTTCAAAGCCGAGATGAATTTGACATTAAAATGGGCTAAAAAAAATTGTTGCAGCATTATTATCGTTCAGGCTGAAGTGAGTTAAGTAATTTGAGCAGTCTTAAATAACGGGCTCGATTAAAAAAAAGGTCGCTCCGTTACAAAAGGCTAATAAAATTAACTAAAAAATCAAATGAAAGTAAATGCTCATTAATTTGGTTTATTGGTTTTTTATTTAACTCTATTTTTAGCGAATGAAATATTTATTTCAATTTATGTAGCTTCATTATAAAAAATAAACAAAATTATTAATTACACGTCAAAACTTAAACAAAACAATCTAAAAAAAAACCATCTTCACAAAGCTCATTTATAAAATTCAATTTTCAAAATCGAAATTGACAACACTGTGTGTTTCAGCATTTTGCAGAAACGCAAAACCAGGAAGCCTTTGTTGTTCGTTCGAATTTTGTTTATTTCGGTATACCAAGCGATCGATGCCATCGGTGTTGTGACTAAAATTGGAACATTCTGAAATGAGCCGCATTTATTCAGCTTGTTCTTCGTTTAGCCACTAATGGTGTTTTATCTGTTTTAGTTTTTCGATGTTATTTTAATGATGTTTTTTACTTAATGAAAGACATGTATTCTTGACAGACTGAACAGATAATTTTGTTTTACAGACAATTCGATTTAACAGGCAGCATTATATTTTGACAGTTGAAGGTTCATGTGGATTTGAAAAAAATGTATAGTAATATTTTGGAGTTGGTTTGTCAAAAATTTCATATAAAATGATAAAAACTAAAAGCAATATTTATAGAAACTGGCGGGACGAATTATTTTTGAAGCTAAAATTGAACTGATATGAAGAAACGTAACGTAACGAAAAAGACACTTTACAAAGGAGAACACCTTACAGCAAAACATATTATAAGGTATTGATTAAACATAATCTTATTTGACAATATATTATACTAAGTGCGTAACTAAATTCTCGAATTTGATACATAGATGATGTTAGCTGGACATGCAGTGAACATACATGTCAGAAGTTGTGTTTGGTTTATAGCTTAAACATCTGTCAACAACAATCGGTCGTAATACCAACACAAATCGCAAAACAAAAATATTTTTTTAGTAACGTGAATTTGAGTTGGCCCGATAAATTTTGATAAATTTTTGCGAGGCCCATTCCAAACTCTCTGGCGACGTTAATAACCAAAATTGCAGCATTTGCGGAACGGAGAATCTACACGAGATCCATGAAACGCCATTGCATGACCATAAAGTCTGTTTGGGCCGGCTCTTGCATCAAAACCATCATTTGGCCATATTTTTTCAGAGCAAACGATGCAGTCGAGGGAAATCAATCTCGGTGAATGTTGGATCATTACGTCTGCCCGCAAACGCATGAAAAAGACCTTGATGGTTACTGGTTCCAACAAAGTGATGCGCCATGCCACACTGCAAATCAAACAATTCAGTTTCTGTAACGAAAATTCCCTGGACGTGTCAAAAAGAGGCGATATTGACTCGTTATCAAGATCTCCAGATTTGACCCCTCCGGACTTTTTTTTTGTGGGGTTATTTGAAAAGCAAAGTGTACGGCAGCAAGCATCAGACCATTGACGAGCTCAAGGCAAATATTCGTGCTGAAAGCATCGCTATACCGTCCGAGATATTCCAAAAAGTAATGGAAAACGCGGAAAAAAGGACATATAAATTGCAAAGGACCAAAAAACTGATGCTTCCCTACCGAACTCGATACTTTGAATTTCTGCGGCATCGGTGAAGAGAGCCGCTTCCAGATCATCGATTGCTGTTTGCTTTCTGGATCTAAATGGCACTTTTCGAAATTCACCATCAAAATGTCGACTCGCTTCTTCTTTTGCTCGTCGGTTAACATTCTTGGCACCCAGCGCGCAAAGACCTTCTTCATATGTAATTCGTTGGCAACGATTCTTTGAACACTGCCATACGAGATCCTTATGATCTTAGCTACATGCCTTTGATCTGCCAACTCGACATCTTCGACTTTTTTCATGTTGACGTGCACGGACGTCCTTCGCGGTGTTCTTCTTCAGTGGATGTTCTTCCCAACTTAAACTCCTTGGCCCAGCGTGCAACGATGGGATATGAAGGAGCAGAGTCCCCTAATGTTTCCACCAAGTCGCTGTCTATGACTTTGTTAGACATTTTTTTCAAACACAGGTAATTACTGACAGCTCTAATTTCGTTTTTCTCTATTTTGATTTTCTCTCTTCGACTGTTAGTATTCAAATACATGCACCTCCCTGAAATCGTGGCCTATTTATATGTGTTTTGTGCTATACCCACTACGTATATGAGGTAGTATAATTTTTTTTTTAATTTTATGCGAACTGGAAATAGCCGATTATCACTACTTTTGGATCAGACCTCGTAGAAATCGGTTAATTTTTTTCATTGCCTCTTCATCGCACGTGTGCACTCGGGTGGCAATGCTTTTTTCCAAACGTTTCGCTTCTATGCGGCCCGATTCCTCGTGTTCCGGAGACAGCTGATGTCAGTTGAAACATTGGACAACTGACATTTTGACGGCCGTCTGGCTCGAAACATCATTCCTCAAATCGTTCTTCTGTTTTACTTGATGAAGCTGGTAGAGTTTTTGAGCTAAATGCTATATATTGCTATATATAAGTCAGTATATAAGTCAGCCAGCACTGACTGCCGTAGACTTTTTCCTCGTGTTCCGGAGACAGCTGATGTCAGTTGAAACATTGGACAACTGACATTTTGACGGCCGCCTGGCTCGAAACATCATTCCTCAAATCGTTCTTCTGTTTTACTTGATGAAGCTGGTAGAGTTTTTGAGCTAAATGCTATATATTGCTATATATAAGTCAGTATATAAGTCAGCCAGCACTGACTGCCGTAGACTTTTCTCCATTCAATTTTTTATGTTTTATGAATTTATCTTTAAATTTGTTATGAAAAGTTTTTGTTTTTTTATAAACAAATTTACGTTACTGAAAAAATGCGCATCAATCGATTTTGAATTAAAACTTCCAATTAACCAGAACCTTAATCTTAAGGTATTGATTGCCGTAGACTTTTGTATATCGATCCATTGTATATCGATCATAAAATACGCATTTGACAGCTGATTACATCAATTTTATAGGATTATTTGAATGATCTGAACTCAGTTTCTTTACAAACTAGTTCACTTCTTTACCACGCTCATAACTGTTTAGAAAGTGATCTAGTAGAGACTATAGTTGGAAGTAGGTAAGTAGGTCTTAAAAATGGCGACCCTGATTGGGTTTAACGGCTTGTTCGCTTACGGGTCAGGGTGAATGTGGATCGTTATATCAATCACAATTGTCGTGGCTTCATGGCGTGCAACAGCATCATCGGCAGGGTCGTCGTTAATTCCACATAACCATTACTTTACAATATTCTTTACAAAATTCTTTACATCCTTCTGAACTGTGACAACTTATGGACAACAACTTAACTTTCTCCTGGATATCAGATTAACAAAGGATTATTGTAGTCTTGCGATGATTAAACAAAAACCATTTATGTCACTTACATTGACTACGTGAATTATAAATCAAATGGTTGCTTGCACATGCGTCAAAGCAGTCATCTTACAAGCCCTTACGTACATCTTTGAATCATAAAACACAAAGCTCCGATCATAAATTTTCTCATGAATTAGTTAGTCCGCACGTTGTGACAGGATCAGTGGATATTTCGGTAGCACATTAAACTAATCGCTCGTAATTTGTTTGTTGTCTTCTTCTGCTTATACTTTTATGCTTTATTCCCTTCCACGTCACACGAACTGGCACACTGCAACATAAATCTTTGACGCAATCACAACAGTCTGCAGACCTACTTTTCAACCAAACGATGCGTTCGTATCTTTGAATTTATCACAGATTGCACATTGACCGAAAAACTATGTTGATATTCATCAAAATTATAGAGATATTCGTGCCAATGCGACCAGACCTGAAAGATGATTGGATGATGTTCGGTACAAAAACCACCAAGAATAATTGCCAAAAAAAATGAATTTGATTGAAAAAGTTGCTGCAATTGTGCCAAAAGTGTACGCTGAAAGTATCAGGGCAAGTGTGATCTGTCAGTGTAACAAACTGTAGCAAGGGCGAAATGATGCGTACGGAAAACAGATTTTTAGAAAAAAACGGAATAATATACTTGAAAAATTGACGATCAAATTACACTATCGATTTACAACAAATTGATGAATATTATTTATTGTTTCATTACATTTATTAAAATCAGAGTTATTAGATTTTTTTTAAGTGACTGGAATCCTTTTTTACTTGAAAGGAACGTTTCCAGTATCATCGAATTTTAGTCTGATTTTTTACTCGAAAACACAAAGATCATTTTCGTATATTTCCAAATTCTTTCCTTAAGCAATTAAGTCCGTTCATTCAATAGATCGTTAATCACAGAAATCACGATTTCGCATCTGTTTTTCAAAATACGCACATCGGAATATCATAAGCATCAAGCAAGCAACTGCCAATTGAAAGTAATCAGAGCTTCAGTCTGATGTATCCGCAAAGATCTGGTTTATAATGAATTCCCAGCCAGCCAGACTTTCATGCCATATCCAACATTTATTTCACATTGCATATTACAAGCTAAACGATGTACGATGTATGTACCGCAAATAAATTAACAGGTTTCCAAATAAACAATACACTTGATTATGGATGTGTAATTCCAGGTCAGACCGCATGAACATGCAATTTTCAATTCGAAACATCCTGCATCTGCCCCAAGAATATTTGAATGCATCAGTATGGTTGCTGAATTGCAAGGCAACTACTTCAAACTTGACTGCATAAGCATCGATTAAGCAGCAGATAATCAAATAAATTCGCTAAAAGTGAGATTTGGTGTGGACATATTTATCACTTACCTGGAAGTGAGAAGTAGGATGATTGATTGAGTTTGAATTTTCAGCTAGTGCTGAATTGGATGATATGGTCGATAGAAAAAGCTTTATTTCACCGATAATCAAAATAAAAGCATGGACACACAGGCATCGTCAGCACGGCAACCGTCCTAAAGACAGTATTTTACTATACTCGAGACCGTACTTTAAGAGGAAACACTACTGTACTTAAGTACGAAAAGCTTCCTCGCTAACTGTCATTCGCCGTGATATGGTCCTCGCTAAGCTACTAAAAATGATAACATTATTTAATTACCGTCGTACTTCTCAATTTGATAATATTTGAGACTCAATGATTGAGAACATTCACTTTTGAACTGCAATCTTTCGGCATTAAGTTGATATCTGTACTTGAGATTTTTAGTGTGTTTATGATTTAACGCATTTTAAAACAAAAGTTTTTGGAAATATCAGTAAGAAAAAAGTATAAAAATTATAAAAAATAATATAAATAATATAATATACATATCTATATATATATTAAAATTTTAATGTATATATATATATATATATATATATATATATATATATATTTAATATACGTACTTGATTTAATATAAATATTAATATAATATTATTATTTAAAAAGCACAAAATAAAAAGCATAACATAAAATACATTATAATCAACATAAATCAGCTGGCGTTCAACATTCACTGGAATTTAATCTAAGTAGCAAAGGTAACTCCTTTGCAAATATTTGGTCCACTATTTGAGTTTCAGCCTTGGCGTGTTCCGACGACGTTCATAGAGTACAAAAAATTTTTCCAGCTAGGCTGTTAATCCTCAACCTCAAGGTCATTGAGAACTTACACATTTAAATTCCAAGAGGTACATATTCAAAATTACGCAATGAAATGCTATTTTTTGTCTATTTTAAAAAGCCACTTTCATTCGAGACTGGAAAACGGACATTTAAATCCATGTAAATGACACAGTTTGATCGTACGTTGACAACAATTTAGATATAAAATAAAAATATATGAAAAAATAGAGTAAGCACAGAAAATTCTAATTAGCTTACTTAATATCTGATAGATCTGTAATAACTAAAAATCAGGCAGTGGCACAGTAATGTCTTTTCTGCCAAAAAATATGCAAGTGATGTTTTTCAACGGAATGAAGTTTATTGTAGGGTGAGGAGCTCAATGTGTAAAGAACTTTGCGAAATCGTGTGCACAAAAAAATAATGTTGCTCAAGCATCTCTTAAATTTTTAACTTCAAAAATATTCTTTCAATTTCTCTTAAAAATGTCTTTCTACGGCCGCCTTCATCCCACTGTCGTCCGAAAATCTTTGTCCCCGTAACTTCTTTTTTAAATTTGAAAAAAGGAAAAAGTCACTGCGAGCCATGTCCGGACTGTAAATCGAAACGTGTCCGGACCGGTTAATCTCTGTGAATCCCGTAGCGTTCAAGGCATCCCTCGCAACCCGAGCAGCGTTGTCTTGCAAAAACAGCACTCCGCGCGCCAGCTTGCCACGTCTCTTCTGTACGACTGTCTCACGTGCCTGACCCAGTAAATTAGCGTAATACTGTCTGTTCAGTCTAGTCCCTTCCCAGTCTAGTCCCTTCCCTAGTAAAATTCACTCATTATCCCCAAAAATAGTAGCCATAGTCTTCAAATCCGTCTTTTCCACTTTGAATTCCTTTGGTGATTTTTCTTTTTCTTTATCCACTGCATCGACTCTTGTTTGAACTCGAGATCATATTGACGAATACAGGTTTCATTAACGGTTACAACGCAATTACAGATTTCATCTAAATCACCCTTACACAACTCCAAAAAATCTTTACAACTCTCCAATCGTCAATGCTTGTCGAGCGGTGAGAGCATTCGCGATACCCATCGCGCACAATTTTTTTTCAAGTGCCAAAGTTCATGTAAAACCTCTCCAACACGTTCTTAGCTAATCTGTAATTCTTCTGCTACCTGTCACAATTTTATTTTTTGATCAGCCAGTATTAATTTTTCGTCTTTTTTGACATTTTCTTCGGTCACGACCGTCACTGGGCGGCCCGGGCGTGGGTCGTTTTCAAAGGACTCTCTTCCTTGTTAAAATAGTCGAGCCCATTTTATCACCATCGTATATAAAGGTGCAGAATCCTGAAAAACCGATGGCATCTCTTTAAAAATTTCTTTCGGTGTATTTCCTTTTTTAACAATGAATTTAATCACATCCCCAAATTGCGAGAATATCCAGTTTCCATTGACATGGTGTCGTTGCTTGTTCCAGTGTTAATGAACAAAATAATACAAGACGTGTTATTTATACGAACAATGAGTCACACAGTGTTATCAGTAAAAAGATGATGAGTTATCGCTAAGTACCTTAGGCCGCGAACTTATCTGCCGCCTCTCGTAAGTAAACTAGAGCTGCAGGTTTGAGTTGCACGCCATCTGCTACCCGAAACCTGCATTGTATTATAGTCGATCAAGCACTTATCCGTTCGGAGAGAAATTGAGATTTCTGCCGATACAACTAGGGGAAGACTGGTCCCATGATTGGCTAATGCATATGGGTTCTCATTCCCTTTAATGCCTTTATGACCGGGAAACCAGCAGATTGCATAGCCTGTACAAGACCTGAATACATTTACTGATTCGTCTCTACCCATCTCTTACAGTCGCTAGATATTTTCGTTTGGATCAAAGAGTGTGAAGCAAGTAATCAGTTCATTTTGCGTAATCCTGCCCAATACTACTGTAGCAAAAATATCTTGACTCGCAGTGACTGATTCCCTAAGCGTGGCAGCAGATTTCGATGCAGCGCTTCTAACAAAGACGTCAAGCAGGGGAAGATTATGTAAAACGTTTAACGCTAACTAAGGAGCCATGGCTAAGGCAACTAGACTAGGGTACCCGCGCCTTATTGCTGTTTTTTAATTGCTTAATCCTTCAAATCATCGACCCTCCTGGAAAATGTTTGCTTTTTGACAAAAATTTCAAATCTTTGATAAATTTCAACCTTTGTCCATCATGTCAAATTAAAATTTTCAAAATTCCGATTTGCACAAGAACGGCATCCCATCACCAAATTACCTCTATTTTCAGGACTAGAAACTTCTGTTCACGAGAACTGACGAACGGATAATCCGATCATAATGAAATTTACAGGACATGTTGGTATTAAATAGGACCAGGTCTGCTAGAAGTGATTTTGAAACCATATGGCAGTGGTACCATCTTGAAAAATCACTGAGAAAAAAATTTTCTTTTTGGCCTTTAACTGCCGATTCAGCTATCACATTTTAACAAAATTCACACAATAGTTGGACTTTAATCTAGACAATAACAAAATTTTGTTGAAAAATTAAAATGTATTCGCCAGCTATGGTGATATTTGTCTCCTAAATCTTGCGAATTTGCTCAGCAAAATAAAGCTTTTTTCCCTATAACTTCCGGTGCAGTCATGAAATCAAAACGAAGTTCATGCTGTAAATGGACTTTAATGTAAACCAAATGTCGTAGGCATTTCGTAAAAAAATCATGAAAGGGCTGCCAGCTATGACAATTTTTGTAATGTCTTTTCTAAGCGATTATGTCATTATATTTACAAATGGGAATGATCCTCCAATGAATATTAACAGCAAATATTAACGTTTTGAAAATTTGAAAGGTTTTGAGGGTGGTAACCCTAAAATTATTTTCACCCGTATAACTTCCAGCGCAGTGATTCAGTCGAAACGAAATTCTAAGGGTGGGTTAAACTTAACGTAAAGCAGATTTGGTATATATTTTGCTTTGCTGCTAACACAGGGTAACCAGCATCAGACATTTTCGTAAATATTACACCAACAGATGCTTCAAATTACATACTCATAAGCAAATATTTGCTATAAAAATAGAGGAACCAATTTTTAAATTTTCCGAGTTTTGAAAACTTACACTACAAAAAAGTGTATAACGTCTTTCCACAATTATTTGTCACTCAAAGACAATTTCTTCGAAAATCAGTATTCTAGCGGTTCTGAAGCACTAGACTTTTTTTAAGGCGACATAGCACCTTCAAATTGAAAAAAAAATTTTATTTTCAAAGGCTTGTTTTTAATTGAATAAAAAGACATATCTTAATGAAACTTTTTACACATACTTTATATGTCTTAGACTACATAAAAAAAATTGTTAAAAATGTTTTGTGGCCCCCTGTCGCCTGTTACAATTTTTTGGAAAATACACCAAAAAAACCTGGCGTGCATGATAACTGCCCTCAGGAAAGTCTGAAAAAAAAAACAAAAACGGGGTTTTGACCAGCATCAAAGCGGCCTTGGAATGAACTAAAAAAAAAATTTGGTTGAAAAATAACAAAATGGCGGCGTTTTTTCGAAAATCGAGTTTTTTTCCCCCAAAAATCGGCTATAACTAAAAAAGTTTAATGCCGATTTTTTCATCCGAGGTTCATTCTGAGCATTAACATGTGCAAATTAACGTGTTAAAATTTCAAAACGATTGGATAATATTGTTTTTCTTAATCATGCACGCCAACTTGAAAAACGTTGTTTCGAGAAAATCGCATTTCAAGTTAAAATTCAATATTTTTTGCAATAAATCTTATCGAAAATGAATCTGCGATGCTTGGACCATACAATACACCTTCTTCTTGCTCATATTCCTCCTCTTCTAAAGATTTTTGCTCCCTTCGAGCAGTTCTGGCCTCTTTAGATGCCTCAGTTGACTGTTTTTCCGCCTGGTTCATTCTTGCAGCATCTCTATGCTCTGCATGTTCCAGCGCACATTGGCCAATTGTAATTCCCATGACTTGCATTATTTTCAAGAAAGCCATAAATCCTTCATTAAATGTACATACAGAAATATTTGCAGCCATATTTAGTACGTTTTTCCCACAAAAAGTATGTTTGGGGGCCAAATTCCAAACACAAGAATTATAGCTTTCGTTATTATTCTGCGCCAAATTGCCCAAGCAGCGCTTTAATAAATCTTCTGATGATAAGTGATCATAAATAGGCTTTAAAATTTCTTGTACCTCATCATTTAAAGGTGGAGGATGCTTGAAATTGTTTAATGCATTATCACCCGCTGCCTCCGCCTTGCGCCAATTACACCAAGCCGTTTCTCCAACAGGACAATAACAGTGTTGAGGGCTCTCATCAGTTGAAATTTTGTGGTAATATGCTGCCCAAATTTCCTTGCGCATATTTTCAACTGAATCAGGATTTCGTCGTATAGTTAGGCCATAATACGTGGCTAAATTTTTCATTAATTTTAGTGTCAGGTGAACTTTTTTCGGACCTTTTTTTGGAGATTCTACACTTTTTTTAGAAACATCTTTTACAGCTATTTTTTTATTTTTTTTTTGCCAAGGATAGCTTATTTTTTGCTTCTTTTAAAGGAGATGACTCATTTATCTTTGTCTACACTTTGGCTTAATTCTATGTGGCGATACAGCGAAGTGAACGAAAATCATAGAATCAATGATCTTGGGGCGCTTCGCTATATATACTCATAAAAATTTTTTGTTTTTGATTTTCAATTTTATATTATTAAAATCATGTTTTAAAACCTTCATTCTAACATATTCAATCAAAAAACAAAAATCGATTTTTCAAAAATTCGGAGGTGCTACGTTGCCTTAAGTTTTATATTTTTATAAATATTAGCGCTTTCATCTGTTTTTTATTATTTTTATTTATTTTTTTAGTTTTTTTCTTGGATTCAAATAATTTTTGGCGGATGTTCTTTGAATTTCTTAGTCAAATTTATAATCTACAAGACCTAATATTGCATGGCTCCTCAAACAATATTGACTATGAGTAGCGCAAATTACAAATGAGAGGAAATTGCACGACACAATATATTTTGTGTTGCGAAACAGTCAAAAATGGTAAGGAGTTCCAAGTTTGAAAGGGAAAGGGAAACTATCGAAAAAGTCAGAGCAAGCAGAAGAACGCTGTAAACATCTCAAACGAATCTAAATAGTCAGAGGTTTCTTTCAATTTCATAAGTTATGTAAAACTCATCACTCAGTTTTCTGATACTAACATAAATTTTAGTCATGTTTTACGCCATACAACAATAACAACTGGGATAGGACTAGTGATGGGCACAAAAACGCCAAACAGTTTGAAAAAAACGTTTAGCTGCAAAAAACGAACGAACAGTTTTTCCAAATAGCGACAAACAGTTTTTCTAAAACGAACTTTTTTTTCTAGAACGAACAGCATTTCTAAAACCAACCGTATTTCTACAACGAATAGTTTTTCGAAAACCAATTATTCTAACTATTCTACAGCGAATAGCTCTTCTAAAGCCAATCGTTTTTCTAAAACGGACCATTCTTCTCAAACCAACAAAAACGTCCAATTTTAGCAAAAATTTTTTTTTTATCTAGCATGAATTCGGGCACCTTTCTGAGTTGTTTCGGGCGAAATTTCCATACAAGTCTGGGAAAAAGCGGCCTAGTTTCGAAGATACGGCAAAATGAAATCCGGTGGAAAAACTAAAAGTAGCACTAAAAGTGCCAAGGAGGAAAAGGTTGAGATCCTTTTTGGTTCACCAGTTGGCGTCTCCGGGTGTGCTAAGGCCCTCCTCGTGACTGCAGGTCGCCACCAGGGTGTCTCCATACCTAACGGGGTTGTAAAATTTACGAGACCATGGGAGGTAAGATGCCCCTGGACTCATTCCCAGCCTTACGGAAGAGGTTGGCCCCCTAGTGGGTGCATGTTTAATAAACGAAACATTTTTTTTTATTGCTTAATAAAAATTTCATGCTTCAGTGAGGCAAAGTGGAAATCCGACTGTTTTAGATTAGCCAGGAAAAGTTTGGTATCAGAGATCGCTCGACGAAAAGTCATATAGATGACAAGAGGATTAGTTGGTCCTATCTCAGTAATTTTTTTATTTTTGTCATTTGAACGACAGGAGGTGTTTTTTGCATATAATAAAATGAAAAGCAAATTAAATGGATTGAGTTTGATCGTTTTTCTTTAGATGGCCCCTAGATTGGAGAAAGACTTGCCAAATAAATGACCGACCATTGGAAAGTTACGAACAAGATGCACAGACTCATGACTCAGTATTCTTTTAAGTTAATCTTGCACCATCACCATTCTAGCTTGAGAACGTTGTGTCTGGAGGGTGGAGGGGGGCATATTAGTCAATTTCATTACTTTACTTCAAATCGTATGCATTGTATGTAAACATGTACATACTTCAAATAGGTATTTGGAACAGGTATTTTTTCGTACTCGTACTAGTTATACCTAGTACGTGAAAATCCTAGTACGACTCAACTATAATTGTCGTACAGCATAAAATTTGTTTCTCTCGTTAATTCAAACTGTTTTTTTCAAACAGTTTTAAAAAACAGTTGTTTTTGAAAAAAAAAACAGTTCGTTTTCGTTTTTTGAAAACAACAGAAACGCCCATCACTAGATAGGACATGTTATTGTCTTGAACGCTACTATCCTAACCAGCTTCCGATAGAGGTGCAAAAATGCGGCTATTTCCGTGACATGTTATAATATTTGCATATTATATTCTCTGAGCTACATACAGTGGCTCACAGCTTATTTGATACAGTGACTATTTCAAAATGCAATTCACTGTAACTTTGAAATAAAGAAGCCTATCCAAAAAATTTAAACGTAGTTGACTAGATGCATGATCAACGAATACAATGCAAACAAAAAATGTTCCAGCAATATTCCTCGGCGTCCGGTAAAAGAGAAATACCACTGGCGCAGAAAAATTGCAGCTCACAGCTTATTTGATACAGACACTTCAATGCAAATAAACTTCTATTTGTCGCGCTGTTAATCTGTGTTGTTTTTGTTTCTTGAATTTTTGATTGTGTTTAGACATTGGCTTAAGTAATTTTAGCAAGCTCTTGTAAGCTGAAGTGCCAAAATGAGCCAAAATTGTAAAATGAGCCAAAATTGTAAAATGAGCCAAAATTGTAAAATGCGTCATCGCACCACAATTGAACAGCGCGAATTGATATTAAACCACTTTAAAAAAGGACAAAGTGTTCGAAAAATTGCTGAAAGTGTGAATTTGAGTGTCTCTACAGTGCAGCACATAACTGAGTGCTTCGTACACGAAAATCGGGTAGAAAATAAGAAGAGAAATGCGCCAAACAATATTTTCACCGTATCCAACGAACGATAAATTGTAAGGAAAGTGAAAGCAAACACAAAGATTTCCGCTCCAAAATTGGTTACTGCGGTGCATCGTGAATTAAGGAAGTAATGTAGTGCTGAAACCGTCCGAAGAGTGCTTCGCGACCATGATTTCAACGGGCGAGTAGCTCGTAGGAAGACATTCATTTCCAAAAAAAACAATAAGCCGATTTGCCTTTGCCAAAGAGCATGTGGGAAAGCCATCCGCGTTCTGGAATACGGTTATTTTTGCGGACGAGTCCAAGTTTAACATTTTTGGCTCCGACGGAATGTCATATGTCTGGCGCAAGGCAAACACTGAGCCAAACAAGGAGAACCTCAAAGCTACTGTGTAGCATGGTGGTGGTAATGTGACAGTTTGGGCCTGCATGTCCGCAGCCGGAATCAGAAATTTAAAGTTTATTGAGGAAACAATGGACCAAAAAAAGTACCTGGATGTACTCAAAAACAATTTGCTGCAAAGCACTGAAAAACTGGGTGTTAGTAACCGATTTCGGTTGTACCAAAACAATGATCCAAAGCACAAGTCGGAAATTGTGCAGTCCTGGCCAATTTGGGATTGCCCTCATTTGATGTCTCCGCCGGCACAGTCACCAGATATGAACGTCATCACGTCACGAGAATCTGTGGTCTTTGTTGGATAACAACATTAGAAAACACAAGATTTCTAATAAACAAGACCTGAAGAAAGCACTGCTAGAGGAATGGCAAAAAATTACTCCTGACATCACAAAAAAAAACTCGTTGACTCAATGCCGAATAGGCTCCAGGCTCTGCTTAAGGCTAAGGGCTATCATACGAAGTATTGAAATCAAATGGAAACTTCATAATTCAAAACAATTTTAATGTTCAATCAAACTGTATCAAATAAGCTGTGACATGAAATTTGTTATTACTTTTAGTTTTTT
Source organism: Nemotelus nigrinus (assembly GCA_947369275.1). NCBI lineage: Eukaryota > Metazoa > Arthropoda > Insecta > Diptera > Stratiomyidae > Nemotelus > Nemotelus nigrinus. The sequence goes on along the minus strand of OX376373.1, from coordinate 38,334,005 downwards.
TCTTTTTTAAGATGTAAAACAGCAACTTTGTAACAAATATAAACTTGTTTAATAAACAACAAACATTTTTCTTCAAAATGGTGTTCAAATTTTTTTGATATTGTTATTATGTTTTGAGTTATTGCAACTTAATTTTTTATAGAAGCACTGTATCAAATAAGCTGTGAGCCACTGTATACTTAATATCAATAAAGTAAATCTATCGATCTACCCATCAAAGAAGATCCGAATCGACAACACTACTTTAACAGATGTTTCGTAAGCTCGAGCGTTTATTGTACTCGACTGTAGCAACAAGTAAATAACTGCACATATTGAATTTCCTTTATTATTCACGTCTATTGTAAATGATGAATCACTTTTGCGGTATTACTGCTGATATCAAATTTAAGATTCTTTTGATCGATTTCAATTGCCGGACTTCAAACGAAATTTCAAATCAAGCACAAACGAGCCGAGAAAAATCTTTTGATGTTCTAACAAATCATATTTCCGATTCTGAATGAACCGCAGCCGAATGATTGCATAAGTTACGATGGAGCTAAAGTACAATCGGGAATTCGCAGCTATTTCATACGTATTCGTAAAATACTCAAATTGTACATTCTTTAATCTTTGTATTTCGATAAATGCAACTTGTAACTGACAGTTTCTTATCAAGCGTCCGGGGATAATCGCTTGCGTTCTGTTCACTATCGCTGCGGCATTCGAACCGATATGAATCATTAGACTAGAATTAGAGTGATTACGGACAATTTCTTGCGATAAGACGATGATGTCATCGTATTATGCTATGAACTCAGGCACATTGCTTGTGTAATGACCCAATCCAATTCACCAATATGAAACAATTGTACTAATTTGATAATTCTCAGTGTGTAAACGATTTTCCCGAGAAAATTCACTCCGAAGTACATGAGAATATAGAGCTAGCTATTTAAAAAAAAAAAACATGGTTTCGATATCACTCACTCAGTGATGGTCACCAACATAATTCTTCGGTAAACTTACCTGGAAAAGAGAAAGCAAATTGTTATCAGAAAACTCAAAGCCAGAATCATGTATAGATATGAATTTATAGAGGTCGTAATGTTTCCCTGAATGTTTAGATTCAAACGGAAACAAAACTATTTTTTTTGTGTTGGAAATAAGGTTAGCCGTTGATTCTTATCTTATCATTTGTAATCTTGAACACATTCAACAATGCGCCTTACAAGTTTATAACTACTTCAGTCGCAACCACTAAACAGATGTTTTGATAAGATTCCTGGGTCGTGTTTTCATATTTTCACGTTTTATGTTTTTGGCATGCGACAATGTTGAAATCTTGTTAGAATATAATTGAACCTGGCTGACGGTGAATGTTTGACATAATACCTATTTGAAGACAGCAAACAGACACGTATTCTTCTTTGGGTGAACGTACATATAGATATTTACATACATACATATGTGATTAAAGACACAATATGTGTATATGCGACATTTTAGTGTTACATTCCTCGAGAAGAAAATGGAAGAACAAGGCCATCCCATTATGGCAGCGCTTCGTTTGACTCTTTAATGTCACGCTGATTACATTTAAACATCGTTGAGCAACGAGTACAGCGAATGCGGTAATATTTCAATCGGAAAATTCTACCGCGACCTAATAGAGGTCAATTGCATTGAACTCACAGCAATTGCTATGTCTTCGAGGTTAAAGAATTCTGTTTAGTTTCTTCCAAAAAGACAGTTATAAGTTCTTGAGATAGTTCTTACGTTGATTATGATACACCCATGATTTGTATTTTTTGAAACAGGGGAAGGTGTTCAATTTCATGATCTTAAATATATGAAAACAAAGACAGATGAAATTATTGAAAACATCCTCAAATTATTAACTTTTAACATATCCAAATTGAGTCAACACTCGCTACCAAAAAACTTTAATTCTTCTTCTCTGCTGAATATGCAATTAAATCGATTTCGAAAATGATAGGGATGAAAAAATTGACTAGCTGTACAGCTAGCGAAACATACGATTGAAGCACTTCAGACATGTCATTCTCATGTGCGTGACCAGTGGTTTGAAATACAAGCCAACAGGAGTCGCAATCAAAACAAATATGCTTGGAAATTGTCATAATTAGGTTAGTTTCCAAGCTGACCTCACTTGACATTCAGAAGCAAAAATAGCATAATTCAATTAAGATATTCAAATGCAAATTTAATAATTCAGCATTGATCGACAGCCAAAAATGACAAGACAGCTATGATGTATATGGCAGGCGGGAAAAATGTATAAAAATTTGGCTAGGTATCGGAAAGTGAAAAAGTCAGATTGGGGAGGCGATTTTTATATCCTCCGATAAATCCTTAGCCAGTGTTTAGGTCTGTGTGGACTTTGTAAGAGTGAATCAAAGATGGGAGGAGGTGAAATATTTGCAGGTCAGAAGTGTGATGAATGGCAGAGAGTCAAAACGAACTACCATCTTAAGCATAAGTATAGGACCATTTAAATTTGAGATGAATAATAATATTCAGGACGCTCTATGTCGCATGTTATGGTATCGATGAAAATAAAAGTAAATTAAGGTGTTAGCGATGACTTAGACTTAGGGATGAAAAGTATTATCCGCATTGTGTCAAAGACCAAATCCAGAGAGGCGAAGGAAAGGCACCTCTGAGGCACTATGTCTTGGTATAAATAATCAGAACTACGCATTGCAGAAGGAATTCCACAGGAGTATTTTCTGCCTTTTTGGTGAAGATAGAATAGGTCTGTTCCCGTACTACGATTAATTGCGATTAATCGCGATTAATTGCAATGAAGCTGTTCCCGTACTCCGTTTTACTGAAAACTGAAAATTTCCCCTCTCTCAGTAAAATTCAGTAGGGTCTGAGCTGCTGAAAAATACTGAAACGTGTCAAATGGTGTGGTGCGAGTAAATAGTTTCAAATGTGCGCGGCAAGCAACATATTTTTTGCGTAATTTTGCTATGAAGGTCGAATATTTTTGTGGCGATAATTTATCACCGCTCAGGATAACCGTACAATCACTATTGTTCTTCCAAAAACCGAAAACTGACACTTTTGTTTGTCAATTTTCAGGAAATGCAATGAGAGCGTTCCCGTACTTTTCATGAATTTCCCCCACCACATGATTCAGGAAAATTCAGGAAAATTCAGTGACTGAAAGTCCGGGAACAGACCTAATGTATTTTCTTCTTCAACGATCTCTCAACAGAATAATGTGAAATCCCATTCGACCTTATACACGCAGACATGGCTGGCGGAAAATAATAGCTACATGGAAAAAATTTTTAGTATATTTTACCCAATTTTATTGTATTTTAGTGTATTGGGTATAAATGGACAGTGACCATTTATAGTATTTTTAGGCATAGTTGCATAGTAGAACGCTATGAGATATTTTACTATAGTGTTGTGGCTGAAGTTTCCATAAGCTATAGCACTTTCGTTTGAGAATCTTGGCGAACGTAGAGATACACGATAGTATTTCTTACAATAACTTATTTGATAGCATACAAAATTATTTAGATTCCAGTAACTAAAACATATTAAACTTTCCCATGTTTCCTTGAACAAATTGCCAGTAAGCATAGCCTCAATTGCCAATAAGCATAGCCAGTGCACTGCATCCTTTAGGCTAATTTCTAAAAATACTGCACACTGCATCAGTTGGCATTTGTTTGACAGTAACTTACCGGGTAAGAGCAATTTAAAATTTGGTCATAATTTGGTTGGAAGCATTGAAGTGATAATGGACCAGAAATTAATTGAGCAAGTTCGAGAAAAATCATTTCTATATGATTGAAGAGACAGAAAAGAGAATGCGTTCACTGCTTCGGAACTGCACTGCATCACAATGCATTTCATTTACATACATACATAAATTACATAAAAAGCGTAATATAAAGGCTTCACAGCATAACATGAATATGAATTATATCGAACAGAGAACCGAACACAATTTTGCTATGTGGCATATGAAACTTCTATGGTAGAATAGGAAACAACATTTGAAAAGTAGATACAACATTAGATCAGAAGCGTTACGATACCTTTTGCAATGGATACCATATTGTATGGTTGAAATTATTTTCATAATATGAACAATGCATAGAAAGAAAAGTAAAGTTTATTTATGAGGGGAGGGACCATACCATTTTTTTGTAAACAGCACCTTCCAATATATAGTTGAAAGCCATTACACATAGCAAGATATTCTTAATGTTGATTTTACTATGTTGCTATGAAAAATACATTTAAGTATAGTGCGGTTGAACATAAATATGCGAAATGTTACGGCGAATTTTAAAATTTACTTCATCGCGTATGAGGAGTAGAGACTACATCCAAGTACTTGAGGGCAGTTTACTGTCATTTCTGGCAGCACATCCTGAAAAAAACTGGACTTTCCAACAGGATAATGCCAAGATTCATACCAGTCGTGATACAATGAGATGGATAGAAACAAATTCCATTAAGGTAATGGATTGACCAGCGTGTTCGCCTGACCTGAACCCCATTGAAAACATTTCGGGGATTCTTACCAGACGGGTATATGCTGAAAATCGACAATATGAATCACTGGCGGAATTGAAAGCGGCGATTCAAATTGGAATTGTTGCACTTTGTCAAATAAAAATTTTCAATGTAAATAAAAAAATTTTCAATTTTAATCATCCCGCAAAAACAATTCCAATTTGATTCGGCTTCGGAGGCTTATTCCGCAAAACGATCGAGTTTTCCGATCAATATTCTCGGCTTTGATAAGCTTTAGAGACGATATACGTTGTCTATGCTGATTTATAGACAAGAAGGGAACCATGATCACAATTAAATAACCTTTACAACAAATAGTTGTTCTTAACCCTCCGCGATCATACACTTTGCAAGGGGTTAAATTGACCCCTTGCGAATTGCATCTTTGTTGATTTGATGATGCAAATTGCATCTTTGTTGATTTTTTCCGCCATTTTGAAAATTCAATACAATTATTTTTCCATGATATTCTCATCATGAAACGTTGAAACTAATATCCTGAATTTTTATGGATAGTTCGGAACGATACGAGCAACGTAGCAATCGCTTGAATCTGACCCCGAGTGACCTACACGTTATTTTTAGAACGTGTGACCTCGGAGGGTTAATGCTCCTATACTCTCGCACAGCAAAAAATCTGAGATTCTTTACATTTTTATTCATTTTTCGAAAATTGAAGTAATAAATATAAAGTTATGGAATAAAAGGATTATTGTTTATTTTAATTTACTTTTTTGTTTGATCCTATAACATGCGAGATAAGAGTCCTGAAATTCACCTTCTGACCTAAAACTTAAGAGGTCCTACTCTTGTATAGCTATCACTTTTTTTGGATGGCAGTTGCTCTATTTTCAGTTTTTCACAAGCTATTAATTTCACGGATAGTTTTCACTAGATAAAGTTAGACGCACTCAAGATTTTTTTTCAGAAAACACAAGACAAACTACAACAATGCAAATAATTGCAGATTAGTAGTAGTCGAATTGAGTCGGTAGGAGTGTGAATAACTGCTAGATAGCTTTTTGGAACTTTACGTTCAAAAGTTTAGAAATATCGGACGAGAGGTATGTATAACAACAATAGAATTGATTTTTTTATTCATTGCTTTCTTTGTTTGTTTTTTTTTTGTTTCTGTTCTAAGTTGCTTTCGAAGGGGAAAAATATGATTTTGTTTCCATCAATTAACTTCTGTTTAAATTGAAAAGAGATACGTAATTCTTGCAGTAATATATTGAATTAATTATGGTTTTAGTAAATTTATTTAAAATTTTAATTCTAATTTATTTTAAGTATCTTATTACATTATTATGATATCATATTATCATAACTCTAGATATCAACTCATGGGACTTCCTCATAGTCCAGTGAAATTCGACATTTCGGAAAATTTAGGGGAAGGCTGAATTTTGGTGTGGTTTGTGTGGTTTTAACTAACAGTATCCACTTTCTTAACGGCATGTTGATATTATCCGATTTTGATTACGGCTTGAAATGTTTGTAAGTTTATTTTTCTATGTTTAAGAGATCCATAAAAAAACATGCAAGCTAACTTATATATCTACGTGTGCTCCGAAAAGTTACTGGGATATTAAGAAAAGGTCACTTTTGGTGACCTTTGACCCGGTATAAAAAGTAACGCAGCACTCGGATCGATGGGGACTTTTGACATTTTGACACGCCAGTATCAAGGTTCACACCAAAATTCAGCTTTCCCCTAATTTTTCGAAGCGCCATGTTTAATTTCCCCGGACTGTAAGGGGTTTTTTTAAGGCGGCTTTAGATATGCGGTGTTTGTCAAACACCTTCTATTCGCAAAATACCGAACACCTAGTCAAGTAATTTGGCTTGGTGCTTGCAGAATGACAAGCACAGTGAATTAGACATTTGGGCATTGCCGAATGTTCGCCAAAACTGGAAGGTGAACGAGCTGCGGGGATCCGACACAGTGCTCGTCTACTTTGATGTGAGTTGAAAGTTCGACAAACTACGGGAATAGCGAGCACCCGAATGTTTGTGCTTGGCCTAGTGCAAGCACTAGGCGAGCAACCCAACCACATATGCGAAGTTTGCCAAACTAGGTGCTCGGTATTTGACAAACACCGCATATCTAAAGCCGCCTTTAGATTAAGGGCAACAGATGCAGATCGAGTTTGGGACTGGAGACCACATCTAAATTATTAATTCATTTGCCTAGTATTAGCAAAATGTCCTTTTCCAAACTAACCATAAAAGATATTGGATGAAACTTTATTTATATAAATTCCAGCTCAATTTATTTATTTATTTATTTACCAAACAAGGTATAATAATAATACATATAAATGAAATAAATATAAAATATCAAAAAAACTAGACAAATTTAAAAACAGCTTCAAAATAAGTATAAAATACAAACAAATACAATAAAAATAAATAAACATTCGATAAATAAATACATAAAGCTAAATTACATGTAGGTCACAATATTAAACACGCAAAACGAAATTAAACAATTGAATAATTAATTAATCAATTATAAAAATAGTCCTGAGTCATAAGAGGATACTAGGCAGGTAGACTAGGGATTGTAGGATAAGACAGCCTTAGTAACTCTATTTTTAAAGGACACTTTGGATATCGTGGGGGAAAAGTGTTCGCTCTTACTGTTGAATATTTTGCAGCATCTGTTAATTGGCTCATTATCAGCATATGCGGTGCTATGCTTATATTCAGCTAGCATTCGTCGGGATCTAGTGACTCGTACGGGCTGATTAAGCACAAATCTTTCCTGTTCATAGTCGACATTAACAGCGTCTCTATGACATCGAAACTGAAGCAGGCAGATGACATTAATCTTTTCGATGCAAGAGGTAATAAGTTTAGAAGTCTAAGGCGAAATTCATACGACGATAAATTGCTAAAATCTCTAGGATAGTAAAGACCTCTAAGAGCGAATAGCAAGAATTGCTTTTGAACAGATTCGAATCTGTGGCTGTGAATTTCGAAAACTGGGTTCCAGATAATGCAAGCATACTCAAGAAGAGGACGAACGAGCGCGATGTATAGTGATTTTGTAGCCCAAAGGTTCTGAAACTCCCTGGCGCGTCGCTTAATGAAGCCTAGTCGTTTACTTGCTTGAGAGATCATTTTGTCGTAATGAAAATTAAAGTGGAGCTTTTCATCCAGGTCTAAAATATTGTCCAACCTACAAGTGCAGCATTGCTTAAAAGGTACGTATAATGTACGCGCGTACTTTTTCGAGAAAAGCTAATCACATGACATTTTGCGATGTTGAGAGGTAGGTTGTTCACGCTGCACCAATGTTCGAGGAATATATGAATTAAGTTCGAACGCGCCATGTCGTAATGTTGTCTTCTTGATTGATTAGTTGTCAGTATTTATAGCCTGAAATTAATTACAATTTCACAAAACAGACAACCGTGTTATTTTTATGATAATGCCGAAGCTCATGGGGGTTACCTTTTTTAAGTGATTGCTTAGCCAAGACAGTAGGGAAACATATGTGGGATAAATCGATATAACTGTTCCTTTTGTTTCAATTAAGTGTCACACTTTTTATATCTAAAGCGCTGGCCTTGTACCCAGTCATCGGCAAAGTCATGATGCGACACTTAACAAATAGAGTGCTATTATTATGTCCAGTTACCGACGCTTGAAATAATACAAGACAAACAAATACAACCATGAGCATGCGACAGGGTTTGAGCCCACGGGTAGGAGATCACTACCTTGGACTGGCGCCCTAGCAAAAAGAGCTAGCGTACACTTACAATATATTTACTGTTTTTTTACAGTATAGATGAAGTATATATTTAAAGTATTTAATTTTAGTATATAGTTTTGTAGAGCCAAATTTTCAATTTTCGTTTTTAAATCATCTAATTATATATTAAATTACATAAAACCTTTTGTTAAGTTTACTTATGATTTCTCGAAAAGGGTTATGATCCAGTATTACTAATTTAAGAATGTCTACTGGTGTTTTTTTGGTATGAAGCCTATTTTTTGCTTCCCAAAACAAATTTAATTCCAAATGCTCAATTGAAAATTGAACTCTATCCCGAGTGCTTTTTGGTGGATTTCGACTCCTCTCTAGGGTCGAAGCCATCAAGGTAGAATTAAGTGGGCGGATAGTTTGGTGAAGACTCAAAGAGATGAATTTTAGGCCAAAAGCCCTTCTTTTTCATTAATATAAAAATCGTACACTAGAGAAGTGAAAACGAGACATCCTTTTAGATGAGTTTAAATATGATGTTATGGAGCCAGACGAAGTAGTCTGAGTTTAACGGGGAAGACCCAAAATATATCATTCCCACGTTTAAACATTTACTTTACATTCGATGTAGGAAATAATCACATGTGTGGGAGCTGTATCAATTTTCAAAATAGTTTTCGAAAATATCGCACATGAATCACTAAACCTGACATTTTTTTCGCTTTCCTCCGAAGATGTTGTGTACAAAGGCTTATCTTTACCCTTCACCACTAAGTACTCGTCAGCCAATGACCTAATCTCATTTCAAAAAATCCATTCTGACTCGATTCTTTCTTTCGAATGCAAAGCCAGTAATTTCAGGAATCTCCCTCCCATTTGGCGCCTGTGTAGTGTCGTAGTCAACAGCGCGAGCTAAATACAAACATTCAAATTCTTGATTGTACGATCACCGTCTTAATCCGAACAAAATCGCATTTCTATCTTTGAAATAATTCGTTTGCGATAAAATTCCATTGGATTTCATAAACCCAACTTGCTGATTGATTTATCGTGGTGGGAGAGAAGCATGAAAAATTCAACGTGACTCTATTTTCTTTTGCAGTTCATCGAGGGTGGAGGAGTTTCACATTATTTACGGGCCAAAACGCATTTTGTCGATCAGTACCCAATCGATTGCGCAATTACCATATGATCGCTTGATATTAATTGAGCTGACCGAACTGAAATGATTACATAATTTGAAAACTGCATACCAATTTCCCCGGGGAAAATTCATATGCTTTGCGCCTACTACGAGTCAGAGATCGATTACCAGGAAATGAATATTTTTTGTTCTGATCCGCATATTAATTTCGAATGAGAAAGAGGTTCTTTCGGTATTTAGATCAGCAGCGTTTCGCCCATCTATGTAGTTATAAATGTATATAAATATCGTTTGCCGTCGTCTTCTTGTCGCTATTGTACTTTACATACAAACATGTTTTCTGGGCGCGATGACCATACGCCCCATACGCATCCTATAATCGCTTATGAGTGGAGAAAGAATAAAATTGTTTTTAGAAAATCTAAAAATAGCTGGACTATCGTCGTAGATACAAGCCCCAAGATTTTCGGTACGCCGCCGGGGCGCATTCATGTGTGAGGAGTGAATACGCGATGGGAATTCTAATTCGGCAAAATAACATGGTTTTTCTTCAGTTCGCATCGGAATGACTGACTGACTTTCATGTCGGCTGAGGAATTTGATTGTTTGTCAGATTCATGTTTTTAGTAGAGCACCATTGAACATTATCTTCCGCAACTTTATGCGAGATATGATGACGAGTCGGGACAAAAAAGCTATGAATAGATGTGTAGGCGCATTGAGAATTTTTGCGATTGATCTACTACTTGTGATCATCGGCGGCGGAGCGATGATGCGGAAATTTGAAGGGAGTGTCTATGAATGCGGGGCACACCACATCATTGTTTTTTTTTTTGTCGAGTTACTGAAACTGATTTGTGTATAGATAGAGTCAAGAATATTTTACAAAAAAAAAAAAAGAATGTGTAGTTCTTATGCAAATGATTCATTTTATTCAACAGCATTTTAGCAGCTCGCGAGGTATTGTAGACAGGAACTGTATATTGAGTCAACTATAAAACGGAGATTTATTTATTTTTATACTTGGTTATTTGTTTCGAAAAACCTGAGTTGGCCTATGTCTTTCCGGTAGAAACCAGCGATATCGAATGAGTATATTTTTACAAATACTGATTCACGCCCGCTTAATTACGCTGATAAGTCGCATATCTGAGATAAGCACTTATATATAAAGAATCCGGGGAATCACTTATATAGAGATCCCGGGATCCCGGCCAATTTCTGGTCCCGAAAATCTCAGGATTTTAGAAAGTCACAACATAATCGGCAATCAAAAAACGGCAAGACTCGAGAAGTGCAAATAGAATCCATGTGCACGAAAAAGCAATTAGCATGCAGGCTCACATCAAGGTACGTAAAGAATAGAACAAAACAAACCGATGCAACAGTTAACAAGAGAATACAAAGGGGTTTGTACTAAATAAGTATAATGCGAATCACAGATTTACCAAAATCCTCAACGAAAATCAGAAACAAGGTTATGGGCTATGCAACGAGTAAAGGAAATAATAAAAACTGATATAAAACAGGCTAGAACAGGGGTGGGCAAACCTAATACTGGTTTGATCGACGTTAATTTTTTTAATTTTTGCGCGATCGACTTCGAAAAATGGGTTAAATTAAAACCAAATAAAAATTTTATTAAGGTCTTTATTGATATTAATATATTAAACACATTGTAGTACTACTTTGTGCAATGTACTTTATTAATAAATATTTTGGATTAATTTTTGATGTTTATGCGTGACTCTCCATTTCATCAAATAGTATTGTAGAGTTAGGCTTGTAGGCACTGATGCACAATCGAATAGATGCCATTAAGTGTTCATCAGTCAGAGAACTCCTAAGTTGCGATTCGATGTTTTTTATTTGAGAAAACGTTGCTTCACATAGATAAATGGAAGCAAAAACAAATGCAAATATCCTCATTGCCACCAATTTCAATAATGGATATTTTTTATGGTAATAAAATCCAAATATAATTTTCATTTGCGCGTGCTATTGTTAAAACTCCTAACTCTAGATCCGATGAGTTCAATTGTAAAAAATTAGCTGGATTTAATGAAATATCCTCGTTATCGAATTCTCTAAAAGGAAATGAAATAAATTCAAAAATCGGTTGAAGGCTATTGAGATTTGCAAATCGTCTCTCGAATTCTTGATTAAAATTTTCCAGTTCAGGACAAAACATTTCAATGTTACATTCACCAGTAGGTTAGGTTAGGTTGTACCAGTTGACACAAGGCCACACATAGACCTATTGGTCCATAGTGATACCAGATAAATTGGCCAGGAGAAAAAAAAATGCAGTCCAAGTGGCCATCGAAGGCCCCGGACAAAATATGGAAAATATTTCAAAATTTATTTAGTTGCAAAGCAAAAGGTTTTAATTTTACTTAAAAAAACATTTACCGAACTCAACAAGTCAACAATATTTTCCTTTTCCTTGTAATTGTAAACTAAGCGAGCTGTAACGGCCCATAAAATCAGTAAGAAATGCTAATTTCTTTACCCATACTAGATCTTCCAATTGTTCATGTTTTTGTCCTAATGTGTCCAAAAATGCAATAATTTCAGGCAAAAGATTTAGAAATCTTTGCAAAAAGCTTCCTCAGCTAAGCCATCTAAAGCTTAGTACTGTTTTCGATTTCATGTCAAATTTTCTCGTGAAATTTATTTCGGCGATAATTTAGCTTGAAAATAAGCAAGAGTTGTACTCACTTTTAAGCGTAAAAAATTGCTTGGAAGATGCTTTCGCTTTGGAAATGCAGATAGCTTTGGCACATGTCTCCAATCATTTCACGTCAATTAAGTATGTGCAGTTCATTCTTTAGGCTAGTACTGAGTTAATCGTGAAGCTAAATTTCGACATGTCTCCATTATATGGTCATTCTTTCGAGCGAAAATTTTGAAAATAGAGAAAAGCGGAGACACTTATCATTTTTGACGGATAAGATGTCAAGAAATTAAATTTTCGAACGATTTTGTTACTGAAAAGACATTTACACAATTCAATTTTCAAATTCAAACTCCAAATGTCACTTTTTAGCTCGAAAGAATGAACTGCACAAACTAAATTGGCGTGAAAAGATTTTAATTTAAAATTTAATTTATCTAAAATTGAGATTAACCTTTGTTGCGCTGCGTACGACAATTAACTACCTCGGTAGCAGAGAGACAAATGCAAATGCAGGCACGGTGTATAGCGGGAAGCAAAATTATAAAGTTGTACTTTAGAACAGTCAGATTTAAGGAAATGAAACAACCGTATACGTATACGAGATTTAGTGAAGCAATTTTACTACAATGATATAAATCTATAAATTGCACAGATCGAGAGCATAGCTATCTCGGATTTTCCCTTTGGCTTCTCCGCCACCAAGGCTCTACGAGCTTTTGTGTGAACTGGAACTGCGTGGACTGTCCGATTGGATCTATTAAGCCAAGGACCATTCCAAAATGTACTGAATAAATCGTCTAATAAATTTTTAGTTCACATTTTAAATTAACTTAGTAAATTATTGAAAATGTCTGTGATCGACTGTCGAACTGTTTGCGATCGACCGGTCGATCGCGATCGACCGTTTGCCCACCCCTGGGCTAGAATCTCAGGTGAATGGTACAGTTTGACGTTTGATGAATGGACTTCGACTGCAAATAGGCGCTATATAAATATTAACATCCACTCAGTAAATTCTTATTAGAGCTTGGGCCTGATGCGAGTTAGGATGTCAATTACAGCTGAAAACTGCCTAGATATATTGAAAGAGCGTCCTGCTGAGTTTGATGTTTCTCTAGAAAAAGACATTGTTACCATCGTAACTGATGGGCCTAACGTGATGCGAAAACTAGGCAGACTATTTTATGCAGAACAACATATTTGATTGGCGCACTTGGCAGTTTGTGATGTTTTCTATGATATATCGTCGGGTGTACGCCAAAACCATGAATGTGCTTTTTTGGTGATTTTGAGTTTTTCATGTCACTGTACGCGGAATTCTTATACAAACAATTTGCCAAAACCGGAAATATAAAATTCCATTTTATGCCTACACAAAGTCAAAATTTCAATTTCATGAATTACCTAATAAGTATTTGCCAAATGCGTTCCACCAAAATCATGAATATGCAGATTCATTGTTTTAGTTTAACGGAATAGTATTAGAATATTATCTTCCTTAATTAAAAAAAAAATGTTTCTTATATTTTAAAACTGATTTATAATATTACGTCAGATTTTCAAATTGATTTTACTCGAAATAGCATTTTAGCACATTCATGGTTTTGGCCTACACCCGACGATATGGTCCATTCCAGATTATAGAATTGATGAAACAGGATTGATAGTTTGGACGACGACTACGAAGATTTGGACGGTCCTGAACCAGTTTTCTATGTTGAACCTGATCGCCTACAGGACACGCTAGATCTGATAAACGATTATGATATGAATGCATGCATAAAGAAAGTTCGTAAGGTAGTTTTATGCTTTAAAAAGTCTCCAACGATAAATCATAACTTTTACTGTATTGCAAAACTAGGTTGAATAGTATCTTAACAATACTTAAATGGTTTTCCATTTTGAAAAATAGTATACAGAAGGCGTTAATAGACCTACACTACCAGTAGTTGGATTAAAAGTTTGATTTGATTCAAAAAATTATTGAAGTCTTATTTCCTACAAAATTGACTGTGGACATTAAATCGCAGAGATGCAAATTTACGCACTGCTAATGCTTCGATAAAAATGTTATTTAGACAGTTAAGAGAAAAACTTTCGATTCTTGATAACGCTACGAAAATCGCAATATTGGACCGAATAAAAGAGCGTCATTGTGCCGAGCTGTCTGTTATTCTTTTAGGAAGTGGACCCGTGAACATAATTTGGAGCAGGCGTTCAAATATTTAATATTCGGCCTACCGACAACAATCGAATCAGAACGACTTTTTTCCGCGGCGTCTTGCATTTTGAATAAATAGAGAAGCAGGCTTGGAGTCGATACTTTGTATGCTTTGCTATTGCTTCGATGTTACTCCCAAAAAACCCAATGAACTTTGGCAGAATTTTTTTATATTTTTTTTTTTTTTGTTATATTTCTCAATTTCAAGAGCTGCGATTTTTTGTTGTAAATTTTAATGGCTGTAATTTTAAATATTTGTCCTCATACTGTCAATGTCTTGTATAATTTATGCAGTAAACTATTTTTTATTGCATAACTGAAATTTTTCTACTATATGTGGTTCAAGTATTTTTTCTATTGTTTATTTTTGAAATGAACCTAGCACAAAATATAATCTATTAATTAAAACCATGTCTTATTTTGTAATTTTTTGAACTTGAGAGATCTCGAGATTGAAAAACTGTGCTGGGATTGGAGTCCCTACACCTATAGCAACTTAGCTAGAACTGAAATTAAACTGATGATATGCACCACTTAAGAAGCCTCCGCACCGCAAGATATTACATTCTGCCCAAGATTATGTGGATATTCTTACATAAATACACTTCGTACCACACACAATCCGCATCTCTCTACAAACACTACACACTTACTAAAATATTTAAACAAAAAATACATCAAGAAGGCTAAGATGAAAGTTTGTAATAGCTGCGCTTTTTTTATCCAGAGTGGAGTATTGCATAAAAAATGATCTGGAGTTGCATGCTAGTTTATCTCATTCCTACTTTTGTGTTTATTAGATATTTGTCAGTTCAAATTTTAAATTCGAAATAACCAATGTCTAGCTAGAAAATTAAAATCAGGTTAGTTTCCTGTTAAAACATAATCGTAGAATATTCCGACTCATATGATGGGAACAGATGGGAAATCTGTTGACAGTATTAATTTTTTATTTAATTTTTCCTGGCTGTCAGGTTGACAGGAAAATTTAGGGGAATTTCTCACTGCAGCCAACTGATATGACTTCAAATTCATTCAGACTTCATACGATTGATACGACTTACTGAAATACGCTCCACAAAAAGCTGGAGTATGAAATCCACTGATTTTGCAAGAATCCGTACTCTGGATGTTGTTGTTTTACGTGCATTACCGCTGTCATACACACTGAGAAAACACATGGCGCCAGACGCCATAATTTATAGACTTCTGGCGCCATGTACATAGTCGATTTAGGGATTGTGATAAAATATAGCGCCACACGCCATAATACATGGCGAAAAGTACATAGGCCTACACGCCATGTACTATAGTCTTCCACGCCATGTACATGGCGTGGCGGACTATATTACATGGCGTGGAGAACTATAGTGCATGGCGTGGAGAGCTATAACACATGGCGTGGAGGACTATACTGTATGGCGCTGAGGACTATACTGTATGGCGTGGAGGACTATACTGTATGGCGTAGAGAACTATAGTACATGGCGTAAAGGACTATAGTACATGGCGTAGAGGACTATAGTACATGGCGTAGAGGACTATAGTACATGGCGTAGAGGACTATAGTACATGGCGTGGAGGACTATAGTACATGGCGTGGAGGACTATAGTACATGGCGTGGAGGACTATAGTACATGGCGTGGAGGACTATAGTACATGGCGTGGAGGACTATAGTACATGGCGTGGAGGACTATAGTACATGGCGTGGAGGACTATAGTACATGGCGTGGAGGACTATAGTACATGGCGTGGAGGACTATAGTACATGGCGTGGAAAAATCAGTCAAAACAGTGCTACTTACCATAAATGAGCACACGGAGAAGTCACTTGCTTGCAACAAACAGGCGCTGGCTGCATTTAGAGTCGCCGAAGGAGCCAATCAATAATATGCGCCCTTAGCCGATTGAGGATGTTGTCGATCTATCGACGATACTCAAGTATCACTTGCTGACATTTATAGATCCCCTCACACAGTATGGCTGCGAGTTATAATTGGAGTGCCAGGAGCCATATTACATGGCTCATGGCACTATGTAATATGGCGTGTGGGGCCATAATTTCTGCGCCATGTAATTATGGCGCTGGGAGCTATACTGCATGGCTCAGGGCACTATGTGCATAGCGTGTGGCACCATAAATGCTGCGCCATGTAACATGGCACCACGCGCTATGTAGATTCTGAGATTATGGCGCTGGGAGCCATATTGCATGGCTCAGAGTACTATGTACATGGCGTATGGGACCATAAATAATGCGCTATGTTACATGGCTCTGGGCGCTATGTGGACTTTTTTCAGTGCACTACTCTGGATGAAAAAATTCGCAGCTAATTAAGATGAAGTTTGATGTCAATATTTTTTTGGTTAAAATGCCAGTTTTTAATTTAAATAAAACATCATTTGGATAAAAACCAAACAATAAATAAGTAGTTTTAATTCACATATAGTACGAAATTGGGAAGCTCGACAGATGCACGCAATCGACTAGATGTCCATACATTAAGAACAACTAAAAGCTGAAAAATTGACACAAGATTAATTTTCGTCTCTATACAACAGTTTTTAGCGATGAACAGTCCGTACAAGCGAAGGACGAAGCTCTAGAAATTCAAATGGAACTATTTTGGCAACAGTTTGCAGCATTTAAAGAATAAGATCAGGCAGGCACCGGAGAATGACATCATTGAAAACATCAAGAACTACAAATTGGAAAATGTTTATCATTGCAAATTTTCGCTAATTTTTTCTTTACAACCATTCAATTTACAGGTTCCTTCTCTAAGCTCTGACACGTTTTTTCTGTTCGTTGCGTATTTTATTTTTTAGGTGTCGTTTAGCAAAGAGAAGGAACCCTTAATAGACGCGACGATCCTTATGTCCCTGACGTTTAGCAACAACGTTGAGCTTCTGAGCTAGTTTGCTTTGTCAGGGATTAAAACATCCCAGACAAAGTATAAATATGTGGTTACTTCGCTGAGCTCTACGGAGTTGAGAGTGATCAGGGATATAATCCGAATTCTGGCCCGGAGACACCGTAAAAGGTCCTCAAGAAGGCTTTCATATCACAGTTGGCTGCCAGCAATTCGGAACATCTGAGAAAGTTTTTGGCGAACCTCATTCTGGTCAGACCAGCAACCTACCAACTACTTAGGCAGTTGAAGCATCTGGAAGGTTCTGCAGTTGATGAGGGTCTGATGAAGAATAGTCGTCATTTCAGCAACGCAGTCGGAGGCGGCCGCACTAAGAACTCTAACGAAGACAGCTCACGCAGTGTCATCTGTACACGCAAACTGTGTCTTGCACAAAACTCCAAAACAAAGCAACTCGCAAAAAGTCTGCTATTACTATAACAAATTTCGACTCGCGAAAGAATTCACTGTTGCCGATGTCCCTAAACCCATTTAAGCGGCAGATTTCGTCTGCCATTTTGGGCTAGCCGCCGACTTGGCAAATGCTTTCGTGATTGACTTCCTTACTCTCCTTTTTACTAAAGGCACGTACACATCGTACAATATTCCAAGACTCAGCGCTTTGATTGAGACACCCATTGATCCAAGGATACCGACCAGTACTCAAAAATACCATGCGATCAAAGTCAACTTAGAGTTCTCTCAACCCTGCAAATGCAAGGTAACACTTCATATAACCCGTGACATCAATGGAGGATGGAACTTTTGCGGCGATTGCGAACACCACAGCCGTCCCGGATTGATATCTTATCCCCATTATTCAAGACTTCTGTCCGAAACTACATGGCGAAACAGTGTGCCCTTCAACAGAGCTGACAAAATCTTACTATTAAATTCCAGTCAAGCCAAACGTCTTTCTTAAGACAGCCATCTACACTAGAGATGGGCAAAATGCCTCACGACACGTGAGGCATAGCTCTTTCTTACAGTGCAGCGCCTGAAAAAAGCACTGCATAGTCTGTGAGCGAAAGCTTTCGTTTGAATAAACTTAATGAAATGCGAAGCGAACAGTGTACTGAGAGTACGGCGCAATACTGTAAAATACTCTAAAAAAGAGCGATCAGTGGTGTGTCATGAGGCATTTTGCCCATCTCTAATCTACACACGCTTACCGGCTCCTTGAATTCACTAGAATGACTTTCAGACTTCGATCGTTCCAGCGGTTTACATCCGAAGTCCAGCACGTTTTAAAAAGCCTGCTTCATTTACCACGACGACAGTTTGGTAGCATTGTTTTCTGAAGATGATCACATCGTTCAATTAGGCCAACTATTGAAACCATTTGAGGACCAGGGTCGTCTAATCATCAATTTACAAGAATGTCACTTCTCCCGACCTTCAGTCGAACTTAGACACACTCAGAACATGAATTTTCACTGAAAGGCATTAGGTATTTCGTGGATCGGGTTGATTCAATTTCAGCAGATAGACTTTACAAGACGGTTGAAAACCTAGGGAGATTTTTAAGGATGGTCAACTTTTACCATCGCTTTCTTACCTTTGCGGCTCGAAACAAAATGGCGCTAGAACTAACAACTGACGAACTGAAACTAGCAAAGAACAGCTAGAAGCGACTTTATTGTCTTTCTTGGACTTAAAAACCGAGCTTGGTTTCTTCGTAGGCGCCTCCAATACCTCCACTGGGACTTCTTGGCAGCAAAAATTCCAAGTCTTTTGCCAATTTAATGGGCTGCACCCAGCTAAATTAAGCGACGCACAAGTATTGTGCACATGACCGCGAACTCATAGTAGCTTATTAGGCTTATATATTTAGGATCTCGGCAATGCAATGGAAATTACAAAATAAAACAAAAATACAGTTCACTAATAAAACTTTCAACTCCGTTCTGACTTTACTGAAGACCAGCTGCATAAAAGGAAAACAAAACTCCGAATCTATAAATCAATTAGATCTGTGCTGTATACGAGATATTTGACGAGTCAGAGGTCGCCACAATCCTCCGCGGAAGTCTGCAGAACCTATAATTGATTTGTCACTTAAAGCGAATGGTCGAGCATCGAGTACGGAAAAAAGTATATGACAGAGAAACCGAGGGTCGAGGCAACTCAGAAAAACCCCAGGAAACGCTGGTCTGATTTTGTCATCAGACCAACGTATCATTGCTCAGATTTTGCAATTTAAGGACGCGGTCATTGGAGCGAGGCAATTGTAGGCGCCATCTGCGAGAAACTAAGACCGAAAAGGGCCTGTGGTGCTACAACGACGAAAAGGAGAAGATTCGATATTATTTTAGTAGTGAAAGTCCCTTGTAAACTTTGTTTGGGTCTACCAAAAGTATTGAGTGCTATAAGTATAAAAATATGTTGAATTTTTTCAAAAAAATCTTTTAAGCTCGAATTCAAATGTATTTAAAAAAAACCAATCAAAGAGACAGATTTTGAACTTATGATTTATTTCAAGAGCTATTGTTTTATTCCAGTGAAAATTCGAATGCGTGAAGTTCATGATAATGCACATGAAAACAAAATGTTTCTGCGAACTTATCGGGTCTAAGTTTTTATGTTTTCGGGGGAGTACACTGATAGCGAATGGTTCGAGACCACAAATCTGATCCTATAATCTCAAATATTTGTCGCGATAAAACCTTTGCTTTAACTTACTAGGCGAAGCAAGAAACTTATTAGTTGCTGATGATTATGAATAAACTACAAGTTTTCTATACGGCTTGAAATGGCTATTTATAAATAATCCATGCGGCTAAAACTCGTGTGGGTTTAAAGATACAAGTGAATTCGGGTGGTTAGATTGTTACAAACTTGAAAGTGTGGCAACTGGTGAAACTTTAATTTAATGTTTAATTACTATAAAACTCCTCTACTTTTTCTACTTGATTAAAAGGCCATATCTTTCGTAGCCTTACACTTTGAAGTTTATAACCATTGTAGCTAAGCCAATCGACAAAATGTATGCTTTCAAAACTTCAAAGTTGGGGGCAGGCACGACATAGTCAAAATTCATAGCAATACTTGTGAATTATCATCTGCGTAGGTAACTAGTCGAAAACTAGGACATAGCCAACGAAATTGATGCCCTTTATTTTTACAAAGTTTACCACGTCTCTTTTGACCATGAACAAAACATCGTTTCCACTATACCACAAGGCAACCACTTGAGACATTTTCAATCCATTACTCATTTCCATCGATCAAAATATCAAAATTTCAGACTAGTCACACAAAATTTATTTATAATTAGACCTTATGATTATTTTCTGCAATAAAAATGATCTACAATAATCCAATAGTTTCAAACGCATTTACTACTTACATATACTACTTCGTGGTCGTAATAATTCACTTGTCACAGAAAACCTTGACACAAGTTTTGTAAAGCAACGAATGTTTTTCAATTAACAAGCTTAGAGCTTGGTTATAAATCAAATTTATTTTTAGCTATTAATGGCTAGACACAATTTGAGAATGAGTCTTTTACTTATACTTACACAACAGAAAGATAAATTTTCCATAATTCCACCCGCATCGAACTTGGTGGTGGCGTCTTTTCTTGCACAAATCATTGTTGATTTTGGCTAAACCGAAATAAACTGTCTTGTCCGACAACATCCAGAACACACTCGTGTTATTTATTATTTTTGAATGGAGAAAGTCGATAAATGCAAATAGATATTCTGAATTTGAATTTTGAGGAATTCATCTTTATTTTATTTATATCAGAAAATAGTAAATTCATACTGATCTTCAGATGACGTTCCAAGATACTGTTTTTTACGGGTTGGGATGTCTTATTTGAATTCAGAAATTTATGTGGCTATGCCGAGCCCTAACCCCACATGTACGAGGGTTGATCCAAAAGTAGTGATAATCGGCTATTTCAAGTTTGCATAAAGTTCACTAAGTCAGCATCTAGAAAACATATATATAGGCCACGATTCCAGGGAGGTATATTTATTTGAATACGAACAGTCGAAGAGGGAACATCAAAATGGAACTGTCATGAAGTACCTGTGTTTGAAAAAAATGCCTACCAAAGACATAGACAGCGACTTGGTATAAAAATTCGGGGATTCTGCTCTTTCATATTCCACTGTTGCACGCTGGGACAAGGAGTTTAAGCTGGAAAGAACATCCACTAAAGATGAATACCGCGAAGGACGATGAATACCCTCACTGAAGACAACGTGAAAAAAGTCGAAGATGTCGAGTTGGCAGATCAAAGAATGACTATAGCTGAGGTCACAAGGACCTCGTATGGCAGTGTTTAAAGAATGGTTGCCAACGAATCCCATCTGAAGGAAGATCTCTGCGCGTTTAGTGCCAAGAGTGTTAACCGACGAACAAAAGAAGAAACGAGTCGACATTTCGAGGGTGAATCTCGAAAAGTTCCAGACAGAGGTAAACAGCAATCGATGACCTGGAAGCGACCCTCTTCGGCAGGGAAGGTTAGGCATCAGATTTTTGGGACGCTGATGAAATTATGACGGTGGAATATATGTAAAAGACAGCCATTATATTACACTCTAAACTACGCAGGCCGAATAAGAAGGCTATTAAGAAAAAACTGCAAGCCCGAGTGCTGTTTCATCAAGACAACTTGCCGGTTCACAAGGCTGCAATTCAATAAACAAGATCCGAACTGCTTAAACATATACCCTATTCGCCAGATATAGCTCCTAGTGACTTCTACATCTTTCCTTTGAAGATGATAGCGAAGTAATGGCCGCTATTGATGCATTTTGGGAGAATAGAGACAAATCATTTTTTTCCAAGGGTATTTTGGGTTTGGAATAAAGATGGACTTAATATATTAACTTGTTAGGAGACTATACTAAAAAAAACTTTTTCTAAATTTAATCACCTTGGTTTTTATTGATTGTCATTACTGTTGGATCAACCCTCGTATCATTGAGAATTTTGAACAGTGGCGTGCACAAAGAGGGGCAAAGGCAGGCAATTTCGCTATTACATAATTTCTCTTGAAACATTTTTGTCGCATATGACAGCGCAATGCAGCACAGTAAGTTACGATAAGTATGCGCCAAATTTGAGTATTTACCCCCTTTATTTCAAAATCCTGTGCACGTTCATGATTGTTAAATTCAAGCATTTTAAAAACTAAGCGGATCACATTATATTACTATTAAACATTACACACGTGTGCAGCCGTATTCTAAATATCAAATGCCTATAAATATACACAATTTTGGCGCAATGTAGGCATAAGTTTACAAGACAGGCGGTATCCTGAATCACCTAAACTTAAAATCTACCTTTGATCTCAGTCATAACATCATCAGCAAAGTCAGATTTTTTTATTTGCGAAAAATCTATTACAGGTAGGTGATGCTGTAATGGAATTTTGGTCACAGCTGTATTGAGGACACTATACAACGGATTCATATTCAAATATTACCAGTAATGAAATAAAGAAAGGTTAAATTGTGTTCAAATATTAAGAAGACCTCAAAACGAAATCAGAAAGTTTGGAGGCTTTGTTTGACAATATCAAGAAAGTGCGCGTCTGAGATGACTGACAAACCCAACCCCAAAATAACATATGTTATTCGGAGTTGTGAGGAGACGGTTATTTAGCTATTATCTAGAAGTTATTAGATTGATCGTGAAAGAGCAGACCATGGTATAATATTTGTTTGTATTTAGCGCTAACTTGTTTACTTGGCATCAATCTTCAAGAATTGAGAGATTCGATTGGATTAAATGGCAGTCCTCAATCGGCCAAAGAGAAGGCATTCACAAGAAAGGAGCAGAGGAAGGTCGTGTACACAAAATAGAAACAGAAATGAAGCCTTGAAAACGATCCGATATCTAGGGCTCAAGTCAAAAATGCAATCAGTCAGTTAGTATTTATGATGATGGCTAAGCGAAGCCAAAGTGAGTTGCATGTCATCTTCAAAAAGATCGATCGATCGACCATTGCAACGAAAACTAGTTGATGGCTTAAAGCTATTCACCAAGGATGCAATAAACTGTTTAGATAGGGGAAAAGGAAAGGGGGAATGAATGGTTAAAAAGAAGATTAGATTGAGTATGTTGAATCGATTGAAACAATTGACAAAGGCTAGTTCCAGGCGAAGAAAAGATGGAAGAGTAGTGCCGTGCAAAACGGTTATAACTAGACTGGGGAGTGTTTGCAATTTGGTCTCCAAGTTGTGTGTACGAAAGAGATAGCCTGACGGTACGGAAATGTTTGCAGTGTGGGTGAAAGGGCTTGAGGTTACCAGAATTTAAAGAGTTTTTAATATTCGAAACGTAAGCACAACAGAAGGTTATTTATGACAGCAATGAAGACACCACCACCAAAAGACTTGGATACCACACTACGATCACGATCACACAGGGCAAATGTGTTGCTTTTGAGAAGCTAAGCTCGGAGCTCAGGAAATCTAAATTCAGCAACATTTTCGAGAAACAATTTATATCATGCCGCGATTTATAAGCTACTGTTGGGAAATTAAAAGAGCTTAGTCCTCAAACTTTTTACACTCTGATAAAAAAGATATTTTAGTGCAGTGGTATTTATGCTTTTCTGTGATGATGCAGCAGTTTCATGAATTCTCTCCATGGATAATCTAAGAATAATCAACGAAGAAAGTTAGTTCGTAGGAGCAGTCGAATTGGTTTCCAAATTCTTCTTTTTTCAGCTTTTGACAGGCGAGCGGTGTGGAGAGTGATTGATCATCCTGTCTAGGCTGGGTGTCTTCTATTGCTTCGTTTTTTCAATGATGCACTTGCTATTGCTGTTGGAGTAGATGGTGCCGCTTTAGTTGGATTTGGTGTTACTTCTGCTACTGTTGTTGCAATTGTTGCTCACTGGTGGCGTGTATCGTTTCGATGTCGATTTTTTTTTTATACCATAACTACGAAAAGTGAACGTGTGTCTCTGTTGCAGTAAAACTAAACTCTCAGCAAGGGCGCAGCCAGGATTTCATATTTTGGAATAGAGGTGGGGGTTCGGTCGTAAAGATAAATTTTCAGCAAAAAATCGAGGACATTTTTCTATTTTGTAGTATCTCACTTATGCTCTCGCTTCTGAACACACTTGAAGTAGAAACGTTCTTGATTTTTCGGTAATTTTGAAAGAAAATTTCGTGCTTTTTTTTTAAATGTTCTCGATTTTTAGGTTATTTTGAATGAAAATTTCGTTGTTTTTTTTTGTAAATGTTCTAGATTTTTTGAAACATAAAAAAAAACCAAAAAAATCGAGGACTCAGATTTAGGGAGTGCAACTGCATCACACCCTGCCTCCCCTGGCAGCGCCCTTGACTTTAAGAATCGGAGCAAAGTCAAACTTCTGGCCCATAATTCTTTGAGACCGTTAGTAAGCAAAATATACAAGAACCTGATTGCAACAACGAAAATGCAGCCAGCAAAAATTTATTTCATAGAAGGTGTATTTCTTGTATACGTCAAATTCTGCAAGTCAGCTAGTCAATATTCTTTACGATTTGCTTGCAGAAAAAACATATCTACAAGAAATTCGTCACAAAAGAGCTTGTATTTTAGAGAAGAGCGACAATTTCACATGCTAAAGTTGCCATCTAAATCGTTACACCAAAAAACCAGAGTCTAAGCACCCTATATATTAAGGAGTCTACCAGTCAACAAAAGGATATTTTAAAAGAAGCACCGGCAAATTCGTACTGGATACTACACAGGTCCCCATCGCATTAATAGCCTGTTAATTGGATCGGAACACTAATTTGTTAGCGCTGCCTTGTAAGCGCAAAAATTAGAAAAACTGGTTAACTGAGCTAAAAAGTAAGCCTGCGATGATTCGTGAACTTATATAAGGAGCAAAAATTAACAAACGAGTGAGTATACACTTTGCTGATCAGCCTGTAAGGAAAGAGAGGGAAATTTAATTCGACATCTGTTCTGGGCTCTATCAACTGTTAGGTGATGAGAGCTAATGCTGGAGTTACAATCAATGCAACCAACATTTGTTGCACAACAAAATGAGTTTGAACCCATGAGAACGTATGAGAGCAGTTACAATGATGCAACACAACTTTGTTGCGCAGCAGAGTTTGCTCATACCTCAAACTTGGCATGGCAACAACATTTTTGAAAATATCCAATTCCACCTGTTCCTATGAGAGTCCGGGAAATGGGAAATGTCATATGCAAATGACAATCAAAATTTGTTTTTCTTTTGCTCATTTTTGCTCTGCAATATACGCTGCAGCTTTTAAAGGATCAAATACTCACTGATATCACTTTCCGAGACTGTAAAGGATCCATATTATCGAACAACAATTTCGTTAATATAGCCAGTGACAGATGACAGTAAATGTTGTGTTGCATTGATTGTGACTCGTTCCACCAACAAAACTTGGCAGCGAATGTTGGATGCATTGATTGTAACTCAAGCATAAGATAACTAATCATCCAACCATCGATAAGAGAGAACCAGAACAAATATTTATAATCAAAAATAGCTTTTTGCTTTTGAAAATATTTTCCATGAAGATCAATACACTCTTGCATATGTTTTAGCTAATTTTTAAGACTCCTTTCCCATTCCTATTAAGGGAAGGTTCTTTCAGATTTTTTGACACAAATCGATTTTTTTTGTTTCACAAAAAATGAAAGCTACATACGTGTAGAATATGTGTAAAGTAAAGCAATCCCACGACAACCCTTGTACGGGTCTAGGGGTTGAAGCTGGTAGAGAGCTTCATTACAATTTTTTTAATCATTGTGGATACGAGGGTGGAGTGATTAGTTCCACGGCTCACTTTACCACTGATTTAAATCAGGTACCTATTCAGAGCTAGGTGAACTCAAAGCTTGGTGAGCGGACCCTCGTCCGAACCTGGATTCGAACCAGGGATCCCACACGCAAGAAGCCAGTGCTCTACCCACTAGGCTACTCAAGCTATTGTGTATATAATATGTGTGCAAAAGGATATTCCAATCTAGAACATATTTATCGTATTAGAGCGTCTCAAACGCACTCACGCGCGCTGTGGAACGCTCAGGTATAGCTTATTCACCGCGTGGCCTCAGATGTCTTTCTATGTACCGGAACTAATTACCATCTGTACTATCGCATACACGTTCGTGTTGGACTGCACTTTAGGTGGCAGCCCATACGAAAAATAGCCGATGCGTCAGAAAATTGCATATATTTAACGACGAATAAAAACGCCCGCCTCGCGCAACGTCTGCCGGAGCAGGCCAACCAGGACCGGTTTGAAATCGATGAAGGATTCCTATAAGGGACAGGAATAGCCGACTTAGATCCTAATGTGAGTAAAATGGAGCAAACTGACGATCGACGACCACGAAAATCTTCATATAAATATTTTGGTCCAAATTGATAGATGGAAATTTTTTTGATTTTGGATCCGCCATCTTATATTTTGTTAATTTTACTTCAGATTCGTAATCAGCGACCCTAAAACTCTATAACCATTGGTACTGATCGTGGATAACTGAACAAACAAGAAAGTTATCCCAAGGCAAACTTGCTAAAAAAAACTTTAAACGCGTTTTTCTCGAAACGATATTTTTCATCATAGCTTCAAGCACAGGTGTCGATCTATTGATCCGATTCACTTCATTCCAAGTCTGCCCAAAAGAGTATACTGTTTTATATGTCTTATACTTCAAATGAGCAAAAAAAAATTTCAATTCATAATTACTAAGCAAGGTCAAAGTGAAAAAAAAACCGGGTTAAAAGTTGCACTTTTTTTTAAATGCCCATAATTTGATTTATTTTTTGTCCCAATTCATTCTCATTAGGTATAAGACATGGAGATTTCTATAAATTTTAATGACTTTAAACTATGACTGATATCAGTTTACTACGAGAGGCTGCAGACTTGAAGTTACCGGACGATGTTCCGCGTGCAGACGCAGACAAGAGCCGCCATTTTGGAGCCACCACATTGAATTTCATCGTTAGAAAAATTTGAACGGTTTTAGAATGATCAACAAATAAAATAATTAAAACCAGAACTTCGTCCATTTTTTTATTATCCCTCGAAAAATTCTCATTTGCCTTATTTTCGACCGTATCTGAGAGAACCTTAACTTAAGGCATCTTCTAAACAAGCGTCTCGAATGCGTAAACCGCTTCTCTACGCGTTGAAAAAAGTAGATGTCGAAATTAATTTTTGATGGGCGGGAACAAAAAGGAATCATTGGTGCCAAATCAGAGCTGAAAGGCGGATGAATCATTAACGCAATGTTAAAAGTTCCCAAAAAGTCACTTGCAGGGAAAAAGTGAATAATTGGAGAAATACTAGTCCTTGATTAAATAGACGTAACGTGAGAATCCTTTTGTTCGTTTGAAATGTTGAAGAACTAATTGAAATAAGCGACTGGAAAGTGGAAAGCGGCCTTGTTTACCACAATTATCATAGGAAGGATAAATCTGGCTACCGAGTACTGTGTCAATGCATAATTGAAAAAATTGGGAGATATAAGACAGCTTGAATAAAAAAATGAGTTTTCAGCTTCAAAACAAGTTTTGTTTTTTGCAGGTCTGCCGAAAAGAAGTGTTTGTTGTTGAGAAGTTGAAAATAGGAGGCAAGATCAAAAACCTGCTGATAAGTTTCATTCTTCTCAAACTACAACCACCTTACAGTTTGTTTTTGTTCTAAAAATATATTGAAATCATTTCTACTACTGATTCATGTAATTAAGGCAAGTTTCTACCTTGTGCGGTCCAAAAAATCGATTTTTTTGATTTTGCGTTTTCGGATAGACACATGCGGATAGATAGATACATGTTATATTAGATACATGATACATGATACGTTGAGCCTGCACCGCCTTTTTTGAAGGCAGACGGGTTAAAAATGCTCACAAAATTTTTTACCGGTGGGCATCATGGTTGGTAGCAGAATCATTAAAAAATATTAGTAATTTTTCATTTTACATAACAATTTGTGGCCAAAAAAAATATGAAAAAATCGTTTTTCTTATTCAAAATTGCATTACTTTTTCACTTTTCATTTTTTTCACAATTCTGGTAGGGGCCATAGACAAAAGTATATTATGTTTCAGCTATGTTTCAGATCATCTGAATCGACGGCAGGACTTCCACTAGCAGCTTAAATCCGTTTGGCGCATTTGTACATTTAAAATAAACTTATACCTTCAATTAAAAAAAAAATTTAAAGTGTCTATTTTAAATACATTCCCCCAAAAAAATTCTGAATAAAGCTCATTTTTTCAGCAGCACAAGGTAGAAACTTGCCTTAAAAAAAAGAAATGCTAAAATGTTATAGATATTAACAAAAGTTTACTGATATAGACGGACCTTAAAACCCCCTTAAGAAGTTTAAGTCACTTGAGCAATTTTCTTATACATTTTACGGATTTTATTAGCTAAACTACTGCCCGTAAAACTACTAGTTACGAATCATCTTAGATTCAAATACGTACCATCAGAATTACAATAACAGATTATATCTAATTAACTTCCGCTTTTCATCATTACATTATTTTCTTTTTGAGTCACACAGTCGACCATAATCAGTCCACATTTAGTATTGAGGTCAAAGTTTATAAAATATACTTTCCTCGGCGCGCATGCATCATTCATAAAACCAAATCCTTAATTGAATAATTAATGATCCGAACAATTGTTATCAGGCATAAACACATGCTAACCACCGAATGAATATGAAGATCAGTTAATTGGCAAAAATGCACTCGGAGTGTACATTCACATTAAAAAATAATGTATTCCGTTAATTACTTTATGATCCATTCGTATTACCATTACGTCTCATCAGTTCTGTGCCACATAATCTGCAGGCTGGATCTTCCACGGCCATCTAAATTTATAGCACTTACATACATACTTACAAATGACTAAAAGTGACTCTCAGCCGCGTAACTGTGTGCAGTGCAGTTTTTCATTAAAAATAACAAGCGACAACATGAGCAATATCAAATACCACTTGAAAATGAATCATTTTGAATTGGTTGCATTTAACAGTGCAGGAAAGTGCATGATGCTCACTAGTCGTCATATTGGTTTGCTATCAAGTAAGAACTTCTTAAATGCATTGACTGTATATTATAGTTTTCTAAGATAAATTGTCCCGAAATGTAATTGCAGGATTCTTTGATAAATTTTACGTAAGAAAAATAGTTTTACCCACAACGATAACATTGACTCCCGTCCTCGCAATGCCAATGATCACCGGCCCTTTTCAAATTTTTCTACTTGTCGTTACGATACGCATCTTATTTTTGGAAATGGCTGTTTCGAAAGGCGTCGATTTCGCAACTGCATCCTCACCACTTGATTGCCGGCATTTCACTCGATTCGAGTGTAATATGTACACTCGCAGCAAGTGTACACAACAATACGATTTGATTGCGAATGTTTCGTCTTGCCGCTTTACACTCGGATCGAAGACGCGCTCAGCATTGTTTTGAGCACTGCAATAAAATGCGCGAATTAACTACGCCAAAAAGATAAAACTATTTGTATTCGTAAAATAGTTGTGGGTCAATGCTCCCCGCTGTTAATCTTTGGCTCTCGGAGCGTCTAAGAAATTGTCTGGTGGAAAATGCGCGTGGCCGGGGAAGAGACAGGTGAGCTAGCTAAGCTAGCTGGTCGGGCACTGGTTGGCTGAGCACTGAACAGTAATACAGTTCAAAAGCCTAATAGCGCCGCAATGACCAAACCATAGCCCATGTCGGTATAGTGAAAATTAAACGGCCTAATGTGCATAATAATTAACAACTTTCCGAAAGTTTTACGTACTCTATATAATCGTCCGTAAATCATATGGTTCGCGTACGAACGAAAATGCGGCGAAATGCGAGTTCACGAAAAAATCGTGCAAGAGAAAGAAGAAGGAAACCCAACGGCTAGATTGGCGAATGGTGAGCAAGCAGCGTAGCTGTCAATCGATTATGCTGATCGATATTCAATCAATCGATCGGCGGATTGATGTGCAAGGTGATCGAAAGTAAAATCTGACCGATGTTGGCTGGTTTTTGGCTCTTGCTTGGCATTCGCTACTAGCCTGCTTCGATACGTCAACTTTGACCTAGATGAGAAGCGCCGCAAAATATATTGCACAGTCGCGTGTCTTGCACAGGCTGTCTTTTGTATGAAATATGATTGAAAAAAAAAGAAAAATTTTAGCTATGAAGTTTTCGTAAGATTTCAAAAAATATTTTAAAATGATTTGGGGATCTTCATGAGACGTTGCTTTTCACTATTTAGTCGTTTCTTTAAGGTTTGTAAGCTGAAAGTAAAATATCTTTGGAGCCTAGACAGACT
The DNA here is from genome assembly GCA_947369275.1 of Nemotelus nigrinus. Classification (NCBI taxonomy): domain Eukaryota; kingdom Metazoa; phylum Arthropoda; class Insecta; order Diptera; family Stratiomyidae; genus Nemotelus; species Nemotelus nigrinus. Next base: position 38,303,462 of record OX376373.1, on the reverse strand, counting down.
GAACCAATTAATTGTAAAATTATGGTCATTCCTCATCAATTCGACTCGTTCGGTTAATCCATAAATGTCACACATACAATGAGTCCTGCCGAAACCCACTTTGGGTCTTGGGGTTTGGAGCTAGTAGTGTTCCAGTTTTATAATAGAAATGTTCACGAGTTTTACGCCCTACTTTGCACTTGGTTTGACTGAGGTACCTATTCAGAGCAGTGGTGTGGCGTGATCATTTACCGAAGGGAAGCAATTGGTTCATATCCATGGTTGATTACGTTTTCTGCAAATTTGCTACGTGCAATAGAACCCCTCTATAAAAGCACCCAGCAATTATTAACGAGGACGTGAGAGTAGACATTCTGTATTGTTATGAAAATAAAGGCTCACAGTCCTTCACACAAAAAGAAAGCATGTTAATATTTATCAGTAAAATAATAACATTCCCAAAACTAAAAATATAATATTTTTGAATGTGGTTGAATTTAGAAGAGTTGAAAAATTGAAAAATTTTAGAAGAATTGAAAAATTATTGAAATAAAAAGAATTGTTTTTTTGAGAAAAAACATTTAGCAGAAAAATAAATTGAAAATCTTTAAGTAAAACAAAAAGCCCACTCTCACTAATAATTATCCATCCGCCCAAATTTTCGGGATTGTAAAAGTTCTTTTAATTGCTCCTTATTATAGAAAAATTGCTAAAATTAACCGACCAAGAGTCCAACGTGTGTTTGGAGCTAATTTTGGAAGCCTTTTTTGAGGAATTAATGCAAAGCAAATATGCCCATTGTTGTTGTTGAAAAACTAGTAACAGATTGGGACAAAATCTACATTCGCTTAAACTATTCCACGATTTTGATAAAACCAAATTTAGTCGATGTGCGAAGCAATTAATAACTATTGCGATTTTATACATTTGCTTTATACGTGTTTGCAATTCAATTGTTTTTCCATATATTACAGAGGCTCCACATAGCTTTAAATTTTAGGACAATTAGCAAAACAAGGTTAGATGAAAGGGACACAGTTTGGTTATCAGAAACACCTGTAAGATTTATGAAAGTTTTAAAGAAAGAAGTAATGTAACTAAAGGCTGTTGAAAGCTGTGAACGATATGATATATTGCTTGTTTTATCTAACATTATTGCTATGAATTTGATGTGCTGAATTTCATTACAAATCTCTTTCAATATTTCCAAAAACTACTCATGAGATCGTTTTGAATATAATTTGATGTTCCGGAAAAAAACTCTGGCTTGGTCCAGATGAGCTCGCAAATCCACATTTTCATTGTAACTATGTAATGCTTGTTCTTGAAATCTTATATGACACACAATGTATTTTAGTATCTTCTCTATTTCTCCTAACTTTGAGCAATATCACTGACTATTTATATTATAAAAATGTCGTAATACAAATCATAAATATAACACATAAAATATCATCTCGGCGAATCAACAGGCTCTGGCAGCCCTTGCCTCATCTCGTAACTCAAATTCTATCACAGCAAGTATTCTCCATTAAAAAAAAATCTGTACGAGCAAAGCAAAATGATTACAATGTAGTCCGCTACGCGTTAGGGGAACGCTGAAATAAGTTCCACAGCAGTCATACATTCGCGTCTCCGCTCTGAGTCTCTCTCTCTTGAGAAGATAATTTCCCCAGCAAATTCTTCATTGCATCCAAACGGATCGTATAAGCACATTTTGTTCAATGACGTCACAGTCTGGTCTATATGGAATCAAATAAACACCCGTAGATGCAATTTTTACGTTGCTTCCATGCACTGGTGGTTCTCTATCAATCTGTGGTGCTACCACATCAGCTGTGTGAGATGTTCACAATTTGACTTGGGAAAATTTTTTTTTTAAATTTTCATATACGATTTTTTCACTATTTCAAAAAAAAAAGATGAATTTAAAATGTATTTCAGTCAAATGTACGGGAAGCAATACTTCCCGTGCTTCCATGAACGCCACGCCACTGATTCAGAGCTAGGTTTACTCAAAGTTCAGTGTGTAGTAGTGGTTGCTTTAGTAGTTTTCACCAACCAACCCTACAGCTAACGCTGAAGGATTGACGCCTCACAGTTTTTGGAAAAGTGAAGCATGATTCAACAACTATCTAGAACACCGAGTTGAAATCCTGATTAAGGACGGATTTAAATCCTAAGAAGGTATAAATCTATTTTTTTTTTGAACAGATCGATATTTCTAGGTTAATATACCCTCTTCTACAATATCTACTAGTCTGAAGAAAAGGGCAAATTACCCTCGAAATATGTCTAGCTTCGTGGGGAAAAATTGGTCTTTAAGTTAAAATATTTAGTTTTGAAAGCTAAAAAAAAATTGAACGATTCCAACGATTTGCGGACCACGATCTCATTATTAGCTTCCTTCGGCCATCAGTCAAATTCTGAGGCCATCAGGTATCGCAGAAAAACACTGAACCTTCGCCAGATCATATTGAAGCAATTATAACAGCTAAATCCCAATAGAAAGCTAGATCCCAATAGAAAGCTAAAGTCCTGAGGAGTTTTTTACAGGAATTTCAACCTCTACTTTTTCCTCACTCAGCTGAGACGTAGCAACCACCCACCGCTTATCTTTGGAGCTCTAAGAAAGATGATGCTAAATCTGTCGTCTTGTCACCTGAACCTAGCAAAGCTATCGACCACATCAAGGATTGCCTCGCAGAAGCCAATTTATTTTCCTTTCCGGACTCAAAAAATGAGATAGACAGACGAATCAACCACCGCTATTGCAGTTGCTCGGTAGGAAAAATATCGTGACTTTTGGCAGCCCGTCTGGTTTGATTCGCCGAAATTAGGCCAGATTAGACGTTTACGCGTTTGACTGCTTCATATTGCAGATGATATCTTAAAACTGTGATATCTTCAGAGTACCCTTAATTTTTTTTCAACATTGTTCTTTTCTAATTTTTGATTGTCGTAAAAAAGACAGCATTTTTCTTTGAATACATTAAGTATTAATGTTGTAGTATCTTCCCATTCTTAGACAAGCGGAGAAGCAGGGCAGCTGTTGCTGCTTTGGAATAATGAAGATTAATTTGTCGAATCTTCAATATTGCTAGTAACGGTCAAGTGAAGGCTCTCCTGAGACACAATAGCTGTCTCCTTCTCTTGATCTGTTTCCACAATGAGGAGGTCTAGACAGCGTCTCAACTTGAAGGTAGCTTGACTACGCATGTTAATCTACCTCAGATGCAACTTCTAAAGGAGCGATGATCCCCTTACCGAAATGTTTTCTTGTTAGAGCCTACTGCTTCGGATTCTTCAAAGCGGTTCCAGAATCTGGCAATTCAGAGGCCTTAGTCCTACCACTTCTGTATAACGTATTTGATATTGCGCTTACGAGCCTGTAGGAGCGGTACTGCCACCTCATTTAGCATGATGACTCTGTCGACTCTCAGCAAGCTCACTAACCTTGGCAACGCTACAATCTTGCATGGGAAGTTCAGGGTTAAAGAGGCTGGCTATCTCCAAAATTTCCTCCAGACGCAAAAGTGGAAGCAGGGAACATAGCCTGCCTTATCGTGAGCCATTTTTATGAAGAGATAAATCTTTTTTTTGCTGGTATCGATCACAGCCCAGATGAGGCATTTCTCAGCCAATTCTTTGAATTACCGAGCTAGCTCTGGAGCGGTCGCCATGAGTTTAGGCTTCATGGATAACTGCCAGTTCTGATTCTTATGCTCAGACGACTTTTGTCGTTTCTTAGCAGAATCCACAGGGTCTAGAGAAAGCGACAAAACGAATTGTTTTGCCCATCAGAGGGACTTTTTGTACGTATCGGACAATGTCTCACGAGGAAGATTTGTATGTTTCGTAAGAACTTTGAAGGCGAATCATCTAATTCCGTAAGCCTCAGCTGAGTTATAGGTTGTACTCATCTTACACCTGAGTAGGAAGCGGTACTGGCGATGGCACAATTGGATGGTCGAGTCGGCTCATTTGCCGTAACTTAGTCGCCCCCTTGGCCACAAACGGGCTCTTAAGCTTTCTTCGGGCTAGGCATGGAGATCAAAACCCAGAGATTACACGAAACAAGAGTGGATGAACTGATGTTCCGCTGGAATCTCATGGAGTGGACTCATTCGTCATAGACTCACTAGCCCGAGCTTATTTATTAGCTAGGCTGCCAACAGTCTGCGGAGCTGGCTCATTCACCATATCTCCATATCCCTTGACCTTTGCTACTCCTGATGGGAAATGGATCCTACGTATTCCGTCGACAATAGGGGATGGAGTGGCATTCATGCCAAGCATTCACCTGACGAGTTTTGTAATTTTTGTTTGTTTGTGATTTTAGATCCCTTTTTAAATGGGGTCCCCACTTAGAGTCGCTATCGCAAACCGAATGTGTCGTAAATATCAATACAAGAAGGGAGACCATGCGAGGGTTGGCACAAGCTCTTTTGGGGACACGTGCTCAGAGCCTGATTATGCTAACCATAACGGGCGCAGTTTTCGAACAGAGATGATGTTCTAATATGTATTGTTATCAATATAAAGAATGGGAAAATATTTGTCTACTTTTACCTTTATCTAGTCTACTTTTTATCTTTATTTTAATAGAAAGTATTCCTGAACTCCTGCTAACATTGGTTAATCCTACATACGGACTTTCATTTTCCAAAAATAAAATGCACAAAGATATTTTTAATCCAAAAAGGATTTTTATACCATCAATAGCTCACTCTTGCAAAATTTACTTGATCGCGATGAAAAGCTAATCTAGCTAATCTCCTCTTAAGTATACAGAGTTCTTATTGAGTTATGATTCTGAAGACTGCGATATAAACTGTAAATAGAAGGTGCAATGTCAGTCTACTATGGTAGGTAAGACATTGTTTATCAATAAAATTGTTTCTTGATTAAATTCCTTCAGTTTTAGAAGTTTCATCCTTGCTCGATGTGAACGAGCGCTATCCTGATGGAAGAGCACCCTTGATCTAAATATCACAGAAAAATGCATTTTTCGAACGCTGAAATCAATTTCCTTGGACATTTGGGTTTTAGAGTTCGAAATAGATTGGTTCTACTTGACGATTTACTTGGGAAAATTTAACTTTTTTTTAATGTCATTCTGGGGTTAATAATAGATCATGAAGGCTTATTGGCATGCATAATAATTTCCCCCCTTCGATATGGAAAGTAAACCTTTTGTTTCAGCAATTCAAATAAACTTGACAGCCTCTGATGTTGATAGCATGCTTCTCTTAGCAGTTAGCGCATTTCTTAACAACATAATCTTTTTTGCCTTTGCCACCTGATTTCGTTTGATGGAATCGATTTAAATCTTGGTAATTTCTGCATTACATAGTATTATTATGTTCATCTGACTCATCGATGGTGATTCTACAATGAAGCAGTCAACGCAAGTTTGCATACTACTTGGAAGGGGACAAAATTTTAAATCAGTGTATGATGCAAGCGACCAATTTAGGGGAGATGCTTTTTGATGGCCCTGTAATATTTCGATTCTTCGTTGAAATGAAAATAACTTATAGCCCAGTGAAATCCGACATAAAAAAGGAAAACTTCGGAAAAATTAGGGGAAAGCTGAATTTTGGTGTGAACCTTGATACTGGCGTGTTGAACAAAATGTCAAAAGTCCCCATCGATCCGAGTGCTGCGTCACTTTTTATACGGGGTCAAAGGTCACCAAAAGTGACCTTTCCTAAATATCTCAGTAACGGTCACGTCTTGAGAAAAACAATGTATGACGAATTCGTAGCTTAGCAAATTTCCAACAAAAAAAATTATATAGCTTTTTCCTGTAACCATAACCGTTTTTGATTATTTGAGATAAACATTTGTTACTAACAGCACCGTCATTCTCATCAGCATGTTGATATTATCAGATTTTGATTACGACTTGGTATGTTTGTGAGTTTGTTTTTCTATGGTTAAGAGGCGCATAAAAAAAAACCAGTACACAAACTTATCTACCAGACTCCAGGGTAGGTGTAAAAGTGTGTTCCGAAAAGTTAGTTTATTTATTATTTTTATTTATTATTTTGATTTATTAGTTTATTTATAAATTTTTTCTATGCGCCTCTTAAATAGAGAAAAACAAACTCACAAACATGCCAAGTCGTAATCAAAATCGGATAATATTAACATGCCGTAAGAAAGAGGATGCTGTTAGTAACAAATGTTTAGATCAATATATCTCAAAAACGGTTATGGTTACAGGAAAAAGCTATATAATCTTTTTTGTTGGAAATTTGCTAAGCTATAAATTCGTCATACACTGTTTTTCTAAAGACGCAACCGTTACTGAGATATTTAGGAAAGGTCACTTTTGGTGACCTTTGACCCCGTATAAAAAGTGACGCAGCACTCGGATCGATGGGGACTTTTGACATTTTGTTCAACACGCCAGTACCAAGGTTCACACCAAAATTCAGCTTTCCCCCAATTTTTCCGAAGCACCATGTTAGATTTCCCCGGATTATTAACAGAGTTTATTTCACGGAGCTTTCGGTTTAGTTTTTTTTACATAATTATCGATTTTTGTACTAATGAAATCATCAAGATAAAGATGTTTGTCAGTCCGTGTCTTTAGGTATGGTTTGAACGCATCAAACGGAACCTGTTGGAACTTCAACTGGTCAAACACAAAATGCTGTCATCTATTAATTATTGTCGAGACCTACACGGAACTACGGGCAATTTATAAGACATCAACTGCACAAAGCTTACATCATCTGAAAGATTTCAAGCATTTTGAAAGTATTTTCAGTTAATTTTCGTGCATTTTCAGACCATTTCAGTGACACAAGTATTCGGCCAGATATCGAAAATACTGTAGATTGGACCGTTCAAATGATACATTTTCGTATGCATCGTTATCGAAACCTCTTTCTCGAATAAATACCAAAGAATCAATCCTGTTTTCACTTTCTCGAATAATTACTACAGGATAAAGACATAGTTAGATACGTAAGTCTAACCTTTTCTGTTTTCTTGTTATCAGTTGAAAAAGATAGATGATAAGCATTTATGTATTTCCAAAAAACTTTTTGGTATGCCTCTCTGTTGATCGGATCTGTTTAAGCTGACATTTTTTTATCAAGTTCCTTATCAAAACGAAACGGCTATAACGGCCAGAATATAATCTTTATCACTTGAATTTCCGCTTGAGAGCCATAAACGCCGTTGCTTCATTTTTGATTGAATATTATCATTTGTAGAGCTAGAAGTAAGTTTAAAACGTTTCTTAGCAGTAAGAGATTATTTTCCAATAATTATTCAATGTCTCATTTAGAATTAGGGGGAAACCGATGAACCACCAGGCATACAATAGGGTTCCATCCAAGAAAAGCTTGAAATGTGGACAGAGTCAATTTTAAGGGGCTGTTTAGACATGAGTCCATGCTTCCAAGCATTTTTATTTACACGAGACTAGTTTTTAGAAGACGCGAGTGAAGTGCAATTCCAAATTAACGTACCTGTTCCCCTCCACTTCATGCTGGCCTTCTAAAAATTAGTCTTGAGTAATTAAAAATAGCTTGGATACATGTTTAAACTCCTCTTAACGGTGTTATTGCACACAATTTATTCTAGTAGATAATCGCACTTTCCAACAATTGCAGTCACCTGCATATTCTATCTCGCGATCTTGATTGCACACCGAGGAATATTGTCGGGTGAAAAGAAAACAAAATCGTTACAGTTCTTCACGTAGCGACGAAAATAACATCATTATTGCAGACATGCCGAATTACTCAAATAATTACCGAGCCAGGCAATAGAAATCTCTTCAAAAGATAGGAGAAAATCGGAAATCAGACAAAAGATATGCGTCCACTTCCAATAAGAAATCAAACGAAACGTCAGAACAATCGTCATTCTTCGTAGCTGTCAAAACTTCCAACGAAGGTTTCTATTTCGTGTCGTCGTGATCGTGACCCGAAGTCGGGTTCGATAGTGTGTGGGTTCCCATTAACGTCATATTTGATGCAATGGAATGTCATTTATCGGAGAAAATGTATGCTTTTCGCGTGACGAGAACCGCAGAACATACGCTATGCATTGTATCTAGATTATGATTAGCATAAAGAAAAAATCTGAGAATAATTACTTGATGCAGAGCAGTCAATCCGTCCACATTAGCCGTGTTTATATCGGCGCCGCTCTCCAGTAGCCGTAGAACTTCATCTTTGTCGCCGGCGATGCAGGCTGCAAGGAAAACGCATCCCAGCGAAAACTTGATTTTCCGACCACGTTCATTTTTCGGCACGGTGGGTTCCCGATTTGTGTCCGATTCCTCCCAGCGACGCAGTTGTTCTGCTCGCTTCATCAGGGCCGAATTGTTTCGCGTATCGAAATTCATTTTTGCTGACTGATTGGCGGGACGGTGAAAGATACGTCGACTTAAATCACTTCACTAGACACGAAACTGGCAAATGTATCAGAAATTAGCATAGAATACACGATCAGGGGTTATATTATGAGCATTCTGAAAGAAAACTTCGGACATCAACCGAAACGCTGGTAAACACTACACGATATCAATATCAATACAGGCAGAACGAAATTGCCCTATTAGAATATAGTGGCGCCGCAAGTCCTTATCCAGCTTCTGTAGATTTCCATTTACTACCAAAATAGGGAATAATCCATCATAGTAAACTACCACCGCCAAAACATCAACTTCTGATTTTTCACGCCAATTTTTTTATCTTACGAAGGTCTTTGCTATAGAATGCGACGATACCAAACACAGGCACTTTAAAAATTCGGAAAACGGTAGACAACATTCAACGCCGTGAAAGTTCGAAGTTACACAACATTTTCCCCGGGAAATCGCCTGACAGGCAGATGGATTTTCACATGCTCCCGTTTCTCACAGAGGCCGATGCGATGGCGACGACAGCACCGATGAAAATTTTACGCTTGCACTTGCGAATTCACTAGTCCGCCACAAATCTGTCGGATTACCTTCATTCGGTTGGAACGAGGAAGCGCCACATATTCCCGAGCTAGTGCTTACCAAAAATGGGAGCGAGATTCACCACACCAGCTTTCGCAACCGCAACATGAAGGCTTCACGGGTTCAATCGTTTTTCCGTGCAGATCGCGCTAGGGCCGTGGAGTTAGGGAGTCCACTGGACGTTTGTGTGACTTCCGAATTAAACGATCGAGACGATACGGCGCGCTCTGCTAATTCACCTTTGGCGAAAGACGGCCCGAACGTGATTTTAACGCAATTTCAAGCGTTTCTGATGCGAATTTCACGCACGCGACTGAAAATTTTACACGCAAATTTCTACGACTATTCGACGATATCCACCATCTCAAAATCTCAAAATACTTTTGGACAGGAGAAAAAAGTTGTTGGACGTTTTTAGGTGATAGAGAGGGACAAGGTGTACAAGAATGGTATCCAAGGCAGCCAACTGATATTTGAAATTCTAGGAATGTCAAAATTGACAGATCGCAGATGGTTGAGATGCTCTCAAACCATGAAACTGATGGTTGACTTGCAGATGGCACTTTAGAATATTTAATTCATTTGTAGAACATTGTTGAAATACACCGAAAGCACAGATCATGTGAAATTAAGTAAGTTTCAAATTGTTTTGAAATGTTTTCTCTCATTTGAACCAAGTAATAAACTAAAACAGATTCACCATCTAACAGTGACTGTCAAACCTCATCTATTGGTTTCTCGGAGGGGGTTATTTTTTTTTTGGGGAGGGGGACACATTTCGCATCTCTTCCGCTTTCATTCATAAACTGCATTCATGACGTTTCATTGTTGTTAAACAAACGTAGTTTTTCGTGATGGCATAATTTCGCTTGAAATTTTAAGTATTATTGGTGTGAAAATGACCCAAATCAAAATTCGAGATGGAACTGCATCCCAATTGGAAGTAAGTAGTAAAATCGTGAGTTTTGTACAATTGGAAATGACTCAGTTTTAATGAAAAGTAGTAAATAGTATGTCGGTGCTAGTAAATTTTACAATGTACAATGATTTGCGTGAGAAAATGATTTTGTCACGCTTCTCTTATTCACAAAATGGTTGTTGTAATAAAAAAAACGTGCGCAAATGTTCGGAAAAGATATTAGATTATATTGAGTTTTGAAAAATGGTAGTTATTACAAGGAAATGCAATGAATCGTCATTGACCACAGTGATATATTTTGTTTGTTTAACGAAAAAAAATACTTACAAATTTTATGTAATGGATTGCAGGGAAAACCTGCAAAGCATTAAGTAGACATTTGGTAATAATAGCCCAGTTGCGTTTTCCATCGCATCATTGAAATAGTAGCGCCACTATCTATTCCCATTATGTCGAATATCATATTGTGCATAAATTGTTGGAATAAACTTTATCATTTCGATTTTTTCTGGCTTTAGTATCAATAATTTTTATTTCAATACCTGGGTTACCTTTAGAAGCTACATATTTTTGAGCAGATGTAAATGTATCGATGGTAATTGTCCTCCGATCACTGTCTATTGGGGTCGATCAATAGATACTAAAGAATAGGTTATATTGCTCTTTATATATGGACATTTTTAAGAAATCGAAATAGATCTAACTTTAAGGTGAAAAATTGGTCTTTAAATGAAAATCTTTGATATATCATATGTTATCAAGACACAAATCTAGAGAAAACGGAATAGAGTAAAACTGCTTCAAACTCTTGTAGCATACGCTGGTATTTTCATTGCACAAACGATTACTCTAAAAATGGTTGATGATATATCAAATTATACACTTTTATTGCAATTATTAAATCTTAAGGCGCCTTTTTTTTATTTTGCTCCCCTTATCAATAACAGAACAATGCTAACCAGTGCAGACGCATTGGAAACAACAACAACTCCTGTTATGGAAAGGGGAAGCTGTTGTTGTTCCCAATGCGTCAGAATTGTTCTGTTATATATAGGGGGAGGAAAAAAACACGCCTTTAGTTTTCAATCAAAACAGAAACAAATAGGAATGAAAGAATTTTACATAAACATCGATATTCCACTAGGTCCAAAAGAAAACTAGTCATATGCAAAATTGAATGCTCACACAGTTAATCATTAAAAGTAATTTTAAGAATAAAGATTCAATATTTGATTGAATATTCCTTGGTATCTATGACAGCTTGTCGGCAAGACCCTTGGCATACTATCAGCTAATTTGTTGATAATTATTGGTCCTATACCTTCCCAATCAGTTTGGATCATTGATTTGAGCGCAGCCTTGTTTGTTATGGAGAATTTCCAATTTTTTTCTTTTAGCCCATAAATGCTCTATTGGGCTTAAATCTGGTGATTGAGGTTGAGTCTTTAATTGTTATGCAGTATACAAGAGCCATGACTTGACAAGATATGCGGTACGTTTTGGGTCATTGTCTTGTCGAAACCAAAACATATCTGGGAGCATCAATTTCGTAGCTCTCAATTGCATATTACATTTAAACCTATCCAAGTGCTTTATTTTATCCATTGTGGCTTTTATAAACTCCAAACTGTGAACTTTACTGGCAGCCATGCAGTTTGGAGATAAGTCCAGTGTAGCAGAGTTTGCCAAATGCCTTGCCTACGTCAAACATACATAGCCAAATCAGTTGACTTTATACGATTCAGTCCTATGCGAATATGTTGGATCACTCTTTCTAACTGGAGCTCATTGAAGTGGAGAGGCATGAAGCCGAATTTCTCTTCTAATATTATTCTCGAATGCTAATTCGGCAAAGCGACAAATATTCCTCCGAAAAATTGCCCTCCATTTTCGGAGATATGCGAATTTTTTGCGGGACGTCGGCAACCCTATAGTGGTAATTATTTTCCATGTTTCAGGGTACGCAGTCAAGCGAAAGGTCGCGTTTTTTTACGTTTGTCAGCGTTCGTAGTATGTTGTCAGGTTCGTGTACTAAGCAGAGATTATTGAATTGGTCTGCTCCAGATAATTTTCTGCGTTTCAAATTTTTCACCAAGCTCTTCGCTTCATCTAAATCTGTTTGATATATTATTGCTACCACCTGGAAGTGTAATATTCTCCTATCTTTTCTTCTTCCTCGTCCAAGACAACCTGTAATAAGGTGATCTGTTAAAACTGCAGCTCCAAAGAGTAGAAAAAAGAATTTGCTTTTTCTAGCATGTGGAGTTTAATACCTAGCAATGAACTGGCAACATTTGTAGTTTATTTATTGGTCGGAAATATTCATACAAATACCACAATACATAACAATCGCCTCTGCCACTGTTCATTTTGATGTTGCTGTATCTGATTGGGCTTTGCTTTGGTTCCCGTTTCAGTTGTACGCGCTATAGCTCTAGCTCTTTTCCGGATTCGATTTCTCCTCCGTATGAAAATTTGAATTTGTATAGGATTTATATTTATACGTAACGATTGTGTTCGTCCTTTAACAGAATACTGACCGTATTGTCCTCTTTTGCCTGTCGAAGCATGTCAGTGAAGAGCTCTACTGACTCTTCTAAGTTTCTGGCGAATATAAAGTGCTTTCGTTGAATTGCAACTTGAGTCAGTGAGACGCGGGAAGCTCCCTAGTTAATATATGTTTTCAACTTGAAAGAGAATTGGCTTGTGGTCGGATAGGAGCTCATAGAAGTTGTTGTTGGATTCGGTGTGACAGTCCTACCTCTAGGACTCTGCTGCTTTTAGGACCTGGTCATGGATGTGCAGGCTTCTTTCTAATTCTGTGCTGAACCCATTTGGTTCGGTTACTTCTCGCAGCTCTCCAATCGCGGATATGGGCATTGAGATCTCCTGCAAACAAATATTGGGCGACGAAGGTTTTGAATGGAACCAGGGGGGATTTGACCATTTCGCCGCCCTAGGCCTCAGAAATATTTGCCGCCCTTTTCGTGAATTATATTATATGTGACAATGCGCGATTTTTTTTCCAATCCCTAGAATACTTTACTGTTTTTCGTTGTGCCCGAGCTCACAAAAAAGAAATATCAGAGCGAAACCGGCACCGTTTCGTTCGTTAAAATTCCCTATTATTGCGCCCTTGCCACACAAATAATTATTAAAATACAGGTAAAATTAATGGTAAAAAAACTTAAAAGTACCTAAAAAAAAAAAGAATCCAAAAATACAAATTTTTAACATTCCAAAACCGCATACACCTTTACATCGCATATAATTCCAATGACTTCGCCCATATTTTTATAAATAAGTTTACTATTCCGTTCAAAGTTTGCTTCCGCACTTGACTGGAGATCAACAATGAACTCGGCTGCTGTAAATTAATGTTCGATATGTGATTAGTTAAGGATGAACCAGAAATATTTTGACCTATGATGTTCTAGATTTCATTTTATAGAAAAATTTTTCTAGAAATTAATTTCAGTAATGAAGTACAATTTAAAAAATACGTCAAAAATACAGAGATTCGCATGTAGTTGATATACCCTGTACCATAATGATAAAAATAATTCTCTGAAAAATCAATGTACGCAAATATTTACCTCTGATAAGCTTTTCCTAAATTGAAGAGGTATTATTTGGGTTCTTTTTAGGATCTTTTTAGGTCTTTATAGGCTCTTTTTAGGTATTTTCAGATACGTTCTAGGTACTTTTTTTTAGATATTTTTGAGTTGCTTTGGACCGTGATGGCATTTCGATATTTATTATAAGTCAAACTGTTTAATGTCCGAAAAAACGTGAATTTTTGCGTGCATTGATTTTTTTAGAGAACTCGGTTGACTTGAGGTGTTAGGCTCATTCAACTCAGATACCCCGGCCTACCGGGCCTAGTGGCAAATCCGCCCCTGAGTGAAACCCTAAGCTTTAAAAGCGGTGTATGCTGAAATCATGATAAACTCGAAGAAGTCGATGCCTTCTAAACTTTTAAGTGAATGGGTTAAGAGAGAATGACATATTAATTTTCAAAAGGTTTGTTGTATCACTTTGCCTACTAATAATTCCATCATTCCTGCATACAATTTAGATAAGAATCTGAAGATGGTTCCCAGGTTTCATACGAAAATAGAAATATAGTTAGTTGGGTTCATTTTTTTACCGCGAACGACGAAGTTTTTTTTTATGGTGTGGGTTGTTAACATACCTTGGACCATTTCAGCCACCATTCTTTCATCATAGCGTGTAATTGTTCTTGTATGATGGCCAATAACTCTCCCCTACGTTAAGGGTTGTTCAGATCATTATTAAATTGCTTAGTAAGGGATTCGAGATAAGGTATAGGAGTCGATTTGGAATTTGGAAGTTGAGTGGTTACATTGGCGTGTTCACTTGCTATTTTGACGAAAGACTTTCTCAAGTTTTTCAGATTGGCAGGTATGTAACCAACAGGATGTTCATGTCTACAGTTTACGCATTTCGGTCGCTCCTCTCTCGGCTTCGTGCAATCGCTAAAAATTTGGAACCTGTTGCATTTGACGCAACGGTCTTGGGCATAGTAGTTGATTATAGAGCACCCAAGCTGATGAGAATTGTGATATCGCGTGATTTTTGTGATATTTGTTTGCTTTCTGGAGGCGAACCTTCAGCAGCTTTTTTTGAGGAAAGCTACTATAGTTTTGATGAAAAATACCTCTATGCAAAGCTCTGTCGGCCGATTAACTCTTAGGGGGAAAAGGTATGGCGTCCTTCAATGAAAATATTTAATTTTTTATCTTCCGAAAGCCAGTATGTGTCATATTGGAATTTGTTGACTGTAAAGAGATTCATGATTTTTCTATGGTCTGTAGCTGCCGAGGGAATAATTTAATATTTGTTTCTTAAAGAACCTGAGGCAGACGATCACTGCTCTGGCTAGCGCAGTATTATAGGTATTGGATTTCGGAACTCTTTGTCATTCGACATGTCGGCGGTATTTGTGTGGTCATCAGCTAAGTCATTTGTCATCAGGTTCAGTTCTTCTCCAGTGGATGATTTTCGTCTTGAGTTTTGTTTTTTTTTTCGTGCTAAAAGAGGTAGTTGTGTGGTCTGGAGTCATGAAATTGTCTGTTTTCATTTGCGTTTATTGGGGATTTTCGTTTTGTAATTTTGATAGACATATTGTCTAAGAGCAATGATAATGATAATCCAATGTGTAACACGAGAGCCAATGAAAAACAATGCCATGCAAACTAATGTCTCGCCATATTTTTGAAAATTCGGTCGAAATTAATTTACTCAAAAACATTGGTAAAATTTGTGTTCATTGTGTGAACTTGAATTATAGACACGAATAAATTACGTACATAATTATGATAAGCAATATTAGCAATAGTAGGCTAATCACTGCAAAATCCGTAACAATTCAGCATGATTATATGACTAACTAGAGGTTTTATATAAACAGTAACTAGACTTTCAAAGACCTTTGGGATTGCTGTCAAAATGCATACATAATTGGGAGGTAATTTTGTGCAAGCAAGAAAATAACTCTTAGTATAAAATTTCTGGGTATATATTCACATAAATCAATAACTTCTCTTGCAGAAAATATTTTCAAATATTCCCAGAAGATTGTTGACCACGTTGAAGAAAATTGGAAAAAGATGCAATAATTTTCTGTATTCCACTTATAATTGAAAAGATAACGAGCTCTTGTCTGCTTTGTGTCGAGTCAATAGCTTGGGATACTTTCCCATGAATTTCCGGTGCTTAAATTTTTCGCATGAGATAGGTACCTATCAAAGAAATGTAATTGTCATACACCTATATAATTATAAAGTAGTAATTTTGATCGTTAACCTGCTCACTCATTTCTTTGGACTATGCTTCTCATGAGATTCAGTAAATGAAACATAAATAATTGTGCGTTTCTAGATAGTAGCAATAACCTGTAAATTATTAGATGTACGTACTTATGTATGTTTGTATCTAAATGAGAAAATCTTTGTGCGAATAGTTGCAAATATTGAAGAAAATATTAGACGCATCATTACTCTTCACTGGAATTTGTTTGAAAATAAGAATATATGTTGAAAAATTAAACTAGTTTTTTGAATTGTCAATGTGAAAATTTTTGAGAATTTTTTTTTATAATTGTATAGAATTCGTGATATGACATCCTCACTTCTTTGCATTCTAGTCATTTATTCTCATCGCTCATAAATATTGATTTATGATTGATTTATGATAAGTTTCGATTTATTGCAAACTACGACTCATGATTACGATTAATTACAAATATTCGTTTATTCTTGCTACGCACTAAGCAAAATACTGATTCTATTGAGATATCCTAAGAAAATTGTGTATAAAAATAAGCTTTTGAGTAAGCTGGTGCTAGGGCTGCCAACTCAGTGGATCGGAAATCCGGGAAGAAAATAAAAATATAAGTGAAAAACAATTTTATTTATTTAAAATGATATTTCTTCATACAACGAGTTGCTTGTAATGTCTTTTGATTTGCAAGGATAAAGTTATAGAATTCTTTAAATGTGTAATTAAAATTTGTGCACACCTGTATTTCAGATCTTCCATGTGTTTCATTAAGCCAATTCCGATTTTTTGACCACAGTAGATATATAATACCAGTTCTGGCGCACTTAAGAGGAGCAAAAGAGGAGTAAATAAGAGGAGCAAAGAGGAGCAATAAGGATATGGTGCCTGTCATTATCGGCACGCGCATCCCACGCATAACGTAAGCGATGATCTGGAACTGATAAACAGCCCAGTTGAGCTGATAAACAGCCTAGCTAAGCTTATAAACAACCCTGTTGATCTGACAGCACAGTTCTGCTGATAAATTGGGTATTTGAACTGATAAACAACCCTGTTAAGCTAAATGCCCAGTTGAGCTGTTTATTAGTTCAAAGATCATCGCTTACGTCATGCGCGGGCTGATAATCGAAGGCACCATGTCCTTATTGCTCCTCTTATTTGCTCCCCTTTTGCTCCTCTTAAGTGCGCCAGAACTGGTATTATATATCTATTGACCACAGTTCCTTTACTACGCTGAAAACACGATCAGCGGTAACATTTGCGATAGGGATCGATAGAGCGAATGTTACAAGTTTTTTTATTTCTTTACCCGATTCTTCTTTACATTTTTCAAAAAAATTAACCCAACGCAAGTCTTCCCTCTTTGTTTCACTTACGACAAGGTCATGCACTTCTCGCAGCAAACAGTAATCGTCGTACAATTTATCCTCATTCATTGGCTCATTTAGAGAAGCACTCAGATCTTTTATTTAAGGGGTTACACCACAGTAGAGAGCGAAAATTTAACGTTTTTCTGCGATTTTTTTTTAAGTGGAAGGAAAAGTAAAAAAGTAATTCTCTTTAAGGATGTTGGTTAAGCATGTTTTGAAGTTTTTTAAAAAAATTTGTTAATTAAAAAATATTACAAAATGGCTGCCCAACAGCCGTTTCTGCGGAACGGTTTTTTTTTGGAGGGGCTCTGCGGCACGCAGTAGAAGTGCACCAAAAATTAATCGGGAACAAAATAAAAAATTTTTTCTTAAAGAACATTAGTATAGCTAGAGAAATACGTAGGGGATTTTGAAAATATTTATTTTTGTAAAATTGGCGAGCATTTGAAAAAAAAAGTGCATTTTCCTTCAAAAAAACCGGTACTTATTTGTAGCTAAAAAATCGAGATATTTACTTATTGAAAATCGGCTACGTATTTCTATGCGGAATGTTGTTTTAAAAATGTGATATTAATTTGGAGTGAAAAAATAGAAAATTGTTTGAGTTATGCTGCGTGCCGATTTGAAAAAACGTGTTTCGAGAAAAACGCGTTTAAAGTTTTGACTCGTGTTTCAAGTATGATAAAATAAAAAATTTTGATCATTTAATTTTTTTTACCTTCAATCAATAACCAAATTTACTTTATGCATCGATAATGTCAGAATCCACTTTCAATTTTTTTGCCGAAGCGCTGACACCGGCCGAATGTTCCTCCGCCTTATATCTTTTCAACGGTCGTCGTTTCGTCACATTGGTCCGTTGCCGCGTCTTATACGATATTTTTGAGCTTTTAGGGCTTGCATACTTTCTTTTCACTCATTGTAACTCACATAAATGTAAAAGCTACAAATAACGTGTGAGAAATTAGCACTGCAAAAAAATCGTAATTCGAATAACATCCACGCAAAATTTACATCTTCTCTCAACATCAAAGGACACTGTACTACTGAACTTTGTGTTCAACATGCTTGAAAATGTTTCTAACGACTTATATTAGTGTATTAGAGAAGTTGAAAATCGTATGATAAGACATAATGCTGTAACCAATGAGCAGGTGTCGTATCTATCGCAGGTAGTCATTTTCGAGCAGTCGGGAAGAGTCGAAAAAGTGCTCGAAATTTCTTTGAAAACGATTTCCAGCAGGTATGAAACCGTTTGCCTCTTATTCTAGAGGTTTCTAAGGATTTTTTAAGCCAATAAAAAGAAAATCAATTTTCTGAAATTTCTACTGTGGTGTAACCCCTTGATCAATTGTACAAATCTAGTACAATTTACGATTTTTACTCATTAATATTGTATTAGTTACAAGCATATAAAAGCGAGCATAAAATATAAATAAAAATATAAAAATACCGTGAAGGCAATTTTTGTTACATTTCCAGGAGAATTTAACTGCATCCCGGGAGCCGGGAGATTTTTTAAGTGAACTGTACTTTTCCGGGAGAATCCCGGAATTCCGGGAGAGTTCGCAGCCCTAGCTGGTGCTCAATTTCAATGTTCTTAACTTTTAAATGCCAATATGTTGCACCACTTCCAACCACATGATCAACAAAATATTACACAACTGCACACGATGCATCAGTGCAATCGTTAAACAAATGACGAACACATGTGGATTTTTTTCTAATTAGTCATAATGTTATTCCCAAACCACCTACATACTTGCGTTCAAATGAAAATTATTTATTCAATTGAAGCTTTTCCAAGGAAATGCATTAGAAAATCACATATGATGAAATTCTGACAGCATTCGCTAGTTCGAATCTGCTACAATTATCGATAGATTGCATTTGCGCGATGAATGTTACATAAACATTTGCGCTTTTTTCAGTCGCCTTAAGCATAGTACTGAGTTCGATTTCACGCGAAATTTTCATACAAAATTTCGCGCGAAATCTGTTTCGGCGAAAATTTCGCTTGAAAATAAGCAAGTTTGGTACTGTGTTCTTCGCATGAAAAGTTGCTTTGAAGTTGCTTTCGCTTCGAAAACATAGATGGCACTGAAACATGTTGTCAATCATTTCACGCCAATTTAGTTTGTGCAGTTCATTCTTTCGAGCGAAAAAGTGACATTTAGTGTTTCAATTTGAAAATTGAGCAGTGCAAATGACTTTCCAATAAGAAAATCGATCGAAAAGTGAAATTCTTGACATTTTATCCGTCAAGAATGAGCAGTGTCTCTGCTTTTCTCCGTTGTCAAAATTTTCGCTCGAAAGAATGACCAGATAATGGAAACATGTCAAAATTTCACGTGAACTCGAACTCAGTACCAGCCTTTACCGAGCGAAATCATTTAGATATAAATATTCTCGTATGCATTCAAAGCAAACTAGTAGATACATACTCAAGTATGTTGTACACATGTGTATTAGTGGCTAATATATTTACAATCTCAAACGTACATACATATGGCTCTCACATTACATGCAATTGTTTTTAGAGGGCAAACCAAAATTTCAATGTAAAATTAACGGTTGCCGCGCTTTTCAACGTCACGCTAGTTGACTTTGAAACAATTTGCTTAGATGGAAACTGCGCTGTATCAAACGCAAAGCTCTGATGCATTAAGCAAACTTGTAGATCAGTAGATAGGGATCATATATCAATTCAGTGTTCGCGGTTGATGTGTATCTGACAAAAAGTGTTTGTGGTCCTGATTTTATTTTACTGGACATGGAGTATAAGTGTACTAATTGTGAACTTTATTAGCTTGGGAGTATTATCTTTGTAGATCAGTTTGATATTGATAAGGAATATTTTCAAAAATGGTGAGTACTAATCATCCTGTTTTAGGAACAAAAAAAATCCCAACTAAGCTACATTCCCGTAAAACAAAGTGTGCACAAATCATTTGTTTACTTTTATTAATCGTATGCAAAAAAAAAATGAGTTTCGTTCAGTTTGATACAATTTAAAACAAAAACACATTAAAATATCTATGAAACGTAGAAAACATGAGCACATTTAATGTTTCAGATATATTAATTTGATATATTATAGGATAACTCTTCATCTGAGGTTATTTCTGACCAAATTTAATTTGACGCCTAGTGAACAAGTATACTTTGAAGTTGTGCTTTAATGAAATATGGGCTTTTCTGAATCACATCTCTAATTAATTTTTGTGCTGGTGTTCAGGACTTTGTGGAGCTATGGAAATGATTTCCTAGAAAAATATTCAAAACAATGTTACATAAGTTTAGAAATCCTCTAACTAGTCCCCTCGTGCATCTATACTCCTTTTCCATTCACGCAACATGTCCTGGGAGATCTCGACTAAAACCTCGTTTAGAGTGGTCATTGCGGCGGCTTGGATCACCTCAATGTCCTCAAAATTGTGCCCTTCCTAGGCGGTCTTAATGTTTGAAAACAAAAAAAAGTCTGCCGGCGCACAGTCGGGAACTTGCACAACTTTACCAAGTTGTCCTTTGCCAGGAACTCACGGAAGCACGGAGTGGTGTTGCTGGTAGCATTATCATGATGGGTACCATGTAGTAATCTTATTTGGCACGCGAAGGAATCATTCGTGATCATCAACGTAGTAGGCAGCGTGGATAGTCTATCTGGAAGGTGAAATCGTCTTGTAGACCACATTCTTAGTATCGATAAGGGTAATTAGCATTTTATTCAACTTATTAATTGCTCGTTCCTGCTTCTTTTTTTTAGAGGAGCCGAGCACTATGACAATTTTATAAATTATTGTCCACCTTTCATCCCCGATGGTAACATTGTCTAAAAATGTAGGCTCGGTCTAAACATGTTTTAAAATCTCATTGTTAATCGTCACTCGATTGGGGCTTAGCTTGTCCGTCAACACTTTGGAGACCAGCTTAGCTCACACCTTTCGCATTTTGAGTTTGTTTGTTATGATGGTGTGCACAGTGGTTGGGTTAAGGCTAATTGTCTGCCTAGTCATTCTAACACTCATTCTAGGATTATTGTTAAAAAATAAAGCACACAAACGAGTCTCATCTTCATCAATGTGTCTGGTTGATGGCCGTTCAAAGCGGGAATTGTCGATTAAATCTTCCTACTCTTCTTTAAACACCTCCAACTACCTTGGAACTTAAGAAGACGATCGAGTAAAATCTCCATAAACTTGCTGAATCAATTGAGTTGTATCAGCATAAGTTTTGCTGAGTTTGGCGCAGAAATTAATCGCCTACCATTGATCAATAGTTTTCTCCATCGCACGTCCTGACACGACCTTTGAAATAAGTTTCACTAAATCAACGATACTAACCCACCCCCTGCTTGAAGCAGACTAATTTTGGGCGCGTTCTGAAGCTAAACGTTTCCCCTCTTTACATGTCTCTCTGGCATTGGCCAGGAAGCCTGACCCAGTTGCATGGATTGCTTCAGAAACCTAAAATTGTAAGATTTGTCCTGATTATTATCTGACTAGGCTTAGTGTGGGGGAGGAGTGCGCTGCCTTCTAAAAATCCTATTCGCAATCGCAACCGACTTGGTCATGGGCGTGTCCAGCCTCGAATTTAGGTAAAAAAACGAGGAAAACAAGGAGAGAAAAAAAACGATTAAAAAACGAGGAAATATTTGTTTCATTCGTGTTTTTGTCATGTACATATTTATTCGTTTTACCACTACTTCATTTTGTTAATCAAACCAACAGTAATTTACATGGATTTTTTTGTCTTTAATAGTAGCGATTGTGTTTCGCACCTGTGACACAGAGTTTAAATCATTTACGACAAGATTTAATCTATGCCTGGCACAGTGGAAAAATAATGCTTTTTTGTATCTCCTTTTCAAAATGGCTTGAACGCCTCCATCTAAGCTCGCTTTTCGAGGATTTTTTTCTCGGGGTGGGCATTTGCCCCCACCTGCCCCTACCTGTACAACCAACCTCTTGTGGGCATAACTTTCATCATTCCTGCCTGGAGCATTGGTTGAAAAAAGACATTGGAAGCCCACTTCGTGGGGGAGCACTCTGCCTCCCACTGACACCTGGACAGGTGCCATTGGATGAAACCCACAAACCTAAGGGCGGTGTGCCCAAACGAAAATCAGACGCAGGAAACTGTTAAATGGAATGTCATGCTCTAGCGACTAATGCTCAAGAGTTACCTGTTAGTCATCGGCCTCAAATATGCCTCAACGTTTTGTCCGCTGCATAATACAGGAGGAAATATGAGACTTCCAAACGCAGTTGGAATCCTCCACCAAAGTGTGAATGAAATTAAATATATTTTTATATAGAATCAGACATTGGAAGGGGCGAATTTTGCAGAAGTAGAGGACAGCATATTCGTATTTGGTTTACGGCATTCGACGATGAATCGAGTGGGAAGAACTGTTGATGGCTGGCTCTAAAGAACCAATTCGAAGACCGCTACTCTTACTACTCGACTTGCCGGAATTTAAAAAGGACAATTAACCAAAACGATCCAAACCCTTTATTCGAATTTTACTCAGAGGTTCTCCGGCTAGTGGACCGCTTAGAGCGACCCACGAACGATGGTAAACTTTTGGAAATATTAGGGCGAAATTTGTCACCAGAACTCGGTAGAAACCTATTACACTTTCATCTGCATTCAGTACGAATGTTGAGGCGACCCGTCGTACTGACGGAGAACTTCAAGTCGGAACTTTGCTGCCGCCCGAGATTCTCCTACTCTAGACTCAACTTATCGGAATTCGACATAGAACTCATAGATCGTTCAAAATATTTAGGCTCAGAAGAATTGATAGCAGCGGTGTTAACCGTATCTACTTGTTGGTACTGTAGAAAGTGCGCGCACCGCTTTGACGAAAATTTGGATGAAAAGTGCGTGTTATATTATGGATGTGGCCAACCTGATATCTATGAGTCCAACTGCGCCTCTAAAACGGCCCACAGACACAGAGATCAGGTCGTCGACTTGGTTGCAGATATGCAAGATCTGCGACCAAATTCATAGTCTGTGGGCTAGTCTCAGATCTAGTTTGTTCGCAAATATCGCAAGTCTCCAACCAAGTCGGCAACCAGATCTCCGTGTCTGTGGGCCGTTTAAGCAAGCAACAAACACGCGTTAGGGAGCACTAAACAAAATTTGGAGCCTCCTCATCCAAGCTTAGCATAAATTTTAGAACTATGACTAATGGGTCATTCAGACAAGCGTCCATGCGTCCATGCGATCTAGTGGGTTTTGCTTACACGAGTCAATTTGATTTTGTTTATATAGGCGGACCTAAAGCGAAGGAGGTGGAGTATGCTGATTCATGTACAATAGATTTTATAATGATTTCTTTCGCTCAGCGGCATGTGTGGATGATTCGTTGATGATCATTTAAATATATGTTTTGTGGATGGTTATTTTATTATACGATGATGTGGATAATATTTTTTTTTTGCATCCTTACGTGCAGGACTATTACGAAAAAATTAGCATGCATACGAATATGTAGACACAAACAATTTTATATGAAGGTATATATAGTCATATGGATAAATATATACAATTGTCTGCTACCAATTTATTTGTTTGGAAGGAAGAAAAAAAATGGGGAAAAATTGAGGAAGGGGAATTAGTAATGTTTTAAAATTGATCACGACGATGTTTTCAAATATTAATTATTATAATTATTATAATTCAAACAATATGAAAATAAAAAAAAAAACATCGTCGCAAGCGTGTAATATCCATCCTCTTATCAATCCATCCATCCGCTTATCATCTCGAAATGACAAAGAGCGAAAGAAGTCAATGGTATATCAATCACCGTATCCGACCACTTTCGTCTTAGCCCCGCCTTCAAAAAACTGGATTTGAGTTAACTTGACTCGTTTAATCTAAAAACGCATGGACGCGTGGACGCATGGACGCTTATCTAAATGGCCCATTATTGTTACATTAAGGCCGGCGATACATTCATTCATTTCAGAGGCTTATTTAAAATAGAAGGAATAAATGAATCGTTTTGAAAGTGATCATGGTTATTCATTACATATTAAAATACAAAGAATCTGATTTTATTATATTTTTTTGTTCAAAATGGCCGCCGTAGTAACCAATCTCCTGAGACCGTCGCGGCGAAAGGCATCAATCGGCGGAATTTTTAGCATGAGTTACAGCAACCTTAAATCAAAATAATGGGTTGGAGTGTATTTATTAAACATGTATCTTCTAGTTGAACCAAGAACAAAAAAAGTATGATTTTTTAACCTTTTTTTCGACAGTTTTTAGGATAAAAATGCTAAATTTTGAAAATGTTTTTGGCATTATTGAGGTTCAACTAGAAGCTTATACTATAGAGAAAACGTGTGCCAAGTTTCATAAGAATCGGTTGAAAACTTTATGAGTTATCTTGCCCGCCAATGTAAAAAAAAAGTCGTTTCGAGAAAAACGCCTAGTTTTTACACACAGAATCTCTATGATTACAGCAACTTACCAACTAATCAGCGATTCCAGGCCCATACAAAAGTCCTTCAGTACGTTTATTTTTTAGATGTTAACTTAACTATTTACGCAAAAAAAAAAGAAAATCGTATTTTTGAAAAATTTACATGTATCGCCGGCGTTAAATTCAAATTCTAAATTACCATCCTTCTCTTTTGTTAATTAATTGTTACGTACAAAGGCGTTTAATAGAATCTTCGAATTATTCCTTCTTCGTTGATTTTCTTTGACCGATCATCGTATCATGAATCTCTTCTCAATGCCCGATCTCATGGTTTAACCTTTGATCTTCGATTCAAATTTTTTTTACGATTTGGATTTGAAAAATCGATTTAGTAAACTTTTTTTCCATTTTCTTAACGAATTCTGCTCTTCAGATGAAAAAAAAATTAAACAAATATAATGGGAACGCAGACGGCAACATATAATAGTTTGTAATTTTCGCTTTCTTACTATAAAAATTAGTTGGCACTAAAAATAACAAACAATTATAGTCATGTATCAGATAAAATGCCCAATTATTTCAGCTGAGACTTAAAAAAAAACAAGTAATTGTAAAAAGAAATTCAGCAAAAACTAATTTGCATGGATATTATTTTTCTAATACTTTGTTGCTACAATTTCCTAAAAGAAATAATACATACATACACATATTCTTAAAATTAGAAAATATACGTGCTGGTACATGTTTCAAACCAAACAGACCATCTAAATTTAAACACAGGACGGCTGCCTGCCAATATATCCAGTAGAGATTTAAAAATTAATTGAAGCATAGCTCCACCGCCACGGTGCAACAAACCAACCATGTCCTTTGTAACTTTTTGAAATCATCTGCTCGTACGGCAGATGTTTGATGGATTCGATCCTCAAAACTCAAGAAAGAAACTCATTCATCCTGAAATTACATCTGCCGAATTTCGTGGCACATGTTCTGACCTAAATTCTGTAAATGGGAAACGAAACCCAAATAGCCAGGTGTTTTTGTTATCTGAGCTACTAAACCGGACAAAAAGATGCACACAACGAAGACAGTTTGAAGATCGTTCTGTAGAGCACGTGCTTACGATTATTATGGATAGGTATGTTATAGACTGTATTCTGATTATGGAGAACTAATGATGAGTCATACTTTCAAGGGAATTATTTATAAATATTTTTTTTAACAAGTGTATTGAATGATCGGATAATGCTTATTAGCTATGACTAGACTTTAGTAACAGCTGTGGTCAGATTGTGAAATGAATGAGAAATGGAGGCAATCGTGCTTAAATTGTAGAATTAATACATTTTTCTAAACCGGAAATTTTTCCCGATGTGAAAAGGAACCACTAAAATGTTATGCATGCTGAAAATATGATATCCAAATAAATTGTTTCCCGATTAGTTCAATGTAATCGACCATCTACTTATGTACATATGGAAAAATCCTAAATTCAGCAAATCGTCATTTTTTACCATTTTACGGATAAATAGAAAAATGTTAGACATCAAATAACCACATTTTGGGCAAAAAAAAAATTACCTATCGCTTTTTGAATTAATAAAAAAATAATTTCCGCTTGTTCAGCTGCTCGATACTCTTCCTACACTCAAATCTGTTCTTGAGAGTCACTGAGCCGTTTTAGTCGAATAATTTTATTCGATAAAGGGCCGACTGTTCTACCAAAATAAAATCCAACCATAAGTTTCATGTGAATTTTATATATGAAGCTAGTATGCTGAAAAATATCAAACATCACGTAAAACCAATTTAGTCAAAAATACATTTAAGAAAAATAATGTTTGATTTTTCTTCAATAACTTTTTTGCGCACACGATTTTATAATAGACTTTTCACATTGTGTTTCAAAAATTCGATTTTCTTATTTTTGTATAAATAGTTAAATTAACATCTAAATTAACAAATTAACATGCCTGGAATCGCTGATTAGTTGGTAAGTCGCTGTAATCATAGAGTTTCTGTGTGTCAAAACTACGCGTTTTTCTCGAAACGACTTTTTTTAAAATTGGTGGGCAAGATAACTCAAAAAGCTCTCAACCGATTCTTATGAAGCTTGGCACACGTTTTCTTTATAGGATAAGCTTCTAGTTGAACCTCAATAATGCCAAAATTTAGCATTTTCGACCCAAAAACTGTCGAAAACAGGGTGAAAAATCGTACTTTTTTTTATGAGATGTGCTAATTCACGATTTTTTTGACTTTTTTTTTCTTGGTTCAACTAGAAGATGTATGTTTAATAAACACACTTCAATCCAATTTTTGATTTCAAATTGCTGTAACTGATGCTAAAAATCCCGCCAATTGATGCCTTTTGTCGCGAGGGTCTCAGGAGATTGGTTACTACGGCGGTCATTTTGAAAAAAAAAACTAAATAAAATCAGATTCTTGTGTTTTAATATGCAATGAATAAACATGATCACTTTCAAAACGATTCATTTATTCCTTCTATTTTAAATAAGCCTCTAAAAGACGGTCTAAATTCAGGCGTTTACATGTATCGCCAGCCATAATAAACATAATACTGTTGAAAAAATTTCACTTGGATTTTTATTGGTAGAGAAAATCCAAAATGATTGAGCCATGTTTAGATTTGAAATTAACTACTGTATCAAATTATTTATCAATTATCAAATAAATTTAAATTGACTGTTGCTCAGCAAAGTCAATAATATTGCCATCAACTGGAGAACTATCCGATATTCTAAATCCGCTTACTATATCATATATTTCTTTATTCATCGCCACGTCAACTGGGCATAAAACTTTACAAAAAAACTTCAGCAAATATACAATCGTGGCCAGGATTCGAATATTTGGTCCAATTTCAACGTTGTGATCAGTGCTGCCACTTTGGATACCTTCGTATCATTTTGGATACGAATCGAATTTGAAAAATCTGGATGATACTATGATACGTTGTCCCCAAAATGGATACTTATCTCAATTTTAATTTACTTCCGCAAAAACGTGTGTTTCCATTACATTATATTTCAAACAGTTATGTAAATGGAAGTAGCAGCATTTTCTTTCGAAAAAGTTTGACGTTCTATTCAGAATGGGTATAAGCATGATGTGACTCAAGAAACGGACAAGAAAGAAAGTAGCTCAGGAACTATCAAAAATGTACAATAATTTATATTATATAATAATTTATAATGTACAATAATTTATATAGAGCTGAGTAGGTGAATTCTTCTAACCCTCAAAACACATAGGCCGCTGCTGAAACATATTTTTACCTAAGAGTTATGCAGCAGTCTTGGAGGAATTTCGAATGTTTTCGTTGCAAAATTGCAAAATCCTTTCCAAAATCTTAAGCAGGACAAATTTAAGACTTATTGGACGATAGTCCTATGGCTTAACATTAAAAACTTTCCCTGCTTTATGGAACATACGATAAGCGCAGGCAAGCGTTATAAATCTCTCTGAGCCATAGTAGCGATACTTGCATGGTCTGCTGGATATCAGCAGCAAGGATGCCATCAGGGGCCGGGGATTTAAACGGCTCAAACGAGTTAATAGCCCTCCTCAGTTGAAAATAAAATATTCTGAATGACGGTGTTGAGCTCTTAGCTTGCTCCATTTGTGTGTCCAAAAGAACGTTTAGGAGTACTTGCGCTCGAGCTAGTCTAAATGCCCTCAGGGTTCATGATGCACCACATAGTCTTCGGTGTCGTGCTTAAAACCTCACGAAGGTGATTTGCCTCGCTGATACTCTTTGCCTTGCGTACGGCATATTTAAAAGCCCTCAGCTTCGTTTTATACAGCGACCAGCCATTCGATTTTTCGAACTATTGAAATCCTTCCTACACCCTCTTCGCTGGGTGCTGATCTCCATGATCTCCGGCCAGCCACGTTGAACGATATGAACCTATTATCGGAGAATGAACACTCTTGTAAAACCCTCCAGTCACGGAGAAGATGCGAGTTAGAGTCAGCCCTCAGAAAAAGAGGTTCAACAATTTTCATGGCTTTAGCCACAACACCCTTGACAATGTTGCATAGATGGCTAGTGACATGATCATATGCCATGTAGTAGGAAACAAACTAGCATGTTATCCAGCAACGGCCATGTTATCCTTGTCACAGAAATTGTGTAGTAAAAGGACGTTAGTGGTTTTCTTCTCTACAGACACGTGGCTTGTGTAAGCCGTCGGGTACTATCAGTCTGCATCCACTGGTACGTAACCCACAAACCGGTTGTTGGCAACCCATGGTTCTTGGATTAGGATTAGCTCTTCCTCTGTCCTAGACAAGCGGAGAAGCAGGGCAGCTGATGCTGCTTTGGTATGGTGTGGAGATCTGCAGTACCTTCCCCATCATTCATTGTTGATAAGGATTAGGTCGAGGTACTCCCCCTCGGACATAGAAGCTGCCCAAGCCCATTCCTCCGCGTCCAGAGTCATGAGGTCCAGGCGGCTACCCAACTCGGAGGTAATCCCGACGCTGACCTCATCGGCATAGAGGATTCTGCATCCGATTCTTCCTCAAACGTTGCCCTCAGACCGGCAACAGTCCCCTCTTCAAGCATTTTCTTGGTCATTTGAGCCACCTATTTTGAGTCAGGCTTTAAATTTATCGGATCGTTGGCCTGTCCCTTCAACAGATTTGTAGAGCCAGTTTCTCGACTCCGTATCTGATAACACCCTTACAGGGCATTTAAAACCGGCAGTGCTTCATTTACAATGAAAAGGGCCTTCCTTCCGTCGATTAGTAGCAGAAAATTTGAAACAAAAATATTTTTAGCTTCTGCCGAGTTTTATATTTCCGTCAAAAATGGCTGTACAGAGCTATGCAAAGCTATTATACCAAGGTATCAATTTGATACGCATTGCTAAAATTGTGGAAACGATGGATACATTTTTCTTACTAATTTTGTAGAATTTGGATACGATATGAAAGCTCTGAAGCGGCAGCACTGGTTGTGATACATTTTTATTTGAAACTTAAATTTACAACAAAAACAATACTATAAATTCATACATTTTATAAGTAAATAAATTCAAATATTTGAATCTTTCCGCTCTCATCCTGAATTACGAAATAGACCTAATTTGTTTGCAATTTGAAAATTTAAAATATTGAAATATTCTAGAATAAACTAGTGATGGGCTCAAAAACGCCAAACAGTTTGAAAAAAACGTTTGGCTGCAAAAAACGAACGAACAGTTTTTCCAAATAGCGACAAACAGTTTTTCAAACGAAATTTTTTTTACGAAACGAACAGCATTTCTAAAACGAACCGTTTTACTACAACGAATAGTATTTCTAAAACTAATTATTCCAACTATTCTACAACGAATAGTTTTTCTAAAGCCAATCGTTTTTCAAAAACGAATCGTTTTTCGTTTTTCTCAAACGAACCGTTTTTCTAAAACGAACTGTTTTTTTTTAAACGAATCGTTTTTATAAAACGAATCGTTTTTCGTTTTTCTAAAACGAAGCGTTTTTTTAAAACGAAACGTTATTTTAAAACGAATCGTTTTTCGTTTTTTTTTTAAGCGAACCGTTTTTCGGTTGTTAACGTGCGGAAAACAGTATTTTCATTCTAGCAAGCATTTTCGTACTTGCGTGCTTATTCAAATATTCAAAAAGTTTTTAGGGCAAAAGGAGCTTAAATCGGACAAAATCGGCCAATTTCGGGTTAGAGTGGTTTGGGACATAACAGGCCAAGACCTATTGCTGTGATACAAAAATTTTGGTTTTGTAGGAGAATAGGGGGTTTTTTGGCCATAGTTTGGCAAAAATTAACTTTACGGCGCTTTCGATGATTGAAAGTGGTCGGGGAGAACAATAGTGATATTTTAAGGGTAAAAAAAATTTTTTATAGGGGAAATTGGGCATGAGCATGAATTCGGGGCCCTT
Organism: Nemotelus nigrinus; assembly: GCA_947369275.1. Classification (NCBI taxonomy): domain Eukaryota; kingdom Metazoa; phylum Arthropoda; class Insecta; order Diptera; family Stratiomyidae; genus Nemotelus; species Nemotelus nigrinus. The sequence continues at coordinate 38,273,049 of OX376373.1, read as the reverse complement.
TCTGAGTTGTTTCGGTCGAAATTTCCATAAAAGTCTGGGAAAAAGCGGCCTAGTTTCGAAGATACGGCAAAGTGAAATCCGGCGGAAAAACTAAAAGTAGCACTGAAAATGCCAGGGAGGAAAAGGTTGAGATCCTTTTTGGTTCACCAGTTGGCGTCTCCGGGCGTGCTGATGCCCTCCTCGTGACTGCAGGTCGCCCCGAGGGTGTCTCCAACCCTACCGGGGTTGTAAAATTTACGAGACCGCGGGAGGTAAGGTGCCCCTGGAGTCATGTCCAGCCTTACAGAAGAGGTTGGCCCTCTAGTGGTTACATGCTTAATAAACGAAACATTTTTTTTATCATTTCTTAATAAAATTTTAGACAAACTTCATGCTTCAGTGAGGCGAAGTGGAAATGCGACTGTTTTAGATTAGCCAGGACAATTTTGGTATCAGAGATCGCTCGATGAAAAGTCATATAGATGACAAAAGGATTAGTTGGTCCTATCTTAGTAATCTTTTTTACTTTGGCCATTTGAACGAATACGGGAGGTGTTTTTTGCATACAACAAAATGAAAAGCAAATTAAATTGATTGAATTTGATCGTTTTCCTTTAGATGGCCCCTAGATTGGAGAAAGACTTGCCAAATAAATGACCGACCATTGGAAAGTTACGGACAAGCTGCACCGACTAATGACTCGGTATTCTTTTAAGGTCATCTTGCACCATCACCATTCTAGCTTGGGAACGTTGTGTCTGGAGGGTGAGGGAGGGCATATCAGTCCGTTTCATTACATCACTGCAAATCGTATGCATTGTATGTACATATGTACATACTTCAAACAGGTATTTGGAACAGGTATTTTTTCGTACTCGTACTAGTTATACCTAGTATGAGAAAATCCTAGTACGACCCAACTCTAATTGTCGTACAGCATAAAATTTGTTTCTTTTCGTTAATTCAAACTGTTTTTTATCAAACAGTTTTAAAAAACGGTTTTTAAAACAAAAACAGTTCGTTTTCGTTTTTTGAAAATAACAGAAACGCCCATCACTAGAATAAACTAAGTTTGGTCAAAAACGCGTTAAGTGAATCTATTCCATTTGCGGTCTTTTGTGCTCGACTTAGTAGCTTTGCCTCATAGTTCAGTTGCAAAGGACTATTTCTGAATCAAATCTGGTTAAACATTGTTACATTACAACCCATTATAATTGAAAAATATCGACTTAGGCAATCCGCACACGTCTAGATTCAGGCGTTTACATGTATCGCCGGCCTTAATCTGCCGAGATTTATCGATTCTTCCAACATGGCAAATTAATATAGCATTCTTTAAATGTGAACCATGCTAAATTATGGATCAAACGGCCAAGTTATACATTGCCAAAATACAGGATTATTTTTTTATGGAAAACTTTTTTGAGTGTAAAAATGAGCAGAATACTTACATATAAATTTGTTAAGATACCCAAACTTACGGGCATCCCGGTATACATACATACATATGTCCAAATTTTTCGTGAATTGTAATGTCCGTTTACACTGTGAATTTGGTTAAGGGGGTTTGCTATTTGCCGATGACGCGTCAATTTTCAATTTTTCGATTAAGTTTTTGCAATCCACTTTTTGGATGTTGTTCACAAACGTGTTTACAATCTGTTTCTAACCTTATACGTACTAAAGTTACAGACCATGCCTCGCACAAAAAGCCAAAATACTCTCGCGTTTTTGTGAAAAAAAAACGTGTTCCAAAAGTAGTGGAGATCAGTGTCGGGCTTCACAATCTGGGACAAAATAAATTAAAAATTAAATACTTCTAATTGAAATTTTGAAACGGGACTAGTTGCAAAATGTGCAGAAAGAGTTGTTGAAGTTTTTAAGCCCATAAATTGTTTTTTGATATCATTGATGATTTTCAGGTTGGGAACCCCCTTAAGCTACTTTTTAACTTATTCGAGTGTAAGAATGATCCAACTCAAAAAATCCAACCTCAAAGTATGTTTAAAACACTACATACTTATTCCCTAAAATTAACCTCCGTATCTCAATTTAAATTTCCTTGCTCTATTTCGATATGCTTGAATATTCGAATATGTAAATCCGCTACCAATTTGTTTGAAATTCCACCATAACACAAATTTTGGTCGTCAAGCAAAAGTTATGAAACACTGCTTTTGCTTTGTTTTAAAAAAATGATACACTGAATACATACGTACATAATTCACATGCAAGCAAAATTAGCATTTGTGCCAGAAGATGGTTACTTTATCATTCTTAAATTCTGTTTCTCTCAATATCTTTACAAGCGCAAACAACACAGTCGCTTGAATCATCCGAACAAGTGATATTATCATGAAAACATCTTCATCGATGTAAATGTGAATGTATGTACGTATGTATGTATGTATTCCAAATAAGTTGACCTCATGCTTCGATTTGTTTGAAATCGGATTACTTGGCACCTAACTTCAGAACTGACGTCACCCAATATCTGCCACGTTAGCTTTTGATATTAATTGTTATGGTGGTAAAACTAGTTTCGTAAAAATGCCCAAAAGCTTCATATGACCTTGAAATATTCTAAGAACGCAATTTTCCGAAGGTCACGTTGTTTATTTATCAATTAACTTGGAGCTGAATCCACTGCATCTGCATTAGTTGGAAGAGAGGTGATCTAATCTACAGACACGCATGCATAGATTAAGCTGTTGACAATTGCAATTAGCCACCAGTTGCATGTGTTTTGCGGTTTCTAATCTTAATTTAGTTGCCTCTTTGCAGAGCTGTGCGAGTTCATCTGTTACGTATGGTATATGCAAATTTTTAAAGTTGTGCAAAATTGACTAGAAGGAAGTAGAGGCTGTTGCATTGAGTCGTAATGGACTTAATTTTGCAATAAGCATCGTATATGCAGTGATGCAAACCAGAGGAAATATCAAACGGTTAATCACTCGAACTAATAACATACGTAAGTGCAACCAGTTGGAATTGAATCTTCTGCGCACATGCTCGCGTACTTTCAGTCACTGAATTTTACTGAATCATGTGGTGGGAGAAATTCATGAAAAGTTCGAAAACGCTCTCATTGCATTTCCTGAAAATTGACAAAGAAAAGTGTCAGTTGTCGGTTTTTGGGAGAACACTAGTGATTATAAAGTCATCCTAAGCGGTGATAAATTATCGCCACAAAAATATTCCTCCTTCATAATAACATTACCCCAAAAACCGTTTGACATTTTTCAGTATTTTTCAGTAGCTCAGACCCTACTGAAATTTACTCAAAGAGAAGAAATTTTCAGTTCTCAGTAAAACGAAGTACAAAAACGGCTTCATTGCAATTAATTGCAATTAATCGTAGTACGCGAACAGATCTATTATGTAATACGATTTCAGAAGTGTTGAAAATTAAAAAATGTTTAAAATGAAAAATTTTCTCTCGACACATGTCAGCTATTGCGAATCGTCAATATTTACATACTCTGAAAAAACACATAGCGCCAGACGCCATAATTTATAAACTTCTGGCGCCATGTACATAGTCGATTTCGGGGTTGTGATAAAATATAGCAAAATGGACCAACAAAGTGTCCAGAAACTTATTCATACTCTCGCAACAAGAATGAAAGAAGTGTTAAGAAATAATGGTTGAAAAACACAGAAACATATCTCTATCTTGGATTAAGCTGTGTTTTCTTCTAACTGTTTTGTTGAACTGAAAATAAAAAAAATTCACAAAAAGTCCCGTTAGGTTAGAACGTACAACACATTAAGCTTCAAAAATCGTCATTGGCTAAATGTTGAGGCTAGTACTTATTCTGGTCAACAAATTCAATTTCCTATGATTTTTCAAAACTTTCAGGATCGCCAAAAGTTTTGTTGGAGAGTGTATATAATAATTTTGACACTTCACTATCGCAAACAAAACGTACATGAAGAGGGTCAACTCGAGCGGCGATCACATGCTAATGGACCGAAACTAAGTATATATATATATATATATATATATGACTTTTGGGTTAATGTAACTTCAAAAGTATACACTTCCACCATGAGCATTTGAAGTTTAAAACTATTGCCTTTAAACCAGAATAATTCAATTTCGAAATCATGCGTGCAAACATTTAGGGATATTATTACGCTATCATAGTTCGCTGAGATTCTTTATGACTTTCATTTGAAATGATTCGAACAAGCACTTTAATCCATTAACGCACTTCATGCAAACTATAGCACCACAATAACACCCTTAAATACTTGCACGCAAGTCAAATACCACGTATGTATATTTCCATATGATTTTTCACTTGAGATAACGAACAATATCAAAATTCGCTCACCTATAAATTTGTCGACGAGGCTTCTCCAAACAGTCTTGCACATGTTCCACTAAATTATAACAAACAATGTGACAATTGCAGCCATATTACATGGCTCATGGTACTATGTAATATAGCGTGTGGGGCCATAATTTCTGCGCCATGTAATTATATAATTATGGCACTGGGGGCCATCCTGCATAGCTCAGGGTACTATTTACATAGCGTGTGGGACCCATAAATGCTGCGCCATGTTACATAGGACAACGCGCTATGTAGATTATGACATTATGGCGCTGGGAACCATATTGCATAGCTCAGAGTACTATGTGCATAGCGTATGGGACCATAAATAATGCGCTATGCTACATAGCTCTGGGCGCCATGTGGATTTTTTTCAGTGTACTATATCTAATTTGAACCTAAAATAATATCCAACCTCAGAGTTTCTTGTTAAAGTGGTATTTTGTACTAGAGAATGGCAATCGCGAATATACTTCGGAATATTATGTGGGTAAGCAACTATTCCATCCCATTGAAAATCATTAGCAGTGGATGTTTCGAAAAACCAGTAGTCTCTCAAACTCAAACAGGCCTGGAGGATTGTTTTACTTGGCCAATTCCATATAAGGAAATAATTAAAATTATTGTAGAGAATGGACTCGTGAAAACTAAAAACTGCAATTTCCGTGAAAATTTATTCAACAGCACTAGCAAGATGCGTTGAGAAATTTTGATGTTTGTCGTCTTCTATTTTGAACTCTTAAAACCGTCCTTGCTATTTTAATTCAGCTATTATAATCTGAGTTACATTAGTCGAACTATCAAAAATATGAAACTAGGATAGCTCATATGACAAGTGTTAAGTTATAAGGATACTAAAAACTAGGACTAAGGACATGGAAAATTATCAGACTCCACGCCTCAATGTCAAACTTCAAAAGAAACCGCACTGGAGGAGCTGTTTCATGAATGTATTTCCAATATTGCAGCTTTAATGCTTGTGAGGAAGCTGAACAATTTATTTGAATCCAACAATGCTAATTTTTTCGTTATTTCAAAAATTATTCGGCAGTTTGATTTACATTAAATATTTGAATTTCGGCCTGAACTTAGGCAAAAGCCAAAGCATGGCAACGGTTCCATTCCAACACAAAAGCGAAACTTTGGGGAATTCAAACTAAGATTAAGGGATTTTGGGAGTCACTTGGACCCACTAATATAATTCATTATCATATTAATAAATAATATGATAATGAATTATATTAGTGGGTCCAAGTGACTCCCAAAACTGACGTCCTGGTCCTATTGTACCTCGTCAGCATTATCTCCTTTACGATATCCAGGTTTCTTATGATCCTGGCTATTTCGCTAGATGAGACTGTTCTCATGTCCGATATGGAGGGAAGTGCTAGGCAGTGTGTGCTAGTGCCGTGTGTGAGGTGTTTTCTATTCTCTGCCGTTTCTCCACAATATCTGCAGCAGTAGCCTTGCTCTTCGCCTATCTTGTAGAAACACGTTTGACAAGAAAGTTGGCCTGCTATGTGGATACCCTTACACTATGTGTCTCCTATGTAGATACCCTTACACTAGCTTTTCAGAGAGCTACTGCTTTTTTTACTATTTTTCTATCAAAGCAAGGGTAGTCCTTTTACTGTCTCTAGCTCTTGATTTTCCTTTCCAATTTCCTTGTCCGTTTTGTTTTGCGCAAAGCTCCAGTATGGATTGGGATCAATATAGGACAATTTAACCCCGGCTTCGCCCTTAGTATAAGCTTCCTCATTTCCTTTGTGCTCTCATGACTGAGGATCCGTATCAGTTCGAGTCTATTCTATGTCCCCATTTCATTTAGGGCTTTTCTTGCCTCTAAGAATACACTTGCATTTATGTAATCGCAATTAATAGATAATTCTGCTTGGCAGATCACAGTGTCCTTAGGAAGCACAATTTGCACATGGATTCTATGATCACTGCTCCTATTCGTCAGTCGTTGGGTAGTGGTAATTTTCTGATGGGAAGAAAAGATGAAACTTTAAAATTGTCCATGGATATTTATTCCAATAGATTTGTGGATTATATTCTTGGCAGAAATATATAACTGTCATAAGTCTCTCGAGCCTTTGCTTTGCAACTTCATTTTTAATAAATATACGTTTTCTAATCAAATTAAATATGCTTTCTATCGTGCTAAGTTTTTTTTTACTGAATACTGAGTTTTTGACTCGTATCCAAAAGAAGAGAAGAAGAAGCGATGATATTCCTGCTGTAAGTAATAGTATTCATGCTTATTTTGATAATAAGGCTTAACTCCTACATAAGATATCATCTTACCTGTGCGATAACGTTCTTCCTTGATAGATTCACCGATTGCTTTGGTCAATTGAGTTCCTAAGCGTAAGTATAGTCTTTAATTGAAGAGCCGCTCTAGTTAATAGCTAGCTTCCGCTAAGCATGTTGGCCATCTGCTTTCTGCCAGATAATTTTTTCGATTGTAAGGCAACAACTTTCACTCCACAGCGGGTGTTTTTTTACTGCTTTTTGTCATTTGCGAAAGAAAATACAGTATTTCTATCCGAGGATCAATGATTTTTGTCCCTAAGTCTGGATCAGAGAGAGTAACAGTTCTCATCTACCAGGGTCAATGTACAATACTTATTTGAAATTCTGGTAGTTTTTCCTGCAGTATCTTTCTACTTCGTTCTAAGTGAACTATCCTATGCAAATCTGCCAGGTATAGTACAATGTATCCGGGTATCCAATTGGTTTTCTAACTTCAGAACCTTACGAGAGTTCCATTTTGGTATCACCACTAAGTTTGGTTTGTGTGTTTCTTGCATTCGGCTAGTCTAATCTGTACAGGGCAGCGTGGAGCAACACTTTTTGTTATTAATTAATTGACACCGCAAAAATGTTGAAGTCGAAGTTGAATTGAGCCAGTACACAAGGCCCCTTGCACCGCAGAAATCAACATTATGCGTTGTATTCGCGATGTTCGGCCAGAAGCTAGTTTGCATGATGAACTTCGCAAATGATAACTATGGACTGCATGTCCTATTTCACTAAACCCTTGTCCTATTTCACTTACCTTTTGGATAGAAGAATAGTGACAAAACAAGGAAGCTCCACCAGTCAGGAATGTACTATAAATAAAGGTATTCCACAGGGATCTATCTTAGGACCTTTACTTTTCCTTATCTATGTGAACAGCGTTCAAGATCTCAGGCTTTCTGGTAAGATAGTCTTGTTTGCTGACGATACACTCCTGTTATATCCTGGGAAAGATGAGACAGCCATCCAAAGGACAGTAAATATGGATTTGAATAAATATTTGAGATGGCTGCGCCAGAGCAAACTCGTTATAAATGTCCTCAAAACTAAATACATTATGTTCCAACAAAAAAATAAACGCCCTATTAATCCATGCATTCAAATTGATGGAGTTCAACTGGAGAAGGTCGATTCAATAAAATACCTGGGATTGATTTTGGATGAAAAGATGTCCTGGACCCATCACATCAACTACATGAGGAAAAAAATTGCACCATTTATCGCAACACTAAGAAGATATGATTTCCTGGAAAAAGGCACTCAACTTCTAATTTTAAATGCGTTTATCTTATCTACCGTTAAATATGGAGCAGTCTTGTGGAGTCAAACATCTAAGCATAACATCGAGCTAATTGGGAGACTTGTCACTAAAGGCTGGTACTGAGTTCGAGTTCACGTGAAATTTTGACATTTCCCCATTATCTGACCATTCTTTCGAGCGAAAATTTTGACAACAGAGAAAAGCAGAGACACTGCTCATTCTTGACGGATAAAATGTCAAGCATTTCAATTTTCGATCGATTTTCTTATTGGAAAGACATTTGCACTGCTCCATTTTCAAATTGAAACACCAAATGTCACTTTTTCGCTCGAAAGAATGAACTGCACAAACTAAATTGGCGTGAAATGATTGACAACATGTTTTAGTGCCATCTATGTTTTCGAAGCGAAAGCACCTTCAAAGCAACTTTTCATGCTAAGAACTCAGTACCAAACTTGCTTATTTTCAAGCTAAATTTTCGCCGAAACAGATTTCACGTGAAATTTTGTATGAAAATTTCACGTGAAATCGAACTCAGTACTATGCTTAAGGCGATAAAGGTTATATTTAGGTTGCCGACCTTAACACCAACGGCCGATGTGTACACTCGATCAGGGTTGTGAACATCCAACAGATTATTAATCTTGAAAGAGGCAAAATAATTTACCAAATTATCAACAACGGACTAAAATGGCCAGATATTCCTCGAACTGTTGGAGAGTTGACTAGCAGAGAAACAAGATCAGCCAGCAACCTTTTAATTTGCAAACCAAGAACGGATAGATTAAAGCTAGATCCAATACAACAGGCTATAGCCTTCTACAATACATTGCCAGATCCGTTAAAGAACTCAACCAATATCATGAGATTCAAAGAAAACTTAAAATTGCACATAAAAACTAACAACGCACAATGATGAATAACACCAGAGTTTTTTCTATACTTTTCTCTGGACACAAGTCAATGAAGACAATAATAAGTCAATAAAAGTGAGTCTATCTTATTGATAAGAATTATGCTGTCCCTTATACCAACAAATTAGTTGTCTGGGAAGCACTATGAAAAACTTACTGGAGGGTAAAGATGGTGCACATGGACTGTGCACGCTGATAGAGTGATGGAGAGAGTGGAAGGAAGGAGAAAAAAAAAAAAAAAAAAAATAAGATCGATGAAATTGTTGGTGAAATGAATATTAGTAAAATTTGAAATGCTCTAAAAATCTTAAATCCATCCATAAGTTCGTAGTGAAGACTACACGAAGAAAATATATAAGTGAAGCTAATCACCTGTGTAATAACGTAATTCTATTGTTTTCAGCCATGCCTTCCTTCTTCCATATTTAGAAGCAATATGCATACTTCATAACTAAGTCATTTCAGTGAAAAATTCTTTCATCCAGACACCTTCAAATGTTTTGCTACGTGCATTAATGCCCAGCAGCGTTGCCACTTTGGTCCATTGGGACCATTTTTGGTCCCTTTTACACAAAGTTTTTAATTTTGGTCCTTTGGTCCCTTTCTTGGGAAAACCATCAGGTTTTGGTCCCGTTCGCATCTATCAGCAATTTACTTTGCTTTTCTTACCAAATCTACAAATGAAATCCCAAATCTCTGCTTTCATCGATAATATTGAACATTGTTTCATTTGAAATTAAAAAGAAGGGCTACATGCACAGCGTGCGCTTCTTCAAAGCAAAAACTCGATTGTATGTTTCACTTTAATTCGTTAGTATGCATGTCAACAAAGCATAAAAAAATATAAAACATGATTAATTTTCAGTGCACATATCTAACTTTCTGTTCCGTTCTATGCAGTTTATTGAATTAATTACAGAAAAGTGATATTTTCTTGAAGAAATGTTTGCCTAAAAAGATTTACATCATTTGATTCACTTCAGAAATACAAAAAATATTTATGCATATATGTATCTAGTTCCTGAATCAACATAGTAAAAAGTTTTATATTTTCGGTATTTTGATATGATATAATGACATATAATAATTGCATATAATGAGTAACTAACTCACTATTTAGGGTATATTGTGCTTGAAAAGTTAGTAAATTTTCTAATCAAATGAGCGTATGAACTAAAAATATGGCAAACGAAGACAATTTTGAAATTTTATTTAAATTGGGGTTTTAGTATTTATGTAAAAAAACAAAATTTTAGTTCTCAGAGCACATATCTAAAATTCCGTTACTTTCTTTGGGATTTAATTGAATTGCGTGTCAAAGGATTTATATTTTCTTGAAGAATTGTTTTAGTTTCAAAAAGTGCATTTTGATTTGTTTATGCCGCATAGAAATATTTCTGACGGATGGCTGATTGTACATATGGATGCCTCACTTGCCAAATCGATTAACTCCATTTTCTGATTTTATTAAATGTTACTATCAAAGCACTTAAGAAGCTCCTAACTGTATATATTCAAAACAAATTTCTCTAATAATAGGTATTAACACCACTAAATACTTATTATTAGAGAAATTTGTTTTGAATATATACAGTTAGGAGCTTCTTTAGTGCTTTGATAGTAAAAATTTAATGAAATTCAGAAAATGGAGTTAATCGATTTGGCAAGTGAGGCATCCATATAAGACTGCTCCTTTCTCGTAAGAGAGCTTTGAAACAAAAAGAAACCATTTATCTACAAAGATGCACATACATGGGTATCTACTTTATGTATAATATAATCGAAAAATGTTATATTTTCAGCATTTTGAAACGAAATTGGTTGGTCCCCTTTGGTCCTATTTTTCTAAAATCTTGGTCCCCAAATATTTTTTTTCGTGGCAACACTGATGCCCAGCCTGTCCCAACTAGCCTATCAAGTACTTCACACAATGTCCATTCTGAGAATCTGGGAATTTTTATCGACAACAACAACAACAATGACAACAAAGATTTTAAAATATAGATCCAAAGAACGTTCTTTTCAACATACAGAAGTACGTACTCTGTTCTCCTTCGCATCGCATCCGTACTTCAGACTTGACTCATCATTTGTTCATTAACTCGCAACGTTGATTTTTTCCTATGACATTAATATGCCCCAAACTCTGAAAACACATGAAATGTATGAAGCGCCGCCACTGGTCTATGGAATGCCGACTCGACTCCATCATCATCGCTAGACCGTATTCAATGCGTTTTTGTTTAGCAACAAAACCTGAAAGACTTGGTGTGCGTATGCGTAACAGCTGGCTCACTCTATCATACACATGCTCACGTTCGTACACAATTTCACGAACGAAGGGGACTTTGGCCATGGTTGCATGAATCGGGGATACACAAACGTCACTACACTGGCCGTTGAAAGTTATGGATCCGATTCACTAATATCCAAAAAATATTTCGTTTCTGGTTCATCATGTATTAAACTCATTCTATATGCTAATCTATGCCCTCAAAAATCAGATTCATGCCCTAAATATTATGATTTATTCACTCAAAATAATTTCTTCAAAATTACATATGCATTTATACTGTTGGCATTGTCCAAAAATTACATTTGGTTTAGAATAGCTATTTCGAAATGCATGAAAACATGCTTTTTGCCGAGTTTTCGATCCTAAAGTATTACTTGCTGCTGTACCATCTGTAGATTCATCCACTGTAATATCTTGAGGTCGTTTCACGACCCACCAGCAGATACATATTTTTCATTCCATTTTCATATGGTATTCACAGGCGTGTGTTTGTGCTTTTATTCATGGCGCCGCCAGTTGTACACACTTTTGCACTACACATCCGCAAAATATCCAGCTGCGTTGTTGGGTGGCAGAAAAGGGATGCCATTCTCTGAATTTTAAAAAAAAAATATTTTAAAAAAAAAATATTGTGGATCGCATACTTGGTGAATGTAGCTCACGCAACAATCTGAATTAAGATTTTTAAAACTAAGCAAATTTCTAAAGGAAGCATGGCGTAAACCAAATTATTGTAATTAATTGACAGCTTCAAATGATAAGTAGTATAAAGATATTATTTACACTGAAACAAATGTCCGTTAATATATATTTTATGGTCTGCATGAGTAAAGAAGTAGATAAAACTTAGTTTAGGATCACGTCATCTATCAAATTCAATGGAAGTTTGAGCTAACATGAATGGTAGATATTTCATAAAATTATCGAAATCTTTCACAAATTTAGACATATTAATCGAACAAATTCGAAATTTATTATTATATACGGGAGCCCATCTCATCGTCTATTTCATTCAAACATTCAAATACACAAGGTTGTACACATTCATCGTCGTACGCCGTAAACTCGTACACATTCGCTTCTGATTGGTCCATAGCATCGTAGTAGTAGTATTTTCCCTGTACTTATTTGTACACACGAATACAAATCGTTCTTTGACGGCCATATTCGACGTTTGTTCGTGCGCGATCGGTAGCCACAGTAGATTTTCTGTGACAAAAGTGCAACTATTCGTTCCGAGGACGGGTGTTTCACGAAGTCGAAGTTTTTCCATTGAATTTCTGGTGTGTTTTATCTGTTTGATATTTTCGATTTGCACGGGAATATCTCGTGAAGGGTTTAAAGTCAATTTTCAAACGTTAATTTGTTCGATTAAATCGCAAAGTTTGACACAAGTGTTTCGTATGTACGAAAATGGATTTATAGACGAAGAAGAAAAGACGGAGCATTCCAAACGCCAAAGGTACGTGCTCTCCCGACCATTTGTGTTTTGCAAACTCGTAAAATATGGCTGCCACTTGGGCTAGAAAAATCAATAAAACGAAAACGTTCGTTTGCGGATTTCTCTTGTTTAATGTGTCTGGATTATTTGTTATTCATAGAGTTTGGTTTTGTGTTGAAAAATAAATATGGCTGTGAATGCTGGAAAGACAATTGTTTATTAGGCCGCGAGGCTTTCATAATCATATAAGCTGTGCCTGAAAATTTTCACGTAGTGCTCGAGTGAAACTTGCGTTCCAATTCGATTCCCATGGTCGAAGCATAAAACTGTTAGTGCCTTGTCTATGGCTGGAGTCTATTCATACGAGTGTAGCTCGGTGAAAGACCTAAAGCCGGCAATTGACGGTTATTTTCATAGTATCTTTCAGATATAAATGTAACCAACTATTCAAGTGAATTTTAGTTAATAGAGTGGCTATCATTTGCTCACTGGAAAATGTTTAGTTCCATAAATGTTAATGGAACTTCACTGAATAATAAAAGCAAGCTATAAGCACATCTTAAATTGAACATCTGCCAATTTAAAACTGAAATGCTTAAAAGCTCTGCATCCCTAATGCATTTCCTTCCTGATATCTCCACAATAAGTAAGCAATCCTTGTAAACCATTCATTCAATTTACCTACCACATTTTCATTCATTTTTTTTCACGAGGCAAGACAATGCAGACTCGGAGGTCCACGAAATCACCAGACGTGACGCTATATGGACGTCGTTGCCGCCACCGCCAACAACAACAATACAACATTAGTAGGAATTCCCAGAAACGCTTAGCACCCTCGTCATAGAAAAAATATCGGAAAAAACCGTCCGTCGCTGAGTACATAATCCCTAGCGCAGCTGATTGCAAACCCCTGGTCCATAGTCAATAGCTTATAGAATGGAATGCAGTCTGTCCATTCGATTGATCTTGAACCGAACTATTTCTCGGAAGGAACCTTTTTTCCATTCTCATTCTTCTTGCTGTTGTATCTCTGTTTCTTATCGGCCGGCGGCACGGCGGTGAAGTTGTCTTTTCTTCTTGGCTCGTCCGCTCTAATGGGATGCGAGACTACATGGTTGTTTTTTATGCACTCGAAATCGACCAAGAAAGATTCCCGGGTCTCTAAACACCATCCTTCTCAAGTTTCCATTTGTTCGTTCTTATTCGATTCGTTCACAACAACGTGAGGTCTGAAAAGAACTCAGTTGATTTTTTTTCTGCCTCAGCCTTATTCCATTGATGCCTTTTTTTGTTTATTTCATGCACTCAGCTCGGAGCTGGTCTGACTGCATTCCATTCTAACTTTCTCACAGTCATCGGATAGGTTGCCCAAGACGTCTACGGCGATGGTGGCAGAGGTTCAGTTTATCAGGGTTTGGGTATGGGGCCGTGGGACGCGAGAGCCGAAGAATAGAATGCGGCTGCTCCGCTCTACTCTAAAGAAGTCGTACTCGGGCTTGTAGCGCTTAATGATGAAGTAAGAAGGGCTCCAAAGTCCATAAGTGCATTGGCGGACTGAGTGTGGGGTCTTTTTGTACTTCATGATCTCCCGCCCGGTCTGTGCGCCCCTTGTGGGCTTCTCCCTCGTTGTTGCCGTCGTCGTCTTCTTCGCCATATTCATTTCAGTCATAGCTCGAGTAGCTCTTGGTACTAATGTTCGAGTACAAGTACCACAAAAGTACCAGCAGTGCAACCAACGACTTCAGAGCAAATGCAGCCCGAATAACTAGGCTCCCGGATCCCGTAGAGTCGACGGGAAAGCGTTATGCTGCTTGATATGCGGCCGTATTCTGCTTCGACAGCGGCCCCATAAATCTTTGACTCGATACCAATTTCGTCGTCGTGCAAGCGAACATTGCACTTAGACGAACATATTTCATGGAAATGCAACTCAACTGCATTCTACGTGTTCTTGTATGTTGCCACATAAATGCGATAGGTTCTATGCTCCATACTGCAAGTCCGGGTGAATGAATACAAGGTTGAATAAAATGTCGGAAAGATTGAGATTGGTAGATTTTGTGGTCTTTGGATAGGTGTCTTTGTTAGAAGTTTAAAGCTCTCATTGTTGACTATGGTAATTGGGGATGAAATTAAATTCATTTTAAATTAAGTCAAACTATAAAAAAAAAACTATGATTTGCAGTTTAACCATTATTGTATACTAACAATACTGGATATAAAGAGAATTGAAACAGTGGAATGGTTTCAATCTCAGTCCTAAATCGATCCGGCCCAATGCTAGCCCATTATTTTACAATTGACTCTGATAAATCAACCAAAATGTAGGGGGAATACTGGAAATTAAAGATGCATTCTACTTTTCTTTCAAAAAAACTCACCTGGTAAATTGAGATCCTCCATTTTGAACGAATGGATTATTCGACGAGCGTTTTGATGGCAGATGCTTGAAAAAAGTCTCCGCACCACCCATACTACGACACTTTTCAGACTGCTTTATTGGTTAGCTACCAATCTACTACTAATCCTACGGCAGGCTAATCTTGCTGCTATGAGTCTTCATTGTATTTCGGTATGGGCTAGAACAGAGTTTGGGCATGCTAGAATTTGATCCGAGTTTTCCACCTAGCAGACATCGAACTATGGACTTAAAGTTTCAACTTATATTCCCGTTAGGGATGAAATTGGGTGTCACTCTCGAGAGTGGGCTCATCTATGTGCATACCGATGGTTCAAATCTTAACAATAAAGTCGGCATGGTATATACCCTACGCAATCTGAGGCTGTCGATTCGTCTCCCGGACCATTGTAGCTTCTTTAAGACGAAGGTGATGGCTATTTTTTTGGGTAATCGACTGGTTTATGTGTAACCAAAGATTCGAAATTAATATTGGTCTTTTCAGACAGTCAACTGGATCAATCCCCCTGCTGATCCCGCCGTTTACCTCTTAAAGAGATGTCGAGATATTTGGCAGTGCTGTTGATTTGGGTATGTGGACATAAGGGGTATTCGGAGCAACTGTGTGGCCGTCGCACTAGCAAGGGTTCACATGTTTTTTCTCTATAGGAATTAACATGTCCTTAGCCGAAAAATCATCCCGTTCGATCGCAAGACAGTCCTGATCTTTGTTGTCAAATTGTTACCCGAAGTGTCTTTCGCCGTGCTGTGACCATCTTCACGGGCGATTTTCTCATAGGGAGGCACGCATGAGTTGGGCGTTGGGTTCAACGATTTGAAAGGAAGCCATCTTTACACTGCCAGGCTTTGGCGTATTCCTGACTGATTTATCCTTCATTGATTTAAAGGGGATAGTGCAGTTTACAAAAGAAAGATAACATCATCAAAATGAAAATATCATTAGTCTTTCTTTACAAATTTAGCGTATATTTTCTATCTAATCTGTTATTTGCGTCAATATAATTCGTATTCGCTACCTTGAAATATCGAATTCGCATTATATATGAAATACCGCTTTGCGTTTCTTCAATGGAGGACAAAGAAGAGATGTGGCGTGCAATCCACATTGTTAATACGAATGTATTTGTAAGACCGCAGATTGTGCTAAATCGCCTTCAATCCTAACAAGTTAAATCGATCGCCTTTGTTATATCGAGATAATTTAGAGCGATAACTAAAATATCTTTATGTTCTAATTTTTATGTTATAGATTAAGCTTATCGTACAAGGTCAATTTTTGTTTTACAAGGATTATACAAAAGGCGATTATTTGCTGTGAGTCACCATGGTCTGAATATAACGCCCTTTTGAAGTCTACAGTCCTTCAATTTCTTAATGTTGGTTCACTATACCACATTTCTACGAATTATAGCCTACCCGCCATTACCAAGATCAACCATAACTAGTCGTTTTCATCTTATTCCAATCCTGGCCTTATTCTTACTCACAATAAGTTCTTTTTTTTGCTTCTATTTGGTGTGAAATATTTGCTTTTATGGCCCTTATGGTTCTCGTTATTTCATTGTAGGCTCAAACATCATGCCTTCTTTCACACAAGAAATATGTACATGCTGTGCTTGAGCCTCTTTTATCTTTTCTTGTTTTGCTGTGAATCTTGCACTGTTCATATCTTCTTTTTCATATTCGTTTTTGTTCACAAACTACACTACGGCTAAGAAGCATGATTCTATAATGCGGCATCGTTTCTTCTCTTCCCTTCCCTTCTCTATTTCTACGAAAATTCTCTAAGCGCCAGGTCCATTGGCTTGTTGGTGGTGAGACTGCATTCCATTTGAAACGATTAACAGTTCCCATGACCATCGCACGGGATCGATGAGAAGCAAATACAACCCAAGCCAATTGGATAATGACCATAAATCGAAAATTAATCTTGGGATTGAGGGAGCGGATTTAAGATTAATCTATGGCTGTAATTTTCTGTGCGTAGAAGCATGCTTTGAGGCGCAGCACTAAAACCAGCGTTAGTTTGAAATTGGGTGTGAGAAAAGTTCTTGTTACTTCCGAAAAATCAATTTGGTCTGGCGAACATATATAATTTCTATAAATGCTAAAATTGTGTGTAATTGTTTTAAATTAGTACGTGCACTATGAGGTCTGATGGCTGATATCTTCTTGTTTGGTTGATTTTGTGTTGTTATCAAATTGGCAGGAAGTTTGGTTCGCATATGATAACCGAGGGCTGAGGCATTTATGGACTTATGTTGGATGGCATTACGTATATTGTTTATAAGTCGGTCTTTCGCGACTTTCTGCTTTCTATTGTTGATAGCGTATTGTGAATTCGAGTTTCTAATATCCATACGAAGCTAGTGCTATAGGAGAGGTTGGGAAACTGTCTGGCAAGGCTCTGCGGTCACTGATATCAGTCTGGAATGTAATTATAAATGCGAGTAAAGTATTTGACCACTTTGTTTTGTGCAAGGGATCAACGTATGAATAGATAAATATTTTGTTTATAATTTTAGGCTTCGTCAACCAATAAATTTTTCGTTAACTTTTTTTTTATTACGTAAAAGATACTTTTTCTTCCTTGATGTATGTACGATTGCTTCTTAGAATGTCTCATCAATTCATAGAAAATTGACCTAACCTCTATTAATGTTATTCACTTGGAAGTATCTATTTGCTTGATTGACTCTGTTGAAAATCTGGGACTGTCCTATCAGCTTCGAATATGATGTATTGACGACAATTGTTTACAAGCTTCGTGCTGATTGTGATTTTATGGAGGCAACGTCCAGATTTCATAAACATATACATTCATCTTCTAGCAATTGAAATAATGAATCATGGTCTGGACTTTCAGGAAAAATGTTATTTAGAAATCGTTGCAAAAGTTTATACTTGAATCACGAACATAGTATATTCTCAGTGGGAAAATGGGAGTAGTCATATGTGGTAGACGGTTTCGATTGTAGGGAATATTTGACCAATGTCTAAAATTAGTAGTGATTCGTTTAAAGTACTTTTTGCACAGATTACTGTGGTTCGTAAGGACTACAATGTTTTGGTTAGTATGGGTGTATGGGGTGTGTCTCCTTATATTCACAAAAATGATCTTCAACACTGATGAAATGACCAGATCAGTGTCATGGCTATCATTTGGGTAAGTAATAAATCAATAAAAATCACGCAAATAGGTTTTGTTTAGTGTGATTAGTGTTTTGATAAATTGATTGTTTTGCAAAGTCTTTTTATTAAAAAAACACAAATAAAGCTGGTATTTATTTCATAAATGTATATACTCCTATATAGACTTAACGCTTTAGAAAAAGGCTGAAAAAATGTTCGAAGAACGCGATACCCTTTCTACAACAATATTTGTTTTCCAATACCTACTAACATTATATTCGTGTATTTTTATTATGATATAATCTAACTCGTATAAAAATGTTCGGGTGTTAAATCCATCTATCCTTTCAAGTTAGTAGCACCAGATCTAGAGCGACTTCATCACATTGCAGCTTTTATAAATCTTAAAAAGATTAAGAAAATCTTGTTCTATGAGGTCTTTGTAACGTGAGTGAGAGTTGCAAAGCTCTTCAGATACTTCAGGAAATCCGAAGAACGCCAACAAAAATATCTCAAAGTTCTCTTTAAAAAGGGTGTACTTTGCAGCTTTGAAAAAGTTTTCTGTATCAACAATTCGATTCAAAATCTTTCGTACATACATTTCAGTAATTTCCGCTTGACTTTTTGGCTCTTTCATTGTCAACCCTCTCTCGGAAAAATCAACTTTCATTAATTAGATTTTCGAAAATATAAAAATAAATAATAATGAAACTATCTTTCTACATATACTGTATTTTTAGGCACTGGTAAAATCCGATTCCAAATAGCAAAATAAACGCTTTGTGGCAACTTGAATCAGACTGTTCGCGTAGCAATTTATTTCTACGTGGCTTGTTCATATAAAACAAGATACAACGACAGAAACACAAACATTTGCATATTCGCATTCGCAGAATAAGAAAATTGGTTTATTTGCATGTGTGAACTTTCACGTTTCGTGTGAATGTTTCCAATTTCTTACACTGTACATAATAAATTAGCATTGTGACACGGAGAAATGACTTCATTTGTTGTTTTAGATTTATATTAGCATGGAAAAATTCAGATATATAGATTGCGCTTTGTGCTGCGAAAAAATATAAGCATTTTTCAATACTATGCTTCGATCGAGGAGAACAAAAACAAACAGGAATCCCACAAACATTTCAACCATTTATTTTCATATTTTATTTTTCTTTAAGCTCCTAAATAATACTCCTATTTAAAATTCAGTGGGAAAAATGTGAAAACACTTTTTGTGTCCAGGTTTCCCTCCGTTATGCTTCGATGAAGCACTTCAAGCCTCGCTCGAATATTCGGCGGAAACGAACCCGCAAAAGACAACAAAAACGTGAGAATATCAACATAAGCGTTGAATTGAAAGGCTTATGCGCGAGGTTCGAATTTGCATACAATTCAACATGGAATGATGTCATTCATCCAAATACGTACTAATTTCATTTTAATTGCGTTTCTACACTCAGCAAAGTGAATATCTTATTTTGGCAGCTACTGAGTAGTCAAAAAACATATTGCGTTGAATTTTTAGTTCTTTGTGTCAAGCTAAGGCTGTCCTTGTAGTCGAAGGAAATGTCGAAAGAGGATTTTAGGTCAATTGTATTGTGAAAAATCGGGTTCAACGTGATAACAGTAGCGAACAATGGGAATATAACAAAGCTATCAAAGCCATATAAAATGTAATAAACTGGTTTATTTGTAACTAAATAGCAATAAATTAGGCTATATGAAATATATTTCTAGGAAAGTAGGTCTCTTGAAAAGATAAAAGTTCAAGTACGGATATCACTGAAATTTCGAGTATCTTATAGCAATTTGATAAAAACAACAATTTACAAAATGCAAGAAAATGCGCACATATACTCTGTAAGCATCTCTACAAAAATTCAAGTGTATTCTACGTCTCTTTGACCTCATATTACAGGCCATCAGGACTTTGACTGAACTTAAGTCAGTTACTTCCATGATTAAAATCTTCAAAGTTCAATAGTAGATCAAAGATACCGATGATTTTCTTTGTGTATTATCTTATCTATTTTGACGCCTATCGATATTATTGTTGAAATTGAAAGATTATCGTTTATTTACGTAGTACATACTGTCATCTGTAAAAATTTTGAAATTACCAATAAAATGATGAATATTTAAAATGACAATTCAAAATGTGCAATATATTTGCAGAATGAAATCATCGGTAAACCAATCAATATTGCTGCAAGTAGTGAATGATAAGTTTACTGGACGTCATTGCAGTACAAATGTTGACAAAAATTGATACTGCTGCTGGCATGCGTTTAATCGCTTTAAAATGTACTATGATGAATTGCATCAATTTATTGCGGATCATATCCGTTCTGAATTATGGAAAGAGGTTCAATATATCAAGGGATATAAGCGGATTTTATAGAGTTTATATCGTATCGTATCCATTCATTAAATGATGTAACCATTTTTATAAAAAAAAACTAATACATTAGCTTATATGAATTTGTTATCATCAGGGTGGAGTTGGTGACAATTATCAATTTTCAAGCCACAAGATAAACTAAAAATAAATACTGATATTATACTGTCACAATTTGATCTTTTGAACAAATAAAGCCTTTTAATTTTGTGAAGAAACAATTTACGCATTTCAAGAGTCGTTTATCTTTTGTAATATTATCTTCAGTAGGCTACTAGGGCGGTTTTATTTTTAGTTAGCTTATCACTACATTTGCAAATTTTCGTTAATGTTACTCCTGAAAACCCTCTATAGATAATAATTTAACTGTCCATGTGCAAGAATCCAGGCATCTTCTTTAAATCATAGGATCTATGAATCCTGTGTAGTTTTCACAACACAAAGCAACCAGCCGTATTTGCGTCTCAAGTCTCTGAAGTCTAGCATTGATCTTCAAATCAAAACTATATTTACTTGTTGGACATAAACTTTTTTTTTAACACAAACTTTGCTATTTTGGTCTTTTGTTCGACTTCCTATCGTGTAGAAAGTCAGGGTCCGGGTTGCACACTGTTAATGAAACAATTTAACAATCATTTGCTATACTCTCTATGGGCTTACTCTTATCAGTTTACCATAGATTTTTCTAAGCTAATAATTTTTATTTGAAAAACCACATCCAAGAATACAAAATCGTACTAGCTTCATTGGCAACCATTCCAACCACACGCGCCTAGTATTTCATCTACCATCACCGTAACATTGTATTTATCTGAATCTAATGCCCGATTTATACATTGGAACGAGCGTCTCGGGTACAAGAGTAAACAAGACTCAACAAGACATTGGACGAGACTCAACAAGACATAGGGTGTATTGTTTACTTAGGATATTGCACCGTACAACACGGACCATACACCATGCACCTTTCATAGGGTGAATTGTTTACTTAGGATATTGCACTTTGCATTTTTCGACAGTTGTGAGCTGTTTTGTTCAGTTCAGTGAACGATGACTGAAGTACGGGCTGTGGCTATTGCAACTGCCTGGTGTGCGTTGAGTTATTTCAATCTGGGACACGCAAACACATGTTTGAAGTCCCGGCGAAAAATTCGAAAATTTAAATGAGCACATGCTACCCTCTCGAATCCCTTTGACTTGATGCATAAAACCGACTTCGCTTCCAGCGGCTTCGAACTCGGACGAGACGGTCATAAACACTCAGGCACAGCAGTAAAAGGATCATTATCCCTTCGTAAAACAAACAAGAGCCGACGAGCAAACCATTTACACACGCGTGCTTGCCATGAAAAACACAGCCGAGACTAGACAAGGAGACCGTTTACACACTCACCTTGTCTTCATTTGGCATTACTCGGCGAGCATGTAATTCCGGCTTAATAGATTTTCACGCGAGTGTAGGTCGAATTCTAAATGGTTTGTAGGTGGGCGATCTTTGTGTAAATTAGAATTCATCGTGACATTTATCTATACCATATGTAGCGAGTGGATCATTAATTGATCGTTTCATTTTAATCTTTTTCAGTAAGGTTTTTTTTTCTATGTTCGTTTTTCTCATCCCACAAACGTTTGTGTGCGCAGTACACTGTAATCATATAAATTATCGATATGTCTACTTCATTTCCTGATCTCTTGTACAAAAGCCAGCATCCAACGCATCATCGGTTGCATTTGTTGTAGAGATTGCATGTTGTAGCAGAGTTTTTGAGCTCGAGGAATATATCTAAATCTGTAAGTTCATTTCCGGACTGTGTATAAATGTAAGATTTAATCGTAGACTCTAGTACTAGTTCTATTTCGGTTTTCTTATCTACGGTCTTCGTGTTTATTGAACATACGCCGGTCACGGCTTATTAGATATATTTGTCATAACATTAGCTTGAAAATATCTGGAAAATAACCTATTTCCAAACTTATGATTTCTTGAATGAATAACAGTCCATATGCACAACAAGTACGTGTGCATGTCGTGTAAACAACAATACAATCACAAGAAAGAATGCATCCTGTATATTGCAAAGATAAAAAAAAAGATAAACACGAACAGGAAGTCTTGGAAATTTGATATACGCTGGATAGACACAAGGGTCGTTTTTCGATCCCATATTTTTTCATGAATGAACGGAAGTTGTGTTGTAGTGTTCGTTTCTAACTTTGAGGAAGTGATAACACGATTGATTCTCTGTTGGCAGGTTGGCTCTGAATGACTCGATACATGAATGAAAATTGTAAAGAGCATATGTTTAAATACTAGGTCATTGCAGCTGCAGATTAATTTCTTAGCTGTACATCGTTCTGATCATATAGTACTACTCGTCATGCTTTCTGCTTCTAATTTTGGATAAGCCGCATGAAATTGGAAGTTTTTTTACGAGCGAATCATTTTAAATTCGAGAGGATGTTCGACTGTATGGTTTTCCTGCCACTGTTTTCGAGAACATAGTCTTTAAGACTATATAAAAACTTTTTTGGTGAGACAAAAGAAAGCTCATTTTCTGGCATTTTCCAACATATTAGTCACCATTTCGGTCTATGCTGCTGCCATTTCGGCTCGCATATTGTTTTTGAGTTTTTTCATTGCATTTGCTTTGTTGGTATACAGTTTACTCTTCAAATATTTCCACAAGAAGTCCGGTTTAATCAAATCCGAAGATCTTGGTGGCCAATCAATATCGCCGACGCAAAAAGACCATTGTTAGGCGCGCAATGTGGCATGTTGCATCATCTTTTTGGAAATATGTAGTAGTCTTTTAACCCTTTTTCACGCATTTTTCGTAACGCAAAGTGTGCCAACATCCATCCATTGACAGTCTCATAAGTTCTAAAAAAGAATGACACAATTATGGCTCAGAAGCAAATATTGGCCAGAAAAGACACTTTCTCAACGTGCAATGGTGTTTCGCAAATTTTGTAAAGATAATCGGTACTCCAAAAGCGATAATAGGCATGTTTATTTTTTGTTTTGCTCCCCCTATCCATAACAGAACAATGCTTTCCAGAACAGACGCATTGAAACAACAAGTCCTGTCCCAGTGAATTTAATGGGACAGGAGTTGTTGTTTCCAATGCGTCTTCTATATTTTAAACATTATTTTGACCTTTTTTATTTGCAAAAATAATGATTTCTAAAGCTGCTGCAGCTGATCTGCGGGAGGTTGCTCTAAAAAAAGTATATTGTTTTGAGCACGATATCTCTGGATGTGATCAAATGAAAAAAACAAAAAAGGAGTTCGTTTATCTATAGTATTATTCTAGTGATTAATCCAAGTAATAAGAAAAATATAAATTTTGAACAAAATCACGGCTGTTCAACAACAAAAAAATCGATTTTCGATCAAATGTTTGGCCTTAAATTGGTTTTAAATTGTTTATAAATTTGAAAATATTTATCGGCGAGGAAAAAACTTTGAAATTTGACTGATTTGACGTTTCCAAAATGCGTTCGATGACGCCAATCGATTGAGAATTTTCAGTTATTCAATAGTTTCATTGTCCAAATAGACATGGCGCCCCCTGTACCTCGAACGAAGAACTGCTTGGACTCGAAATCCTTTTAGACTCTTTTAGTCTAGACACATAAATTTTTGAAAAAAGGTCGCATTGATTCACATTACAATGATAAAGAAAATCAGTCTTACTAAAATTTGTCTTAAAAGTATTGAAACCTAACTTCTGGAGCTTCTAGAGCACTTTTTTTAAAGTTAAATATCGTGTCTTAAAAAAAAAGTCGATTATATTCAAAGAATTACATTCTACGTCAGCGACATTCTAAGGCCTGGCAACTATCACTAGTAAGTACTGCCTTGTTTACGATTCTCGAAAGAACGCTCTACAAACAACCACAGATTCTTACCTGTAGAAAAAGCGTCACGTGATAAAAAAAACTGGTTGCTTCTCATACATATGAAACGTATAGTTACAAGCTACCCATTCTAATCTCATGGCCACGCGACGCCAACACAGTGACTCATACCGGAAGTAATTAAATCTAATTTTACTATCTCTATCCTAACCCCTGTAAACAATCAACAAGATCGTCTAAGAAAAAAGCTCTGCGAACGAGGAAAAACAATTCAGTGGAAATTTTGTGGCTGTTGTGCTCATGCTAAGCGTCACCTACAAATCCCTCATTTTGTTCACAAACACCACCACCACCACTTATTTGTCTTTGATTTGTTGATAATTTTTCCACTTGTACAGTATAGTCTAGAATAGAGTAGTTGTTGCCAGTAGTGTGTTATTGATATTGATTTCAACTTGCTATCGGCGAAAAAACTTGCGATAGTACATTTGCCGAGACGTGTGCCGGTGAAAACAATCTTTGATAAATCGATATTTATTGGTATACGCACTTGTTTCTTATCGTTAGTATATATTAAATGTGCTAAAGCCGCAATCTACTCAGTATTAGTTTTATTTATTGTTGGTCTTTCGATTTCCTGAATCTCATCAACAGACCCAAGTCAAAAATAGTCAAGTGATACTGTTTGTTGTCAGTGGTGTGCATATTTACTTTCTCTTGATTTTTCCAAAGACTGTTTTATATATTTCAAAGATAAAAAGTTGTTCGTGTTCTATTCGATTTCACGTGTTTATATTGGAACACAGGTAAATAAATGATTTCCTTCATAACATAATCCATGCCTGTCGTTTGATTCTATAAAAAAAAAACAAATCTGATATGTGAATTGAAACGTGTTTAAAAGAGCAAGTCAACATTTAAATGCCTATTTGGATTATAATTAAAATTTGCCACGTTAAGAAAATCAGCACAGTTTTCAATTAAGCTCATCGATTGTTTTTCGATAAGTCGTTTTCTTTCGAGATAAGTTAAAGAAAAAAATTATCATTGCCACGGGTTTACCCAGCGAACTGCAATATTATGCCATCAAAAGCTTGGTCGGATATACCTGATTTCCTTAACTACAGTTAATATATTATCCAAATGAATTTTGAAATATTGAAATATGTTTTCTAATAATTCCATGAGTCCACTGAATTTCTATCTGTAGATAGAGCAAAAATATTAAAAATGTCAATTTTCTTATCAATGCTCTTACTATCAACCTGTTCAAATTTCTATTGAAAATGCGTCTAAATTCCAATAACGATAAGGTTTTTTTTTGAAAATCAACAAACTTGAAATGTAGGCACCTGATAAAGTGCAATGACGTAGTTTTTTTCTTTTTTTGAACGCGTCAAAGGCATGAATATATTCACGCCTTAAGCTCATTTATTTAATTAATGGGGAAAATGTACCTCTAAATAACTAGCCCAGCGAATCACACACAGAAAATATATATTTGATCTGTTTGTTTCTGTTGGATAAAATATTGCATTGTTTCGTATTATGGTCATGCCGTATAAAATTATCCATTGCTTATTATAAGCATTCCATCACGTTCACTTTGTGGTGACTTCAACTCTCGATCAAATGATTTCATTAGCTTTCAAATTAATCATACAGCTCGGAAAATGCGATAATGCATCATAGTTGTAACCAATCCATCCTAGGAAAGCTATCGCTTGAGCTAGAAATATTAGTATCATTATCAATTACGAAATTGTTATGTCGCTATAACTTGTTCTGCAAGTTATCTCAGTACATTATATCGTTCAAATCGGTTTTTTGCCCCCGGGATCCTTTTTTTGCGAATTTTATCTTCAATTTTTAAGTACGCTTTATAAATTTTATATTTAATACAGAACTTTTGTTTGAAAAACGTAACTCATAGATATTTTCTCTTTATATTACAGATTTTTAACATCACTGAAGCACTACCTTCATCAATCGTTTCACGTAGTTTTTGCATTTATTTGTCCGAATCCTTTGATTACTTGCTGGACACAAAAGAAAATGTTGACTCAGAATTTGCCACAATTGGAAATTTTCCACGATGTAACCGACAATAAAACGGCGGATACTTCGCCGGCTATTTCGTACAAGGATAATCTGAGAATGCCTCTACCGCCACCGATACTAAATGCCGAAAGTGAACGTTTGAAGACATTCGAAGGACGATGGCCATTGTCGTGGATGGATATGAAACTTCTGGCTCAGACCGGAATGTATTATACCGGTGTCGACGATACGGTCAAGTGTAATTTCTGTGGTGTTGAAATCGGACGGTGGGAAGAAACTGATCATCCGGTAACTGAACATATGCGATGGTCTCCCAATTGCCCGTTAATGCGACGTCGACATACAGCCAATATTCCTGTAGATGATGCCGCTTTGGATCGAATCCTGCCACCGGCTACCTACGATGTTTGTGGTGGAACGGAGATTTTAGATATCCGGCCGCAAGCTTTAGCCGAAGACTCCATTCCAACGGCTACAACGCAGTCAATGCAGCCACATCTATTCCCGGATCATCCCGAGTATGCTGTCGAGACCGCTCGACTTCGATCGTTCACTGAATGGCCCAGGACGATGAAGCAAAAGCCAAAACAACTCGCCGAAGCTGGATTTTTCTATACCGGCATTGGTGATCGCGTAAAGTGCTACAGCTGTGGCGGTGGTTTAAAGGACTGGGACGAATCCGACGACCCATGGGAACAGCATGCACTGTGGCTAGGGAACTGTCATTACTTGAAGCTTGTAAAAACGCAGAAATACATCGATTCCGTACTCGCAAAGTTCAAGTCGAGCAAAGACAATGAATGCAAGGTGGAAAGCAAGAGTACGCCAAGTACAAATGGCGTGTCCAGCGATGATGAGCCGTCACAGGAGTTGGAGGCAGCTGTTGATGATGAATTGGTCTCCAATGAATCTGGAAGAAAATCCGATAGCTTTAAACTGGCCGAAAAGAGTCGCCAGAGTCATGAGAAGAAATCTATTCCCGACGAGAAAGTCTGTAAAATCTGTTATGTTAACGAATACAATACTGCGTTTTTGCCCTGTGGCCATGTGGTTGCGTGTGTGAAATGTGCTTCATCCGTTACAAAGTGTCCAATGTGTCGGCAACCTTTTTCGAACGTTATGCGAGTGTATTTTTCTTAATTGGAACTCTAATAAAACTGAAATCGCTGCTCTTAGTGCTTTGTATCATAACAATACAATTAAACATATGTTTTAGATTCACTAGAAGTTTATTAATAAGAAACTGTATTAGGATGTAGCGCCCGTACTTGGTAGCAAAATAATATTGTGATCATTGAATTATTTCCAGTCTGTCTCGCTAGACACCTGAGGCACTAAATTCGAAGAAATGGAGATTTTTTTACTAAGCTTGATCCAAGTGCGGGCGCTAAAATTTGTAAAACAAAACAATAGGATATGTATGTAATTCAAGTATTTATTACAAACCGAAATTTAAATTTAATTGAGAACAGCAGTTTTAATAAAAAATCATTATTGAGTTTTATGTGAAATTGATCGTGTTTTATTTCAAGGTATATTTTGTTCAAGAATCATGTACTGCATTCGACGCATAAAAGTGATATTAAGCTACCGAACAAAATGATTTGTGGTATACTACCAGATTCTGTGCAATACATAAGTAAGTAAAATATTGGGGAAATAATGAGATAATCTTAGAATTTTTCAAAGATTGACTGTCAGTACTTAGCATTTTATTCTTAAGAAGCAGTATAATAGGGGGGTCAAAAAATGTAAACGCCTTTACATCATTGAGATGCAATGTACATCCCGCATCGTCTTTTAGATCAGATCCTATTTCTGCAGAGTGACTGTCTGGAGAAATGATTGCCAACATGATGTGCTGGTTTATGTCTTAGACAGTCCCCCGTCTAGTACTTTCCTGATTCTGGATAAATTACTTAGTACCCCGCAAAGATCCATCTCGAATTTAGCAGTTATCTAAGCTGAATTCAATATGAACGGGCATGGATAGAATAATTAATATATCAGATTTTAAGGAGTCAAGAAATGCATACATAACATAAAGCATTTCAGACTGCGTAGATATGAGAACTGTTGTTCCATAAAAATGAAGTAGAAATGCATCCGCAGGAACCGAAGATTAACAACACAATTTTAACAACAATTAACAACACAAAAATTAATTACTGTAGAAGCTTCGGAGGGTACTTTTGGTCGAACGAAGTCTTAACAGAATTCCAGCTTCAAACAAACATGTAAAAACATTTTAAATCTTCTGAAGGGAGATACTCAAATCTGCAGAATAGGGTTATCACATAGCCGGGCCAGTTCGATCCACAGATGCCATTTTGAAATCCCAATACGTTAAAAAAAGACTGCCAAATATGTGATGAACAGCTATTAACGTGGCAAAAAAGAATTCAATGGGTGGCCTACAAATGGCAGTGAAGGATTCTAGTCGGGATTAGTCGGGACACACCCAACAGATGCTGGTGGTTCGCTGTGCGAGCTCTACGCATCTGTGATGTGCTACTAGAAACTTCCTCAAAAACATAAGGGCCGCTACGTGTCATCCATCGAATCACACTATTACTCTTAGCAGTTCATGCGTAATAAAATTTAAACAATCATGTAAAGTTACTGGATGAAGTCATGCGACCCTTAAAATTTGAGATTTCATTCATAAGATTTCTTATCATAAGGCTATTTGATAAAAACAGCGTTTTTTTCGTACATATGTAGCAAGCGCCAAATTCGTATGAAGCAAAATAATCGAAGCAATGACATGATGCTCAGCAATCGATTGCGTATTATTGTTCTAAACAATGGATTTTTCGACGAATATCACTATGAAGTTTATCATGATGAGTGGCTAATTTATTATTCAAATGAGTTTGCTAATTTTCTATTTTGTTTAGATTCAATGAAGGTTGATATTGCGGAAGTACCATGATAATGGAGTTTTATATGCTTACTCGACTTCAAAGTTGAACATTGTGCTTTCATATCGGCTTAAATGTGGACGTTCATCGGAAACTGAGTTTGAATTTCAACTGTTTGTTTTCAACTGTTTTTTTTTCTCAAATGAGCCTACGGCCGAGATGGATTCGTTGATGTTTGGCCATGTCGACATAAAGGAAACATAAAGGTAATTCCTCCTTTTCATTTCCCATGGTTTCGATAATTTTTTTTTTTCTTAGGCTGCTGTGCTGTCGGGAATATGTGTATAGAAGCGGTCTTGATACACTACCTTTCTCTACTTCCGGTTCGGTTACGTATTTGTTGCTGAAGAATCGCTTGCAGATACTTGAATTGCTCACTCCGTCAAATGGGATGAAAAATTGCTGTGAAAAAAGATGGGCAAAATTATTTCAGAATTCGGTAAGAGCGCTCGAATTCGAAATCTTTTCGAGGTCTTGAGCAAAATCTTAGAATACCGCAGACCATTGTTTATTATGCAATAAATATAAAGGATACAGCAGAAAGTATATACAGTTGAGGACATATAATTATAATCAGCTTACTAACAAAATCCGAATTTGTCAAAAAAAAACTTTCGATGTAAGTCATTCCCTTTCGTTTAGTTTCTTGCTCTGAATCAATAAAAATTGAGGGAGGCAAAAGGTTAGCCGATGCTACCTCTAAAAGGACGACAGGACCATAAAGTCCTGGAAAACTCCGCTCTTATCTTTTTCCATCGTTATTGAAATTCAAAACACTACTTAAAACTTTGAAAACCACGTTTAAACTACAACCAATCCAACTGACTTTTTCAAACTGATCATAACGAATTTGTATGCCATCCTATTTATAGTAAAATACAGTGTTTCTTATCACGTGCTCACTCGAAGTCTTAGGTTTTCCAAGACTTTATCGTTCAGTCATTCTTTTAGAGTTTTCCAGGACTTTATCGTTCAGTCATTCTTTTGACCCTCAATCGCCATTGCATCAGGTAAAAAACGAACTTAGAGTTAATGAGTTATATTGAAGGATTCTTTGAAAAATTGGGTTTTTCTTAGTAAGCTACAAGTGTTTTTAATTATATGTCCGCACCTGTAAGCTAATTATCATAATGAAGCTGCTATATAATGTTCTGGGTCTGCACAATATTATAAAGTCATTTTAAAGCTGAAGTACCTGCATGCGTACTAATCTGCTATCGCGAAATAGAAAAGCATTTATATCTTTCTATGATAAGATTCGCTTAGTGCACCAAAAAAAGATTTGTCATAAATCGAGTTCAAAGGTTAAAATCCGGCTTGTATTGATCGTTTATCTCGCGTTCTTACGAGAAAGAACACTTATTTCTCTGTGTGTAAGTACACCAAAATGATTTTTTTTTCAAAGGTCCATAAATTCAATTGAAAGATTTTCAACGGAATCATGTTTATTGCGAGATGTAAAACACAATTTGAAAAGTCCAATACGGAATTGTGTGCAGAAAAAAAGTTATTAAAGGTCAAGAAAGTCATTTTTTCTTAAATATCTCGTTAACTATTGTTTTACGGACGAAACCTTAAAATTTATACGTTTTTTTAATGGGAAATATCATGACATAGAGTATTAAGACGCCAGGCATAACTATCTAAATTCTTCAAAAAGGGTGGAACAATATCAATTATATACTTGATACTATATTGATATGTGAAAATACTGAAAACATCAAATAAATTAGCGACAGATATGAAATTGCGATGTGTTCGTCACGAAAAATTGTTCACAAAAAATATCGATCAACAATTATATTTTTATACATACGTACATGCCAAGTTTCGATTTTACTTTTTACAAATTTTATTTTTTTTAGATATTTTTGAATTAGTAATAAATATGCATATAGCGCAGTTAACGAACAAGATGATGGATTTTTAAAAAGAACATTAGTTAATCAGTATAATTAATGTTTTCTGATACACCAGGAACATTCCAAGACCCACTCGTGTGTGATACGTAAAACCGGGGGAAATGTCAGACAGGATATTAAATATTACATATTTATTCACCAAGCAAAGTACAAAATCACATATACAAAATCAAATAAAAATAGAAAAGTAGAGTAAAAAGTAAAAAAAAAACCAACAAATTAAATAAGTAACAAACAAACTAAATAAGTAACATATAAATTAATAAATAAAATCAATAAATAAAACATTGATATATAGTTTATAGCTTAAGGTTAGGGGGTGCGGATGACATGCAAAAGAGAGGATTTGGAAGATAATTTGGAAATCGTAGGGGAATATAACTTGCTTATTCTGTTGAATATCCTGCAGCATCTATTTATCGGCTTATTAGCTGCATATATGGTCGAATGTGGATATTATTTTAGGATTGGACCTGGTGTTCCTTACAGGGATATTTATCAAAATTTTACTATTCAGGAATGCTACATCAATAGCGCCTCTATTGACGTCGAATGTGAAGCAGGCCGATATCACCATTCTTCTGGAGGCTAGTGTCGATAAGTTTAAATACTTATTCGAACCTTGTGGTACACCAGAGATAGCAGTAATGTTTTTCGAGAAAAGTCCTTAAAATTTTACACATTGTGTTTGAAGGAAGGAAGTCAGCCAGCTAAGTAAAGACCCGGCAAGACCGAATTTCTGAAGCTTTAGAATTAAGGTAGAATGGTCATACTATGGGACTTTCCGAATTGACGGCTTCGTCCTCATCTTCAGCTTGTTATAACAGAATGTGACGTCAGAATTCAGTTATCTACGTCTTGGCATTGCTCTCCTGTATAACAGTTGACGAAGTCACGTTCTGAGTTTAGTTTTCGTTGGCTTGATGGTGCTTTGAGCCAATGTTACGAAGCAAAGCCATAGATTTCGAACACCTGATCTTCAACTTTTCATAGAGTGCATTGTTCTAGTGCGACATACAAACTTTTTATGATTATTTTCTCCCACCCAGAACCAAAATTTAGTAATAAACCACAGGCACACACAATTGAAATATCTGATAACTTCGAAAGCTAATGGTTTTTATTAAAAAAATTTGTTGAATGGGTTATTTATATTGTCTGGTCGCGATTTTTGCAGACTAACAGTTTTAACATTTTTCTGGCTGAGTTTAGCTGTAAACGTATCTAAAATATTAGTTTATTTTATCTAAAAATTTCTAGTTATAAAGAAATCTGAAAACTTATAAAGCCAAGTTAATATCAATCGTCAGATAGAGCTAGTACTGTAAATTCAATTTCTATGAACTCATGCCCAAGTGTCAACCAAGAACCGAATTACTCATTTTGTTGTTTTTAGCTTTAACTTTTTAGCTTGCTGTGAAAAATATATATTAATTATTATCCATAAAATAGCAAGGATTTTATTTATCTACGATATTGTGACAGCTTTATTGTCTCGTCGCATGAAAGACCAGACAAATCCCTAATTTCTATATACATTTCATACCTGGAAATTCATTTATGTCATAGATGTATGTAGCGACCTGCATGTGTAAGCAACTTAGTTGGCAATGATAAGCGCTCGTGTAGATAAAATATTTTAAGATCGAACTATGATTTAAAGGTGTTAGTACTAGCCATAAGCTGTTTTGTAGAAGTCGCGAAAGAATTGTTATTTGTAATTCAGGTAACTATATGACTGTCAAGTGTATATTTCCTGTACGACATTATTATTTTTTATTTCGGTGATTTAGTTAATTAAGTTTTCGGTATACTAAAAAGTTTGATGTGTTCCATTGTTTATAATGTACCGTTGTTTAAAGTATTTTAGGTTGTGAAATATGACTCTATCGAACCTCTAGCAAACTGTTTATGTTGAACTTCAGATCACAGTGATTTTATTGTTCTCTCTCTTTGATGATTTGTAGAAATATGCTAATCAAAAATAGATGCAAATACTGCAAAAAACTAAGATTTGATGTTAAATATTTAAAATTAAAATGTCCCCATGATTCATTCACGGTTAGATAATCTACAAACACAGCCATGTGCGTTATATGTATATGTATACAAGTATGAGAGCAGAGGAAAAAAATTAATAGCTATCATTTTGATTATGAACTCTATTGGTTGTAAGCCGGACGATAAGCAATTCGTTTAGTATTGAATTTGGCACAGTCATGTGAATGCTTTTAGCCAATTGAATTTTTGACGATGCGGAATTTCAAATTGTTTATCTACAAATATAATGGCATGATAGTTTGAATATTGTTTATCTACACTATTCGTCTTACATAAATAAGTAGTTATAACTTCCCACACAACTTTGAAACTCATTGTTGTTTTTTAAACGATGAAATAAATTCATACCAGCAAATTTAGATTTCTCCGTTTTTTTTGTTGAATGTTCCTATAAATTAAAAGTATAAATTAAAATGTTATTATCTTCGCAACAGTTTATTTTTCAGATAAGATGAATTAAAAGAGCATTTTAATTTACACCAACAAAATATTGATAGCTATTTAAAGCAGCTTATTTTGTGAAATTGATGCTGAGTATCATGTTATGAGAATATTTACTGATGCGATTACTTATTTATTTGATGCGCGTTCTTGTGTTTTCTACGAGCAATTCATAGCATGCAGTTGAAGTCAATATAAGTTAAATTTAATATAAACTTCAATCTAGATTCTAAGTAGTCAGTTGTATGTTAATTGTACCTGAATAATTTAACTAGCTAGCGGTAAGATTCGGCGCAGGATTCAATAAAGTAAAGGATTCAATAAAGCAAAGTTTTTTTTCCAGCAAGAGCCAATTGTGTTTTTGCAATTTACTTGGTTCTCGGAGAAACTGTGCTCTAAGGTTGAAAAGAGAATTTAAATTTTGCATCTATACATTTTTTTTAAATAATAAGAGGATTCCCCAATCACATTTTTCTTTTCGCTCTCATATGAATCTTTATTTCTACCATATCCGCAAGAGAACTGATATTGTTATTTATTCCAAGATCTGTTTCTCATTTCTTTGCTCTTTTCCCCATTAATCTAAGAGTTCTCTCATAAAATCCCAGAAATTGCTTACTTCTCACTATATGCAAAAATATTTCTCTAAAGATTCATACATATCCACGGCTGTCCGAAGATCTATATAAATCAATTGTTAACTTCTGTTTGATCACACCATGTCTATATAAGGGTTACTGTCTTGCAGAAAGAAAAAACCTTATTTTTTCGGACTGTAAATTATTGATGTAGAGCATCGTATACAAAATTGCCTCACCAGAGATCTACGTGGATATACAAAAATTGCAACAATTTAACTCTACTTGTAGCTCTAATATTTTCAAGGTATATTTGAGAGTTCTTAGTATTTCGAAGGAAAATGAAATACATGGATTTGCTCAGTGAAAACTTCACCAGACGATGAAAGCTTTGTTCGCGTAGTGAAATAGGATTAATTTCATCATTATTGTCATTTCATACGCACACGGAGTAAAATAAAAATCTATATTCGAGAGAAAAAGGAATTCAAGTATATGTATGTTGTAATGCTTTGTGCAATAAATGTTAAATATATACAAGTGTGTAAGCCAATTACTGTTACTAATTTGAGTTCCAATAATACCTTTGTTTGATGTGTAGAATTTTGCAACTCTTCAGAAATGTTTGCCTTTGACGGAAAATTACCCGTGTAGCACTAGGGGCACTGCGATGACGCCAAGATTTGTGCGTATTTCAGGGGAACCATTTAAAAATTTAAGTCGCTATACGAGTGATAATGCGAAATGTTATTTATAGCAAATCCAAAACCTCGATTAAAAGGAAATTAACTTTTTTACTTCGATACTTGAATGAGTTATAAAAAATGTTACTCAGGAAGTAGCATACAAAAAGGTTAAAAAAATTTTTTTGCATCATTCAATAAAAAAAAACATTAGTTCCTTTGAATTCTTTCCCCATTGAAAATACAATGTTTTTCCATTTGCAGACAAGCACAACGGCAAGAAAAGCTTATCACACCGGCAACAAAAGGTAAACACAACAGTAACCAAAAAATGAATAAAGAGACACCATTTATTCGACATGTTAATCGAATTTTCCGGCAACGTTCTAGTCCAGTACCAATACAACCGCGCCCCGTAGTTCCCAACTACAATTCGGAACGGGAGCGTCTTCAAACTTTCGATAGTTATTGGCCAGTAAGCTATATAGACCACCATGTTCTCGCTGCAACTGGTATGTATTGCCTTCGAGCGCGAGACGCCGTAAAGTGCCACTTTTGCGATTTGACTATAAGTAACTGGCAAGAAGGAGATGATCCTGTGGAGGAGCATCTAAAATATTCCCCAACGTGTCCTCTGCTGCGTCGTCAACGAACCTCAAATATCCCTTTACGTTGTAGCAGTTTAGATCGCCTGATTCCGCAGAGCACTCCTGACGAATGTGGATGCGTTCGGCTTCCCCATTGCGAAAATACACCGCTGCAGACAATTCTGGCTTTCCCATTCTACGCTCATGAAGAAGCCAGGATAAAGTCATACACCGAGTGGCCGAAAGTCATGCAAAATAAAATCCCAAGATTCGTTGAAGCCGGATTCTTCTACACCGGTCGAGGAGACCAGGTACAATGTTTCAGTTGCGGTGTTCTCGGCAAAGAGTGGGAGGAAGGTGATGATCCCTGGGTGAAACATGCTATTGCACAGCCCTGCTGTAAATTTCTTAATCTCATCCGAGGCAGAGAGTTCATCGAAGAGAGTATTGTCCGGTATGAAGAACAAGAGAGGGAGGCCAGCAAATCGCTTAAAGTAGGGAGTAATCCTTATGATAGACAGATATCTGTTGCATCGTCTTTTGGAGGTAGTGAAGTTGATTCAAATAATTCGTGCAAACTGTGTTATTTGGAGGAGAGAAATGCAGTTTTCTTGCCATGTGGCCATGTTGTTGCCTGTGCAAAATGTGCATCATCCGTTGATAAGTGTCCTGTGTGCCGCGAGCCTTTTAATGATATAATACGTCTTTATTTTTCATAATGAATGTGATATATTGATGTAACTTTGGGGGTAGATTAAAATATTTTGCCTGGTTAGTAGAGACATTTATTTGTATTTATTCATGTTTTGAAATTATTTCTGAATTTAGTTTAGCTTTTCTTAGTATTTTATAAATAAGCTTGATTGAGATTTGATGGACAAGCTGTTAGCAAAGAAAAATTGCAAAAAAAAACTTCTTTTGTGAATAAACTTAATTCCGAAGACTAAATCTGCTAAATTTGTACTATACAAAACCAGCTTGAGAATATATATGCGGAAATATATTGTACGTAATACTATTGTGTGTAAAACAAAGGACAAATAAACCAAGCTTTGCAGTTTTTTATTTCAGAAATCAATTAGCCTAAGCTTAGAAAGCCAAACAAAATCTAATTTATGCCTCTCGTTTATGAATGTTTGAAACTAAGTGCGAGAAGGGGGTTGACTTATGAATATGACACACAATTTTGCCACTCACAAACCGTTTGAATCAAAACGTAAAATTGGATCTATCTGTAATTAGCAGTCTCCGTTTGTCCCCATTAACAAAATTTTCACTCAAAAGAATGACCATATATTGTTGTCTATAGTCAATTGTCAAAATTACCAATTACGACAATATTTTTTCAATATCTTTCAACATGCAATACCTAAATTGAAGCATTTTGTCGGAATCTTGCAAAATGTGCTGCTCCAAACAAATATTTGATTTGGAACGTGCTGTGATCTTCCGTGTAGTAATGGTAAAACGGTTATTTTTGTTTATGAACTGTTATATGTAAAGAAGTATCAAGTGTTTTTTTTCATCATAAAAGAATCGCCTTGAAAAATAACTGACACTGATAAAATCGTGCAGCCATTGCAATCTCAATTCTCAGAAAGTATTATCACTCGTAGAAAGGATATGAGTCAACCAGAAGGTTATGAGACTTGATGCCGTCTGTTTTTTGGTAACAAAAATACGCTACTAGAACACAAAACGTTGTGTTGGAGGAAATATGAAAAGCTCAACACCACATCGCTGAAATTTCTCAACAATCATATGAAATTGTTCTAGGAAAGTTTGTAAACCAAATGCAATTATGACAGCAAAGTCGAAACAATGCTTTGTCAAGTGATTGCACTTTTATCTTGCCCTGGGTTTTTAAAAATTCATTTCAGAGAAAATTAATACTTAAAAAATACGTTTCATTTTTTCTTCAAAAATATCTTTCCTTGCCTAAGTAATCTTATAAGTTATGTTTATGAAAATATTTGCAATATTTTAATGCAACATTAAATGTACATACCCTTATGTTAAAACAAGCTTCAACCATAACCACCTTATCCATCTCTCAATCACTTGTCGTTTCTCTAAACGAAACTTGAGAGTTTAAGTGGTTTAGCACAAGAGCTCATTTAAATCTATGCTTGATCAACCAATTGTTTCGAAATCTAGTTTGTTTATATCGAAAATTCATTTAACATTTCCGATTCAAACAAGACCCCAAAATCACCCAAATCTAAGCCAGTTAAGTTTTGCAAAACAGCTGATGCTAAGGAAAAGTCAACACGCCGCGAGCCAGTCTCTTGCA
The DNA here is from genome assembly GCA_947369275.1 of Nemotelus nigrinus. Taxonomy (NCBI): domain Eukaryota; kingdom Metazoa; phylum Arthropoda; class Insecta; order Diptera; family Stratiomyidae; genus Nemotelus; species Nemotelus nigrinus. The sequence continues at coordinate 38,235,144 of OX376373.1, read as the reverse complement.
TCAATGGCTGCGTTTACATTGCACGAATTTATTTCGAAAAGCAGTTTCACACAGTTCTTTGAATTCAGGCCTTGCTTAAATTCACCAGTTTGTACCTTAATTTCTTTTGTAGTTGGCTTGGTTTATGGGCCATGAGCTGATTCATATCCGAATACTCATATTTTTTTAAATGTTAAAACGGTTCAAGCATTCACATCCATGGAATTGGAGTCTGAGAGCCAATTGTTCCTGTCAGTCATGGCCTCAAGAATTGAACGTATTTAGCCAATTGGCAGCAAATGCACGTGCTCGCTACGAATGTCAAACGATTATTTACGTTTTTTCAAGCGTTTTAAAGTTTTAAGTTTCCCTGAAAATGAATGGAAAAAGTTTGCTCTTGCATTGTAATTTCACAAACAATGTGCATTATGAAGGTGAGTTTATCAAATTTAGGACTTGATTATTATTGATCATGTGAATTATGTGTTGCAGGCAGTGATGATTTTATCAAAGCTTTGAGAGCGGGTCGGTGGAAGGAAGTTTTTGATTCTGAGGTTGGAACTTCTATTATCAAGAGATATTTAATACGGAATGCTGCCGATACTAGCAATGGCATATCTACCCAATATCAAGAATTGCAGACAGGCGTATCACTGTTGTTGGCATTCATACAAAGCAATTTTACTGGGCCAGCGTGTGATTTCGGTTCTGAAGGATTCTTGAATGGAAACGGACTAGATACGATTGATTTTAGGCAAGAGCTTTCGGTAGATGGTGAAGAGTTAAACGTGAATGTGATAAATCCACACTTATTATATTTCTGTAGAAATATATTTGAAGGAATCAAGCGTCCAGATGATTTTGCAGTGGTAAAAAGGAAAAATAATATTTTTAGATATCTAGCACCAAAATTGTTCGTTTCTTTAAACATTAAAACATATTCATGTCTACATTAATTAAGGTACACTATTAATTCTCACCAGTAGTCATGTGTTATTCTTCTGAACATTAGAACGTATAAATTAATAGAGTACTATTTAGGAAGTATTTCTCTAATAATTAGCCAATGCTGTTTAAAATGATTTTGAGCATGAGCAACTCATGATTTAAATTATTAAAAGCTTAAGCCTAACATTTTTTCCCTTTAGATAACGTGGAATTGAATTTATTATACATAGAAAGTCATGTTGATTATACTAAAAGCAGTCATTTATACATATATTATATGAACATCTCGACTCTGAAGAAGAAGTGGCTGCTAACCTCATTTAATTATTCGATTTTTATTTATTGTTTACAGGAAATAAATTGGTGGAAATTGCGTTTGATTTACATTCACCAACAAGTGATGGAAGAGCTTTGCAACACTCTCTATATGAATTTCAAGCAAACTGCTGAACGGCTTGAGAATAATCTAGACAAACTGAATAACAAAGAGCTTGAAGCGCTTTTAATGATCGAAATAGGCGAAGGATATTTACTGTTTCATCGCGTTCAAAAATGTGAATTTTGGCTAGAACGCTGTAGCAAGTTTTTGGATGTTGAACTTAAAGTTGAGGGTATGTAATGCAGTAAACGCTTAAAAAGACCTGACTTAAGAATTATTCCAACAATATTTCAGGTCTTTTGGGTATGAGGACGAAATTTCAACAGAAACCACTACCACAACTATGTCTACGTGTTGAACGAGCTTCAGATACAAATCTACCGTCATCTGAAGATACAAATGGAGAAACTGAGTTGCCGCAATTGTTAAGATTAGACGATGATGTCAGATTAGAGAGAATTGCATTTATAAATGTCGAAGATAATGAAATTATGACATTTTCTAGTCTTATACAGTGTTTGGTGCTAGCAAAATTGTAAGTAAAACATATAGTTTAAGTAAAATTTTCATATCTCCTTAGCAAATACTTAGCTATCATGTTTAAACTTGGCTATCATGTTTAAACTTAAAAATCACAATAATTTTTTTCATTTTGTTTTACAGGAAATACATATTAAAATCCCAGCCTAAGGACAGACTTAGCGACGAGGAGCTCGAACCCTTTATAACGGCGCTTCTGCATCAAATGCATGGTCCGCTTTCAGTGCGTTTCTCTACGCTTCTTCAAAACATTTGCCAGGAATCAAACAGCAGTCGAACGATTGATCGATGTTTGAAACAATCCGAAGAAGTTCTACTGAGTTTTAATAGTTCCAAGTATAGTGTCCCTGAAAAACTATCATATTTCTTTGCATCCATGCTCCTACCAATATGGGCCAACAAAAAACAGTTGGGAGATCTGAAAATAAGCCTAGGACTAGTGAAAAGTGCGCTGGACTCGTACATTGAAATACAGTCGTGGGAAGACGTGATTCTATGCTACAATCGCTTGGAATTGCGTCATAAAGCAGCGGAAATTATCGAACAAGAGCTGGAGAAACAACCGACTGCAGCATTGTATTGTCTCTTGGGTGATGCTAAGGATGACCCATCCTACTATGAGAAGGCTTGGGATTTCAGCAAACATACAAGTAGTCGCGCTCAACGACACTGGGGCAACTTCTATTATTTCAAAAAAGATTATGAACAAGCAGTGCCGCATCTGCAGAAATCGCTACAAATTAATCCTCTACAAGAAACTACACTGCTTAGGCTAGGCTACGCTTCCATAGAATTGGAAAAATGGGAATTGGCCGCTCAGTCGTACTTACGCTACACACATTTAGAGCAACGAAGCTTCGAGTCCTGGAATAATTTGGCGAAGGCCTTAATAAAACTCGGTGATAAAAATCGGGCTCACAAAGTCCTCAATGAGTCCCTAAAGTGTAGTTTCAATAACTGGAAAGTCTGGGAGAATTTTTTGAATGTAAGTGTTGACACTGGAAATTTCGAAGATGTGATAAATGCTTACGAGCGGCTGATCGAACTTAAAGAAAAATATCTGGATTTGCAGGTATTGGAAATCCTCGTGAAATCTATCGTAGAAAATATTCTTGATTCACAAGGACGACCGACGCAACGATTAAAATCCAAAATGAATAAGTTGCTCGCTCACCAATGCGTACAGTTTGCAAACCAACCGAAAGTATGGGAATTATCCGCTCTACTAGCCGATAATGAATTGTCCCGGGCCCAAAAACTTCAAAAAGCCTATCGCGCATATATCCAAACAAACCAAACATGGATCGATTCCAAGGAGTTGCGTAAAAAAATTTTGACGGTGTGCATTGATATGTGTACGAGTAGTTTAAATGCATGTTCCAGTGAAAATATGACAGTTATGGAGAAATCAACTGCTTTGTCCCAATTGTCTTCGGCGCGATTAACTTCAAAAGCATGCATAGCAGCCGTAGAAAAGGCCGGACCGACATATATCGACGGTTGCGAAGAATGTAAAGATGCTTTAAATGAACTGAGGACTCTTTTGGAAAAAGTGCAGGCTAAAACGATTGAAATGAAATGAAAAATGATATCAAATATTATTGTTAAATATACCTAAGATAAACGTAATAGACATTTTAATAAACAATATTTAATTACTAAAAAATGTTGGAATCACAAAGAAGTTCGAAATAATGTTCGTTAGTTGCTGACTAAAGTTGTATTTAATAAAAAAAGTAAAAGAAAAATAGATCTACATTAGGCTTAGAGTAAAAAAAATAAATAACGTGCAATACAATAACCATCCATTAAAATATCGTCTAAAGAAAAATATAACCTAAAAGCTGCCAATGGAGCAACAAGCACTGTAGCTATGTGCAGAATATTGCAATTAGTTCAAGGTTCGCAAGCACGTATAGGACTTTGATGCCTACTGAGAACAGGATGATAAATATTCATTCAGTTCAAACAGCCTGTGAAAACCAACATTTCAAACCCAATGAGCGCTAAATCAATCGAATAGGTTGATCAATTTTTTTTTAAATTTTTTTCTGTGATGCTTGATATGCAGAAAAATGGTAAAACGGCAGAGGTATCGGATATAGACGAACCAGTTATAGAGAAAATTGCAGCATAGAAAGTTGCAGCGCTCGAAAAATTAATCGAGCACTGCGAAAAGATCAGGCGTGCACCACGATCAGGCGAAATCGATACCGAGAACAAAAACTTCAAATTATTACCCGGACCTGATATGAAAAAATGTTCATCAACAGAGGAGCAAAGGAGCACTGAAACCTCCTCCCATCGTACCACACCCACAAAAGTTAATTCCAATAATTTCAACAATAACGGCCTATAGGATGGACATTCTAAAAACTCAAGGAATCAAAGCCAACATTAAAAATATGTTGAGTGATAGGTCACTCATCTTGGAAGATCATAAGGTTTTCGTACTTTATAATTGCCGAAAAAGCAACAAAATAAAATTGATGAGAGCCAGCAAGCCAAAATATTACAGTCGCTAGATTTAAGTATAAGTTTTGAATTGTTAATTGGGCTTTAAGTTAGGCTAAGCATGTGTAGTTAAGACAAAATAAAAAACTTTTTCAATTCAAGACGCTAGTTTTTCGGTCGGGCGAGTAGAAAGAAGTTTTTAATTCGAATTTCAATAATTTTGGTCAAGAAAACTGTTTAGTCTATTTAGTCAAAAGTCAAATAATTGATTTTAATAAGATTTTGCTTGAATTGAGTTTCAAAATGTTACGATCGCGGACTTTTTGTCAATTTTTGATTAAGAGACGGCTGAGACGCCTAAGTGCCAAAGAATTTCATGCTTCTTCCACCGAAGGCCAGGCATTCGCACAGGTGGTGAAAAATTGATTGGATTACCACGTCTTGCCGCTGCGCACTTCACATGCTGCGAGACAAGCAGATCGGTCGGAAACCAATGAAGCAGCACCACAACTGCCTTCTTTCTTTTTAGTGCAAAAGGCCTCCGTTATAAAGAGGGCAGCTAACCTACGTACTTTATTATTTTCTGATTTACAGCCTTAAGTACGGCTAGCCACCAAACTACTGCTCCACTATACCAGTGTAAAACCAGGACAACATACGAGTTTGTAACCCCCAAAATTACTTCTATAGTCTTCTTATAACTGCAAAGAGCAAAGAATGCCTTGCGAGTCCTTTCCGCTGTATTTTCCTTGCATAGAAGTCCAGGATTAGTCACAGTTATTTAATTTTGTTACTGAGGTTTATAGTAGTTCTATTGTTAAATACGATAGCTCTGAATGTGTTTCGATTAAGATTCACTGCTTAAAATAAATTTTTTAAATTCATATAAAAGCCAAAAATTAAAGGGACGTCGTTATCGTTATTCAAACACATATTAGAATCAAAATGCATCGCTGAAAGAGCTATAAGTTATCGCAAAGATCGAATTCCCGAAGTACTGCCAGAATGTAAGAAGCACAGTGTTTGTTACCGAATTTAATGAAACTCATTTGATATTAAGTGAATAACATTTATTTAGACGTAAACTGTGGCAAGAAAGAAACTAAAAATATATCACAAAACGAATTCATTTCCGAGAAGTGTCGTCGCTTTGACGTCTGTTATACTCCGTGTACCGCGTTAGAAGAAGTAAACACAATGATGGCCGACATCTGTATAGCCCGATGTATGGCATGACCCGATGCATTGCTTTACTGCCATATGTGCCGTACTGCCACATTTGCGTTTACACAAAAGCCCGAACATGCCGCCCGCCTTGAAAGAACATCTTTCAATAAATGAAACTGCTGTTGTCTTCATCCGCTTCCTTGTATTGGTAGTCCGACTATTTTTGTGATGGGCCGTTTGACTACGCCGTCTCGAGTCTTCAACGTCACTACACGAACGTGACCGTCACTTCCAGGATGTACCTTGATTATTTTGGCCAACGGCCAAACCGCAGGTGGAGTATTTTCATTTTTGATGAGCACCACCTGACCGATTTCCGGATTTCCCGTCGATACCGTCCATTTCGTCCTCTGTTGAAGTTGCCTCATGTACTCGTCGCGCCATCGCTTCCAGAGATCATGATGCACCGCTTGGATGTATTTCCACCTCCGTATTAAGTTCCTTCCGTCCGCCGTGTTATTTATTGTAGGTGGCAAGCCACCTGAATAACCGATCAAGAAATGGTTGGGAGTCAGCACGTCGATGTCGATGTTTCCGGATGTTGAACATAAAGGCCTAGAATTAAGGCAATGTTCCACTTGGCAGAGCAATGTATACAGCTCCTCAAACGTCACCGAGGCCCGATCCAGTATTCTGTGTAGATGGAACTTTACAGCCTTTACGCCTGACTCCCAGATTCCGCCGAAGTGTGGTGCCGCCGGTGGTATAAAGTGCCAGTTTATCTGTTGTGAGGCCGTAAACTGGGATACCGTATGTTGAGTTTTGTCCGCTTTAAGGAATTGATGTATTCGTGCCAACTCTCGGTTGGCACCCACAAAATTCGTACCGTTGTCGCTATAAATGTTTGTTGGACATCCGCGCCGAGAAGTGAACCGCCGTAAAGCCGCCAGAAAACAGTCCGTGGTTAATTCGGTGACTGCTTCTAAGTGTATTGCCTTAGTTGCGAGGCAAATAAACAAGGCAATGTAAGCCTTATAAGGCTTTCCCGATCGTCCGCGCCATGATTTGACCATAATTGGTCCCGCATAATCCACTCCGCTGTTAGCAAAAGGTCTTGCAGGTGTTACTCGAACCGTTGGTAAAGGCGCCATCTTCTGTTGCATAGATTTTCCGCGATTTCGAGCACAAATCACACATTGGTGTACCACTTGTTTGACAAGCAGACGCGCTCCGACTATCCAATACTTCCGGAACAACACTGTGAGTAGCAATCGATGACTCGCATGCAAATGTTCGATGTGAGAACGAGTAACTAACAGCCTTGCAAATTGATGCTTCCGATGGAGAATTATAGGATGTTGCTCCTCGAATGGCAAATAAGAATTTTCAATTCGTCCGCTGACTCGTAAGATTCCGTGCGAATCCATAAAAGGATCAAGAGATTTAAGCTGACTAGCGTGAGGTAGAACTTGTTTCTTCCGTAGACAGGCATACTCCACTACAAACATTTCTGCTTGTGCCTTCCGTGTCCAAATGTTGAATGCATTTTGCACTTCCGCCGCCGTCAAATTACCGCCTTGCCGTTGTTGCTTGTTCGTAGTCCGTGAATTATTCATAAACCGAAAGCAAAGAGCTGTGATCCGTAAAAGTTTGGTTAAGTTAGCATACCTGTTGATGTCAATATGCTCCGGGGTAGCTACCACTACGTTAATTTTCCGCGCTTCCAATGATGCAGCCGTCAACGATGTGTCACGTCTTAAACCGCCGACAAAGTTAAGTAATGGTGGTCCGTTCCACCAAAGACTATGCCGTATAAATTGCCGTGGCTCCATACCGCGCGATGCGCAATCTGCCGGATTGGATTTGGACTTAATGTAGTTCCACCGCTCTGAAGGTATAATTTCCAAGATGTTTGCGGCCCGATTTGCGACGAATGTCTTCCAGCGTCGCGGTTCGTCCGAAAGCCAAGCCAAAACAACTTGGGAATCCGTAAACGCATAGCAATTTCCAATGCCAATGGATAAAGCGTCAGCCGTCTTCTTCAAGAGCTTGCTTAAGAGATCCGCAGCGCAAAGCTCGAGCCTTGGCAATGTCGTTGGCTTTATGGGAGCCACCTTCGTACGTGCCGCCACCAAAGTTGAATTGAATTCTTTGCCGTCAACCGGTTGTCGCTCCCTGGCATATATTACCGCCGCGTACGCCTTTTCAGAGGCATCTGCAAACCCTATGAGGTCCACTTCAGCCCCGTCGACAGAAATGGGTCTTCTGATTTGTACCGTTGACAAGCACTGGAACTGGCCCGCGTGAGTATTCCAAAGCCGTTCAGTTTTGTCTGGTATGGGATCATCCCAGCCGATTCCGAGAGTCCACAGCTGTTGGAACTGAATTTTCGCTACCACTGTTATTGGTGATAGAAAGCCGAGTGGATCGAATACTCTTGCCGAATTTGCCAGAAATGCTCTTTTAGTAAGCCGAGATGGTATCTGAATTTCGATGTTGAAACCGAAGCTGTCTAACCGTGGGTTCCACAGCAAGCCGAGCACCGATGTGTGCTCATTATCGAGATGCTGCACTCGTTGCTCCGCGTCACAGAGCTGTGGCACATTTGACATCCATCCGCGAAGGTTCATGCCGCCGTTTCCGAGTATTGTACATATGTTCCGTTTTAATGCCGTAGCCGCTTCGATATTTGCCGCACCGCCCAGGTAATCATCCACGTAAAAGTTTGTTTGAATAGAGTCCGCCGCCTTTGATGAGACATGTCGTTCATCGTCCGCTATTTGATGCAGCGTACGAATAGCCTGATAAGCTGCAGAAGCCGTACCGTAGGTGACCGTGTTGAGTTTGTAATCCACTTCCTCATTTTCAACCGAAAATCTCCAAATTATCCTTTGGAAGTTAGCGTCTTGGCTATCGACATAGACCTGGCGATACATTTTGGCTATGTCAGCAGTCATTGCGATGGTAAAAGTGCGAAATCTAACAAGTATGGTGAAAAGATCAGCTTGTAATGTAGGCCCGACTAATAACTTGTCGTTAAGTGAGACGCCTGTTGATGATTTCGCTGACGCATCAAAGACCACTCGTAACTTCGTCTTTGTACTGGTCGGTTTCATGACCGCATGATGAGGAACGTAGAAATGCCGTGATGGATCTAGTTGCCGATCTCGCTTTGTTAGCGGTGTCATGTGTCCGAGTTTCAAATACTCCGCCATGAAACTATTATAGTCCGTCCGCAGTCTAGTATTGTTGCCGAGCCGTGTTTCCAAATGATGAAACCGCCGCAATGCTTGTGTTCTAGAGTCGCCGAGTGGATGAGAGTCGTCTTTAAATGGAAGACGTACAAAATAAATGCCGTGTCTGCGATCCGTTGTAGCCGTGTAATGACTTTCGCACCGTATTTCGTCCCGACCGAGTATATTTGTTTCCGGTACCGCTTCAATCTCCCAAAACCGCCTTAGAAGGTTCTCCAGACTAGGAGTGTCCGTGTAATAATTATCTGCCGCCGTGTTGATTGCTGTTGTAACCGTATCCGTATCCGTATCCGTGATTCCCGTTATTATAAAACCGAAAATAGTGTTCCGCGCTATTAAGCTTCCGTCAAGTATAACCGCTTCGCCGATGATTATCCGTAATGTAGGGTCCGCTCCGATGAGTATGTCAACTGGCGCCGGTATGAAAAATTGTGGATCCGCCAGCCGCTTTAAGTTACAAACTTTATTGTCTTTGCTCAATGTCAATTTCCGTGATGGTACTGGTCCGATAATCTTGTTGACAATGAGCGCCGTTATTGAAATTGACTTGTCGTCGTGTTTAGACCGAAGTGTCAAGTTTGTAGCACCGATCGTCGCCGTGTTCAGTTGACTTGTTATTCCCGAGATTGGAACCGTGAAAGGAGTCCATGAAAGTTGCAAGCTCCTGGTTGCCGCAAGTGTTATGAGAGAGACTTCCGATGCCGTGTCTAATAGTACTCTACAATGTACTGTAAGTCCGTTCCCGAGTTGATAATCCGCAATGGCCGTAGGTAAAATGTATATTTGTGTAGCCGATGTTACCCGTCATTCATTCTTATATTGCCGCCCGCCGTCTGACCCCGCCGTAGGTTTTGGGTTGTAACCGAATTTCGAGCCCCTGTTTATCGATCCGCGTGCCTCGTGCAATACCGTGTGGTGTGCTCCCTTGCATAACCTGCATTTGATGCTTCGGCATCTTGACGCCAGGTGTCCCGGTATCAGGCAATTGTAGCATACATTTGCCTGTAGCACTACCATTCTCCGCTGTTCCGCATTGAGGCCAAGAAATTCGCCGCACCGGAATAGTGCATGGTCATCTCCGCAATGTGGGCATTTGTTCTGCTCGTCCGTAGGTGCCGGGTTGAATGCCACTCGCCGAGTTGTGGGAGGCCGCTGTGGTTGTGGTGGTTGCCGCTCCGTAGCATTTGCGTAGGATAAGAGCTCATGCTGTCGCTCCTCCAAGCACGAAATCAAATCCCGAAAACTTGGTCTTTCCTCGACCCCCGAATGTCGCGCCCACAACTGCCGTGACATATTGTCTAGCTTTGAGCTTGCCAGATAGACCAGCCAGCAGTCCCAATTTCCCGTATCATAGCCCAATGCCTGTAGCGCCCGCGTGGCTTCTTCGAAGGTGTTAACTAATTGCCTTATATCGTGGGCGGTTGGCTTCACGATGGGCGGGTACTCAATCATTCTTTTTAAATGGGCATCCGTGATATAATTCGGCTTATGGTATCGTGCCTTAAGCTGAGCCCACGCCGCTTTATAATTTGACTCTGATATCGCCATGTGCTTTATCGCCGAAGCCGCTTCACCGACCAGTGCATCCTTCAAGTAATGCATTTGCTGGACCGGGGATAGGTTTGGGTTCCCGTCTACCAAGTTTTGGAATAAATCGTGGAATGAGATCCATTCCTCATACTGCCCACTGAATTTAGGTATATTTATGGTCGGTAATTTGACCGCAGAACCGCCGCGTGAGTCCGACATGGATAGCCGCTCAAAACCGCTTGCTACTGTTTGTATTAGTTCGTTAACCGCCGTAGTTCCCTCCTCCTTCTTGGGTGCCGCTGCCGATTTGAGCTCCTTCAATTTTGTTATCAATGCTGCTTTGCCTTTAATATAGGCCTCATGCACCGATTCTCGCAGATTGTCTTCTTCAAAGAGAGCATCTTCCGCTCCACTGTCTTCGACGATGGCCGCTTCAACTTGCGATTGAATTTGTTGAAAGTTACCGTAGTCTTTGTCTAGCTCCTCGATCCGACAACTTAGCTCCGCCTCGGTTGCATCATCAACGCATGCACCGACCTGTCGTAACACGCTCCGCTTTGCCGTTGTCCGTGTCCGCTTTAAGTTTATTAGGTCCGCCATTTTGAAATTCACACCGCTTCTTACGTGCACTTAGATAGTGTGTCCCCCCCGAAAATGTATTTGCCGAACCGAAATTGTCTGCTACCGCAACGAAATCGTCTGCTGCCGAACCGAAATTGTCTACCGAATTGAACTTGTCTGCTACCGCACCGAAATCGTCTGCTGCCGAACCGAAATTGTCTACCGAATTGAACTTGTCTGCTACCGCACCGAAATCGTCTGCTGCCGAACCGAAATTGTCTACCGAATTGAACTTGTCTGCTACCGCACCGAAATCGTCTGCTGCCGAACCGAAATTGTCTACCGAATTGAACTTGTCTGCTACCGCACCGAAATCGTCTGCTGCCGAACCGAAATTGTCTACTACCGAACCACCAAGTTTATTCCGTACCGAAAAAATGTATTTTCTAGCCGCACATCACCTGTATGCAAAGTCCGCACATAACCAACAATCTATGTCCGCACATACACAATGTCTATCAATTCACCGTCCGCGTTTCTCCAGCCACAATCATCAGCCCAATCCGGCTCGACGGACCAACTGTTTGTTACCGAATTTAATGAAACTCATTTGATATTAAGTGAATAACATTTATTTAGACGTAAACTGTGGCAAGAAAGAAACTAAAAATATATCACAAAACGAATTCATTTCCGAGAAGTGTCGTCGCTTTGACGTCTGTTATACTCCGTGTACCGCGTTAGAAGAAGTAAACACAATGATGGCCGACATCTGTATAGCCCGATGTATGGCATGACCCGATGCATTGCTTTACTGCCATATGTGCCGTACTGCCACATTTGCGTTTACACAAAAGCCCGAACACACAGGCTTCAGTGTGGAATATTTAATGGGAAATATTTTGAAGCAGATAGGATTGACGAAGGTAATATTGATGAATAAATTAAAAAAAAATCGAAATTAGATCGAACAATGAAAATACCCATTATATTCAGACTAAACCTCGTATATCTTTAATTGCAAGATATGAATTCTGTTAGCCATCAAATTCTGTTGTGATGTGATGGTGATTGATTAATAAATATATAATTCTACAGACAATTTTCCATAGTAATTATCCATCCATAGAAATACATATTGTTGCATGCACGAACAAACATGTTTCGACGTGTCGGCGGCCGGAAGAGCGATAACCGTTAAAGTGTCTGTCTCATCATGTGTTCTTGGAATAGAAACAATCTATAAATAGCCAAAAACCGTAAACAATCTATAAATAGCCAAAAAAACCGTAAACAAATCTATAAATAGCCAATACACAATAACAATCTATGGATAAAACGTAGAATAATCGTCGAGAACGTAAAAAGGGAACATTCCAGAGCCTCAAACCCATGAGTCAGATCTCGCATGGCAGCGGAAATTCCCATGAATCATAGAGCCCTCCAGAAGCAAAAGCGGAACATTCGAGAACCCGAGACACATTTGGCACCACTATAAATACCACCACGAGAAGTACTAGCGATCATTCAGTAGATGGCGAAGACAGCGTAAAGCAGTTACTTTGAAAAGCGATACAGCAGTTCAGTGTATCCGGGCGCGATTATTTAAAAGCGATAAAGTGCGAGTAATTATAGTGCGATAATTAACTTGATAAAGAATTTATAATAGTGCGATCAGTAAAGTATACGGAATATAAAGTGTAAATAATTAATGGTGTTTATAATAAAAGTGTAATTAGTGTTTTAAAAGAAACTGTTTTATTTCACGAATGTGAAGAATATCGAACCCACAAAAGGTGTTTAACGGTAGATCACAACAACTGGTGTCAGAAATAAGGGATTCTGTCGCGTTCGTGATTTGAAAAGTGACTTTTAGAGAAGTTCTGGACAGTGAACTTGTTTAAAAATTGAAAATTAATAGTGCGCGGACTAAATAAAAAGTGAAAAGTTTCGGACAGTGAGCATTGTAAATTGTGCGGACAAATTAAAATTGGTGGAAATTTGAGTGGACTAAAGTGATAATTGTTTAATCGAAAAACAATGCCAAAAGGGAGTGAACTGAAACTGGCAGAGTTGAACGTGGAGTGCGAGAAGCAAGAGCGGAAGCTGGCAGTGCTTAAAGAGGAAATGGATTTGCTGGAATCGGATCTGCAACGCGTGAGAGCGGAAGGAATTGTGCCAGCTGAACCAAGAGTTGGCAAAGCGCTGAAAGCACCAACTTTTGATGGGCATACTTCTTGGACCATCTACAAGAAGCAGTTTGAGGCAGTTGCAGAGTTTAACAACTGGAGCGATCGAGAGCGAGCGTTACAGCTGATGGTGTCATTGAGAGGAGCCGCAGCGGAAGTTCTATTAACAATTCCGGAGGACGATAGCTTCAGCTATTCAAGCCTGACGAATGCTTTGCATATGCGGTACGGCGAAGACCACCTAAAGGAAGTTCATCGATCACAGCTGAGAACACGGATACAGAAGCCAGAGGAGACGTTGCAGGAGTTGGCTCAGGACGTTGAGCGATTAACACTTCTGTCCTACCCTAGGTCGGATCCAGAGCACCGGGATGAAACGGCGAAAAATGCTTTCATCCAGGGAGTGCGTGATGAAGAGCTTCAAATAGCACTTCGTTTAGCTGGAAAACGGACGCTGAAGGAGTCTTTGGCCCACGCTCTCATCTACGAATCGGCAAAGCAGGCGTCGCGGAGAAATGTTAGAAACTGTGAAGGTCGCGAGGAATGCATGTGCAGAAAAACGAATATCTCCAGGGAATCAGGGAGAGGTGGAACCCCTCAGTGTTGGAATTGCGGGAAAAAGGGTCACTTGAGGCGTGACTGTCGTAGAAACTGGAAATCGACGTATTGTCCGGAATGTGTGCATAGCAGAGTTCCCCGATGCTGGAACTGCGGAAAGAGCGGACATCTAAGACGTGACTGCTACAGGAAGTACCAAACTAGGTACTGTGAAGGACGCTCAGCAGCATTCAAGCAAAGCAATGAATCTGGACGGTCAAGCACAGCGACTTGCTCTTGGAGAACGGCAGCGAGACCCGTAGGAAATAAGTTTGAAGTTCAGCGGTGTGACTGCAACACTGGTAAACCTGAGACAATCACCGTTGCCAGGTTGCAGGTTAGCGGGAATAACTTGAGTCTGCAGGGGAAAGTCAATAACGAAGCTTGCGAAATCATCATCGACACTGGAGCTGCTAGGTCGATCCTGAGAGCGGATATGGCTAAGTCCTGGAAACTCAGTAACGCTGAAAAATACGTGCTTCAGACAGTAACGGGTGATTCTACGCGAGTTCTTGGTGAAATCGTTCGGCCGATACAAATTGGAAATATGGTATTCGAGCATCAGTTCCTGGTAGCGGAGATAACAGACGAGTGCATACTTGGAATGGACTTCCTGGGCTCTCATGGTTTTAGCCTGGATTTGGGAGATCGGAAAATTAAGTGGAAGAGCAAGAAAGTATCATTAGCTCGTCGATCAGGATGGAAACACCGAACAGAAAAAGAAGATCACATATGCGTCGCCGCGAGACGAGTAGTCGTTTTGGCGGAAAAAGAAGAAAAACCGTTAGAGGCATCGCAGGGTAACATAAAATGCAGCGAAACAAGGAAGGAATTTGCATCCGGATCTGAGCGGAAATGTGTGATGGGTAATATTTCTCGAAGACTGCATATTGGACCGAAATCTGGGATATCGCTGGAGGACCGTATAACGGCAGCAAGGTGTGTTTCGAAGCGATGGCAGTGCCAACGGCCGGACTCTATTCGTCAAGCAGTGAAGAAAGCGGAAACGAAGCTGAACGAGTTGAAACCGACTTTAATTGGATTTCCGAAAAACAATTTGGTGTGGAACGTACGTCCTAGTCTACAACTGGAATGGGAAGGATCGTATGACGAACGGCGGAACGAGGTTGGCTGGCGGATGCATCGAAAACACCGGTCGAAAATGAAGGTTGTGCACCTAGACCGACTTGCCCCGTACCATGGAAATAACGCAATGGATGACGACGAATCTGTTCGGGACGAACAGGTCTAAGGAGGGGGTAGTGTTGCATGCACGAACAAACATGTTTCGACGTGTCGGCGGCCGGAAGAGCGATAACCGTTAAAGTGTCTGTCTCATCATGTGTTCTTGGAATAGAAACAATCTATAAATAGCCAAAAACCGTAAACAATCTATAAATAGCCAAAAAAACCGTAAACAAATCTATAAATAGCCAATACACAATAACAATCTATGGATAAAACGTAGAATAATCGTCGAGAACGTAAAAAGGGAACATTCCAGAGCCTCAAACCCATGAGTCAGATCTCGCATGGCAGCGGAAATTCCCATGAATCATAGAGCCCTCCAGAAGTAAAAGCGGAACATTCGAGAACCCGAGACACATTTGGCACCACTATAAATACCACCACGAGAAGTACTAGCGATCATTCAGTAGATGGCGAAGACAGCGTAAAGCAGTTACTTTGAAAAGCGATACAGCAGTTCAGTGTATCCGGGCGCGATTATTTAAAAGCGATAAAGTGCGAGTAATTATAGTGCGATAATTAACTTGATAAAGAATTTATAATAGTGCGATCAGTAAAGTATACGGAATATAAAGTGTAAATAATTAATGGTGTTTATAATAAAAGTGTAATTAGTGTTTTAAAAGAAACTGTTTTATTTCACGAATGTGAAGAATATCGAACCCACAAAAGGTGTTTAACGGTAGATCACAACAATATATATATTTTACTACAGATACATGTTAACTAAAGTCGAGAAAGTGCAATTTGGCATTGAATTTATCTATTAAGTGAGTTATATTGTAGCATATCCACCAAATTCAAGTTTGTCCATTCATTTATTTATTCATTCCTTCATTCATAATTCTTTAGAGCGTCGGACTGTTTAATGATTGGTTGTATGAATACGCGAGCATGTCCGTTCAAATCAGATTCAGCATGAGACTCTCAATTTCAATAAATTCTGAATGAATTACTCTATGGCAGTCAAGAGGTTAAAGAATAGCGTGCCGGCCTTTTAACTCAGCCGCTTTCGCTAACAATTTAAATTGAGCAATTATTCAAAGCTTTCTTGATCAGTAGATCTTAGACTTTTGAGCCGGTGCGGCAGAATGCACACAGTTCGGTGTATCGTCACAGTTTTCTTTATTTATATTATAATATGTGCGAATGGTGAGAATATGTGGTATTAATTAAAAAAAAAATTGCTTTTAAATATATCGTACTGTACAGCATGCCCTACATCCTTATCGATATGGCCCACTGGGAAAACATCTTACGAAGCGTCCATTCGTGTTAGCTGGGACAGACAGTGTGACCCAAATCCCAATCGAATTGAATTGTACGATCGCGATCCAACGATGTTCGATTTGATTCCACAAAACGTGATAGAAATCGGCAACGACTCATCACCATCGGTGCAAGTTGTTGTTGACCGGCGAATAGGGAAAATATCCTTACCAGGCGGATGGAATCGGGATACTCAAAGTGCCTTGAATGCGTCGAAACCGAAGTCGTATCCGCGTGGGAGGTGTTTGGACTTGTATGTGGCCAGCTATCGTGATGAGCAATTGCTGAGCGTTAATTGTTTGAAGGTCCAGCCTAATTGGATGCGTCTGAATCAGCAGCTGCTGAATATGCAATTGAAGAATGTTTTCATTCCAGGTAATTATCTCGTTTTACTTGTGCCACCAACTGAGCAGACATCTCGTAGGTTCACATGCGTCTGGCTGCTATTATAACATCAGCAAGAAGAGATCTTTGAAAATAGAAAAGTATTTTCATACCCAAAATTATGATGTATGGACGCAACTTGTATTTGGAGTTCGTTTTTTGGATTTGACAATAGGGTAAATAGTGTGTTTCTATTTTATACCTGTTCCTATATTATACTGGGCAGTTAAATTGCTTCGTTCCACAAAGTTTATTTCGAAATTGCCAGTTTTTCTTTAAATTGCGTATTGATTGCGATTCCATATATATTTATATAATAGGTCGAGAGAATAAATAATAAGCTGGTAAAATGGTTTGTGTACTAATCCCGCAGACTATCAATGAAGCACAGTCATTTGTCTTCGGATTTCAGTCACAGCTACTTACTAGTTCTGCCCATTTAAACCTAGACTTAAAGCCCTGCCATTCAAGTCCATATATCAACGGTCTGTGTTATCAGCGGTTATATTTTTCTTTCAGATACAAATCAAAATATGAGAATGAAAGATACAATTTCTGGGCGATCAACGACGACGTTTTCATCAATCCATTGCATACAATTTTGGAAGATATCGAAGCTTTTGTGAGATCATCCGGAGAAATCGTTCTCTTGGACTTTAACCCATTCAAAATTTGTAAGCAATTTGTCCAAATAAAAAAAATTCTTATTAATGCCCTAAATTATTCTAATCATGACCATTTTGATGTTAGAATAAATAGATACTCTCTCCCAACAATTATAAATTAATTGCTTTATCTTAATTTCAAGATTTCGCTGATAATGGGACGACCCATCGTAAGGTCATAAATGTGCTAGAGGAAATACTAGGAAGGTGGATTTATAGGCGGAATAAACTGTATAATGATGTTTCTGAAGTAACTATCCATGAAATTATTGAAGCTGATAAAAATATCATTTTGACGCATTCTTTGGATGACTTGAATCGATTCGGCATAGGTAAGAAACTTAAACATTATTAATTTGGCTTATGAATTTATATTCATTTCGGGTTGCACTCCATCTGAATGAATTTATCAGTTCGTTGGAGTAATGCTCAAGGCTAACATATTTGATCGAATAGATCACAGGAGTAATATACGATACTCCTGTGACACTAGACAAATGAGCATCTTGCTTCTAATGATATCGATTTATCTATCACAGTACAAATATACTAGACTGATTAAAAACTGCTAGGACCGACAAATTAAAACGGTACTTTTCTGTTTTTCCCCCCCCATTTTTTTTCACTTTTTGTTGCTGCAATGTTTCTAAAATTGATTAGAAAGTAGTAATTAACCAAAATTATGATGGAGAAACACGTTTAAAAGAAAAAAAAAATTTTTTAATTTTTTTTTTAAATTAATTTTTTAATTTAAAAATTAATTAAATTAATTTAAATTGTAAATTAATGTCACATAATAGTGAGAATAAATTTTGCTCCATTTTTGACGTCTTACCTTTCCGAAGCTTCAACGCAATTTACAATTAAGCTATTACATTAATAATGTTGAATACAATTTGTTTATATGATTAATAACAGTATAATGAGCAGGCCTCCCCAACAACACATTAACTTTTGAAAAACTCATTCTGCCACATAAAAATTAAAAAAAAAATTAAAATCGGAAATTTTTTTTTTTTTTAATGAATTTTTCCATCTCAATTTTTGTGGAGTAACTTTTTAACCCATTTCGAGCAGTTTTCATTAAAAAAAATAAAAAAATGGAGGGAGAAAAACAGAAAAGTACCAAAATTTATTCTCACTGTTATGTGACATTAATTCCAAATTTAAATTAATTTAATTAATTTTTAAATTAAAAATTTAATTTAAAAAAAATTAAAATTTTTTCTTCTTTTAAACGTGTTTCTCCATCATAATTTTGGTTAATTACTACTTCCTAATCAATTTTAGAAGCATTGCAACAACAAAAAGGGAAAAAAAATGGGGGGGAAAAACAGAAAAGTACCATTAAAACATATTTCTCTGAAACGTTACATTAATTCTTCAACATAGTCGCCTTTTAGCTCGATACAACGATTTCAACGGTTTTCAATTAATTCGTAGCAGGTAGATGTAATGTATACAGATTTCGCTAAAGCTTTTGGTTCAATGAATCACAATCTTCTTCTTCTGAAGCTTCAAAGTCATGGTATTTTTGGTCCTCTACTCTCCTGGTTCACGTCCTATGTTACTGGTCGTACTTGTATCGTAACTGTCAATTCCTGTACCTCTATTCCGTTTTTTCCTACCTCGAAAGTTCCGCAATGTTCAATTCTTCGCCCTCTGTTGTTCCAGCTGTTTATTAATGACCTGCCATATTCACCTTGTATTTTGTATGCTGATGACTACAAGATGTTCAAAGTAATCGAAACATTTAACGATTGCTATCAGTTACAAAATGATCTTTCTGCGTTAAATAACTGGTGCATTGCCAACGCACTTACTCTGAATGTCGCGAAGTGTCATCAAATGTGTTATACGCATAACATTACGTATATTTCCTTCTCTTAAGGCCAAGATTCAATCAACGCGAATGCGAATGCGAACGGTTTGAGCATAAGGAAAACATATGCAAGACGCAGCGAATAGAACCATTTGTAGGATTTCGAAGTTCATCTTCTCTCCACTGTGTACTCGACTGGCGCTAATATTCGTTAACCGATTTTTGTATGAATTTGTAAATATCTCGTTCACTTGGTTTTTGACTATCGAGGTGAGCACACGTCTGAAATAAATTATTGTGAAACTAATTCGTATTTTATTGTGGAACCCCACACATTCACGACGAATGCGAATTCGCACGAACTTGCGAATGCGACTAGTTTGAGCAAAGAGCAAAATAGTCGCACGAATTGTCAGAATGGCCCATTGCACGAAAAGAAAATGTACATCATTCTATATCTTTGACATCATGTATGTCATATAATAGTAAGTTGGGTCTTGGGTAAAAAAAATTATAGTGGCGGTTGGTTTGAAAGAAAATAGGGATTATTGGTTTTCATGTGAAAATAAGTAGATTTCACGATTGGATATTGTTCGCAATAGGTTTTGTAGCGCAGTAACTTAGTTAAGAAATGCCATTTAATTTCGCAGAAAGATTTGAATAAAAAACTGTTTCAGCTGGCAGGAGATGGTTTCATTTTGTTCGTAAAAAGTAGCGGTTGGGAAAAATTGTTGATGACTATGTTTGTGTTAGGTAGTTGTCAAAATATATTTATTAAAATATGTCTATAATCTCAAATTTGTGGTTTTGAAATTTTCGTGACACATTCATTAAGGAAGAGAAAAAAATTAGTTTGTTGTCTGATAGTTCATACCCACGTCAATCAACATGGAAACATTACAGTACATATAGTTTTCGCAGTCTGCTTTACAGCTCAGGGAGTTTGAATAATTTTATGTTTTGTAATAACTTTAATATTTTGTGACTTTGTTTACCGAATACTATTCAATTACTTTTTGATTTATTAATAAGTAATTTGGAGAGCTTCCCTCAGAGTTCGGTAGTGTTGCATCTGCTAATAGCAACAATACGCCAGTCAACATTTTGGTCATGTATTTTTCTTGGATGTAATGTATTTTTAATTCGCAACAAACAGAGTATTTTCAGGTTTGAAACAAAGTAAGTTCAATTAATTGCACAATATTCGGAAATGGCACCGTATCCTACAACCACTAACGAATTCAAATACATCACTCAGTTTACATATTTTCCAGTTGGCAGCTTTGACGCGAATGCGAATCGCACCGATTGGTTCTTCAAATGCGATTCGTTTGCGTGCTCCTGTCAAAAAATGCGATTCGCATTTCGCATTCGCGTTGATTGAATCTTGGCCTTTACTCTTTTAATGTTACCGTTAATATCAAGGACCTTGGCGCAATATTTGATTCGAAACTCGAATTCGATCAACCTGTAATGTATATCGCTGCCAAAGCTTCTAAATTGTCTGGCTCTATCCTTAGATCCTCCAACCCCTTTGCTAATCTCTCCACATGTGCGCATCTCTTCCTGTCATTTGTTTGTAGTATTGTGTCATTCTTGTTAAGCGAGGCTTCCACATAACCAGTATCTTGTGTAATCCTCAGAATTCGTCCAACGTAGGTTTACCTGCTCTTTATTTTATAAATTTAACATCACTTATTGCGTTCATAAAAATTCCTTCTCTTGAATCACGCACAGTTTTCCTTGACTTTTCAAACTGCATTACCATCTTGTTAATTGTGATCTATGCAGCCGGATTTCTGTTCGAGAATCTTGTCGATCTAAAAGATCCTCTTTTACGTTCTTACGTATTACGTATAGCGTTCTTTGGTCATAAGAACTCTTTAAAAAACAGAGTCAATTTTTGAACTTGTTAATAGTTTTATTTTTTATTTATATTTATTTTCGTACAGTATTTTTTCTGTTTTTTTTTGGGTTACCTTCTTATTTTTCCTTGGATTATCTATTGTTTCTGTTTTGTTTTAATTTTATTTATCTATTCTGTAATTGGACGTATGTCTGTTGTATTGGAGAATTGTTAAATAAATAAATAAATAAATAAAAGCTTTTGTTAGCGAGCCATCTTTTCAGGTTTGGGAGTAAATAATAGTCACAAGGGACCTTATCCGGAAGGTAAGAGGTTTTCGAAAGGATTTCGTAGTCTGGTTCAGTTAGATTGATAATCGTTTTCTCTGTCTTGTGAGTTTTGGTGAAAAATGACGTATTTTTAAAATTCTTGCATCCACTTTTTGACTGTTGTATTTGAATTTTTCAAATTAAAAAGACTAATTTCCATCTTCTAGCATAAAATTCATTAAAGTATTGTTCACTATTTTATTAATGAATAAAATACTTAGACAATGGTATTAATGTTAACAAAATTTGAAGAATACCTATAAGCTGATGCCACCTGTTCATAATTAACTTGACTCACTTAAACAATGCAGGACGAATGCCACTCGGTTTTTATCGTATGGTTTTCAATCTGTATTACACCCATGTTTGTTAGACCAAGAAAAAAATTAAGCTCTTTGCTACCTGCAGGTTGTGGTAGGACAGTATGCAAATGGAAAGAGGTTTGGGGCTAATTTTTTTGACGAATTTTTAGTAGATTTTTGGCGATGTTTGAGACTGTTCCAAGGCGTAAAAAAGTTAGCTTCCAACTAAAACCTTTAACTCTATAAGCTTAGACTCCAGTTCGCTCTTAAAAATATACATACTATCACAAATAATTTTTTACCAGGTTAGAAATCGTCCAATTCTTGTTTACTGCCCACACTGGGCGCGTTATTTGTCGATCATATTGGCACCAAATCACCTGTCTTGTGGTATATCAAGGTAATTAGTTTATGGCGAAGCCTGAAAATCACTCCTAATCTATTTGATTTTTTTTTTTGAATTCTTCTTTGGAAATGCTTGATTGTACATGGTTCCTTATACTGACCAAAGCAGCTTATATCTACGAGTCAAGTAGTTTGTAAGTTTTTAAAGTTATTTTTTAGTATTAGGACTTATTTACATATTGATTGAGGCTTTTCCTATTTTTCATTCGACTCATATTTCGTAATATTTGCGAAGCCCTATGTGTGCCAATTCACTGCAGGATTTGGTTTGCTTAAGCTTTGGCCTGAAATTGTTGGTATGGGATTTTCGATAGAGTCAGAAAAATGTTGTGTAATAACTACTGTCGCAATCTGAACAGGCTTTGGATTTCGAAAGCAGCGAACAATTTTGTTATATGTTTTCAATTTTTCTTGAATATTTGAATATTATTATTTAATATTCTATATATTATTGCTATCTTGCATTAATTAATTTTTCGCTAGAAACGGACATCTTCTGGCCTAGATGGACTCAAATATCAACTGCAAATATAAATGATACTGAAATGCTCGACAAAATGAGCTTATTATATTCGGGAAAAGAAAATTCTTCATTCAGAAACAGCACTGGATCTATTTTCCATGCTGTGCGTAGTCATAATATATTGCCTGTAAGTAGAAAATCTGCTTTATATGTACGAGCATATATTTGATTATTTATGTTTGATTATTTTATCATTTAACGCTTAGCAGTATTGCTATCTGTAAACGCGTTTAAATAGATGATCGATTTTACTTTATAGAAAAGTTTATTTAAATTTAATTAAATAATTTTACAGGAAATCGATGGTAGAGTGTCTACAGTAAGGGAACGTGCAATCAATGTGAACTCAAAACTAACCACAAGACTAAGCGGTCCTTGGAGTTTACGTGCGAATGTCATTACAGCAGATTTTGTGATGAGTACAAACTTAATTGAATTAGCAATTTTAACGAATCGTTACAAAGCATTCCAAGAGGCAAATAAATATATAAAATTTAATTTAGATTAAAAAGAATGTTAGTTTAATGTTTTACTATATGAATAAATCTTGAATTTGGTATTATATATTCATATATGATCAAATTAAAAGAAAATATACATTCAAAAATGATTGCATGCTTAGTAAATGTGTTTAGAAAATTAAAAATGAAAATGTTCATAAATCTTAGGACAAAATAAATTTCTTATTTTCTTATACACTGCAGTGTTTCATTTCCAAAAAGCTATTCATATTGTTTAGTATAACATTTTACTTTTTTTGCAAAGCTGTGAATAGCTTTGAATATTACATCTCAGTTGTCTTATCTCAATCAATCAATTTTTGAAAATTGTAAAGTTCCTGTTTTAGGTAATTTTCTAGACTAATCAAAGAAAATTGTATGCTTGGCTGCTTCTGATGATTGGCTTTTACCTAATGATCAAAACGCTTTTGGACTATTTTCTTTTTCGATTAAATCCTATTTTTCAACCCTCCAGCAGGCTCGTAAGCTATTCAATATTTAGGATGATGCAGTCACACGCATTTGCTGTGCGTTGTGTTGTGTATAGACAGCAGAAAAATAAAACTAAAACAATGGAAAAATCATTATTTTGCTTATTTCTTTGAATAATTTCGACATAATATACCAATTCCTTTTTTTGTTTTTTTTTTTTCATTTTAAATGATCCAATTTAGAAATTTCGTGCTCACCGCAAGACGTCGTTTTTGAGAGAAGCTTTCGGAGATCGGCTGTAGTAGCTTTATAAATCATTAATTTTGCAAACAAAATATATCAAAATAAAGTTAGACGTAATATTTTTGTAAATTTTTATGACAATCAGTCAAACCATCTTTACAGGAAAAATTCTCGAAAAATCTTTTTTTATCGGCTGCGTATAACCTCTTTAACTGTTGACTATTTAAATTTTCAAGTGTCCAAATAATGATTTAAATTTTTCATATATGAATGCATAATATAAACACATAATTAATAAACGAAAATTTATTAAAAAGTTTTTGAAACCAATTTACTTCATCGGGGAAAAGATGTTTTAATGCATTATGAATATGTTAGTTTAGGTAATTTTTTATTGATATAGAGGGCCATAAATTTGGGCCGCACTTCGAAAGAAGCATTCAAATTTAATAAGTCGAATTACGTCTAATAGTTAAGAATATTTCTTATAAGAAAGTTCTTCCGCCAATTTTAAAATTAGTGACAACGTTACAATTAGTAAAACTATTGAAAAATAAATTGAAAAATAAAACATATACGAAACAAACAAAAAATCTGCCAGCGATGCGCAATGAAACTCACCAACGAATGAGCTGTCGGATTTGATGACTTATCGCCGAAATTTACATTCTGAAGTTGACGGATTCTGTGGAGATAAGCAAATAATAATAGAAAAAAACGATCATTTATGAATTTGTGAATAAATTTAAAAATGTTCACATAAATGATTGAAAGCTCTCTAATACGAGAATGTTTCAAGTTAAATTCGTGGGACACAAATAAAGAATTTAAATGGTGTGCCATGAAAATCAAACGAAGTAGAGCCCACGCTGGGTGCTGAGCTTCTATCCCAGAAAAGATCTGTCCAGCAACATATGCCACGATCTATTTACCACATGTTCAATAACGGAAACTTCTAAAAGACATTAATCAGCTAAAACTCTTTCAAATACTTTCAACATTTTGTTTATTTTGTATATTACAATCATCATAAAAAAATTATATTTACAAAACCTTTTTACATAAAACTGTTTACTTACAAATATAAAAATTGGCAGAATTCTAGGATACTTTGTGGAAATTTTGGAATGCATCTTGAATGCGATTTGTGAGTTTTATAAGTACATGCATTTTGTTAAACGGTTTCGTGTGTTCAACAATAAGGTATTGCAAATTATCAGTTCAATTGCATATTTTGTAGTCGTAAGCAGGTACAGGTACATAATAATATCATTTAAAGTTAACTTTAAACTACGCATCCGGCACTTCATAATCTTTAATTGAGCTTATTTCTAAAATCGATGAAGCGCAATGCTACAAAATCATGAGGTAGTTTAATTTCAACATTCTTAAATCATAAAATTTTTAGTAAAAAAATTGTGATTGTAATTAATTCACTTTGGGAATTTTCTGATTTTGACTGAAATGAAATATGTAAAGTCTATCAATGAGTGGGTCAACTGATGAAAATTTACTATTTAATCATGTAATATCGAATCAATGCCGGAAAATACTGCCTGTCTATTTGGTAAATTGAAATTATTTGAATGTGATGAGCATGATTGATTGTTTTCTTATTCAACTTTGTATTGTACTGTTTATGCATAAATTATTCAGACTAATACATATTCATTTTGTGGCAATTTTTGTATAAACTATAACCGGATATAAATAAATTAATTATTCATAATATGAACAGTCTTGTGTTTGCATTTGTCTCTGGTTTATGAGAAAAGTAGTTTGACTTAAGTTACTAAGTAAAAGATATTAAATATATTTCGAGAGAGCTTTACTGTTTTCGCTACATTTTACACTAATACATCGAATTCCGCATTACAAAATTGGTACTTGAGGCTGGGAGAAATGCTGCCAGACAAGGTTTTTATGGTTTTTTTTCGCTATTTCATGAATTTGCAGCGAAAACATTGTGTGAAGAATATTTTTAAATAAACATAAATAATTATCTTTAAATTTAATAGTAATATAAGTAAATTAGATGTTAAAATAAAAATAACGATGTATTTGTTGAATAAATAATATATATCTATTGTTTTTATGGTAAATATTAAATTAATGTTTCGCAACGTTAAAACTGAGTGTCGAAAGGAAAAACTAGCAAACTAAGAGTTTAAATGGAAATTTATATCTTCTTGTGTCTATTTACATCGATCTGCGTATGTGCTATTCATTGTTGTCTGTTTTGACAAAATCATTCTATTTTTGACTGTTTTAGTGACTTGGCATTCGAAAAGGCATACATGCTAATTTAATCTCAAGCATTCTGAACTGAACGTAAAAATAACGCATCTATATACATTTATACAATATCAAATAATTTACAATAGTTTTAAACATATTACTTAGGATGTATTTTAATGATAATACGGATTTAAATTAAGTTTTGAGTTTGTACTGAGCTCAGAGCGTCACTTTCGATAGAGTTTCTCTGTAAGTGGCAATTGGGGCAATTATTTAGTGTTGTGCAAAAGCTATTAATGAAAATTATTGTTCCCTATACTGTATCAGAAATTTACATATTTTGAGAATATTACTCTAGTCATAACACTAAATTATTTTTTTCTTTTCCTTGGGAGGAGATGAAAAACATTATTTCAAATTCCATACGATTGACAATTTTGCGCACGTTTTTAAGTAAAATATTATAATTCTGTCGTATACATTCGGATCTAGTTTAAGAGGAAACGATAATTGCTCAGCCCCATTTCTATCGAAAGCTTCGCTCCTGTATGGGGCTTTCACCATGAAGATTTGTATTCCAGGCAGTTCTATTTCAATGAAAAAATACTTTGAAACAAACTAAATTCTTGCAATTATACATGCATGTATAGTGAAAAATCATTTTCACTTTAAACTCTAACTGACTTGCTGCGTCAGCAAGTTTACTAGCTCGGCACGGTCCATATTATTTAACGTTTTCATATCGACTCCTAATGCTGCCGCTACAGCTTCTATATCTAAGCCGAACGATGCCAAAAGTTCTAAAAATCGAATTTCCTCGCCTGTCAATGGATTTGTTAGCGTTGGACAGGAACGATTACACTGGGGCCAACTGCATCGTTCTAATAATCGCAGAGAGCATTTTTGTGGTTCCGTCTGTTGAAGCAGTGGATTATGTCTTCTTTGATGCCGTTTCTGAGCATTATTGTTCCGTCTGTTTCCATTTCCAAGGTTATTGCGTTTCCTATTATGACGAGGACGATCGGTATGCGTTTTGTTATCGGATATGAAGAGGCTGCGTTCATTTGGACTAGGAGTCGTTCGTAATCGCTTGTTGTTTCGCTTATTATGTCGTCTTTTTGGCATTTTAGCGCCAGGTGTCTCCTTTGCAAGATTGTTTTCTTTTTTTGGATTCTTAGGACAATTCTTTCTATTCTTCTTGCAGCCATTATTCCGCTTTAGGTTATGTCTCTTACGTCCAGTCGACTGCTCCCAACATCTGAGAGCATCCGGCAGAGAGATATCATCAATTTTGATGCTCAACCAGTCGCGTTTTGTTAGCACTGAGTGACCTATACAGGATGGCGCAAACACGGCTGTGACATTATCTAGAGATGCTCTTAATGCACCTCCCATATCGTGGATGTAGTTCCACTGTTGGGGCGTAACTGGAGCTCCAACACTGTCTGCCCTCATTTGTGCTTCATCGAAAAGCCATTGAAATACAAAGAGAGGAGCTGAAAGTAAGAAAATGATATTCCTTTAGAGCCTGAACTTTATGAATACCGCAACGGTAGTTGGTTGAGTTTGAAAAGTTTAAGAACCTACATTTTAATGTTGGATATAATCGATGACCAAAGTAACATCGCCACGGTTCAGCTGAGTGATGCTTTACACATGCTTCGGGTAGTGATCCTTCCCACATTTTCCAACCTTGGCGAACAGCTTCCGAAGCAGCAACAGCTCCTGGTGTATATGGCTCACGATCCAAAAACCAGCCCGAGTCGCTGACCCCACGTACAGACACCTTAAGTTTTTTCTCCTTGTGTAGAAGAGCTTTAATTTTATCTAAATTAAGCATGACACCCAGTCCTCCAGCAGATGATCCAGCTAGAAGCAATTCGGATCCCGATCCACGGCCTAGTCCAAGTGGTATTAGGTCAGCAATAACCTGGCGTATAATCAATGATCCCATGAAGCGCCAATTATCTCTTGTGCCTGAATGAGATTTAGTTCCGGACCAAGAATCACTACTGCAATATGGGACAAGAACATGGTTTGCATTATACCAGTACGGATTGTCCTCAGGCGATGGCGAGAGTAGGCCACTAACTGTAAAGAAAAGAATAATGAGGTTTAATTATAATTCAATCACATTTTCAAAAAAACTAAAGGGTTCGTTCGAAAGCAAGACAAAAATGGAAGTCGTATCAATTTTTTAGGCTGAAGCGAAAGGTTTTTTTCTACACTAAATAAGTGACAGAGGTATTCCACAGAATGCCAATGGTAAAATTAATACTAATATAATAATAATGACTGAATTTCTGTCCTTTTATTTTAGATATGAAGCAGCAGCCTAAAGAGTGGGTAAGACCACTAAAGAGGGCAAAATCAGTTCCACCCGCAGGAAAAATCATGGGAACAATTTTTTGGAATTCTCGTGGCGTGCTACTCAAAGACTACATAGAACAAGGCAAAACCATCACTGGGTAGTAAGTATTACGATTCACTCCTGAGCCAATTGAAGGATGTATAATTAAGACAAAATGTCCATATCTGACCGAAAAATAAGTGTTCTTTCACCATGATAATGCACTTGTGGATATGTCTGGAGTTGTTACTGCAAAATTTCCTCATCTATGCCCTAAAGTGCTTCTACATGCCCCATATTTGCCAGATTGAGCGCCCAGTGATTGTAACTTCCTTCTTAACCTAGACGGAAATTTGATTCTAGCAATTAGGGAAAAACAACGACAAACTTTTATTTCGCACAGTTGGAAAAGTCATATTATAGGATGGATATTCAAACTTTGGAGAATCGTTGGTCTAAGTGTATTGAGTCGCAAAAGCATAGGGACTATCTTGAAAGATATGAAGAAACTTCCGCAAAAAAATTGTTTCTTTTTTGTTCGGCCAATAACTTTTCGAACAACCCTCATTCTTGGCGTGACCAGTCTATTTTTGACATATCCCGTCTATTATTTTGCGAGCTATATTCATTTTTGTTGTGACGAATCTGAAGTTTCCTGGTGCCGTCTTATTTTGAGCAAAACCTCAAATCGATATTTTAAATTACGTGGATAAATTGATCAAGAATAATCATTTTATTTTAATCAACTTGAAGGTTAAATAAATTCTGGCAAATCAAACTCAATGGTATGCCGATTATCTTCCCTACTAAGCATAAATGTTCTACCTGAATTTTTCTCATTTTTGAGTTAACACCGGATTCGAAAACTACATACTTTATTACATCATTACTAAAATTTGAAAAACCTATCTTTTGTGGAAGTGTGTTAAAATCAGTATTGTAAAATACTCTCTCCATATATCTCCACTACAACTCCTGTGTACTGATGTCAGCCACCACAGAGATGGGCTAACGGTGGAAGCATCAGACCAAACTGAGGAAGCGTAGTGAATCACCGAGTTTCCTACTGCAATATTTTTCACCTGGTCGTGTGGGGCGCTCCAATGTTCGGCAACATTCTGGCAAGCGTTGATCGAGTTATTGTTGCTTTTACGTAGCTCCTTAAATTTCAGTCTGTTGCCCAGACAACCTCAAGAAATTCGAGTGATGGAGCAGATTTAATGACATGAGCGTCAGCCCACACCTCTATAAACTCAAACCTCTCCCGGCTAGTTATCAGTTTTGTTATCGGCAAGATCCAGGTATGCCGCTTCTCGACTTATTTTGATTTGAACAATAGTAGTGTTCGTAGCAGTCTCAGCTTGTTTGCTATCTTTGACCACTGTTACTATTGTTATGTCGTAGGCAAAATTGATAATTATACACTTGGCTGATATTGGAAATTCCAACAACTTGTCGTACATTATATTCCAAAGAAGTGAGCCCATAGCAGAGCCTTGCGGAATTAACGCGATAATCTTATAGGTTTTCATTCCGTTATCGCTTTCAAAGATAAGCTTCTTGTCGTGGAAGTAGATCGACATCAGGACTGTAGCTTGGAGCCTCCATAGTGATAAGGCCTTCTTTAATGCACTCCTAGTTGGCCCAGTTGAAGACATTCTTCATGTCAAGTGTGACCACAGTGCAGTATTCTTTTGTTCCCCATTCTCAACTCCAACAACGAATGGTGTTAGCAGCGATTTCTACAACTTTCTTAATTTTTTCTTGGCAAAATCTTGTTACTCCCACCATTGGAATCGGGTCCAGCAGATATATGGGCAGCCAGGAGGTTTGTGGCCCTTGGTATAAGTAGAAGTTTTTGTAGCTTCTATTGGTTTGGGAATGTTGTTTCGTCTAAGCGTTGTCGGAAGGTTTTTACGAATATATCCAGTTTTTCCAGTTTGTTCAGCTTCTTCGTAGTCACTTCTGGCCGTTTCTCGACTACTAGTAGTGCTCTTATGTCCTCACTAAGAGCAGTTGCAGGGCGTTGAAGCTCGTTTTAGTGCGGAGATTCGTATGTATGTATATTCTTGTACTAAATAGCTTACATTACCTTTATCTCACTAAGGCTATGTATTTTATAAATAATCGACAAATACCTCGCATTTTACATGGTTAGAAGAGCAGCACAATCTTACAGAGTTTTTCTTGTAAATCATTTATCTTCAAAATTTTAAGGCTCCATTAATTTCTGAGCTCTAGCAACTGAAAATTCGACTCGCTGCTTGCATTTATGTCATCCTTTTCCTCGGGTCAATTTATCATTTCACATTTTTTCTTAAAAATATAATTAATTTTCAAGACTAAGTTGTAAATATCCTAAGAAATACGCACCTATCATAAATACATAAATAAAAAATAATAAAATAAATAATTAAATCAAACTTACCATCTCTGACCTCGGGCCACTGTGACGACGTCATTAAATGTCGCAAACGCAACCATCGTGCACGACACGACTTAATATCGTAACAATGCCATCCACCTTCCAAGAAAACTACCCATTTCTTCGATGCTCCCGATTTACGTAAATAGAAACCCGCTTGCGATCCATCATTGCATGTAATCGTTCGATTCGACAGAAAAACACGTTTCAACGATCGATTTGTATCTGGACTTGTTTCGGCTATCCGTCGCTGAATAGTGTTGGTTTCGATCGAAAGATTTTGTCGTGGGGTCGTCACATTGATGGAGCCGAAGGCCCGACTCTCAGCTGATCTCGTGCTGACTGCGAAGATTGCCACGAAACAAGCAATGCTCACCTGAAAGTGGAGAAGAAGAAAGATTGTGAGAAAGTTACAGTATAAGTAAACAAGAAAACAGATCGACCGTTGGATCGATCGGTCTTTGCGACTATGTTGGACTCTATTGGATATCTTCGTTGGAAGAGATACAATTATTAAAGATCAAAGCGAGCCGACAGCGATCGAATCATTTGGCGCCAACATTAAATTTCATTAATGTAAATTCACGTTGCGGAGTAATTAAGTTGCGTTCTTAAGTGAATTGATTATAATGTAGCTGTTTGAATGGCGGGAAAATTGGTTAAATTTTACGATTTCAATTAAATTTAAGTTAATCGCTTGAGACGCAGGTGCGTATCATAGAGAGCAATATAATTAAGTGCTATATGTCTTTCGGTTGGCGGCTGCTTTGAAACTGTTTTTCTTTTTTGAATATTTTACAAATAGTTTAATATTCTCCACGAGCAGTTTTATTATTTATTTTTTTAGTCATTTAAATTCATGGAGAATTTACATAAGTTTTATTGTCTTTTTCATGGGAATGAATGTA
This sequence comes from Nemotelus nigrinus, assembly GCA_947369275.1. Classification (NCBI taxonomy): domain Eukaryota; kingdom Metazoa; phylum Arthropoda; class Insecta; order Diptera; family Stratiomyidae; genus Nemotelus; species Nemotelus nigrinus. Next base: position 38,203,657 of record OX376373.1, on the reverse strand, counting down.
TTGTCGCAGATAATTTGTAATATAACTTCGAATTTCGATGCGACGAGCTTTATCTCGAATCAACTGTTTTCTGACCAATATTGCTTATCATTCAAAAACAGTTTTTAACATTACTTATCAATTTGTGGGACCAAAACAAGGAATCGTTAATTTCAGTAAATAACGAAGCTTTTGAGATTAGTTCGATTTCTCATGGGACTTTTGGGCTGGCGAAAGAAGTTCACAAGTAGAGAAGAGTTTGGTGGTGGGCAATGTAGTGCGGCAATTTTTGGTGTAAAAAATACTCCAGTAGATGGGTGTAGTTCCTTGCAGATACTATATAGAAACTTCATAGCTTAAATATTTTTGAACTCTTTTGTGTGCCTTTTGTCCTGAATAGGTCTTTTAGCGTATTTCGCATTTTGATCTACATATATGTTCCACGCTACTAAGTTCAATATTGCTGAGGTAGTAAATAGTAGCTCCGACTTTATCCCACAAAAAATTATCTCTTGCCGACGTTGGGACTGATTTGTTCAGATTTGAGAGTTTGAAGCTTCGATTGGAGAAAAGTTGTATGGGTTTGTGTTTTGATAGTATGGTACATTTTCAAGTCAAGAGACGTGAAGCATCAAATACAATTCCAGATAGATTGAAAATCAAGATGTTAAAGAGCAGTGAGCCAAAACGACTGCCTTGTGGCACACCAGAAAACGCAAAAATTGTTTTGGGAAATGGTATTTGACGGTATGAGTTTTATCACCAAGACAAGATTTGAACACATTGAGTAGGGAGCTAGGTAAACTAGAATTGCTTAGTTTACGTGCCAGGATCCGATGATCAGCCCTGTCAAAGGTCTTGCTGGAATCTGTATAGACCGCATAACATTGGTTTGCCAGCTAAATTCTATTACGTGTAATAGCCGTTAGACCATTTTACCCATTGAGTTTTTTTTGTGTTTTTGTGGTTGTAAGCTTGTTTTTAGGGTGTTTTTTGTTTGTTTACTTGTTTATCATCATCGTGTTATCTTCTCGTCTAATTTCTGTATGTTTTTGAATATTTTTCTTCAAGTTTTTGCCTCTACTACCACCAGAGGACAATCAGGGAACAAAAATTGAAGAATAACTAACAAAAACGTACAAAAAATTCACCGTGCAGATAAACAATCTAAGAAACAAAAAAACACCCCAAAAACAAACACCTAACCACAAAAATACAATCGGTAAAATTACCTAACGGCTATGGGGGGCACGTAATCGAGCTTTACCAACATGAAGTAAGTATTTTATTTTTATTTTCCTCAAGAAGTTTGGAGAATACTAACAGACCAGTTAGTCTGCGGAAGATATAGAGTTCAATCTGAAAATAGAAATGGAAAATTTGCCGGTTTTGTCGAAAATAGATAATTTTTTCCAATACTGATTGCCATTTGAAGCAGAATCTTTAAATTCGGAGTTGGACTACCTGCTGATATAAAACCTACTTTTAAATATCCTATCACTTTGAAGGCTATTTTAATTGCAAATATGTTCACCCAGAATCAAAAAACCCACAATCAATTCCGCTTCCGGTCTAATCAGTATCAAATTATGCCCACAATTTTTGCTCAAGATCACCTGCCTTTCTTCGCGATCATCCATCATCTCGCATCTTCACTTATTTGTATGTGCGAACATGCGTACACTATCCTGCGTACATTTTGATACCAGCCAACCAACCAACTCGAATCAACTCTCATTTATTTCCACTTAAAATTATTGCCCAGAGGCTAAACTTCCGGCACCCGGAAAATTCTCAATTATTCGCAATTTAGTGTCGAGATAATACCGCGAAAATTGATCAGGTTGTATCTCGGGCTTATTCCGTTGTTTTCATACCGATTCGATACTGAACGTTGTGTCTGGCTGTTAGGGATGATAATATAAATCTAATAATCGGTTCGTTGATCATTTGATTGATCGAAATCCTTCGATAGATTTTTGTGGAATTTGATCGACGATAGCATTATGAATCATTGGGTTCATTTTAATGGAACTGGAGAAAATTATCAAATTGCGATAAAAGAGTAAATTATAAAGAAGCTATGATTGAAAATCTGTTCGAAATAAGGAAGAAAGTAGTGGCATTACGAATTTTGAGAAACTACTGCCAAAATCGTCAAAATTATGCCATAAAAAGAAAGAGCTATTAGGAAAGAAATGTAAATGCGCTTTTTAGAAATTTTCCCAATAACTATTTTTCAGCTGAGATCTGTCTTAAACTTGGGTCTAGAAATAGTCTGATGTTAGCATTTGGGGCTACAAAATGGGGCTATATGATTAAATAAGCGCCAGGTCTAAATTTTCAACCAAAACAGAAAATGTAAACTTTTTATTTTTGGTATCAGATGAATAATACTGCAACCAAAATAAGCAGCCGGCCTAACCTTTCGTTTTTCAAAGTGATCAGGACAATTTTTGCCCTAGCATATGATAATATGGAAACTCATTTAAACTACAGAGTGTTAGCTTCAGATTTTTTCAGCAACGGTTTAGAGAGGAAACTGTCGTTAAAGTTTGAAATAAATTATAAAACGAATCGAAGAACATAATTCTAATGAGCTTTGACACAAATTAAGTATTGCCGTTCAAAATGACTTGCTGCTAGTGTTTATATTTATCTAAAATATAACTTTTTTTTTCATATCTGGTAAAATCAAAACTACATACGATTGGAAATTGAGGTCCAATAAAAATAGAAAGACTTTGTAAAAATTGCTAGTTTCACAATGTATTTGGCTGTACTTTTGTGTTTTTTAAGTACATAATTAGTTCAAACAGCTTTTACTTTAACTCCTGTATGTTAGAGATTCAAGGTAAAAAATCACTAAATCTTATTTAATTAAAATTACAACAGTGATATATGCAGCCCACGTTGGGCGCAGAATATAAAACCTTAATTGTGTGCCTAATACCTTTGATTCTAAAGTCTCTTGGGATTGGCATTATATTTCTTATTCGTTTACTTTTATTTTTAGAAAGAAAATTTACACATCATATGCTTAATATCATCAAATCATCAAATATAACAAAAAAAAATCGATTTCGAATGTTGCCATTAAATCTCAAAAAAATCTTTACAAAAAGCTATTGAGAGTGAAATAATCATTTTTTTTTCAAATAAATACTAGAGGTTATCACTAGCGGCAAATAAAGAAATTAATGGGCTATCGCTGAGAAATAACCTCTTGTTTAAAAAGGGTTCGCAGACTGCAATCGATGGACATAATCATCTAGACATAATTTCTCAAGGACCAATTATGATTGAAATATTGAAAAAATAGCAATCGATACCTTTGACATTTCGATTCTTTACTGCCACTCTTATTAGCTATCTTCACCAACTAGTCACGGCCAACGAAAATCACCTGGCCGCTGGATGGCCCAAGAGTAGAAAAAGCAAAAGGTGCGCTGCGTTCAATCTTTGGCTTTATTGCTGATCACGGCCTCGTGGGCTGAGTGAGTGTGTTGTCTGTGATTGGAGCGTTGCTCGCAGTGTGCCATGCCAGTGTTATGTGCTGACTGAATTATGTGCACGCTCAGTGCTTCGATCCGATGATGATGATTTCGCCTCAAGATTCAGATGAACGTAAACAGACGGTTTTTGGCGGAATCTCTTTGATCAGAATGCGGGAAAAGGAGCTGCGCGATCACATCAAAGAGATAAGCCGACAAGTAGATAAGGGAAAAAACAAGAAGAAGAAAAAAGGCAGCGAAATCGGCTGGCGACGGAACGTTACGATGCGATGGTGGTGTGGTGACGACAAGCGTTCGGGCGTACAAGATACGTTCATTATTACGATTCCATTCAAAGTTTCGTTTCCACGGCTGCTTGGATATATTTTGAAGAGATTTATCTATTGCACGATGTATCAATTGCAGATACAATTTGTTGAGGCCTGCCGAATGAATATAATTGGCAAAAGACTTTTGATTTGTGACCCGTCTTTTGATCACAAATCAAAACGCAGCTATGACATGCAGGTGAACAGAAATAGTAAGAAATTAAATTCATAGGTTTATAGAAAATTGGGAAAACATATTTGATAGCGAAAAGCGTTGAAAGCAATGAGGACGAATTTCATAAAAGTCCCGAAATCTATGGGAGTCAACGTGTGGAAAAAAGGCAACGAGGTTTGATAGCATGCAAAAAACAAACAAAGAAATCAAAAGCATATGAAAAGTCATTTCTCGTTACATTTAATATAAATAAGTAGTTTATGCCAATTTCCAGGCTTGCTGGAAAACAATACTATTGTCTAAAGCTTAGCTAAAAAATTATTGTACCAGCAGGAAAAAATCGTATAGTTGCAAGATTTGGAATTTTTTCATCCTAAGCTAGGTTGAAAGTGTAACTTTTTCATAATATAGATAAACGCGAGTAACTTAAATGCAGCACTACATCAAGCGTTTTAAATTGTTTATTTATTTGACGAAAGAACTAAAAAATTAAAAACTTACTAATGATTTTCGGAATTAAGTCCGATAAGAAAGCATACAACACGTAAAGAACATTTTTATATTCTTACATGTTATAAATGGGTATCGTAAAATGTAGGCACAAATATGATCATTTTAGGGTAACAAAAAGACTTATCTAGGAAATTGCAAATATGAGATCCAATCTACTGTCTGTCTTCACTTGATCGACCAAACGATCATAATTATAATAAAATTAGGAGACAAAATCACTTCATAGCCAAACATACATAACATCCTGATCTGTAAGCTCTTTCAACATTGTAAATTATATTTTCTCTACATATGTTCACAGTCGTATACATTCTTGTTTCCTACCTCTGTTTTTGAACATTTCCGAAGAATGATCTATACAACAGTCACAGAATTTAAGATTATGATCTGATCACTAATTATCTGTGTCGGCTCCTTAATATTGAAATGACATCCATAGACAGTAAATTAATATTCAACATGATTGATTTGTCGACTTCGAGATCATAAAAGCCGACACCGTCATGGCGACTTCTGTGCCTAGTAATTAGTGGTGGAAGGTTGTTTTTCCACGTTTGTCGCTTTCAGATTGGTGACTTAATTAGATCGAGGCCTGCCTATAACGAATTGCTTTTTCCAAGCTAGATCAAAAAAACAACAGCAACATCAACCCAAGCATCTACCTAGCCTGTAGTTTTGTAACGGCCTACTCGATACCGGATCTCGAGTCTGTCTCAAGTAAAGATAATATTAGTCGTAGAGAGAAAATATTACTGTTTAATGGATCTAGTCTTTGGAAAATGATGAAAGATTGCTGCAGTTATTATTACATTGAAAGTGTTGCAAATTTTTCAATATCGTGGTAAAAGGTGTTGGATTTCTCAATATGGCTTAATTGAATCATGAATCTAACATGTGGGTTTTCAAAATCGATTAGTGGCCTGGTCAAAGATATTAATGGTTGTTTGCTGAAAATTATGGTGGCAGTATAGAATTTCTTAATCTAGTGCGAAATGCTAATGTTGATTGGTCTTGTGCATTTTGGTTGTAGGCAAATGTGAAAAGGTTGGAGTGAAGGTTGATTTGTAGCATTTCAGGATGCATATCTAAGTGGAATGATAATTTGAAAGCAATGAATCGAGAGAAACCGAACTTGTTGGACATTATTTATGAAAAACAAATCAAATCCAATGATGATTAATAAATTAAATTGGAGAATTATAGTCAAAATGGATTAGCCGTATAATGTACGTACTCAGTAAAGTCCAGCTGGGTAGATTTAGCAAAAGTTTGTAATTGCATCGCCCTAAATCTGACTTTTGACATATCATTTTAATAGCCTGAGATTTTAAATTTTGAATTGCAGATTTTTAGTACTATTTTGAAAAACTACTAACTATCCGAAATTAAAAAATTGGACTCCTGCAATTGGACTCCTTGAAAAAATTGGACTCCTCTGGATGATCTGATCATCAAGCTGGAAAAACGAGAGTTTCTGGCAGTGATATGCAATACATGCAGGTCGAATTTCAGCTTAGAGTTGAAGATTACTCCAAGGCTCTTGAAACTAACAACAACATTGAGAGAGGAAAAAGACATTTGAAAGCACTTTGTAACATTCAGAGTAACAGAAATCACATTTAACTGAAATCCCCAAATCATTTTGCTGTAGGGTACAGTCGTCAACAGATTGAATCATTCTGAAAATTTTGAGGTCATCAGCTTACAGAAGGCAGGCTGAGTTCAAGAGAGGTAGAAGATCGTTAGTAAATATAAAGAATAATAAAGGACCAATAATAGAACCTTGCGGGATGCCTGAAGTGAGAAAGAAGGGTGTGGAAGAGCAGGAGCTAGTAGTAATAACCCAAGTGTAAGGAATATCAAGAAAGAAGGAGTGATATTCTTATGGTCTGGTCTCCCTAGTGGAGATACCATACCCAGCTAACTTAGAAATTATCTTTGAAGCTTTATAGGCAGCAAAAGACAAATCTTGACAAATCTTAATTTTGGTTCAAATATGATGCTAAGGTGCTTATGTTGATCTAAATGCTCCAAAGGACAACCAGGCAAAAGTATTCGAAGGCAACGAATCAGGCTTGTTGGAAAACAAAAAACCAAAACATTGCAGAGCACTTGGAAATACGATGCAAACGATCATACGGAAAGCGGAAACGGAAGGGAGAATACAAAATAAATAACGAACAGGTAGATCGAAATCCTTAAGTAAGAGAAATGAGGGATACTTGTTACGGAAAATAAGTAAGGAGCCACAAAAAAGTGCTCCGGCAATGGCCACTGCACTTGCAAAGGCATCAGGGAAGCAAGTGAGTCCAGAAACAATGCGTAGAGTTTTGCGTAATCAGGGTTATAACGGTAGAGTTCCGCGCAGAAAACCTTTCACTTCTCCAGGTAATGAAAAGAAGAGGCTTGACTTCGCTCGCCTGCATCTTAATAAGGACGACAGTTTTTGGAATCAAGTTCTGTTTAGTGACGAGAGCAAGTGTAATATTTCTGGCTCTGATGGGCGCGGATACGTGTGGAGGAAGCGGAACGAAGCATTTGCAAAGAAGAATTTGCGTCCTACAGTGAAACACGGTGGAGGGTCAGTCCTCGTATGGGGCTGTATGTCGGACGCTGGTGTGGGGCAATAACATTTTATTGATGGTACTATGGATCAATTCATTTATTTGAACATATTGCGAGGCGATTTGATACCTTATGTGCAGAAATTAGGCCTACAGCCAGGTTGGATCTTTCAGCAGGACAATGATCCAAAACATACAGCTAAAAATGTCAAGGAATGGTTGCTGTATAACGTCCCTCATCAGCTTCACAGTTCGCCTCAGTCCTCCCGATTTAAACCCTATAGAGCATTTATGGGAGGAATTGGATCGCAGAATTCGTGAGCCAGCCGTAAGAGCAACTATTACTAGCAAAGAGACCCTGAAATCTGCTCTGCTGTGTGCCTGGAAGAATATTCCACCCGAAATTACCGGAAATCTCGTTCGTTCGATGCGAAGGCGTTTAGAAACTGTTATTAAGGCTGGTGGAGGGCTGACGAAGTGTTGAGCTCACGTTTTTTGGTCATTCTCGTTCTTTTCGAAACATGGCTCATAGTGTATGCTGACTTTCGATGGATTAATTTTTTTAGTTTTCATGGCTTATTTCTTTCTGTGCTCAGATTTTCTTTATTGTTATTATCTGAAACTTATTTTTAATGCCAATAAAGCTACTTTTACGTTTTCATTGCATTCTCTCTTTTTTTCACTGTACCATATTCGTTTTTTTACATGCTGTATGTTGACTTTTGTGAGCCACTGTATATATAAATTCATTCTCAAATTCAGATATCTTAAACCTTTTGGCGGCGGCGAGCGTTTTAGTGAATTTTGAGGTACTCCTATATTTCCAAGCAGTGTAAATTTTTGTTAAAGAAAAGTATTGGGAATGAAAACTAATTATGTTCTAAGCTTGCCTATGATAAAGAATTGAAAATTTTGAGCCGTGTGTGGGTGCTAAGTGCCTAAAAGTAGGCCAGGATTTTTTTTCAAATTTTGATTTGTCATTACTTCTGACAAAAACATTGGACCATCGTGAAATTCGCAGAGCGTATTAATGTTGGCTAAGATTTAACACATATGGATTTTCAAGATAGTGCCGGTAACCCTGTAGCTACGGCAGGCTCTTGAAAAAAAAATCCTTCAAATCATTGACCTTCGTCAAAATTTTTTGATTTTTGACAAAAAATTCAAATCATTGATAAATTTTAACCTTTGTCCATCATGTCAAGTTGAAATTTTTAAAATTCCGATTTGCACAAGAACGGCTATCCATCACCAAATTACCTCTATTTTCAGCACTCGAAAGTTCTGTTCACGAGAACTGACGACCGGATTATCCGATCATAATGAAATTTACAGGACATGTTGGAATTAGCTAGGACCAGGTTTGATAGAAGTGATTTTGAAATGCGGGCAACCCTGTCGCAGTGGTACCATCTTGAAAAATCACTGAAAAAAAACAACTTTTTCAGCCATCAGATTCACAGTACATCACAGTACTTGGGTCTTACTTTATGTAACATTTGGTGAAAATTTGGTTGAAAAATTAGAGTAGGGCTGCCAATTATGGTGATTTTTGTCTCACTAAATTTCACTAAAATATCACTAAAATGCTGCCAGCTATGACCATTTTTGTAATTTTGTGGAATTTCTTTACTGAGCGATTATGTCATTAGATTTGCAAATGGGTATGATCCTGCAATGTAAATTAACCACAAATATTAACGCTTTAAAAATTTGAAAAGTTTTGAGGGTGGTAACCCCAAAATTCTTTTCACCCGTATACCTTCCAGCGCAGTGATTCAATCGAAACGAAATTTACTGGTTGGGTTTAACTTAACGTGAGGCAGATTTGGTATATATTTTGCTCCGCTGCTGACACAGGGTAACCAGCAATAGCCATTTTCGTAAATATTGCACCAACAGATGCTTCAAATTGCATGCTCATATGCAAAGCATTTACAATAAAAATAAGAAACCAATTTTTAAATTTTCCGAGTTTTGAACATTTTTCGGATGGCAGCCTCAAACAACGTTTAACCGCTGAAACTTTCGATGAAATCCTCCGATGAGAACGAAATTCAAAGAATAAGTTGATTTAAGTAGGAGCTTGTTAAGGTAAACTTATTGCTGCTTCGTTGGGAAAGTGTTGCCAGCACTGAACATTTTCATCATTTGTGTTATAGTTGAGTTTTGTTGCTTGGGATAAAGAATGGTTGATATGATTCTACAAAAAAGTGTATAACGTCTTTCCACATTTTTTTGTCACTCAAAGACAATTTCTTCGAAAATTAGTCTTCTAGCGGTTCTGATGCGCTAGACCTTTTTTTCATGTTTTTGCTCTCAGATCATTCATTTTCGAGAAATCCGCTCCGCCAACTACAAAGAGGACAGTTTTTGATGTAGCCATTTCGTTTCAAATAGTAATCCATTTTTTCATCAGTTGTTGTACAGAAAAAATTTGACACCGAAATATTGTTCGTACTTTGAAACAAAAATCTTTGAAAAGACACAAATTTCACCGTAAGGTCTCCTTAATAACTTTTACTAGACCAATAGTTAAAAAAAATAGAAAAAAAAAATTAGAAAAATTAGCTACAGTGAAAAGCATTCAAATGAAACCATCCAATTATGAAGTACTTAAATGAGACACAGTAGCGCATATTAAACTGAAATGGTTTGGTCTGATTCACATTCAAGAGGAATAAACTATACAATTACACGCCAAAGGAAATCCCATAAATGAATACTCTTCAAAACATAAAATAAAACAAACAAAAAATATCAACAGGTGCACAACGAACACTTTAAGAATTTTAACAGAGTCAGAAGTCGGCTTGAGTCTTTCAGACACCAAGCCGTACGCAATCAGTCTTCGGGCACTCATTCTGTCCTTTTGCTTATTTGGCAAACTGACCGGCTTGCCTGTCTTATCTGCGCATATTGTGTGCGGTAGCTTTGAGTTTGACCACTGGATATCAGTAGCAATATCTTTGTGGAAGCCGCAAAGAGGAAGATCTCGAATTCACTCCGAGAAACGGAAAACAAAAAGCAAAGTAAAAAAAAAAAAACATTGCAGATTAAGCGCAAAGAAAAGCAAGCCGTGAAACGTAAATATATAGTTCGCTAAAAGCAAGAAGTTTTGCAAGTCGTCGTTCGTGGACCGGTGCAACGAAGGTAGTAGCTAGCATCAGCCTGGAGTTGCGAAAATGTAACAGTCGCGCGGCACATCAACAACAACAGCAACAACAAGAATAATAACGTTGCATTCAACAATATGAGCAGATCCGCGATCCAGACAAATTAGCAACCTCATGTGGATACGCTTCATTCGATTTTAGGGGCGAAATGATGATGGTCATCACAAGTGCCGGCTTTTATGTGCACCGGCTGCCGAATTTCCATGTTATTCATTTTATAACTCGTATCGGACCAGTTGTTGAGTCCTGCTCCTGTACTTGACCGTCTGAATCGTGTATCAATTTACGTATATCGTCGTCGTCATCATCAACAACAGCTTGAAGAAGCTAGTTATAGAGATCTGTTGCATTTCTATGTAGCATTGAAAGATGTAGGGGATGATAGGATGCTTTGAAATTGAAAAGGTTTTTTTTTTTGAGAAAAATGAAGAATATATTATGTGATGCTTTATGATTTTCAGGCTATTTTCAAGGTTGGTGAACAGGAAAATCTTTTACAAAAGGTTAACATTTTCCTTAATGGATTTTCCCGTGAGATTAAAATGGTGCAGGCAAGATAAAAAATCATTCATGGCATATTAATAAATTTGAAGCCCACGATATTAAAATAAGCAATTATTAATTGAATCAAAGATCAAGGAGTATAACTAGAACTTTAGTTTATATTGTGTGTGTTTATGCAAACACTCTTAGAACCATCAAAATTGAGTTTTCTCACACAATAAAAGAAACAATTTCCACAAAAACATCCAATTTTGCTATCCTCTCCTCTATACCATAAGCCATCAAATTGGATGGTGTATTTCGGTAGCAAGCACCTGACCAACATCATCAAAATCATCTTATTCAGGTTAGCAAGATGTAAGGAAGCCGAGTCGGTCGCTTTTTTCTGTGATCTTTTTTTTTCGACTACACATACTCGTATATAATGGATGTACCATCAATTCGTTACTGCCGCGAACGAGATAAGAAAATAAAAGCCTACTCCATCGAAACGAATGAGATACATTCATTTGATGATTGTTACGATCGACAATAATTTATCGAATTCCTCAAAGTGTTTTACCGACATGACATTCCGACAGCATGGAATGCGTGGAACAGTGACACAATACGAAAGTATTTATTTGGGCTAGTATAGTTAATGTGCAATTAGCTATGGAAATTTTATGAGGGAAATGAATAGTCATTTTGATTTTTCATGGTGCGTATTCGTTTCAAAAGGATTGGATCTCAATCAAGCTATAAACTGCTACAGAATATTAGGTGATTTTTTTTGGACTTTACATAGTAATATTAAGAGGATTTCGCTATTACTGCAATATTTCTATGGAACAAAATATTTATTGTCATTGAATTTTCAAAAAATTCGCAGTGAAGTTCCCAAATTCGTCATGAACCGTTGCAGCCTTATTTGTGGAGCCTCAGTGAAACAGAGGGCGTCAAAATAGAGTAGTGGTTTTCATCAGTAAGATAGTCGGATGAGGCAAATAAATACAGTAGGGTGAGTTTTAAGAGAAAAACAGTGCTTGGCGTTTGCTTGTATTCAGAAAAAAATTCATCACTTTACACTAGCTTTCTAGAATTGTAAAATTATCTTAGAAAATATTACAGTCTTCAATTGAAAAATTTAAAATCATGGGTATAAAATAGTACTTCACAAGAGATAAGCAGAGACTGGCCATTCATATAAAACAACGAAAAGGAGAGGATCCGAATAGAACCTTGCGGAACACCGGTTGTGGACTCGAAACAAAACTAGGCCTATAGTATGATTCTATGTAATTGATAATGTATGAAAAACAAACCAATTCAATTCGTAAAGTAGAAGGTTGTGATCAAAACGAAAAGCTTTGGAGAATTCTATATATGCAGAACTTCAACGAATTCATGAAGTGCACGAGATTTATTGATGTTTAGTGACCCGCCAGGAATCTCTGTTGTTGCTAATATGCTAATATGCATTCGTGATCATGTAATGCAGATATCGTTGAAGGACTTGAGAGGAGGATGGAAGGAAATGATGTTGCTCGAAAATTATTTGCAAGGGTCTCATCATCTAAATTCCGAATTCAATGAATTACGATCTCTTTCCAAAAGGAAGGGATTCGACTCTCATTAATAATAATGGTCATAAGAAGACTAAATGAAGTGATCTTGATATTCAAAAATAGTTTTGGAAGTCCGTCGATACTTAAGCTGGCCGATGCCTTCAGTTTGCTTTTAATGGACTTGATAGTAGCGGGCGTAGTAGGAGATTAAGGAGAAAATGATGTTGACAATTTGCCAGAGAGGTCAGGAGAATGGGAAACTTATGAGTACACAGAGTTCAACTAGGCATAGTACTGAGCATTCAGGTCACAACTAGCCTGAGAGGAAGTATAAACTAGATCAATTTTTTCAAAGTAACGATTTTAAGTCGTTTTTAAAATAATGGTTTTTATACAAAAGGCAGAAAACTTTCAGATCAGCCAATAAAATTGCAGACAAACATCCGTACTAATCACAGCAGCATTAAGCAGGATCATTAACTAATGATAGATCTATGATAAAAGACCGGTTTAGTACAATAATCGAAAAACTTATATCAGCTTATGTTGTCTTGTAGCCCACTTCGATTAACGCTGAAACGAAATATTTGTGTGAGTCAAATAATGATCTGCATTTCGTCGAAGCAGAAACGTGTGATGATGTGTGATGCTGGGTTGTTTCTGAGATTCCCGGCTCTTGATACTTCCTAAAAGTTTCACTGATGAGGAGTCCCATTTTCATGGCATGTGCTCAAGCTAGTTAGCTCCAAATTTTCAAAAAAAAAAAAAAAAAACAAACCTTGAAAAGCAACACTTCCAGTTAATGAAGGTGTTAATAGAGAATTTTCAGAGGCATAATCAGCGCCAACTATTACCGTAAATGGTGGTGGGGTGATAATACTGTACAAATTATTAAACAGATGAAAAAATTGCAAAAGTATCAACCTATAGCAGCTGTGCATTATGGAAGACACTGGAGAATGTAATAAAACGTACTCAGCAAGTATCGAGTGTAGTCATTAAATTATTGTCAGAACTTTAAGCGAAATAAATTGGGATCTTCCCACAGTCACATTCAGCTATGGAAAATATTTTATGAGATAAATCAGAATATTGCTGCAGAGATAAGAAAAATGAGGTTTTTCAAAACTTTCGCATAGGTTTGCCTCATTATAATTTAATTTACGTGTTTTTACACTGGTATATGAAACACAGCAAACAAATCACCTCAAATAGATCTGCCACTTTTTAACTGTCAATCACTTCTATCCGATTCAAGATTTCTTCTGAGATTCACCACACCGCAACACGAATCTACCGAGTGCGTTCTATAATGAAAAAGAAAATAACAACAAGTGGCAATACATTAAACGATAACGTTGCTTCGAGCGCCCAATAATTGAATAAGACCGCGCGTACCACGATATAATTAAGAAATTTTCTCGATTCTATAATTGACAAGCATTTCCCGTTTGGCGCCGTTGCTGAGCCTTTCCTTAGATTGAAGCTCCGCGATATCGCTGCTATTATAGATCGCTAGGCTAAGCTGGTCTGATAGCTACGGGCTGCGATGCTCCAAGTCGTTGCAGGTCCGTTGCTTCAACTCCAGTGTAAACAAAATATATATTGACTCTTAGCTTGTCTGAAGACAGGAGGAGGAAATTTACAAGTATTCTGCTGTTCTACCAGTCGATGGGGTTGACAGCGAGTTGCATCAAAGATACGAGGTATTGACTATTGTACAGATTGTGAGTGAGTATGCTTCATTGTGGCTTATTTGTGACGTGTTATCATTTTGTTTATGCTTGAAACAGTTTTATTGCCACTAAAGCTACCGGCAAAGATTGATGAGCTCCGACTTTGACTGACGCAATTCACACACAAGAAGTGCCAACGATGATTATTTGACGTATTGATTGGAAAGCTAGATATCCATAGATGCACGAGTACAGTCGAAAATATAGTTTTTAGTCGATTTTTGTGAACTAAATTTAGTTGATATCCCAATAAAAATTGATTACTTTTTTGAAATTCCTGTCAAAGTATCCATCATTCTTGAGTCTATCATCCAATAAATTACAATTTTGAAGATCGGTTCAATCAAATTGTAATATGTTTTCGTTTCCGCTGTCGCTCGACCTCGAGCTCTTGACCAAATCGGCTTCATTGGGCAAATAATTTATACTCTGACTTTGTAGAGATCGGCACTACCAAACATATTCAACTACCTTGTGGCGCACTTCTTTGTAGCGTTTGTTGTTAGTTAGTTCCCCTCGCGGATCGCGAACATAGTCGGCAAATTGTGTTTGATGTTATAAAAAGTCGGGTCTTTCTACTTCGTTGCCGTTTCTTTTCCCTATTCTATTTTGATTTCGATGCTGTTGCTGTTACTGTTGTTGTAGCTGTTGACTTTGCTTTATATTTCTATTTTCTTTTGCTCCAAATGCTTGATATACAAACAGATAAAAACGAATCTACAACTTGAAGTATCGATCAATCGATCGAACTCTCGATTGATCTTTTACTTTAGCTGTGACCGTAAGATATCGACGGCTTGGCGGCGTTATTGACGTCCGTCACCCATATTAATGAACGCCATAATCAGTTTGCGTAAACAATGCAACATGCGATTCGAATCGATAGTCTTAATCCGATAGTTCGATATTGATAGATCATCTCAGACTCCTTCCTTATTGTCGATTGATACAAATTGTTCTTTGGCGCGATCGTTGAAATGTCTATTTTTTCATATAAATGCGATCTTGGATTTAAGTTGAAACTGTTTGTAATGGAGTTGAATGCATGTGTATGTAAAGCATATCTATGTCGTCGACCGAAAGCGGATTTAGATTGGATACATTCGCTTGATAATGTGCGTTAAGTTATTTTTATGCACACAAAGTTATTTGTTTATTATTCTCGATTGATATCGGGCAGGTTTCTTAAAGATTGACAAACGGAATAAATCAGTGATTGAAACCGCAGATAAGAATTAGCATAGGAAACAAATATGTTAATACAGTAGCCGTTCGTCGATGTTTCACTATGAGAGAATTTTTAACATATAGGTTTGTATGTAAAGTCTTTGCTAGCTTATGAATCAGTCAAATATCAAATACTTATCGGAGTTAGGTGTTTTTTTCATGCTGTTGAGCTTGTCTTACATTTAAATTGCACTTTTACGTCAAAGTAACGATTCATTTTCGGAAAGTCAGTTGAGTTTGGAAAATTCAGATTTCAATATTTTTCATTAGAAAAATGGTTTGACGCATTTCATTACTTGAAAATGCATGGTTTTGGAGTAATCTTAAAATACGGTTGATGAATAGTTTATTCATTTCTTGGATAAACATTTTCAATTTAATTCTGCACCTTCCGCCCACACTGGGCGCATTATACAAATTGACAATTTAACCTACAGAAAGGCTGTTAACGTATTATAAGCATTGATTTCATAAGTATTGGTGTTGATCAAAGTTAGAAGAATATTATCTTACTCAAAAATCAAAACTGAGTCGACGTTTCTAACGAAAATCGGCCAACTTCCCTAGCAATTAGTTCTAATCAAATGCAGTTCAGCATGCTCTCATTTTATTCAAAACCACATCTGTAACAAGTAGAACCATGAGAAAAACGCCCAGCATAACAAGCGATGAACTGTTTCCATATATGCGGTCATTTGCAGAGAATGGAATCGAGTTGTAAGGAAACATCAATAACAACTGCGGAACAATAAGTCGAGCAACATCCTAACCATGTTCGGCAACTACAAAGCCACTGCCGACAAAGTGCACATTCAGTCCAATGATCATCATTAACGTTAAATCATTAACAAATTATGTGCACACGTAGTAAAGACGGCTAGACGTAAACCGCGTAGCATATCACATTAAGCGGTTTACCCGATTTACCTGGCGTACGAGTTGGTATTCGTTCCAGGCTATCTCTCGATATAATAAGGCATAAACAACACTGACAAACACACGGAGATTGTATTGTCGTGAATTCTTAGGTGCACGCGAGCAGCCGCAGATGAATCTACACCCCGATGCTCCTTGACGAGGGCCATATCCGATATGAGGTCTGCTTAAATCCGTACTGCAAATGATTGATAGTTTGGCGGTCAACAAGGTGTTATTGATCGATATCATCTTCGGCTTTGTTAAGGATCATTCGCGCGGTGCAATTGTTTAGCAGGAAGACCAGATTTGCATGGATTGCGCGCCCATTGCGGTCTGGTCGTGCAAGAAAAGTTGTACGCAATCGCTGCTGGTTTGGATGAATATGAGTCAAGTGAATAGGAGCTTTTGTTGGGTGGCATTTGTGATTGTGTATATTTTTTTTTAAATCGCAGATAATTTTACAAGTTTATAATGTTCGCTAATAAGAATGTCCCGTATTAAAATTTAATTTAAAATTCCGGTACTGTGGAATACTTTGAATTTTATTTGCATATCATAGTAAATTTTGTGAGATCGGTTGTTAAAGATATCTTGAGATACTGTCTGACGTGACTTCGTTTGGTTGCAATTATCTATGACATCTTATTTTCGGGGACAATTTTGCATCGAGTAAGTCAAACGAAACCTCACCATAAAATAATTTGATGCTTCATCATCTAGATGTAGTATTTGTAAGGCTAAAATATTGGGAGAAGGCTTATAATTGATGAGGAACGAAGATTTCAATTGAATCTATCATTATTCAACAAAAAGATGGCCAATCTGATTGAAATGTTAATTGAAAGAGTTTGCATTAATTCAAACAGTTTGTTCATAGTGCTGCTACATTACTGTAGACGTTTGGATTGAGCACTGGCTACTGGCGTAAGTGGTCATTGGTCCGAATCTAGTCTTGATCAAAAATCGAAGTGGTTGTTAACATAATTATGAGTATTAGTTGAGTAGTAGATATGTTATTACTTATATATATATACTTATAATAAAAAAAAAATATTTAATAGAAGAAAAAGATTAAATAATTTAAAGACTTTGATAGTAATTATAATGTCAGCTTCTGATGTAAGGAATGAATAAGGCTAAGTGTTGTAGCGCTAAAAATATAGTGTAAGGTTTCAGTTTGATGCTTTTGCGATCTATATCTAATTCATCGAAAAAATAAATATTGCAGTAATATTTAGCAACAAATTTTCAGGCAGTAAATATATGATATGGTCTTTGTTCGGGGGAAAGCTTATGATTTGACATTTGCTGACGTTAAAGGTCCTGTTGGAATGGAAGAACGTCTAATCCAACCATGGTATATTTTGAAGTCAACCGCATAAAGAAGATGTGAAATGTCAGATAAAGCCTCTGAAAGTCATGGTATCGCACATATGTTGAAATCTGTTAAGATGGTATTAATTTGTTGTTATCTTTCGTCCAAAACTAGAATCACGAGGTTGGTGAAGTTTAGTATGCCTATTATAAAACCATGTCGATTTTTCAGAAGACGTATTATTGGACTTGTGAGTTTACCACATTTAACATATTCAAACAAATTGTATAGGAACTCTAGGAACGTAGGTTTCAATTGACCGTTTGTTTCTTAAGGAATAATAAGGAAATTCCCAGAATGAGAGAAATATATTCTTGGTTAGTGATTTATTGTCTTATTTATTGTAAATTGATTTGATGTGATTTATTGTAAATCGATTTGATGTGGCCAGATATAATGTTGAATGAGGCGTAACCAGTCAGCTTTGAGATGATGACCTGTAAGATTGCCCTTTGCTAACTTTGCTGACGACAACCCGGTCGTGCTGACTCACCTGTTAGTGCGTTAGCACGACTGGGTTAAAGCAAAGTTTATTCGGGTCCCACTCAACAACAAATCTCCGACTAGAATTGACTAGAAAAAAATGAAAGAAAAACAAAAACCTAACCAATTGTCATTTTGTTGAAGAGTAAAAACTATGCGCTACAAATTATTGCCAAAAATACTTATTAGATTGAAATTACTACGCAGACTACCGCTAATTAATAATAAATTGCTTTCGACAGTCTTTCTTCGACCGTCAACCCCCAATATTTTTTCAATGTAACTTCTTTTAGTCTCTTATCAACTAGTTTTTCTTCTTCTAGCTATATATTGTTTCTACAAGAAAAACGAAAATCCAAGGTATTTCGCCAATTAAAACCTCGAACAAAAGAGTCCACTGTAAACCAAAATTTTTATTAATTTTTCTTCATTTTATGGCCCAATCAAACTTTTATTAACTTTTCGATTTCATAGTTTAATTTGTAAGTTTTAATTTAATCTCTAATTTTGAATAAAAAAAAAGGTCCTCTTATTCCGCGATAAATTCACATTTTCAAATTTTGCTGGTGACCATCGACGTCTTTTTTTCTCATTCCCACCTTGGGCGCCAAATTTTCAAACAAAGAAAGACGGATTCGATTTCTTGATTGGAGTCGGAAAGGTTGTGCGATAGAGAAGAAAATAAAAAAGGGAAGTTCTGACAAATTCCAAGTTGTTTTTTTTTTAGTTTTGTTGATTTGTGAAATTGAAGTGCAATATTGAAGCAATAAAATACAAGTAACTGGTCGATTTAATCAGATTTATAAGGAAATCACGGTGGTGGATCGTGGAAATTCAAAAAAACAACTGAAGCAGACGGAAGAAAGACCAGGCAGAGTTTTGTGGTCTTGAAACTGAATCAGGCAAACATATCTGGGAATCGGCAAGTCCTGTGAAGAACTGCCAATTAATTCTTTTAAAGTTTTAAGTGCTTATCGATATTGAATATTAGGAAAAATAGGATAAGATAGAAGTAATATAAAAGCTAAGCATTGAATGAAAAGTTTCCCATTTACAAATATAAAAAATAAAAAAAAAAATTGAAATTAGTAAAAATACCCTCCAATATAAAACAGTCTCTCATACATCTAGTAGTTTAATTTATATCAGCAATTTGTCATGCAAGAATGAGCACATGAAATATTTTCCACAATCACAATGTCCATGCATTTATACTTTTAGGTTCATTGGTGTGGAAATGCAAACTTTGAATACATTTATATATTTTTTAAAACTAGTTTATTAGCATGATTATTTATTTATTTATTTCATCTACTTATGTATTTATTTATTTTTTATTTAAAACATAATCTTTTCTCTCCTTTTGGTTTAGAGTATAATCGGTTCCACATCATAGATTTCCGTTAAAATAGCTAGTTTGGAATTTTTGGGAGTGGTAAATATTGTATTTTTTATTGTACTTTTTTCGGTAAAAGCTGTAAACTCATTAATTATATTTATAATTAGAGTCTGAATAGATGTGTAAATCAATAATAATTTTGGGCTTCTAATAATGATTCCTACATCGAATCGCAATTTCATTTTCTTTTGCGTTAGTTGAAAGTTTGAAACTGTCTTCATGTTGCATTCAATATACAACTGCTTCTAGCTTATTAATATTAAACATTAATATTATTCCAACCTATTTAATATTAAACATATGTTGTCAAATAGGATTGGTATTCCATAAGATCATGCATCTGTTCACAATCATGACTCAGGTGTATACATCTAGGACTAAAGTGAGTCGTGGAACTAATCACTCCATAATCGTATATATTGATTGTAAGTTTTAAGCTTCAACCCCTAGATCTGTAAAAGGTTGTCGTGAGATCACTTTACTTTTTAACTTCAGCATATCCCATGGTCTCTAGATTCTATTTTTATGATTTATAGCTAACTATTATTGAGGGGATTTTCAATGGAAGTCAGGGCAGCTATTTGAGAAGTCTTGTTTCTTTTCAAAGAAATTTTTGGATTATAAACAATAAATATGTAAGTGCATTGCCTTTTTCGGTTTAAGATGAACATTATTTTGAACTATAAATATATACATAGCTATCTAAGCTGTCACTAAAAGTAGTTTTCTTGAATATAATTGCTTCTTGTGTCAGAAGTAAAAAGAATGGTTTGTACGGTGAATATATCGTTTAATGTTTTGATAAAGTTGTTTTTGGTGGAAGTTTCAGTCTCCAACCAAAAATACACAGCAGTTTTGATTTTTCATTCAATTTTGAATTAAATCGACATGACAATTATGCAATAAACGGGAAAAGAGATGATATGCAACGATGGAAAGCCATTATTGACATTTTTCAAGTTAATCGATAAATTTTTCAAAATTATAAACCAAACAAAGCCTTGATGAAATGGAAGATTTGCACTAAGCAAAATTGTGCATTCCAATTGTTTGATTGAACCTTTTGAATTAATACAGTAGTTAAACCACAATTAATTATCCCGCGCATTCTTTCATTTTGATAACCTTCTCCTTGAATATACTAGATGTATTTTCAAAGCTTACACAGCTTTAAAATTAAACTTATTTTTTTCAAATTTAATAAACATTTAAAGTAAATAATAAATCAATTCTTACCAAACTTATATTGATATTAATCCACATTTTGATTTCAAATGAGGCTGGCACTTTTATCAGATGCTTTGAACAAACACTTTTTTTCAGTAGCTATTATTGTTACGGATATCGTTGGCTCTGCTTGAGACACTTCAAGCTACCATGTTTTAAATGTATTCAAATTGAAAAATAATTTCTTATGTTATCACCAGAATCCGCACCATAGCATTAAACAATTGATGAGCCGTCAACTCCAATCGTTCTTGTAAAAATATCTTTGTATTTATGAAACATTGTTGCATTCACTTGAGATCACTTGAATTCTTATCTATATGATAGATAATTTAATATTCGTTTCGAAATTTATTAATCGAGAAAAACAGATAATTAAATACGTGAAAACGCGTTTTTATATTGGGATTTTCCTAGGTAGCCACTTGTTTAGAACGAAATAGTAAACAAATATCCGCTGTCGTACACAGAAAACAACAAAAACCTCACTTTTGATGGGAAATCTGTTTTTCGGAACGAGAGAAAAATCTGGGCAACAAACGATCGCAATACGACTCGTCGACTCGACTGATCGATTCAGAATGGAGAAAAATCGGATATCGTGCCGCTGAAGACACAGAAGACCTTGCGTTGCGCGTCTTACATATGTACATACAACTTGCGTTTACCTTTCGAGAGCTGAAAGAAATGAAGAAATGAACTGAGACGTACGTCTCGTATTTTAAGAGTTTTTCGGCTTCTTGCCGGCCCTCGAGCCAACGACGACGACGTCGACGACAATGGAAGTGGATGGACAACACGCTGCAACGAACCAGCGAGCGGTGGTGTCTTCTTGTCGAACAGCTAACTGTCGGCGTTTTCTTTAAGATGCTGCTCGTTTTCCTTCTTTCTTCTCAAGGACTTACCTGGCGACGATGATCACAAGCGATTCATACCTGCGTTGTGCCGTCGTGATGCGGCTCAAGTTGCGCACGCCGCTATTCTTTGAATTGACTTTGCGGTGCGCACTGATAGCCTACGATTGCGGCTAATCTGGCTTTGATCGTGGCGGCACGCATTCGACCCGACACAGCAACGCAGTCGTTGAGTATCTTTGCGATGATGGCGGCGGATCGGCACGGAGCAGGTAAAGAGATACTTGTCGGACTGTTTGCCGTTGCGAGATCAGTAGGAACGAGCAGCGTGTAATTAATTTAAATGTGTACGAATCTGTTATCTGAGGTCTTTTCGAGATATCGGAAGTGGAAATGATAGCGTTTTAAGCATATTATGGGGGCATACTACGAGTGGACTTGCGTATTTTATGAAATGTATTCTTATCTATCGCAGAGAAGAATGTTTTGTTGTTAAATTTGCCCACAATTGTTGTTCTGTGCATACTAGGTCTGTTTTCGTACTTGAATCTGTTATAATATATTAAAATAGATTCGCAGCAAGTCGTTTCCCTACTTTTGCTGCAAGCCAAATTTTGCAGCAAAAAGAAGCCAGCTGCCAAATTCTGTTACTGCTGCAGTTTGCTGAAGTACGGAAACAGACCTACTGTAACATAAGAATCAAGTTAAAGTGTGGGACGAATTTAGCCTAATCGATATCCGAGCTAATCATGAAGGACGTTTGCTTTTATTTCCATTCTAGGATGCATCATGTGGCTTTCGTCTAAAATTTCTAGCCTTATCCGTAAATCTGTAGTTAAGAAAAGCTATTGTTGCATCAATGATTTTTATCAGATGTTTCAAAAACAACTGCAAAACTTTTCGTTGTTCCGAAACTATGATGTAGAATTAGTCAAACGAAGCTGAACAAATTTTGAGAACTGTGGCAGAATATTGATGGACAAACTATTTTCTGACAAAACACTTTTACATGCTGCTAACATGTGATATTTTTACTCTTTTTGAGAAACGTTCCGCTCGCCGAAAAAAAAATTCGGAAAGAAAATCTTTATAGAATATTGCCTTCGATTATTGTAAAAGCCTTTAACAATTGAAAAAATCTAAAAGTATGGGAACTGAACCAGATTGCAGAGAGTCCATCTCTTGACCAAAAGTAGACATAGCAATATTCCTGTCATGTTTCGATCCTTTCCTTTTTTATAAACATTTGATACTCTCTTCCGTCGAGAAAGAGAAGGCTGATTTTAAAAAGATTTTGCATGCAAGACGTCACATCGACGACGTCTATCATAGCTATTACCCACAGATATGAAAGAAAATGGATACGAAATGGCTATCCGTGTACCCATACGTGAGTGTGCCTTTTTTAATACACGCACAAAAATTCCGCTCAGTGCGGCCCTTTCTACCGCACTCACAACCGAAAAGCCTTAATGCTGTGGCTTAATGCCGTGAACACAGATCGGTGTAAAAGCGTGAAACGGGCAACACGGAAAGAAACGTCAATGTCAGTTTGATTTTTGTCGGAGACTGAAAACATTGACTTTCAGTCAAAATTTATCAAAGAAAATTTGGAAATGTTTCGGCGTGTTCGATGGAAACGTACTTCTACGTTTGTGCGCAATAATTTGTGTCTGTTTCGCGAATAAATTAACGGTCAAAAATTATAAAGTAGTGCGATCATGAAGTGCTGCGTTCCAGACTGCAAAAATAGCTATCGAAGTGCTTCGCAGGGAATATCGTATTTCTGGTAAGTAAAAATAGCCTTTGGCATCAATTTCGTTTTGTTTTTGTGTGAAATCATAATTAATTTCATTCACAAAAAGCATTTTAATCTCCACTCGCCGGTTGCGTGGAAAGAAATAACAAGCGACATTCAAAATGGCGATCTCTCGTGGTTTTTACCGTATGAATTGTGTAGGGCACACACGAGTATCTCATTCTCACACCAGTAAACAACAAGTCGAAAATTGGCACATTTCTCTCGGTCGATTTCTAATCCATTCTCTCTTATATCTGTGTTATAACCCAACTTGAATTGTTGCTATTTTGTCACGTTAGCTGACACCTAAATGAGGCTTTCATAGTGGGCGCAGTCTGCCCAAGATACGTTTCTGTGACGCGTGGAAAACATTTGTCCAATCGAAATGGGAAATGAAAATAGCACATTTGAAATGGTATGTTTAGTAAGAAGAATATTTAGTTCCGTAGCGTGATTATTTCAAAAAAGCACCGAGCATGTGCGTAATGTCTTAATTATCCTGCTTAGCATAGCCTGGAAAACTACGGTGCCATCGAAAAATTCTGAGTCGATTCTGAAGTTGAATAGACTGATAGGAAATTACTGTGATATTTTTCTCATGATTCCTAATAAAATGATCGTGTACAAGAAGAAAGCGGAAAAATCAAGGAATTTTCTCAGAAAATTCAAAAAAAAGAAAAAATCTGATTGGGTATTAGACAAAAATACAACGGATATACCACAGGGCTGCCCACATTTTTAAATATCAGTCTTGGTCCCCACTAAAGACCAATACATCCTGTGAACTTCAAACGGATCTGATTATTGTGTCTTGTATTGAGTTCTCGCGAACAATAAATCTCGGGGGCTGGAAATATAGGTAATGCGGTGAAAGGTTACCGTTCTTGTGCGAAAGGCAATTTCAAAAATTTCAATTTGACTCAAATTTATCAAATTTGTCAGTTGTTTGGATTTTTTTTCTAAAACGTAAAAATTTTCCAGGAGGAGCGTTGATTTGAAGGTTTTCTATTTATTTACCTACTGTACCTACAGGATTACAGGCACATTAATCAAAAATCACACTAAAGATAATAAGAGCGTTCTTAGAAAGTTATTAAAAACATGCTTTGAATATTTCTACGGAAAAAGAGAGAGAACGGAAATTATATGTTTGGGGTCAATTTTATAAGGCTGAAAGCTTAGAACAGACAGATTTAAGGAAATGAAACAAGTGCATACATATACGAAATTCAGTGACGCAATTTCACTACCAAGATATAAACCTATAAACAGAACAAATCGAGAGCGTAGCTACCTCAGATTTTGCGAGCTGCGAGCTTTCGGGAGAGAAATTTCCAAATTAGTTATAGCTTGTCAGAATCGGATACATGTGGCCTACTATCTCAGTGCATATGGCGGACATTTTCTGTTCGCGGAGGAAATTACTATCAAATCGCCCATACCCCTTAGTATTCCTTCAGTACTACTAACATTCGGAATCAAGAAAACTGTTTTCATTTCCTTATATGTCTCTCTTCTGAGGTTGTAAGTGAGAACACGCCATATGGTGAGATTTTAAGATATTTTCTTTAGGATTTAAAGTATCTATAAAGGAGACTTACACTAAATGTTCACCGAGCAAGACTCTCTGTAGAAGAAAACTTAAAGGGTGTTCGTTATATATTGGAATTACATAAGTTAAACTAAAAATTTTGATATTTTATTATATCTGGTCCTCTTTACTATGTGTTTTAGTATTCACATTAATGGTGAGTCCTTTATAATCGAAATTAATTAGTACTGAAAATATCCGCAGATAGTGGTATTATTCAAATGGAACTGAAAACGGAACAAATTGGCTAATTATTAAATCGAGTTATATTAAAAATCCTGGGGATATTCCGAGATCCCATTCACAGATGGCTCGGAGACTTATATTAGATATGGACCTGCTCAGTTTTCATCGAACAACAACTGTTTTTCAAGCAGAAATATTCGCTATCTTTGTCTAGCAAATCAAAATCTAAATTTATTGAAAGAGCTACATTTTTTCTACAGCACTGAAAATTTCGAACAAGCTAGCCTACACAAAAAAAACACAGGTAATAATACAATATAGCTTCCCATTCTGCAAACAGTTAATACTAAGGCTCGTTACAGAGTCAAGAAGCTGAAAAATATAAGAGAAAAGGATAATTTATTTATTTATTTATTGTCCGAATCTACAGAAAAAAAAATACATATATAAATATACATAAGAAAAAAAAATTACATGAAAGCTAAGAAAATTAATACATTCAGAATGGAATAATAATACAAAAAAAGAATAAAAAGCTAGTCGACCGAAAAAGAAACAAACAAATTGAGTAAATTAGGACATATTCCGAGTATATGAAAGAACGTTATTTTTTAAAGTATTTTTAAACACTAACAACGTTCGAGGCAAAGGACCAAGGCTAAGGCTATTGTGCTGACGAGGCAAACGCAAAAGGGGGGAGGAAAGAAATAGGTGTCGGTACGGGCGAATGTAACATTAAAGTTAAATAATATTCTAATAGAACGGCCCGATTCTCTAACAGAAAGTTGAATGGTGGGGTCAAACAATATACTGCCGTTAAAAAGTTTAAAAAGGAGGCACTCGTCAAGGAGAGACTCTACGTGACTCAAGGGAAGGAATTTGAAGGATAGAGAGGGGCATACTGTAATCACAATACGGAATACTGTACTTATAGAAAAAGGAGCGGGTGAATCGGCGTTGCATACTGAAAAAAATCCACATGGCACCCAGAGCTATGTAACATAGCGCATTATTTATGGCCCCATACGCTATGTACATAGTACTCTGAGCTATGCAATACGGCTCCCCGTGCCATAATGTCAGAATCTACATAGCGCGTGGTCATATGTAACATGTTGCAGCATTTATGGTCCCACACGCTATGTGCATAGTACCCTGAGCCATGCAGTATGGCTCCCAGCGCCATAATTACATGGCGCAGAAATTATGGCCCCACACGCCACATTACATAGTGCCATGAGCGATGTAATATGGCTCATGGTACTCCAATTATAACTTTTTATTTAATTTTATTGTAGTAGACTAGTTGACTGCAATAAGATTGTTTATCTAATAGAAACACCCCAAATACAATTAGTTTGCCAAAAAAGGACGAAGAAACGGGAGGAATATTTTATTCCTGATACATTGGCAAGCGATCTTCACGCTACGAAAATTTCGATAATCGATCGAAAAAACTGAGACCAGGTGTCAAATAATTTTTGCAAATGAATTGTAATCGAATAAAACTTCAATTCAAAAATAAACTGCAAATCAATCGTAATCATTACGCCCGAAAAGCATGTTATTTCACTGAAAAAACACATAGCAGCAGATGCCATAATTTATGGACTTCTGGCGCCATGTACATAGTCGATTTCAGTCGATTTGTGATAAAATATAGCGCCACACGTCATAGTACATAATTTATGGACGCCCGAAAAGCATGTTATTGCACTGAAAAAACACATAGCGGCAGACGCCATAATTTATGTACTTCTGGCGCCATGTACATAGTCGATTTCAGTCGATTTGTGATAAAATATAGCGCCACACGCCATAGTACATAGGAGCACACGCTATGCTTATAGCCCTCCACTCCATATACTATAGTCCTCCACGAAATGTATTATAGTCCTCCACGCCATGTACTATAGCCCTCCACGCCATGCAGATGGACTATGTTACATGGTGTGGAGAACTATAGTACATGTCGTGGAGGGCTATAAACATAGCGCCTGCTCCTATGTACTTTTCGCCATGTATGATGGCGTATGGCGCTATATTTTATCACAATCCCCAAATCGAGACTATGTACATGGCGCCAGAGGTCTATAAATTATGGCGTCTGGCGCTATGTGTTTTTTCAGTGCACGGATTCAACCACATCGATGAAGTATCCGTAATGTGGATACCAAATTTGGCAACAATATTCAAGAACACTGCAGACGAAGGAAAAAAACAGATACAGAGAAGTGGAAAGATTAACAAAACGTTTAGAGGATCTGATGATGAAGCCAGAAAAACGAGAAGCCTTGGCAGTGATGTGTAGAATATGCAAGTCAAACTTCAATTTGGAATCAAAAATCACGCCAAAGTCCTTGATACTAGAAACAACATTGAGAGGAGAGCCAAGGACACAGTAGGAGAAGAACAAAGGGGATATTTTGTGGGTGAAAGACATTTGATGACACTTCACAACATTCAAAGTGAGGAAATTAGCAGTGCACCAGTTAGCCAAAGCATCCAAATCGCTCTGCAGTATGGTACAGTCACTAGCGGATTCAATCACTCTGAAAATTTTAAGATGATCAGCGTACAAAAAGCAGGGAAGGAAGAGAGAAGGAAGATCGTTAATAAACAAAAGGAACAGTAAAAGGCCAAAAATGGATCCTTGCGGAACTTCTGAGGTATGAAAAAAGGTGTAGAGGAGCAAGAGTTAACAGTAACAACAAAAGAGCTATCACAAACGTAGGAGGCGAACAAATGAGGTGCCTACTAATTGTAATTATTTGCACATGTATCTGTTCGTTTTGTTCCATATATTTTACGCAGAAATAAAAAATCGCAAAAATTTTAAGTGGCTATTATGTTTTTTATGACCCTGTATGAAATCAAAAAAGATTTTCGGCAACTGTACAAATATATCTCAATATTTCAATCAAATCTTCATAATTTAATATTAATGATAAAACTATTACGACGAACTAAGCGATTTTATGGATGGAAATAAATTATTCAACTATTCTGATCACTGTCTAACTAATGACGACATCTGAATAGCATGAATTGCCAATTATTAGCTTTTAAATTGGAAACTTATGATTATTAGGATAATCTTTGGCGGCAGATCGAACCAGTAAAAATTTTCGTTCATCTTTTATGCTCATGAGAATTGTTTGATACGATGAAAATATCCATTAATATTGTAATCATCGGAATCATTAAGTCTGAGTGATCTTTTTAAAATCACATTGCCGCATCAGCTTTATGGTTTTATTGATGATTTTCCAAAGACTTGGGTATGAGTTTGAAGTTATTTATTATGGCTTGGAAAGACATCAACGAAGCTTCAAATTATTTAAAAAAATCGCTGGGAATTTTATGTTTTTAAATGTTTGTGACTTAAAGTTAGTGGTTCAAGAGCTACTATTGACACAGTTGTGTCTGAGGGTATTCGCATTTAAATCCAATGTTAGTAGGCCCAACAGGGCGGAAATAGTTTTTATTCCCACTATTGAAAGCTGAAGTCAACTTAAAATAACAAAATTATCGTAAGTTGTTTTAAGCCGCTTAGCTGGAAGTTGTCTGGAAATTAAAACATGGATAGCTAATAACATGTCTGCGACCGACTGACTGGCTGACTTGTTGGAAAATCTTCATTAAATTTACCCGACTGTGAAGCAGTGCTTTAAAGTTCTCTCTGAAAAAAAAGAAAACGAAAAAATTCAATTAATGGTTACGACTAGTGATATTAAAAATCGCGGTCGCTTTGAAATTCACCGTCATATCAGTTCTGATTATTGTCTAAAACCGAAGCTGAATCGTTTCCTTAATGACCAAGACGATCGACCGAGAAATCGAGAAATACATCTGAATCGAATCGAAGGGGGATCATAAACTTAATGATTGCGATCTTTATCTCACTTAATTATTAAATTTAAATACGTAGTTCCAGACCTTTGTGAAATAGGCGTATTCTGGTAGCTAGTGATCAGATTGGTATTGGGATTAATAAGAGCATTTATGCTGATTAAATGCAAAAGAGGCGGCGCAATTAGACGAAACGGTTGACTGTTGTTTTCTAATAAAGGAAGTAATGGCGCCCAATGTATTTACTGTGAGATTTTCAATTTCGATGAACTATTGATGAAAGTTGATTGTGCTAAATTGAATTAGATAAATTTCGTTACACGTGCGATCGACTACGTCTTATAAAGAAGGACACGAAAATAAAGTTGATTTCAAATGTTTTATGTGGCTATGATATTCTAATAATAAGTTTTACATTGCTTTTTATCTCTTTCCACAGACATCTGGCTGACTTCTAGGATAATTCAATTCTCACTCATAGGATAATTCATCGCACGTAATATATTCAACTTTTTTCAATGACCTCATCTAACTGCTTCTTGTGCTAATTACTATCATGGAGACTGCTTCTTTAATGTCATTTATTGTTCTAAGCGGTTGATATTTTGTCTAACACGTGCACCAATCATTACGCACACAATTAACCAGGAGATGGGTTTGCCAAATTTAAAAAAGAACTCATAAGGAATATGTTATTCTGGTTTCTTCTTTTTTTTTAGCAAATAAGCGATAATAAAATAGTAAATGCAAGCACAGAGGGTAAATACAGAGATTAAATACGCTTTGCTAGTCATGGGGAAAAGATTGCAAAGGTGGTAGAGAAAAGGTCGCAGCAGATAGCGCCCAACGTGGGGAACTGCAACAACTTCTAGTACATTTGCATCTTTAGGTAAGTGAAATTTGAAATGTTCGTTGGTCTGATTTTTATTAGAAACAGTCCGTCGAGCGAAACTTTTAGACCACCCTGTAGAAATTGTTGTTTGCTCTCATTTCGAAACACAATTGCGTATAGATGATATATGTATGTGCACCTAGAAAACTAGGTTCCAAAGCAATCTTCATCGACTGAAGTCTATTAGATGATAATGACCAGGATCTACCTAATTTGAGTAATATTTTCAGTTTAACATCATATAAATTCCCATACATTTTCCATGATTTTAACTTAGCTCCACTTATCTACACTTATCTACATTCATTTCTACACAAACGAGCTAAGAACAGGGCAAAGCTTGAAATGGAAAAGCAAGTCAACAAATACGTATGAGCATGCTTAATTCGTAGCGGTAACTTTATAATTACACGAAGAACATGTCTCGGTGCATAATTTGTTCATATTTACTGGACAATTTCGTTTGTTTATTAGCGGCTTGTCGGTTGCTTCTTTGCCGCTTCCAGTTTGTAAATATTTGATCGTTCAACAAGTCAAAGAAAATTGTATTGTGGCATTACTATTGGACCGACAACGGGCACTTAGTCAATGTTCTAGGTATTCAGTGTTCTGTAAGTAAGCAAACATTTAAGTGTAAATAATGATGTGGTGTATAAGTATGAGCACATTGGTACTTGTTTAATTATTTAAGTTTGTGGAGCATTAAATATTATCAGATATCTATGCTGATATTTTGACTTAAACCAGCAGGAACCTTTAAGGCAATAGATTTGAATATATCGATGGTGCCCCAACTAACAATTTGCGCCCATATGTTACTAAATGCAGTTTTTTGACGCGAATACGTCGTGAATACTATGCCAAGTCGGAATTGTTTCGTCATTTTTCCTTCAAAGTAAAATTCCTTGATAGGCAAAATTTTAGTAAAGAAGTGGTAAAGGCTACTTCTAACGCGTCTTTATAGGCATTGTGTCCATAAGGGATTAGTTTCTTCAGTGCGACTTAATCAAAATCCCAATAAGGCACATTGTACGTCAAAGTTATCACACAAAATTCCTTTAATATGCCTATGCCTATCAAGGAAACTCGCATGTAATGGTTACGTAGTGGCGCCTATACCCATAATGATTTCGTTCTGACAATTCTTTAAACGTCAATATGGAATCCCATAAAGCGGGGTTAATAAAAAAGTCTCGGCCGTTCAGGACAACTAGTTCAGGACAGGACATAGCTTTAAATTTACATGGCATTTTAAGCCAATCGGTTTTTGGTACGCTTTCCGCGATTTCCGCTCTTTTTCAATGTCCCGCGATTTCATATGAGATGGCCAGTAGAGAAAATGTTTCTTTTCCTACGCTTCAGGGACAACAGTGTATTGTTTGCCATTACTACTTTTAACATTACTTAAGGGGTTAGGTACAATTGGGACGTCCAAAAAAAGCTCTTTTTTAGAAGTTTTTGCTAGACACACATTAAAATAATTGATAACAAATGTTTTTTTATTTGAAAGATATATATTTGTAGAAGCTATTATAATTTTGTTAAGGTAACAGGTTGAAAATTAGTCGTAATAGAGTAAATTTTCGAGGGGTCAATAAAAATTGTTTTGCCGTGATCACTGTAGCTTGTCACTGGATCATCCGAAATAAAAAAAATCGGGGAGTATTAGTCAACGACATAGTGCTCCGGATGAATGAAGGATTTGGGCAGATTTTGATTTTTCGAAAAATGGCGGTTGTTGAAATTCAAAATTGTATTTTCGACCAAAATTTCACTCACATTTTCGGCTGTTGAAAAAAAATATCATCCAATCGAAAAATCCTTCGTTCATCCGGAGGACAATTACATATGAAATAAGTGAGGAAAATTTCATGATGATCGATAAAGCCGTTTTCAAGTTACAGTGATCACCGACTTCGAAAACATAGTTTCGAGAAAAATGCTTTTAAAGCATGCAAAAAAGGGCTTTATGCATTAGAGACGACTTCATTCAAAGTTATTTATCTCCATAAAGAATTGTCCGATTCATCTGAAATTTGCAGAGAATGCTTTTGAAACTTACTACTTTTAGAAAATGGAAAGAAAATAAAATCGATTTTCTCAAAATTCTAAGTGTACCAGCCCCCTTAACGGAATTTCGCTCACTACTACCGCAAATGTCACAAGATGCGTTTTTTTTGTCGTTTTGGTAGGCACACTGTGGGCACATCTCCGTTCGATGTTACTTTGAGGTCACTATTAAGTAACAGTATTCCCGAAATGAGACTTAGTGAAAAACCAACAGTAAGTGAATTACACTTTCGGACGCCAGAGATATGTACATTCAAAAGTCAGAGTGTTTGTAATGTGTTTAAAAACAAGTCAAAGAGTAAAAAACAAACAGTAAGATAGAGAAGACTGCGATGGCAAAATTATTAAGAGGGTTTAACAAAAAAATATTTTGCAAGTTTTGCTTTATCCTTTGTATCGCAAAATTTTGCAAATATTTTTCAAGGGCTTGTGAAGATAATATCCAACTGCTGCCAATTACATGGTATATTGTATGCGATATATTTAAACTTAAATGAATGTGCAGATTTGCTTTCAATTAAATTTCATTACAGTAGTAGCATTCTTTTTTGATAGTAGCATTAAAACAACAACAATCTTGTCCCACTTGTTTTAGTTTCCAAAACTACTTTCTTAACCAGCTCTTGACATAGGCGCAAAACAAACGCAAAAAGCATTGGCCAAATTTATGTTAAACTAACTGTTTCGTCTTGGGCTTTGAGCGCCTTTCAAATTAGAAACTAGGTAGTAACGACGACCTCTTAAAACTACTATGAAGGTGCGATATAATCAAAATTACCATTCGGTAACATCCAATGGCGCAAAGTGTCAACAGTGCCTTGAAATGGCCGATATAGGCACAAACTGGGATTATTTCCTTCAAAGAACAATCATGGTGAACAAATTTGGACAAAGATGGCGGCTAAGAATTGTAAAATATTTTGAAGTTGAAAATATCCATAATAGTAGCTTTGCTTGATGTAATAAGCACAGATTTTTCATGTTTGAACATGCTATACTTGCTTAATAGTGCTGAATTTAATTTTTAAAAAAACATTGAATATTTTATCAAAAATATAAAAGACCTGTTTTAGCTAAAGCCTGGTAAAATCGCAAGCGCTTGGTAGTTTTAAGGAGTTTCAACACCACGTTTGCAGTAACGTTTGAATCGTTCATGTTTTAACTGCATAAGATTCAAAATGTTCAGTCACTATAATATATATTAAACATATGCTGAAATAGAATATTGTCTTCATCATATAAATACTTAACACTTACATGATCATTTTGTATAAACTCTTCGTATATCTTATAGATAGCTATGAGCGTGAAAGAGAAAGATATTGGGAGTATTGAGAGGATTGTTTGCATATTTGAAACACTTTCACACGTAACGTCGCGATTACGAAAATTTTTGAAAATTTTGACTGTTACGTCATAGTGACTATAAGTGTCATATTCTTAGTCGCACGTTTGGCATAATGTTTCGAAACCATTACTAAACGGTGTCGCGATAATGCCGGCACAAGGAAGTAACTACAACGTAACTCTTTCCATGCAATGGCTACTTTGTTTCGATGTCATTACTGAACGTCGTTGCACCAAATTCGAACCTACGACGTAACCACAAAGTGGCTAATTCGAAACATTGGTTTCTTTCTAGGCGCAACCTTAGGAATGGAAACGTATCCACGCCCAAAATGTTCAACAAATTGTTAGTTGGGGCTGAAGAGAAGAGAATGGGAGAATGCATTTTGGAGCTGAAGAACATACTTTGTTTCAAGGCTTTTGTGGCATGGAGTGCCATCCTGATGAAACAAAAGGCCATCCAAGTCCATTTCTTCAATTTTTTACCACAAAAATATCCATTTTCGCCCTTCTGTAGTGCTTTTAACTGATCGTAATGGGGCTGCTTAGTAATATATTCAAAGAAAACTGGGCCGATAATGCCACATTTTCAAAAACCACACCGAACAATCACTCGTTGAGGATGCATTGACAAATGCAACAGTTTTGTTTGTTTAATGTTATGATAGTTATGAACGTGAACTATAGTTCACGACTCAAGTAAACCTAGCAGTAGGTCAGAGAGCCAAGTGAGATGTCAGCAAGGTGTTCCATTGCTCCAAATTTCGGTTGAACATCCGATCGGCTAAAAACTAATGCTAAGGATACCCCCAAGCTTGACTTAATTTCAACAGCTACCTTGATTTGCTCGTCCCAAAAGAAGTAAATCAGTTTTATGTGCAACACTACCTTTTCTAGTTCTATAAACTTTGATTATAAATTAATCAATTTCTTTAATTTGCAGTGAAAACCTTCATTTATAAATTTTATCAGGCTAACAGATGCGAATAATACTCAAAATTGCCAGCGAAAATTAAACTGTACCAATCTGAAATTTTCCTGGGTACACCATATTGTTCGTTGAGGAACGATTATGAGAAAGATCAAATGACCGAAAACACCTGTTGAAAGAAACATGATCGGTATTCTCTTTGATCCTTGCCGGACCTATTGTTATGTATGAAAATGCTACTATTACGTAAACAATCGGCGGCTTTGATGTTAACCGCAAGGTAATACATTTCCTTAATAGTACGCTTTGCATGGAATATATATTACATTTGTATGTGTCTGTAATCGTATTTTCCTTTGAGCAGATGTGAGGAATTCGGATGGTTCTAGGTTAGGTACATTAATACAAGCAAATATCTGTGGGATTGTGGGAGAGTCAAGCATTCAATGGTAGTCAAGTCGAAAATTTCGCCATGAGATATTGGACGAGTTTTCAAAAGTACTATGTATATTTGATACAATTTATATTAGTTTTGAAAATTGGCCGAACAATCTAGAAGCCGTGGATGTGATATGTAACATATTTATATTAAATTTGAGTACTGAGTCAAATATTACACCAATGCCCTTGAAAATATCAACTGAACTGAGGAAAGAACCAAGTATATAAAAGAGCACCTTGATAGAAGATAGCTTACAAGAATAAGATATTTCTAAACATTTAGCAACATTGAAAGCTACAGCATTAGCAGAACACCAGTTGTCCTGCGCGCACAAGTCATTCTGCATAAGTGAACAGTCATTCGCTGATTTTATATCCCAAAATATTTTATTTTAGTACGGAGTTGGAATTGATAATTGTAAACAAGAAGAAAAGCAGAGTGCCAAGAATCGAATCTTGCAGAAGAACAGAAATGGGATATGAAGGAGAGGAAGAACAACAGTTAGCAATTACAAAGCTTGTAAAATCACATATGTAAGAAGAAAACAAGAAGCAAATATAAATACATACATGTGAGCGTACGTCGGAGATCGAAAAATTTAAAATTCATAACTTATGTGAATTCCATAGCATCTTTACCCACCACGATAATGAAATACCGTTTCTCTAAGCCTTATTGCAAAAACCACGGCCATCAGCTAACAGCAACAAAAAAACAGCAACAACTGAATCATAAATTACAAATACCTGGCATAACCACTTTTTTTGTAATTCTAATCTTCCTTCAATTTCAAACAATTAAATTGAATGGAAAATAAAACGTAACTAAATCGAACCAAACGAACCGACAACGACCAAAACTAGAAGATGGAAATGGAAGCGAAACAAAAACAGCCACCACCAGATCGTAGTTCGAGGCGGCAAAGCGACGCAACGCATGCGCAATTGTCGGCACTTTCTACGCGCACAAAGCGATAATTCCCACACCGCTGTAATGAAACGTACAGCCCTGAATTAAGGCACACGCCATTCGAAAGATCAAAGGATGCGGACAAATTTTCTGCGGTTTAGTTACGCTACGCGAGAAGCAGTGTATGCCGTGCCGCTCACCTAGTGCGGATATATCAAGAGAGAATCGGCAAAAAACAACCGATTCCAAGAAGATTAACAAAAAACGAATGACATAGTGATCTCCGGATGACGTTGAAGACTTCAGGGCTTGTCAATGGTTTAACGATAGAGTGCAGAGGTATTTGATGTTCTGAATTGAATTTCCGTCGAAGTAATCTCCTCTGAATTAATAATATTAATAATTATTTTCAGTGTCAACTAAACAACAATTAAATAAACATTCAAATTGATGCATTAATTGGCTAAACAATATTAATAAGAATTAGAATAATAATAATTGTGCTTATTGTGTGTGGAGTCCCTGGTTCGAATCCAGGTTCGGACAAAGAACCGCGGCCCAAGCTTTGAGCTCCCCTAGCTCTGAATAGGTATCTGATTTATTTATTCCTTCCGGCTTCCCTTTTGAAAACATCCCAACATGTATGCATCTTTCCACGTACATAACATTTCAATTGACTAAATATCATACTATCTTCTCTATGATAAGATGACATAAAAATTCCCATTCATAAGCCAAAATTTTCCGGCTTGCAAATTCTTATTCGTGAGTCACTAGAGGCTTTGGCTAAATGTGTATTGTATTGTCTCGTGTTTGTCTTGTGTTTGTCTCTTTTCGTTCCTCGCTGAAATTCTAGCATCGTCTCGCTTCAATAGGTGCCGTGACGGATCGGCTTATGAATGGTTTGAGAATGGAAGAAAGTTTCGATCGGTTCAGTCAGTATTGCCGTTGTGCTAATTTCATGTGAGGATTACTTTCGATAGAGAGTTCTATTGCTCACAGAATAAGCAGCAGGTGAAGATAATATATTTGAGATATGAGTATGAAGATAAAATATAAATAATAAACTTTTTTATCATAGATGTTATGCTTAACATTATTTTGTATCTTTCTAATTAGATAATATTTAATAAAAAGCAGGAGGCAGAAAATAGAATAAAAATGTATACATAAAACTTTTTGCCGTGGGAAATCTGAAACTTGATACTTTTAAAATGTTTGCTTGAAGTATGTATATACGTTAACATTTAAAAACATTGTAATTATATAGTGTAAATGTCGCAGAATATACCTTTATATATACCTTATGTTAAGAATTTTCTATACATTCTGGTCTTAAGGGCTCGCCAAATTTTACATTTCAACTGTTTCATTTCCAAGATATTTTAAAAATTTAATGGAAGAAAAATAACTGTTTGTATTTTTTTCCATTTAGCGTTCTGCGGTCTCAGAACGGCGGTTTTTCAAGGATTTTTTATACTCAGTATTTATGTCAAAGGAAAAGGTTGTACTCTCGAATTTGTTTTTGAATGATGATTTTTTATACTTTTTATAAGGGAAACGAGAATTAAATAGAGATTAGTAAGTATGACAAACATCAGCATGCCAAACATCACTACTTTATACGAAATGGTGGATAGCAATTCGGCTTTCCTGCATCGATATTTCACCCCTCGCCACTGCTTCACACTCGTATTCACATTGATTGTAAATTTGTGATGAAGCTCTCTACCAGCTTCAGCTCCTAGACCCGTTCAAGGCTTGTTATGGGATTACTTTAATTTTAGAACTATACTAATACTAGCAGAATCCACAATATTATTCGTATTTTATTTTTTGCTGGTACAGTTCAGATTATTTAGCCATCAAGAAAGTATTGCGACAAAAGTGAACAAATTCTATTATGATGACAATAAGGAAAGGAAGGATATAATGCGGAAAGTAACATTCAAAGATGACCTACCCAGCATGCGAAAAAGTTTACATTGGTTCAAAGTGTGGGCCGAGTCCTCGTGGCTGCCTCAACTATTTCAGAGTCCTGTGCGCGCGTATGAATAGGCTTTAGTTAAATTTGCGGAGCAAAAGCAAGCAGTGACCTTGACGATGAAGAGAAACATTACTTAGTCCTACGAGTATCAGCAATAGCGAGACATATTCTATAGAAAGTACAAAACATCATATTTGAAGGGATTGAGGTGATCAAGGAAGTATAGCAGTTAGAAAACTAGAAGCATACTAAAGATTCAACATTTGAAACCGCAGTGAGCTAATGTTCGAAGACTAATTAAGGGGGTATTCTGGTCTAGAAATTTGATCAAATCGATATTTTTTCGTTTACATATTTTCAAAGTTTAGACCTTTAAGAAAAAGCTTTTAGAAGGATTTCCGGCAATTCGAATTATTTTTGGAGTTACAGCTGTTTTTGTGACACGCCAACTAACTGCTCGAAACGAGACTCTAAGTTTTAAACGCGTTTTTCTCGGAACTACTTTTCTCGATACGGTTGACATGATATCTCTAGTTGTAATGGACCGATTTATGTGAAATTTCGCACAAACCCTCTTAACACTATTGGCTATTGTCTGCCGTAGGAATTTTTCAATTTTTTTTTCTACTATTTATTAAAAATCCTCAAAGTTGAAAAAATGAGGCAAAAAACCAACTTTTTTTTTACATGGACGCCATTTTGTAAAAAAAAAAAGTTTCTTCAAATAGCTTACGTCAGGCAAATTTCACATTCTTTTTATTACAGAATTAATCAAAAATTAATGTTTCAGACCACCAGGAAGGTTGGAATCATGTCAACCATGAGACAAATTTTTTTTTTGAGCCTTCACTTCGCCGGCCTGTATCTACATCAATTTTTACTTTTTTTTATTTTTCGAATACATTTTTGTACTTTTAAAACGTTAATAAAAGACTGGTAAAAAAATATATACCAAAAATGTTTATGGTTTTTTTTATTGCGTCCGTAAAATCACCTGAAAATCGTGCGTCTAGACCAGAATACTGCCTTAAGATTTTTTTTTTTCACCATTGCTTTAGAGCAGTTGACAATATAATGAAATAAATTATTATAAGCTAAAAGCAATAAAAAATATTTTTTTTTAAATCATGATTGATTAAAATTGTCTTTAGGCGCTGGTTATGAATAGAAGACCCAAGGTCCAAGTATTCTTAAGTTTAAGGGCAGATAACCCATTAAATATCAATATCTGTCAAGAAAGTGAAACATATTTAGCTGCTAATGGAAATAAATTGTGTTAAAATTAAAACCATTGATCTAGAAAGCTAAAAAATCAAGGACAAATAAATATTGCTCTTGCTGAATGTCATTCCCACAACTGATATCAACCTTTGCCCCTCCCTAAACAGAATAGGAAGAACAAAAAGTAACGAAAATAAAAAAACATAATAATAATCAAACAAACATCTATCAATCAATAAATTGTAAAATTTCATGAGGAAGATTTCCGAAATTACGAAAGGAAGATTTCCTTCCAGCCTGGATTCAAGACATTAAAAATATTGAATCTAAAATAATTTTGGATTTCACTCACCTTAATCTCCGCCTTCATTATCAGCTTCATCTATTTCTTATTAATTTGCAATGAAAATCTATAAATTAAATAGTCTTATAATTTAATAAACACTTTTTATTTACCATCGTAAGAATATGACAAAAATTGTTTTTTTTTAATTAATTTCGTTGTCATTTTTATTTTTGGTTGGAAATCGACACGACCTTTAGTGGGAATACTGAAACGAACTCTTAAAATTGTGTCAGTTTTTTTCAATCTCTGGTTTGTTTCTTTTATATTTTATTATACCGCATATTGAAAATGTTCATACTGCTGAACCGTTAGATAAAGGAAAACTCAGCAATATAATCACTAAATTAAACAACTTTTGGTTTTTATATTTTCTACCATCACTTTTATTGTGATTGACAAGTAAGCTCAGACATTTTCCGTACTATTTAAAATATTTGATGAAAAAGACTTAAAATAAATGAATGGTGTGTACTGGGGGCTATTACCTCCTCTATTTCATAGCTGCTCTCGGAAATATTTCGTTGCATTTCACACCATGTACTACATTTTTTCTCCAAATTCTGAACTTGATTTGTAATCATATCAGTCTTACGTTTACTTCCTGGAAAATTTTCATCATATTCCTGAATCCATGTACCTTAATGATTTCATTTTTCTAATTTACACAAAATTTGTGATATTTTTGCAAAATATTTTTCCTCTTTTCTCTCAGCAAAATCCTATCACGTCCTATAAATTTTTTCATATTTGCCCGAAAAATAACCAAAAAAAAAATTAAATAATTTTAAAAAAAAGTTTAATGATCTAGCAGACCAAAATAGTATAGCTGCTAGATTTTAGGTTATTATTGTTAATCAAGCTTAAAGCTAGGCTAAGATTGTACAATTTAAATGAAATAAAAAATATTTTCAATTCATTCATACTGTCTTGTCTTCATTGTCCCTGTGTGTTTCTTTGTTCTTTCCACCCTACTGGAAGCCTGCTCTCCGTTATGCCTTGCTTTGGTAAGCTACTCGAAGGAGTTATTTAAAATATGCTACTTCCGATCTTCTGCATCCCTTTCTTGTTCCTGAGCAGTATGGGCTCATAAAAAGCAGATCTTCTACTTCTAATCTCTTTACTTTTACTTCTACGCAAGTTATGTCGGTCAATGTCGGTGACCTTAAGGGAGCTCGCTATTTGCCTCCCACCACCCAAAACAGGCGTTTTTTAGGAACACGCAACTCGACAATGGCTTAATCAATTTTTTAAAATTTGGACAACTGATTTTTGAAGCTCTTGTCTATGTCCTGACGGATGTTTTTTTTTTTTTTTTAGCAAAATAGTGTTTTGGGAATTATTAATAAGAACTTACACTTTGTAGTCATTTTTCGCAAATTTAACACAATATAACATTTTACTTTTATTTTTTTGAAATCGGCTTCGTCAGGGCATAGATAATTTATCGTAAAACATCTGTACCGAATTTCATACCAATCGGGTGATTTTTACCTGGGATCTGTGTTCCTAAAGGTGAAAAACATGATTTTTTCAGGAGAAGCGTTTGAAAGAACCGAGACTATATGTGTACTATTTTTTATGACATACCTTATCAAAATAACGAAAGAACCATGCCTTCACATCAAACAGCCATAATTCTTCTAATAGTCTCAAACGCTTTAGATTATAAATTAAAAATTAAATACTTCTAATTGAAATTTTGAAACGGAACAAGTTGCAAAATGCGCAAATTTTCTAAGCCCATAAAGAAGACATACGTGGACTAACCAAAATAATATAAAAGAAAATAAGAAATGATTTTGAAACAGAGCATCAAATAAATTATTGAAGAAATAATCGAAGAAAGTAATGGGAAAGGTACTAGCTCAAGGGAAAAGAAAAGTCAGTCCTCGAATAAATTTGTGCTTAAAAACAAGTACATATATGTAACTAGCCTTGCAATTATAGGCCCAAAATCCTATTATCTCACTTATATAAGGAATTTACGAAAATTTTAATTAAACGATTTGTGCGAAACTTGGATGCCTACCAAACACGAGAGCAGACAGTTTTCTGAAAAGGAAGCAGTACAAATGATCACTTTCAAACGATTAAGTTTCTCAAAGAAAAAAACTGTCGAATACATATCGAATAAGCTTGCTCCAACTTTAATCGTGCCATAAATCAAGTCTTCGATTGTAGTTGTTTTTGTGGGTGTTTTTTTATTGAAAAAGTTGTACTCAACTCATAAGATCCCAGCAAGCTGAATTCAAAGGTATTTTTGTGCCAGTGAATATGTTTACTTTCCACTGAATTGAGCACATAAGCTTTCTTCTATTCATCTGGTCTTTTGCTAAATTGAAAAACAGAAAGATTTCGCTATACTAATGTAGTTACAATGGAAAATAATTTTCCAGACTACTATTAAATTGCGTTGCGTTCACCATTATCACCGAATTGACGTTAAATTCACCATTCATAAGCTATTAGCTATTAAAGTTAGTTTTTTTGGATAAGTTTGTAAATCTAGAAATTTATTTATCATAGAATATATTAATTGACATTTTTATTTTCTATGAAAAATATCTTGTATTGAAAGAATTTTATAGGGTTAAAAGATTTAGATAGTACAATCGAAGGGGTCAAGTAGAAAAGAGGTGAAGGGAGCACAATATCAAAACGGATCACGCACTGATGACGAGTGAAGGGGCCTCTAATCGAAGAGTGGCGGCACAGCGGCAAATCTCTCTGATCTTTAGTGAACTACTTTACAG
Source organism: Nemotelus nigrinus (assembly GCA_947369275.1). Classification (NCBI taxonomy): domain Eukaryota; kingdom Metazoa; phylum Arthropoda; class Insecta; order Diptera; family Stratiomyidae; genus Nemotelus; species Nemotelus nigrinus. The sequence goes on along the minus strand of OX376373.1, from coordinate 38,161,829 downwards.
GTATTCAAGAATTACTTTGATTTGATCTTCGCCGATCTTCGTCGTTTTTATTACTACGACTTCGAGGTTCAGGTGAGCAATCATATTACATAGAATGAACTGTTGGTTTCACTGCGAAGCCCACTGGAACACGTGCGCTGCTGTGTAGATCCGTTCGGACGAGTTCTCTGTCGACCCATCCGGGTAATTACGTTGTGAATTATTATAATAACGTCCACGGTAGATTTTCAAAACCAGAAGCATCTACATGTGAGCATTGCATGCACAGGTGAATCAATATACTTACATAATAGACATCAAATGATCTCTTTCAATTTATATTCAAGAAAAAAAAAATATTTTTTGCACAGTTGCGAAGAAGATCAAATTTGATTAAACCGTCGTATGTAATTAGTATGCTTTCAATAAAAGCATTAATTACATTTCTAAGCTGTGATCAATAAAATAAGTTTTTGTTTAAAGTGCAATTGTTTTTGCGGGATGATTAAAATTGTGGTTTGAAAAGTCTGCACTGATTCTCATCAGACACCAGCTGCAATTTGAATCATCCCTTTCAATTTTAATCATCCCGCAAAAACAATTCCACTTTGATTCTGCTTTCGCAGGCTTATTCCGCAAAACGATCGAGTTTCTCGTATTAATTATTCTCTGCTTTGATAAGCTTTAGAGACGATATACGTTGTCTATGCTGATTTATAGACAACAAGGGAATCATGATCACAAATCAATAACCTTTAAAAGTTTTCGTTTATTTTGAAAAGAATTTGCCCAGCAATTTTGTTATGAAATTTGCCAGAATTGTTTAAGGTTTTTTTTGTTTCATTTGTTTATTTGATTTGTTTGTTTCGTATGAAAATAGTATCATCGACATTGTACCTCCATGTGAATTTTTTTAGAAGTAAAATAACCTCATTAAGAATAAACTTGATTTTATATTGATGTATGTATATGTCGAAGTTACAGATTCTGCTCTGAGCTAACATTAGAAATCATTTCATGAACTCTTCAGATTATGTTTCAAAAGTTAATAATAACAATTATTAAAGTCAGCGCAAACCGTCTGATGTCAATAAGCGGATCACAAAATAAATTTTTCTGGAAAAAACTTCTGGTGATATTTGAAAATATTCACTAGGTCATCCCATTCTCCAGTCTTTTTAACATCTTTACAAAGGTGAGATTAATATGTTTGTAAGTTGGCTTTAGTACTTAAAATAAAACATAAACATTTTCTTCTGTTCACCAGACACACTAATCCTACGAGTATATCGACTGCGCTGCAATAGTATTATGTACACTTATCTTTGTTGCCTAAAATATCAAAAAAAATTAACGGGTTCAATATACACATAAAGTAATGGCAAAAAGTATGAAAATTAGCTTTTTAAATGATTAAATCTATTCGGCAGCCAGTTGCAATGTTTCGAGCTTAATGTTTTGCTATCAGATGATCATTGAGCAGCATCTGAAAGATATTAGGCGTGTTTTTTTGCTCCTATCCAGCAGAGAACAGAGTATACGCATTGGAAACAACAACACTCCTGTACCAGTGAATCGAATAGTACAGAAATTCTATTCCTCATTGGTAGTTCACATACTGAACTATAGAATGTGCTGATAGAAAAAAGAAAAGCTCATGAGAAGTTGTCTTTTTACTGTGAGGTGGTTTTGGTTTTTTCAAGGTTATGTTGAATGTTTTGGTAGTTAGGAAGTTAGAAAAAGCCCTCATAATGTGTAGAAAGTTAAAAGAGGTAATTTTCTGTTAGTTCTTTTTCTATTTTCTATCGATTTTGGTAGTTTATACTCGTTATTTTTTCCCTTTATTTTCAGCTGTTTTGTGCTACCACAGCGAATAGTAACTTACGTCAGTCTTAGCTAATGCACTGCTGTTTTAATACTAGATCGTTTTTTTTGTGGCATAGTTCTATTCTGTTCTGTATGGGAGCAAAAAAAACACACCTACTAGCACTCTAACGGCAGAAAATACTTGACTCTTCTTCGAAATAACTACAGGTTAGTTTCCAAACGTGAGAATTCTGTTTACCAAGCCACGCAAAATTCCTCTTCAATTTGGACAAATTTATAGGCTTATAATGATCTACAACGAGTGCAGAAACAAAGTAGAAGGAAAAATACCCGGAAATACGTTACAGCTTTATAGACAAAAAATCAGGTTGAGCGAGAAATTGGTAAATCTTATATACGACCAGTTGAGAGTCCAATAAAAACTTCAATACTTTCGGGAAATTATGTCAACAAGCAACATAATCAACTAGAGGCCATTGATTAGTCAACGGCGGGTTTTAAACCTATTGATGCCTATTACATATTCACATGTGCAGTGAGGCCGATTTTGGTGTATGGAGCGATCGTGTGGCGGAAGGCAGCGGAGAATAAAACTATTGTCAAGGAGCTAACAAGACTGCAAAGATTAGTTTGCATATGTATTACGGGCGCTTTAAGAACCGCCCCAACGGCTGGGTTTGAAATAATTTTGGGACTCATGCCCCTAGATTGATTCATCTTTAGAAGCGCAAGCCTAGCGGCGATACGCACTAAAAGTTCCGGCATAAGGAACGATTCAGATCAGTGGGGCCACAGCGGTATTCTTACAGAATGCCGCAAAAGATTTGGGCTCGTTGCAGAAGACACGGACCACATGAGCAAAATAATACATCTTGGCAGGAATTTCTAGGTCAAGATACCCACAAGAACAGACTGGGAGAAAAACGAAGCTACCACCGACGACGGGGGCGTCTGGATTTACACGGACGAGTCAAAGACGGACACTGGAGTTGGCTCGGGCGTGTTTTCTACGGATTTGAGCTTTAACCTGTGGTGCAGACTGTCGGACCATGCTACCGTCTTGCCGCCTGAATTACATGCTATAAGCATGGCAGTTGAGTTAATTTGCAGAATGTCAACTAGATCAATGACGATTTGGGTCGGCAGTAAAGCATCCATTCTCGCTCTTCCGTCTTACAGATGTTCTTCAAAAACTGTTAACGCTTGCAGAGTGGCTATCAATGAAAAGGCAAGACATATTCGTACCCTGATTATGTGGGTGCCAGGGCATAGTGGGGTCATAGGCAACGAAAATGCCGATGTATTGGCGAGGAAAGGTTCAGGAGCTAGCAATAGCCCCTGCATCACTGTCCTACGGTCAATCGCTGACGCCACAAGCAAATTTGATGCCGCCATATGGGCCAAACTAAAGTCCGAATGGGAAAACAGGATGGACTGCATGGTGGCCAGAACATTATGACCATCACCTGATCTAAGCAAAAGCAGGAAACTGCTCAAGCTCAGCAGAAACCGCTTGAGAGCCACGGTCGGCTTGCTCACAGGGCACTACCTTACCGCATCTCATGCGAACAGAACGGGACTGACATCCAGCAATTTATGCAAGAGGTGCGAGATGGAAGAGGACACCATTGACCTCTGTAATTGTCCAGCCCTAAATAATAAACGCCTCAAGATTTTTGGTTCTTACCACTTTCAAGGGTTAGCAGAGGTGGCCAATACCGTTACGCTGAGTCAGCTGATCCAGTTTGGCGAAGCGGTCACTTGGCAGCTCTAAAAAGATAGCGGAGGGTGGCAAATAGGCCCAAATTGGTGGCCTAATGCAAGCCGCGTTCCCGGCAGCCATCTTTACTAACCTAACCTACTAACCTAACAGCGGGAAAGAATTGATCCGTCTCTGCAATCAAACGGATCAAAAGCATTTAGTCATAAGAAACTGCTAGTATCGGCTAAGTCGATTAAATAAAGAAGTGATTTACTGCATCATGAATAATACATCAGGAAAAAAATTGAATGAAAAATAGAACGAAGTCTTTTCGCACTAGTCCTCAAGAGTTTGTCGGAAGCTTGGGTACTTGGCAAAGGAATTTGTGAACTTTTATTTGCGCTAAAGAAGTGGATCCCCCGATAAATATTAGGCTCCTGTGATGACGAAGAGCCATTTTTTCACAACCTGAACTGCAACGATATATGTATATGCATGAAAGGCTTCGTTACCCTGAGGTCACTAATAAATCAGGCTCAATAGGCTGCGATGGTCTGGACATTTAGTTTGTGTGGGCGAGGAAAGTCTACAAGAGCACGATTATTGTAACAGAGTTTGCCAAGGTAAGTGCCGATTTCAATGGGATGATGGTGCTCACCAGGATGTGATGATGGTTTTTTGAGGTAGAATTTGATACGCACATCCTGAAAAATTATGGCTTGAAAGATGGCTTCATAATACTAAGGCCAACTTTGATATCACCAACGTATGAATGATTACATAAATATTTCACTCTCCTCCCAAAGTATCACACTCTTTTTTAATTTGAATTTGAGCATCACTAACGCTATATATTCACAAATTTAAATAAAGCAAATAAATAACTGTTTATTAAATCTTACCTACTTGAATTACGCTTAGTAATTTCGTTTCAATTTGTTGAAAACTAGAACTCAGTTCGATCCACGATGATAATCTGCAAAATAAAAACGATCGTCTTTCAAAGCGGCGGTAACTTAACAATCAATTGCATAACAATCTCGAAGCCATTTCAAAAATTCTGATGGGCAGATTAAATAAAATTTGTCTCGGAGGTTTCATGTAATAGCATATATCATTCTAATTTCGAATTTGATATTGCGGAGAAGATCAGAGATCTAAGACATTTACCGGCATCTTCGAGGCGATACGATGGCCACCTGCTTTAGGTCGAGTTCACAATCAGTTCGAATTTCATTACTACGACCATACGGCCATACCTAGACCGGGAACTCTTTATGAATTTGGCCAGCCACCGAGCCTGGTACATTCGAGTATGTAACATCAGCTTCATTTCGAAGGTACCTAACCTATAGTGGTTGGAGGAGATCTCTGGGGGCTTTTCGTATTTTGTACCTTTCTTATGTGCACACGTGAATTATAAAATTGCTGTGAGAGCTGTTGTGTTCCGTTCATCTATTTCGTGTTCTCGTCGTACTTCAAAGGCCGCCTTCTCTCTAGCTAAGCCCAAAAAACTGTCATTGTCGGCAAAGATCAAAGCATTCAAAAAATCACTTTTCGTTACTGCGCGCTATTATCGCAATCGCCTGAGAAAAAATAGATTAAGCGGTGAAAAGTAAGTAGTTGGAGTGCTGTGCCTCGTACGAGACAAAAAAAAAACACGCGGGAAATTTTTTTCACGGACTATTTAATTTCTAGCGAAATTAAGAAACTCTTGAATAGGGGGAAAATAATCTTGGCCGTATATTGGAGAAAATCGACATATGTTATGAGTTTTGTAAATGTGAAATTTTGTAGGCATTTTGATTGGAACACCAAGTCGACTCATAGCTACTACATGTACGTCCATGTAGTCCATTCAGAAAATTACGGTCACCACATCTATGATGTTTTAAATAGGAATAATGTTAGTTGGTAGTGGAGCTTCATAAATTTTGTGATTTTTATGTCAGAAGGTATCAGTATGAGCCTAAATTCCGTTGATGAATTTTTGAGCTGCGATAACTAAGCTGTGAGGTTAGCCTTTCTTTTTATATTTGAATCTAGTTTTGGCATGGAGTGGTATCCACACTAGCAATTTTAATAACTATGAATAATAAAAACTTAAATAATGTCTAAAGGTGGAACTGCGAATTTTAAAATTGTTTGGAGTCTTTGAATTTCATTATGTTTGAAGTGAATGAAAATCATTTTCAACTACCTGTCATCTTGTTTTTAAAAATCCGTGATTTTTTTCCTGTTGCATTTCGTGATTGATTGCTGTCTTCTTGGCTATTTTTTCGATCACTTTGCAGATTAAGTCTTTGCGAATACGGACGAAATTGATACGGACGAAAAGTGGTTTCCGCAAGATTTAGGTAGCATATGCTCGACGAAACCAATGACTTGGTTCAGACGCGATTCAACGACGCCATTCTATCGCGAAATAGGCCAATCAATCGACAACCGATATCGTGAAGCTAGGAGAAAGAAAAAATGGAATTAAAGATTTCAATTTCTAAAATTTTAATTTCTACTTAAATATATACAACAAAACTACTAAATTCTACTTAAATATATACACACAAAACTACTAAGAATGTAACAAGTGTATGGATGAAATGTAAAATTATACAAAACTTTTTGCATATTGATTTACCTCTATTTGCCTTGAAATAACTTGAGTGATGATCAGTTTTCTCCTCAGGCGGCCTTCTCTTTTCCAGTACCCGAAATTGATCGATTTATTTCGATGTTATTACCTATTTCTCTTATCGACTGATGTCTCAGCGTATGTATTTTAACGTCCAATATTTTTCGAAGAACACTTCAACAATGATTAATCAGCTTCAGCAATATACAATTTTAATCCCCCTTTTGACACTCGTTCGGTCAAACTTATACCGGCTTTCAAAGAATGCGTCACAATATTGAATTTATGATGGTTTTCATTTCAGCCAAAAAGATGAAAGACGTAGGATCTATTCGAAGTCCTCATGTAAGAGATTCGATGCTGGTGGTCTTGGGTGGAAAAATGGCCCTAAACTATTTTGTGTATTTAATTGCCGCCAAATAAAAGTAAACAAATCCACCGGGGGTAACGATGATAAATCACTTCGAGCGAGAGCTGGCCAGTGAATCGTACCGAATGGGAATGTAGAAGAAATGTCCAGGCGATATGAGTTTCGTTGACCACCGCCGAAGAAGTGGCAAGATTTCCTTTGAAACGGCATTTTCAACAATAGTGGATGTCTCTTTTAGATGAAAGTGTCCGGTCTGTCATGTTGTGACAAGGCGCAACACTCTTTAGACCTTTTTTAACCTCCTGGCTTGAGGACAATGGACTTTTTAATGCTGCGTAAATCCGATAGAGAGGATAATGTCTCTTTTATGCCCGGACTTTTCGGCAATTGATTGCTGAGATGATTGTTTTCGGGTGGTGGCCGCTTGTAAGAAAGAAACCATAATCTCAGTCCGTTTTTCCGAAAAACTGTCTCGAATCGGACATACTCAAACGTAATACAAATCTCGAAACGTGTAGGTAATTTAGTAAAATAGGATGACTTCAGCCTTTACTTGAGAGCTTCTTTATCTACTGTAATCTTTAAAATTAAAAAAAAATCTTCTGAAAGTAGTGAATGTGGTGTAAAAAAGTACAAAAAAATGAATTTATATAAAAATATATTTGATAATAATATAAATTTTAATTTGGTGTTTAATATTAGAGGTTTCCTTGCTAAAAAAAAATCACCGGGGCTAGAGTTCTAGCTTATTGTTTTAATTCTAGCTTATCTACAATATTGTGCATCAGACATGCAGATGTATTGTTGGAAACTTTTTCAATTGCTTCAAATTTCAATTCGATATCGCTTCATTCATTATAAATACTATCGCTTTTAATTCAGTTGCTGATAGTTATTGATATTATTATTATTATTATTCTAGTTATTCATAGGCCGATGGTTCTTACATATGCTGCTAGTAAAGTACTCATCAGCTTGAACAATTTCAGCGGTTGATTATGATTTCCTTAAACGAAACTCGTCCAAATATACTTTGAATAGGTTGAAAAATTCAAACGAGCATTCGACAACAGCCTAAATCAACTTTATTCTTCCGAAAAAAGTGAGATGTTGTAGCTAGAATGGCCAAAAACTAATGCCTAGAACCCTCCATGCCTAACAGAGTTTGAGTTAAAATAACAATGCTCTAGCGAATCTCTAATGACATTTTCTAACCCTTAAAACGCTGGACTATAGAAATTTACAAACTAGCAATCAAAAGACTCGAAAAAAATCGATTATGTCCAGTATAAAAAATAGAGGAAAAAAACAGGACCTTAAAAATACAACTCATGTCCGAAGCAATTTACCATGCGTCGTCGCTACTGTGATACGCGCGGGCTGATCTGTTTGATCTTGGTTCCTAATGCCGATATCAATGCCGCCATACCATTAAGACAGTCTCGATGGAAGATAAAGGCGCGGCCGCTACTGCAGTTTTACTGGTACCGCGTCTACAATGTTGCATGGCTCATTGTAAACATGAGGAAATAGGTAAGCTCATGGAGTCGGCTAATATTGGATATAAATGAACGTAAATTCAATTTGATCTGCATTATTAAGTTTAAGGTATAGCATCAGCTGATTTCAGCTTCTATTCTAAGAACAGTTGTTATCAAACTTGATAGTGTCCTAGATTAATATTTCCTGAATTTCCCTTATTCGCATGCGTTTGATCAAATGATCCGATTATTTCTTTAAGTTTGTTGTAACTGTACAAAATCTGAGACTTAATGGTCTAATATACTAGACATATTATATTAATAAACCCGAATATTGGTTAGTTTAAAAAATATATTATTGTTGTAAAATGCAAAGCTTTCCTAGTTTTGAGAAAAATTGTTTATAATAGGGGTAAGCCATTAGGGGTGAGCGTATAGCCATTTTCACATATGATAACAAAACACATTTGTTTTATAACAAAAAACATTTATTTGGAATAGTATAAGATATTTACTGTGGTTATAATACCTTCCTGAATAATTTCATCCACTCCAGATTCCTTCTTGAACAATTCCAATGTTGCCTATAAATGTCTACAGGCTCGTAACCTTTTATATCATTGCCATGTGAGTGTACTGAAAATGACAGAGTAGGAAAAGGGCTTCTCAGTTTCACCCTTGATTCCAATATTTTAGAAGCACGTTTGGCTGGGGACCTGAAACTCGGTATGTAAAGTCTCCTAGAGAAATTAACAAGCATTCGTTTTTAGTTTTTTTTTTTAATGCAGGTTCTAACGGGTGGAAAATTGGTACGGCGGCTTTAACGCAATTTAACAGATCTTAGTAGCTAGTATGGGTAGAGACTTAAAACTCAGTATCTCATAAGAAACGTTGTCCCGCTTACAACCTATTTGGTGTCTTGGGGATTGAAAGTGGTAGAGCCTCTAATTTCATTATGAAAATTTATGTGTGAAATGATTTGTCTCACGTCTCACTTGACCGCTGATTTGAGTTAGATATCTATTCAGAGCTAGGTTAACTCAAAACTCGCGGTGCGGTCCCCCGTCCGTATCTGAATTCAAACCAACCGACTCAATAGGCTAAACGGGGTGTTCTCTGTACGTAAGGTCTCTTCAATAAATGAGGAAACATTTAGTTTGGATTTCAAACAAATAAAATAAGAAAAAGAAAATAAAGAAGCAGAGATGTTTCAGCTTATCTTAGTAATCGATAAGACTAGAAGTTTAGAGCTCGATAGCCCAAAATTTAAGAAAACAATTTTTTAAATCATTTTCTTTTCAACCTTTTTGAAAATCACGCCCGTAAAGCGATATTACTGATTTAGTAAAAAATTTAATCAAGTTCTTACTGTAGGTCATGTGCATGTTTCAACATGAAAGACTAAAGATTTAAATGAAACACCAATTTATTTCAGATATCTTTGAATTTGCTGGCAGATATCGATCTTTTGAGGGTAATCTGAATTCATTGCATTGTTTATCGATCGATTGACAGCAAATCAGCAGAAAATCACCAGTTTGTGATGAATAAGAAGTAAACCGTCGAAATATAATTGAATTACCTTGATGAAAATAGTCTGCCACATAATCATAAGTCCAGCACTGATCTACAAAACAGAACAAATGATTCCGTATGAATCCATGATGATTGCCGCTTTCTAACTAGACTTATCATGCACCTGCGTAAATTATTCTAGACTTAAAATGCACCTGCGTAAATGTAGTCTCGATTGAAAATGGACACACATACAAAATATTAAATTGTGAGTATTTATTTGGTTTGCGAAATTCCGCACATGGTTCAAAATCGTTGAGCATCCGTTATATCATCGTCATCATGCCGCCAATATCGATAAGGCAACCAAAATGAAAAAAAAACAGTTCCGCATTCGATATTATGCGGCAATTCACAAAGTGCTGTGAATCCCTAATTTTTGTTTGTTAAATGACGACCCATTAATTAGGCGACACAGAGCCCTCGTTATGAGCTCGAAAATACATTTTAAGTGTGTTGCAGTTTGCTCTGGGTCGGATGGCACAAGGATCAAGGATGGGTAATAGATTATCGACCGATTCAAAATTCTACGTGAAAGATAATCGACGAAAATGCACAAATACCTTCGATTGGTCTCTTCCTGTTTACGTGACCTGTTACGAGGGATGTGCGTAGCCTTTGAAAAAGCCGCCGACTAAGGCATTCCACGCGTATAAGTCAACATCGCTGATAGCTTTATAACCAACGACATTAATCCAGTAGTAAGAAAACTTATTAGTGGTACGCTTGTCGGTCCCTTTCTGGCGAAGACGTTTATTTAAGATTTTTCACGGCTTTCGGAGATTAGGGCTGATGGGACATCAGTTGAACAAAATTTCCATGGATTTCGGTAGCCAAGTTAAATGCAAACAGGAAGTTAAATGTTGGGACTATAAGTTGCGGAAGTGATCTTATCGCAGGATTGTTTTTGATTGTTTCCGGTCCAACCACAGATTAATTGAAGTATATATGAGCTGCGTCATTTTAGTGACTTTAACGGTAAAATAGAACACGTATAATTGGTTTCTTTAAGCCAGTTTCTAGCTCTTTAAGTCAAAACCAGACGCCAGCATTTAATCTTCACATTTTTATAATGAAAGCAACTGAAACAAAACACTAGATAGATTGACTTTGTTTTTCTCTATTACCGGTTCAATTCAAGAACTAAAATAAGGTAACAGTCAGTTAAAAAATCTAGAAGCGGTGGTTCTTGAAGAAAAACGATGGTGGAGCTTTTATGCTTTCGCAACATTTGCTATGGCAAATAATTTGGTGAAGAATAATTTAAATGAGAGTTTTCACTCCACCATATGTAGAAGTTTAAACGATTTAAACTAATCGATTTACTCCAAAGGATACTCACCAAAGATTATATTTTGCACGTTTGAAGCATCATTGAGCTATTAATCATTCTGTGGACGCTATCAGTAGTTTATGTATGGAAACAGGATAGAAATACTCACTTTTCTGTCGGCTATAGATAACTCAACGGCTTCATCAAGAAAGACTCTGCCCGCCTCCATAGATTGACGATATAACGAACACCATAATTGACTCGGAAGTCCTTTTAACAATGGATCTAAAAAGTAGCTACTAGCAAGCAGAAACGAATCGAAAGGGTCGGAAGGTTGCGCTATGAAGCCACGTCACTGCATCAAAGCGCGGTAGCAGTTAGTGGTGAAATTTCGGCTCGTAGCCATTTCAACCTAACCTAACTTACTATTGACCTCATGAAATAACGATACGAGCTACATGTTCAGGAATTGAATTCGAGGGCACGCACGATAATTATGCGAAATTGGTGTCAGAAGTGAGATCATTTTGTGCGTTATGTCTCATGCATATCTTTCATTCATTGTGACGACTTCTGTGTAGATTCCGATCGAAGAAGAGTTGAGTGGTTAAAGTTGCGGAACAGCGAAGAAATGTTGGACAATAGTCGGGGAAAGAAAAATTGAAGCAGTATTTAATTTGTTCGTGAAAACGTGATTTGGCGCAGAGGTGATATTGCGGGATTTTTTACTGCAGTTGCGATTATAGCCAGAGTCCAGGTGAGATTGATCAATTTGATTGCCACACACAGTTATAATTGTCGCAGAGCGATAGTCTAGAAATCAATAATTTCAATAGAATTGTGTTTTTGAACTTCTGGATCTAAGATGGATATATACGACGTGTTGGAAAATTTTGGGAAGTGATGTGCGGTTGCAGAGGACATCATTTATAAGATCGGAGCCGATCAGAGGTTGTTCATGGTACGCCAGTGTAGGCTAAGAGGATAAATACCCTGCAAATTTGTTTAATATCTCAAGAAGAAATCAGAGCTTGACTAAAGTCGAATAAGACAACGAGTCGGTGGTAGATGAAAAAATAAATGTATATTCGAAAAAATAATTGCGTAATTTTAAAGTAACTGTGAAACTCATTATCTCGAATTGAATTTCAAAATCGAGCTTAATTTTTTTTCCTTTTATTTCAAAAATTAGCTAGAATTAACAAAACAAGCCCATTTCAAATTCATGGTGTGGGTAAGTTTTTTGTAAGAAAGGAATATTTGTCTGAATTTCTTCTTTTCTAGCTCATTTCCGGTTCTTTTTGTGACTTGAACATTATTGCTTGAATTGAAATATTTATTTTGGGCACATATATTTTATGGAATTATTTTATTATAGATTATTATCATTATACATATATTGTATGATCAGTGCTAACTGATCCCGACTGGGATTGGGTCAAGACCGTACTCCTTTTTGTTTTCATTCTAATATATAAGTTGCTTCTTTTTCGTGCTTACTTATTTTGTTCAACGCCATGAAATGAAAGAATAAATAATGAAGTCAGAGTAATTTTATCTTTTAATAATGATTCTTATAGGAAAATCTTCCTTCCCTTCCTTCCATCATGTTTTTAGTATTGTGATTTTTATGTGCGTGTCGTAGCACGGAGGTCGGGTTCATCTCAAAGCTCACGCCGGCCTGAGCTAGCTGTCGAAATTCACTTATGAATTCTGTCATGTCGCAGTTACGTCGTAAATTGGAAAATCAATCTACAAATTCACTTAAGCCTAGTTCGCACTAGGCTAGTAATTTAGTAGAGTAGCGAAACGACATTTTTGCGACCACTAAAGAACTCGACTAATCAACAGGTTCGGATTTGTTTAGTCGGTGAGCCAGTGAGCATGGACGCGTTGTAGGAGGCGCTACTCGCCCGATTAAAATAGAGTAAAATGGATCGACTCGACTAAATCATTCACTAAACTACTTGACTAATTTTTTGTGGTTCGCACACATTTAGCTACTAAATTACTCGCTACTATACTAAATTACTAGCCTAGTGCGAACTAGGCTTTAGTGATTCAGTTTAGTGTTAGTTATTCAATTTAGTGATTCAGTTTTAGCTATCGAATAGTTATTTAACTTATATTTAAACAGATCGTGCAAAGATATTGGTGGCGTAAGTAAATTTAGTTTTAAGCTGAAATTTTACTATAATCGGTACAATCGGTCATATTTTACAAAAAATTGACAGTCTTATGCCATATAAAGTGTTTATTGCTAAGTTTTTCAGCACTGACTCATTTTCAACACAGTTCGCTCGAAAGTTCTTTAGCTAGTTGATAATGGTGGTTAACCGCAACCACCATATCGTTTTGATTGTGAGTGGTTTTTGAAATGACACCTCATTTGTAATGTGTTTAGAAATGAGTGTGTGGGAATTTGATTATGTTAAGCATATCAAAAAGCACTTATTTGAATGAATGGACTAACTTTTTGATGATGTTAAAGGCACCCGAATAAATTAAGGTAGATTGAATTGAAAAAAATCGATTGATGTCATGAGTCAAGCTTCAGGTACAAATTTGAAGTCTTCAAGAATTTACGTCTTGTGAATGCTGATATGTTTGGAATTTAGGCTTCGATGAGCATGTCTTTATTTTCTGTTAAACTTAGATGCCTAGTTTATGCGAAAAATGATTTTATGAACTTTTACGCTTCAATTCTTTCGTATTTAGTTTTGACTGTGAATTATTCTAAGTAATTAAATTAACATGAACTTATTTGCTCTAACTTAAAAAACCAAATCTTTTTATTTAAAGACCAATTTTTTCATTAGAAGTAAGATACATCTTGACTCATATCGATATTTCGAAGGTAATTGACTCTTTTCTTGAATATTTATCAGACTAGTTTCTAATTTAACTTAACTTTAAACTGATAGACACTGAAGAAGAGGGCACATTATTTCCCAAACATCAATATCTGTTAAGAAATTTAAATATATCATACTTCTATAGGAAAAATTGATTTTGAATAAAAATATTTCATTTTAAGTAACTAAACATTCAAAAATTTCCTAGCTGCCAATAGCTAAGAGCATGCAAGTTTCGCGTATTTTTTAACCACTTTCTACTGTTCGAACTATCCGTGGATCGTCTTGAACCACTATTGTCCTCACTTGCCGGTTTTATTGTTTTTCTGGCGCAGTGTAAGCAAATCAACGTATTCGAGCTTGGCTGACTGCGTTACGCACTGCAGAGTGAGCAAAATCAATTTTCTTTGAAAACTATCTTTCGGAATTGTACTAATGAAAAAAAGTCGGCAATCTTCAAACACATTCAAGGCTAAATCTCAACATCTTTACGCGATTTGTTCCACCTTACATGAAATTTTTGGATAATTTTCCGGTTCATCCATCAAATTATCGTACGGTATAATGTGTCTCGATACGGGAGCTTGTAATAATAACTAACCCTGTCAGATCGTTGTAAATCAAATATTTGAACACTTGATACGACCACAGATTTGTGTCGAATGTCTTCTCCAAAAAGATTTTTACGCACCGAACGCTTAATATTTGCCGTGAAAATATTGAATTATTTGATTCCGACGAAACGTTTGAACTCTGCTTCGCCGAGGTCTATCTGTATTCTCTTCAGGGATATCACCCATCCATCTTGCGGGACTGGCCGTATATTTACCTTTTCACCACTTTGTCTCGGAAATGAAAACACAATATTATAGAATTATTATCCTCTTGGTCCGTATCACATGAACTACAGGAAAAAAGGCACTTTTCAACGCGAGGATCTACAACGAGCCGCTGTGAGACCATAGGGACATCTTAAACAGGTCGGTGCGTTTGATGTCCTAATTGGTTTATTACTTTGTCGGCATCTTTGAGCATTCATAGTTGTATCTGAATGCACAAGTGTGTTTTGCATAGGGAAGGTTCGTAGTTGAAAGTGATTACTCTAGAAGTGAAGCTAGCATTCAAGGATTAAACTAGAAGAATTGTTTTGAAATGATAATCAAAAGGAGCTTAGTGTAGAATAGTTGGACATATTTGCAAGGTTTTTAATAAAAACCGAAAAGTATGGATCGTCTTAAGATAATCATTTTCATGCAGAGTGTTACTGCAGTTTTGTTAATTCTTTCGTTCTTACCTCTTGACGTTTTCCTGGATTAAAATTTATGATTTTACGGCTTCAGTACTGTCGTAAAACCTTGTGAGTCGACTTTTGCCACTTTGACGAATTCGGTAAGGTCTAGGCAAATCTGTCACAGTGAAATTAGGTTTGGGTTTGGGGGTTTATATGGGTTTTTTTTAACGATATGCTTTTACTGCTAGTGAACCAAATACTATGGGTAGTGGCCTATACCTTTTGAAAATGTTGCATACCGCGACCAGAAATCTTAAATTACATAATCAGATATATTTTTTGAGCAATGTGCGGAACTTTGTGAGGAATGAGCCTGTGGACGAATATGCGGGTAGCCCTGTAGCTACAGTAGGTACTCGTATGTAAACAGAAATCCTTAAAAAATCTCTTGAAAAATGCTTTTCAAGAAAAATGAAATGTTAATTTCATAGCTTTCGCACCCTGTCAGCTTAAGGATTTTGAAATTATGAATTCTACAAGACCGGTAACACTTCACTATTTTACCTATTTTTAGCATACGAAATTTGTTTTTGCGAGAACTCTCGACCCGACAATCAAGTCCAATTGAAAATCACATAATGTGCTGGTTTTTAATAAAAGTAGGTCTGCTAGATGTTTACTAAATATGCTGACAAGCCTGTGGCTGTGGTGCCATCGTAAAAAAAAACTCTCAGCAAAATAAACGCTTTTGGTCAAATTCCGATACAGTCATCATATTAAAACAATATCCACTAATAGGTTGAAGGGTTAAATTTGGCAAGTTTATGGCAGCAAAATTAAAATGTCAGTTACTGCAATTTTTGTTATGTTTTTTTATTAATTTTCCGTTAAATTAAATTATTATTTATAAATTATTATTATTAGCATTAAATTTTCAAATGATGAAAAGCTTCTAGTGAAAGTAAACAAATGTTTTCTAAAAATATTTCTATCTCTATAACTTCTAACACAGACATCGGATCGAAACGAAACTCAAAGGATGAATTGGTTTCATCATAAAGAGACTTGGCATAGTTTTGGCTGTTGTGCTAAAATTGGGCTGCCATCACCGGATATTTTGGCTATATGTGTATCAACAGATGCTGCCATTAAATATAAGTAATAAGTAATATAGTAATAACTGTAGTCTATAGTAATAACTGTATAACTTTTATAAGCTTTGGAAATATCGCAGACGGCAACCCCAAAAATTTGTCTATCCATGTAACTTCATCATCGAATAAAATTTAAATACACAGGGCATGTTGATCTTGATGTGAAGCAATTGTGGTGGGCTTTTGGCTATTGTGCTTGTAAAGTGTTGCCAGGACTGAATATTTGTGACATGCGAGCAGCACTAGAATAAAAGGAGATAATTAGAAAATAAAAATAAAACAATTAATTTGTAATTGTAATACTAAAAAATGATGGGAGAATGAAACTAAAAACCAAAAGACAAAATTACAATATAATGAAAAAATAAAAATATAAAAGAAAAAAAAGGTTTGTTTTAAAAATTTGTCATCACATACTGCTTAAGCTTCCTCTTTAAAGCAACAAAGTTTGAGACACTTTTATGCCTTTTGACAAATCATTGCACTGTGAGTTTGCAGTCACAATAGGGTCATTTAGGAATATATTTGTGCTAATTAAAGAAAGTCTAAGATTGTGGATAAATCTTGTGGCGTATCTGTGTTTTTCTCTGGTCATTGCTAATGAAACAAAAGATTTATTTTTTCCGAACGAATATGTAGTAAGGCATCTTTATAGTGATAGCATAAAGTTGATTAGTTGAAGTTCTTATGCCTAAATTATGGATTTCTTTGATCGCTTTGTTAAGTGATCTCGTCAGCAAATTTATGTTTGAGGAGAATGTCTGACTCAAAATTAGTATCCCATAATCCCCAAAATCATCATAGCTGCCAGGTTTATTCCAATTTTTAAACCAAGTTTCAATCAATTTTGGCTTAGAGTAAGGTCCAGCTACTGTCTGAATATTGTCAAAATCTGGTAACTGGACCAGAATTTACGGAAATAAAAAGTAGCTTTGTTTTTCTTAGTATTTTTCAAGATGGCACCACTACCACAGGGTTGTCAATATTTCAAAATCAATTCTATCAATCTTGTCTCAAGACTAAGTAAACATGTGAATTTCATACTGATCTGATTATCCAATCGTAAGTTCTTGTGAGCAGAAGCTTCGAGTCCTCAAAATTGAGATAATTTGGTGATTGGTTGACGTTCTTGTGCAACATGCAAATTTTGAAATTTCCATTTGATAGGATGGGCGATGGAAAAACATTTTCTGAAGGGTCGATGATTTGAAATTTTTTTCTAGAGTCTGCTGTAGTTCTAACCGTGTATAGTTTGAGTCAACAACAATATATTCAGCAAATTTCGCGATGATCTAATGTTTACGACAGAAGTTATGACAAATCGAATTTGGGGAAAAGAATACTTGCTTACTTTTAGGCACTCAGCGCCCACATAGGGTTCGAAATTTCGAATTCTTTACTATAAACGGGCATAAAACATCATCATTTCGAATACTTGTTTTAAAAAAAAATTATTTGCATACAATTATATGGAGTACATCAAAATTCACTGCAATGCCCACCGCCGCCAAAGTGCTAAATGAATCTTAATTTTAACTAGTCGAGATCTAATCAAGAATACTTATCATTCATTCGCAGATTTAGATATATAGCGTTTTCATCTCTATTAATAGACTGGTTATTAATAGAAACAATCAACGATACATAATTTCTGTTCTTTTGTTTGATTTGGTTTTTTTTTAATAATAATAATATCTGTTCTTTTGCGTTTTGCGTACATTAATTTTTAGTTTATTACCATAAAGCCAAATGTATTACTTTTGCTAGTCATTGTTAACCATTCGCTCTATTTTCTTTGAGTCTCAAATGGTATTTAGTAGAAAGTACTTACGGTCGACCACTCCTTTTCATATCGTCCTCGTTTCCTTTTTCGGCGATGCACCATTTTTCACAGTGTCACTATGGGCTATCAATGTTTGTCGTTTGCTGCTGCATCTGTAGACTAATGGGTACATGCATTCAACTTCAATATGCTTTTAAATTTAACTATTTACCATTATTATTGCAAAAAAATGTCAGTCCCATCCGTTGAAGATATCCAATTTTTTTCAGGTTTTGACAAAAGGGCGTTAAAAACAAGGTCTTTGGTAAATTTGGTGCTTTCACTTCAGCTAACAAAATCTAAATAAATAAATTTATGTTTTCAATCGGCTATATATTTTACCAGAGGTAACACCTACAACTAATAAAAAAAACTCTAGCGCACCTGAACCGCTAGAAATACTAATTTTCGATGAACAGTAGAAGAATCGTCCAGATTTTGAGTGCATATTCTACCACACGTGCTCCAACCTGTTTCGAGTGCAAAATTACTTTGTTCTTAATAATGCATTTAAACTTATAGGGTGGAAAGGATTTCAGGAATTTCAAGATCTAGGAAAGCCAAACCCTGCAAAACTTTGAAAGCAGCATAACATAACACAAACAAAGAAAATGCTTAGTGCTTGCAACACTTTACCAGCACTGCAACTAAAAGTCGCCCACCATTGCCTCACGTCAAAATCAAATAACTCTATTGATTGGAATTGTTTTGCGGGATGATTAAAATTGAAAAATTTTTATTTATCTTGAAAATTCTAATTTGACAAAGTGGTTTCGAAAGCATGCACTGATTCTCATCAGACACCAGCACACAGTGCATACTTGACTGGTGTGACCACTTGCAGTTGGAAATCATTAATTGTTATTTACGCTGGTTGTGACAAATTTTAACATCTCCGTGTTTTTTCACTGTGTGCTGGTGTCTGATGAGAATCAGTGCATGCTTTCGAAACCACTTTGTCAAATAAAAAATTTCAAGATAAATATAAAAATTTTTTTTTTCAATTTTAATCATCCCGCAAAAACAATTCCAATTTGATTCTGCTTTCGGAGGCTTATTCCGCAAAACGATCGAGTTTCCCGTATCAATTATTCTCTGCTTTGATAAGCTTTAGAGACGATATACGTTGTCTATGCGATTATAGACAAGAAGGGAACCGTGATCACAAATCAATAACCTTTATAACTCTATTGATTTCGATTTGATTCGATGATTTCGTCAAAAGTTACAGGGTTAGAAATATGTTTATGATGCCAAAATATACCAATAAAGCCAACAATATATCACACCTGCCTCACATTGAAATCAACCTACTCTGCGAATTTCGTTTTGATCCGATAACTGCATTGGAAGCTATAGGGGTACAGAGAAATTTAGGGCTACCAGTCGCAAAAGTTTTCAAATTTTCTAAAACTTAATATTTGCTGTTTATTGTCACTACAAGATCATTACCGTTTGAAAACTTAACGATAAAATCGCTAATAAATACAAAACCAACAATAGCTGGCAACCCTATCATGTTTTTTTTACCAGATTCCTTCTGAATAATGCCTACATTAAGTTTCATATATCACATGAAATTCGTTTTGATTTCATGACTGCACTGGAAGCTATAGAGCAAAAAGCTTTACTTTCCTGAGCGAATTTTCAAAACCCAAGACACCAAAATTACCATTACTGGCAGCACCAACTGAATTTTTGAACCGAATTTCTACCAAACACGGTTTAGAGCAAGGTTCAGCTACTGTGTCAATTTCATGAAAACCTGGTAACTGAATCAGAATTAATAGGGCAAAAGCAGTTTTTTTCCTTTATAATTTTTCAAGATGGCACCACTGGCACAGAGTTGCTCGCATTTCAAAATAGCTTCTATTTGACCTGGTCCTACTCAATACCAATACATTCTGTGAATTTCATTCGTATCTGATAATTGGATCGTGAGTTCTCATGAACAGAAGTTTTTGATGCTTGAAATACAGCTAAATCGGCGGAGGGTTACCGTTCTTGTCTGATGTGAAATTTCAAAAGTTTCCCATTTATTGTATCGGCAAAGCATAAGATTTCTATGTAAAAAAAACGAAAATTTATCATTAGAGTCGATGGCTTGAAGGTTTTCATTTGCAATGCCTGCCGTAGCTGCATGGTTGCCAGCAGGTTCATAAAAAACACACGTGTCTGCAACTTAGTAACAGCAATATGTCCTGTAAGTTTGATAATGATTTGATAATCGGGTCAAAAGTTATCGCAACTCAAAAATTTTCAAATTTTCCCAATCTCATTTCAGGCGTCTAGCGCACACATAGAGTTAAAAAATTTACAAAAATTTATCATATTCACATTTAGATCACGTTCAAAATTCATTCCATAAATTTAATTTTTGCAAAAGTTATATGTTGACAGAAAAATAGGTATATGTAAAATATCACTAAAATCGTAGCCGGCTCCAAATGGTTAAAGATTATTAACTTTTTGTGAGACCTGGCACACCATATACACCAATGTATCCTGAAAATTTCCTGAGATTTTCCACTGAAATTTTTTGATTATATATATATATATATATAATTATACATATATATATATATATATATATATATATATATATATATATATATATATATATATATATATATATATATATATATATATATATATATATATATATATATACATAGTCCTGCCATAAGTTCTGTCACATAATTTCTCACATTGGCAACAACTTTATTTTATGAGTGACATTTCAATATCGGCCAGTTTTATAAACGTCATAATGTTGTTGACAGTTGATGGTCATTTAAAGTTTGTTCGTTAACGTGTGAAGATGGAATGGGGTGTAATAGAAAACCGAATTGCAGTGATTGCACTACATAAGTGTGGAAAATCCGCGAGTGAAATTTTCAAGTTGTTGTGCCCGTTAAAAATAACGCAAAGATTTGTGTATCGTGCGATCCAGAGATATGAGATCCAGACTGTTGAAGATCGACCTCGTTCTGGACGTCCGCGTGATGTACGTTCTTTTGCTGCCATCAAAGCGGTCGAGAGTCGAATTCGTCGAAATCCGCTTCGTAAACAACGAATCATGGCTCGAGAGATGAACATCTCCACCCGAAGTATGTCTCGCATCATAAAATCGGACCTCGGGATGAGTGCCTTTCGACGATCAACGGGACATTTGCTGACTGAGCAGTTGAAGCAAATTAGGAGCACCAGATCGAAAGAGCTCCTTCGGCGGTACGGCAACAACAAACATCGAGAAATTTTATTTACCGATGAAAAAATTTTTACGGTGGAGGAACATTTCAACCGCCAAAATGATAAGATGTATGCCCACAGCTCCAGAAAAGCCCGAGAAGTTGCCACTAGGGTACAGCGAGGACATCATCCAGCATCAGTCATGGTATGGTGGGGTGTCAGCTACGAAGGGGTCACCGAGCTTCATTTTTGCGAAAAAGGCGTAAAAACTGCAGCGAAAAATTATCAAACGGACATCCTGGAGGGATGTGTGAAGCCGCTGAACTCTACGCTATTCAACAACCGACATTGAGTTTTCCAGCAAGATTCTGCGCCAGCCCACAAAGCTCGAACCACACAAGCGTGGTTGGAAACCAACATTCCAGAGGGCGACGGAATGGCCTTCTGGGAGCCCAGATTTGAATCCCCTGGACTACAAACTGTGGGCGGAGTTAGAGTCCATGGTGTGCACGAGACGACACCCAAATATCGAGAGCCTTAAGCGATCTTTGACAGAAGCAGTAGCTAATTTTCCGCTAGAAACAGTGCGTACTGCTATCGATGACTGGCTCAACAGATTAAAGAGCTGTGTAAAGGCTAAAGGCGGCCACTTTGAATAATTTGTTGCTTATTTTACTTCCATTAGTATGCCAAAATAAAATATATTTTCCTTTGTCAAAAACTCTTTTTCATTTATACAAAAATTGCCCATATACGTGTGACAGAACTTATGGCACGACTATGTATATAAAAACATATATAAATATATATATATATATATATATATATATATATATATATATATATATATATATATATATATATATATATATATATATATATATATATATATACATATATATATACATGGTATATATCCCATTTGGTATATATTATATATACATGGTATATATTCCCAATATATATATATATATATATATATATATATATATATATATATATATATATATATATATATATATATATATATATATATATATATATATATATATATATATATATATATATATATATATATATATATATATATAAATATGAAATTATGGCCAAAGTGATTTTAATGCCAATGTTCTTTTTCAAACATTAGTAAAAATATCCAAGTAATAGTTGGGCTATTTTACTTGGGATTAGACATACTACGTACTAATCATCTTTGAATTTCGGTACCTGGTTTTACCGACTCAAATGTCATTATTTTGATATCATAACTAAAATAAAGGATTTAATTAAAGCCTATGTAGATTTGAGAAAAATGAAAAGGACTCTAAAAAATTTAAAAGATAGTTTTTTCCTGATAAGTTATTTCGAGTTGATTTTTCATGTCGAAGGGCAGGAGCTTTTGTGCCATCCTGCATATTTTGAGCTCCTATCAAGATTGTTTAGACTTTGTCCAGACAACAAGTAATGGGTTAATCTTAAGATTGAGTCCTGGGGAATGTCAATGTTTACATTTTTTATGACTAAGCTTTTTTTAAAGCTGAGTACAGTTTGAGCCATTGTGTGAATAATTTTTTATAAAGTCAATTGCCATATCTTCGATACCTAGCTCGTACAATGACAAAACGAAGATTTTGTAATCAACTGTGTCGAAAGCCTACTTTAGGTCGATAAATATTGCTGTAATATAAACACCTTTTTCTAGTTGAGAATTAATGTAACCTTGAGTGTCAATTAAAGCTGCACTGGTGTTACTTTCAGCTTAAAATCCATATTGCCTATGATCGAATCTCAAAGTGAAATTTATAAATTCTACTACCCTATCATATATCAGCCTGTAGTTGCTGGGACCATCAGTATTACCACCTTTGTGGTTTGGAATAATTAGAGTGCATTCCAGTACAATCGGGAACGTGCCGTTTTCCAAATGATCATAAATTACCAAACTGAGGTGAGGCGCAATAATATGCCCTATAATAAGTAGGTCTGTTCGCGTACTTCAGCAAACTGCAGCAGTAACAGAATTTGGTAGCTGGTTTCTTTTTGCTGCAAGATTTGGCTTGCACCAAAAGTACGAAAACGACTTGCTGCGAATCTATTATAATATATTATACTAGATTCAGGTACGCGAACAGACCAAGTGTATCCATTTTGATTTTAACTCATCTTGCTGCATCATTTTTTGTGCTGTTAATAATTTTCAAAAATTCATTCAAAATGTACGAAATTTCTATATTTTCCTTAGAAAATTTGTATTTCTAGCGGTTTCTATGTACTCGAGCTTTTTTGGTAGAAAATTCAATTTTTAAAATTATAAGTTTAACTTTTTTTCAAATTTTATATCTGGGATCAATCAGACTATAAATCTCATTTTCCGATTCGATTTGGGTACCTTGCTAGATTACTTTGCATAGCTTGAATATAAATTGATTTAGTTTCTGTTTATTTATTTTATTCCCGATATTTGGAGCGAAGCCTGTAAGAAAAAGCAAAACTTCAAAATAAAAATCCGTTAGATTTGGTATGACTGTGCTTCTTGTCAATTATGTCATTACACTGTATTTGTGATAATAGTTTTGATTTCTGCATTCGGTAGCTCTTAAATAGGCTAACGATCTAGTAAAACCTAATATCCACGTAAGCACTTTAATTTGCTTCAACCTCTCCTGATTGCGCTAAACGCATGGAAATTAGTTGTGAATGGTGAGTACTATGGTGAAATTTGTTGCATCATGAATCAGTCATCGTTCATGAGCAAGGCGTTCAGATTGCTGTAGCAGGTAATCAATGGTTTCAACTCGGACAGTCGTTTGATCCTAGATTGATACGGTCATTGAAAAACCTTGAGCACACCATTGACAAGCTATGTACAAGAGTCGAAGCCTTCAGCGCAGGTTTCTAGCCGTCTTTGGTGAATTGTTAGGATTACTTCGACGATCGAATCGAGTTTCACCACTTCCTACTTTATACTGCTACTTATCGTCAAGTAGTGTGATACCAAACAGTAATTCTATTGCCAATAGTATGAGCAACACTTCCCACATTCTATTGAGCATCATTATTTAAACTGCTTTAGTTTAAATGTTCATAAAACAACTAGTGGCCACAAATGTTATTCGTGACGAATGATATACATATGCATGCAAGCGTACAGGGAATTCTATGCCCGCTGATCGTTAAAATGTTGTCTGCTAATGAAATTACAAAGTCAATATCTTAATTAATTTCCATAACGAATTCATCAGAGATCATAAATTCCAATTGGCGGCTAGTTGAAAGCAAATCTTTTGAATTTCGAGTCCCGCCTACAAGGCCAATTTTAGTTTGTTTGTTTAATTCACTGCTCTGACACGACAAACAATTCAACAACGATCGGAAGCTTTTTGCGAGGAATGGTTTAATCCGAGCATGATTTAATTCCAGTACCGAACTGTTTCCTTTCTTCTCCAAACAAATGAATGCTCTCATCCATATAATGGATCGTGTCTCCCGATAATGAAAATATTTCAGTCGCTTTTAGTCCAACTCCTTTCGGACTTGGTGTGCACTTTGGGTGCTCTCGATGTTTCCTTTTTATACTGGCCAGCTTCAGACTTTTTTGAATGAATGATTTCGCTCTGCGATAAATTGTTCAGCGAAATCTCAAACGAAACCGCCGGCGAGCGAAAACCTTAACGTGCAAGTAAGAATTCATGTCCATAATAATTCGGCCCGGATGAATAATGTGACGATTGATCCGCAGACATGTGGCAAAAATACGATGAGCATTCGGCATATTCATATCGGGCTGGGTCGCTGGATGAAAGGCGATTTCAAATTTATCGAAAACTTGGCAAATCAATAATCGAACTGGGGTGCCGCGATAGTATCGTAAATAAGACCCAACGGGAAAATAAACTCGAAAGACGCACGATATTCGCTTGTTGTTCGTTACTTTGTTTCAGCCAAATTAACTTGCTTGGCAAAAAAACAACGAAAATCGTTCAATATAACTGGGAACAGTTAGCAAGGCTGCAACTTAAATCTATAAGGTTTCCATCGCGATAAATATCTGTCAGCGAAATACGGGTATGCAAATTTCGCGGAATGCGGTATTGAGTAATTCGGTAGCCGAGGAATCTAAGTCGGATTTTTTTGGATAGTCGCATAAGAAAATGCAAATTTATCGAAACAGCAGCTTGAGTTCTCCAGAACGATTATTAGAAAAATGGAAGACTATTTCAACTAATTAAATATCTAGTAAATGTTTATGCCGTCATCCATATGCAAAACTTTGCCGAAATGAGAAATGTTTTAATTAAGAGCGAGGCTAATCTATAATTATGTTGCATCAGATTTTTGGCTCTCGATTGATATGCGAACTTTTTGTAAATTTTCTACAAACCGATTTTGTATTTCCGAACGGTTGTGGGTATAAGTGGGAATTGCACAATATAGATGATTCGAAACATTGGTTAGCTTCCGATAAGAACGACCGTGTTGCCAGTGAGGTTAGAATTTCTAAGAACGGATTTCGTTTCTTACTGTTTGTAAATACTCGCCGAAAAATGCATGGACGAAATGTTTATTCAATTTATTGCTTTTAATCGCGTATCTTGTATAATCTCCATTGGACTTAACAAACACATCTGACAACAAATTCATTTCAATCCAAATTACGACTTTGTAGTTCTTCGCATTGCCGAAATTCATGTGCCTTCTCAGTTTTAACGTTCCAAGTTCTCACACAAAAGTGAAATTGATTGGTAGGTATCCAAAAAGCACAAGAATTCAGCCCTCTCAATTGTATGAGATGCTAATCTGTAACGTGAAGGTTTCTCCGTAGACATCAGCGGTTATAAATTTCCTGTCGCGTTACTTTGATGTGAAACTCGATGGGAATTTAGCTCCTCATGCCTTAGACACTTGAAGGTACACTAAGACTGTTGTGATAAACTCTGCACGAGACAAATTAAGAATTCGTTTGATTTATAGCAGAAATCACTGAAATCAAATTTATATCGAACATAACTAAAACGAACTGCGTTTCATGTTCTGTAGCACAGATAGTATCTATCATTCAAATTTCGGGCTACATTTGTTTCTCGGTTTCGGAATCTTTTGTGAATTGCGATCCAATCGATTCCAAGAAATCAGATCAACGTCAGTAGCCAGCCATCAAGTGTTTCAAGCGAATTAAAGGTCTGATTAATTGATTTTTGCGGTTACTGATGCATGTGAGTGTAATAAAGATTGAAGATGATGATGATGATGATTTTATTAATTTAATCATGACCTTCGTAGAATTATTATTAAGAGTAGAAGGAATTGTTCTAGTCCATCTCTATCAAATTCAATCATTTTACATTATGATCCTAGCACTTGAACAATTTTTTGAACAATTTCTAAGTTAATAAACAAGAAAATTAAACAAGTACGAGTAAATGTTTAAATAATTCACCATAGATACATTAATTGTCCGAATGCGTAAAGGCTAAACATTAATTGTCCGAATGCGTAAAGGCTAAAATTGTTTATATAATTTTTGTTTATACAGTATTCTTATACATAACCGATTTGTCTTAGAATCTGATAAGCAGTAACAACTTTCGCAGATATTTATACAAAAAACCACACCAGCGGTTAACTCTGACACCACGTATTCTGGTACATTTACAAAATTACTAAATTATAAGTTCCACAGGATGAGTAGTGATTTATTTATATAAATTTTTTATCCACAGCTAATCGAAAGGTGAATTCTCTTTGACATATCAAAAATCTTTGAAAAATATTGAACATTGTTCAGGATATAGCATTTTTTTGAAGAAATCATGCAAGAGTGGGACTATTTCATTCCAAACAAATCTTTATTGGTTTGAATTTACAGTTTTAACATACATATAAATGTCGATCGCTAGAAAGAAAGACCAGATAAATTCAATTCTTTTGATGAAATTTACAACTGGCTAGGATCCTTTTGGTGAGCTTATTGGGATGATTAACAAGAGTTGCCATATATTTTGCACTGTAGTTTTTGATTTCCTCTGCAATTGTTTCGAGCCGTAATTCTTTTTAAGTGCGGAAGTACTACGGAGCTCCAGTTATAGTTCTTAGGAATTTCGTTTTGGACTTCTGGATAATGTTTATGTTTGATGCGCGAGCTGTTCCCCGGAGTTGTAAGCCATAAGCTCAATTTGGCTTTAGGAAAGTTTTATAGATAAGCACTTTGGATCCAAAAGAGAGTACTGACTTACTAGTAAGCATTCGTTTGAAGTTGATCGATTTGAGCTACAATCAATGATTTTTAGGTCCAATGTATCATTTTCAATTTTTGCCTCAGCAAATTATATGCAATAGGCAGACGGCTTAGCTCTTGTATTTTTCTTCTCCGTACAAATAGCTCCATAAAAAACTTATAAACGGATTTTAGCAATGTAAATTACAAAATTAAAAATTGCGGACAAACAATTTAACTTCATAAAATTTAATGAATATATTTCAGACTTGCTAGTTTCAAAATTTTAAGTGTCTACCGGTACGTATCGATACTTTGTTTTGAACGCCAGAGATCATTGAATTAGGGCAAATTTTCAGATGTCCGAAATGATCATCAACTCTCGATCAGCTATTGTTTAACTATTTCCCCGTGAAGTGCATTCGCTGCCTTAACGAAGTTTATTGTGGACGTAGAAACATAGTTCATGTTTGTTTCCAAAAATTTGTAAAAACGGCATGATAGACCTACCGGTCTACCAAGTACGTGATTGATTGAGTTTCACAAGAATCCAATCCTTCGCGTCATATTTTTCAGAGTGACTACCGACCAAGCAGAGTACACCAGCATAGAGTACAGGTCTCAATACACTTAATTCAGATACACCAATATGCACTTGATATTTAGCAATTGTAAAGCCTTAATATTTAACCAGGAATGTACGGTCGGTTGGTTAGGAAGAAAATATTTCATTGATTTTAGGCAGCATTGTCTTGATTTTGAAGATCATTCCTTCCTGCTGGTTTTTTTTAAACATTTGAGTTATGCTTAGAAAGATTGCTAGGCAATAGTTCTTATCTTTGAATGTTATTTTCATGTCCGACGCGATACGGTGGACCTAGTTAAAGGTGATGCTCCAGAATTAGTCTTGCATTTTCAGTTTTCTCAGGATGAAAGACTAATAAGTATGTATGACTTCATTTAGGAAGAGTCTCTTTCAGGCGTGGAGATAATCATAGCCGCTGCGGTAAGAGGTTAAGAACCTAAGAGAATATGGTCGATGGGTATTGCTCGAGCATACCATTGGTGATATAATATTGACATTGATACAAATATTTTGCACTTCCTTATTCGAAGTTTTGATTGACTGTAAGTCGTGATGAAAAATCGCATATTGCTTGTTCGAAGTGAACTGTGAAGGTGGTGGCTTTATTTGTGCTGCTTTTGACCTATTGTCCATCGACAGTTCTTGGTAGGGCATTCATGTTGATGGGCTTGTTATTTTTTTACTGCTTTCCACAACAAATAGATTACATTTTTTTAGTGGGCATAAAGTTCAGCAAAAAAGAGGAACACTTTAACTCGTTGTCTCTATTGTCTCTATTTTAGATATCCATTCCAAATAAAAAAAAAAATTCTCTTGTAGTTTTCTATTTATTCTTGATTTATGATACCTGAATAACTCCGATTCAATTTCTGTAAATATTTGACTAAGCAAATCGGTTCAATACATGTTTCCTGGCGGAACAAAGCGACAAAGATAATTTGCCTCAGCTACAAATTTTTCATGCTAATATTTAATGCTATCCACAAAATGTTCTATTACAATACGATGAAGTAAATCACATTTTATACACCAGCCGAGCGACGATCAAGATCTCTGCCAGAATATACTCTGAATTATTGCTTCAAATACAATATAAATATGAACATAAAACATTAGATGTTTTTAGCGCCCAATGTGAGCGCGTGTATCGAAAAACCAGACGAGGAACCCTCTGGGAAATATTTCATACTTATCGTACATAATTTTGGATGGACCAAAAAAGACCGAAAACAAGTAATTTAGACAAGGTACTGCTCGGATAAGATTACATTTTGGGAAAAGGTGTGACAAAAAACGCATTGTCTTATATAAAAAAAGAGAAGCACTTAACTAAAACCTCTTACAAACGATAACATAGAATTTGTTTTGCGAGACTATCGAAAATTGAATTTTAACTAAGTGGTTTCGACAGTATGCACAGTTTTTCAACAAATCATAGTGAATACTCGACTATTCTCGCATCAATTATTCTCCGCTTAGAAAGCTCTGGAGCAGATGTACGCTGTTTATGATATTGTAAACAGGAAGTGAAAAAGCTGAGCATAATTTAATGCTTATATTATTTTTGTGTTCTTAGCTACACCACTAATCTTCTGCATACACGTGACTCAGCGTTTTTGCATTATTAAATACATATTAAGAATCAGGCGCGGCGCCTGATTCTATATTATACAAAACCACGGGATTATTGATTCAGCTCCTCGTCTGAAAGGTAAGACAAGTTGTTCAAATCATGTGTGTGTTTCATGATATTTGTAATACATAACGGTATTATAATAATCTAGTAATGTTCTTCTAATCAGCAATGGTAAGTAAGTTTTGGATCGATTACTGATTACTTTCGTTCTTGTGTAAGACGAGGTAAGGAGTTGCATATTTTATTTAAATTGTTATATAATTATTCTACTATATGAATACGTTTCGTAAGGGATTTCGTTCCACGGGATTTTAAATTTTGAGATTGTAAATTTCGGGATTTGGAGTTCCAAGATTTTAAGTATAGAGATTTTAAATTTCATGATTTTGAGATACAGGACTTTGTATCTCGAAATTTTGGAAAACGAGAATAACGAAACATACGGGATTTTGTTAATTCGGGATTTTGTGATTCGTGATTTATATACAATCTCAAAATAAAACACTTTGAGAAATCAAAATCTGAACTAGACGTATCCTTCTCGAAATACTTATGTGGACCTTAAAATTATTCATTAAATTTAACCTTATAAAGAAAATATTATATTTTATTTGCTATTTTTGCTTGTTATTTGTGTCTATCAAATTTCAACATATTCTAGTAAATAAGCATTGTTTGTAAAAAGTGCAGCATAACATAAAATATTTAAAATACTCACGAATTTCATAGAAAAACATTTGTGCTTAATATATTTGCGTGTCCAAACCTTTATTATGTTTCTTAAGTATAGAGCTATGTATAAAAATAGTCTTGTAAAATAGTTTAATTTTTAACAGTTTAGTATTTAATTATTTAATTAATTAAAACTAGCAAAAATCATTAATGATGTAATGGATAAAACGGTTCCTTCAAATCCATTGGCTCCTTTTTATATTTCAATTCGATATTATCGTACTCCAGTCTTGTAAATTTTGATTTTCCACCAGCTTTTTCCATTAGCATAACATCACGAATGACAATGTCATGAGAAACAGCCTTGCACATATCGTACACGGTCAAAGCAGCTACCGATACAGCTGTAAGTGCTTCCATCTCAACACCTGTTTTCCCTTGACAGTACACTTGAGCTGTTATTACAACTGTATCCTTCATTCGAAACAGCTCAGCTCGAACATTTACAGACGATAAGGGTATATTGTGGCAGAGTGGAATGAGGTCTGATGTTCGTTTCGCCCCCATGATTCCAGCTAGTTGAGCAATGGACAAAACATCACCTTTGGCAATATTGTTTTCGTGAATCAATTTGCTTATAACTGGTCCAACATAAACACTAGCCTGCGCCACAGCCTGTCTCTCGGTGATGATTTTTGGAGATATATCAACCATTTTTGCTTTACCTTGAGCATCGATATGAGTCAGATTCTGGTCATTGGATGGCGAATTCGAATTCGTACTATAATTTCGGAGGTGCTGATGCTTAAAAGAAATGCTGCCAATTTGTGAAAGCCATGGATGTAATGACAAAATAGATGAATCGAAGAAAGATGATGTGAAATTGGAGGAATATGGTTCTGGAAATGAGAATATAATATTTTATTAGTATGAATATTAATAATTTAGAAAATGATATAAAAAAGTTACAGCACACAATCGATAGCAAAAGAATATAAATTATAATTATAATCAAACAAAGCATATGAGCGTGTGCTATATGGATCTATGGATTAGTGTAAAAAAATGAAATTAGTAACATGATTCATGTGAGTATTTCCCGGTCTAACGCTTTCTTTGCGACAGTTTAGCTGCTTAAAATGCAGTTTTCAAAAAGTGACGAGTGAGTAGCATTGACCGATTTTATTTCAGGGTCAGATCCCTCGTAAAAACCTGACCCAAAATGGAGACAATGAGTTAAACAATGAAGCAAGTAAAACTTTTTAATGAATTTGTTCTGGATATAGCTAAACTAAGCCGATCCTTTACCAATTGAACTAACCTTACGCATCAATAAATTCAAAACTTAAGAAAACCATTTTTCTAATTTAAATTGGCAATCGTTATCCTCCGATGAGAATCATCGGACGGTTTTCCATTTGTGATAAATTCAGCATTCCTACAAGTAAATATCTATTTAATCACATGCATCATATTAAGGTTACTATGATATTAAAGAAGCGTTGTTAATTTGTCGAGAAGCAAATATAAATCAAAATTACCTGCATGCTGCTTCTTTTTTCGCTTTACTGCATAAGAAATTAAACTTATTAAGTCATCTTCGGAGCAACCGCTACGAATTGAATCACGTAAGGATATTTCTTTGTTGCCGAACAAACAAACCTAGAAAGATTTAGTATGATTTGTTTTAGACAAATATTAATTGCCCTTACGTCCAACATGAAACAGGAATCAAAAATTGAGTTAGCTCGTGAGAAAATAAATCTAGGCCGGAAACATACTACATTGAAAAACTATAAAGTTCAACCAAAACGTATTGTATTGATAATATTAGGGTTATACTTCTGATGGTATGAATACCATGATATTATCAACACCACCAGTGTATTTGTCAAATCTTACCCAGTTTAATGATAATTTTACTGCCCTTTTTATTTTTATTTTACTGATACCTTTTCCAGCTGGTGGTGAGAAGAATAACCAAAAGTTTATTATTCGTTGTTACTATAACGGTTATTCTTTCGCTTCTATTTTCAATTCAAATCGACACTCATTTTGACAGTTTGTACATTTGGCTATGCAATTTGGCTCCTGCTAGCGATACCAGCGGGAGCGTGTTCAATATTCTTGCTATTACAGCTATAGCTGCTATTTTAGCTGTTCTGGCTGTCTAATGTCACGAAGTAGCTGCTATCTGATGCTTGCTATTTGACAGTCGGACTGTCTAAGATTCCGGAATAGCTGCTATGGTAGCAGTTATTTGCTGTTCGCAGTCTGGACGATAGCAAGAAAGTAGCTAAGGCAAAATGGACGTGAGTACACTGCTGACATATGGTTCAAACCTCACTTTTGATTAGAAATGGAAATGAAAAGCAGTTTTCGCGCTTTGGTGACAAAGGACATGAGCAATAAGTTTGAAAATAGTGCTATCATAGACTAAATACGGGCTTTTAAACATTTCAACTCAACTCGAATTTTAGGTAGGCTTATACACAACGCAACTCATCTTGAGTTTTTAGAAGGTGGGTGTGAAGTGCGTTATGCCGGGTACGCTGACTCGTGTACCATCAAATTTTTAAAGATTCTTTTCCGCTCTTTTTCAGAGATATGGCGTCAAAAGCCGGGAATAAATGAAAAATTTTAAATGTGTTAGGAATATTTTAATGGTTTCTGCAGCTGTATGCTAAAAATTTAGAGATATACGATTTCCACAACGCAATGCAAGTGTCGTTATGCAAAGATTAAAATTTAAAAAACTGAAAAAAAATTTGTTATTGAGTTGTACTGTGTAAAAGCTGATCCACGTAGCAGTTCATGGCTGTCCAATATCCATAGCTGTTTCACCTAACTACTGAGAATTTTGACACTTGTTAAGGTGATGTGTATCAGCAGCATTACTAGTATTCATTACTTTCTGTTTCTAATCTGACTCTAATCAGTTCTCGTATTTTTCTGATTAAGAAAGCTATCCAATATTGGTGCATGAGCATCAACTTATGCTTCAGGATAAAGGTCTATAGAGTTTTAAAAAAGTTATAAGAATTTTTGAATGATTGCGTCAAATAAATATACATTAAGGAACAGAAATTGTTTTCAACTAGTTAAATGAATATTTCATGTTTCAAAAAGAGTAAAAAATGGTTTCATTATTTTACATTCAACAAAGATATGCAATAGTTTTTCAAAAACTATTACAAAACTCTACGGCAAAAATCTAAATACATTTGCGAAAGCTAGAACATTTTACTGTTATTTTTCCGCAATTTAGATCTTAAATTCAGTATACAATCATTTTAAGTGTGAAAGTCAAAGTATAGTTTTTTGTGCATTACTGTTAAAATGGTTTCTATGAAAGAGATATCGCCAGAAATATGGAAACTAATTGTGAAATATTTTTGAAAGAAATTGGGAGTTTAGTTGATGATAGTCGCGCTTTAGCCCAGACGATAATAGGAAATTACAAAAAAAAAACAGGATCTTTCATTTCGAAGCCTCGCATGTGTCGTCCAAGAGTGTTTAGCGATAGAGAAAACTCGTATATAGCGTACAAAACAAACGTAAACACTCACTTGTCTGAAACTGAAATTACTGTCGAGATTCTAGAAAATGAACTGGAAAATCTTGCGCAGAATACTTAAAAGGAATAAGGTTTAGAAGCAGAGCAGCCAGGAAAAAGTCATTTATCTGTGAAAAGAATCGAATAAAAAAGCTAAAATTTGCGATATCACATAAAAATCTTTAGCTAAGGGGGGCGTATAAAAATTAATACGGCTTATGGGGAACGAAATTTGACACCAACGGTAAAATTTATGGTGGAAATATATTAGTGTAGGGGTGTACTCAGAGAAAGCCGTAGGAAATCTGGATTTGATTGAATCAAAAATGGATCAGCATGTGTATTTAGATATCCTTCCCAATCTTCAGACATGAGCCCCACAGAACACCTGTGGAATGCGTTCGGAAAAGTACGAAAGCAGTGCTCGTATGTTCGAAATAAAAAATAACTTAAACAAGCTATAACTGAAGAATGGCTTTCAATCGATCAATCAACTGCAAAAAAACTAGTAAGTTCCATGCCCGAAAGAATGAAGACTGTAATCTCGACCAAAAGCAATGCAAAATAGTTTTATATAGATTTTAAAGTGTGTATGTAGATTTCTGTCACATATTTTTACACTAATTCTTGAAAAATTATTGTATTGTATTTTTTAATGTAAATTAATGGAGGTTGTTTTATAAGTTTTGTAATCCTATTACATCCAATAAACTTGGTCGAGTTGAGGTGTGTGTAGACTTTTGTCGTTAGCGACATAAGCGCGACCGTTAAAGTGAGTACTCGAGTTGATTGAATTGTGCAATGCAAAGTGAAGTGCTTTAGTAGTGACAATTATTGTATTTGTATAAATGTGAGTTTACTAGCGATAAACAAGTTATTATATTTCGTGAGAGAATCCCGAAGTGGCAAAGCACAACAATACTGTTAATAGAAGTGAAATACTACAGTCGCTCTACCTAATTGATAATCTGAAAAAAGACTAAGACACTGATTATCTTATCTAAACACATTAAATTATTATCAGCTGAATATCCTAGAGATAAATTCTGAAAAATAAAACAAACCCTAACACCAGTAGCCATTTGTTTATCGCTCACGATGTCGACAGGTTACTTTTATGGAAGCTGACAACAAATTGAGCTTTAGCATTATTTAAAAAAAATCGAAATATATACATAGATTTAGATTCAATGCACACTGATTGAATTGAGACAGTTTATTCGGGTGGAAACTAGCTAATTGAGTGGAATGGAAAGGTGAGAGCATAAAAAGTGCTCATCGTATATTTTTTATTCCATGATTACGAGGGAAAAGTATCACAAACTATTAACTATTGGTCATATAAAAGTTTTGATATTTTTCAAAATTTAAAACCAGCTGCAAATGTATGTGCAAAAAATGAACAAGCAAAAAAATCTAAAAACGGAGCTACTTGCGGTATTATTTGATTGCACTGTATTCTATCAATCATTCAAAGCTTGCAAACAAATACCAAGCCAGATCACAGATGGTTTTTATTGGTTTGAAAATATTTAGAAGTACAATGCGAGCTTTGTGTGAATACAAACTGATCTTCTGATCTTGAATCTTAAAATGACAAGGATTTAAAGGACATGAGTTTTCATGTAAGATATGTCAAAGATATTGTTCCGCGAGTATAAAAACTGATCGTCTACCATATAAATTAGCTGATATATAAATTTTTAAAAATTGGAATGGGTACAACAATCACTTGGAAAAAACTGTTTGATAATAGTGGAATTATATTTTGGTGGTGGGTAATAATTAATTATATTTTTTATATATTATTATATATATGTACCTAAAATAATCCTGAATTTTGAAAAATATAAAACACATTTACCTTTAAATTACCATCAGCTGTGATTCGCAATCGATTACAAGTTCCACAAAAATGCTCTGTCATTGATGTTATAAACCCTACTTGTCCCGTAAAGCCCGGAACTGAATAAGCTTTCGATGTATCGTTTGGACCGTTCGGGAGCACCTGAAAATCCGGCCAACGGGATTTAATAATGTCCAACGCTTCTCTACAGAAACAAAATATCAATGCAAAATATACAATCTTTTTCGGTCAATTCATACTTAAAAGATACCATTTTATCCGTTTGCCATTTGTTTCCCGTAAACGGCATGTATTCGATGAAACGCACGTCTACATTTCGATCTTGAGTGAACTCAACAAAGTCACAAATTTCATCATCGTTAAAATTCTTCATCAAGACACAATTTACTTTTGGCTTATAGCCCAGCTGAATTGCCAGATCGATTCCAGCTATAACTCGTTCCCAGCCTTTTCGCCGCGTGATTTGTTCATACTTGCTTACTTTCAATGTATCTAAACTTATATTGATTGCATCGAGACCGGCTCGTTGCATTGGCACTAGCAGTCGAGTTAGCATAATTGCATTGGTTGTTATTCCAACACTCTCTAATTGAGGTATTTGCTTAAGTTTTTCTAAAAAGATAGGGTCAAACATGTAATTTAACATTATTTAAAGCTTTATATTTAGCTTCTAATTTACCTATTATTTCCACAACATCCTTACGTACTGTCGGTTCTCCGCCAGTTAAACGTATTTTCCGAACTCCTTGTTGCACAAATAAAGTAACAATGTATATAATTTCTTCAGTAGTAAGTATTTTTGTCTTATGTGTAAGTGGCACACCTTCTGCAGGCATACAATATGTACCTGAAATGAATAGTTTTTGAGAACTACGATGAGAGTTTGAAAATTATTTGAAAATCTATGGTAATTACATCGAAGGTTACATCTTTCTGTTAGTGATAATCTTAAATATGTATGATGCCGGCCAAATGTGTCCAGTAGAGGTGAACTTTTAATCTGCAAAAATAAATTGAACATTTTATATTGTTGTTGGACATAAACTATTCGTTTATGCATTAACAAACAATTAAATAAGTTAAAATAATTGAAGAACGCTTGCAAAACTTAAATGGGTCACATTGATAGTGCAAAGTTTTTATTTTATTTCAGTCAGCTACTCTTCTTCACTTGACCTTTAATGAGAAATATTTTTTTTAAATCTCAACTATCAAGTAAAATCCATCTACAAAAATTGTCCACCATTAATTTTGAGCTTAAATTAAACTCCTAATATTTTTTCTTACATCACTTATTTTTCTCAATGATTCCAACATTTCATCATAGATTCTGCCGTCCTTTAAGTAACGCTTAAAACAGAATATTTCATTCAAGTTGGCTCGGCATGGTTTCAATTATATTGAAAGTAGAAGAGAGTTTCAATTGCGTTTGAGCAATTTTACAGCAAAAACTTTCGTACAATACTAGGTTTGGTTCATCGTCTTAGGAAAATACAAATAGTGGTTCAATCCCCAAATTGATTGCCCTGCTCTTCAAATTCGAAATCAATGTATATTGTGATTAACATATCCTTGCCTAAATTTTTTTTAATAGAGTGATGGTTTGTAGAGTCTAGATGTCAACCTACAACCCCATGTCATAACGAATCTTTCATTATGCGTTAACGTAGGATTAATGTGTTTCAAGAGCATCGTAAGCAATACGATTAAATTATAGTGAATTGTAATTAAGATGTTAAGCAATTATTGCCAGGATAATAACAGCTATTGTACAGGCTGGACTACACTGTTTAGAGTGCAAGATAAAAGAGAGTAAAGGAAAAGAAAATATTCAAATGGATAAGAACCAGCAGTTCAAAATAGTATAGCCGCTCGTTTTACAATTTCATATTTTTGATTAAACTTCAAGTTAGGCTAAAATTGTAGTTACAAAAAAAGTATATTCTATTCAAATAATTTACATGCACAAATCTGAACAATCACCATCGTTGGTGGAAATTAATCTTTTGTAGACCTCACACTATGGTTCCAGATGAAAAACTTTACAAAAAAAGACTTGAAAGGGCTTCTAATTACTAATTATAGTGCACTCAGCTGAGAATTTAATGAATTTTCTTTTTAATTTACCGTTTATCCAGCCTACTAAATTTGTTTTGCATTTATTTGTCTTGTTTTGACTCCGTTCAATTGAAGGAGTGGCTAGTTGCTCGAAATTTCATACAAAACTACCAACGTTCACGTATCTTTTTTCACATTCAGCTAAATATTTTTTTCTTTTATTGTTTTTATAATGTAATAAGACGATGACCCGATCCTATTCGTTTTCTGAAAGCGTGTATTTTAATAGTAGAACACATTTATTATCAACTTGGATGCAAAGAAAGTTTGCACTTTTTATATTACAGTACTAACTGTGACTGAAAATTAGACTATGCTGAATGAAGGTAAAATATTCTACAAAAAAAACTTAATTCTTAATTTTTTTGATTTCACTACCTGTTTTCATGATTTGACGAAAGAGTAGCCGAAAAATATGTTAAATCTTTCCAAAAAAAAGTGTATCAAAGCCATATGAGCATTCACTACTGCTTGAAAGATTCTAATAAACATGTAAATATTTATATAACGACTTGAAGCTACTAAAATTAATTAATACGAAACGT
Source organism: Nemotelus nigrinus (assembly GCA_947369275.1). Classification (NCBI taxonomy): domain Eukaryota; kingdom Metazoa; phylum Arthropoda; class Insecta; order Diptera; family Stratiomyidae; genus Nemotelus; species Nemotelus nigrinus. The sequence goes on along the minus strand of OX376373.1, from coordinate 38,123,542 downwards.
ATTGGGTATTACTTATTCGAAAAGGGTGACCGATACTTAGTACTAAAATTTGAATGACTTTTTAATTTGAATTTCATTAATTTTTTCTATTCACGTAGTTCATACTTCTGCCTCTTATAAGGTTATAAATCTTTTAATAAGCGTAAGAACCATTTACAATACAAAAACGCTTATACCCGCATTAAACAAATCTTTTATTCTAATTTCTTGGATATCACATCGTACGTATTCTACTATTTACAAAAAAAAATATACAATAAAATATCTATATGATAAAAAATATAATAATCTGTTGTCAGATAAAAAAAAATCTATAATCCTTCGTATTCTATATGAGTCTCAAAAACTACTTTCTGGAGACAACATTCACTCACTTTCATTGAACTCTCCATAGGAATGATAGTTTTAATAGATTTGCATATTATATTGCTGAAATTAAACGGCTGTAACAAAGCTCTAACCGATCTCAGGTTTAATGACCCAAACGAATCAATGAAACTTTATCAATATTTTTGCTCTGTAGTTGTTCATTCCGCAAGTTATCATGCTCGCAACACTTATTAGAAATTGAAGAAAATAGAAACACCAAAGAATTATATTCTTTATAAGCATTTTACAAGCCATATGTATGGCATTAAAGTGTAATATGTGTTTTTCGATGCAACAGCATTTTGTATTATTTTAAAACGAAACTTTATTCAACCTGTTCTGGAGCGGTTATTTGGAAGAATGTAGAAGTTTCAATTGAACATTTTTTTGGAAAGTTAAAGCATACTTATATCTTTGACAAATATATATATCAAACCTTGTTTTAGTCTTTATTGCAATGTTTTATCGAAATATACAATTTTATTTCAGTCTGATGTTAAAACAAGCATAGTGATTTGGTCCAATTCTAAAAAAGAAATGGCAGGTAGAAACTGGCTATTATCATTTTGAATTCATGGCGGATGAATACCACATAGCTTCTTCTTCCAGGAGTAAGTTCATCCGTTTTTTTTACGAACAACTCCAGCCACGTAGAGCTATCCAAGCGGCACCTAAGCATTCGTCAGGTATAAATTTAAAGGTACTAAACTAATGAAAATTCAACCATTGTGGACACCAAAGAAGTTTTTAATTGCTCTGGGGAAACTTCGCTTTTTATGCATTAAATTGCGGCATAGTGAATATAGCAATTATGTATGATAGACAAGCCATCGGCGCCATTTACTTTCGGTTGCTAATTAAAAACTAGCTTCCTAATGTCAGAGGCGATTTCGTTTTCACTTATATCATCAAGTCGAGGCATATTAGCATGTGTTGTTACTATTAGTCATAATTATCGTGTACTATTACAAAGCTATCTTCTATATGTTGACTTCGTTTACCGGTGATTTGTTTTATTGTATTATTATGGCTTTTTGCTTAAAATATTACTTTTGTAAGCTTGCAAAATTTGGAAGCATTATTGGAACAATTCTGTAGCGCATGTGACTAATATAATACTTTAATTTTTCTGCATAAAAGGTTTATATAGTATTTAAAATTTTTATAATGAGATAGTAATTCCTTGTCTATAGAATATTTTCTAACTAAATATGTCAGCTTATCACGTTACCTGTTTGAATTCAATAATCTCGAGGCAATCCAGGGTTTAGGTTTTCATTTCTTTGACTTAATTTTGAATTTCTTCATAGCTTGTTAAACTGAAATGTGAAGGATGTCTAAGAAAGTTTGAAAAATCCGAAAAATTATAAAAAACTAGTTTCGGCTTTCATATTGTAAACACTTTCAAACTAACTTAAGTACTGGAATAAACTAATCTATTGAAATGCTTGCGCATCCAAAACTGTAAACAATAAAATCATATTTATTCACGTTCTGAGGAAAAAATACATCGTTGCATTTTTTATGATATCTGTATAACGCAGTGGCGGCTCGTCAGGGTCACAAAAACACTATTATAAGGTATACGCGGATACCAACAAGAAATATCTACTTTACTTTAACTCAGTGGCGGCTCGTCAGGGTGGGCCAGGCGGGCCGGGCCCACTCTGACGAGCCACCACTGGTATAACGTACACACTTTTGATCCGTTTTTGGGCAATTGTCGAAAAAATTGAATTAATTTGTGTTTTTTTTTTTTTTTTTTTTAAATCATATTTTAATGTGTTTACTACGGGCTTATATTTCACTTAACTTGGTTTATTCTTCTTGCATCCACTCCCATTTTGCTTTTAACAATATATTCAATTTACCGGTGTACACTCTGAGTGCATATTTTTCAAGCACTTCGTAAGTTGTTTATTTTAAATTAGTCACCGGTATGACACAGAGCTTTATTTTAGTGTTGAATATTATTTTCTCAATGTATATCATTTTCTAATTTTGTTACGCAAGTTTCGGTAGCAATGGCAGCCAATATCTGAATAATCTAAAATAATGTCGAACGCTGCCTATCTAGAAGCCTGCAAACACAAATCTACAAAAACTATGTTGTATCACTTGTATCACGTGACTTTCGGTCTAGACGAGTTGGTTTTCCCTCCTACAACTCGAACTCTTCAAAGGTTAATACGAGTTTTTCAGGACAATGTCGTTCTAGCAGGTATTTATCATCACCTGTGGAACCTTCTGTTTAGGTAACATTAAAATTATTTGTGTATTAACTTGTAAGATAGGATCGTACAAGATTAATTCAATTAAAATATTATTTAATATGTTCCTATAATCAACTATTACTTATGTCAACAATTAATGAACCGAAATATGTATAAACTATGCATCATATTACGTAAAACAAATTATATATTTGTCGAAAAACATGTGTTGTGTTTTCATAGGCATCTTCTAGTGATAAGAAAGTGTATTGATTACTTTGCTGAATAAACACCATTGCTTCTTGAAACCACAAATTCACTGATATAGAAAATATCTTTGGGTCGGCATATGCACGCACATAATGTTATCTAGCTTATACAATACACAATAAATTGATACCCTTGAATTCAAAATGCTCCATCATTCAAGTAAATTACGCGGTACAAACTGTTCGCTAGCCGTGCATATCAACCAAAAATTCTGACCCATCAATTTTTGGTGCACATCGTACTCACCTGGCTGCTTTTGGCAGGTTCATCAACAGGTTGTTGTATCTTCAACTTAGATGCAGCCGCAAGTTTTGACGGAATTTGCTGAGGGCGAAAATCTGCTACTAATGGTTTAGCATCAGTGGAATGCTGTCGCTCCTGTTGTAACCTGAACGAATTGTTTAGGGAACGTAGTGTAGCGATTGCCCGTAGAGCCCGCGGCTTCATTTTGTTTCGCCGAATCTTAACCTAAGCACTTCAAAACTTACTAGAGCACAGACAGTTAACTAGACAGTAATCGAGAAATCAATTAAAGATGCCTTTTCTCACTTAATTTGAACACGTAAATAAACACACAGTGACTATTTTTATGAAAACACAAGCATCGGAATGTTGTAGATTCAACGTCTGAACAATTTCAAGTAAAACAGTTCTGTAAATACTACTTAATCAGCAGATTCAATATGCGAGAAGTCTGTTCATCGGCGATAATATCTGCTATACTAGATCGTTAAGTCGACTTATTTTTCATCTATCTGAGTCGCAAAGTTCAACTATGTCACTTGTCGCCCGCTGATTAAGACAGCCAAGCCATGGAAGCTATAAGCTCTTTAGCTCTGCACATACTCAGCAAATACATTTTACAAATATATTGAAAGCTTTCGTGACGAAAGATACTCCAAAGCTGTCACACCTGAGTAGTTACTTTGCTTAGCCAGTAACCGGAAGCGGTGTGCGTATGCTAGTTTGTTTACTGATAAGAAAGTTAAGTAAAATATACAGGCCATGGGATGCCAATTTATGTTTGGCGCACGGGTACCAAAGTCTACGACTCTTAGTTTAGATAATAAAAGCTTTAGACAATGAAAGTATAAATTAAATTGCATTCGATGGCTTCAGCTTTGAAAAATGAATAGCTGTAAAAAATATTTAGGTTAATAGTTATATCTCACTTAGACCCAAATTAGGTTAACCTGAAGACTAGAATGAATAGCAATGAAACATATGATAAATTACTCAGAAATTGTTCTAAAAATACTCTACTGGAAGATTAGGCCTTTAAAAATTCATATATATGCAATGAATTACTTCCGAGTTCTGAATCAATCATCTGTCTGCTTACACTTTCTAAATGTAAGCGTGTCTATTCCATACTTATTCAAAAGAATACATTTTTGTATTATGCTAATTTTACTGGAAAATAGAGACCTTAGTAGAACACTAGACAACAAAAATAATTAGCAGTTTTAACTGTCTGAGGGTTTTTCTTTTCAAATTGTTAAATTGAATTTTGAAAACTATAATAACGATAGAAACTAGGCTTCAGCTCAGACTGACATTAAATTGCCTTTTGGCAAGAAAACGAAACTGCGTTATTTCACCTGTAACCTTCAACCATTTAAACGAATTTCGTACTTTGCACTTACTTTAGTGTGTATTTATAGCTTCTTTTACTCACATAGTGTGTTTACAAACGTTGTCAAGATATCGTATTATATGAAGCATTTCATTGCCAATGATTCATGCAACACCTCGTGCAATAGCATATCACTTTACCATAGCTGCACAGTGTGTTCTTATAATTAACATGGATAATAGAGTTTTTCTTAGTGGATACTGAAAACGAAATCAAAGATAATAAGGAGTGATCGCTTAAAATCTAATGTTTTTATGGACGATGAAAGTTTCTATGCTGTAGCTGCGAATTTTGTACTGGTTGCGGCAGCATGCAGGACACTAGAAACAGGTGTAATGCCCAGGATCCGACCAGTTAAGGAAAGTAATACTGAGTAGTTAAAATACCAGAAAAGTAAAAAGAACACTAGAAACAGAACGTCTGAAAATACAAATTAAAAATGATTTAGTTCATTTAACTTCGGCAGTGTATGCATTACGTACGAATTGTCACTCGTTCCCATTTTTCGACCATATAAAGCTCGGTTACCATTAAGTAGCGAAAGTACCAGTAATTTATGAAATCTGTTATTGATTTAATCATGCTGGAAAAGGTATGAACGATTGAAGACAAATTACAAGAGCACAGCACAAATGATACGGACGGCGGCGAAGATTCGAGGAAAATCAGCAAAACAGTAATGACAGATTGCGGACTGGCTGCAAGTCGTATCCACGATAAGCGCTGCCAGATGTAATTTGCAAGCAGAGATTTTACAAAAACTAAAAATAAAATAAGACAATTTGTTTGATTTAACAACCATTCTTGCTCAATAATAGAAAATTTACTGAGCAAGACCGTCTGTGGATTTTTTTTAATAAAAATGTAAATTTGAAAATATTGAGCAATAAACAAATAAATAAATGGATTTCATAAATTTGATAAATTAGTGGCTTAAAACTGATAATATTAAAATATTAGTTTGAACTGTTTTAACTTCTGAAAGGGTCGATATGTTTTCGACCAAATACATCTCGAATACCGATCAAATAAAAAATTCTGCCGCGGTTATTTACATTTCATATGGCAAAACTGCAGTTTTTCGACCATAGTTAATCTGTCAAAAAATTTGTCATCAGCCCCGTGCTGGCTGTGCTCGTACAATAATTTTTGTTCTGTGTCTACTTGCTCTAGCTGCATCTGTGCGAAAATTTCCAATAAAATGTCGTCAGACGCAGCAAAAACACAAAAACAAAATGAGAAAATATTCGCGGAATTTCAAACGCTTCGGAACGAGCAACGAACTTTAGCAAACAACCTCAGTACGTTCGAAATGGATCTGAAAGAACACAAGTGAGTTGCACTGCTGCGATAACCTCAAATTGCAAAAGAAACGATTTATATCTTTTGTTTCCATACTCTCACTATCTTCAAAATTTAATTGTGTGTTAAATTTTCCACAGGTCTGTGATTGAAACACTCAGAACAATCGATGAGAATCGAAAATGTTTTCGTTTGATTGGCGGCGTCCTCTGCGAACGAACTGTCAAAGATATCCTGCCGCAACTGATGGAAACCAAAGAACACCTCGAGAAAACTATAAGTGTTGCAACTGAACAACTGACGAAAAAAGGACTCGAACTGAATCGATTCAAAGAGGAGCACAATATTCGAATTCGTGGTCAAGACCCAACAGCTAATAGTCAACCGCAAACTGTAGAAAACGAGAAGAGCTCAAAAGAGTCTCAGGGCACTAGGAACGTTTTAGTCGTTAATAATTGATAAGCTTTCCTTGTATTTTCATTCATTTTTCGGACAGTTGGTTGTAGAAATTTCACACAATAGTTAACGGGGGTCTTCTCGTACTCGCTATTTATTTTAAGTTCTTATCGCGGCCTTAACTCTATACGGAAGTGAAAATCGCGTGTTTTGAATTTTCTATTAAATTTCTCAGATCGTTGAAATGAGTTTCTAGGTTAACCCATTAAGAAGGATTGAACAAAAGTAATAAGTAATGCAGTAATTGTATTATAAAAAACTAATATAATTTGAAAAGTTGTATTTTATTGATTCTTATTTGGAACTAGAAGCTTTCCAGAGATAAATGAAACGTTTATGTTTCACATTTAAATCGTTTGCCAACTTGATTGTACATATTGGCGTATGTCGCTGTATTTTCACGGTTTCTCTGGGAATAGACGTGCGTTAGTTGTTCTCTACACAGGGAAGAAATAATTTACGAACTTAAGATTTATTTTTGTAACAACGGCGATGTGGGCATGTCCGATCAATAGTATATTAAAGACATCTCGCTCTCTCGTAATATGAAATACGTAAACTTTACATTATTTGTGATTATTTAGCCTCGACTGATGGTTTGTAATCATCCAGTTGAACTTTCTCTTCTATTTCACTTTCCGCTATCCAGTAGCAGTTTGTCTATGGCTTTGAGATGGTAGCATCCGTTGCTGATGGTACTTCATCACTTCCATTGGCGGGAATTGTCGGGTAATTCTGATGATTAAAAACTGGAAATCCTGATTATGGTCAAGATCTGAGCCTATGTCAACAAAGTTTTGAAGATCGTCTTCAAAAAGTGGTCCCGGCTGAAATATTTTCCAAGAGATCAATAGAATACTAGGCCGTATAAATAAAGAAAAAAATACTTTTAATGGTAATGTACTCCCTGATGATAAATTGACTGCAGATGCTATTGCTGCTGCTTTTTCTCTCATATACTACAGAAAGGAACATAGCTCCGATCATAATTTCGCCTCAGTCGATAAACACTTAAGTCTCTAATTTTAAAATTAATTGACTCTTCTGTATAAAATGATCAATATGGTTTTCCAACATGGATGAACAAAATCATTGATGATTTTTTCAAAGACAGAAGGACATTCGTCGCGTTCAATGGGTCTTTCTCCGACAACTTTACAAATGAACCAGTTGTCCTCAAGGCTCCATTCTTGGACTTATTCTCTTCGATGTTTTCACTGCAGACGTCGCAGGAGTCTCAAGCGACTCGTTCAGGCGTAACTGTTAATTTATACGTGGATGTCATCCTTTGCTGGATCTCCCAAGATAGCCCACAGTTGAACATTTTGTAACAGCGGTGTTACAAAGGTACGCAAACCAGTTAATTGCATACTAAGCAAAGTGGAGCTTACAGATAAAAGCCAGCAAGTGCAAGTTGGTATTTTACAGAACTAACCACAAGGACTTCAAAAGAGAATTAAAGTCAGTTTTTATTAGATCCTAAAACACCTCGGAATTAAGCTCGACCCTCGCTAGAACCTTAACCACCATATTCAGGCAGCCATTGAATTCCATTGCAGCCCGTATCTTCAAATTAAACTCTATTATCTCTTGGAGAGCTAAAATTGTCGCCTACAAATAGTTGATTTGCCTGATTTTACATAAGATTCGTCTATCTAGTCTTCTAGGTCAACTTGAGAACCGGGCGAAATTTGAACGCCGTATCCTCCGAAATGCCACTTCTCTCCACTATAAGCCATGAGGTACTCAATTATCTTCACTGAAGTTCCTAGCGAACATGTTTGCTTCCTTCTCTTAATCATCAAATACATCTCCTCAAACAATCAATTTACCATTTTCTCTCTCCACTAGCATGCCATCTAATAATCTCCCGTCTAACTAACACAGGATAATTTTAACTCAGCAATAAAACTGGTCAGAGTTTGGAGCCATTAGTCAAACAGGTACAGGCCATAGGCTCTTCATCGTCTTAAGAAATTTTTTTACGTTATATATTTCAAGCTTCTCTGTATAACTCTCTATCAATATTCTTTATATGATTTGCGTACAAATATCTGGACAAACACTGTATTTTTGAGCACAAACATACTCGAACTTAACCAAATTTTCCGTTTCACTTCCTTCAAATTTCTTTGTTCAAAAAAGCAAATATTCAATATTAAAACATTAAACTTCCAATCTAGAAACATTCTTCTATATTTTCAAATATGTATAAAGGTTTATGCTATTATGCAATTTATTTCAAGAAAACTACTAAATTTAGTCCATAATAATACAAACTTTATCGCTAAGCAAAAAAATTCGGCAATACTGCAGACCACTTACATGATTAATAATTCATAAATTAAACAATGCGAACTTCATAAAAGTCTTCAAGATACTTCAAAGAGTCAATTCGATACTACGATTTTTAAATTTGCTGTTTACAGCAGTTTCTTGCTGTTCAGTTTATGAATAATTGTCGTAATCCGACTGCACACCGAGTATACACTTTTTATGTAGCGTAAATCACAAAAATATGTAGTTTGTGTGATTGTGGAAGAGCTTAAAGAAGCAGTAGCGATAATCTTATCATTCCACATCTTCACTACTCATTGAATCATCTTGCGATTCATCGAGCTTGATTTGCTTCATCTCCGGATATTCGGACAAGCTTAGCACCGGCTCTGTGATTCTTCGTTTCAAAATGAATGTAGCCGATCGCGGCTTAATGTTACGCATACGTGGCGGCGTTGAAATGGAAGTGCCGGCTTCTTGAGCAATTTGATGAATATTGGCTTTGATTTCACAGTTTTTTGTTTCCGATTCTTCCAGCTGTCGTTTGAGATCGGCCACCTGTGTTGTAAGCTGTGAAATTCTCAAAGAGCAGCTGCGAATGTGACGCATCTGTTTGTTTTGAATGTCGATCATAAGGTTGAACTAGAATAATAGGAGAAAATATTGATATTGCTATTCTTATTAAATGCCCGCTAGATGTGAGCAGAGCGGATGCAGGCCTCAGTGGTATTTTGGATATTAAAAAGCTAAGGAGGCTATGACAGTCATTTAGCTGTTGATAGTTGACGACATAAACTAGAAAAATGTGCTCTCTTGATCCGGGGAAAATAAATGCTTTGATATCTTTTTAATTGAACCTTCCCCTGACGCATTCTTATTAAACCAAACTTTCGATAAACAAAAATTGCTTGAAATTCTGACATAATTATACTTGCCCTTTTGATCGCTTTTTTATATTTTGCTTCCATTCGAGACAGAGCTAGTTTATTGAGTTGAGATTGTCGGCAATGCGTCGAACCATCGCAGCGTGCAGGCAATGAGTCGAACAAACGCGGGATTAATTCAGCCACATCATCGGTCGGTGAAGATGTCCCCGATAGGACTAGCATTTCACTATTCATACTAGCTGAAACCGAATAAAAATTAACTATATACACACGAAAATCGCAATTATCTTTCTCCTTATTACCTGGTATCGGAAGCCTCCCGGGATTGGAGCTCATAAAATATTTTTTCAAGTCGTTTGCGATCTTCTCATCGAAATGCTCTATAGCCATCGACGAGATATCGCGAAGCTCCTGGAGTACTTCATGCGCTCTCAACGGTTTTGTGTCTGACTGGATCAGTTTGAAAATATGATTTACTTCATCGATGACTTTGCCAGGAATGAAGCAGCATAAGTTCAAATCGATGTATTTGGAGTAAGTCAAAGAGAGCATTGAGATTCGCGTTTCGATGCATGTTAGAATATCTGTGTGGCGCCCCAACGGGTGGTTTCTAAAATTGAGAGAAATATGTCTTTACATCGCAAACTTTTTCGAACAAGATAGGTAATAGTGTTTACAAAAAAAAATTGGAACGAATAATAGAAAATATAATGATGTAAACATAAATAACGTAGTAACTATTTTGCATATACAAAACAATTCACTTATTAAATCTGAAACAAAAAAGGACAAATTAGCAGCCTAGTGCATTATAACACTCAAGAAGACCAAGCGTTTGTTGGTCGGAATTCATGATAAAAAATGTAAAAAAAATGGATCGCCATTTTCTCAGGCCAATAATTCTACGATTTATACTACACGTGTATATTGGAAACATATCTCTCTACATGAAAACATTCAACGATTAGTGAAAGAAAGCTGATATGAGGAGGTCAGTGTTATCGCCATTCTTCTGTGCATCTTACCTACGCTCCGATTCACGCCTTGGCAGCAACGCTTTCAACCTCTTCAAGTGAGATTGCTGCGTCTTAGTCATTTTATAGAATCCTCGGTTGAGAATTCGCTGGCCAGCCTTATCAAATCGACGACAAACCTGCAAACGTGTATTGAAGAGAAAACGTTTGTTATATGACAAAGGACGCATAATATTATCGTCTCTAACATGGGAGAATGTTTTTTTTTAAGTAACACTTACAATTCTTTTGCGAGCAACTTCGTCATAGGTCATATATTCCAAAATGTTCTCGATCATGCAATCTGGTAGGTCCAGAAGCGTCAACGGCACATTTATTTCCATTTTATATAATGTTCACTCACTTCTAGGATAGGCGAGAGCTTGAATAACTTTTTCAACTTTTACAAGGGCCGCTTGCAACTGACCGTACTGCAAAATTCTATTTGCAAACATCCAAACATCTGAGTTCTCCCGAAATGTCCACTGAGAACAGTCACGCAGATCAGACTATTGTCTGTCAATTAGCTAAAGTATGCCGTACCTCGAAATTTGTGAAATACCGGGGTCAGCAGCATGAATACCGATATCGCATATAAAAACCATTACACATTAACGGCGGTACTTGCAAAGTATTTAGAGTGATTTTTCTTTCCCTTTTCCTTATTTCCACAGTTGCCTTTATGAATTGATATATGAAGAAATGGAAATTTCATTCGATATTACTGCTGTATTTCGTCGTCGTTTTGTTTAAAATTTTTGAAATGTTCATAGGAATCGATTACAATCTTCATCCAAACATGCACGATTGCTAGTTTTGTGAGTCAAAAGCTACAATCAATTTTAACAGAAAATTCAGGGTTTTTGCGTAGGTGACCAATAATAAGGCTGCATACTTTAAGCCATGGCCTTTTTAAGCTCAATCACTCAAAATACTTTGAACCTGGTTTTAGGATAGACTATAATTAAGACTCTTTCTGATTGCGTAAAATGAAAGAGGGGATTGGATTAGCAGTAACCGCTGAAGCACACTGCGACGCAGCCAGGCGCAGCCAGGCGCAACCAAGCTGTCAGTTGAGTTGACTATATGGGTTTTCCATAGCAGCGAGCCATGGCCTATATGAAGGCCATGAGCGAGCACACCAAGGCGCAGCCAGGCGCAGCTCAGGTCGAAATAGATTCAACTTTTGTCGTGGCGAAGAGTTGCAATCAGCTGTAATTACTTGAGAAACGCGCGGGATTTGAAATGTATGCGAAAATGTAAATATAGTTGATTTTATATTACAAAATTTTTGAGGAATTCGAAAACAATTTTTATTGGTAATAGCTTAGATAGTTAAAAGTAAAATAAAAATATAGTTAAAGGCAAATTTGAAAGATAATTAATAGCAAATTGAATATAGTAATTTAAAATACTTTATTAGTCTAGTTGGTAGATTACTGACTTCTTGCTTGTGGGATCCCTGATTCGAATCCAAGTTCGGACGAAGGCCCGCGAACCAAGCTTTGAGTTCACCTAGCTCTAATTAGGTACGTGGTTAATATCAGGGGTAAAGTGAGTCGTCGAATTCCACACTCGTATTCACATTGATTGAAAAAATTGTAAAGAATTATTTCAAAATGCAGTCAATTAAAGATGCAGTGTTGGATAACGAGGTGACAATAAAGATGCTGATAGCCCAAGTGAAGGAGCGTCCGATTATTCATGATAAGGCTACAGGCGGATACAGAGATGTCGCTAACATCAACTGAAAATTCTTCTACATCACTGACACTTAGTCACGTTGCAGTGTAACCAGGCGATTTCGTTGGCTGCGCTTGGTCACTGATGGCTGCGCCTCGCTGCGTCGACTGTAATTCAGGCATCAGGCATAAACGCAGTCTGCAGTAAACAAATAAATGTCAAATTGACAAGTTTTAGGTATGGTTTTAGCTGTAAAAAAAACGAAGTATTTGTTTGCGCCGGTGAATAACTTTCTGATCGTTCCTCTTTTGGGAATCCCAATCCTAACTGATCCTATCCTACGAAAGTTTGCACTGCTAATAATACAAGAGTTTACTTTTCTTAACAATTTGGAAATATTACACAGCAAGTACAGATTTCAGCCTTTATCAAGTGCTAGATTCAGTTTGTATAAATACGAAGCCAAGATATCCTTCTCTCCCTTACCATTTGAGCTTTAACACTATAAAGGTGCGTAAATATTCAAGGACGAAAGCGAATGCGGCAAATCGAGGCAGAACGTATGCGTCGTATGACCTTTTCTTTGCGCTGAATGAAGTTGGTTGAGGCAATGGACGTGGCAGTGTTCCAGTTGCATTGTTATGTTTGGAAAGTGTGGCAGGCACAGCACAGCACAACAAGATATTCAAATGGCATCCACAGTAAAAAAAATATTTTTGTAGTGCCAAGTCATGAATGGCAGGGAAACAATTCCTCGGTTCCACGTTCCCAATTTCATGCTCTTAGCTGCTCTCCTTGCTGCGTTTGTGTTCGTGCTCAGACGTAAACGTACCTTAATTATTTCTACCGATTTGAAGGGCACCGAAACACAAGCTCCCTGCCACTATCAAGAGATACTACTATTTAGTTTTCATATGATGAAGATCTTATATCGGAAACAAGCAGCAACTGTTTGAATTTCTTAAATATTGAAATTTTCGCGGTGATAACTCTCAAAGGCTTTCTGACCCTTTAGCTTCCTATGCAGACACCGCCATCAAAATTTGGTTACCTGTGGACTGAGAAATGCTATCTAGCTTGATGATCTGATTGAGTACATGAAATTGATTTAGTAGGCATTACATTCATATTCAATATTAAGCGAAATGTAATCTATTAATTCCCCAAACAAGGTACAAATTACATATACAAACCTAAATCTACACATTTCCTCTGATTTTCTATGAAAATATTTCTTTCAAGCATTTCTTATGCGCTAAAGATTTTTAACGACGGTGTGATTGGTCGTCCTTCGCCATGCTTATCTTCCGTGGATGTTTTTCACAGCTTAAAGTCCTTGTTCCAGTGTGCGGTTGTGGCAGCGTAAGCTCACTGCACCTGCATGCGGATGTTTAATATGGAGGAGCAGAATCCCTCACCGTGTCTACTAGTGATGGGCGTTTCTGTTGTTTTCAGAAAACGAAAACGAACTGTTTTTTTTCCAAAAACAACTGTTTTTTAAAACTTTTTGAAAACTATTTTCACTTGAACAGCAGCAGATTGATACTGGGTGTTATCATTAGTGATGGGCGTTTCTGTTGTTTTAAGAAAACGAAAACTATTTGAAAAAAACAGTTTGAAAAAAACAGTTTGAAAAAAACAGTTGGAAAAAAACAGTTTTTTTCAAACTGTTTTTTTCAAATAGTTTTCGTTTTCTGAAAGCAACAGAAACGCCTATCACTAATGATAACACCCAGTATCAATCTGCTGCTGTTCGAGTGAAAACAGTTTTCAAACAGTTTTGAAAAACATTTGTTTTTGGGAAAAAACAGTTCGTTTTCGTTTTCTGAAAACAACAGAAACGCCCATCACTAGTGTCTACCAAGTCTAAGTGTGTGCCTTTTTATAATTTAAAACGATCAAGCCTTATCGTATCAAATACAGAGATTTTTGAATTCACTTCTCTAGAGTGGGGTTATCTAAATTATACTTTTGAAAAAGATTCTCTGTGGCCTCATGTGTCGTTATTGTATATTTGAGCCATTCGTGATTCGAACACCTGACATTATCACTACTACGCAAACTAAGTTCCTTGAAATAAATGAACTACCAAATTTAAAAATTTTTTTTGTAAAAAATATTCATAGTTGAAGTCATAGATTAAAATGTCGGAGTTTGTTCAAGGCACCTGTGACGAAATGTGCCCGCCGTATGAAGTTAAATTGTAAGTTAAAATATTGCAGCTCCCAGCAGTCTGAGTTTTAGCTGGTTTTCGGTTTTGGGGTATAATTTTTCATTCTTATTTATATTTCGGCTTAGTGTTTATGTAAATATCTAATCGATTCATACATCTATTCAAGGCGAACTAAAGAACACTTACTGCATTTCTTCGAACGAAAATCGGGCGAAAAAAATGTACCGTCGAAAGTGGTAAAAGCTTTTTCTAGATCGGCTGCTGGTATTAAAACACCACGAAAATCCGATCTACGGACACCTCGAGCTTTGCTAAAGACTGTTGAGTATCTTTTGAAAGAGTAAATGAGTTTTTGATGCATGAATAATGTTTTCGATTCGTCTACATGATTTTCCTTTTGTCAGGATTTTAATGGACAGACGAAAATCTGCTGCCTTTACTTACGATTTCATATTTGATAGACTAAGATGTGTGCGCCAAGAGATTGTTATGCAGAATTTCAATACGAGAGTCACGCTGAACTTGTTAGAACCAATCATTATGTTTCTGGCCTACAGTCGATATAAGTATACCATTTGATTTTTAAATATGTTACCAAAACTATCCAAGCAAATTTCCATTTCAGTCTTTCTACAGAAACCATTGACAATTTCGACCCTGCAATTTGCAATCAACACTTACAAGAATGCTTAAAGAAAGCTCTGTGCTGCTATGACGAAATTGACTTACTAGATACTGCAAAGGAGACATTGCTCATGAAGAGCAATCGGTGTTTTATTGAAACGTTATATCAAATTTTCAATCTGGGATCGTATGAAGCTTTAGAAAGAAGTGTGAAACTGCCAAGAGATGCAAGGTTCGGTCATTAGATAATGTTATTTTTAAATTCCAACCATGATTTACCAAAAAAATTTCAGAGATTCTACATTTTGCTTAGCACAGCAGATGTCGCTTGAGTTTTATCGTAAAAACTTTCATAAAGTCATTGGCTTAATGCTAAAATTGCCTCATGTTCTCGCTGCTGTTGCTTCGCTTCAATTACCGTTTCTGAGAAGGTTTGTGTAGATGAGATTATTTTAATAGTTATTTATATATTTACCTCATATATACTCACTTCTATTTCCAGGGAACTGTATCGAATTTTCTCAGCTGCTTACAATAGTAAAACCTTAACAGTACCCGTACAATGGCTGCAAAAACTGCTTCTCTATTCAAATAGTGATATTGTGATTAAGGACTGTAAATATTACGGCTTGGAAGTGTTATTAGATGAACTGCAGGTAAAGTTCATGAAGACGTCATTTCTCCAGGAACAAAGGGTGGCAAGTACCAACTACGAAAGTTTCGTTGACGATAAACTAGATAAAATTTATTTACCTGAAGTGCTACTTCTAAAGAAATTATAGCGAATTATATGATTTGAAAAAAAAAACACATCAAGCTATTAGTGTTTAAATGGACGACGTGAAGAGATAGTAAATAATTCTAGTTATAGTTTTGAATTTCCGTGCAATCGCTGATTTAATGAGCTACCGTCTATATATCGACTACAAAGTCTATATTTTGCTATGTCTCAATACAATTATCCAAAAAGTGTCTTCAGACAAAAATATATTTAAATAATGTATTTAGAGCTGGACGGAGGCTGACGAATAAATTAAAGTTTCTCTCCTGAGTTGTCTCGGTTCATCAACTGTGTCAAGTGTTTGGATTCGATCTGTGATTCGATCTTGTAGCTAAAAACTCTCACTGAACCATTCAAATTTCTACTACATCTTCTGTTTACTAGGATTTGCTGAGAACACACAAGAATGTTTATTGTTTCCCAAAATCCCTCATTTCCTAAAATAAATTAAAAAGTAATATCCGATCTTCCTCAGTAATACTATTGTTGCAAATTTTCATACAATCGCAATTTTTTTAGGTTTCTTAGCAGGAATAATCTTTTCAGATTCGTTGCAGTATTTCTCGCCTCTATTTCTCTGCACTTTTACAATCTTCTGATTCTAATTCTTTGAATAATTGATTGAAAGTTAGTATCGTCACCTTGTAATGAAATGGAATTTCGAAATCAACAAATTAAATTGATGTGATCAATAATAATGTGAAGTTTCGTTGACAAGTGAAATGCAAGTTGATTCGATGTTTAGTTTATGCAACAATCAAATAGCTGAGAACTTCGAACGAATTTGTTCGCATATTCTTCAATTAGAATGCTAATCTTTGTATTCTTAAAAAATGATTTTTCTTGAACTAATTTTTTTCATAATTTTTAAAGAATATAGCTTTGTTTGCATTGTATAGTTAATTATAAGTAATGCTTGAATGAATAAACAATATAACACCACGGATACTTTCTATCCTACCTGCAACCATGAGTAGTTTCAACACCCATTTCACACATTTCCTTCTTGTTCATCTACATATTTACAAGCTTAAATATGATTAACACTTGTTATCGATAGATCCATATTTACACAGAATACTCGACGTTATCGAGTAAATCGATCAAAAAACACTTATACACAGAATATTCCTAATGAACTGATGCGTTAAATCATTGTTATGTCTAATCGAAGCGTATCCTTCGTTCAAAGCAAAAGAGTTATATATATACTTATTTTACGTAATGCAGCCGCACGTGCATATTAAGTCTAGCCAAATCTCACCCCTCAAATCAATCAAAAATAAATAAATCATTGAAATATTGTATATTTTATGGACATAGATTTAGGAAATAATTATATTAATCCTGTTAAATATAGGCATGCAATTATAAATCGGCTTCAGATGAGTCGAAATCAAAAGAGTTTTCTTCGAAGGTAACTGACAGAAAAGAACCTTCCAAGGAAAACAAAATACAAAAAAAAAAAAAACAGGAAGGGAATATGCATAAAAGAGACCAGATGTGATGGGCTGAGAGTAAAAAAGCCGAAGTATTATTTGATTTTCAGCAAAACATAATCATTTCTTAAAGTAGAACAACTTAATGTATATTTTTGCTGCCTTCCCGTTCACTTACAGCACGCGATTGGCCTGGGCTTTTCTTTTTCCCATAAATCTCAGGATCTATGAAAAGCTTCATGGCTATGTATCCAATCCTTTTAAAATATTAACAATTTATGTCACACTATTGTTGTCTTTTTTTGAAATTCAATATGATTTTAACTTTTTCTTCTGCACGTTTTTTTTCTCGCCTAACTTTTGACAAAAACTTATTGAAACTGTCTTCATGCACTACATTTCAAGAATAGATGCTATTTGTGATGTTTCACGATACAAACTTACCAAAGGAAATTCTAAAACAGCAGAAATTTCAATGACCTTTCATTAGTTCAATAATGCAGATACTTGGGTTTTTCCGTTCATGGCAGATTGTAAAGTCTTGGTAAAAAGTAGGGGTGCTTATCATTTTTCAGCAGAGTGAGCAATAAAGAAATCCTATGGAAGAAATCCTATACATTTATTTTCAAAATCACGAAAATTTAAAATTCATTTTAAGGCTATGAGTACAATCTAAGTTAATTTTATAAAAATATATTATCTTAACATCATATCAATCAATAACAATCAAAATACTTGTAGTACATTCATGCCCTGTATTTGAATTGCGCTGATAATCTTATTGCGTTTTCACAAACATAATTATTGAAATTTGTAACTTGATCTAATTCTTTTAATACTTATATACACCTAAACGCAACCCATCGTAAGATTGCTTTTATTGATAGCAAGTTGGATGCATGCATCTAAGGAGCCAGAACTCATCATAAAGTAGGGTTGGTCATGTCCTAGCTATCAACTAAATACTTCGCTTAAAAAAATAAAACAATGGCATAAAATAAATGATTTTCTTTAAAATGGCAATTGTTTCAACGGTAGCTGTCATAGGAAAATATGCTGGACTTTAAGCAGTATACATATTTTTAGATGAAGGTACACTTTTCCTACGAAACGATACTGAAGTTATTTTATTGAATTGATTTAAAATGTAACTAGTGCTTGAAAAATACTGCTAATTATTTTCAAAATAAACGAGCCAAAAATTATAAAAGGAGTCTTAACAGGCACTTCCTTAATTTTTCAAAATAGAGACGGTGTCACAAGAAATAAAAAGACAAATTTAACTCCGAGCTATCCTCTCCAGTTTTCTAATAAAAACCTGATTTTGTCACCCATTAACAATGATCTAGAATATACATAAATGGTTTTACAATTTTTTCCCCTCTGACGTGCTCCTTTTTTCTTAATGTAAAAATGGTCAAAGACTGACTTCAATTTCATCAATGTGAATACTGTTCATGTTACGATGATCTATGATGCCTAATAATAAAATACATGGATAACTTAAAAATACAACAAATACAAGTGTGATGCTAGATCTTCATGCCTATGATAAAGCACCATAAATTATAAGCGTAATTTGATTTAAAGCTAAAATCCAGAATCGACACAGGAACATTCTTCGAAGATAATCATTCTAAACTAGATAGCATGCAACGTAAACACGCAGTTAGATGGCCAAGAAAAAAGAAGCAAAAACGAGGCACAAAGCAGTTAGTAGCTTATTGATGTCATGGAATGCTGGTGAAATGCTTCCAGATTTAGGTCTCTTTTGGTCGTTTGGATTGGGAACAACCTCATACTGGATATCATTAATGTTGTATTTGTCATCTTTCTTGGGCTCGAAATCAATGGCTTCGGTGTTGTATAAGACGACACGTCCGTTCAAAGGTTGGATGGGGCGGGTGTTATGCTGAAGTAGTGATCCATGATGATCGCGAATTTTGCGGAACGCAGCAATCTGAAATAAAGACAATTTATATTGATTGATTGTTTGAATAATAAAAAGGTGAATTAATCGAAAAAGCGACAAATTAGGGGTTATAATTAATTATAACTTAAAATGAAGATCATCATTGGTAATAGTTGTAATCTGCAGAAATATATTTTTTATGAGGATGTATAAATTCATGATAAAAGATGGAACATAGCTTTTGAAATTGCACTTATATTTAAGCTGCATCATCTTGTTGTATCATTTAGAAGCAGCTAATAATTGGTCAAAAAGCTCAATGAAGAGATCGAAGAATCAAACCAAATATACGATTCTCTTCGGAATTTTTGAATTCTTCTTCGAAATGTCAGACGGAATTTTTACTGCTCTCACTAATAAGATGCAATGGAAATCCAAATAAGTTATAAATTATGCGTAATTCTAGAGGCTGTGCATATTCTACTACGCTTTAAAAATTGATTGTTTTCCAAAGACGAGAGCTCCGACAAAAAAGCGTGAATATTATTGCAACGAACTGAGGAAAAGTGATAATAAAAATAGATATGAAAAATAATAACATAAATAAGAGAAAAATAATACAATCGTACAAAGTAGTGAGAAGTCTCAGGAAAGATACCCAACCGAAGACGACCCTCTGTAGAAAAAATTATGGCCCGATAGTCGGGGGCAAATACGAATGCGTAAGTGCTGGACATCCTGCTGATTATATGGCCCAAGAAATAAATGCCCCCTCCAGTGTTGACAGAAAAACACAGTGTACCCTCCAATGTTGGAAGAAGTTGAGCTAGCCATCAAATGCCAGAAAAGCAACAAGTCGCCAGACGTCTATAAAATTTCAGCAGAGCTAATCAAATAAAGTGCCACCCAAAAAATTTTCCAAACAATGTGAGATGAATGCCGCAGGAGTAATGTTAGAGCGTAAAATGCAATCTGCAATAAAGGAGACAAACTGCAGTGTGAGAACTATAGACGAAAAATTTACGAAATACAGTGTATTTGTACATAGCTGCGACAATTGGTGAGGATTTAGAGCTAGGTAATCGACAGAGGACAAAATATTTACGACGAAAGAGGTGTTGGAAAAATACTAGAGGTTTGGTATCGACGAAAGTCAAATATTCATATGATAAAATAATGTTTGATTTCCGGATCCCAGCGGAGCTCGTTTGACTTATCAGAATAAACTCAATATCACAAGTCAGAATCAGTAACACTCAGAAAATTTTGTTTGAGACGAATATCCAGCTAAAGCAGGCAGACAGATATATGCTAGATTGCCTTCTTGTACTGCATACTGGGTAACGCCAAATGATTTAGATTCGTCCACGATTCTGAACTGCTGTGGTTGGTCTGGTGTTCGTAGCATTACAGACCTAGTTGTCTTCAGGCGTGGTAGCAACAAAGTGATACTACGTGAACGGCTTCGGCCTCATGCGACTATTTTTGACCAGTTAGAACCATCAAGTTGGTCATGTAGATTCAGTTGAGGCGAACTCCTGATTAGCACCGATCTGGCTCCGAAAATATGTCCCTATAAAGATTTAATGCAACTTTCGCATGGGCTCTAGGCTTGCATATATAACTATGGATTTTGGATTTTGGAATTTAAAAATAAAATCGTCTGGTAAAAGTCGGCCATAAAATCCAATCTTCCTTGTAATGTCAAGTGGGGACCAAGACGTCTCTGCCGTTGACCGCGGCTAAGGGCATACGAAGTGCAGTTATGGGGAGTGAGCCAGCTTCGCGGATTTTTGGCTGTATAGCTGCTAAATCTGTTGGAGGTAGTGGAGATATGTTGAATGAGTCAGCACAATTGTCTCCTATCACATTCTCTACTCGAGTTTCTAGTAGTCCTTGGACTTAAGTAACCAAACCTGTCCCGTGAAAAATCCAAAAGATCGTTAGTAACCAGAGTAGCAGGCAGATTATGGCCAATGAGCCGTCCGAACCGTCAACTAATGCTACCTTCCATGCCGCTCTCTCTTAAAAGGATAAAAACTCCTTCCTAAGAGCAATGAAAGTTGCTAACGAGCACCTGCTCGTTCTAAATCCTGCAGATTTTGCTCAGCAACTACAGAGATGGACTAAGTAAAAGAGTCAAGGTAGGCAACTATTGAAAAAGAGTGTACTAATGATACCTGCCCCAGGGCAAACTTGGACTATCAGTGCAATGGGTCAAGGGAGTCTCATCTGTCTACCAACATTAGAAAATGCATATTCGCAATAAGGACTTACAAGAATTGGCAAGCTCATTTTGCTCTAACTATAATGAGCTTTGAGCGAATTCGATTCCCCGAATTATTACGCATTTCTCTTTATCATTTTTCACACATCGTACACCCTCACCTCATTTAAATTGCTAAAAATAGCGATATATTTTCTGCTACACCTATTATTAGAGGCATGATACTGTTTTCTTGGTAAATACAGTTTTGATTAGCACCTTGTCAGCCGCTTTTAAGAAGAAGCGCGTAACTTATTTTTCGCACAACTTCCAGTCAAACTTAATGATCTATTTATAATAAATCTTACGGGACCGTGAAAGCAAACTTAAGTGCAAGTTTATTGAAATCATTAGCATCAATTCGCTCGTACATAACAACGAAAGATAATTTCCATTCAAAAAATGATATCTTTATTAAGGTAGTTGCGTCGATTAATCGACACGTGGTTTTCTAATGTTCTCCATAGATATGAAATTTAAGAATAATTTTACGGAGCTTGTGTGGCTGACTGACATTGTAACTGACTTTATGGTTTTTTTTAATGGGAAATATGAAAACATGAGTCTTAACAAAAATGAACGGTCATGCAAGTTGGCATATGTTAACATCTTGCATATGTTAACATCTTGCTTGTGACGGTTGGATGAGTTTCAGTCCATTTAATTCGTAACGGAGAAGTGATGATATGTGGTCAGTTGAAATATCTACATTCCAATTCAATTTATATTCGCGCGATTTTAATGTTTATATTCATGCGATATACATTCATACGATGTAATGGACGATTGTTTGTTAATAAGATACCTTGTAGTCTAAGCTTAGAGTAAATTAAGATTGCACAAAAGTAAATGGATACAGAAATTATATAAACGTAAATATTGAAATGTCTCATAGTTTTTCGATTTTTATGGAATTTAAAATAAAGTAATCCGTGCATTGTAAACACAGGTCAATGTTAACATAAGTAGATGTAAAGAGACTAATATTGCAAACCTAGCGTTGGGAATACATACTTCATAATTACGTATAGAATGTTATTATTTATCCAAGTTTTGAAAAAGTATCGTTTTTAGGATTCGATATCAGCTAAACTAGAGTTTGGAAAAGACCCTATTTCCTAATCAATTTAGAACGAATGCCAAATATTAAGGAAATCTACACCTTCTCAATATACATGTTTTACATTTATTAAAATCACTCTTTTACGTTTTAGTTTAGACATAACTCACGCAAGCTGATAATAAGCATATCTTCTTCTAGGTGTAGAGTTCTAAGTTTTTTTTTCTTGATAATGCCAATCCTCAGAGGACTGTTTAACCTTTTGAAGCAAGTGCTTAGCTATGACAATATGGACACACATGTGAGAACAGCCGATTAAATTATTCCATTCTAAACACTATGTGCCTTACTTTTTATACACCAAAGCTATGACGTGTCACTATACCAAAGCTATGACGTAACAGTTATGGCCAGTAACCGTTTTCTCGAGTTTGACCTAAGAAACTGAAGATAAACTTATAGCTGTAGAGATAATAAAATTCGAATTTTTAAACAGGAGGCATTGGCTTCCTATAGATGACACTTTCAACTATCTTGATCTAATGCCCGCGTCCCTTATGGATATAACCTAGACTTCGCCGAGCGAGACACATTAACATTTCTTGGGGTTTAAGCACTGACATTCGACCCTTGACTTGTCTGACTAGTTTTTATTAATGTTCGAAGATGAACATTAGTATTAAAATCAATTTGGCCAAAAATTCATATTTCTACATATATATATATATATATATATATATATATATATATATATATATATATATATATATATATATATATATATATATATATATATATATATATATATCATCAAAAAATTTCAGTGAAAAGATCTCAGGAACACGCCATCCGTTTGAACTGAAATTTTCAGGATAAATTGGTGTATATGCAGAATAGTGCCAGGTCTCACAAAAAGTTAATAATCTTTAACTCTTTGGTGCCGGCGGCCATTTTAGTGATATTTTAGATATACCTATTTTTCTGTCAAAAAGTAGCTTCCGCAAAAATAAAGTTTATGGAATGAATTTTAAACATGTTCCAAATGTGAATATGATAATTTTTTTTTTTTGAAATTTTTAACCTTATGTGTGCGCTAGACGCCTAAACTGAGATTGGGAAAATTTGAAATTTTTTGAATTGCGATAACTTTTGACGAGATTATCAAATCATTATGAAACTTACAGGGCATATTGTTGTTACTAAGTTGTAGACTCGTGTAGTTTTCAAAGTGAAAAACTTTTAACTAGATTATCAAATCATTATGAAACTTACAGGGCATATTGTTGTTACTAGGATGTAGGCTCGTGTAGTTTTTTTAAGTGAAAACTTTCAAACTATCGACTCTCCTAGAAAATTTTTGTCTTTTACATTGAAAACCCACTCATACAGTAACCTTATGCTTTATCTATACAACCAAAGAAAAACTTTTGAAATTTCACATCGGACAAGAACGATAACCCTCCTCCAATTAACCTATATTTTAAGCGTCAAAAACTTCTGTTCACGAGAACTCACGACCCAATTATCCGATACAGTTGAAATTCTCAGAATGTATTGGTATTGAGTAGGACCAGGTCTGATAGGAGCGTTTTTCAAATGCGGCAACTCTGTGCCAGTAATGCCATCTTGAAAAATTATGAAGAAAAAAAACTGCTTTTTGTCCTATGAATTCTGATTCAATTACTAGATTTTCATGAAATTGGCACAGTCTGAACCTTACTTTAAGCCGTTATTGGTAGAAATTTGGTTGAAAAATTCAGTTGGCGCTGCCACCTATGGTAATCTTGGTGTCTTGGGTTTTGAAAATTCGATCAGGAAAATAAAGATTTTTGCCGTATAGCTTCCAGTGCAGTCATGAAATCAAAACGAATTTCATATGATATAAGGAACTTATTATAGGTATTATTCAGAAGGAATCGGGTAAAAAAAACCATTATAGGGTAGCCAGCTATTATGGATTTTGTATTTATTTGCAATATCTTTACTAAGAGATTTTATTGTACAATTTTCAAACGGTAATGCTCTTGTAGTGGTAGTTCACAACAAAAATTAAGTTTTCGAAAACTTGAAAACTTTTGCGACTGGTAACCCTAAATTTCTTTTTACCCCTACAGCTTCCAATGCAGTCATCGGATCAAAACGAAATTCACAGAGCAGGTTGATATCAATGTGAGGCAGGTGTGTTGATGCAAGTAAAGGATTGCCAGGGCGAGGCGTTTTTTGCTATTTTCGTATCAATAAATGCTTACATTAAGTATTCATATCGCGACCATTTACAATGAAATTAAGTTACCAGTGTTTAAATTTTCTAAGTTTTTTTAGTATCTAAATTTTCTAATTTTTTGGTTCCAAACATCTTTCGTTTTTAGCCCCAGGTGCCCCAGAGCTTTTTTTCTATTTAATTTTTCGTTCTAATGTTTTGTTTTACACACTTGGTTTTTGAGAAGAATACTGGATGCTTTTATTTAAGTCTGTAATTCTCTATGTTATCAGAGAAAGTAAGTTTTTAATGTATTTTAATGATGTTTTTGTAAACCAGATTCCATTCACTTACCTGACTCGATGATATCGGGATAGTAGTTGCGAAATCTATCCATGTCACACTTTCACTGCACGGTGGAGTTGTTAATGATCCATTGTAGGTATAATAATGAATAAGATCTTTTGGTAACAAATCCAATAGCTTTGGTGGGTTCAAGAAAATAGCTTCTGTGTCGGCTACAACGATGTCATTGAGAAGTACTGTGAGCTCTTCAAAAACTGGGTTCGGATCCGGCGATACCTGGAATTATTTTGGCATTTTAGATGACATATCGTCGGCTTCGATAGGGACTTACTTCAAATAGCGCTGCTACCACTGCTATTCCATCCGGGAAACTCAGGGCGTTATTGAAGTTAGTGTATTTGGTCTTATAAAATACCATATGTAATTCGACGGGAAAACTTTTGTAATCAATAAGACTTTCACTTCCATAAGCATCATTGTCTCCCCAGTGAAAATGAAATTGTACGAAATCATATTCACCGACCAATGGGCCACCGCTAATTGTTGCTTTTTCTTTTAGGTTCATTGTCACCATGGCTGAGAAAAAAAGCAATATTTAATAGTTTTTTGGTTTATGAATCCGAATAGCATTTTTTTCAACCAAAATATTTTATTTGCTGCTATTTTACATTCTTAGATGTCGATATATATTTTTTTAATTATCATTGGTCTTTTGATTTTTGATTTTGCTCGTTCGGATCGCTTCTTTTGCAAACTTGCGGCAATAAAACCGTTTCTTAAAAATAATATTATATTTTTAAAATATAATTTTTCTGATGTTTTCGGCAAATAAGGGAGAAATCAAGAAAATCAAAAAATTGTATAGTTTAGTGAGCCACCACTACATCATCAATAAGTTGGAAGTCACTATATGTAACCTCTAGATATTTTTTCATTAAGTATGATTCATATCAAACCAAACTAAGAATGCGCAATTGTTAATTAAATAAAAAAATTCTCAATTGAGTCTAACTTTCGAGAAAATCAACCGTTCGAAATATACATTTTTCGCTTACCAGTGTGGCCATTATTTTTCACTTTGGCGGATGCAGGAAATGTCTTGAATCCACTGAAAACAAGTGGCTCCATATTGACATGATGGACCAACTTGCGGTCAATATTGATAGGACTTTGATATTTTCCATCGCAAAGATTATATTGCTCTCCCCAATGTGACGGACCTGAATTGAAAAGAAAAATCGTATTCGAATTACTCTATCAGATTTATCATCATTTGATTGTAATTGAAGTATACCTAGAGGTCCTTCGTAATTAAAATCCTGCCCAGATATACATCTTAGTTCTGGAAATATAGAATAAAAATAAAAATGAAAAAAATTATGATGATGCAATATCATCTTAATGAAAATTAATGCAAAACGATTCGAGATATATTCAAGATTATGTAAAGCAATCGTTAATGATGAACAAGTTAATTTAGCTTAACAGCACTGCAATATAATTACTTAATTGCATGTTTGCAGGTATTTATAATTTTTTTCAGATACGTTTGAATTTTATCGCCACCATACGCTATACTCACATAGTAGAATACAATCTAAATGATATTTACGCAAAATTGACTTTTTCTGAACTTAAAATGACTAACTGCAAAATATATGCCTCCTACAAAATAACTCGATGTAATTGCAATTATTGCTCTATTCTCTGTACATTCCAGCAGCTATGTGAAATTATACTTTTTCACAAAGTACGTAAGTATAGTAATGACCATTTGAAAAAAATATTGATTAGATAATTGCAGACATATGGCAGAGTTCACTGTAGTCGGTAAATTGCAATAATGTGAAAATTCTAATATAGATATTTGAAAATCATTGAGGATTCTTGTATGTGGAATCGCTGGGGCATACTTGGGTGGAAGGAGCTGCATAATTTGATATTTTTTTGCTCAAGGAGATCCGGGAGCATATATAATTGATATTATAGTACATAAGACATTTTAAATCATTTGAATTGCGTTTTAAATGATCTGAATTGCGAAATCAGAAAAAAATGTTGAATATTCATGACAATGAATATTGGCATCAAACATAAATTTTAAGTCAATTACATGGACCGTGCTTTCGCAGAACTACATTCATATATAAACCCACGTCCGATAAATATTCACCACAAGCTCAATACATCTTTTCCTGCCACAATTAATTCCACTCCCTCCTGATTTACGCCAAAAATAGTGGATAAACAAGTCTACTAGTATTCAGAAAAGTAGAAAAGATTACACCGAGATAATTGACCTCGTCTGAAATTTGAAAAGTTTTAACCTACATCATTCCAGTTTTCTTTTTCTGGTAGACACAATCAGTTTCGTTACACCAGAATTCGCTGTAAGTAATTAAATCCGATTCGCATTGTGTATTTCTACATACCATATTCAGATCCTTATTGAATGCTAGCGTGGCCACGTCAACAGCATAAGCTAGTGCTTGCAGCCGTTCTAGTTGCAGTTCGTTTAGCAGGGACTGCTCTCATACTTCAAACTTCACCCTCTTGAGGACAACCGTTTGTCGCCTCTGTTCTCAAGTAGCAGTCGGCTCTAGCTTCCAACAGCACCAATCTCTGCATCAGTAGGTATGTTTCGATTTAATTAGGACGTCATCGACGCCATGAGTTTCCGCAGCTTCACAAAGTCCTCGAATGGGCGGACACTTAAAGGTCTCTTCAATGTTCATAAACACTCCCATCAAATACTCAGTTTTTAAAACCATTCCCTCAACGCTGCAATCCGGAGAATGAAGGGTCGACTAGCATGATTTTTCTCGCTGGTATTGGGGTTAAGCGGTCTAGTCTATATGTGACGTTCAAGAAGCATACACACTGTTAGGCTGATCGGCCTAAAGTTGCTTGGATCTTAATAATCATCTCTTTCAGGCTTTGGTCGGAAGACCACCTTAATCTGTCGGCAAGGGCTAGGCATGCCCGAAAGATTTCTTTTAAGTCTGTTCCATTTGGTCAATTTCTTCTCTCAGCATAGCCTGATAGGTGCCATCCATATTTGCAATTTCCGAATTTCCTGCTGCTCCGGAGACGAGGTTTGGTCACAGGCACAGAAGAGTAAAGTAATCCCACGACAACCTTTGTTGGGCCTAAGGGTTGAAGCTGGCAGAGAGCTTCATCACAAAATCTACAATCAATGTGAAAACGAGTATGGAGTGATTAATTCCACGACTCAGGCACATAAGCCTTCTGTCAATAAATCTATTTACCCATATAACTTCTTTCGCAGTCAGTAGATCAAAACGAAACAAATTTGGTATAGTTTGAAGAGTTAGTCTGAAGAGTTAATCTTTTTTATACTAGGGGATGCTGCCAATAAATGTTCATATGATATACATCATGTACTGGAAGTATCCAACAAGTGCTTCATTTTCCACAATTTTGAAACTCTTGAGAGTGGTAGACTAGGTTCCACGGCTGTCTCCTTCAGACTCCGGAGAAGGCACAATTACGGCCACAAGGGGGTCCATTGTGATACCTGAGAGTGGTAACCCTGGAGATCTTTTTGCCCTACGGCTTCCGATGCAGCCATCGGATCAATGTAGTGTTTGACCTTCGGGTTTATCGTAATAAAGAGCAATATAGGTAGAATTTCACTACTTTTGCCGAAACTCAGTCTGTTTAGCGGTTCCCCTGCATTAATGTTTTTTTTTGAGTTTGTTAGCTTCAGTTTTTTACACCTCAGGTTAAAAAATAATTAGGATATGTCAGGTTTGTCGAAAATAAGTGTGCAATGTATTGTGGAAAATGAAGGCGTCAAATCAAATATTTCAATTTGACTATCCAAAATATTTGCAAACAACATGCAGAGGCAAAACTTTTTTTTACTGGTTAACGTTACTCTCAGTTCCGCTGATATGCACAATTCAAAGAAGTTCCTTGCATCACAGCTAGCTAAACTAAACTAGCTGAGAAATAGATGGCAATCAATATCCGCCATTTCTAATCTTCATACAATCTATATATGTACAACTAAGTACCATTCGAATTGGATAGTTATTTAACAATTTCTCTCATGTTCTCATAGTTATCATATGATGGTTTGAGCTTCCGTTACTGCCCGTAACTGTCATTTAATTTATTATTAATCAAATATGTTTACATTGTTTCGATCTCACGTTATTTAAATTGAAACTGACTATTTTCGCAGATATTTAGTAGTAATTATCAAGATACAGCAGTAATTGTCGACTCAGGAAATTAATTATTGAAAGCTGGTTACATGTGCCACTATGTGTGAATTTGCTCGATACCAAACACTGACACGAAAGCAATTTTTAATCTGGTGCATTGGGTCATTAAGTGAATTACAGTGCATTGTAAGCCGTTGCGGCTGGTACTTTTCATACAGTGAACATGATCGATGATTGGTACACAAGTCTTAATTGATGACGTGCATAAGGCCAATGACAGACAGTTCGGTTTCACCGAAGCGTTTAACGCTTCGATTTGGCGCGTCGGCTGCCACACACAGCAGTTTTCAGAAGCGTTTATCGAGTCGGTTCAGTTACAAATTACGTCGGAGTATCAGATTTTCCTTCCCCTATCCCATGCATTCATCAATGCATCCAGAAAATTTCAGCTCGATCGGACTACGCAGCAATGAACTCATCGAAAAACGCTCGAAAACCGAGTCGGTGGGTCATTTCTCTCATCAACCGACGCGATTCCGAAACCGAGAGGCGGTTCGCACCGCGGTGTGTGTCATCACAATGCTAAAGTAATGTACGACTATACCGACTCGGTTTTCCTCTCGGGAAACGCCTCGCAAAAACCGCTGTGTTCGTCATTGGCCTAAGGCCAATGACAAACACAGCGGTTTTAGTACAGTAGTAGTACGGTATAGTCGTACATTACTTTAGCATTGTGATGACACACACCGCGGTGCGAACCGCCTCTCGGTTTCGGAATCGCGTCGGTTGATGAGAGAAATGACCCACCGACTCGGTTTTCGAGCGTTTTTCGATGAGTTCATTGCTGCGTAGTCCGATCGAGCTGAAATTTTCTGGATGCATTGATGAATGCATGGGATGGGGGAAGGAAAATCTGATACTCCGACGTAATTTGTAACTGAACCGACTCGATAAACGCTTCTGAAAACTGCTGTGTGTGGCAGCCGACGCGCCAAACCGAAGCGTTAAACGCTTCGGTGAAACCGAACTGTCTGTCATTGGCCTAAAACTGGCAGATAACTATTGTCAGTAGTTGATTTGTCCGCACGTAGAGCTTCATTAGCTTGAACGTTTGCGTGTAAATCTATAGGAACTATAAAAATTTACCCCATTTACGTCGTTGTTTGAGATCGATGTTAGTGGCATGTCACTATCTTAGGCCAATGACAAACACAGCGGTTTTTGCGAGGCGTTTCCCGAGAGGAAAACCGAGTCGGTATAGTCGTACATTACTTTAGCATTGTGATGACACACACCGCGGTGCGAACCGCCTCTCGGTTTCGGAATCGCGTCGGTTGATGAGATAAATGACCCACCGACTCGGTTTTCGAGCGTTTTTCGATGAGTTCATTGCTGCGTAGTCCGATCGAGCTGAAATTTTCTGCATGCATTGATGAATGCATGGGATAGGGGAAGGAAAATCTGATACTCCGACGTAATTTGTAACTGAACCGACTCGATAAACGCTTCTGAAAACTGCTGTGTGTGGCAGCCGACGCGCCAAACCGATGCGTTAAACGCTTCGGTGAAACCGAACTGTCTGTCATTGGCCTTAGCCTATTAATTAATAGCTGCGGTGAGATAGCTCGGGAAGTCACACTGTTGATGAATAGTTGAGAAGTAAAGTTTTTACGCTTTGGGTTTCTATTTTCATCTTGAAAGAGAACTTGAGACATAAGAGCGTTTCAATTATCTATCGTACATAGTAAGATATTTTTCCTCAAATACTTAACAATTCAAATAAGCACCAGAAACAGACAATTTTATTTAAAAAAAAAGATGAGCAAGCATCACTATTCTAATATATTTATAAATATTTTTCTCAGTGCTCTCAAAATTGCCGGACGAATTTGCAATAAAAATTATTTCAAAGTGGTGTTCGTATAAGCGAAAACAGGCCATTATCCAATCTGCATAAGCTCCGTTTATTCAATCAAAAATATTTACACGTTAATTCAATGGGGGATAGTGATTTCAGGGCCGTAAAGCTCTATAGATGTTATCAGAACAGAAAAAATGCAGGCCGATTATTTATACACGTGAAAGCAATCTAATGTTAACAGTTGAAGAAAAATGGACAAGCTGCGTCATTCGATGCAACGGCATAAATTTATTCAGTATGCTTAGTGTGATTTAGTTTGCTAAGTATTTGCTATTAAAGGCTGGTACTGAGTTCGAGTTCACGTGAAATTTTGACATGTCTCCATTATCTGGTCATTCTTTCGAGCGAAAATTTTGGCAATGGAGAAAAGCAGAGACAATGCTCATTTCTGACGGATAAAATGTCAAGAATTTCACTTTTTGATCGATTTGCTTATTGGAAAGACATTTGCACTGCTCCATTTTCAAATCGAAACACCAAATGTCACTTTTTCGCTCGAAAGAATGAACTGCACAAACTAAATTGGCGTGAAATGATTGGAGACATGTTTCAGAGCCATCTACGTTTTCAACGCGAAAGCAACTTCAAAGCAACTTTTCATGCTAAGAACACAGTACCACTCTTGCTTATTTTCAAGCTAAATTTTCGCCGAAGCGGATTTCACGTGAAATTTTGTATGAAAATTTCACGTGAAATCGAACTCAGTACTATGCTTAATAAGGGAGTAACAATGAACAGACTGCCGAAATTGTCAAAATATTTTGAAAAATAAAAATGTTCTAACCCATTTTCGGCTTTGTTAATGATTGAAATTGATTGCTACTAATCACATAATGTACTAAATAATTATATCCAAAAAAATTTAAGATATGAAATTACTTTAAAGAAATTTTCAGCACTAAAAACACCAACAGATATTTGCTGACAGGTTGGTGAAATAACAAACTCCAAAGAGAATATACTATATCGTGTATTTTGAGATATTTTTGTTGATTGGTATATACATAGTTTTGGTCACGTCAATTCAATGAGATCCAGATTTTAAGGGAAATATTTGAGATACCAATAAAGGAGCAGTTCTTCATGTAAAATTTATCCCATACTGCAATGAAATCGATCGCCACTAGTACGCGAGATTTTCGTAGACACGTGGGAAAATAAGTTTTATAATAAAAGTGAATTTTTTATCCTGTAGCTAGAGCGTGGAGAAATATAACGGCGCTTTTGAAGAATAATATTTGGGGTACACATCGCAGGTATATTCAATCTTTCGTAAATTGAAGTAGTAATTTATGTGTATGTAAAAGTTGTTGAAGTGCGAAAGGGAGCTGAAGAGAGCTTACAAGCTAAAAATTTTGTGAGGCAAATTAGTTTTCATAAGAGGATTTTTTTGTGAAGTAAGCTCCAATGCTTCTAATGTGAAAACAATTTATGAGCAGGCACTGAATATCAAATGATAAGTCAATGGTGTTGTTTAACTTCGTATGAGCTGCTTCTTAACTAATATTTTCTATCCCGTTCTTCATTTTGAAAATCTTAAGTTTGTAGTGACCCACGCTGGGCGCTGAATAAGAATATGTAGCTGCAAAGTTTATAGGAAGCAAAAACGTTTTCTTCTCTGACGGTTTTTATAGTGAATGGTTTTGTTTTTTTTTTGCGAAATCGTTGGCTTCAAAATTTTCAGTATTAACTTTCTTTACATTAATAATTCATTTAAGACGAAAATTCTACACAATTTCATCCTGACACATATAAAAATAATTTGTAAATTATAATAAACTCATTATGATTTTCCTTTAAAATACATTGATTGTTATATTGTCGTCGATTCGATGCCAGGAAATGTTTGCATTGCATTTGTACTATCGAGAGATTGTTCAAGCAAAAATCTAATCAGTTTTGTTATTTTCTAAAGTTCAAGTTCTTAATATGGAAATACAAAGAATTTGGGGAAGACACTTATTGAGAAATTGAAACTGGAGGGAAGTCTAGGCTCTTCATATAACTTCGAAGATTTGTTAGATCTAAAGCATTGGTTTGAAGTACATTTAGCTCTTTTTTCGTTCGCGCTTTTATTTGAATTTTCTATTACGATTTGGCTGTTACTATGAATAATTGGTATATATTTTAGTTTGATATCAGTCACCTAGAAATTTTGACCGCAAAATTAATTTTTCTAAATATATCCCAAAGTTTTGTTTCATGAAATAAAAACTTAAAGAGTTTGCAACCAATCCTGTCGAAGTCATTCTCGTAAAGTTTTGTGGATGTAGACATAATTCAAAGGATGTAACGATATCGAAAAGGATACCTCAAAAATAAACTCTTTCTTCAATTCTTGGGCTTAATTTTCCATGCAATGGTAAATTTCCTAATTATTTAACATCGATAACATTGACAATTTTTATAATCATATAAATAGTTTTGAATTCTTAATAATTAGATCAAACCAAAAAACTGCCTTTCATTCGTGCTCTACTTAACAATTAGTAGAAGCTTTCAACCAATGTAGGCAATTTTTTCATTGAAATGCTATTTTGTTCGCATTGGGAGTTTGGTCTAAGATTGTTATTCGGGAGATCTGTGACCTAAGTATATGTTACTATCATTGTAATGGCGTTTTCTCATAGATAAAAAAGTAATGATCAGTACATAAATAGTAGATGAAACTTAATTGTTTGCGGTAGCTGCTTCAACGTTTAGAAATAATAATGCATTGTCATTTTTTTTTTTTTAATATCTTAGCTGTTTTTATCGTTTGTTGTCTGAAGAATTAAAATAAAATGGTAGACGCTTAGAGCTTTGTTGGGTAAAGAATTAAGAAAATATTGTGTGATGTCAGCTGTTATTAATTGCTATACCATTTTAATTGGCGCTATTTATGATGGATCTCTTTATATTTCACCCTCTCCGCTTCCTAATGAATAGAGTTGAGGTCGAGTAATTGAAAAATATGGTGGACATTTTTAAGAACGTAATAGAAGAGAAATAACTGGAATTATAGACTTGACCAACAAAGAGAAATAACTGGGATTATGACCTTGCCAGAATACTTATTGAATTTCCAAACACATTTAGCGAAACTTACTCCGCAATATCTCCAGATACTCTTCTTTGGCCTATTGTACCATCAATTAAAACTAGGTTTTCTGGCAGTAAGCTACTGTGGCCATGCTTTCTATTCCAAAGCAAATTTATATTACTCGTATAGCAAATTTATATTACTCGTATCGAAGCGTCATACTCAGTGCTGTCGTTTTACTGCAATTGCAGTATATCTGTTGCAATTCGATGCAGTTTACTGCAACATTGCATTTGAGTTTCATCTATTGCATTTTACAAAGTTTGCTACTTGTTTAATCTAGCTAGCATATCTAGTAAGTTAGTTTCGTTCTTTTTAGTTATATATGTAACTGCTAGCCATTTGGAACTAAGAATGAGTAGGGATTTCCCCAATTCTTAATCCTGGAGATATAACTGTAATTTATTTTCTTTAATATGGTAAAATTGAAATTGACAATAGAATGTATTTTTCACCAAACGACTAAGCTCGAATCTAATATCTTTAAAAAAATTATATATTTTTTGTTGAATATGCTATGTTATATTTTTCAAACAATAGTGGTATTTTAAATGCATGTAAGAAGACTTCTATGTGTACACAAATGTATATACCTATAGAAAAATCGATCTATTGCAATTTAGAGCAATCTGCTGCAACTTCAGAGTTTTATTTACTGCACAAAAAAAAACTAAAACGGCAGCACTTCACACTATTTACATCGAAAACTAAGCATGCTGTGCTTTGCTTTTTAGCCATCCATTTTGTTATCCTCTTTATTTTTTTGCCTACACTATCCTTATACGTTCATTTCATGTACAGTTTGCGATCATTTTTCATAAATAAAGCTCATCGATTTTTCTTGCACTTTTTGCTATCACTAGTTCCAATTGATCTTCTCCTTCTTGATTCGCTACTAATTTATAACCTTTCTATAAATCTATTATTTCTCGCACATTTTACCGGTTGGAAATGGCCTTTTTTGCTACGATTTGCTCCATTTTTCACATACTGTATATATTTAGAGCCTTTCACAATGAATGTTTTTGGTTTCCTTCCATTCGTTTATTTGTAGCCCTAAATTTTCGCTATTCCCTCATTTTAATGGAAAATTCTGATATGGATAATGCGTTTCAGATCATTTTGTCAATGTCGTCAGCATAAGCAGTTTTGGGGGCTTATCATTGGGCTTGACCCTAGTATTTGAGATAAATTTTCCGACGGCTTCGTATTGAGGAAGATGTAGAAATAGCGTGTCTTTGCCTTCTTGAATGCTCGCATTAAGTACTCAGCTCATGCGCATGCTCTCATGATCAGTTTCATCAGCCTTATTAATTTGATTTGAATATGGACCAAACCAGAGTGAAAATGAAGGCTGCTTGTGTTAAGCTTACTTTCGTATTTGCAGTCCACAGTTCTAGGTCTAAACTCCACTGACAGTCTTCTTCCATCACATAAGCTCCTCACATCATACCTTTCACTCTCAGCCCATCAGTGCACGAATCAGTGTCACGTTCGATCTATTTTTAGTTCAGCCATGAAATATTGCCTAATAAAGTCATGATCGATTCATGGAGGAGTGAGTAAACTGAAGATAGGTTAGGTTAGGTTAGTGAGCATAAGGCCACCAGTTAGGGCCCATTTGCCACCCTCATAGACAATCACACGCATTCACACTTACAGCCATAGAACTGGTGGGATTCGAACCCGCAGGCCCCGTAACAGGCCGCTTTTCGGCCTGAGGTCTTAGCGAGCAGAGCTACCGGGCCCCCAAACTGAAGGTAACGAGTCCACAAGATTGAAGACAAGAATCATTGGAATAAGAATTTTGGGAACTGAAACTGTTCGAAATGATATTGCGGAAATATATTGAGCTAAAAACTAGTTAATTGATGTTCCGAAGAGTGGCTGGCCTAGTAATATTTTTCAGTTTCAGACGAGAACTTTATTATGGAATACACACTTTTAGATTAACTTGGCATGATCACTGAATTGAAATGAACCTTACTAAAAATAATTTATTAATGAGTGATAAGCAGTATAATTCAAATATATTAAGTGACATATTTCTAGAATATTGCTGTAATTCATTTTTGTCGACAAAAGTTGCTATCAATACGATTATACAGAATAAATATTTTAACCATCTTTCTCCGGTGAGGTAAATAAATTGTTTAGAACTTCTCCTAATAACTCAGTTTCTTTCCATTCGATTATTATTCGTTCAAATATTATTAAATAAAAACCAATTCACAGTCCATTTGCTATAAGAACTAATATTGCCGTGAATATTTTTTTCCCTAATATATCTCGTGAATACCATTGATTTTTTTCCATCCGAAAATTATGTTAAAACGATTACTAAACATCCGAAAATTATATTAAAACCATGCGTGAGAAATACTTATTTTTTGTTGGTAAATACCACTCCACTGAAAAATTAGTTGCTCTATTCTCATAGTTAAAAGGCAATAAAATGTTTTGCTTTTTACCTCACATATTTTTGACAATTTGATTTTTTTTTCTGTTACGCTCGAAAGTGGTGTGCGACAGCACCGCTCAATGTTGCAGCACGTGTGAAAAAAGTGAAAATGATAGTCAATTAGCCTTATGATAATTGTGCGAGAAGCTACACTATTGAAAATCAATCATCATTTTCACAGTAGAAGTTATTATTCGAGCAAAATATATATGTAAGTACCTAGTTTTTATTTTCTTCGATGGATGTTTGGATTTATTAAACACGTAAACGTGAATTAAACGTTTAGTTGAGGTTAAATTAATTTAATGTTTATTTGCGATCATAAAGCAATAATGACAGCTAATATGCTCAGCATCTGCGGCAGTCGTACATACATACAAAATATAAATAAATCTATGCATCCATGTTTATACTCAAATGCGAACAAAGAGTTATGACGATGTCAATACATTCAGAGGTTGTCAATTCTCACCAACCGTCAAATTGAAATAAAACAGGCTGAGCTCTATGTGTGTGCACACACAGTATCTATTAGTGCGTCTCTTTGCGCCATGTGAAAGTAATTTTAATAGCTTCACTTGAAAATGTTTACCAAACATTAATTAAGTAATCTTTATTGTTCTTCTCGCGCAAACAGATTGTACGTAGAATGATGCATGATATCGCCTTATCGACGGGTAGCACATCAAATTTCTTTTGGCTGGATCACACACATTGCTTTTATTTATAAGAGCCTCGTAAATTTTAAAGTCGACAATAACGACAACGGGAGATCAAATCACAGCAGACAAGCAATCGGAAATTTTTACCAAGCTAACATGTGTGTGCTAACAATTACCGAAACTTTGATACTACGAGCTGTGATTGTTGCGCACGGAATAATCATTTGCTCTGACTGAACTTGACTTTGTTGAAATTTTTTTCAAACATGCTGTATGTACCTACCCTACAATTATTCGGTTAAAAGTAGCAATTTGTAAAATCATGATAATTTGTAATGGCAGTTTGCTTAGTTTAAGTGGAATAAATTGGATTTTTTGTATTAAGCTCATATCTTATGCATATTGGGGCGCACATTTGCGTGCGATTATTACCCAACAGCTGAGTGATATGCAATTAAGCTTGCGACTCATCAATGAAATAAAAACACACTTTTGTGATATGCTTGTGTTAAGATAATATGTGCGATTTCGCTAATACGAGTACATACTTTTTCTTTCATCTTAGGCAATCAACTAGAACTTGAGTTCTTAGCTAGCTACGAATCATGATGTTCTAGTTCTTCTTCATTTTTGGGGATCTCCATTCTTGCAGAACGTTAATCTTTCTGATCGTCTATTATGGTACTGGATTATATATGCGAGAGGTATTTGCCGCTTGTGCTACGGACTCGTATCTAGATTTACAATTTTTATTTTGAAACATACTTAAGTGCATTCAAACATTTGCAGAAATGTCTTACATATTTATGCATATAGTAACAAGTAGATGCAGAGGACGAGATGTTTTTGAAAGCCTTTGGGGCACTTAGTTTCTTTCAAACTAAGTATTTGCGCTTAAACCAGCTTTGATTCACGTCTGTCGTATATATTCCGATCGGCACCAATGGCAGCGATTTTACAGCTCTTAAATCTAGTGAAGCCAACTGGGGGTGTGTTCAATGTGCATGCTATAGCTGCTTCAAAAGCATAGCATAGCAAAACTTTAGCAAGTGTCAAAATTTGCAGTAGCTGGGTGAAGCAGCTATGGATATTGAACAGCCAAGAGCTGCTACGAAGGTCAGCCTTTACACAGGACCACTCAATAATATTTTTTTTGTTAAACTTTTTTTTACGTTTTAAGCTTTGTATTTATGTGAATCAGCTCAATATGTACTTGTATTGCACTTTGGAAATCTTATGAAATTCAGGAGTTTTCAGCATACAGCTGCAGAAACTTTTAAAATTTTCTTAACATATTTAAAACGTTTCACTTATTCCCGGCTTTTGACGCCATATATGTGATAAAGAGCGAAAAAGAAATATTGAAAATTTGATGGTACACGAATCAGCGAACTCGGCCTTTTGCGCTTCATACTCGCCTTCTAAAAACTCAAGATGAGCTGCGCTGTGTAAAAGCCAACTTAAAACTCGAGTTGAGTTTAAGTGTTTAATAGCCCGTATTTAGTTTAAGATAGCACTATTTCCAAATTTACTGCTCACCTCCTTTGTCACCAAAGCTACTTTCTTGCTACCCTCCAGACTGCGAGCAGCAAATAGCTGCTGCCATAGCAGCTATTCCGGAATCTTGGAAAGCCCGACTGTCAAATAGCAAGCATCAGATAGAAACTATTTCATGACATTGGACAGCGAGAGCAGCGTAAATAGCAGCTAATCACTGCTATAGCAAGAATATTGAACACACCCCGGGTAGAATAGCGACTGCAGGCGGATGACCAATAATTTGCAAATGCTTTGCTTTGAGGTGAGCCAGATATAAGTAGGTACCTAGGTCCAGTGAGGGGTAAAGAGTGCGGTGAGGCTGATCACTACACACTCTCATACATACTCGTATTGACTCTGACTGAAATCCCCTCCAACTTTAACCTCTAAAAACATGACACTAAACAAAATTAATTGTAGCTGTCACAATAAACTCTTTTACATTTTTTAAAGTGTGCTTATAAAGAATCGAAATTGAAACTTAAACTGAAAACAAAAACCTAAACTCAAACATCAAGAATCAGACACCAGTTCGAATTTCTGAGGTGAGTTCAGATTTACTGTTTACTAAACAAGTTCTAAAAAAAAGTTAATAAGACTAGGAGAAGAAAGCAAAATTTTGGCTTTATCTCTTATAGAATAACTTTTTGAATACTTTGGCAGGTAAAACCAGCAACAAAAAAACAATATTTTTAAAATGTGCAACTTCTGTTCGTAAATAAGATGAATAACCTCATCAAATATTTATTTATCAATTTAGTTTGAAATTTAATGTGATAAGCACGCTGTGCTATTTTAATAAAATATATTCTAATATAGCGAAACTACGCTGTGCCGGCAAAGATTAGACGCAATGTAAGTTTCTTTTGATTTGGTTTCTTGTTTGTAGTTTTATAAAGTTTTAAAAACATATAACATACTAAGTAAATAATTACATATGCATAATGTAGCGCGTTTCGTTTTCATAGAGATTTTTTTCTTTTATTTAAGGCATGAAGACATATTTACAATGTATAGAAAGATTATAGTTAGGATATTCACTTTATAAAAATAAGAAGATATTAAATTTTTTCAGGCCAAATATTCAAAAATTTTATGTTTTTTTCACATTATTTATTCTTATACAGCTATGATCGAAACTTATCAGTAACTCTTTCACTTCAATCAATTCGAAAATCCTCTTTGGAATCTAGGCCTTTGTGAACCAACTTATGATTTTGGGTTTGACGTCAATCCTGACGTAAATTGTCCCGCTGGAAAGCCTACTTGTCTGCAAAAAAAGCTCCCGAAATTGGGGTCAGTATTTTTTTTTTTTTATAAAATTGCAGCCGTAGTCATACTAACCAAAAACTTGGAGAATCCAAGTAACTAAACACCTAAATTTCTTGGGCACATTTCATGTTCTTGTCATCACAAGCTGTCATGCTGAAAGTGATTGTAAAACAGTCCATCGTGGAAGATTCAATGGCCAGCGTGCTTTCGAATTTGCTGCATCTCCTGTAATAACAGGGTTTGGAAAGACGAATGCAACATCAGCTGGAAGTCCTGCGGAAAAGATGGTTGCTTTCAGTTTTTCAAGCTGGAGAAGTAGTACTGACCACTGTAAACCTCTGGAGATTGTCAATCGCAGGCAACAAAAGAAGCTGCAAAAGTGTCAAAGCTGCTACCGAAGGTGGACTGCGAAATCACTGCAGCAAAAAATGTAAGGGTTTCCCAAGAAGCTGGATGATGGTAGGGCATTAATCCCGAGATTGAAATGGAGGTCCCGAAAATTCAGGGTTAGAATTTTCGGGATCCCGAGATAGTCCCGAGATTTCGGGATTTTATAAAAAAAACTATATTAAGAGAATTTAAACAGATATATTGGCTTATTCGTACTCAATTAAAACTTTATTTTAATTATATATACATAAAACCGGAAGCTAGGTTCATTATAATGTTAAATTTATGCATCTATGTACATGGGTAATAGCAAGTATGACGTTAATCTATAATTGCATCGAAATTAATCTTATGATCTAATTTCTTCTTATCTTCTTGTCCAATAAAGCTCTTTATTTGGTCGTGATAGTTAATTATAAAATTAGTGAAAAACTAATTGAAATTTAATCAGCATAACGGATGTTACGATAATATAATAAAAATACTTTATTCTTTTTAGTTGTTTACATATCAATTACAAAATAATATTGCTTTTCAATGAAACAAGTGATAAGTAATAATATCGATTCGTTCAAACTGCTGATTCGTTTTGAAAGTATGCTCTTAATAAACATAATTCGTCAAGTGTTTCAAAATTTAAACTAGATCTGATTTTGCTGCACATATATCCAGATGCTGAAAAAGATTTTTCGGCTACACTTTTTGGTGGCATATTAAGCATGTAATCATACGCCAGTTGTAATAATGAGCCCTTCCGCCTCCGATTTCATACGAGCCCTTCCGCCTCCGATTTCATAATATATCTTTTAGTATTAAGTTCTGCTTTCTAATTCCCAAAATGGGTTGAATTTTATCAATCCCGAAATCTCGGGAACCCCGATAAAAAATTCTGGATCCCGAAAATGTCCAAAATGTGTCGGGATCCCGAGATCCTGAAATCTCGGGATCGCATCCCTAGATTCTGGACAGAGAAACTTCAGAGTCCACCGAATAAAATGCAAGAGAATATTTGGCTGGAAATGCAACGCTACACTTCGGGACAGAAATGACAAAATAAAAATTTATGTTGCAAAAAAAACCAGATTCAATATACTGTATATTGCTAAAAGTAGACAGTGCAGTTTAAAAGCTTTTATTTTTTTATAACTGTAAAAAGCTAATCATATCCTTAGTCGCAACGAAAATTTTTTTTATTGCATTTCTTACATAGAACTTTCAATAAAACGAGACTGGTAGCCCCCATAGCTTCCTCTGTGAAAGCTGTAAATTGCTTTCATCTCCAAAAGTTTATGGAGGGTCTCAGCTGACTTGCATAGATGCTTCAAATGCAAATCGTTTTCCCGACCAGTAACAGAGCATCATTCTTTGTTAGGTTTTACAATTTTTTGCCCAATGGTTATTTTATTCATAAATACTCAAATATGTATAAGAGCAAAAAAGAGTGCTCTGCAACTAATTCTATTCTTCCCGCTACACGTCGTAAAAATCGATGATTTTCAATTTTTCGAAGCCCAATTTATTTGCACGCTTTCTTTGGTTTTGATTTGAATCAAAACCATATGCTCGTCATTATTTACATACACTGTGTACAATTACATATCCACATTCGTTAAAATATTTGAATAATGAAGTGATTTGCAAGAAAACTAATTTCATTATAGCAATTATATTGGCACCCATTCATTTCGAAAGAAAGATAACAAAAAAAAAAAAAAAAACAACAAAATCGCTTTTGAAGTGATGCGCCGTGACTTGGTTTATTTTGTTTCGTTAACAATACAATATCAATCATTCATTTTTGCCTTATTAACAGGTAAACATTAAACTGATCCCTAGAGTCTTTTATTCGGTTTTATAGACTACACTATTCAATTGATTTTTTTATTCTGATTTCAAGTTTTACCGACGAGACTAGTATCTAGACGGAAACAATGATTAGGCAGGAACTCATAGAGCCACTCTTCAACTCATTTTGACGTGTATGGAAATATCTTCTAGTATGTAAAAGTCCCCAGTAACTACCAGAAAAAAAACTCGTGTGACGCGTGGCGGATTTCGGAGTGTTTCTATATTCAGAACGACATGCCAAAAGGTTCGTTAATACATTCTATAGCATTTCAAATGGTTTTATTGAAAGTACTAATATTCAGAGTATTCATATTTGGAAAACTTTAAATTTTTTCCGATGCTTTTAATGAGTTTGGATTAGGATAGTCCACTCAATGGACGCTCATTGACATTGCTTAGTATATGGCTTGAAAAGGTTTT
This sequence comes from Nemotelus nigrinus, assembly GCA_947369275.1. Lineage (NCBI taxonomy): Eukaryota > Metazoa > Arthropoda > Insecta > Diptera > Stratiomyidae > Nemotelus > Nemotelus nigrinus. The sequence goes on along the minus strand of OX376373.1, from coordinate 38,080,887 downwards.
GTCCACTTAGACTTATAGCCGGGTTTGAAGTAAAAATGGTCAATAATTTCTGGTTGCTTTTTATTTCCTATTAGCGAGAAGCATGACTTTGGTCAACAAACAGAGTTATGCTTTGCGATTATTTTAGAATATTTTGTCTTTTGTTCGAGTGAGCTAAGTTGATTAGAGCCTATCGTCTAATTGTTTAGATATGTTGCGAATTATTTACAGTTAGCATTTGATAGAAGGTAAAGTTAATTTTTGAATCATGATGCAAAATATTTCGTGTACTAACTTACACGCAAATGGCTTGAGTAGTTGATCTCTTCGATTTAGAGCTTGTCTTGATTGGACAATTTCGTGAGCTATTCACTCATATAAAATTTCAAATATGATCTACACTTTTCTTAAAAAAACTTATAATCGAAACAATTTCATTGCAAGTAGATTTAAATGAGTATTTTTCACCAAAAATGAATAAACAATAACAAACAAAATCACGGACTAATTCAATGGAAAATCTATAAACTATACACTTTTGTGTTTAAAGTAAATAAACATTTCAAGGAATTACGAACACAATATACAAGCATGTCAATGATTTTTACATCAGTCACATCATTTTTACATTTTCAGGCCTTCCTACTCCCATTCATCGTTTGATAATGAAAATAGCGAATAGAGTGATTTATTTTTCCCGACGACAAGGAAAGTCTGTACGTCATCTTTATAGTCCAAATGTAATTATTCATTAAATTTTATTAGTTACTATCCTCTAATTAACCAAACATTGTTATATGACCTTACGAATCGTACAATCTTCCACATATGTACGAGCATATTGTACTACATGTAGAGATGGGCAAAATAGCTCTTAGCTCACCACTCACGACTCTTTTTTACAGTGTTGCGCCGTACTCTCAGTATACTTTTGGCTGCACATTTCACTAAGTTTAGTCAAACGAGAGCTTTCGTTCGCAGACTATGCTTTGCTTTTTTCAGGCGCTGCACTGTAAAAGTGAGTGGTGAGTGGTGAGCTATGAGCGCTTTTGCCCATCTCTAACTACATGCTACACCTACTAGACAACCGGAACGAAGATAGTTACGCAAGTGCTCGATACTCAGCATATATCGTTATGACGAAGCACAATTAAATCTTCATTTTCTCGACTTCACTGTGTTGTGAGCAAAAGATCTTCAATGTAGTCCATAACATTGAGCGATTATAACTAACCATAAAAAAGTACTTTGATATTCATTAAAGTGTATCTTTTGATCATGTAGTCTAATTAACTAGATGAATTTGATGAGCAAGTTCGCAATTTAAGCGTAGCCACTCGCACTTTTCATTGACTGAAAGTGGCGAATTAAAACTCACTGAAATGGATGAGTATGCGATCTTCTGTTTTTTTTTAATAACAATTACATAAGAATTTGGTCTGTTGATTCGGGTGCTGAGATTTTTTCGATGTATCCAGTTCTGATACTTGAATCACTCTCAGTATGTTATTTTTTGCAAATATAAATTGATTTAAGTGGAGTCTGTTCGAGTAGATATATTACGTTAGAGAAGAAGCGAAGAAACTTTAAATACCAGTGATCAATCTCTCCAGCATGATATGTTCGGTAGACCGACTTTAAAAGCGATATTAAATTTTTTTATAACGAGTTTGTTTAATTCGGTTGCAAAGAGCCAATTATAGGTTATGCTAAAAGCATCTGAAACACCCATGGTTAAATCCATAAAAAAAATGATATTGTTTTGAATGCTCTCTCAGAACTATTACAATGACCCTCAAATTGATTTTTGTAAGATTACAAAACCTTTTATTTTCTAAGATATTTTTTAACAGAATATTTTAAACCAACAAAAGAAAGTAAATCCATGGTTAGAGGTTAATTCATGATGCATCATATTCAACGGTGCTTAACGTTTTCTTCTTACCATACCTATAAGCTATCAAAATGTAATACGGTCGAAAACTTGTACACCATGCTGCTAATCAAGAGGATGACGAATCTAAAAGTATTTTCAATAAATTAATCGAATCTAAAAGTGCCATTAGAGGTTTAAAATTAATAGATATTTTGGAAGTTACATTTTAATGAACTTAAAGTAAGGTAGAAAGTAAAGTAAAGCTATTTTACAACCTTTGTTTGGCCTGGGGTTAAAGCTGGCAAAAATTTTATTCAGAGCTAATGTATGTAAGTGTGGAATAATAATCAACGGTTTTCTTTGATTGAATCAATCTGATTCTATTTCTCTAGCTTTCAAAGCAAAATATTTTTTCATAAAGGCTACTAATTTGTGAACACGGTTCATTTCTTGTCTATAAATTAGTATAGGCAACGTCTCTAACGCTTATCAAAGCAGAGAATATTTGCTACGGGAAACTGGATCGACCCTCCGACTTGAGCCTCCGAGAGCAGAATCAAATGGAATTGTTTTTGTGAGATTAGTGGTTTCAAAAGTATGCCCAGATTCTCATGAGATATTATAGTGCATACCTGACTGATGTAAGTGCATAGTGCATACCTGACTCATAGTGCATACCTGACTGATGTAAGTGATCATTAATTTTTATTTACATCATTTGTGATAAATTTTAACATCCTCGACTTGTATATAATGATATCATTTACTCATAAAGGTTATTGATTCGTGAACACGGTTCAATTTATACTATATTCAATAATAAGTATTAGATTTATACTATTAATATGAAGCATTGGACCACCTAGCTTTTTAGGATGGAAATAATCCACAGCTAGATCATCTGGCCTGGATTTTCACTTGCTTTAGAGAAGCAAACTCTTTCAGCACTAGCGATAGTTGCAGGGATTGTCACACACAAATTTAAAAAAAAAATTAAGTTAGATTTGGTTTTTTGAAGAAAGTCGAATAGTTGCAGAGGCTGCAAAGTCGTTTTGTCGTAGAAAGAGATTTGTGTTCGTTATTTTATCCACAAGGTCATTTAAAAATGGTATCCTCCGACAAAGAGCGTTATATCCAAGGAGCAAATAAACCACAAAAACACGTCTCCTTTAAATAATGCATGCGCTGCTACATTTTTCTCGTTTTCATTTTGAATTTCGTCTGACATTTTCCGGATCCTTTTATTTTCCTCCTGAAAAGATTCTGGCAATCCACTCATCTATGCGACGACTGTCGCTTCATTCCACGGTTTCTCCTAGTATTTTTGGCGGTATCAATGATTTTTAATTTGTTTCAACAAAATCGATTGAATGAATGTACTTAGTTTTTAAATTAATTATTCAATAATTAAATAAATACCTTATTTCCTATATAGCACTAAAGAATGTAAGGGTGATTCGGTAAACAACAGTGAAAGTGAATGTCAAAGAACTGTCAATACTGATAGTAAGGTTTAAACCATGTTTAATTTAATAACACTGATAGTAAGGTTTAAACCCTAGTGAAAAAAATAGTCTGAAAAATGTCCTATATATGCACGAAATGTCACATTCTTGCTGTCAATAGCCGCTTTACTTTTTCCGTGAAATTAAGTTCTATTAAGTTCCGAGCGAAGTTAAATTCTGACAAGTTCCTTGAGAAAAGTGCAGACTGCTGATTACTGCCAGATAAAATGTCAGAGATTTTGTTTGAATTTGAAAATCGAGCTGTGCAAATCTTTTCAATAACAAAATCGATCGAAAATTGAAATTCTTGACATTTTATTCGTCAGAAATGAGCAACGTATCTGCTTTTCTCTATTGTCAAAATGTTCGCTCGAAAGAATGACCAGATAATGTTGATTTCCTCTTGTTGCTGCAGCTCTCTGTGTTGCAGCAGTTCTGTGAAGTGATGTTGTTTAAAACCAAATTGCTCCGCTGGCATAGAATTATTTAAAATAACTTTCTCTTGTAGACGAGAGAAGAATACGTGTTCCTTGAGTTTAGCAATAGAGGAAAGGTTTAGACGCCAATTTTGGGGGGTAAGTTAAGTCTTTCTCGGGGTTTGGGATGACTATGACTGTGGCCAGTTTCCAACAATTTGGATACCTTTTGAGGCAAAAAATATCATTGATGATGTCTGAAACTGTCTGAAGGATGTTTTCGGGCAGGCGGTATAGGCATAGGTTGATAATATTATCTGGACCTGGGGATTTTTTTTTTTTGAGACTGTGGATCTAGCTTTTACCTTTTCAATATTGCAATAGAAGTTCGTGGAATTACGTCTCCTTTTGGAGCTGTGGTTTGTAATAACTGTGCCACGGTCTGCTCAGTATGTTTATACTTAAGGCGAGAGGACGAGTGGATGGGTGGCATGATTGGTTTATTCTTAATTTTAAAATATTTAGAAATTTCCCAGAGCGTACCTATATCAGCATCAAGACTACACATGAACTCTTCGTTCTTGAATTTTCTAATCTGGCCTCGAATGACATTGGTTAATTGGTGCTTCAGTCTGGGATAGCCAGTTTTGTTTTTGAATTTGATTCCTCCTGCTTATGATCATTTTGATAGAGTTTGAAAGCTCTTAGGGTTTTGCTCATAACCGAAATTTTGGTCGTGGAGCTAGCTTTGGTCTGAGGGAATTTATTGGTGTGGAGCTAAATGGTTTCCTCTAAATCTCTTGCCGTTTCTGACACTTGGATACATTCATTGGACAGAGAAGCTCGGAAGGCTTGCCAGTCTGTAGACCCCACTTGATAGGGAAGTCGATGAAAATATCCTCAATTTGAAAAGGCACGGGCTTGTGATCCGAGGGGAGCTGATTTAATACATATGCAAGCACACTCTGATTGATTGTGTATTTTTGGATAAGCCAATATCTGACATGATTGTAGATAAAAATTGCTGCTTTTAAAGTTCTATGCCTGTGGAAATTACATTTACATACACAAAATTATTACGATCGAGAAGTTACATAGTAAGTTTCCTCCACACAACGGAATTTCACCTTCCATATCGATTCGTGATCACTACACGGTGAAAAATATTCGGATAAAATTGATCTTCACAATGGTGTACTATTATATATCCTAATATTCGTATAGATTATATATGTTGACGTTGGATAAAATTGTTTTGTTCTATTTTGGAATAACTTTTGTACGAGTTTCGTATAAACGGGTGGTTTATACCAAGATCGGATAGTATTTATCATAAATTCATATTATAAATTCATATAAAGTTCGTGGTATCGCGAAACGAATTATTTAGAATTACTTTTGCGTCGCAAGTCGTAAAATTCGTATTTCGAGTTTGTAAGTGAACAGCATTGGACGCAAAAATCTACTCGGGAGTGTTTTCGTGAAACGGATTGCTTAGAATTACTTTTGCGTCGCAAGTCGTGCAATTAGCATTTCGAGTTTGTATGTGAAGTTAATAGAACGCAAAAAGTAGTTAGTAGTTAGGAGTGTTTATTAAAGTTATTTGAGAAAATTATTTGGTAGCCATAAGGAACAACTTTAATCACTAAATGAAAATTGTAAAACTTTGATTTTGGTGAATAAAGTATATATGAATAAAATCTATCGTGTTTTATTCTTCAAATAATAAAACAAATAATCGTTATCCATCTCACAGTACCTAGTTGAATTTAATGCTCGAAGGTTTTACTTGGTGTACTATGTCAAGTGTTTTCACAACACCTACTTTTATCTTTGAATGCATAAATATTCAATTGCTTTTTTTTTTTCATCATAATGGATAATTGTTCCCAATATATATATATATATATATATATATATATATATATATATATATATATATATATATATATATATATATATATATATATATATATATATATATATATATATATATTATATATTCATAATAAAGAGGAGGGAAAAAACCAGAACAAGATTTTGGGTTAAATGATTTTGGGTTTTTGAAAATGGGATAAATTTATCGTGTGACCTCGAAATTAGAATAATATATTTCTTATTCTAAATGGTGTACATTTAATAAGAATGTGGTGTATTCATTTATATGCGATTCGGATACCGTTTATAAGAGCGTCTTATTCAATTTATATGAATAATTGGTATTGATTTTATCTTATCAGATAAAATTTATCTTATCAGATTAAATTGTTTGATCTTAAACAAACTTATTGGATTGATACTAACTTTCGTTTGGACCTATATGCATTCCAAAATTTTTCAAATTCATCCGAAAATTTCTAACCGTGTAATAAGAATGAAATAGCCATGAAAAATTGCAATTATTGGCTGCTTTTTAAATATTTTTTGACGAAGTACAACTTACAAACATACTTTGAATAAGCATTTTTTGCAAACAAATTTATGTTAGTTAAAATAGAAATATACATGAACGAAAAGAGCTTGTATTACAGATTGCCGTTACAGAAGTTAGTTATTATTTGCATTGAAATTGAATCAATGTCAATACAGTCATAAATTTAATTGAAAAATGAATAGAATTATAAAATTAGATACAATAGATTTGTGACAACTGTATTTCCAAGCAAAATCAATTTTATATGCTTTCATGTTTTTGACCAGCAACAATAATAGTTCGATGCACGCCAAATTTGCGGTTTCTAACTAAATGAATCTACGACTAGAGCAGTTAACAATGTTTGCTAATTTTAATTCATCAACACGGATGTTTACAATCAATCCTATTTGTGTGGTTCTGTCTGTTTAGTCGGCCGGGTGCTAGTTGTTCAATCAAAAAGTTTTTTTCTAGGCCAAACAGCTCGGCGGGCTTTGAATTGTATCTTCGAGCGCACTTCGCACATATGATGACCAGATACTAGATACATACCTGCATATATACTACCGTTTGTTGAAAAACCATTCATATCCGATTGCCATTAAAATACTTGGATAAGTGCTTATTATTTGTCGTTACACCGCGACGACCAGTTCAATTTTCACAAAGCAATTGATTTAAATTGAAAGTATCGTGAGTATGAGAGGCGACCGGCCGGCCATATCACAAAGCTTCGTGTATTGATTGAATGTGCCCGATGATAATAGTAGATTGAACTGAAACGATACTGTCGTCAAGTTTGTGACTATATCTGTCGTGAGGCATAACGGTCATCGAATCTTCATTGACCTTTCTATGCCGTTTTTTTTTAAAATTTATATTTAAGGTAATGAGTTCCACTACGTAAAGAGCGTCTTCTAGTGAGGTCGCTTAGCCGGCTATAATTTCATTCTTAAGCATAATTTTATTGTGTGCGCATGGAGATCATATTTGTTTACAATATCACTTGAGGTCGTTGATTGATCTACGATTTTAATTGATCGAGTATGCTAATACTGAAATAAATCCACAACGTGCCTCGTTCGCAAGACGTTTGTTCGGAGTAGTTCATGTGCATTTGGAGATTTGAATCATGCACACTCGCTCTTCGTAGGTGTTAAAGAACTAGATATGATTTGAATTTGTTCATACATATCTCAGTGCTTTCTAGTATCTGTCAAATTGTGTTGCGAGAAATAAACATTTGAGAAGTTAATTTAAGTTTGACTCAAAACATACTGTATTTAATTTCCAATTATTTCACCTTTACTAGAATGTTAATTACCCTATACTTTTACAATCAGCGCTCATATAAATATGTAATTATGAATTTTTATCCTTCATCGACCATCTGTAATAAATGTCCGATAGCTAGATTTGCAACTCAATCTGTCCCATTTGCATTGTTAATGAGATCTATTTTGTCTTTTTAAATCAAGTTATAATTTCAAGTATGTTCTATGTTCATAGTATATTTGCTTGCAACTACCTTGATACTGCTTCAATAGTGTAAACATGATAATTCGAAATTCGAAATTGTTAGCTCTTTTTGAAATAATTTTTCATAGAATGTCCGCACAGAGTTGGTGTCAATAGAAATGTTTAAGCGATGTGCTCTTGCCTGAAATTTTTGTTGGATTTGTTGTTGGTCCACCATGAATATTTCTATTTCATTTCATTTATCATTGTTCTATTGGTTTTGGGTGGATTTTTTTTGTTATGTCTTATGACAGCGCATTTTTTTGTCTCATTGCACAGTGATGGTGTCATGTTCAGGAGAAGTGTTTTACTTGGAAAACACTTTGAGCTGAACATGTACCACAAACTGAATAACTTTTTGAGGGTTATGTAACTGTGTCCTATTTTTGTTACTGAGTTTGTTTATTTCTATCTTAATAAAAATATACCCCGGAGATCACCCGTGAGGAAAGTATAAATAGACAATTCAATCAAATATTTATGTTTGCATTTTCCTTTATTCGACCGGACGTCAAAGTATGTAACATTTTGATTATTTCATTCAAAGGACTTGAAAGCCACACTTTTAGTTTCTAAAATACTGGTTTTAAACCCAATCACATGCGCTACGAGATGTGACACTTAATTAATGAAGCGCTGGTATTATGCCCAGTCACCAGCTTTTAAGACAAGCCAAGACGAACAGCTCGATTGCTACCACGAGGTGGCACCTGAGCGGGTAGAGCTACTGACCGTTATGTGATTTTGTGTGGGAGCCCCATGGTAACTTTATTGTATAGAATTTTACCATATTGCCCGCATATTAAATCTCACCATAGGCACCAATTTTCAACACAATGTACATAACAGTTAGGAAAATAGATAGCAACAACCGAATCGGGTATTTAAGATCTGGTCCATAAAACTCTAACTTGATTTTTATCTTCGGGCTGCTCGATATAAGGATTCGCAGTCATTTTCGAAGAAGTAGAGTAAAATAATTTGCTCAGCTTCAAATAAAGACCAAAGCAATAGAGGAAAACAGCCAATAGAAGTTATATCAACTAGAGGTTTACCGAGAACATCAATCAACAGACATCCGTAAGAAGCAAAAAAAGTATGACTTTTGCCATTGAATCAGACTAAATTAATTACTCCAGAAAAAATGCTAAAGTAGATACTGAAGAAACAGAGCAGTTTTAAAAATATTATTAATAGAGATGAGGCGTATATACTGGAACAGGTATTTTTTCGGAACAGCCAGTACCTAGTACGAAATTCAAAATCACATATTATGTACGAGTATTTTTGCGAACTATACATGTAGTCAAGAATTTACCCAATAATTCTTCTCCATTGATTCATTTCAGTCAAACAACGACGTAATAATATCCTCATATTAATATGGCGTTGTATTTCATACTAGCTAGCACTTTCATACTCGTATTTCATACTCACAAGTATTTCGTACCTAGTATTTCGTACCTAGTGTTTTCGTACCTAGCATTTTTGTACTAGCTATTATTTTCATGCTTAATATTTTGTACCTAGTATTTTCGTACTAGCTAGTATTTTTGTACCTAGTATTTCGTACCTAATATTTTCGTACCCAGTATTTCGTAGTAAATACTTTCGTACCTAGTATTTCGTACTGGCTAGTATTTTCATTTCTAGTATTTCGTACCTAGTATTTTCGTACTAGCTAGTATTTTCGTACCTAGTATTTCGTACCTAGTATTTTCGTACCTAGTGGTTCATACCTAGTATTTCGTACCTAGTATTTTCGTACCTAGTATATTCTCGTACTAGCTAGTATTTTTTTGCTTAGACTGATTTGCTTTGAGTAATTAATTTAGGTGTTTTGGGAATAATGGAAAAATGGGAAACTTTTGATTTTTGGATTGATGCTATTACCGACTATTTTTGATTGACCGTGAAAAGACTGGTCGTAGATCGACCGACGAAAAGTCATATAGTTGGCAACAGGCTTAGTTGGTCATTTCTTGGTAAATTTTGCGACTTTGGCAATTTAAACGAAGTTTTGTGCATATAACGAAATAGAAATCAAATTAAATTGGTTGAATTTGATTGTTTTCCCTTAGATGGCTTCTATACTGTGGAGAAACTTGCCAAGGAGCTCAAATCAGTAACCGACTAATGACTCGGTATCCTTTGATGGTATATCATACCATTCCATTACACCATTGCAAATCGTATGTATTGTAAGTATATATGTATGTCAATACTTCAAAAAATACTAACTGGTACGATTGGAATATGTATTTTTTTGTACTCGTGCTAGGAATGCCTAGTATGTGAAAATCCTAGAACTCTAATTGTTCATGAAAGATTCATTGTAGCAAAACTATAATTTTTCATAACCTTATTCTTTAATAAACATTCGGATTTGATAAAAATGTGTCAGAGAATGTATAAAAATATATTTGAGTGTTGAGTCGAATATTGCAGACATTTTTAGTTTAGTTTGTTGCTTAGAATATAACTTAAAAATATTTTTTCTGCACGTGAAATATTTTTCAAAGCGTGTTTTTGGTGATGCAGGGTTCAGTGGTCTTACTTTTGGATGCAAGATGTTGAAAAAAAAACAAGATATGATTTTCCAGGATTTATTTAAAGCTGCAAGATATTATCACCTGCGATTTTAATATTCAGCTCATCTTTCCCGATTTCCCTAATCAAGTATAAGAATCGTTATATATAAGCACTTAGCACGTAATGAAGTGTCTGTTCATAGGTAAGTTTGATCAAAAATAATTGAGCGGCAAATGTAACGTAGCTATGATTATTTTTTTTTTCTTGTCAATTTTCCAGTCAATTTTCTAATTCCTTGTCGATTTTCTGATCACATGATTTGCTTTTATGCAATGGGGCAGCAATAAAGCCAGAGGAAGTGAACTGTAGATTATTGTGATCAACCAGATTTTCGAAAAAAGTTCGAGGGCAGACGCAAAGAAAAGATATTCACGGCATAAAAGTGGAAAAAGGTCATTGGTAGAAAGTAAGAACAAGACCGAAGCTAAAAATGGAATCCTTGACTAGGTTTACAGAGCAGAAAATTAATAATTTATCCACAAAAAATAAAACACGCTGAAACATATGGCCACGTTGTCAAATGCGCTTCAGAGTTGAGTCGCAAAATTATGAATATTATCTGTAAGCCAAGAAAACAAAAATATATTCAAGGAACTATTTAAAGTGGGATTTGATAGTTTTTAGGTATTGCAATCGTCTAAGGAAAAATCAATTGATCTGTACCTTATGTCTGTTAGTTACTAATACGAAACGACAAAGACACAAGTATTCTGATATTCACTATAAGTTTGCGATTACGAGTAAAATCCCCGATTTCATCAAGTGAAGAATCTTAATAATTATTGCTTTGTAATGTAGAAAAAGTATTGTGCACACAATAATAGAGCTCTTGATGAGCAATTTAAAATTCAGTGATTTCCCATAATTATGGAAACATATAGTAAATTCTCTATGTGAAGTTAGTAAGATAAATGTTGTAAGTGAAATAGCTCTTGATCACAATGATAATTCCAACAATATTTCCGCTATTTCCCATAGCAAATAGTTTCCTAAAGGTAACTTAGTCATGAGTGCAGATAGCATGCGTAAATAGTATACCATAGAAATGGTCATTGGGATTCAAAATGCCTGATCGCATACGTCAACAAATGCCCCGATAATGTGTTTTGAGACTTTCTTCGGCAATCATTGCAGAGTTAAAGTCAATATTTTTCAAGTCGGCTGCTGATTCTTTGAAATGAAATCATTGGAGTCATTTAAAATGAGTCCGGGAGCATTAAATTTACAAAATATGCCTAGTGTTTCTTCAAGCTAGAGAAATATATTATAAACCTTTTTAAGTTTTGAGTGTTACAAGTAATATTTAAGGATCTTCAAATACTTCTTTGAAGCATATTTAATATTGTATAGTGCTATTATTATATAGCAGCACTTAAAGTGTGTTACCCAAAAACAAAGGCTAAATAGTAAGTTTTGAAAATTCGTCTTTGTCCATTGATTTTCGAAATTTAGCAGGTGTCAATCAATCTGTGAGTTTCTTCCGAAAAATAATAAAGCTGGTTTTTAAGAGGTTTCAGCTGAAGGAGCCGAAGAAGTTTCTGTTTGTTCCGGTAGTGAAAGCGAACCATAACAATCTGGTGTAGAAGATGAGGTTTGCCAGCAGGATACTAGTTTCGCCATCACCATAATTGAGCCCCTACGAAACATCAAAGCTTCGATTAACCAAGAGAACATACATTAAGACAAAAATTAAATTACTTCGAAGTTCTTATAGAACAAGCATATCTTACAAACGTGAAGTGCCTAACTTCTAGTTCTGATCATTTTAAATCTTTAAGCTGAGCCTGTTTTGCTCGTAAAATTATAAGATTTATTAAAGGGAATCTCCTGAGGTCTTTCATTATAATCATAAAAAAAGAGTAGAATAAATATATCTTGGCTGTACTAACATCTCAAGTAATGTACTACTTTAAAATTTAACTTCTTTGCTAAATGGGGCTAGTTTTTTTTTGTGATACCGATTCCTAGCTTTCTTTCTGTGTCTCCAAAGTAACCATTATCAGAAAAAATAAAACTTTCTAATCATCAAACAGTTTTTTATTGTTATAATGCATTGGAAAATTGTAGCTTTTGCTTCTTTATAACAAAAGTAAAATATATTTGTTCAAGTACATTTTTCCTAAAACAGACGCACGCTTGTACTATTTTTTCATTCACTTAAACATTTTGATTCACATAGTTAAAGATTTGTTGTCGTTTACTGTTATATCTAGTACAATTCTAATAAGTATTATGTATGCAGTCCTGTACATAAAGTAATTTCTCAGTTATTTTATTAGCTTTCCATACATTTTTTTACTTTGCTTGTTGGAATCAAACGCCTATGCATAGTTCTTGAAGCTGTCAACGATGTGGACAATATTACTTTTATTGGGCCAAGAAACCCATTTTTATATGTAGTCATTAAAATAATCATCCAAGCACTCACAAGTTTTGATTTTTCGGGAACTCTAAAACCGATTACATCGATATATATTCGTCTTGCAGCAGGTAGTATTTTTGCTACGCGGGCTAGAAGATTTTATATTGGAATTTCAAATGATAGTTTGTTGACTTCGACAATTTCAGCATTTTGAATTTTGACTGGATGTGAGCTTAAATTTACAGACTATTCTAACCTAGTCTATTTGAAAAAATCAGTTCTTTGAAGATTATAAGATTTAAAATTATATAATTTTGTGAAGGCACACAAGAATACGATTTAAGAGATTTGAGTAAATAGGCGACTTAAAAAACCTATCCAGCCGCTTTTTAGATTTAGGTGTTATCTTTGAATTTATAATTAATATAAATATGATTTGATACATCCCTTGCAGGTTAATTTATTTCGTCCTGCAACATTTTACGTAGGAAAGTGATAATCATTGAAGACTTGCAGTACTCGTATACATAGAAGCCAACCGAAGACGCTTTCTTAGAAGGACGTAAACTTCATAAACTTCTGAGAAACATGGGTTGCCTTAATGCATCTGTCTTGAAAAATAGTCATGAATATATTAAAACTCAAGATCTATTCTAGCCTTCGCTTTCGAATATAGTAGTTGAGTAGACATCATTGAACAAATATATTTTATTATTTATTTACATCGGAGAGGAATAATCACAAATTATATTCAAATGTTTAGTTTTCATTACCATGCATATCTTCGAATTGTCTTTTGCTCTAGAGCGAAGTGATATTTATGGAAAAGGTTTAAAAACTTGGGGAAATGTGCAGTTTAGCACCGAAATTTGACTATTCTTTATTTAGCTCGGTATTTGGTTTCTACCAGACATGACTTGTCTTGAGAGCCAAAAAAGTAAAAACTCGGATTTTCCGGTAAAAATGACTGCGTCTCACAAGTCAGAGCTATTATACTACCCTACTAAGCATAAACTTTATATCTGCATTTTCCTCATTTTTGAGTTAACACCGGATTCGAAAACTAAATACTCTAATACATTATTCTACAAAATTTGAAACACCTATCTTTTGTGGTAGTATGTTAAAATCAATATTGAAAAATGCACTCTCCATATATCTCCAGTACAAATCAAAACACAAATCATTGAATATCTCGAAAGTACTTAAATGTAGATAGAACGTTTATGCTTATTAGTGTAGTATAGACATGTTCTTCCGCGAAGATTAGACGAGTTTCTTGATTTTTCTTAGTTAAGAATTTGATGGTGATGCCTTTTACCTAGGAGAGATTGATTTTCAGAGAGGTGTTCTTTACACATAGACTCACCGATGAGTCAGAAGAAGATGAACATACAGGTTTAACACATTATTTTTATAGCTGCAATTGTCCCAATTTTTTGGCAGCATCACCCAGTTCTTTTTTGTTGTGTCATAAAACGATCCTTCAAAAAAATTGCAAGATTTTTCAACCTTTAACATAAATTAATACCACTATGACATATAAAGTAATACTGCTATGTATAAAGTAATGTATTATATACTAAGTATTAACAAATAAAAGCAAGCTAAACGAGTTTACTTGCTGCAATTATTTTAGTCGTAGATACAAGCATAAACTGTAGAAAATATTCCACAACAATTGTGTATTCAACAATATTCTACTCAAATTATCGTCTGATTATACTTCACTTTCTTATTTAATATTTAATTTAAAATGTATTTTAGCGGTGTGCATACATTTACGCGTTTAATTCCGGCATTAAAATTCATTTTTAACCGCACTTATTGCATCACGAGATAGGTAGTTTAAGTTTGGTTTATTTTAAAATTGAAGATGATAGAAGTATGTGTTTAGTTATGAAAAACTTTCATTTTGATTTTGTTTTCGTCTTTTGATCGCTTCAGAAGATATTTAGTGCTTCCGCAAAGCTATTGTACATATACCAAGAAGTATTATTCACTTTTCCGATCATATTTGAATAGTGCTCACATAAAAAAATTTCAAGTTTTAAAATAATATGTCCGATATAAGGAAAAGTTATATATTTTCGAACAAATAACGGTATTATTATATTCTCATCAGCTTATAGCAATTTTTTTTAACAGCAAAACCCTGTTTTTTTTTAGATAGCATTAGTCCTGATAGTAATATTATTATAAGTACTTCAAGTTTTGCGAACGATTTTAATTTGGCTTGAAGTTACGTCAAAATTGAAATACAATTCAGAATTTTTCTTTTTCTTTGAAAACAATTTGCATTTTATTTATTTCCAGGGTCGAGATGATTTGAAATACTTTTTTGTACTGTTCAATATAAGCATGTGTAAATTTATTTTTAAATGAATCATAGCTTCTAGCTGCGAATAACGAAATTCACTTAAACTGGACAATTAGCACATTTTCAATTGTTCGTTAGTTTAGTACATTCATAAGTATGCATATATTCTCGTGATTTTACTAAGCTATTTACGTCAGAATAATGTGAGAAAAATGGTGTCGATTTTCACGGAACGATTAGCCATCAAAATGACGTAGGGAAATGCATTATCCATTGATTGTTAAGTGATTCGTGGGAAATATTGAATGAAAATCTGCCGCAAACAAATGATTTAATGCAAAGCTGGCACGTGATTTAAGTTGAATTGGCCATCAATTTCACAGGTTACATTAAAGTAAATTATTTATGTTTTGTTAAACATCCTAGCGTTCTTTCTACAAATGTGCTCAAAGAAGTGGTATTTTTACTTTTATACACATATTTCGCAATTTTTTTTTTTCAGATAAATCGCTTTAACAAACGTACAATTACTATCGACGTTCTGTCGTTTTTCTAACCAGAACTTCCGTAGCTAATTCTTCATTGAAGGAATACTTAGTTTATATGTAAGCATTAAAATATTGCTCTGATCAACTTTTAAGTTGCGCAATATTACAAACACTTTCAAATTATATGGATAAGGTTGTACCATAAGAATTTAATTACATCCATTCATTCTTCTGGAGTGGAATGTTCAAAAATATTTGAACTGTCTCTTATTTACCTGTGAGTAGGACCAATGCAAAAATAAAGCTTTGTCTTCTAATCGCACCAAACATTTTCACAAATGATTCGTTTACGCAAATCACTTCAGAACACTTAAATATCTGATTGGACACTTTGCAACCACTTCTGTTCTTATAGATTTACTGATTTTCAGCACAGCCGTAAAATCAACACTTCAAATTAAGCCACTACTAACTACACCGAACAATAGCAATTGTATCGAAATTCTTCTCTGCAATGCTATCCCAAATTAGGATTCAGCACCTATGATTGTATCACTTCCGTAAACGGCTTCCAAACTTTCTATCTGGAGACTTCAAACTCCAGTCGGGTTCGAAGCTAACACGACGAGTTACCAGTAATCACTGAGGGAACCGCCATTTGGTCAGTTCATTTTGTTCGCTAGATGCCTGCCGCCGACAAACTGCTTGGTACTAACCACAACTCGAGCAAACGTATCAATGTATCTAGTAGAATCATAGGCGCACTATTTTCGTTAGACTCAGTTAAGTTGATAACTAGATGCGTGCTAGCGAGAGTGTGTAGGGTCAGTTAATGGATTGACACTTTCGGGCACTAATCGCATTATTTTTCTTATCACTTTGTACAATAATTAGTCAGCCGTTAATCAGCATGGAGTGATGTCGACAGCTTCACTTCACTACACCTGAACGAGTATCTATCGCACCATACTGAACGCGCACGATACCTTCGGTGGCCATGTCTTTTGCGACCTGAGGAACTTAAATGGCAAAGGGCTGGAGACTTCCGCATGCAAGAGACGTCTATCAGAGTGATTTGCATCCATTGTTTGTCTTGCTTGAATTATGTGCATACCGGAATAGATGAGGATGTGAGATGCTGTTGACTCGGTTTTATCTGCTTCGTTATGGGCAATTTGACTCCAGCTAATCTGAGCCGAGAGACATTTTTTTCTTTCTTTTAACACTACACTCCGTCGACATAAGTAGCAGTAAGTGTGGCATTTGATTTTGTTTTGCAGGCAATTTTAAATGGAATATAATGGAAAGGGTAGTTACAGCTAGAACCTTGGGTATGGTTCCGAAACTTTTTATGTAGCATTAAGAAGTGTTACGTACAATTTGATGGACTACCTTCTCTCTCAGTGACTTCCACGAAAAAGGAAGCAGCTTATCCTGGATTTGACGTAAGTTATTTTGTGCGATACTATGTGCTGGCAAAAAAGTAATACAAAGCATAAGCCGCCTAGTTTTCAGACTAGGGGTGGAAGTGCAACTTTTCTGCATTGTTCTTAAAGAAATTATTACGTTCGCAAGCAATACTAATACAATAAATCTAGGAAATGCAACTGCTTCTACCTATCCACTGACTAAAGACCGAAGTTGGGAAGCAGAAGTCATCAACGATTGATTGCGTTTCACATTTTCGTCGAAACGTCGATAATTTGAGTTCAAGTAAAACAAGTTTGAGAATAAAAAGGAAAAGGTAAAACTTTTTATTGGGGGTATGGGACTAAGCTACGTTATTCAGCTTACTCATAAGCATTTTGTTTCCAGTCCAACTTTTTGTCACCGATACATAGAAGAAAAATATTTTGACGAAATTGAAAATAGGCTTATGAACGTTTCAACATAAGCATTACGCATTATAAAAAGAAACTAACCAAAATTAACAGAAAGGTTTTAGAATAATGAGCGAAAACGAGTTTTCTGGAGATTGTTTCGGAGACAGTTTAGCAGTTTACCACTAGATGTTTTGAATACCTAAGTTTTTTTCAGATGAGTACCAGATTACAATTGTATTATTTTTTATTGCCGCTTGTTTCACGTCTTCGACATTCTTTTATAACGAGCTTAAAAGAGAAATGTATGAATATCAAGTTATGTTTCAAATTAAGGAAAATAATTATGAAAACGGTTGAATGGTTTTCAACCGGCTAAGAGCTTAGCTTCGAACTAAAATCCGAACTAGCAGAAACAGCTGTACAGGAATTCTTCATTCAGATCAAGCGGGCGGCACAAAAGCTGGAGCCGGACATAGATGGAGCGAAAAACATAGTACATAGTGACTGATGAAACGCGTTACTAAAAAAATGTCACAGCCATTTTTCTGTGTAATTAATCGTTTTTTTTTTATTTTACAGATACAGATATGTCTTTAAATTTAACAGAAATGGGCGACTGTAATAAAACAATAATTTAGATTTTGCGCCGCTATCACGCATTGGAGTCTGTGATTTCCGTCATAAGAGAATTAAGGCGCACGTTGCGCGGCACCCCTAAACAATTTGGCCGAGCGTGGAACAATCATCTAGATCACTCAGCTCGAATGCAGGAAACTATTACTGCTGTAGTTGCTGCCATACAAGTCAATCCTAGATTTTCGGCAAGGAGCTTATCTGCTCAAATGGGTATCAGCAGACGGTTCTGCATAAAAATGTGCGTTTATTTCCTTATAAAATTCAACTCACAAGCATGCTGAAGACTTGCCGATTTACTTTGAATTTTGCCAGTAAATCATTCAAATGGTGGTAGAGAGCGAAAATAGCTTGAACTGTATTTTTAATCCTGATGAGACCCATTTCGATCTAAACGGCAACGTTAACAAACAAAATTGTCGAACATGAAGCGACTCTAATCCAAAGATACTCCATGGTACGGTACTCCATGGTTCATCAAGCCGCATTGTCGGGCTTTACTTCTTCAAACAATACGGTTTTAAATTTACGGTCAATGGAAATCCTTACTTAAAGATGCTGAAAGTGTTTTTCTATCCAGAACTAGGCCGAAAGAGAATCTCTTTCAACAAGATGGTGCAACTTCTCACATGTTCTGACAGAATTGCGTTGGAAATTTCCCAATGAAATAATTTTTGGAAACTCCACATTACGTTGGCCCCAAGGTCTCCTGACCTTTCTGACGTTACTTACTGAAGAAAGAATAGACTATGTGAATTCAACAAAAAGTTATTTGAGTTTCTTCATGTAAGAATATTGACCAGCCACCCAGTATTTGGTGGCGTCGTCTGCAGGAAGAACACTTAGAGCTGATAAAACCATCAGGGTAGTGGAGCATGAATTTCAAGTAGTACTATCCTTTCATTACCATGTGTTAATAGTAGCTGCCGATACCAGTGTGGAGAAAGAAATAAGTACACGGCTGCTCAAATCCAACAAAGTCTATTGCAGTCTGCCAAAGCTCTTCGAATTCCGAAATCTCTTACCCGAACGTCGAAGCTACTCTGGTGTACAAGACAATAGTTTTGCCACTACTCACAAATGGATCCGAGATTAGGGTGCTCAGTAAAGACACTCTGATCCCGTAGCCGCGTTCAAGAGGAAAGTCCTGCGGAGAATCGTTGGCTCCTCATGTGAAGAAGGATGATTCCGGAGACGTTTCATTCATGAGTTGTACGCGATTTCTACTTAGAAGCAGATATAATCACAAAGATAAAGTTCAGTATAATCCGGTGGCCTTGGATCTAGCTTGTACGACCGAAAAAGAACTCTTCTTCAAACCCAGATGCGGCAGATTTGATGGCAGACCACAGAGGCGGAGGTCTTGTTTGCAACAGGAGTGATGGCGTTCAGTCGGAGCCTATAGGTATCTAATTAGATGACATTGACTCGCGATAGGGACCGATGGAACACCTTGTTGAATAAGATCAGGATCAAATCCTTGTTGTAATAATAACTACTTTAGAAGCTATTTATCTACTAGCGGAACTATTATTGTTGTTATTTTCAGACGGTAATGTTCAGTTCGAGTGCAATACTTTGAGGATATCTGAATTTTTAATAAAGATGTGTGAGAAATAAGTTAAAACTCATTATTTTTGATTACCCCAAATATTTTTAAATTCATTAACATTATGCATATTATTGATTTCTAAAAAATACACGATACAATAATTTTAGCAGGTAAAACATAATTATAACAAATGGACGATAAAACAACCTTTATTTTGGTCAGTGAAATATTGTTTGATTCGGGCTAAAAGTTTTAAAGGAGAAAAATTCTTAGTTTTTACGAAACTAATTTTAAAGCAACTCAGTTAAATGTTGGGCTAATTAATTATATAGATTATTCACATAGAATTGTTTGCTGAGGAGCAAGAGCTTTTAAAAGTAGTAAGCATATAAATAATCCAATCTGGATATATTTCGCAAGTGATTGGTTTTATGCCACGGGAAAGCTGAGTATTATCTTGAGGACTTTAAATGATATTTTGCAGCCGTAACAAAAAATGGGAAACTATCTAATCTCATCGACTAAAAGATTATTTTCATAGAGCAGCTACCATAATTTGCTGGTTTAATTCGGGATTCGGAGAATGTAAAGACTTTAATTAATACAGGACTTGCATTTGTGATCTAAAATGCGGATTTTGGGAGTAATCTATCTATAACGGATACAGTCTTTGCATTTACCTATATCACTTTAAATTATATTTTTGTAGCAGAACATAACAGGTCTATTGGGTTGACATTTAGTAGTTTTTGTTTGTGAAGAAATCATTAAACTTTGTTTCAATTTTCACAAGATACTTTTGGGGGGTCAGAGTGATACCGTTGGTGAAAAGAAGAAGTTTACCCATTGGTATACAAGAGTTATCACTGGTGTGGAGGAAGCTTTCTGAAATAGGAATCCACACCAATTCTTGTGGGGTTTCTGCTGCTATCGTATATTGAAATGATAGATCTGAGTTTGTGAGTGAGAAAATTCGCTGTATGCTAATAACCTTTGGGTTTTTTTGAATCCTAAACCTGTGACAACATTTTACCTACTATTTACTCTGAATATCTGAACGACAGAAGACAGTTTGCAGATAGCCATTCGGTCGTTTCAATCCAGGGCGGACCAGTATACGGACCGATATAGACGACAAAAGCCCAGCAAGCTAAAATAGTATAGCAGCTAAAACGGGTTTTTTTTTTATCTTAAATGCCCCTTAAGTTCAGTAATAGGAATCTATGTACAATATAAAAAATTAATAAAATATTATTATTATATACGACATTTGACCTAATACTGACAAATCAATGTTCTTAACTCTTTGGCAAGTTCGGCCAATCGTGCATATTCAGGCTCAACCTCAAGACAATGTACTGAGACATACGATGCTAAAGAATAGATAACAATTAATTGTAAGAGCTCAGCAAGAATTGAGCAGCTACACTGAAGATGAGCTAAAAAATTTGCATAATAGTTTCGAACAACGTATTTTAGAATGCATGTTTAGAAATGGTGGCAATAGGCATTATTAGTTATAAGAATAAGAATTTATATTATGTTTATACTCTAAATAAATTTAATTTTCTAAATTATATTTGTTGGTTTGCTGTAAATTAGAAAAAAATATGTGGGGATAAAACTTTTGCGCCAACTATGGAACCTATCATTCCACACACGAATGCAATAATTGTGAATGAAATCTTTACTAACTTCTACCCCGAGACCCGAAACGGGTTGTAGGTAAACTACTTTACACATCACTTGATAGAATAAACACAACTGACATCATCGAAAGGTGAAGAACCTCAATAATACATGTATTATGTTACCATAACCATATCCTTGAAAAGGAAGCGTTTCCAACGATGTCCACTTAAGTAAAATTAATTTCATGATTTAATGGGAATAAATCAATATTCATTACATTCTTTAGCTGTTTCGAAGTCAAGGTGCATTTCCTTTGAATACCAATGTTAATTTTAGATAGGAACATTCTAATTGATTGCATTGCATTTACTGTTTAAATAATAATTCCCGACTCTATGCATTTTTTCGCACTCGATGTGTTTGTCATAATACTCGTTGAAACGTAGTGTTAAGAACGTAAAATATACAAGATAGAAATTCATAGTATTTCTTATAACCGCAGACAAGTTTGAATGTTTACATCTTTTGTTCTAATTTTTTTTCAGTCTTAAATTCTTGAAGGAACATTAACACGTTTTCGTCATAATTGCAGCTATGTGGGTGCTCGTGAACGCATAAGCGTTCGGTTCTGTTGTCGTGAATATAATTCTGAACCAATATAAATAAGTCATATAAACATCTCGAAGCATGCACAGATTGTTATACTAAAGTTTAAATGGTCTTAGTATAATTGTCAAAAATTCCATCTACCGTGAAAATAATCAGCAGAACTACGAAAGCGTCATTATTAATGATCTAAGCCGTTTTTTTTTCTTCGAGAGTAGAGCAAATTTGCGATTGCTAGAAAGTCGAATATATTAAGACTTTTATGGTACTCGTAGGTATGAATTATTCGACAGACATCATGAAAATTTAAAGATAGAATTTGTCCATGAGTACATGAGGCAAAACCATTGCGTAGAAAACCTTTGATGTTTTTAGATATGCGTAGGTAATAAACTGAATGCTTTAATATTACATTTAATTATGTACTGAATGCATAACTAAAGCATAATTAATAGTTTAATGAAAACCATATCTATATGAGGGGATACTAAGAATATTAATAAACTATTTGAAATTTATATTAGCTTTGGTTAGTAACGTGTTTTTTGAGATATTTCTGATACCATCTTACTTTAAATATTTTTTTTCCATTATTTAATCTGCTGGATACCCTTGGGCCAATTTTCTTTATTGAGTTCGACTCAAATGAGCTAGTAAGAACAGAATCATTTAAAGTTTCCATTTATGATATGTACTTACTGAATTTGTAGTCATGATCGTGCCAGATCTGGGCTTTTGTGATGATGTGCGTACGTGTTTGGTGCTTAAATATATCTGATCCACTTATTTCAACACATTTTGTACTTTTATTCTAATAGGAACGCAGACATTGACTGGTAAAAACTGAATTAGAAAATTTCTTTCGTAAATATGTATTCTTTACTTTTAGTTTTATATTTATTTATTTTATTGATTCAGCAATTAAGGTCACATAAACATTCAAAATATTCAATCGCACTAGGCCAAAATTAGATAACAAGTTAGTAAATAAATAGGCCAAATGTTAGTGAAACTAGACATTTGGAAAACAGCCAAAATTAAATAAGCAAACGTAAAAGTAATGCCAGGCACTTAAAAAGGATGCTTGGTCATTTGAATAGGAAGAGAGGTACAACTTCCGACTATTTTGCTAAAAAAAAATATTAAAAAGAAGAGGGCCAAGATAGCTACTTTGAGGTACAACTGAGTTGACATCGGTATCTTTAGATATATGTCTTTGGAATCTCACATACGAGTATTCTGAACGGTCGTAGGGGTATAGACTAAGTTGCATAGACTACGTTGATTTGATTTCTCTTCTCTTTATTTTGCATAATACGTTGGCAAGCAAGAACCATGAGATCGGTTGTGGTAGAACGATCTTTCCTAAATCGATGCTGCAATCCATCGATACTGGGCTTTTGCTGCTATCGAGCTAAAAATATAATCTTATATACTCAGCAACAATTGCTCGAGTTTGTCTTGAGTAATAGGAGGATGAAATGCTGACTAGGTGAAAAATAATTGAAAACTATCAGCGAAAAAGTTGCAGATTTTTTGAAAGGAAGAAAATATTGAATTCTGAACGAAAGTAGAAGAAGAGTAACTGATTGTTTTCCGCTTCATATTCACAAAATCAAGAAATTGTTTTCGGCTTTGGATTATATTCTCGTCGGGTAATTTTAATGAATTTGGCATATGCTTTGTGAGATTTCACATGGAGTTATTCGAATACCACGTTGTATTCTTCTTTAATACGATGCCTACAGTAAACTTTAACTTGGGAAATGTATTTCTGTAGATTCTCAGACGTCTGCGAGTCTTAAGAAGCCGTGAGCAACCAACACCTTAGTTGGATCAACCACTACTTCTGCATCAACATTTGTAAATATAAACAAAAAAGACTGTTTTAGGCAAGTTTTCATTATTACAATTTACTTATTGGTGTGATTTTTATGAAATTTATCATTGGAATGGCACTTAGAGCAGTAGGTTCCATTTCCCTATGGTCATAAATATGAGGAAAGTAACGGGTAATGTTTATATTTAAGTAAACGCCTTCCTTCATTTGGTTCTTTCTGTACAGGATTTGGTTTGGAATCTGGACGTAGTCAGTGAATTGGAGCAATTTTTCCTTCGAAATTGAAATCAATGTTTGCTCTTCATTACCTGTCTTGCTTCTCAAGCCACTAAGCGATGTACTTTTCGCAACATCAGAGTGCAAAATGTTCACGAAATTTATTGCAGTGAATCCCCAAAATGACTTGTAAAATGTACTTTGCATGACATAGCTTGTATTCATTGTGTGACGTTGTTTTTTGCTTTGCAATTTACTGAACTAGAAACAAAATGATTTCCCAGCTTCAAAATTTTCTCTGAACACTTGTTTTCTCGTTCAATCTTTTCTCTAAATCTTGTTTTCAGGTTCGAAGAATCTATTAAAGTCGACTTGGCCAAAAATTCATATTTCCATTTATATATATATATATATATATATATATATATATATATATATATATATATATATATATATATATATATATATATATATCATCGAAAAAATTCAATGACTATTTCTCGAGAACGTGCCATCCGATCGAGCTGAAACTTTCAGTATATGTACATTGGTGTATGTGCAGAATAGGTCCAGGTCAATAATCTTTACCCTTTGGCGCCGGCGCCCATTTTAGTAATATTTTTAATATACTTATTATTTCGTCCACAAATAATTTTTGCAAAAATTAAGTTAGCGAAATGAATTTGGAACGTGTTTTAAATGTGAATCGGATAATGTTTTGGAATTTTTTAACCCCATGTGTGCGCTAGGTGCCTAAAAAGAGAAGGGGAAAATTTTTAAATTGCGATAAATTTTGATAGAGCTATTAAATCATTATCAAACTTTCAGAACATATTGGTATTATTAAGCTGCAAGCTTGTGTTGCTTTTAATAAGCATGTTGGCAACCCTGTAGCTATGGCGGGCGCTGAAAGTGAAAACCTTCAAATCATCGACTCTCCTGGAAAATATTCACTTTTTGGGGAAAAAAAAGCCACTCATATATAAATCTTATGCTTCGCCTACAAAGCCAAAGTAAAACATTTGAAAGTTTACCACGGGCAAGAACAGTAACTTCTCCAATTTACTTATACTTTAAGCATCAAAAACTTCTGTTCACGGTAACTCACGACCCGATAGTCAGATATAGTTGAAATTTACAGAATGTACTAGTCTTAAGTAAAACCAGGTCTGATAGAAGTAATTTTGAAATGCAGGTAATTTTGTGCCAGTGGTGCCATCTTGAAAAATCACTGATAAAAATAACAGCTTTTATTTAGCCCTATAGATTCTGATTCAGTCATTTGATTTTGTACTGTACTCTAGACCACTTTTGGTAGAAATTTGATTGAAAAATTCGGTTGGACCTGCCAGTTATGGTAATTTAGGTGTCTTAAGTTTTGGAAATTCACTGAGGAAAATAAAGCTCGTTGCCCTATAGCTTCCAGTACAGTCATGGAATCATAACGAAATTCAAATGGCAAATTAAACTTATTGTGGGTAATATTCAGTAGAAATCTAATTGGAAAAACAATGATAGGGTTGCCAAGCTACGGTCGTTTTTGTATTTTTTTGCATATCTTTAGTAAGCGATTTTATCATAGAATTTTCAAATCATAGTGATCTCGTAGTCAAAATAAACACAATATATTAAGATCTAGAAAATTTGAAAACTTTTGCGAATGGTAACCCTAAATTTCTTTTTATCACTATAACTTCCAATGCAGTCATCGGATCAAAACGAAATTCGCACAGCAGGTTGACTTTAACGTGACGCAGATGTGACATATTTTTGGTTTCGGTGCTAGCAAAGAGTTGTCAGCACGAGACGTTTTTGTTATTTTCGTAACAATAAATGCTTGCATTAAGTATTCACATCGCGAACATTTGCAATGAATATAAGTAAACAATGTTTGAATTTTCTGAGATCTACACATTTTTCGGATGACAGCCCCAAACACCTTTCTATCGCAGTAACTTTCGATTAAGTCATCGAAATTAAAGTAAGCTTAGGGTCTATTATTAATTAAGGTGTATAAGTCTTAAGTAGGAAAAGTAGCTAGTGGTAGAATACATACTCAAAATCTGCACAAATCCTCTACTGTTCTTCGAACATTAGTGTTTCTAACGGTTCTGATGCGCTAGGGTATTTTTCGCTCTTTTCAAAATATATGAGAAAGCTCAGCAAGCTTTCGAAATTAGAAAGGACTGGAGGGATTCAGCTATTATAGCTTGAACGTTATACGTCCTACATCTTAAAATGTCTATAAGAACACATTTTTTCTACTTTTCTTTGAAAATCAGTCTTTCTAGTGGTTTCTATGCGCCAGAGTCATTTCTTATCTATCTGTACTTTCTTTGAACTGAAATGGAACCTCATATTCACACTATCTTTTAAGACAATGCATTGTTTTAATATTATCGTCTTATAAGCAATCAGTTGGACAATGATTGGCAAGATGATTGATATCTTAGTAAAATATCGGAAATTCTCCGTTAGTTTAACTATGTTTTGTTAGGTTCGTACATTAAAAGAAAATTATTTTCATGCGTTGTCTGCAGAATTTAAAAATTTACAAGCTTTCTCTTGAAATATTTAACAAAATACCGAAGACATAGATTTGTTTTGAGATTAGTTTTTCACGTCGCAATAATTAATAATTATAAATCGTTTAGAAAATTACAAAATTAGCAAACTATCTCAAACATGACAATCCAAATATTATATCTAATCGCATTTAATATTTTTCTTCCGAAAATTGCTCGAAATGCGTATTCTAACACTTATGTCACGCCGATAGAGAGCAAGCACTGATTACTTTTTCATTGTCAATTTTCCATTTCTATATGAAAGTAGTGGGCATCTAAGATAAGATACAGCCTCAATCAGATTTAATACGGTGCTTAGTGTGAGCTATTCATTCCGAAAACAATATGCCATAAATTAATCAGCAATTGAAATTAATTGCAAGTATTAGATAATTAATTTAGAGTTTCTTTTTATAGATCTTATTGATTTGACTATGTTAAGACGATTTGATTTTGACGTAAAGGGGAATAAGTAAATAGTCGAAATAATATATTGTTGAGAGCACAATGCTTAAGATAATGCTGTTTCAAAGGTCATTGCAATTGATAACAGAAAAAAGTGTATTTATGCATTATTTTGCCTATTCACCTATTTTCAATATGCTTGGTTGGCTGAAAATGATTAAAAACATTTTATGAGCATTTTGAAATTTTCATTGATGAATTAAAACCATTTGCAACTAATTGTTCCTGTTCAATAAAATGCAAGTGAATTTCACCCACTATTGTGATTCTATTATTATTTGGCCAGTACTTCAAAAATACATGAAAATTTGTGATTATGTCAATGACAAGAATGCGGCGTTTTGGGGTAAATTCAATTGCAAATTGAACCATCAATATCCCAGTGATAACGCTGCAGTAATCTGATTGCAGACTTCATTGAAGCAGTCGTGCAAGTCTTTTGTTTTACAAAGGAAAATGTTTTATAGTATCTCTATATAGCATATGACATATTGAGAAGAATATTCGATGCTTTTCTTACTGGACTCGTTTTGAATCAACAATTAATTGATAGCACCTTACAATGGGACTGATTTACTTTTATCGCCGAGGTCAGAGTCAGAGCATGCAAAAAGCTTGATGTTCAGTAGGTATGTGATAAATACTAGCATTCGAAGATGTCATGATTTTTCAATAACCGGTGATTTTGTGATTTTCAAATCACTGTGATTTTAAACAGTAATTTTTAATCACTGTAGTTATCTGGGCACACTATTCTGACGGGGGGAAATGTGATGGAAAGAACTTAATTTAATAATACAAGGAAGATTAACAATAGTTTTATTTTAAGCAACTAAACTCAAGTAAATTTATAAAATGTGTTATAGTTAGATGCAAATATTATTCACTTCAGATTTTTATGAATCTAATCAATATAAAACATAAGAAACATTATATCAAATTATATGTAAGGGAAACTCTATCGCATAGAAACTGCTAAAAAACTAGTTTCCGAAGAAAGCAGACGAAGCTTATGAAAATTGAATGGTATCGATTCCCGGTGGTAGTGATGGCTGCATCAGAAGCTACAGGAACATAAAGAGTGAGAGTTGTCGCTAGTAAAAATTTCAATACGAAAGGAATTTAAACAGCTGCTGCCCGCTTCTATTAGACGATGCTCATCATATTAAATTTAATGGTGACAGCTCTTGGTATCACATCGGTATTTTTCGGTAGGTCTCTGTAGATCAAAAGCCACTTCATACTATCTCTTGGTATAATTGCGACAAATTGATCGGATCAGCAGCCCTTTCCTAGCACTGATGCATCAAATCTTTTTCATTTTGAGACCAACTTAGTCTGTGAATTTCATTTTGATCCGATGACCAAATCGAAAGTAACAGATATGAAAATATTTTGCAAACATTTCGTTTCGCACATCCACAGGGTTGCCCATATTTTAAATTCATTTTTATCAGATCTTCTCCTACTCAAGATCAATTGATCTGATGAGTTTTCGCGAAAAAATAAAATAGGTAGTTAGGCGAATGGCTATTGTTCTAAGGGCTGAGGAATTTTGAAAATTTATGTAAATAAAAATAAAGATTTATCAACACATATCAACACATATAAGTTCACCAATCATTTGAATTTTTTCCAAAAAGCGTAAATTTTCTAGGAAACTCGATGATTTGAATAACATTTTCACGTACATGCTGTACCTGCAGAGTTGCCTCAACGTTCACCAAAAATCACACGATCTTTATAAGCAATAATACGTAAATAATATTCACATAATTGTTTTTATTTCAAAATTCTTCTTTTCACAGATTCTCCGGGAATTCAAATTGAAAAGCAAAATTGAAAAAGCAAATTGAAAAGCAAAATTTTATTAGCATTTTTCATCTCATGTTTTCCGTAGTTATTGGGTTGCCAGCATATCCACAATTACTTGAATCAATCTATCCTGTGAATTTGGTAATGATCACTTAACTCTGCCGGAAGTTATCGCAATTCGAAATTTTACAAACTTTCATTGCCAATTTTTGGGTTTTTTTTTTGGGCCACATATAGTTGAACATTTTCAAAACGATATTATATCTAAATGAGCAAACATTCCTTGTATAATCATTTTTAGAAGACACAAGCATCTTTATGTAATATATTTACTAGGGCTATTGACTTTTTGGATAAGTAAATAGTTGAGTTGTTTTGTGTTTTTGCAAGTCAATTTTTTTGTCTCAAAACATGATAGTGACAAGCGTTTAATTATTATAAAGATTTTTAAGCAAAAACTCTCAAGCATATATCAGATTTTTATATAAATATTAATGCAATAAAATTTAATTATTTCTAGTTTAAAGATAAACATTGGTTTTGAAGGTAAATATTTTCTATTCAAAGTTTGAAACCAGGAAAAGTCCAGTGAGCTTAAGTAAATAAACAGCTCAATAAACTTGATAATTTAAAAATAATAGCTCACAACCGTGTCTGAAGACACAACATTTATACGTGAACCGAAAAAAATGTAAATAAAAGAATTGAAATAAAACAATTACGTTGGTTGCATATTAAATGTGAAATCCTTAAATCAGCATCTGCAGTATGTAAATGATATGGTTGCGACAACAGTTCGCCACATCTTATCATTTTATCCCTGGCCATACGATTCGTTGTCGAATTCGGTACTTTTTCTAGAAATTCAAGGTTTAACCAGAAAAAATCAACGTGTCTTGATAAGATACGTTACATCCAGAATATTTACTTGCGGATTTGAGTGGTGAACTGTCTGACGAAGTTAAATAGAGAATTGTCTTATTCCTGATTTCTGAAACTGAACACATTATTTGCAATGAAAAAGAGAGATTTCCTAGTTGTATGAGGAATCATAGTTGCATCTGTCGCTCGTTGGAAGGTTTCTTGCTTTAGACATAAGTAAACATCTAAGAATCTGTTTTGCACGTCAATGTGACTTTGAAGTCATGTATGACTTTTATATTATATCTAGGCAATTCTGGTATCATTTTGTAGCCACAATTTACAATTTTTTTCAATAGTAATAAAATTGTATCTAATTTGAGTTTCCGTGAAACTTTTTGAAGAATTATAAGCTGAGTTGTGTTTGATTTGTTATCGGCTGGCTAATGCACAAAAAATGTGAGAATGCTTTCTGTGAGCTTGAATTTTTGCCTTTGAAATTGACGATTAATTATTGAGTTCATTCAAATAAATCCTATTACATTGAAGAGACTGTAGATTAATTTGAACTCAAACTCAAAAAGATCTATCACACAAAGCTAATGAACTTTGTGAAGTGAAAAGCAGAGGCTATCTGTGATGTTTTTTTTGTTTTGGAAAATTGAGTCAATAGTAAGATAAGATATGATGTAGGATCATGTGTGAAATAGGCTATAAATCTATGTTTAAGGCTAACGCAATCGTATAAAGTATATTTAAGCCTCTCGGGATTAAATAGGCAAAAGTAAGTTCACTGAAAAGTGTGAAATTCACTAGTTTATAGGAATTTGTTGAAGTTTGTTTTTTCCACCACTTATTTAATGATTGACAAGGATTATTAGTTACTGATTTATAAGACAGACTCAATCTTGAGTACAACTTGGCTTTGTGTGATCATGCCAATAGTTGCAATATTCATTTGATTTTAGCAGATATCATATAATCTTCAAATACAGTAAAAATATGACATTATCGAATCCAGTTATTGGTTATTAATTTACTAGCTGATTACTGAAGTACTGGAGTGGCACAGATGTTCAATCAACACCTGCCGACTTTGTGTGATTTATTCATGACATAAACCATGATTATTGGACATTGCAGCTTGGGTTTAGTCTTTTGATGAATCAAAACGGAAGTTACGAGTGGAATATGCTATCAAAGATAAAAAGGAGGCCTTTTTAAATTTTGATCGGTTGCAAGGTTAGATAGTGGAAGTTCAAAAATCAGTGATAAGGTTCGAAAGTAGAAATTATTGGAAAATATGTCAATCATTTTTTTTTTGGATTAAGGGTTATTTATTTATTATACATTGACAATTTGAAGCCTTGTCATATTAATTTCAAGTATATTTGTTGAAATTTGACAAGGTTGGTATTAATACTATTTGAAGTTGAAAGATGGTCAATGATCTTCCTTTGTTGCCAAAACCAAATTCAGAAACTAAAGGATGTCATTTTCCAACAAAGGCTCACGAATATTGGTATTTGGAGGTGCAATACATGCGGAGAGAGTATCCATTTAATTTTTTCTATTAGTTTATGTCGTACGTTGGTTGATTTGACACTCACTCTAAAAAGTCAAGTTCAAAATGTTTGAGCATAGTTGCTTGATGGACTCTGAACTTTTCTGCGATTTTCCAAAAGGGATCGACTTCCTCGCATTCATCTGACAAGTTTATAATCATGAAGTAACCCGGAACGAGGTTTGTTAGTCAGGCCGATATTTCGGGAATTATGTTATTCAAACCAACACGTATAAGTCCGCACACCAATAAATTTCACAGCTTAAATTTCTTGATTATATCTAGCCACCGTTGCCGCGTTGTGTATGATTTATTCTAAAATTCTGGGAAAATCAATAACTAAATGTAAATTAGTCCCACTTAAATATTTTCTGAGCTCGAGAGTTGAAGCTGACTTTGAAGTTGACTTGATTCACTATGAATGTACGAGTATACCAGTGTGGAGTGATAAGTTCTTTGATTAATTTTACCCTTGATTCGGCAAAAGTATCTATTTTGGTTGGTTCTTTCTGGTTTTTGGTCATGATCGGATTTGAACTAGCGACCACACACGTTAGCGGCTTAAGCTATAAAACGAAAAAGCCTTCAAAACACTGGCACAAGTGTCTCCCTAGTCAGACTTTATGTTGCTCAGAAAGCATAAGCTACTAATTCAGCCAAACGTAGAACTGAAATAATGCAATCAAAAAGCCGTTTGTACCTTGCTCAAGGCGATTAATGCTTGCAATCGATGAAACAAAACAGGGGGAAATCAAATATTATTTACAAAATTGCTTGTGCAAAAAGGATCTAAGTCTAAGGTGTCTAATTTTTTCTTGATTTTTCGCACCTTGCTTCTTGTTATGACTTGAAAATTCTGTTCCTCTTAATCCGTTCCTTTTTTGAGCGTGCTTTGTAAAATGATCTACTTTTTTCTTTTCATTTTTCAGGCACACATTTTGAAAACGAAAAATAATGTTATTTTTAATATTCATTTTGAAATTTTTACTTATATATATATTTTATTCATATTCACCCATTATTTGTTGTGTGCATAGTGTCTATTTTCTTCACCGTGGCTGGACTTAACAAACGTCGTTTTGTTTGTTTAAGTTCTGCAGATAAATTTGTATCCATTGTAAAGGTTTTATTTCCAATTAAATATTAAATATACAAGCATATTTTACCTAATTATCATCATCAATTTATAATATAATTTTAATGCATTATTTTTTGTAATATAATTCATAGCAATAGTTTATCAAACTGAAATTTCAAATTAATTAACAGCTGTTGTAATATCTTCTACTATCTTCAATACAACTTTTGTCAATTTATAAGATGGTTTCTGTCTACTTTAGAGCACAAGCTAAGTGAAGCTATGTGAAGAGGAAATATTCGATCCATTGTAAAGTATAATATTTTTAATCCAACAAGTGTTAAAATTGAACACCAGCTGTAAAAATACTTTGTTTAATCATTGATTCCAATATATATTAAATACAAGAATTACTAAATTATTAAATCAACTGTTTCGCTTGCTTAATTTTTTGGGTTAGCTTTTGGCCTATATTGTAGTAGATTACCACACAAAATACTTGAATAAATTAGTGCACCAAATTTGACTTGAATTGGTTCGGCCAATCCGGAGAATAAGTGTCCGCAGTTTTTGAAAAAACCTCATTTCGCGAAAAACGCGTTTAAAGTTTTTTTTCCATTTATTTATTGAATATTATTTAAAAAATATGTTTTTATCACCTACAATTGCTCAGTCTACAATCACTGGACCATACATAAGTATTCTTGAGTCCACATAAGCCAGTTGTTTTTGCAGTTGGGCAGTTTTTTTTTGCCAAACGCACTTCCTTTGCCGCTTCTTCTACTTGACTTATGCGCTTCATCTGTTTTTTCTCAGTAATTAAAAGCAGCGGTCTGCCGTAAACTGCCGTAATTTTTTTTATTTTTGGGAATATCTTAATAAAATTTTGAGACGTGATTTCGGAAGGTATAATAAATTGAAAAATGCAAAATAACAAAAAACTGATTTTTTCAAAATTATAACCGGTGCTACCCTCTTAATATGAAAAAAACTGAAATTAACAATATCTTTGAAAAAAAAACAGATTTTTTGTTGAATATGCTTTGTTAATTTTTCAAATAGCAGTTGTATTTTAAATGGCATCTAGATTATTGTGTACTCAGTAGATTATTGTGTACTCATACACCTATGGAAAAATCAATCTGTTGCAATTAAAGGAGTTTAGGTTTTTCTTTGTCTTTTGGCTACGAAAAATGAATTTGGGAGTTTTTCGGAGTTCTTTTACGATTTTTGAAGCAACTGTCCAATAATGCTTTGAGCTGCGTTTGTTTTTCGGGGTGTCTTTTTTTAAATTAATTAATTTAAAATTAAAAAAAAATCATTTCTTCGATTCCTCCATTCTCGCCATTTTCGGCAATTATTGGCCAATCGGTCCCTCCTTTTTCGCGTCGTTTACTCAACCATTTTTAGACACATTTTTAGAAGCTATCAGAGACTATAATCTTTTAGAACTAAAACACACGGGGATTTTTCAGATTTTTCGTAGCCAAAAACCATAGAGCTTTACAAAGAAAAACCTAAACGACAGCACTGGTTTGGACCCACTCAGTGCTGTCGTTTTAGTTTTTCTTTGTGCAGTAAATGTGCTCTTATTTTTTAGGTA
Organism: Nemotelus nigrinus; assembly: GCA_947369275.1. NCBI lineage: Eukaryota > Metazoa > Arthropoda > Insecta > Diptera > Stratiomyidae > Nemotelus > Nemotelus nigrinus. The sequence goes on along the minus strand of OX376373.1, from coordinate 38,047,163 downwards.
ATACCATATGTGGACACATATAAGTCTTCTTACATGCATTTAAAATACAATCATTGCTTTTTGAAATAGCAATAACAAACCATATTTAACAAAAAATATATAATTTTTTTTTAAAGATATCAGATTCGAGCTTAGTCGTTTGGTGAAAACAGTTTTTCCATATTAATGAAAATAAATTGCAATATACAGTTATATCTCCAGCATTAAGGATTGGGGAAATTCCTATTCATTCTTAGTTCGATGAGACTCAAATGGAATGTTGCAGTAAACTGCACCAATTGCAGCAGATATACAGCAATTGCAGTAAAACGGCAGCACTGCCTTGAAGTTGAAGTTTGCAGTTTGAAACTTCAAGGCAAATTGCACAAAGAAAAACTAAAACGACAGCACTGATGGAAGGTCTATTTGAACAAATGCTTTTCAGACTAGCTTCGGCAGAGCTTTAAGCTTTTGTGCCCAAGCTAACTGACGAATTTCCTTAAAAAAAATTAATTGTCCATATAAGCTAAATAAATATGATATTACAGTCTTGTCAGTAAAAGTTGACCCTTAATTCGAATCCGAATAAAATGATTCTAATCTCCGATGTCATTTCAAAAGCTTTTGAAAATGTGTCGTTTTTGTACAAAAATGGCTGTGTAAAATTTACGAAATGGACCGTGAAAATCGGAAAAAACGACGAATGATGTCTGAAAATGTTTTTTTTGAAAGAAAGAAATATTAATTTATTAAATTGCAATAGATTGATTTTTCTATAGTTAATTATAGGTATATTTTTTAATATTCTATTTTCTAATTTATTTGAAAAAAAAACTATTTGAAAAAATATATAATTTCTTTTTAAAGTTTATTGTTCAGTCAGTTTTCGATCAGGTGAGAAATACAAACTATTGTTAATTTTTTTTCCAAGTTATTCTGTTTTTCTTTGTGCCTAGGAAAAATCCGAAAACGGACGTTATTTTTTTTAGTTCTAAAATGATTTCACTTCTAAAACGATCCAAAATGATCCAAAATGTTGTACAAAAATGGCAAAAATGGCACAATAAACGATGTGGGAATCCGGGAAAACGGAGTGCAAAAATGACAAGAATGGAGGAATGGAGGAATTTTTTTTTGAAAGAAAGACAGAAAAATTAATTTTCCTATATTGCAATACATTAGGTGTTATTTTCTATTTTCTAAAGGTGTGCATTAATTTAAATTCAACTATGGATTCTAACTATTTGAAAAATATAGCCAAAGCACATTCCACAAAATATATATAATTTTTTTTAAATATATTCAGTCGATAGGTGAAAAATACATACTATTGCTAATTTCAGTTTTTCCATAACTGCTGAAAATGTAATTTTACGTTAATACGTGTAAATGTGTTAGCACTAATCGAAGCGTTCGGAGGAAGTGCCAAAAACTACAGTGCTATTAAAATTTTGAACATGTTCAGAGACACACTTTTTTTTCACTAGGGAGACATATTTCGACGACGTTTAACTTTAAAAATCTTAAGACAAACTGTGAGCTTATAATTACTTGCTACAGTTTTTGTAGTTTGCGGATGATCAATTTGCAAGCATGATAAGCATAGGTGAATTTTTTAACGTTTCTAATGCCGTTTAGCAAATAAAATCCATTGCACCAAAAAAAAAATCACAATTTCAGAAAATATAAGGGATTGTGAATGAATTGTGATTTAGATCTAAATAACCAAAGCGAATATAGCTTAAAAAAGTAGAAAGCAGTAAAAATCGAACATACAATCACATAGGAAAAACGAAAAGTCCTTCTGAACAGACCGCTGATTGAATTGTGTAAAATGTTTACGTTTTATTAAAATGACTAGCGTGTGCTGAATACATAATTGATATTCAATAATTTTCTTCAAAGCCATCATTCCATAAAAATTTATGCATAATTATGAACAAACATATTCAAATTGATTTTCGGTCAGAACGATATGTGATGCTGTGACGCAAAGAATAGTTGAAATTTTATTAGGCTTACAGAGACTTAATTCCACCTTTGCAGTGAAGAGAATATTGAAATTTTTCTAAAAACCTAATAAACTTGTAGCTAAATACATCTTATCACTCTACATTGTCAGTGGATGAGTACATTCTCCAAATCAATTCAATATTCAGCATAATCACGACCCACAGTGGGCGCGGTACTCTGCACTGAAACATTCTCATGGTTTCGCATTGAATTTTACACAATATTATACGTGATTATGCTGAAATGTAAAATTCAATGGCAACTCAGACGAACTGTCCTATAGATTCCATATTGCTTGTTACTTGGACTGATTTAAATTCAATCGATTCTTAAAATTATGATTCAAGTGCTTATTGAAGCTAGAATGTTATGCGAAAATCGTAAATGGTTTTTTTTTGATTTTTTCATGGTACTAGTGCTATTCTTTCTACTAGTTTCTAAAGAGCTCAAATGCAACATCTATCAGTAGAAGCGGACCTTACAAACTTTACAATAGCACTTGCAGCAACGACGTTATACCGACGTTATAGACAGTAATTGTGCTAGGAATAATAAACATAATGCCCGTGTTCCATTATTACTATTTAGTACTCGCAAGTACTTCTGGCTACTTCCAACTACTCGCGGTCTCGTTCCCGAGTAGTTCATGAGTAGTTACGCTTTTTTTGCCGTGAGGTGGCTATTTGATTGTCAATAGGCGGCTTTGATTTTTTCATGGCTATGTTGAATGTTTTCGTAGTTAGGAAATTAGAAATAGCCCTCATCATGTATAGAAAGTTAAAAGAGATAATTTTCTGTTAGTTGCTTTTATATTTTCTATCGATTGTGGTAGTTTACACTTGTTATTTTCTCCCTATATTTTCAACTGCTTTGCATTTGAAAACTGTATTCAATTTCACAGGCTAGAATCTGCTCGTATGAACGAAGATGGCGTTCCATTTGTGATCTACTTGGAAGTACTTGAGAGTACTAATTAGTAAAAATGGAACACGGCAAATAATAAATTAGTGTAGTGTGTTAACTCGCGCAAAGCTTTATCTAAAAATTCAACAAAAACGAAAAAGTGGAATTATGAATCAATAAAACATAAGCGTATCAAGAAGTATATATTTATTCGGAGATACTTTGCCGCGTAAACAGAAATATGTCTTTCGTAGTAGGTCTGTTCGCGTACTTCAGCAAACTGCAGCAGTTACAGAATTTGGCAGCTGGCTTTTTTTTCTGCAAAATTTGGCTTGCAGCAAGAGTACAAAAACGAATTTCTGCGAATCTATTTTAATATATCATAATAGATTCAGGTACGCGAACAGACCTAGTTTCGCAACTTCTACCTGGACTCTGAAAAGTTATAAAAGAGCTTACGGAAAATGTCAGCATGTATCTATTTTAATCGTTGAAGGTTCAAAACATATTTAGTTGAAAGGGACAATCGAAGTGAAAAGTTGAGCACTTCAAAAATGTTCTGCACTTTTTAATGTGGTTCCGCTCAAGGAGAAAAATCATACAAATAACCTTGAACGACTAGTTTTTTCATACGTTGTCATAGCATCAAGCAGCTCAATGATGAGAAAATGTGACAGCGAATAATTATCGAATTAATGAGAAACAGTTTTTGACAAAGAAACGTTTGATGAACCTATTTCATAACAGTAACACTAATAAGATACGTAATACAAAAGATGTGTAATTTGTGCTGTGTTTTTTTTTTTATATAGAAAAAGCATGTGATGAACCTTCGCCATGTAAATTGAGGAGCATCAAAAGTTTTCTTCACATACAATACAAACCAAACCTCCAAAAATGAAACACTTATCTCTATAAGCTTGATGTACTTGTCAATTGGTCTCAGAGTAGTTATAAACATATAGAGGAGTTTCACATTACTTTAGAAAACATGTTCGGACGCGCTGCATAGAATATTAACATTGTCCTTGTTATCCTGCAGTATTTGCTGTCCATTGCTTAAAAATAATTTTTGCCGTGGTAACGATACCAGTCTTTAAAGATTAGCTGCCCATAAGCAGCCTTTAAGCAGCATTAAAATTCTAAAAGCCGCGGAACAGAAAATATTCCAAGAATGGCTTTGGAAACTGATTTACCAAAACAATCAGACGTATACAAGAAAGCTTTTAAAAAATCCGTGAACGAAAGAATATTTTCCAGAAAATAGGAGCTCTGAAGGCTTGTCCTCATTATATATGCACCATCTGTAACATTAACGTACCAACTCATATTCTTCCTGGGCACTGAATAAATTTAAGAGTATATGATTGGTAACTGACTGATTTTTCAAGAACCCCACACTATATCGTCATGATTTAAAAAGTTATGGAAATCGTATCTGATACTATTCCCGGCTACAAATGAAGTTGGAGGACATGAAAGAAGAAATATCAAAGAATACTAAAATGCCTAGTTTCATATAACATAAATACTAAGTTTTATGAAGCACATTCGCTATCAAAGCATAAAACTTGCAAAAATGAAAGTATCATTTGGCAAAATATTATATATATTATAGCATTGGAGGTCTAGAAGCCAGTAAGTGGAATCTATAAACCATTATAACTAAATCAGCTTATTTCTAGCCTTTCCTTATGTAGGTTACTGCTGATGCTGTGAATTATTCTCATTAAAAACTGTTACTAGCATAAAGAATTAATGTATTGATGATACTTAACAATAAGATAAAATGATATAAGAATGAGGGAACTAACTATGGAAGTAAGGGGCAATTAGTCCTACAGACAACGGAAGAAGACGCGAAACATGCGACAGCTGATATTACTCCGGTTTGAAGATCGTGCATTGAAACTAGACCTCAGAAAGTAGCGCAGTAGATGTTGAAATTCAAATTAAATGATATCCAATTGGGCGTGTTCACCGTAAATACCATAATCGAACTCTTAAGAATGGAAGATAGTCGAAACAGACTAAAGATCTTGCGAAACATTATGTAATGGCAGTTTTACGGCGAGAAAGTTAGTTTAGTAAGTAGTTGTTTCGATAGAACGTACATACCACTACTGCGAATTATCGTATTCATGAACGTTTCACACCTTTTCTTCTAATATTTGCTAAATGATAGCAATCTTGACCTCAGAGATTCGATAATATAAGGCAACATATGGCACAAAAATCTCACTTTAAAATAATACCAAATAGAAAATAATACCTAAAATCTAATTTAAAAATATGTGGAAACACATACACATATCATTCACACATTCACTACTCACCACACCACTTGACATTTAACACACCACACGAAAATTTATAAAATCAAGTAGGCTAAGTAAAAAATTGTTTGAAGTTTGTAAAAAATAATTATTAGATTACGCATTGCGCAGATCCGCCATATTGGAATTCTGTTTCATTATGTCACACGTGACAAACGCTTTGAATAAGTGGGTTTAAAAGAAAATGAAAAGTCGAACTCGTTTCCTTTATTTCTACCAATTTATTTTTCAAAATCCGTATACCAGTATTTCGGCTATCACTTATAGGCTTCTTCAGCGATGTTTCTTCGACTGAGGAAAATAGTCCCTAATCGTCCTATTTGTAGATAAACTTTTAAGTCTCCTTAAGCGTTTTCTTTCCGCCTGGGTATTTCCCCCATCGTCGGTAGGTGGTGCGCTAATTAAATCCTCATTAGCAGTCTCATTAACTGTTTCGTTAATCCTTCTTTCCTGGCTCGTTGGTGAGATGTTAATTATCGTGTTATTATGATCTCCGGTTGCCCTTGCGGTACTTCTTCTAATCAATTTGAACAGTGGGGAATATCCGTTTTCCAAATCCCTGTTAAGGAGACACCCCCGTGGAGCCTTGAATATCTCCAAACTTTCCGCTACATCTAGCTTTCTACTATCTCCCACGTTGCTTATCAGTGAGAGGTTTTCCACCGAGATGTTGTGGTCTGCTCCAACCATATGCTCCGCTACTTTAGATTTGAACTCCTTAATGTTTTTCCTCCTTGCTGTTTCTGCTTCCCTCCGATGCTCCTTGAAGCGAGTAAGTGCACTTCGTTTCGTTTGGCCTATATATTTTAGGTCACAATCCCCGCATTGGATCGAGTATATCCCTGCTTTTTCCAATCTTTCTATTGGGTCCTTTGTTGACCCAAGTAGAGTCTTCAGCTGGTTGCTTCTGTTTTGGAATACAACCTCTACGCCCCATTTCTTTAATTTGGGCTTCAAACCCAACGAAATCCGATTATATTCTAACACGACCCTTCTCAGTGGGGGCTTGTCCTCCTTCAGGTTTGTCAAACCTTTAAGTGCCAGGTTCCTCATCTGTTTTCCAATCAGTCCTGTTATCCGTTTGGTGGGGTATCCATTGCTCTCAGCTACTTTCAAAATGTGGGATGTTTCCTTCTTTAATCCCTCGGACGATAACGGTAGGGTCAACATACGATGGATCATGTGGTTGAATGCAGCCATCTTGTGCTGGTACGCATGGTTGGAGTTGTATCTGATGACGCGATTTGTGTCTGTTGGCTTCCTGTACACTTCCAGCTCTAATTGTTTCTCCCTCCTCTTTAGCAATAGATCCAAAAACGGTAGCTGACCATTTGTCTCTGTTTCAAAAGAGAAATCAATATTTCCATGCAAACCATTGATGATTTCCACGGTATTTTCTACTTCTTCTCTTTTTACAACCGCGCAGATGTCGTCCACATATCTCCTCCAAAATTTCGGCTTGAGGCCCTTTTCTTCTAGATCCGCTTCTAGCTTAGCCATAAAAATCTCGCTAATAAACGGTGACAGTGGGTTGCCCCATTTAAGTGGCTGATGGTCTGTTAGAAGAGTAACTTCAGAGCCTTCGATGTAACCTCGAAACTTGTTTATGGCCCAAACAATTGCCAGAGCCTCACGCTCCGTTGTAGAGTAATTTCGGTCCGCACTAGACAGCAAGCGACTTGCATATTCAACGGGATGTTCTTCAGCTCCCTCCCCCTGGACCAAAACTGCTCCAAGTGGATGATTGCTGGCATCTGTCTTGAGAAAAAAAGGATTCGAGTCCTTTGTTTGTTGCAAGACAGGTGCAGTCGTTAGAAGTTGCTTCAAGGTGTTGAAGGAGTTACGTTCCTTAGCATCCCATGTAAATACACAGTTTTTTTTTTTCGTTAAGTCACTTAATGGTTTAGCAATGTTGGCAAAACCTGGTATAAAGCGCCTGTACCAAGAACATGCTTGTAAAAACGACAAGACTTGTTTTGAATTCTTTGGTTCTGGTCGATTAGTAATTGCGGAGGTTTTATCTGGTTTGACTTTGATTCCTTCCTTTGTTATGATATGTCCTAAGAATTTGACTTGGGTACAACAAAATGTTGACTTTCGACGATTTATTTTCAGGTTGTATGCACAAAATTGATCAAAGACACACTGAAGATCGTTTAAATGCTTTTCAAAAGATTCCGAGCATATTATAATGTCATCTAAATACACACAAGTATGAAAATTTTACTGAGTGTGGTTCTGAATTTATCCATTAATCTCTGGAATGTTGCTAGTGCATTACGAATGGCATTCTCGTAAAACGATAAACTCCAAATGGTGAAATAAAAGCCGTTTTATCTTGATCTTCATCAGGAACTTTTATTCGCCAATAACCGGATTGCAAATCCAGTGTTGATTTGAAAGCAGTGCTCTTTGTAGAATGTAACAAATCATCAATTCGTGGTAATGGATACCTATCTGGAATTGTGATGGCATTTAGTCGTCTATAATCAATGCAAACGCGGATACCTCCAGTCTGTTTGGGAACTAGAACAACTGGTGCGGCCCAAGGTGACTCGCATTCTTCAATAATATTCATTTAAATCATTTTCTTTAGCTCTTCATGTAGCTGTGATCTTCTGGTTGGTGATAGTCTATATGGTGTATTAGCAATAGGCTCATGATTCTCTGTATTTATTTTATGTTCAATCATGTGTGTTGGCTCTCCTATGGGAGAAAACGAGTCATTCGCTGACATGAGTAAGCTATTGAGAGCTTTCTTTTCTCGTTGATTGAGATCAACCGCTTCATCATTCCGTAGCATTATCTCAATTGAGTTGAGCTCCAGAATATACGCTTCTAAAGGCTGAGGTTCTCCTTCTTCCATTCTTTCCAGTAAACGGAAGTCAGTTTGAGAACGCTCGGGAGTAACTTCGTTGATAGGTATCGCGTCTCGAAAAATACTTTGTATAGCTCTTGGAGAGTAGTCATTTGAACTACTTTTATCTTCCCATGGCTGCTTTGGACCCAGATACACATCTACAGGGCTTTTACGCTTAACTCGCGGAGTTTTCTTTATTGGCGTGATTGGTTGAATGTTTTCGAACCATGTTACGAATGATTCAGCGTTCTGTTCTTCTGGTATAAGTGCTGGCGCCTTCAGTTTAGAACGGCTTGAATCGTAAAAGTCAAACTTTTTGTAAGGTTGGTCTTCAAAATACCAACACCGCTGAGCGAGGTTCATTACAATGCCATGTTCTTCCAAAAAAGTCGATCCCAATAAAAGTTCGATTATCTGTTGCTGTTGGAAGTGCCACCATTTTAATGACTTTAAGGCGATTGCCAATGATAATTTCCACGTTGGCCATACAAATATGTTGGCGATGTGAAATGCCATCAGCCAATTTAACATCTGCCGAGACTTGTGTGAACACTGTCCCGTTCCTTAGCAAATGAAGAAATAGCTGCCGACCTGCAACACTAGTTCTTGCAGCTGTATCAAGATAAGCCAGTCCTGTCTTGCCATGAGCTGTGATCGAGATTGTGGGAAGATCACCACCAATCGAGCTCTTAAAGCAATTAAATGAAATAGAGGCCGGACCATCCGGTCGTTTTTTTTGGCTGCAGTTTGGACAATTCGAGCGATAATAGCCAGGCACCTTACAGCTGCAGCATGAAACAGTGTGTATTTCCTGTTTTGTTGTGGGATGTACGTGAGTCACGGGCTTCTCACTTTCTGCCTTCAGCTTCTTTCTACAGTCGCTGGTATAGTGTCCAAATCTTTTGCAGAAATTGCATCGAACTTTTCCTTTTAAGTCGATTGCCTTGTTTTCATCGTTTCGGTTAACAATTTTTTCAGCAAGCATGCTTTCCACCCCCCTTGCTTGGCGTAGCAGATCGTTGAGTGTGTTGACCGACTCTCGCGGAACACATTCTCGAATGCTAATATCCAATACCGCATAAACCATATCGATTATTACCGACTCAGGTAGTTTTGGGCTGGGTAACTGTGCGAAAAGAGCTCGCTTTTTGCAGATGAAACTGTCAGTTGTTTCACCATCGCATTGTTTATGCTCAAATATATCAGGATAGATTCTATGAGCTGGTCTTGCTGGTGCGAATGCACTGCGAATATATTTTATTGCATCGTCCCACGTTATAATTTCATGTTTGATGCCTTGCCACCAAGATGATGCTTGATATTCAAGTAGCAGTGGTAAACCAGCAATTGCATCGTTATCGCTGATTTCCTCTATTTGCTTATAAATCGCAATGGTAGTAAGGAAGTCTTCCACCACCACTGGATCTCTTTCCCCCATGAAGCGAGCAGTGCACTTACTGAAAGACCCCTTTGTTGGTCGTGGTGCCATGACTTCCAGCAATAGCTGGAACTGCTCGGGTGTAAAGGTGGTCATTCTCGAGCTTCTTATGATCCGTCTAAACTCCAGTTTCTACGGAATTGAGTAATAAAATTCGGGCCACTATCTTGGGCGCCAATATAATGTTCTCTCTTTGTCTCTCTACTTTTAACAAAACTAAGTTTTTTTTATTGCCACGTATTTTATTTCAGAAAATAAGAAATACTAACTATTTGAACTCAAAAAGTCTGGAGGACGGCCGAAGGATATCGCTCCCAACGCAGTTGGTTCAGAACAGTACTTTTGATGCAGTAGCGCTTACGCTTATATAGCAAAATTCTAAAAGCTTAAGGCTGTTTTAACATAAGCTTTACATTTCAAAAGTTTACATTTCAAAAGTTTACAAATCTTTACATTTTAAAAGTTTACTAAAGCTTGTCCAAATTTCAAACAATACACATATATTGACTTAGCCTGTGAGTATACTATTTAATTAATGAGTGAGTGTATTGTATGTTGTTAGAGCGTGTTACAAAATTTAATTAAATATTTAGCAAATGTTAAATAATTCAAAAAAGATTCAAATAAAGATTTATAATATTTTGAAAGGAATTACACCATTCAATATTTTATTTTAGGATACATTGATTGAAGCACGTATTCCTAAAACTGGTGACCCCTTCTCGGCAAGCAAGCCTTAAAAAATGAGTAGTTTTCTACATTCAAAAGGAGTGGACTCTTTACTCGGAATTCGGTCAGCACAGAGACAAGAAAATCTTCGTCAAGACCTTGACCAGCAAGACCATCTTTCCTGAGGTCGAGTCTTCTGACCACCTAAAAGCAAAATTGGAGAGGAAGACGAAATAAGAAGAGTGTTGGCAACCAGCAACTTTTAATATTCAGATTTGTTGACCGTCGTTTTCATTTCCGGGCAGTGTGAATTAACTCTTCAATTTAAAACTTACTTCATATATCCGTACAGCATGAGAACGCGAGCGTATCGTTGGACCGACAGTCGAATCGAATCGAACAGCGCATAGAAAAATGAATCTGCAGTAGAAGCTGTCTACCACGGATGACGTGTCGCTCGCTTACAGCACCAGCAACTACAGTAGTGTAGAGTCACCACTATTGCCACATTATTGACCCGCCGTGGTGCCATTGTCTCTTCATTTTGACCAAACAAAAATTCGCTTGACATCTGATAAGGATTTCATCACAGCCACTTACAATTGATTGGGTGGTGGCGGACCTTCGAGTCATCATAGCAGTGGTCATCATCTTAGCTAATAACATCAACATTAGCCACAGCCAGCTATGACACAAAGGCAACAATTAGCAGGTACAATTCAATCCCAAAGCTAAGAACTTATTTATCAGAATCGTGATAATATTATAAGGTTTTGCTGCAACGCGGCAGAAGTTGGGAAGACTTTTCCGTAATAGTACCTTAATGATTTCATGGTGGCCACAATCTCTGTTATTTTGACGTTAGTTACGGTGGAGAAATGAATTTTCCAAAAACAAAATTTACAGTCTCGATAATTGTGTATACTTCTTCGATACGACAACCTCAGAGTACCGTTTATTTTAATGAAGTTGCTGTTCAAACCACCATCAAGACCGATAAAATCATCGACACGTCCTCTTTAAAATGATTTAAAGAGAGTATTCTACTATAAAGCATTCAACCGGTCATTTAATTGTAAACATATTTATAAATATTTACATAAATACTAAATATAATACAAATTACTCCTATATAGATATCATATGTAATCAATTTTCTAAAAATCCTTCTTCTTTCTAAGTTTCCATGTAAAGTTTCTCTGTGTCAGAGTGCAGTCATGAATGAAGAGGACGTTGTCTTTTTGAATATACGGAACCTTAATTCCTTTTCAACATTTGCGATCTATTCTAGATTCTATTTTCGAACGAGACCGTGCTGCGGAAATTTGAAAACATCCCACAAACATTCCCCGTATACAAAAACATACAAATTGTGTGAATGTATAATCAATTTTCGATATAAATTAGATTTTTGTGGAATATGGTCTAAGTGAGTGGTTGGTAATTTCCTGGCACCAGTATATTCGAGAAAATTTCTGTAGCTTTTTCATTCTAGATCACATTTATATATTTATTTCGATTTACGTAACGTGAATATTCTACAATGCGTCAGAAATTAAAATCCTTTGACCGCTTAGCTTGTTTTCGCACAGCTGCGAAACTTTCTTTGAGTTTCCAATCCAAATTAACGTAACTTCCAGAAATCAATAAACGGATGCCTATTAGTTTCCTTATGCCAAACAATACCTTTTCATGTTGTTGCTTTGAAAAATTTTAACAGAGTTCGCATCAAAAACATGCTTTACAGTAAATCAGCAGTTGAGCAAATCACGGAAAGTTTCATTCGTGTCCATCCAATCAGGGTGCTTTTAAAAGCCCGTTAGTCGGTTGATTTTTCAATTTGTGTTTGTTTCCAAGAATTGATTTTTGAAGAAATGAAAACATAAAAGAAGGTTTCTGAATGATCTGAGAAAGATGATTTTCTAGTCATGAAAAATGATTTTCGGCTATTTTTGTGAATATGAAATTAAAAAATTTGAAAGCAATATGATTTTAGTTGAATAGAGTTAAATAAAGTTGTTTGCAATTAAAATATGAGCAATTTCAATCCAAAATATTTTTATTTATTAAGGGCGGAAAATAATTTCAATTATATTTTGGTTGACTTGAAATAAGATTAATTCGATCAGAGGGTGCGGAACATACTTCATTAACTCTGCTTGATATTGTTTGTCGTTAATATTAAAAAGTAATAAAACTAAAATTCGAATATTTTATTTTTCAATATTGAAAAAAATGATATGCAATTATCTTTTTCAATTATTCTTTAAAACTGGCTCAGTAAAGTGTATGAGTTTAGCTGAACTAATTTACGTAAAATAAGTAATTTCGGTCATCTTCTCAGGTAATAGTACATTCAAAAAATAGTTTGCATATTGCTAACGAGTACATATTGAAGTAAGCATTATAAGCATTGATTCTAGCTTGTTTTATCGTAAGCAAGTAAAATTTTTGTTAAGAAGTGATCATGTTAAATCAAATATCCTAAATCAAAGATTTATTATATTAAACATTCATTCACTCTCTACTACTATCTTGGCTGCTTACTCAGGATGTTAACGATACATTCGTATCCGTTGACAAATTATCTCTCATTTCGATTTTCCGATTTATTTCTTAAGAGAAAATGGGAGGATATAGCTTAATCTATCGAGATTGTTGAACTGACATCCAGAGTAAATGCATACTAAACATATAATTTTTGTACCTGGATTAACCAAAATTTATTCGCGTTTTCAATCTGGTTTGTTACCTTACATGTTGGTTCAAAATAAAAAACGGTAATTAACCAATGAGAGATGTTTTCTTGAGTTTATGTCTATTGAAATGTTCACCCTAATAATCCGATTTAAGTAGTTGCAAATCTATTTCATATCTTTCTTCGTAGACCTGAAAAGTAGAAATAGTAGACACAATTGTGGAAAAAATCAAAAAATAATTTTCGCATAAAATGAAAAATAAAACTTTTTTTTTTAGGAACAAATACATCTTAGGCTAAAACTATACGGCTCATTCCCTCCCAGTAATTAATGTTCAGTACATTAATCAAATACAAGCTTTCTGTAGCCGGATGCGATTCTCACATGGTCATGTGCAAGCAAATTAGAAAAAGTTCAAGTTTCAACCGGAATTTTATGAAATCATATACACATACACTATGCGTTGGTAAGATCAAGAAAATCTAAATTTCACCCTGGAAAGTAGGAGAGCATTTTGGTTCCTACGACAGGCTGATATTTTTTATGTAAAATATATATCAGTTGGTATAATAAAAAACATGTAATACTATACTATAATAACAGGTAATACTTTACTATAAATACCAAAAGACCTGTGACGTCAGGAGTGCCACAAGTTTCTGTCACTGGACCAATCTTTTATACCATATTCACCGCTGACCTTCCCATTCCAGTGGGCCAACCTCAAGTCCAAATTCTTCAATATGCCGATGACACGCTCTTATTCGCGTCGAGCCAAGATCCGCTCAAAGCAGCGAGGAGCCTAGAATGCTACTTGGCAGAATTAAGTCTTTACTTCGACGAATGAGACATCAAACCAAATAGCAGTAAGACACAGCTTAGTGTATTTCGCAATCCTTCGAAGTATCGAGGATCGCAAACTATTCGCAACAAGACCAAAAAACTTGCTGTCTCGTTCGGAACTTCTAAGATTACTCCTAGCTCATCTCTAAAGTACCTCGGTGTTGATTTTCACGAATTTCTAAAATTTAATCCTTACGTGCGGCGTAAAATCAAAGCTGCCAAATTCGCATTTCAAAAAGATGGGTATGACCACCAAAGCTAAATCCATTTCCTATCAGACCCTGATCCGGCCTATCCTGACTTATGCTTCCCTGAATTACCTGTTCAAAGACTGTCATGGCCCAAGCGGATATATTCGAAAGAAGAGTCCTCCACTTATGTACTGGAAGGTTCTACAACCCGGTTACTAAAAAGTGGCCGAAGAACCTTCTCCTGTATCAGGAGTCAGGACTGAAGCTACTTAGGGACCGGGTTGCAGAATTGACGGCAAGATTCTACGGACAAACTGATGGACATGAAAACGGACTGATTCGGTCAATAGGGTGTACAGGTGGCTGCAATGAGCCATTTATGCGCCCCGCGAAGTCAGCGTATCAACGGTAACTCATGGATGCTTTATTTAACTATGTAGTCCTTCCGTCGACCAGAAGGGGCTAAATGTAAGACCTAGGTTAAGTTTTAGGTCTAATTAGATTAGGTTAGTTATAATTAGGTATAGGTTAGAGCTTAATTGTAGTGTAAGGTAGATTTTAAGTCAAGTATTGCCCAGGTTATCCCAGTACTTGTACAAGCTGGGTAGTATTATAAGTGTGTAAAATAAAAACTGTTTAAGAAAAAAAACTATATATTTATATAAAAAAAACCATAAGAGCCAGCAGGCCAAAATAGTATAGCCGCTAGATTTTAAGTTATCATTGATAATTATACTTTAAGCTAGGTTAAGAATGTATAACTAAAATGAAATAAAAATCTTCTTCAATCAATCAATCAATCAAACCAGTGATATTATCAGTTTCCCTCTCACAAGACTCTTGCTGTGTTTTATAAAAGAAAAAGTAGAAGAATATGATTCTTATTACTTATGGTTACATTCTCGAATTATGTTTTCGCTAGCGATTATCTTTACGTAGCTAAAAATATATTTTATTTTGTAAACTTTATTTAAAAATAAAAATGTCTGAATTGTTTGATGATGATTTTCATGTTTCGGCTTAAAATAAGAGCAAAGAGTATTATTCAAATTGTTTTGAAAGGTTTCACACCACGATAGACGTGTAATTGATCCATTATTGCAAAGATTATTCACGAATTTAAGCTACTAGCAAAAACTCAGGCTACAATCAAATTAATACATACGTATCTGTCATTTAAATGCTTGAAATGAAATACGAAACCCATTATCGCGTCAAAATTTTCAGCTGAACTACACCGAAAAAAATACATCGAACCGAATCTTTTCCATTCAACAACATCTATCACTATATCGTATTATTCAAGCAAATTGAATTTCAAGTCCTGACTCGTTTCACACAGTTAAGTCTAAATGGAGCTATCAATCAATAAGGATCTGATTTCAATTATTGCTCTTTAACTGGTGTTAGAAACAAAGTATTTCTGTATACTCATTCATGAGTCTTGTCTCTTCCCACAAAGGCCCTGCAGGCGAACTAAGCGCAACTGATGCTGGAAATCTAGGGCAACACAATGTAGTCATATGCGAAAACAAGGAAGATTTTCCTCGATAAAATTCGTTTTCCGCCTACGGATTTCGTATGGTCTTTTGTTGAGTTACATAAGCAGCCAATCGAATTAAACACGGACTTTGATTTTATGCAGCTAATTAACTAATCCCAGTCCCGATGGATTCATTTTTATAGGGGCGAAGTATTGAATTGTTAGATAACATAGTATTTAAGTTTTCCCTTATGACACGATCACCCCACCAGCATTTCAATTATATTAACGGCCGAGTGTTTTACATAATCACGCACAAGCACAAATTGCATGTTTATAGACAAGCATTACATCTTACAGATTACAATGAATAACATCGTATGATTAGCAGTTAGAGACTTAGAAAGTCTCAAAGGAATATTTTTAGGCTTTGAGAGTAACCTTTGTATCTTTACGAACTTTTAATTTCAAAATTAATTATTGATAAAGACTTAAAGGCAAATCAAACACAAACAAAAGCTTTGAAATTAATTAAATAATGAAATTAATTTATTAAATATATCATTGAAATCAATAAATTAAATAATGAAATTAATTAATAATTGAAACAATTGCTATGAAATTAATTATGTCAGTTAAGTTTAAAATTAGGTGCCTGTTTGATAAATTAAAAGGATACAGATCAGAGCTCCTAGCTGGAAGCAGTTATGGATTTATGCTCGGGTGAACTAAAGCCCAATGTGCTGGATACTCGGCAAGCTCTGGGTTTGAATCAAAGTTCCATGCAGGCGGAATCGAGTCTTCGCCCAGATTTTGAGAGCAGCTTAGTCCAGTGAAATTCAACATAAAAAAGGCGAAACTTCGGAAAAATTAGGGGAAAGCTGAATTTTGGTGTGAATTTTGATATTGACGTGTTGAACAAAATGTCAAAATACCTCACCGATCCGAGTGCTGCGTTACTTCTAAGGTCATCAAAAGTGACCTTTCGCAAATATCTCAGTAACGGTCACGTCTACAGAAAAACAATGTATGACGAGTTTGAAGCTTGAAAAATTTCCTATAAAAAAATATTGTAAGTTTTTCTTGTAGCGATAACCGTTTTTGAGATGTTTTGATTCATAAACTGGTAACTTTTATGTTTCTCATGAAACGTGCACTTCTTTCGGCACCACCTTTGAGGTAGAGTACAAAGTGTTTTTTTTTGTAATGTGGTATCCCCAGTAGGCCTATTCCACGTTTGTTTTTGTTAGTAAAATGCTTATTTTGTAATAAATTATTATAAATTTGTTAATTGTTTTTACTTTGATTTATTTTAAACAGGAGTTAATAATTTCAATAATTATTCCTCATCGGACTAAATTTCAATGGTTATGCTTTCTTCTTCTTGTTTTCTGTTGTTTCCTGTATTTCAATGGATTCAATCAGGAGACAAGGTGGATCTAAATCATCAGTAGGGTCATAATCAATGGTGCTATTCATCTCTGGTGATAAATTTAAGCACGCCTAATCATGACAATAACCACAAACTGGTGAACAATGCAACCCACATTTTCTGCAGTCACAGTTTAAGCTGCGGCCCTCGGTGCAATTAGCAAAATTTCTGGAGCAGGTGGAAGCAGAGTTTGAATTGGCTCCAAAATGGTATCTTGGGGAATAAGCTCGTTGCCTAGCCATATTTGAACTTGGTAATATACCCGATAAAAATGTTGCCGAGCAGCACTAGATGTTTGTGGAAGAATAGATAGTTGAACAGGTTTCTTGAGTCGTGTAGATCTTATAAAACTGGAATATCTATGAGTATCAATACATACTTCGTGAGCTAGAGCTTCATACATAGCCAGGAGAAAACGAGCTCCATTGTCGAGGACTAGCTCTGGAGAACACTCTGCCTTACTTAAAATTTCTGCTTAGTCTATTAACTCCTTTTTTCTTTCAAGTAATTAAAAAACATTAATTTCCCCTTTCTTAAAAATCGCTCAAGTAGTGTCGCAACCTGTCATTGCATGCAAAAATAAAATATGAGCTTGACACTTTGGATATGGGTTAAAGCTTTGGAAGAATACAATTGTGTGTCTATTTTTGTTCTTCCAAGTTTCAACAAATAGATGATTTGATTAACAAGAGCTAGTGCAATCAATATTACTAACAAGTCTTTGTACAGGGTGGGCCAATTACAAGTTTCTTTTTAAAAATACGATAAAATGAATAAAATTTAATTTTTTTCCATGTATTATGGCTTTATTAGTAAGAATAAACATTCCCATTAATGATTATACACAATTTCGTTCAAGTGGCTGCCTCGGCTGGGTTCGCAGTAGCGCATTCTGTCACTCCAACTTTCCTAGACCTTGTTGATGATTTTGGGCTGTAGCTCACGGATTGCTTTGATGATATTGGCTTTAAGTACTGGAATCGTTTCTGAATTGTTGGCATATCATTGGTTTTTCACGGTTTTCAAAAAAAAGGTCCAAAAGGGTCAAATCGCAGCTTCGAGGCGGCCAATTGACATCGCCAAGACGGCTGATAACACGATTTTGGAATTTGGTGTGTAAAAGATCGATTGTGGCATGGGCTATGTGATATGGCGCACAATCCTGCATGAATCAGAGGTCATCCAAATCCAATGTCAAAAACAAGTTGGATAACATGGCTCTGTAACATTCACCGTTGACCGAAACGTTGTTCCCAGCCTCATTTTTGAAGAAAAATGGTCCAATGATGTTACCGCTCCATAATCCGCACCAAACCGTCACTCTCTGTAGCAGCATTGGCTTCTCGACAATAACGTGCGTGTTTTCTGAGCCCCAGATGCGGCAATTTAGTTTGTTAACGTAGCCGCCGAGATGAAAATGCGCATCGTCAGAAAAGATGATTTTTCAACCAAAATCGTAGTCCAATTCAAGCAAGCGATAACGAGGCAAATGGTCGGGCGCCTTGAATTGCGCAGTCAGTTGGACCTTGTAAGCGAATAATCCGAGACCTTTGTGCAGAATTCTCCTCAGGCTAGTGCGTGAAATATTGAGCTGTTGAGATCGATGGCGAGTTGATGTTCGTGGAGTGAGTCTCACACTCTTGGCTACAGCAGCCCCATTTTCCTCTGTGCGCACCGTACTACGAAAAGAGCCATAAGTGTTGGCCGCTAGAATGCTAGTCTAACGAATTTTTGCACAAACTTGCGTACAGCAGGCCCAGTGGGTGCTTTATTTCGGTTAAAACTAATTTTCAAAAAACTCACTCTTTGGACTACACCGTACTCACTTTGGAAATAAGTTTCCAATATTTCCCAACGTTTTTCCAGCGTAAAGCGACTCATTTCATTCCGCAAAGGTGTGATACTGGCTTGTTGTAAAGATTTCGAGCGGGAAACAGCTTTCAGTGTCAAAATAACCTATGATGTAAAAAGAAACCACTAGATGGCTCACGATGTATTCGATTGCTGTTTCAATGATGAGAATATCAGCATCATTTTGGGATAACATCACTAGATTATCCTGTCAATTGCCTTTTCTTGACATACCAGAATCACTCCCACACCCACATCCTACCCAGCCCCCGCAAACGAACCAACCCGAAATAACCGGTTTTGTTTCGGAACACCCTTTTCTACTTATCCTGGAGTGTGGTAGATATGTTTATTTATGTTTATTTTCTTAAACATAGAAAAACAAACTCACATTCCAAGTCGTAATCAAAATCGGATGATATCAACAGGTCGTTGGAAAGTGGATACTGTTAGCTAAAAATGTTTAGATCAATATATCGCAAAAACGGTTATGGGGATAAGAAAAAAATGCAAAAACTTTTTAGTTGAAAATTTTTTAAGCTACAAATTTGTCATACATTGTTTTTCTGTAGACATTTAGGGAAGGTCACTTTTGGTGACCTTTGACCCCGTATAAAAAGTAACGCAGCACTCGGATCGATGGGGACATTTTGTTCAACACGCCAGTACCAAGGTTCACATCAAAATCCAGCTTTCCCCTAATTTTCCGAAGCACCATGTTAAATTTCTCTGGACTATTATTAAAAATTGTTTGTAGCAGTAAAAGAACTTTAAATTGTGCTTTAGGAACCTAGTGGGCTAAACCTAAACCTAAATTCTTGTGAGCAATTTAAAACTGTTCATGTCATTAAGGCTGCATTTAGTTAGAACACCATGTGACTGATAAATGAATATCATGCCACAAAAAATGAAACCTTTAACGGTTTAAATTACACACGTTTTATGTGCATTATAATCATTACATCTTAAACTCCCAACTTATTCCAGTAATCGGTCACAAAAAAGTTCCGAAACAAAACGTTCTCAGTAGACACTTGTGGCATTGCATCACTCAGTAGTAAATCAAATCAGTTCAGACAGGCGAAAAACAAGAGTATCGCATTAACCCCTCGAATACTTACTTTTATGACAGCGCCAATCTCGATGACAAAAGACGGACATAAATACTATTCGCAACCTAAAACTCTGGGGAACGATATTGAATTCAATCTGAACATGAGTTCAACGAATTCAGCGTAAAATAGGTAACAGCTAATGACTAATTCATTGAATTATTAACTTTGCATAAATACTCCAAAAGTCTGCACTATATTACTAATCCTATTCAAACCCCGACGGTTCAATCACGTGTACGAGTTTAAGTTCGCTTTCATTTTAAGTCCATTGTATTGGTGAAGTGCCAATAAACAGGATAATGATATTCCTCATAGGCGTTAATTACCGTTTAAGGAGCCACTAACGTACCCTCTCGCCTATGAATGGATTTGAATTAGAAGCTTATTTCATGTCTGTTCGAATCTGGTGTTTTTCGCCAATTATGCAGGCAATGTTAATGTAGAGGAAGTCATTTTCAAAGGACAACACGCATAAAAACGAAATGAAAAAAATTCTTAATTATACATTGGAAATAAGCTACAGGAAGCATGCAGTTTTTATGTATTTTAAGTGAGGCCATAAACTTTTTATAGGTAATGTTTAATCAATGATTTTCGTTTTATTGCTAATTCTGAGTTTTGTGTAATCTCATTTTAGCTGAGCAAAAAGATGCTGTATTTTATGGAACTCAAATACCTTCAACGACATTGTCTTAGAATATATTGTGCAGCTCTGTGCTTTACTATTTACTAATTACTTGTAGTGTTGTCAAATCAATATTGGGTTCTACTTGGGCAACAAGAGGAAAAAAAAGGTTGAATTCTTCTGACAATCCTGGTTTCCAATCCACACATATCCATCGCCCAAAACTCGCCATTCAACCTAAACCTTCCAAGTGTCAGTAACCTTTAAGGCTGTAAAGCCCTAAGAGTATTAAGGATTTCTCCCTCCACAAGATGCGCTGATAGTGACGATTTTAGCTATTGATTCATCCATAAGCTGCGTCGGCAGATGTCCAAGGTTCAACCTCTCTCCAAATTGTCTTGTAGAATATTTGTCTACGCACCAGTTTTTTCTGCGCTTCAAGTACTTCGCAAAAAATTTTGCGTGCTCCTGATCGCAAAGTGCTCTTGGCCTCTCTTCCTTTGACTTGGTCGTTACGCAATCAGCGGCATGGCTCAGCCGTACAGCATTTTGTTAGGTGTTTTACTTGTCCGCATTTCCAGCGGTTACTAGGACAGTCTGATCCAGTGCTGTCGTCTTACTGCAATATATCTGTTGCAATTTGATGCAGTTTATTGCAACATTGCATTTGAGTTTAATCTATCTCATTTTTAAAAAATTGCTACTTGTTTAATCTAGCTAGCTTATTTAATAGGTTACTTTCGCTTTGTAACTGTAACGCTCTGCAGCTATTAGCCATTGTGAACTAAGAATGAACAGGAATTTCTCTAATTCTTAACCCCGGAGATATAACTGTATATTGCAATTTATTTTCTTTAATATGGAAAAACTGAAATTAACAATAGTATGCAATTCTCACCAAACGACTGATAATATCTTTAAAAAAATTATATAATTTTTGTTGAATATGCTAATGGAATAGCAATAGTTTATTTTAAATGCAGTAAGTAGACCCATAAGTGTACAAATATGTATATACCTATGGGAAAATCAATCTGTTGCAATTTAGAGCAATCTGCTGCAATTTCAGAGTTTCATTTATTGTACAAAGAAAAACTAAAACGACAGCACTGGTCTGGTCCTTTGCAGTCCTTTTTTGCGTTGTGCACTTGAAACAACGAAAAACCTCAGGCCGCCTCCGTACCCCAGAAAATTTTTATCCGTCCAATATCAACTAGCTTTAGATCTTTAGCTTCACGCAGTTCTACGACGGCTTTCATTTGCTCCCTTGTATTCGGATGAAATAAGGTAATTTTTACGTTTTCAATCTGTTTCGCCTAAATAGCTACCGTCACTTCTTTCTCTGTTGTAAGACAATCGACGCCGAGTACCTAGATTTTGGCTTTGGAGACAAGTTTTTTAAACTCGTTCAAATTGCCCACAGCTGCTTCAATAACCTCGCCGAATTTCGCGAAGTCCAGTGTCTCACGAGTACTATCGTCTTCTTAACTTGAGTGCCTTCAGTCTGTTTGACTGACGCCTGTCGCGTGAGTTTTCAATTGGACAATATTTTCTACCATCGTTTATTTATTTTTCATTGATTTTATTTGTTTTTTATTATCTATTATCTGCGTTTTTTTATACGGGTCACGTCGATGACGTCAGTTTTATGAGTAAACTCGGATTCGTCAATCAATCCGTCCGTCACTCTTTTGAAACGTTTTCGACTCCCTTTGGTAGTGCCTTCTTTAGTTTGTACTTTGGCGGCGTTTGCTTTGTTAGGGCTAAATTCAGGCGTTCGCTGATCTACGTTATCTAGACTGAATTTTTTTATTTTCTTCAGCCTGCTTCTGATTTACTCCATAATCTTCTATAACCTCTTCAAACTAACATAGTGTGACACACTATTTTTATTAATGTGGCTGCCAATTTCGTACTGATACCCCGACATTGCCACAGCATCTTTTCGTCATGCGTCCTTTTTTCAGCGATATAACCTCTATTTTGAGAAGTACGTATCATAATCGTGAAATAAGCGTCCACTACAATTGCGTATCTTTTTCTGGACTTATTACGAACGAACAAAAACCACTCAAAGAATTTATACTCGAACACTTTTATTTATGCATTGTTCTTTAAGTTCAAGACATTTAGGAATTAAAATTTGAAATTTTCACAATAATCGTACTATGGAGTATGTCTAAACTAGAGTGAGTTATGCTGTGTTAGAGTCGTTGTGTTATACTTAAAGGGAAATGGAGCTATTTTTTACAAATCACTAAGTTATGCATTTCAATTCTAGCATTCATTAAAAATAATGCATTCAATAAATATGTAAAAAAAAACTTTAATATATTTATAAATATTAAAAGTAATTTAGAAATTTTATAGTGTTTCTCCGTCGTAAATGTTTAATTTTTGGCTGCCTTTATTTGATACTAGGTTGCTTTTTTGTATTAACATTTTATTCTGTGTGATATGTTCTCAAAGTTTGAAATAACTGGACCACGAAACAGCTCAGAATATCATGAACCCACATTGGGCGCCAGTTTAAAATGCAAAATTTGTGAGTTACGTAGTGATTTATTTTCAATCTATGCTTCCTATGTATTACATTAGGTTTTATTTGATTGCTTTAAGATCTTAAATCAATTGATTCGTCTATGAGTTTGAAGCCAATTTGAACATTGGATGCATATAATGTCAGAAAATTATCTGTTTACTTTTTTGCAAATACCAAGATGGCTAGTGTGTCTATTATCCGAATTTTGAAAAAAAAAATTAAAGAATACAACGTTATATATCTGTGTATATATAAATGTTTGTGTTTATGGGTTGTAGAGTCATATATTAACGTTACGTTTGCATCAAAATAGGGATATAAAAACTGCATGGAAACGTTTGATTAAAAATGTGCTAAATGAATGTTAAGTGGCAAAGTGAGTTACTAAAGAGAGAATTATTCTTTTCATCTTGATTTTATATAATCGAGTTACATTAAATCGCTTGACGATTCAAAACATAATTTCTTATATTTTGAAAACAAGACAAATGAAACGTGATTGAGCTGTTGTCTACGTAGTTTCTTATCATAACTTTTTCATGATCAAATGAATTATGTATCAAAAATCTTAAAAACCTGACTTGGTTTGCGAATCTTGTTCAATTCTTGGACGTAGCTGTCATTCCAGCTGAAGCTAAAGTGTGGATATCTTTAACTATCAAGAATTTGAGGTTGGATTGTCTTTGTCTTTTAAATGAAGATAATATTTTCTGCCAAAGCATTATTGTTTATGTACATGTTGACCAAAATTATTTGTGCAATGCATAAATAATAGGCTAGAGCACAAATAGATTCATGAAGCTTATAAATTTGTGATATGATTATCTTTAAAACTCATTCACAATATTTTTTATACATTATATTCGCATTATTTATTTTGCATTATAATTATTATCGCATTATAATTTTGTTTTGAAACAAATAAATAAAAAACATGATGGCGACCAAAATAAAAAATTTTAAAAATTAAAAATTTATTTTGTATTGAATCTATTATAGTACGTAGGCTGGGATTTATCATTTCAATACATTGTGCAATAGTAGATTATATATTGTTAGGCTTCCAAACGTTTCGTTTGAAACGTGCCCAAAGGACATTCCTCACAAATGCAAAAATTTTTTTTTATTCGACTCCGAGATAATTTGCAAAACACACAACAAACAACAAAATATATTTATAAGATCGTTTTGCATTTATTTTATCGGGACAGAAAAAACAAAATCCTCAAATGATAGATAGGTTTCCGAACGACGACTTACACGTGCATAAATAATTTCGTACATTTAATTTTCTGCCCAAATAATTTTGGTATTTTTGTTTATGTTGCTCATTTCGTCTATGAATTAAACATTTTCAAAGGGGTTGAAAAATTCAAATCAGCATAATGTATACTTACAAAAAAACGAAAATCAGAGATGAGCGGATTGCACATGTACACCGTAGAGCTTCAATTTAATTATTATGAATGAAATGCGCGTTACACAAACAATTTTGGCCACCATAGTAGTTGGGTTCTAAATTTATACTAAATTATATTAATTTTAATAACAATACCAACAATAATTTAAATATAATTTATACTTTTGAATCAGTCACCTCAGTCTTCTGACCGTGAATTTACGTCTGAGCTAACGTAACTCTATGTAGCTACCTGAGTCAAATCAGGAGTAAAATGAAGTGTGAGACCAATCTCTGTACTCATGAAAATTTCGATTAATCAAATGGAGACTCTATCACCGTGAATTTTCAAGATCCGAAACAGGTTAAGCGGAAGAACTTTCCTTTTTTGCTCAATATTTACAGCTAGTTTTGTAGTACAATGTTGAAAAAATATCAACAAAAAAATGTGCATATATGTAATGTTTTTATAGAATAAATAATAATGTTAATTAATTCAAAAAACGTTATAGCATGAATATGATTTCGCTCAATTATTTACATAATAATTAGCAAATTCTAGCGCTACAGAATAAAACAGGTATTCTTTCTAGCAGAAATTATGCATCATCATTTTGTATTCCGCACTGTATGTATATATTACTGAGAATTTATCTGAAAGTTGAAAACTGAATTAAAAAAGCTAAAGCACAAAACAAAAGCAAATATTTAATGAAAAATATATTTTCAACAATTTAAAAGCATTTTCATAATTTCAGAATTTGTATGCATGCTACTTTTCTTATTTAATTTTTGCATAGCCATAAACTTTGCGGTTTATTCTCACTCTCATCATTGACATATTTCAACACAACTGTGCATTTGATTTGAACCTTAGCTCCTCAAGCTGAATATGACGATATGACGCTAATGAGCAACTTTAAACAGCCAATTTTACTTCGAAATCATTTTAAATGACAAATCATTAGTAACGACAGCAGCGGCCAATTTGTGCAAAGCAGTGCTGAAGATGTGATGCATGTGATCACATGTTAAATTACGGTCCTTTTTCAATTGAATCGAATCAAGCTCACCTAAACTACCCAGGAAGCCAAATGATTCCTATCGATTGCATAAGAAAGATTGGATCCCATTCATTTTTCGAAATAGTGTCCCATTCACAGTAAATGTGTGACCTGTTGATTTGGTCACATCAGTGCATACATACTTGTTGCTCACCTCGAAACACTTCCAAGGACTTTTGAGCAAGCACGGCTCGGTTGGTTGAACAGTACCTAGAACCGTTTTTTGATGAAAAGACGCCTCGGCACGGATCTGAATAAAATCGAAAAGTGGATTATTGATTACGATTCAACACTTCATCGTTCAAGGAGCATGTACCTTCATTCAGGCTAGAGTCTGGCTACCGCAGACTCTGAAAATGGAACATATGATAGTAAACGAAATAAAATCCATGCGCTGATAGCCATTACATTCAGTTCGAGCTGGGATTTCGTCCCGAAAGGACATAGCTGAAATATTCGCTGACGCGTTCGGCTGTTCAGTGCTTGTTTGTGGTATGCGGGAATGCTTTGAAATAAAGAATATCGCGAATTGAATTTGATATACTCGGATAGTTATATTACCACTGCAAACAACGGGCGGATTGTGATTACTCTCGAATAGTGTTCATTAAAAATAAAAATAAAAATAGGTGTAATAATAACTTGAAATGAATATTTTTGAAACGAATCTCTTGCAATTGTTTGTTGAGTGGTCTAAGGAGTGCTGAAGAGATAGTTCTTGGTGGCATTGGAGGAAAAATTCTGCAAAATCTTTGAACGCCGATTTCCAAAACTGAGAGTATTGATTGGTACGTTATTGAAAGTTTGCGTAATTTAGTGTGCTTTATCCAGTTCAAACTTTATAACTACAACAGTTCTTAGCTTAAATCAAATAAGTTAATTTGAAAGTGCATAAGTATAACCGGCAAATATTTGAGCTCTGCGAGCTGACATGTCAGTTGAATAGATGTCTGATTTTTCATACCAAACACTCATATCTATTGTGCTTTTATTTTAATTTGACATCAAACTGGTAAGGTAATTTGAGATGAATTTATGTCTCACAGAATGATATAAAATCAGTATATTCGAATTTTTTCTATATATTTTTAGCCCATTCCTCATTAGCTTATTCGGTTCATTTTTTTTATCAACAACAATTTTACATTAGTATCGTAATTGAATAAGTTCGTTGTGGTAGTCACTTCGCATGTACTTTAATAATTTCGGTTCGAGAGAATTCAGTTATATTTTTGTAGAATTCATAGTAACAAAAGTTTTTAACGAACAAGACTTGACGAGAGACAGGTGACATGAGAAAAGTAAATGAGAAAAAAGGCATGTGTTTTTTGAGAATAAATTGTTACACCAGTTAAATAATAAACTGATTTACTGTCAGAATGTCATTTTCGTTCCACGAAACAACGAATTTTGCGTAAATGTTATTTAATTCTTTTTCAATCAATTGAGCCCAAATACCAAAAGTGGTGATAAATTCCGATGCAGAAGTCGACTTAGTGTGTCTGTCGGTGGTGGTGCTCAAGGGGACCTTACGCAAATTGAAACTGCCGATAACGGGCAGGAAGTCAATTTTGCGTGAAAGATTGAAAGCAGTTGCGTAGAATGAGGAAGATGAAGAAGGGTGATGAAAAAGTATGAAGATTAAAAGCATTGTACACCCAGCGGATGTTGACGATATAGCTTCGAACACTACTGAATTTGGAATTGACAGCTCTGAATAAAATGAAAGGTTTGTTGCGAAACAGCTGCGAGTACCCCTCAGCACAACAGAATTTTAGCCTGACCCGTTATCCTCGCATGACTTTAAGGTACCAGCTAGTTACAGGTTTCGTGGGTGGATTCATGGCCTAAGCTGTAAATAAAGACTAATAAACACAAGAAAAAACCGGAAAGAGAAAAGGAGTTGGGAGCCCATTGGCTCATGCTTCACTGAATTTAATTTCCTATGTTTGTTAACCATTATTGCAAAACAAACTTTAACGTATACAAGGTTGAGATTTGAAATGAAAAGAAAAATGTTAAGCAAAATAAGAAACAGTCGTGAAATCAGACTTGAGTTTATATGCGATAAATAATCAACCAAGCCAACTGCAGAAATATATAATTTAAACGGACTTACTAAAATACGTAACATGATATATAAGAATAGGTAAAAATTTTTGATGTTTCCGATTTTAGTAATATTTGGTTATGCTATACCTATAAATGTTCTCAAGCCAGATACAAAATGTTTTTACAGTATAAAGTCTGGTCCATATAGAATAAGAAGATGAGAATAAATGCAAATATATATCTATATTCATATGTATATATAATATATAAATGCAAATATATGTAAAATCCAACTTAATTCACCCGATCCAGAAGCCGATCGAACAAAACCTCAGAATGCTGAGTTTATTTTAAATTTCGCCTTATAGTTTAGCGCAATATTGGTGTTAATTTGATCTCGTTAGTCGAAATCTTCAAAGTACTAAATATTACAGAAAGGTTAGTTTTTGAACGCAAAGTGAAACAAATTAAAACTTAAACAATTATAAAATAAAAACTTTGATAAAAGAGAGAAACAAAACTTTGAAAAAAGAATAATTGTAAATTATCCGTATGACTTTCGATTGTTTTCCTACCGTTTTCGTAACTATAAGGTTTTTTTGTCCAAAATTATCATACGTTTTATGACTACTAGTTTCTTTCATTCTCGGATTAATTCCAAATTGAATTCATGGATTTATTTACTGTTCACTAAATTTTAATTTGAGGCTATTTAGGTTTATAATTATCTAGTTACAGTGTTTTACATTTTTTATCTTTAATTATCTGCAATTTGCTCCTCTAATTCCACTTTGTGGTCTTTTCTTTTAGCACGGTTAATCGTTCTCCGTAGTTTTTGCCTAGTTTTTGTAATCATGAATACTGGAAGTAAAATTCATATTTTTTTTCAAATTCTCCCTCAAATTTCACAAGTGAATTCCGCAAATTGGGGCAACATTCAACTCTTTCTTTTTCTTAAAACGGCTGCCATAGCTCTTTTTCTCAGTTTGAAGGCTGCGCCAAATCCCCCAAATCTCTATCATCAACGGTTAGAATTCAATCTCATCTACTTCAATTGGACAACATTTCTTTGTGCATAAGATAACACACAGCTGGGTCGCAACAACTTCATTCTCAAAAGTGGGCTCAGTCATGAGTATACCTTATGATCACACAGATACTCAAGTGGCTATAAATTCCCTTGTTGGTTCTTCCAGAATTGTTGTTAAATGTCTTGCATCTCTTAGAAAGATATCGAGACATTTGGCAGTGCAATTGATTTGGGTATCTGGACATAGGAGTTTTTGGGACAATTGTGCGGCCGATGAAATGGTAAGGCTTGGTATCTTGCTGCCGCACGAATAGGTACATCGACGATAACGTTCAATCTCGCCATAAGATTGAAACACCTTGAGGACACGATGCGACGATCCTGTGCAATTGCCAGAAAATGTTAGATCTCTACCACAGTGCTCTTAGCTGTTTTGCTGCCATTCTTACAAGACACTGCCTCATGGAACGGGACACGCATTGGTTTGACTTAAGAGCTGTGGCTCAGAAAAAATAGGATTCAGTAGTCTATCTCATGTGCCAGTGTCCAGCTCTAACGTGAAGAAGAACAATATTACTTGGGGCATCCTTGTTGTCAGGTTTGCCTGATCTTTCCTTTGTTGACTTAAAGGGACTAATGAATTTCATCAAAGAAACCAAATAGTTTTCTGCTTGCAGTGGCTAAATGACAGTAACATCCATGGTATCACAACGGATCTATACTGTACCTATGTTTTTCGTTCGGTAGGAGTGCCCAATCGACAGTCACTCTGTCTAAGCTGTATGCTCCTACCACATTTGAATGCTAGCATCGAGCTGTCTACCGGCAAGCGTGACCGCAACGGGTCGATTCACATTTTTCAAGTTTGAACATTTTTGTACAATCAATATATAAGGCACGTTTCGCCGTAGCGCTGATCCTTCAAATGAAGCTCAATCTTATTTTTATGAAGCTTGTTTTTAAAAGCCTTCAGATACTAGGAAGCAGGTATGTAGAAGGTGGCTTTTTTATTCTTATCCTTTTATGCATAAGAAAAACCTTGTGCCCTTAACTAAATAAATTAAAAAAAAAACTAAAAACATAACGATGCTTTTTCAGTTCTAATCGATTTTTTTTATATCTCAACGATCTAGTCCTGTTTCGAAGATGAAAAGTAAAAAGTCAGATGGATATTTTCTTTTCAACCCTCATAGTAGTAGTAATAGTTTTTACTAATGTTCGAATATAAATAATCGAAAATATTAAAATCGCTTCGCCAAAAATCGTCAAATATATATATATATATATATATATATATATATATATATATATATATATATATATATATATATATATATATGTATATATAGATATATATCAGCAAAATGGTTAAGGGAGATCATCTCTGGAGTGGCCGATCCCATTGAGCTGAAATTTTCGGAGGACATAGATGTATATAACAGGTAGGTCCATGACTTGTAGAAGTGGGACTAATATATTCATATTAGTTAAGATATTACTAATATTTGAATATATTAGGTAATAGTAATATTTTATTGTGACGTATTATAATATATAAATATTAGTTTCGCGTGAAATTTTTTTATTCTTATTTTTCTATTATCAATCAATTTGTTCGCAATGCCGTGTCGTTTTACTAAATCAAGCATTGAAAAACAAAAATGTGTATATAAATTGCCGCCATTAGTTGCATGCGGCTGTAATCGAAACCTTTGACTATTAAAACGAGGTCATTGTATGAGGATGCATATTAAATGTCCCCATGTATATGTTTTACATTCACATTTTCATGGATGTACATAATTGCATGGAGGTACCTCATTTGCACCCTCATGCCGACTTTAATTATCTTCTTTATTTGTCAGTCAACGGTTCTTAGTACAGCCTAAGCATGTTCCCATTAAATTAACCGCGGCATTTAAGTGATTAATTTTGTAGAAAGGACCGGCAATGGGGACAAATTTTATGACATTGGACTACCACTAATAGGTAACGAACCGACCCAACGCAATGAAAAAATAAGATAATAGGCAACAGGAATGTTTTTATAGCATATTCAAATAGATTCGCAGCATGTCGTTTTTGTACTCTTGCTGCAAACCAAATTTTGCCACAAAAAGAAGCCAGCTACAAAAATAGGTTGCTGCTGCAGTACGCGAACAGAGCTAATATCTACACATTATTACTAGAGTTGGGTCGTACTCGCATTTTCACATACTAGATATTCCTAGTACGAGTACAAAAAAATACCTGTTCCAAATACCTGTTCCAAAAATACTAGCTGGCATTTTTTGAAGTATGTACTCGTACGTATATATGACTACATACAAGTACATACGATTTGCAGTGGTGTAACAAAACGGTGTGATATGCCCTCCCCCACCCACCAGACACAAAGTTCCCAGGCTAGAATGGTGATGGTGCAGATGACCATGAAAGGATACTGAGTTATTAGTTCGTGCAGCTTGTCCGTAACTTTCCAATGGTCGGTCACTTATTTGGCAAGTCTTTCTCCAATCTAGGACCCATCTAAGGGAAATCAACCGATTTAATTTGATTTTCATTTTAATATATGCATAAAAAACCTCCTGTATTCTTTCAAATTACCAATATCGAAACATTTAGTAAGATAGGACCAACTAATCCTGTTGTCATCTATATGACTTTTCATCAATCGATTTCTGACACCAAACTTTTCCTGGCTAATCTAAAACTGTCGGTTTTCCACTTCGCCACACTAAAGCATGAAGTTTATGGAAAATTTTTTGAAGAAATTTTTAAAAAAAAATTTAGTCTATTAAACATACACCCACTAGGGGGCCAACCTCTTCGGTAAGGCTGGATATGAGTCACAACCCCGGTAGGGTTGGAGTGCAGTCACGAGGAGAACTTCAGTACAGCCGGAGAAGCCAACTGTCGAGCCAAAAAGGATCTGAACAGTTACTTTCAGTTTTTGCGGACGGTTTTCCGGCAGATTTCATTTTGCCGTATCTTAGAAACTAAGCCACTTTTTCCCGGATTTGTATGGAAATTTCGTCCAAAACAACTCAGGAAGGTTCCTGAATTCATGCTGAACAAAAAAAAAATTTTTGGAAAAAATGGACGTTTTTGTCCAAATGTCTCTATCAAAATTTTTTTCGCCCTTAATATTTAACTATTATATTCCCCGACCACTTCCAATCATCGAAAGCTCCGTCAAGGCAGTTTTTGGCAAACTATGGCCAAAAAACCCCTTACTCCCCTACAAAACCGAAATTTTTGTATCACAGCAACAGGTCTTGGCCCGTTATGTCCAAAACCACTCTAACCCAAAGTTGGCCGATTTTGTCCGATTTCAGCTACTTTTGCTCTAAAAACCTAAACCTAAAGTCCCAAAATACTCGCAAACACGAAAATACTCTATACAAAAATACGCGATACGAAAATACTTGCAAGTTCCAAAATACTCGATACGAGTATATACTCGTATCGAGTATTTTGGAACTTGCAAGTATTTTCGTCTCCATTAATTGCATTACTTTACTCATAAGAACAAGATCAGTTTATTGATTCACCCAAACATACGTACGAACATACATATATCGACAAAACTTACCTCCAAATCAACTCATTAAATTTGCCTGATTCACATTTGCGCTCATACATACATCATTATATGAGCGATCTTACACTATCCTAGCCATAACATATATCCTGTCAGTAGTTAAATAACTTTACGAAACGTTCATCAGCATCACTAATACGATATATTCACTAACCCCTGGACTAATGCCTTAAAAGCATTCACTAATGCCTTAACTAACGTCAAATATTAGTTTAGACATTCACTAATGCCTTAACTAATGCCAAATATTAGTTAACGCATTCACTAATGCCTTAACTAATGTCAAATATTAGTTAAGGTATTCACTAATGCCTTAACTAATATCAAATATTAGTTTAGACATTCACTAATGCCTTAACTAATGCCAAATATTAGTTAGCGCATTCACTAATGCCTTAACTAATATCAAATATTAGTTTAGATATTCACTAATATCAAATATTAGTTTAGAGTCTAAACTAATATATTAGGATATATTAGTTTAGAGTCTAAATATATTAGTTTAGAGTCTAAACTAATATAATATATTAGTTTAGAGTCTAAACTAATATAATATATTAGTTTAGACTCTAAACTAATATAATATATTAGTTTAGAGTCTAAACTAATATAATATATTAGTTTAGAGTCTAAACTAATATAATATATGAGTTTAGAGTCTAAACTAATATAATATATGAGTTTAGAGTCTAAACTAATATAATATATTAGTTTAGAGTCTAAACTAATATAATATATTAGTTTAGAGTCTAAACTAATATAATATATTAGTTTAGAGTCTAAACTATTAGTTAAGGCATTAGTGAATACGTTAACTAATATTTGACATTAGTTAAGGCATTAGTGAATGCCTTAACTAATATTTGGTATTAGTTAAGGCATTAGTGAATGCTGTTAAGGCATTAGTCCAGGGGTTAGTGAATATATCGTATTAGTGATGCTGATGAACGTTTCGTTAAGTTATTTAACTATTGACAGGATATATGTTATGGCTAGGATAGTGTAAGATCGCTCATATAATGATATATGTATGAGCGCAAATGCGAATCAGGCAAGTTTAATGAGTTTATTTGGAGGTAAGTTTTGTCGATATATGTATGTTCGTACGTATGCCTGGGTGAATCAAAAAACATTCTAGAACATTCAATACGATTGCGCATATCGGCTCAATGTTGTGTGGCTAAAATAGTGTATGATAGTTGCTAGAATGGCATATGTATTACACGTAGGACAAGTCAAATGAATTAATTATGAGGCAAGTTTAATGAGTTAATTCGGAGCTAAGTTTTTCCGATATATGTGTGTTAAATGGGTGTATGTTTAAATGGAGTAAAATAAGAAGTAAAATATTCTGTTGATTAATGAATTTTGTGAACGAACCTAGGTTTGAATAAATTGATGCGTGGATGGAAATAGTGTTTATGAATTCATACGGATCGTAAGGGAGAGCCGTTTTTGCATTCGCGATTTTTCTTGAACTAAAAATTTGAATATGTTTAATAAAATGTTTGTCGAATATTAGTTGATGGAGTTATATAAAGGTGATAATAAATAGGTTTTTCACAGCAGGATGTATTTATTTGGGATTTGAAATGATAATAGAAGAAAATTGATCGTAGTTCTCATATAGTAAAACAATTATGAACGGACAAATTGCAGTATGAAATACACAATAGGTGAAGTGAATGTTCAAATGTGATGAGCATATTGAAGGATTCATGGGCTACGTTACTAGTGGGAACGAGACGAAAGCTTGGAAGTAGGCGAATAGCAATTGATGTTTTTGAGTAATATAAAATTTTCACTATTCCAATTATTACTATTGCAATTGAAGGGGTGGCAGGTGCATAATATCTTTTTGGTACCGATTCTAGTCGAACTCTTTCATTTATGCTCATGAAATCAAAATACACACATAATGCCGAGCTACGAGAAATTATTAAAACCAAATATTAGTAATATATTAATATTAGTTAAGATATTATAATATCGTGTCACTAATATATTCGTATTAGGTAATATCTCGAAATATTAGTATAAGCCCATCTCTAATGACTTGCTAGAATTCAGATATCTTAAATCTTTTGGCGGCGGTGGGAATTTTAGTGAATTTCCAGCAGCCTATATTTCCAAGCAGTGTAAATTTTTGTTAAAAAAAAGGTACAAGGAATCAAAAGTTATTATGTTTTAAGTTTGCTTATGATAAAGAAGTGGAAATTTTGAGCCTGAGTGCCTAAAAGTAGGCAAGGATTTTTTTTTCGAATTTCGATTTGTCATAACTTCTAAGAAAAACAAGGGATCATCGTAAAATTTGTAGAGCCTCGTGATGTGGATTAGGATTTAACACACATGGACTTTCAAGACGGTGTGTGTAAATTTGTAGCTACAGCAGGCTCCTGAACAAAGATCCTTCAAATCATCGACCTTTCTGAAAAATTTTTGATTTTTGAAAATAAATTCAGACTATTGATAAATTTTGACTTTTGTCCACCAAGTCAAATAAAATATTTCAAAATCCCGCGGTAAACAAGAACGGCAACCCGTGATCAAATTACCTCTATTTTCAGCACTCAAAACTTCTGTTCACGAGAACTGACGATCGGATAATGCGATCGAAATGAAATTTGCAGGACATGTTGGTAGTAGCTAGGACCAAGTCTGATAGAAGTGATTTTGAAATAAAGGCAACACTGTGGCAGTGGAGCCATTTGGAAAAATCGCTGAGAAAAAAAACTGGTTTTTTGCCTATAGCTTCCGATTTAGCCACCAGATTTTAGCGAAATTCATGCAGTAGGTGAACCTTATTCTAAGATAAATTTCATAGGAATTTGGTTGAAAAATTAGTTTCGGGACGCTAGCTACGGCAATTTTTGTCTCCTTAATATTGTAAATTTACTCAGGAAAATAAAGATTTTTTTCTCTATAACTTCCGATGCAGTAACGAAATCAAAACGAAATTCATGTGGTAAGTGGATCTTGTTGCATATCTAATTCTGTAGGAAAGTCGTTGAAAAACCGTGAAAGGGTTGCCAGCTATGATTAATTTTGTAATTTATTTACATTTCTTTATCGAGCGATGTTGTCATTAAATTTCCAAATGGGGAATGATCCTGCAATGACAATTAACAGCAAATATTTACGTTTCAACAATTTAAAAAGTTTGGACGATGGTAGCCCTAAAATTAAATTCACTCCTATAACTTGCAGCGCAGCCATTCAATCGAAACGAAATTCATAGGGTGGGTTTAGCACAACGTGAAGCAGCTATGGTGTTAGCGCATAATTGCCAGCACTGGACAATTTCGTAAATATCGCACCAATAGATGTTTCTATTTTTTATTCATAAACAAAGCATTGACAATAAAATAAGCAACCGATGTTTAAATGTTTCGAGTTTGGGAAATTTTTCGGATGGTAGCCCCAGACATAGTTTAATCGCTGAAACTTTCGATGAAATCCTCGGATGAAAATGAAATTCAAAAGATAGGTTGATTAAGCACGAGCATGTTATGGTAGATTTATTGCTGCTGTGTTGGACAAATGTTACCAGCACTGAACATTTTCATCATTTGTGTTATAGAAAATGCTGTCAGAAAATGATATTTGTTCCTTTGAGTAAGAAATGGTTGATATGATACTACAAAGAAGTGTATAACGTCTTCACACATTTTTAAATCTCTCAAAGATAGCATCTTCGAAAATTAGTTTTCTAACGGTTCTGATGCGCTAGACTTTTTTGTATTAAGCTTACCAAAGTAGTGACATTGTCATTATGTTCCCAACAAACTGAAACTAAAGGCAATCGTGATTTCTATTTGCTTCATGCGAAATTCTTAAAAGGGAAGCTTCACTTTCCCAGCTGTTCATTTAAAATTTGATGTTAAGAAATTTATTCTAAGAATTCGACTTTGATTATCACATTCATACGCATCCTTCGAGTCTCAGGTGCTTCCTCACCAGTTATTCAATGTTTATTCAATGTGCTCACAATCATGCGCCCACGGTGTAGATTTCACTCATCGTCCATAAAAAACTTCAAAACGTTTTTGAAGCGTTTGCTAATCTGCCAGCCTCTATTTGGCCCACATCTCCACAACACGTTAAATCAATCATTTATGGCAGTTGAAAGATTTCTTAAGAATTCGGTCTCATCCTGGATCATGTGATCTCTAACTTCAAGATGATTTGCTTTGGGTATTTTAGGAATTTCCAAAGAATTATCCAAAGTGCCTGTAGAGCTAAAGTCACTGATTAGGTGTATCAGTGTAATGCTTACGAACAATCTTCAGTATATACATATTTACTTATTCAAAGATAAATCTCAGAAACGAAAACATGCTTAACGGGGAATGTTCTAGTAATTAATTTGGTTCCGTTAGGTGAAAAAGTCGATAAATTACTATCTGTTAATTAGTAGCCTTCTAAGAACAGTGTAATTGTAGTCGGAGGAGATTCTTTACTCTGTGATGACTATTTTCTTCGTCGAAACTGTACTAACAGCAAAAAGTCGTCACAGTCTGGAGACAGGAATCATATAACGCGTATCTACATCTTTAAATAAATGAAATATTTAAAGTAATCGAAAATTTTGAAACGATTAACTTTATTAGAACAAGTAGATTCTAGATATCCATAGCTATGAATAACTCATAATTTCGATATCTTACAAATCCAGAAGAGTGTTTGGAAAATTGCACTCGAGTTTCATGAGACATTCAGCATCATCATAAATGATATTCCGCATCATCGATAAATCAGTTTCTATTCAAATTTATCCAGCATCGACGAGCAGATTTTACAATGAATCAGAAGGTGAGGAAAGGAAGAAGGATATAAATGAGAAACGGTATAAGAAACAAATGATGAAAATTATAGAAAGAATAGAGAGAGTCAATTGTACACTTGTCATTGAATACATTTTGATTTTCGTAGCAGATATGGTATTTCAAGTATATGTCTGTACATTATATGTAGAATGACAGTGTTTCAAATTGAATGAATGACGAACAAAACACGAGAGCAAATAATACTCGAAAGTATATCGGTACAAATGCGGCATTATATCCATTTTTTTTTCTTCTGTCTAGATGACAAAAAAATCTACAAGAGGTATTTCCACATACTTGTATTATGTATCCAAGATATTTTAATGACGTTACATAAGATTGCAGCAGAAGAATACGAAGTCACATTAAAATGGTATTAAAAGCTTAGCAATTTAAAGATGTAGACTTTGTTAACTTAAGCACCTGAACTAACAAAATCACATGTACAAACTTTACTGCCTAGTGATATATAAAGTAATAAGTCGGCTTAATGGGAATTTCTATAGATTTTAGAATAAGCACCCATTAAGTCAATAAAGCCTATCAGTTTAAAACGTCGATGTCTTCTTCGTAACCCTATAGCCTATTTGAAGCCTTTACCTCTTTAATGTGTCAGCCCCAATACTTTCGGTTTATGACCGGGTCTTTGACATTCAAAATTCAAGTAGGACTTCATTGTCTTCGTCAATCAAATGTAGCGAATGTTCCCTGTGTTTTCCACTGGTCTCTGTCCTTTAGCTTTTCTTTCCAAAATCTTTTTAAGCATACGACTTTTCTCCATGCGATAATTTGACCAACAACGCACTGTAGCGTCTGCGGTTGATAGAACGTTGTACAATTTGCTGTTTAAACTGCTTTGTCATCGCTTTTCGACGCTCCAATACACCAGTCGGCGCCAAATGATGTTACCAACACCCTCCAACGTTGGACACAAAGGTTGGACACATCGTGTGGCCGATGGGCGAACTACCAGTGCCCAATGTCAAGCGTCCAACATTCGTGTTGAAACATGTGCAGTTTATTGTTGGTCTTTTTGTTCGCTTCAAAGGGTTTTTTTTTCACTGGAAGGTACGCTGGGAAAATTTTTGGTGAATCGGGACACGATTCGTTCAAACAATTTTATCAGATTTTAATTGTTTTGACTGGTATGTGTTTTTATTGCTTCCGTATTTTATTTTATATATTTATTTATTTTTTAATAGATACTTATTTTTAAAAAGCACTCAAGATAAATCAAGTACTTCCATACTGTTTTGTTTTATAGATTAACAAAACAGTTGAGTTTATTGAAACCTTGAATATAGCAGAAAGAATTGGATTTTTTTTGTTTAATTAAGTAGTAAAGTATAATAAATTTGCTTAAAAAAGTAAATTATTGTCTTTACTGTTGATTTAAATTTCTGTTTGATATTTAATATTGAATTTGTTTTTGTTATTATTATAATCTTAATGGATTTATTCACAATCGCAGTTAAACATATTTTTTTAATTTGTTGCAGTTTTTTAAAGTTGTGACTGGCTATAAATGCCAATTCAAAAGTTGATAAAACGGATTGGACCAACTGTTTGGTACCGAAATTTATGCAGTTGTGTGAATCATACCCGGTGTTTATGCGTATTAGTTTATGCGATGCCTGGCACAATACTGTCAAAAACTAAGTGTTAATATAACGGTAGATGCATTACGAAAAAAGAAGGAATCACTAATGTCAACATACCGATCATAAGTCAAAAAAACTCTAGCACACCTGAGCCGCTAGAAATGCTAATGTCCAAAGAACAGTAGAAGAATCGTGCAGATTTTGAGTGCATATTCTACCACACGAGCTGCTTATTACAGCCAAACTGTTTCAAACGCCACGTTTTACTTTGGTCTCAAGAATGCATTCTAACTCATATGGTGAAAAGGTTTCAGATATTACCACTGGTATGAATTTCAAAGTTTATGAGAGCAAAGCACTTGTTAAT
Source organism: Nemotelus nigrinus (assembly GCA_947369275.1). Lineage (NCBI taxonomy): Eukaryota > Metazoa > Arthropoda > Insecta > Diptera > Stratiomyidae > Nemotelus > Nemotelus nigrinus. The sequence continues at coordinate 38,008,241 of OX376373.1, read as the reverse complement.
TATATTCGTTTTTCAGTTGCTTATTTCACAAAACTTTGAAAACAGCATCTCATATAACATCAATGAAGAAAATGCTCAATGCCTGCAGTACTGTAACTTAAGTTGGAGTTTGGGGCTGCGATCCGAAAAATTTGCAGTACTTTGGGGATAGAAACATTGATCATTTATTTTCATTGCAAATGTTTCCGGTATGAATAATAACTGTAAGCATTTATTGATACAAAAATAGCCCAACCGACTCATGATTTCTAATTTTACCGCATCGCTAGCGGTGATACCTACCGTAGGTTGGCATCACCACTTTGTTCAATTAAGTCTGCTTGAATTAGGTTGAATGGTCTGGTGGAATAGACAAGCTATAGCTGATAAGTATTGTGATAAGCCAACCTAATCCTCGTACAACAGGATTTATCAATACAAAAGAAAAAAAAAATGAATCTGGTTGGTGGCTTGGTTGCATTGACAGCGACATTTTCGCTACATTGTGGTTCACTAAATTCAACTACGGAATTCTACATAGACGTACGCCTCCCTCTACGACAATGTCGCTGTTATGTGTTTACAGCAAATATTTGCATCAAAAAACGTCATTCGCGTCTTGTCTCTTGCAGTGGAAGGGCCTAACCACACTTGTATTCTTGATGCACTCCTCAAACCGGTTTTCTGGGCAAGAGACGGAAGAATCAAGGGGAATTCTCTACAAAAAGTACCACACCTACCACTACCACACTCGTATTCTTGATGCACTCCTCAAACCGGTTTTCTGGGCAAGAGACGGAAGAATCTTCTCTTGCCCAGAAAACCGGTTTGAGGAGTGCATCAAGAATGCAAGTGTGGAAAGGCTCGAAGGTTGTAGCCGGAGAGCTGTAGTGATTATTTTTCTCCGAAGGACGGTCATCCTCTGGAATTGACAAGACGTGAATCATCGTGTCTTGAACTGCGCGTTCGCGTCGTCGCGTTGTTTAAGTCGCTTTTGTGTTGTCCTAACCGTTAAGCCCTTTTTTAGACATGAGTCCATGCGTCCATGCGTTTTCAGATTTCATGAGTCAAGTCAACTCAAATTCAGTTTTTTAAAGGCGGGGCTAAGGCGATAAGTGGTTGCATGAATCAAAGTGGATGGATTTTATACTTTTATAATGATGGTTTTTTTTGCTCCGTACAAATATATTGGTAACAGAAAATTGTATATATTTATCCATATGACTATATATACTTGGATACATATGTTTTTGTCTTGATATTCATATGCATTCAAATTTTTTCGTAATAGTCATGCACGTAAGGATGCAAAAAAAATATTATGAACATCATCATATAATAAAGTACTTATCCACAAAACATATAGTTAAATGATATATAGTTAAAAGAAATCATTATAAAATCTATTGTACATGAATCAGCATACTCCACCTCCTTCGCTTTAGAGCCGCCTATATAAACAAAATCGAATTGACTCGTGTAAGCAAAACACGCTAGATCGCATGGACGCGTGGACGCATGGACTCTTGTCTAAAAAGGGCTTTAAAGTTTATTTGTGGTCAAACCCGCCTTACGGGTGCTACTGAATCCGATGGTCAATACCACTGGTTTAAGGCTAAGCTTGTTCCATGGAAAATGGGAGCTACCTAACGAAAAAAAAATGAATCAAACGTTTACCGCATCGTTTGGTGCCGGCTTTATTAATGTACGGACCAACTTTCTTCTTTGCTTTGCCGAGGTTCACACAGATCTCATGTGCGGATGAGCATTATCGGTAAGAAATGACCTGCTCCACCATAAATGCATATGTATTTGGCCAGTTGTAGTTCGTCCGACTCTTAAAAATCCTTGGCACTCAGCAATTTTCGTATCTCATATTGCACCGTATCTCTCTCCTTTGGGGAAGCATGAAGAAGAGATGCGAACATTAGTTAGGACGAAACCAAGAAAACAAAAATACTTTTGCAGCAATACTTTTAAGACTCAGTGTGTAATCATGGTCGGATTTGAGCCAGGAACCACATATGACAGCAACAGACTCTAAAGGCTTAGTAGATCTTTAGTTTATGTTTAATTTATTTTACTATGTTTAAATCTGGAAATAAAGCAGATGTAAGAAACTATTGCTCAATTTCTATCTTACACATTTATTTCGAAATCAGTTATAAAAATAGAATGTCATTCTATGTTGTTGGTCAAAAATCGCACCAATGTCTTTCAAATTGGCGAAAACTGTAAGAGAAGTTTGGTAAATTAAGAGATACATTTTAGACGTTTTTCCAGATTAAGAAAATTTTCTGAATACCCACCGCACAGAATATTCAGATCATTTTGCAGCTGGAGGCAGTACCTTGAAGTCATAGGCAAATATGGATCAGGGTGAACAAATAATTGATAAATACTAAAAAAAAATAATCAGCCAAATATTGAGCCTTCGAGAATACCGGAATGAAGAAGAGTCTGCGTAGTTTACAGTTGAAGCACGAGTGCGATCAAAAACATATGGTGAGACGAAAAACAAAAGATAACAGATATGACATTGCTTCTGAGCTTTTTAAGAAGAAACCTGCAGTCGATAGAATCAAAAGCTTAAAAATAGTCGTTACATACCACATTCATTTGTTTCTGTCAGTCTAAAGTAGAAGCAAACAAATTGAATCTTAAATTCAAAATTCTGCGTTGCACAAGAACGGCAACCCAAATTACCTCTATTTTCAGCACTTGAAACTTTTGTTCACGAGAACTGACGACCGGGTAATTTGATTAACATGAAATTTACACAGCATGTTGGTATTAAATAGAAACAGGTCTGATAGAAGTTACTTTGGAATGCGAGTAACCTTGTGGCAGTGGTACCATCCTGAAAAATCACTGAGAAAAAAACTGCTTTTAGCGAAATTCACACAGTAGCTGGACCTTACTCTAAAATAAATTTGATAAAAATTTGGTTGAAAAATTTGGATATAACTGCCAACTATGGTAATTTTTGTCTCCCAAATCTTATAAATTTGTTCAGCAAAATAAAGCTTTTTTCCCTGAAACTTCCGATGCAGCCATGAAATCAAAACAAAATTCATGTAGTCAATGGACCTTACTGTTAGCCAAATTCCGTAGGAATTTCGTTGAAAAATCATGCAAGAGTTGCCAGCTATGGTAATCTTTGGAATTTTTTGGCATTTTTTTCCTAAGCGATGTTGGTATTAAATTTTCGAATGGGAATGATCCTTCAATAACAATTAACAGCATATATTTAAGTTTCAAACATTTGTAAAGTTTTGTGGATGGTAGCTCTAAAATTCTTTTCACCCCTCTAACTTCCAGCGCAGTCATCCAATCGAAATGAAATTCACAGGATGGGTTTAACTTAATTTGGTATATTTTTAGCTGTGGTCGAACACTGGGTTTGGCAGCACAAGACATTTTCGTAAATATTGCACCAACAGATTATATGTATATTCTTATGCGCATTTACAATAAAAATAATTTTTTTTCAACTTTGGGAAGTTTTCGTGTGGCAGCCCCAAAAATCGTTTTATCGCAGAAATCTTCGATGAAATCTTTGGATGAAAACGAAATTCAAAGGATATATGTATGTAGCCATAAAACAGTGGTTCTCATTTATTTGCCTTGTGTAAGACATGGTAAGACATTTTTTAGTCACTCAAAAATAATTTCTTCGGAAATCAATTTGCTAGCGGTTCTGATTCGCTAGAGGTTTTTATGTTAAATCATTCTTTTGGGATTCACGAACGTTTATATCATAGTAAACGTTTATTAAGTATCATGAACGTTTATATCATAGTAAAAGGAAACACTTAGCTCGGCTGCTTATATTTGCCTGTTCCTATCTACATATTACAGCACACATGCGACAATTGTGCAATACGGCAAATATTTGAACTTGTCTTGGATTAATTCAAACTGAGCTGGCATGTTGGAAGTGCGTTCCTCAGATCACATCAAACGTTCAAGGGAATCAAATACGTTATAATATACCTCCTCATCACAAACATTCCGCTCACTTTAGGAAACTTCTCGGAAGCAATTTAACTGCAAAAATAAAATTTCCACATCTACGAGGACATCAGGATTTTTATGAAAGTTCTGATTTCACGAGAAATATGATTGGTATTCTGTGTGAGAATACAAAGGGGCTTTGTGCTAGTTGTCATTTTTTATTGTAGTCTACCTTGATATGCGATGGAAGAAATTGTAGTCGAAGTCAGAACCAGTAACTTTCACTAGAAAATCACATTTTTACTGAATGCGTTTTTTGTGATTCATGTACATATGTTGTTGGACCGATCGTATAATGGGTAGAGTTTGATTTAATGTGGACAAATGGAATGTTTTGAACAAAATTCTTTTGCTTAATAAGCTGAGGATGATTTTTCTAGATAAGCTATTTTCAGAGCAGTTCAATCCTATGGATTGCAATCTACTCTTATTTCTTATCTTATTTGTCTCTCGTGGTAATGATGTTCTAAATTGCATGAATTTATTCATAGTCATAAAAAAAACGATTTTTTCGGTAGTGTGGTGACTTTAATCATAAATGTCACACATACAGGACAACTGTTTATTAACATACACATATGCAAGACGTATGCTGTGTACTATATGCTGATAAACAACCTTGATTCTACCTGATCAAGTTATGTATCTAAGAACTTCTTGTCTACGATGACGGTTTTATGTTCTTTGATTCTCGTTATGTTCTTTGATTCTGATTTTCGGCAGTTAATCACACCAATTTCAAACAACCTTGTAGAGAATTAAGATTTTTTTTGGGAGCATATGTCTGCATGCCTCAGGAGCGTATCATGCAGCTTTTACGTTCCTCTTATTGCTAAATAGAAGGTATACTCAGGGGCGGATTTGCCACTAGGCCCGGGCCTAGGGCGGCAAATTTCGGGGGCGGCAAATTTTCGATTTTTTTTTAGGTGGCCACTTTTTGATTTTCTTTTTTGGGGCGGCATTTATTTTTGTCGTATATGTACATATATCTGAGGTGAATGAGCTTAACACCTGAAGCCAACCGAATTCTCTAAAAAAAAATCAATGCACGCAAAAATTCACCTCTGATGATTTTTTTCGGACTTTAAAAAGTTTGAGTTATAATAAATATCGAAATGCGATCACGGTAAAGCACCAATGAAACTAAAAAATACATAAAAAGTACCTAGAAAGTATCTGGAAACACCTAAAAAGAGCCTAAAAAGACCGAAAAAGATCCTGAAAAGATCCTAAAAAGAAGCCAAATTATACCTCTTCAATTTAGGAAAAGCTTATCAGAGGTAAATATTTGCGTGCATTGATTTTTCAGCGAATTTCTTTTTATTATTATGGAACAGGGTATATCAACTACATGCGAATTGCTTTATTTTTGACGTGTTTTTTAAATTGTACTTTATTACAGAATTTAATTTCTATAAAAAATTTATATAAAATGAAATCTAGAACATCATAGGTCAAAATATTTCGGGTTCATCCTTAACTAATAACATATCGAACATTAATTTACTGTAGTCGAGTTCATAGTTGATCTCCAGTTAAGTGCGGACGCAAACTTTGTACGGAATAGTAAACTTACTTATAAAAATATGAGCTAAGACGTTGGAATTATAAGCGATGTAAAGGAGTATACGGTTTTGGACTGTTAAAAATTGGTATTTATGGATTCTTTTTTTTAGGTACGTTTAGGTTCGTTACCGTGCGTGTAATAATTATTTGTGTGGCAAAGGCGCAATAATAGGGAATTTTTACGAACAAACCGGTGCCGGTTTTGCTCTGATATTCCTTTTTTGTGAGCTCGGGCACAACGAAAAACAGCGAAGTATTCTAGGGAATCAAAAAACATCGCGCATTGTTACATGCAATATAATTCACGAAAAGTGCGGCAAATATTTCTGAGGCCTAGGGCGGCGAAATGGTTAAATCCGCCCCTGGGTATACTTTATTCCAGCTGATAAGCCTGCAGATGGTTCCATGCAGTGTTGTGGGGCTTCCGTGGCCGAAATTCCCTCGCAAATGCTTCAATTCGCCACAGTTTTATATTTACCCAGTGTGCCATATTCGGCATTTCGTTGCGATTGCTTTCAGAAAATTGAAGCGAATTCAGAAAAAAGTTTCGGAATCTCAAACTTGTTAGTTACGAATTCTTTAAGACCGGTATATGGAAAACGTTACAAAAACGCCAAAAGTGCTCAAACTTTTCCCTCTTTAGCTCTTGAAAAGCTTTTGTACATTGACCAATTTTTTTTTCAGGATTCATTGTGAATTTTTTGGGAGTTCCTTGTGAATTCTTTGTGATTGTTTGCGAATTTTTTTCGAATGCTTTGCGAATTCTTTAAGAATTATTTGCGAATTATTTGTGAATTCTTTGCGAATCGTAGAATTTGTAGAATCTTTTTTAGGTTTTCTTGTATTTCTTGTTCTTTGAGAATACTTACAATACTTTTTTAATATATACATATAACATATACTCATTAAAACAATTATTATTTTTATTTCTATTGGATATTTATTGTTTATTATATATACATATATTATTTATTGCTATTAAATAGCAATTTTTCAGACTCTTGTTAAGCCGGCCTTTGGTGTTATAGAAAATATTTTTTCGAAAAGCATTCCAGCTCGTCTGGTCTTATTGACGAAAATCTTCCCACTGCAGCTTCTGAATACAAAAGAGAAAAGTTACTAAAAAACAAAAAAACTTGAGTAACATTTCGAGCCTTTAAAAATAAACATTATTGTAAAATTTTTAATTTTGATGTTGGTCCCAAAAACCATCCATGTAAATTGAACAGCAACCTCATCCATCACGATTGCTTGGAAACACTTTTTTGCTACAAAATGAACGTCTGGTCCAGCGATAGTAGCAACAAAATCTCTCTAGTCAATTTTTAAAAATAAATTAAATACCACGCTGGAAGCCAAATGCTATGTCCACTACACAACACGATCATTCTATTTAATAGGTAGCGTTATTTGTAATGTGATCAGCTTCACCAGGCATTATAAAACTGCCTTTAGTTTAAGGCAATATTTTGTAAATATTTTGAAAACACTTTGAAAAAAACCACAAACAACACAGTTTATAAAATTTGCAGGCACGAGTTCATGCACGAATGAAAATGACATCGACTAAATGACGAATGACAACGACAAAAGTACCGTTTTGATACATAATTTACTAAACTAAACAATGATCGCGTTGAGTTCGGAATTTGTTATGAACTCTAACTTATTTCTCAACAAACTCTTAACGATTTCCCTATCGTGGATTCGTTCGCACTTTGTTCGGAATTCGCTCGAATTCAGTGAAATATTCGCAACGAATTCCGAATGATTTCAAATTTGTTTCTTGCAGACTTCAGGAGAGATTCTTAACAAATATTCATATGTTTCTCATAAAATAATGAACAATGAACTCTCATAAAATAATGAACACATGTATATTTGAGTTATTACAGCGAAGAAAAAAAACATACATTCATTTCGTGAAAAAATCATTTCATTATAACCCAATATAAAATGCGTTCATTTTTAAACTAATCAAATAGATTATGTGCATTGTGCAAATTGAAAAGTTTGTCAGAAGGCTCGAAATCAATGCTGGTATCAGGTCTAGACTGGAAATTTGAGCGAGTCCAACAAACTGCGTTCAGTGAATCTTCGCTTATTCTGTTTCGCTTTAAAGTTTTGACGTCGGCTACAATGGAGAATATTGTTTCCGACTCAGCATTTGAATGTGGCAAATCTAGAGCATACTTTGAAATCTTAGTTAAATGAGGAAACATGCATGCATCCTCAAAATTTTTTGTATTTTCTATTTCTTTCGAAAACTCCTCTACTGTTAGTTGCAATAATCTCTGCTTTTCATCACTTGAAGAAGTTACTGCTAGATCTCTCCATTCAATATTTACAATAAATTCTTCAAACCCAATTTTTTTGCCAAATTTTTGAACTGAAGCGAATTCGTTCGTTTTGAACTATCAAGAGCTATTTGGGGGCTTAAAAACTCAATTTCTTTAAAGATAACACCATTAAATGGTAATCTCTCTTTAAGCTCTTTACATGTTGTAACGCAAAACTCTTTTCTATTTTTTTGTTGTTTAATTTTATAGCTTCTTCAAAAGACGCTATGTATTCTTCACATTATTCTTCACATATCAACCACTCCTTATCCAAAGCAACAGAACTCAACTATAACACAAATGATGAAAATGTTCAGTGCTGGCAACATTTTCCCAACGAAGCAGCAATAAGTTTACCTTAACAAGCTCATACTTAAATCAACTTTTCCTTTGAATTTCGTTCTCATCGGAGGATTTCATCGAAAGTTTTAGGGGTTAAACGTTGTTTGAGGCTGCCATCCGAAAAATATTCAAAACTCGGAAAATTTAAAAACTGGTTTCTTATTTTTAGTGCAAATGCTTTGCATATGAGCATGTAATTTGAAGCATCATTTAATACAATAGTTACGAAAATGGCTAAAGCTGGTTACCCTGTGTCAGCAGCAAAGCAAAATATATACCAAATCTGCTTCACGTTAAGCTAAACCCAACCAATAAATTTCGTTTCGATTGAATCACTGCGCTGGAAGTTATACGGGTGAAAAAAGTTTAAGGGTTACCATCCTCAAAACTTTTCAAATTTATAAAGCGTTAATATTTGTTGTTAATTTTAATTGCAGGATTGTTCCCATTTGCAAATCTAATGACATAATCGCTCAATAAAGAAATTCTAAAAAATTACAAAAATGGTCATAGCTGGCAGCCCTTTCATGATTTTTTAACGAAATTCCTATGACATTTGGTTCACATCAAAGTCTATTTACTGCATAAACTTCGTTTTGATATCATGACTGCACCGGAAGTTATAGGGGAAAAAGCTTGATTTTGCTGAGCAAATTTGCAAGATTTAGGAGACAAAAATCACCATAGCTGGCAACTCTATTCTAATTTTTCAGGCAAATTTTCACCAAATGTTATTTTAAATAAGATCCAAGTACTGTGTGAATTTCGTTTAAACGTGATGGCTGAATCGGAAGTTATAGGCCAAAAAACTGTTTTTTTTCTCAGTGATTTTTCAAGATGGTACCACTGCCACAGGATTGCTCGCATTTCAAATTTCATTATGATCGAATAATCCGTTCGCCAGTTCTCGTGAACAGAACTTTCAAGTGCTGAAAATAGAGGTAATTTGGTGATGGGTTGCCGTTCTTGTGCAACTCGGAATTTTAAAAATTTTAATTTGACATGATGCACAATTGTTAAAATTTATCAATGATTTGAATTTTTTGTCAAAAATCAAAAATTTTTCCGGAGGGTCAATGATTTGAAGGATTTCTTTTCAGGAACCTGCCGCAGCTACAGGGTTACCCGCACTAACTTGGAAATCCATATATGTTAAATTTTAGTCAACATAAATACGTTCTGCAAATTTCACGATGATCCAATGTTTTTGTCAGAAGTATTGACAAAACAAAATTAAAAAAAAAATCCTTGCCTAGGCACACTGCACCCACACAAGGCTCAAAATTTCCAATTCTTTATCATAGACAAGCTTAAAACATAACAAGTTTTCATTCCCAATACTGTTTTTGAACAAAAATTCACGCTGCATGGAAATATAGGAGTACTACAAAATTCACTAAAGTGCTCGCCGCCGCCAAAAAGTTTAGAAAATCTTCAATTCATAGACCTACCTATTATATACATCTACGTTCTCCGAAAGTTTCAGCTCAATCGGATCGGCCATTCCAGAGATTATCTCTCTTAATCATTTTGCTGATATATATATATATATATATATATATATATATATATATATATATATATATATATATATATATATATATATATATATATATATATATATATATATATATATATATATATATATATATATATATATATATATATATATATATATATATATATATATATATATATATATATATATAAAGAAATATGAATTTTCGGCAAAACGAGTTTAATACTACTTTTTTTCGAAAATTAGTAAAAATGATATATGTGTTCCGAAACTGCCGAAACTTTAAGCGCGTTTTTCTGAAAACTATGTTTTCCAATTCGGTGACCAAGATTTCTAGAAAACGGCTCAACCAAACGGCTTGAAATTTTAACACAACTTTTTCAGATATATTCCTCAGGTATTAATCGAAGCTTGAGTAGCCTAGTGGGTAGAGCACTGGCTTCTTGCGTGTGGGGTCCCTGGTTCGAATCCAGGTTCGGACCAGGGTCCGCGCACCAAGCTTTGAGTTCACCTAGCTCTGATTTAGGTACCTGATTTAAATCAGGGGTAAAGTGAGTCGTGGAACTAATCACTCCACACTCGTATCCACAATGATTAAAAAAATTGTAATGAAGCTCTCTACCAGCTTCAACCCCTAGACCCGTACGAGGGTTGTCGTGGGATTGCTTTACTTTTTTATTAATCGAAGGAATAAGATTTCGGATAATTATTTCTACTTTTTTAAACAATTTTAAATCGCAATTTTTAAGAAACCTGCCATTTTGTCAAAAATCTAAATTTCGTTTATTCCTTCGATCAATACCTAGTTTTATCTATCTACTAAAAGAATCTGTTTGGTTGTTTGACTTCAGATGAGTTATACCGGAGAAATCGTGGTCACCGCCGAACACCTTTTTTGGAAGACCTTCAAGAGATCGTCTGGAGAAGCGCACCAGATCAATATTTTTACAAATTATTAGTGCCATTATAAACTTATATGTTGCCACTAAATGCATATATACTTTTTGTTTTTGTAAAATAAAATACCTTTTCACAAAAAATTAATAGAAAAACGTCTTTTATCGGCCTTCTAACTGCATATAACCCCTTATACTTTTTGTTGAAAATCGGATGTTGTGAGAAGCGATTTTTGTTTATTTCATCCCAGGTTTTAGCTGAAATGTAAGAATATATGAAGAAATGTCAATTTTGCTTTGATTGTTTAAATTCTTTCTCAAATATATTTGGTGGAAATTTTACGAAACTTTTTTTCCTTTTCCCGTTTTCAAGTTTTAAAGGGCAAAAGTTCCCATAAAAAGGGAGAATTCCCACAATATTACAACACTGCTTCCATGTAGCCTGATATCAGTGCTCAAGTCTCAATCAATATTTGCAGATTTACGAAGAAAATTGTATTACAATTATTTTATATAGATATATACCAATATAAAACTTCAGTTTTCCGTTAGCTAGCTAGCGATCGAGCTAGCTACATTAGATTTTGGTTTAAATGGGTACTAAGGTTTTTTAATTGATGATAAAATAGCTTAACACTTTGGCGATAGCGGGCCTTCAAGCAAATTTAAAGCTAGCTCTATACTTCTGCAGAAACATAATATTTTTAAAGTATAAACAATGAAAATGAAAATCAGTGATGTCTTTACCTTTTTTTTATGAGAATGTTTTGGAATTTTTAACCCCACTTGGATACTAAATGCCTAATAGTAGGCAAACAGCTTCAGACAAACTAAAATTTGTGATCTTTAAACTTTATTCCACGAGATTTCGTTATGGGTTTTCTACATAGTTTTTTCTATACTACAATAAAGATAATCCTTTTGGGAAATCTTAATTTGGACTTTTTTTCGCAGATAAGATTTTTTTTTATCTGAAATAACTTGGGACGTATTAAACTTTTGAGTATCACAAAATACAGCTTTAACTTTCAAAGCAAAATGAACAGGTTAAAAACGAATTTACAACTTGTATTTACTTACGATGAAAAAAGTACACTTTTGGCAGCTAATAACAGAACATACAATCGCTCTTTGGTCGGTGCTGTCGGATTGCTTTCGGTTCCGGTATTTTAAGAACGAGTCTATTATCGTGCTCGTGTTAGGTCTCTATTACGAAAAATTATAAATTCATTTTCAAGAAATATATTTTAAATTTGATTCCATCCCATTTTATAAATTTTCAAGCAAGAAGATATACTTACCCTTCAAATAGTCAAACAGACTTATTAGAAAGCTCATTTTAGCTTATGTATATTCCAACTTCTACCCATAAACCCTAATCGCTCTGAAAAGTTCACTTATACATTAACATCAACATGAATACTTTTGAAATTTGTTTTATATAAAATCTTGACATAACTTAGCGAGTGGCCTAGGGCCAGACATAAATCCACCTAATTATAACTTGCAAACTCAATTTGAAAGGGCTCAGGACAACTTAGAAATAGAATCCTGTGAACATTTCTTGATGACTTTTAATTGGTTTTCTATGTAGTATGTATCATCGTTGGTAATACATTTGCGAAAAGAACTGGAAATGCTTTGAATTGAGTTACGAGTCATTGACACTTGATTTTAACGTTTTCGAGTTCAGTTCTTATCCGATAATTGTTTATAGGAAAATTTTGATTTGAAATGTAATTAATTTCTATTATGTTCTGCTAAGGAATATTTGTTTATAATACTGCTTTAACCGAAATTTGAAGCGTGAAACATAAAGAATCTTTTCAAATGGATGCTCCTTATTTTCGAAACTTTACTCTTGATTTCTATGAATGCTGTTGAAAATAGATTCTTTTGAAGAAAAAAAACATGAGCATCTACATAAAACTCACATTTATTTGAGTACACCTGTTTTTCATATGTATATGGTGGATTGAAATCCCATCCCAACTATCATATTCAAGTTTGCTATTAAAATCATAAATTTGTAGCAAGTTATTGAAAATTCGGAACTAAGTTCTATGCCATTAAAAGTTTGATGAGTAACCCTGCCATTATTATTGGACTAGAAAGACAAATCCAGTGCACTGAGCTGAGGTAATTCGAGATCATGGGACTTGGCTTTTAAAAAGAACTGTAGTGATGTGCAGTCGTCTTTTGAGAAGAACAATGGCTGGTAGTCATGGTGATCGGAGTCTTCATTTTAAAATACATAATGATTTGAAAACTCTTTTGATGGCAGTAGAAAAAGACGTTAAACTTTTTCCCTTGTTATAGTTTTTGTGTATACTGAAAAACTGATATTTGAATGTAATGAGACTTTCTATGGACGTTGAACAAGTTGCCATCGGAAGCGAAAATTAGCGGAGTTTAATGAAATTCAATAAAATTGAATCTGACAGTCTAGTATGCGTATTTAAAATTCAGAGAAGATAAACATGGTTTGATTATAAGTCTGTTGAATAAAATGCATAAACATAACAATACTTTGATGGTATTTCAGGGAAATCTATAGAAAACGCTTTGATTACTTTAAACTAGCCTTACTAAAAATTACGTTTAAGTTTTGGTTTTAGTTACAGTAAATAAGGTGGAAATCAAAGTTTTTCGCTAAATTCAAGCTTTTATTTTCATTTTTGACCAACTTTCAACTGCACCTATTATTTTTTCGGAGAACCAAGAGGGTAAATGAAGAACTAGCTATTTGGAGCTATTTGAAGTTAATAAAAATTTGGCAGCCTTGCTGTTGAAGTTGCGTAAAATATCATTGATTAAAATCTAGCTTTGAAAGTTAAAAGTTTATTTTTCGTTGGGAAATTTAAACCAGCCTTGTATAAATAACGAGAATCATAGTAAGCCACATAAAATAAGAGACTCATTAAATCAACGGTAGCGGACAAATGTAACTCTCTCATGTTACGTGCAATATCTTTATAAACTGAATGCTGCAAGACCGATAGATGATGCTTTTTACTAATTTTCGAAGAAAATTAGTATTAAACTCGTTTCGCTGAAAATTCATATTTATATATTTATATATATATATATATATATATATATATATATATATATATATATATATATATATATATATATATATATATATATATATATATATATATATATATATATATATATATATATATATATATATATATATATATATATATATATGTATATCAGCAAAATGATTCAGGGAGATAATCTCTGGAGTGACCGATTCGATTGAGCTGAAATTTTCGGAGAACGTAGATGTATATAGTAGGTAGGCCCATGACTTGCTAGAATTCAGATATCTTAAACTTTTTGGCGGTGGCGAGCGTTTTGGTGGATTTTGAGGTACTCCTATATTTCCAAGCGGTGTAAACTTTTGTTAAAACAAATGTTCGAGAATGAAAACTTATTATGTTTAAAGCTTGACTATTTTAATAAGTTGGAAATTATGAGCCGTGTGTGGGTGCAGCGTCCCTAAAAGTGGGCAAGGATTTTTTTTCAAATTTTGATTTGTCATTACTTCTGACAAAAACATTTGATCATCGTGAAAATTGTAGAGCGTATTGATATTTACTAAGATTTAACACACGTGGATTTTCAAGATAGTGCGGGTAACCCTGTAGCTACGGCAGGCTCCGGAAAAAAATCCTTCAAATCATTGACCCTTCTGAAAAATTTTTGATTTTTGACAAAAAATTCAAATCATTGATAAATTTAGACTTTTTTCCATCATGTCAAATTGAAATTTTCAAAATTCCGATTTGCACAAGAACGGCAACCCATCACCAAATTACCTCTACTTTCAGCACTCGAAAGTTCTGTTCACGAGAACTGACGACCGGATTATCCGATCATAATAAAATTTACAGGACATGTTCGCATTAGCTAGGACCAGGTCTGATAGAAGTGATTTTGAAATGCGGGAAACCCTGTGAAAGTGGTACCATTTTGAAAAATCACTGGAAAAAACCGGTTTTTGGCCTATAACTTCCGATTCAGCCATCAGATTTTAACGAAATTCACACAGTACTTGGATCTTGGATCAAAAATTAGAATAGAGTTGCCAGCTATGGTGATTTTTGTCTCATAAATCTTGCAAATTTGCTCAGCAAAACAAAGCTTTTTTCCCTGTAACTTTCGTTCCAGTGCAGAAATCAAAACGAAGTTCATGCAGTAAATAAACCTTAATGTGAACTAAATGTCGTAAGAATTTCGTACAAAAATCATGAAAGGGCTGCCAGCTATGACCATTTTTGTAATTTTGTGGAATTTTTTTACTGAGCGATTATGTCATTAGATTTGCAAATGGGAATGATCCTGCAATGAAAATTAACAACAGACATTAACGCTTTAAAAATTTTAAAAGTTTTGAGAGTGGCAGCCCTAAAATTCTTTTCACCCGCATAACTTCCAGCGCAGTGATTCAATCGAAACGAAATTTACTGGTTAGGTTTAACTTAACGTGAAGCAGATTCGGTATATATTTTGCTGCTGACACATTTTCGTAAATATTGCACCAACAGATCCTTCAAATTACGTACTCATATACAAAGCATTTGCGATAAAAATACGAAACCAATTTTTAAATTTTCCGAGTTTTGAACATTTTTCGGATGGCAGCCTCAAACAACGTTTAACCGCTGAAACTTTCGATGAAATCCTGCGATGAGAACGAAATTCAAAGGATAAGTTGATTTAAGTATGAGCTTGTTAAGGTAAACTTATTGCTGCTTTGTTGGGAAAGTGTTGCCCGCACTGAACATTTTCATCATTTGTGCTTTAATTGAGTTTTGTTGCTTTGGATAAGGAATGGTTGATATGATTCTACAAAAAAGTGTATTAAGTCTTTCCACATTTTTTTGTCACTCAAAAAATATTTCTTCAAAAATTAGTTTTCCAGCGGTTCTGATGCGCTAGAATTTTTAAAATATCATGCTGAAATCAGCCGACAACAACTACAGCAACTAATAATTCGTGGATGATTGCTGGCAATCATCAAATCCTTTTCTAGTTTGCAAAAACTATTCCACTCAAGACCCTCCAAAAACTCCAAGCATCATCTGTACAAGACTATGATTTTGCAATTTTATGTAGATATTTGATAGAAAGTTAGCTACAAAGCAATATACGAATTACTATCTTTCATCTGCATTCGAGTATTATGAGCAATATGTATTTAGTTCCCGACGTGTGCAATATAAATTAAGTGATATCGTGTCCGTGAGGTCACTGATAAAATTAGCTCAATAAGCTGTAACGGCTGGACATTAAACTTGTTTGGGTACCGAAAATATTGCTCGAAATGAATTGTGTTGAATAGGGTTTTATATATTATTGTATACATTGAGAGAGCGAAGGACCTCCTCTTTTACTATTTGGCTGTTACGAGACGAACAATCGAACGGAAAAATATTCAACTGGGTTTGGAGTGATGATGTCTGACGGTCAAGGCTGCAAACAGCAACATTGTCAATCGTTATCACCATCTCTTGGATTTAGTGTTTGCCAGAAAGCAGCATATTAAGCATGTTGGAACCTGATAGAATGAAATTTATCAAACATCTCATTTTATAAAATTTATCAAACAATTTATCAATGATTTTGCTGAGATATTTGATATTCCCTATGTGTTCTTCTGTCCCTAATTTTCAATTTTAGTTTCTTCTTACTTCTAGTTCTTACTTTCCCTTCATTTTGTAAATATTCGAATGTTTGCTGGGGACATCTCTTGCGTCTCTAACTACCGTCCTATATCCTTTTGTCTTGCTTTAGCAAGTTTCTCGAAAGAGTAATTCACACAAATATGAAAGAAAATGGATACGAAATGGCTATCCGTGTACCCATACGTGAGTGTGCCTTTTTTAATATACGCACAACATTGCTCTCTCACAAAAATTCCGCTCAGTGCGCCCCTTTCTACCGCACTTACACCCGAAAAGCCTTAATGCTGTGTCTTAATGCTGTGATCGGTGTAAAATCGTGCAACGGGCAACATGGAAAGAAACGTAAATGTCAGTTTGATTTGTGTCGGGGACTGAAAGCATTGACTTTCAGTCAAATTTTTTCAAATAAAATTTGAAAATCATTCGGTGTGCTCGGTGGAAACGTACATCTACGTTTGCGCGCAATCATTTGTGTCGGTTTCGCGAATAAATTAGCGATAAAAAATTATAAAATAGTCCGATAATGAAGCGCCGCGTTCCAGGCTGCAAAAGTAGCTACCGAAGTGCTTCGCAGATGATATCGTATTTCGAGTGAGTAAAATTAACCTTTGGTCTTCAATTTCGTAAAGTTTTTGTGTGAAATCATATTAATTTCAATGACAAAAAGCATTCTAATCTCAATTCGCCGGTTGCTGGGAAAGAAATGTCAAACGACGTTCAAAATGGCGATCTCTCGTGGTTTTTACCGTATGAACTGTGTAGGGCACACACCAGTAAGCAAAAAGTCGAAAATTGGCCCATTTGTCTCGGTCGATTTCTAATCCCTTCTCTCTTATTTCTGTGGTAATTCACAATAGAGAGTACTTTTTGTCAAGTTCCTGTTCGCCAATGAACAGAATGTATTCAATAAACCTAAGTCTCCTTTTACCTCCAAAATACTTCCCATATTGTTTTCTTACTCTATTCTCAGTTCTCTTCTCATTGTTGCTGATAGTTTTAATGACCTTGGTGTGATCTTCGAATGCAGTGGCGGCTCGTCAGGGTGGGCCTGGCCCGCCTGGCCCACTCTGACGAGCCGCTACTGAGTTAAAGTAAAGTAGATATTTCTTGTTGGTATCCGCGTATACCTTATAATAGTGTTTTTTAGTCGAGCGGGCCCAGTGACGGCTCGTCAGGGTGGGCCAGGCGGGCCGGGCCCACCCTGACGAGCCGTCACTGTTCGAATGTAAGCTTAAATTCAACTAGCAATGCATTATATGTCTCTCGTTTTTCCTGCTTCATCATTCCAAACCATTTGCAAAACTTTTTCGTCTCTTTACTTATGATAATTTGTAGTGCCCTGGAAAATTGATGCCGAATTTGGTCTCGTCAATTTTAGTATTTGGCTGATGCAGCTGAGCTAGTTTAAGGCAGATGCATTTGTCCGATTTCTATGTTACTCTGAAATTTATTCGAATCGGTGTCTTTGAGAAACCCGGTTACCCTAAAGAGTGGAACAAAGCTGGTCTGGTTGGCAAATTTAAAGCAATTATTTGCAAGAGAACGAAAGACACATTCAGATAACCACCGATACGTGAATATTCATATTGTGATGTAATTGTGTTAGTAGCCTCGAAATCATGCAATAAATATGACTTTTACGAACTACACCAAACTTACAAAGTTGAATCAAAAGCTTGGTTATTGTTTTTTGTTTTCATTTCGGGAATCACAATTGGCGCCATGTTTAGATTACTCATAACCAGAGATTTTCCTACACCCCCCTTAACACGCCTCCAAAACCCCTCTGGAAAAGCATACACCCCCCTAACACGGACAATTTTCCTACACAAAGGGACCTTTGTGTCCTTTTTTCCAAAGGGACACCCCTCCGAAAATTCTGAACACACCCCCCATGAAAAATGCCTGAGAAATCCCCTGCTCTTAACTAGATGTGCAAAGCCACCATTTATATTATCAAAGACAGTGGCAAGCCTTCTGAAGTTATGAATTATCTAAAAATTTGGTCACTTTAGTCGTCAGATCTTTTGATTTCAGCTTATCTAGGAGATGATGTTTGATTTGCCAAGTTGCTACTGAAATTTTTTTAAAAAAAGTAGCCATCAGTTTAGTAGTGGCTATCAGCTCCTCAAAATCAATTCCTGCCGTCAATACTTGGCTGATTAAGACATTTTTACTGGTCTGAGATTACCCCGTGGAAGAGCAAGCCCACTTAGCATCAGAACCAAAAAAAGCACCTGCTTGTGTAAGAGATGCCACTTCACCTGTAGTGTGAGGTGCTCTGCGTCAGAAACTGCTGACTTTTTTTCTGGACTTGATAGTGGCATATAAGTTTAAGTACAATTTTGATTAACATTTCGTGGCCAAAATTGAACTTTTTTTATTTATTGATTGTTTTTTATTTATTTATGTGCAAGTAATTTTACAGAAATATACTATATATTTATAGTTTAACTGCACTACTCCCCCTTGTAAGGTAGTGTACCTTGAATCAGGAGTGAGGAACTTTCATTTGATTGCCCCATGATTACGACCGAGCATTGAAATTACCCCCGATATTGACCAACCCAAGTGAAGATGCTGTCGCTAGTATGCGGTTGAGATCCTGAGCCAGCAACCACTGAAACTGTGATGGACATAGGTGCCCACGAATACCATTTGATCATTAAACTAAGTGGAAACTAATGCAGATCACATCAGTTAGTCCTGAAATCAAATATCATTGAGTTTTTGACTCAGTTTAGAGGAGCTTGGGTTTTCACGGATGATTTTATAGTCATCCATGGCTACACGATGACGCGGCTTGAGTTTGGTTTCTGATAGGAAAATAATATCGGGATTCTCATGATGGGAACTAAAGTAGCGATATTCAACGCTGCAAACATTGTGAGCTATGCAAAGGGCGAGTTAGATGAAAGCATCTCGTTTTTCAGCTTGAGAAGAAACTTTGTTAACGTTAGGGACAAATTCCTTGATTTGGTTAACCAAGACGAAGAGATTGCAGCCAAACAAGTTTTGGCATTCACCAAGGAATACTGAATTGATTGGTGGTTGAGAGGCGTTGATAGAGAGTTGACTGTATTTTGCTGAAGAGGTAGCGGGTTTCTTTGTGGTAGGGGTCTTGTTACCAGCTGTGAAGCCGGTAACAAGACTCTTCAGATCGAGTTTGTGGCAGACTATTAGTGGAGTCCAACCACTTTTATTTCAGCTATTATGGCTTCTTTCCACTAGGTTTTGGAGTCATAAAGCGTGGCGCCGGAGTGAAAATGGGGCTGGCAGCGGCAATAACCTTTTGCACAATTGCCTCTAATTCCGGATATCCGTCGAAAATATTTTTGGACTTGGGAGCCATTGGGGTTAATGGTGGGGAAGCTGGACTTGCCCCTTTCTTAAGGACTGATGAGGTTGAAGCGAGTGGGGCGGCTACTGGCACACTAGCAGTATTCACACTCTCCTCTGCAGACTCATTGAGTGTGTCAGCGCCATGAACATCATCTGTATTTATAAAGAGACTTTCACACTTAGTGCTCTCCTCACATTCCGTGGACTCTTCCGCGTGTTCCACGAAGTCGATGAACTGACTTTCATACACTAGAACACTAGTGCAGATTTGTGATTTGCACTGCCCTAAAAGCTCGAGAGTAAATTGCTCTCGAACATCCGCATTATTTTTGTGGTAGAATTTTGCTTGCACTTCATGAGAAAATTTTCGCGCTCTTTTTGGAGGTCTAGCGGGTCCGGGCCGTGGTGTGTCATCGTGGTCAGTCGTTCCTCTCGAAATACCCGATACCAAAATGATTATGATTTTAAAATATTCAAAATAATAAGAAAAGTATGCCCGGATTTTTTAAAACACTAGAAATATGCCCGTTTCTTAATTTATACAAATATTTATAATACATAACTTACGCACCATGTGGCACTTGCTGGACACTGGACCTGGATATCATTACCTGGACCTAATCAACCTCGATCTTGATCACGACAACGATCTGGACCACACAACATATATTCTACTCGACA
Source organism: Nemotelus nigrinus (assembly GCA_947369275.1). Lineage (NCBI taxonomy): Eukaryota > Metazoa > Arthropoda > Insecta > Diptera > Stratiomyidae > Nemotelus > Nemotelus nigrinus. The sequence goes on along the minus strand of OX376373.1, from coordinate 37,987,861 downwards.
TATATTTATATATATACATATGTAGTTTTCTGTCCTCTACTAAAAATAGAAGGTTACCATATGACTTAAAGATCTGGTACAGGTATATAGATGGATGTATTCACAACGATAAAAAGGTCAAATTTTACTGGGTCAGCCTTCATGTGGCTTAAATTGTATTTTATTAACTGCAAGGTTTTTGACAATTTAGGTTGTACTGTAGTATGTACATAGATTGTAAATTAATGCACAAATCCTTCAAATCATCGAGTCTTCTGAAAAATTTTTGCTTACGCATTATTCCAAATGTAATGCAAAGTTTGTTTCTATCAATTTTTCGTTATCCATTGATGTATGCCTCGCCTTACAATTTCACTCAAAAACTATCTTCTACATTTTATGCAAGCCACAAAGTTAATTAAATACCTAACGCAGAAAATGTACCAAATGCAAGTAGCGCAAAACTTCTCATATTTTATTTATTTTTGATGTCCATCAGCCAAATAACTGGAGATAAATTTAACAAATCAAATCTACTCAACTCACACTATACAAAATCAGAGCACAATCACTTTAATTAGACAAGCATTTCAATTAATGTCCAGACCACGTACGCCCGCTCTCGTTCCAGGTAAAGTTCCTGAAAGCCATTCTGTATTCTGTAAACATTCAACCGAAAAACTGTAAATTACTGATTTGCAAGTAAAACTGAAACTCGTAGCACAGTTTTGAGAAAACAAAAACGAAATTTTAGTATCCTCCAGGCAATACAGTACCTTAGGTCGGTGTGTTGGTGTAGATCTGTAAATCCTTTGTTAGGGGAGATAAAACAATAAGGATAAACTGGTTACTTTGGATAAACCCAAATCTAGTCGAAAGTGAGTGATGGAAAAGTGATGGAATGAATGAAAGGAAATGGGCGATAAATAGGTTTTTGGTGTATATTGTTTTAAGCATGGGGGGTATCTTTTCTTAGGATATATAAATTTATTGTTTTATCGAAACAAGAAAAGGTTTATTTGGTCTAACATCAACCATTTCATGGTGTTTTTGAAATTTTTTGATGAATTTAGTCATAAAACTTGTATGAAATTGTTTTAAAAAGCAAAATTGTTTCTACTATTTCCTGAAATATATTGCGTGTTCAGTATAAAAACTCAGTTCCTAAGTTATAATAAAATAACTATATCCCTCTGGTGGTGGTGGACGTTTTAGTGAATTTTTAGGGTATGGCCAACACGGAGGTATGGTCGAGCGACGCGCCGAAATCGATCATGTACTTTCAAATGGAAGCGGCCATGTCGAAGCAGCGACTAAAGAGTCGAAATATGTATGATAGTAGCGACGTCATAGATTCAAACCGATTTCCTTGCTCAAGTGCTCAGAGATGTAATGTATGTTGTTGTTGTTAAAAGTATTTCGATAACATACAGTAAGCAGACAAATTTCGTTAATATGTTTTTCTCGAAAATTTGGGTACATACATATGTATGAATGAACGATTCAGAGTTGTACACAGTCAATTAGATTTTTAGCTGAGATTAGAACAGTCTATTGATTTATATTTGTCAGCAGTCTATTGATCTAAATTTGGTGTATTGTGGTGAGAACAACTCTTCAACCGACTCTGAAAAACTCATTGTTTCGACTGCCACTGTGAAATTTCGTTTACGATTTTGCATCTCGTCGCGTCTACATGGACGCAATTCACTGTGCTGTTCCATGCTTGATTCGACGCTATGCTCGACTCGACGCTCTCGTCGCACTGTCTTGGCCGTACCCTTAGACATATGTTCTTTGGAGAACAGATATGTATTTGGAAGCTGATAGTGTTTTTAGCTTGATTATGATAGTCTTTTGGAAATGTTTAACCCTTTGCTGGCGATAATTGTTCAGTAGGTAAAGACAATTTTTAAAATTTCAAGTTGTGGTAGCTTCGAAGAGAATCATCAATCACTCAGATCTCAAAGGCTTTATAGAAGTTTTATAATGTTAAATTTGATATATAAGTTTTTTCTTTTGTGGTTTTTATAGGTGCTAAAGCTGTTGTTGCTCTTGAAGGTACGATTACAGCCGATGCGATTTCAAAAGTCTTAAACGCGTATTACTACTTATTTGGTAGCAAAATATTGTTTGGCTGGTGGCGCTTACCAAGATTGTGTAGTTACTGAACAAATTACATTTAATACTTTAAAAAAATAAAGCATATTCCATTTATATCAAAATTTTAATTACATGCAAACAACATAAACCAGAATATACAACAAAAGCAAATAAAATCTCGTTTGATGTCTTATGTATCTTTCGCAAACCTCGTACTTCGTTAGGACTCAGATCAATCTTCAAGTAAAATTATTCATCGAAATATCACAGCTGTAATTTCCAGTACTTAATTTACCAAATACTTTAATGCCATGAAATTCATGATACCAAAATCAAAATCAAGTTCAATGATGAACGTTTAATCTGCCAACAAACAAAACCGACACTTCATTAAATATTTACTCTAGTCTATATCTGTGATTGCAGCCGGCATTTGTTTTTCTTTCTCATTCATGATAAACAGGACAAGTCTCTTGGCTGGCTTTCATACAAACACGAAACAAGCTGCGAGCAGAAGCTAAGCATTTTTGTTCAGCACAAGTGGAGTAGTGTGGTTTAGCTTGTAGTGAATTGTAGTGGACATATCGTTCGAAAAAAGGCATTAAAGTTGAAAGGCTCATTGAGTTCGTCAAGTTCACTTTGCACAAATCAAGTCTTACATGAGCACAAAAGTGGAAGTGGCTCTTTAACTAGGGTAGTATATGAGAGCATCAGAAAAGATGCCACTGAAGAAAATTGATTTGAATTGAATTAAAGACAACAAAATGTTGGGACATTATTTTTCTGTTTGCGTGCGTCAAAAATGAAGATACAATCTTGAAAGCCAAAGATTTTTATATGAAACTCAACGATTTCTAGAAAATCAATTGATTACGAAATTTCCAGACAAATTTTTTGCCAGTGTTTGCGCATCATATCAGAATTCGACCAATAAGAAGGTTGATGTCCGTGTCAATCAATATCCCATGAGCAAGTCTTCTGTAATAAGTAATTCGAGGATAGCAATAAGGAAAATAGCAGGATAAATGTGAAATGAATCACTGGAATTTCGTCTTTGCTTTTGTGCTATTTTTGCTTGATTGACTTTCGTATTAGCCAATAGGAAAAAATGTAAATATGAGAAAAAAGCATACAGCAAAGGAGAATGTTTCTTCACTAATAATGGATGTGCGTAATTGGCTGAGAAAATTGATAGCGAGCTCAACAAAATTGTTTTTCAAGACAGCATTTTTTTAATTCAATTTAATGCATATGTTGCGCATAATATTTATTTGACTTGGCGGTAAATACTAATACTAAAAATAAATCAAACATTAAGAAAAAAAAGTATAAGTGAATGCATTTGGATACCATAAGGCAAGGATTTTCAAAATGATTTTTAAAAGTAATTTTTTATTTAACCTGCCAAAATAATTTTTGACCGAGAAAGTTAGTTTCACGCCACTGAAAACGTATCCTTTTTTCTTTTTGCGGTCGAAAAATGCACTTGCTTTTGGGGCTAGCATTGGTTTTCCACCTATAATTATACTGACCAAATACTCTAGGTGGCACTCCTGATTTTGAAAAATAAAACATCAAGATTGGAGTTGGGAGGATAATTATAGACATTAATACTAAAAATTGCAAGATTGTTACTGCGATTTAAAGAAATGTCAGCTGTATAATATTAAATAAAGTTGGACTTCAACGGGAGCTCTGCTGACCAGGCGGGCCGTGACCTAAAATCTGGCAGGGGCCAGGGACTGAAATGTTAAGGACATGCGAAGATATTGTTTTTGTTTGTACACGTACTGTTCATACAACTTATATAATTTACTAATACATTATATATTTGTTGATTTATTCTTTGTTATTTGCTAATGCATAATGCATTATCAAATAGACTTCTTGTCTGTGAATACGTATGAGCTACTACCACATGCATGTAATGTGAATGGTAGGTATGAACTACACATGAATTATCAATGACCGCTAAGAAAGAAAGCTTGTATGAATTGTACGGGAATAGAATGGAAATAATTAGAAATGTAAGAATATTTTTTCGTTTAGAAGCCAAATATATTTAAACTTATGATTGAAGAAGAGGATAACTTAGTTTGAAAATATCTTTGAAAAAATTGGAATATATTAAGCTTAGAAGGAAGAAATTGATCTCTTGCTTCAAACATTTGTTATCTAGAAAACCTAGAGAAACCGAAAATAATTTGACAAGATGAAAAGTGCTGTAACTTATTCTTTTCGAGCCATTTGGTTTCCACGAATATCTTAGTAGCCATAACTTTGTGTCCGAGGCTAGATGAAACAGAAAAAACCTTTGAAACAAGTGCATTTTGCTGTTTTCCGTTTTCACGATCCTCTGTTCTTCTCTACGAACAATTTAATTTTTTCCCAAACTACATACACACGGAGAGAAAAGTGTAATGAAATTATACAAAATTTGCAATTAATTTTATTGCAATAGTAGTAATTTTTTGCCCCATTACCTTTGTAATCAATTGCACTACACATTTTACTACTTTGTTGTGAATTATGTATACATGAATATCTCTACTACAGCGCAATGAACATGTGTGAGTTGTAGTATGTAGTGGAATTAACTATTATTTGAAGGAAAATAGTAAATTTTCATCAAATTTGTAATAACATTCATGTTTTCACATCGAATTTTCGGAATAGTAAATTTTATTATCCACTGTAGTAAAAATCATTGCCGAAATTTCTCTCCGTGCAAGTCTTCTCGCTCACTTAGTAGTGTTTTAACTGTTCTATTCACAAGATCTATTCCATCCCTAAGAGTTGCATTTTTAGTTCGGAAATATGTGCTTAACATGTTCGTTTTAAAAGAACAGAATGAAATTATACAAAATTTGCAATTAATTTTATTGCAATAGTAGTAATTTTTTGCCCCATTACCTTTGTAATCAATTGTACTACACATTTTACTACTTTGTTGTGAATTATGTATACATGAATGTCTTTACTACAGCGCAATGAACATGTGTGAGTTGTATTATGTAGTGGAATTGACTATTATTTGCAGGAAAATAGTAAATTTTCATCAAATTTGTAATAACATTCATGTTTTCATTTAGTAAATATATAGTAAATTATATTATCCACTGTAGTAAAATTCATTGCCGAAATTTCTCTCCGTGTAGTGAAAGATGAAAAGATTTACTACAAACTTAGGATTACTGATTGAATGAAAGATCCCCAATGAATAAACTGCGTCGTTGTATTTTCCCTCATTCATTTCTTTTTTCTAAAGCCTCTTTCATAGTCTCATAGCTATCGATCAAATATTTGCAATTGAGAAATCTCATTGACTAAACTTCTCATTCCACGCCTTGTGTTTAGACCAACTGCCTTTTCAAGCTGCTTCAACAATTCGTGTTGTGATGGCATCGAAAAGTTTAGGTAAAGGGATTCGAAGGCATTGAAAAAGGATGTACACGTTTCGATTGTGAAAAATGTGTGCATCACAACCAGGATAATTTTATGAGCTAGACAGTGTACAAATGTGGCTTTCATCTTAATTTAGATTTGTACACCACTTTTTTGTCTTGAAATGACACTAGCACCATCATAAGACTGTCCAACAACAGGCAATTTGCTAAGTCCTTAGCTGTCTAACAGGCTCAAAATTATATCTGCTAAATACGAGGCATTACTAGCTCCTGAACAGTCTACAAAGCTTGAGAACCTTTCTTCGACTGCTAGCTCTTGAGCAAATCTGACAACCACGTAGAGTTGTTCCTTCTGTGGACACTTGCTTCGTCTGCCATAATGGATATCAGTCCGCAATCTTTTATTTCAGCTGTATTGTCCTCGCGAACGATTTCAGCAATTATTTTCATCAATTCATTTTGTGTTTTGCCACTACAGTAGTTCGCAACCTTGGTTTTAAAACTATTTTCAAAAGTTGAATCATGCTTCGCGGATAATGCACAAAACTCCAAAAAATCACGGTTATCACTGGCACCACTTTCATCATATCCTCTGGAAGCACATCTTAGGCGACTGAGACACGTCGTAAGGTCGATAACCTTTTCCAAATAATTTCGGTTCATCTTGACAATATTGCAAGACTGTTCAAGCACCATATCATTTACTGTCTTCCAAATACTATTAGAGTTTTCACATTGTGCATGAATTTTTCCATCCGGATAATTTATCCGGATGGCGAAGTTTGGTCGAGCTGAAATGTTGGCGTATTTTTGGCGACAATGGAAATTCTATGGGAAATTTCGCATTGTGATAACTTCACGCCGAGTCATCAGATCATCACAAAATTTACAAGACTCATCAATGGGCATAAAAAATAAGTTTCTGTCGTTTTTAAATAATATCTGGGCAACCTTGTAGCTACCATAAGTACGTAAACACCAATCTTTCACACGGCTGTTAGAATAAAATGCAAATGATTGATGAATTTGATACTATATTTATACAGTCAAATCGAAACTTGTGAAATTCCCAATCGCACAAAAATCGCACCGAATTATTTATACTTTTAGCACCTGGAACTTGCGTTTACGGTATATCGCGACCGGATAAAATTCATAGGATATACTGGTCTTGACTAGATACAGGTCTGACAAAAGTTTAATGAATATGATAAGAGCCATGTGGCGACTGTGTCACTATGAAAAAACGCTCGATGAAATTGAAGTGCTATGCATTTTAACTTCCGATGCAGCTATCAAATTATAATAAAATTCACATACATTTAACCTGAGTGCAAACCAAGTAGGTTATAGATAGCATTAAAGTGGCAGGGATGCCATTTTAATTCTCCAAATGACTTCGAAAATTGTATTCTACGTTAATTACCTTATTGCCTACCATTTTAATACTTAGACTATGTTTTGTGAACAACATAATTGCATAAAACGCCAATTTATAAAAGTGTTCTTATCTAAAGACCTGTATATTGCCTAGTAGGAATGAACAGATAATCTTGATAAAAAAAGCATGATTGGCGAGGTGCTTTTCGTCTTTTTCTTAACGTTTAACTTGTCGAAATTAAATATTGCCGTCCATTTCTCGAAATAAGTCCCATAACATCGTAACTAATACCGCAAATAACACAGTCTCTATGTTATAAATAGTATGTATGCTTTGGTATAGGCTTACACTACTGCACTACTCAACTCTTGCTGTAACCACAAAAACCTAAGAGGCGAAAACTTAAGTGTCTGCTGTTGGAAATATTTATTTTTCTGGGAGGGGCCAACCTAGGGTCTGGGGGAGGACGGAAAACCTTCAAATCAACGACCCTGCTGAAAAGTTTTGGTTTTTTTTTAGAAAAAGATAAAATAAAATTTAAAATTAATTATAAGGTCATATTTTTTCTGTAAATAATTCTGTCATCTTTATTTTTCATATTTTTTAGCCTTTATATTTTCAGGATTAATTTTCAATGTTCACTTCTGTTAAATATATAATCTGCACAAATGATTCTTTCAGCCCTCTATGAATTACGATTTATTCAGTGTCTCACGCAAGCTACATGTTTCAACACTGAAATTATCTACTCTTGAGCCACAAAGGCTGTTACAAAATGCTTTCAGTTTAAAAATAATCGAAAATACTTCATGTTCGACATATAATTTTTTTAAATTGAACAGACTTTATATGTACACCCTCACAATAACTACAAATAAGCTTTCAATTATTTACAACATCGTTATTTCGTCCGATATTTTTTCACTATTCTTTGTAGTCACGAAGCCCATTCGATTGGAACCGGAACACTCCTGAAATATTTCTTTTGCCGTTAAAAGGTGAATTCCAACTGACATGCCGTTGAGTTTCAAATGTTAGTAAAGCTCTCCCGGCGACTTACAAACGGTATAAATCAAAGTTTCTTTCTTATGTGTCCCAATAAATTTAGGGATTTTCATCAAACAGAATACTTACACTTGATTTATGTGGCCAGATAAGCGTAGGTGGTGAATTTTAAACATTTTCTGTGTTCGAAATTGCGAGAAAGTAGCAGAGCAGTATCTCGATAAAAATATATAATTGGCATAAAGACAAAAAATTGAGTAAATTTCTAAAATACAACAAGCCTGAGAGAAAATTTAGTCCCGTAGCTGACACGTAGCAGATACGAATTGTTCGAATAAAATTCTGGTTACAGATGGATTTTATTGAGGCTCATAGTTTTCAAGGTGAAAATATATCTGAATTTTAATATAAGAATTCGGCAGCTTTAATTTCGAATAAAAGTTTCAAGGTTTCAGAGTTTCTTACAACAGTTTCAACGTGGAACTAGAAAAAAATTAAGAACCAGACGTTTGTCGAGAAGAGCTGTGTTTTCAGGCTACTCTATCGTCTGATAAATACATACATATCTAGAGAATTACCATGGTTAGTAAATACAATGCAGATAGATGGATAAATAAAACCTTTCGAAACATTAAATTTGAAACATCAACTGATATTTGATGTATGAAAGAATGTGCAGTGAGATTCGGGCTTTAGGGAGTTCGAAAAATATATGATCAGTGCTTTCCTATCTAGATATGGTATTTTGAAGCTGTGCTTCAGAATAGATTAGCAGAGGCACTCACTCAATATCAACTTGAGTTCGCTTAAGACTGTAGTAAGATTATACAGGATGCGTCACTAAAATCCAGACTATTGAATATCCCGCTACATTGTGTTTGTGCCAGAGGTCGCCGTTGGCGTCCGAGTAGTAACCCCACATAAGTAAAAGGTGTTTACCTTAAAATTGTCAGTCTGTCAAAAAAGAGTCAGGAGTATAACCGAAGAGCGGCGATAATCGAAAGTCTTCGCGCTGGACGGTCAGCACGAGAGATTATTCCATTTTTCCGATATCCGAAATCAACTGTATATGAGGTTGTTATTGAGTGTATATGAGTGGCTCGTTGAAATATGATCATTCCTTCCTTGAAAAACAAAGCAGCGGGACGCATCAGATTCTTTTCTGACGAAAATATTTTCACCGTCGATGCAAAAATAAATCGGAGAAACGATCGATGGCTTGCTCGTGACCCGGAAGATGTCCCTGTTGTCACTAGAATGAAATTTCCGGTCAGTGCCCATGTCTTGAGTGTCGTGTCTAGTGAGGGTGATGCAACGCCACCACATTTCTTCCAAAAAGAAGAAACTGTGACCAAAAAAGTATATTTGAGAGTTTTGAAAAATATAGTGAAGCCATGGATAGAAGATGTTGCGTCTGGAAGGCCATACGTGTTCCAGCAGGACGGAGCCCCAGCTCACACGAGCCATTTGGTCCAAAACTGGCTCTCGGACAATTTCGACATGTTCTGGTATTATTTTATATCTTAAAGATACCATTGGGATGTTTTACAATGATTACAAATACATTATATCTACTAACAGTTCATCAATATCAACCATCAAACTATTAAGCGAATAATTGGTTTAAACAACATTTTGCCGGCGGAAATGTTGAAAACTTAATCGTATTTAAATCACTTAAAATTTGCTGATTTTCGTAAGATTTATTGCCACGAAAATTTAATAAACCTAGCAACCGAAATAATGGTGTCCAATCTATGAAATTCGACGGACCAAAAATAGATACGTTCAATAAATTTATGACACGGAAGGCGCAATTTTTTCAAGCAAGCTATATTAACAGTTTTGATTACATTGCACCCAAACCCTACATTAACTACTTTTTTTTTAAATGATTTCACCGCAATAAATAACAACTTGATAATCGCGAACTATGATCCTGTAAGCTCAAGCGATACTAATCGTTGATTATATACGTGTAGATTGTTTGCTTTTGTTTTATGGTATGGATAAAAGTAGGTGTGATTTATTTGCTGGAAGCTAAATGATAAATTCGATTAGATTACTGACATTGAAATTTAATCAGAGATTTGGTTTGATTTTAAATTTTATTTGGGTAGGGTATGAATATGCAAAATGCTAATGACATATAAATATTTAATAATTTTATGCAGCTCGTTGGGTCTGCGTTTATTATTTGAAACCCAAAATTAAAAATAGGTAAATTTAAACTAAATGTAAACTTTTGCGAATGGTAACCCTAAATTTCTTTCCATCCCTATAACTTCCAATGCAGTCATCGGATCAATACGAAATTCGCAGAGCAGGTTGACGTCAACGTGAGGCAGATGCGACATATTTTTTGCTTCGGTGCTAGTAAAGAGCTGCCCGCACTAGGCTTTTTGTTATTTTCGTTCCAATAAATGCTTACATTAAGTATTTTCATCGCAAACATTTGCAATGAAAATAAGTAAACAATGTTTAAATTTTCTAAGATCTGCACATTTTTCGGATGACAGCCCGAAACACCTTTCTATCGCTGTAACTTTCGATGAAGTCACCGAAATTAAAATGAGCTTAGATTCTATAATTACTTAGGGTGTATTAGTTTTAAGTATAAAAAGTAAGTAGTGGTAGAATACACACTCAAAATCTGCACAAACCCTCTACTGTTCTTCGAACATTAGTGTTTCTAGAACTTCTGATGCGCTAGGGTTTGTTATGTTTGGCCTAATGTAAACGTAACATAATGAAATATTTTTAGGCTTCTGGCGCTATTGAAATAAGTATTGGTTGCCATGAAATAATATTGTTGACGGGCCTTGGGATGCTTCTCCTTCTTTCCGTGCTGACGTTGGGTCCTTACAGTTGAGGAGGAAAAATTTCTTAAACCCAACGGTGGAGAATGAGATAAGGAAGATTCAATCTACCAAAGCGGCGAGGCCGCAGTTAGTGCTGGCACCATGTTTAAGCTACCCTTAAACATTTGCCGTGCTTTCTATAGCTTTGCAAGAATAATCCTCGCAAGAGCAGATTCAGAGTAAAACAACCGTTTCCAGGGAGTACACTCAGACGAATCTTTTTTCAATTAATTTTACAACTCCTTGTGTACGATTTTACTATCAAAACTTAACCTACTTTATTACTAAAACTCAGCATGCCCTGAAATAAATCATCAACACATACATTTTCCCATGACACGATATTCTACATGATTCACACGTGTCCTATTTTCTCACGCTACGCTCAACCGATATTTCTAGCGCCACTTAATCAACATGCACAAGAATTATTGTCATGTGCGCTTATTCATACTGAAACCATATATCATGTATTTGGGTCGCGTGCCATAGTGACAACAAGAAACTATGTCAATAACAACAAGAAATTATGTCGCATTCGAAAATACCATATGGCGTGGATATTCACAGTCACTTCTCGGAAATTTGATATGGTCAGTTGAGCGCAAGTATAGTGCATTGTACTTGACCTATACAATACGTGTGGTCTGCTAGCTCATATCTCATTACGTAGACGATATTAGTGGATTGCATAATTTATGTTTTGATTTATTTCAGGCATGGTGATGATGTATCATTACACTATTATTAGCTTTGGATTGATATTTAGTTTAGTTATTCAAATATTCCTAAGCTAATAGACAATTTCCACAACAATTTGCCCTGACTGTAAAGCACTTGATGGCTATTGGAGTTCGATTACATATAAAAAGGTGATTAATTTTCAATTAATTAAAAATAATGTTTATTTTGTGAAGTACTGCAGTGCTCCAACAACTCGATTAATTCTGAAATCTTCACTCAGCTCTAACAAATCGAAACATAATAATATGCGTGTTTTTTGTTCATCTATCCAGTACAGAACAGAACCGACGGATAGGAATCAACAACACTCCTGTCCACTAGTACAGAAATTCTGTTCTGCAAAGGTAGCTCACGTGCTGAACTATAGAATGTGCTGATAGAATGTGTTCTACCCACTATGCTACACGATCTTATTGGAAAGCTATAGCTATTTAGCGTGCTTTAACAAGTGCTGAGATTATGTTCATAGTAGTATAAGCTATGTTACATGGAAGTTGAGACTATGCACATAGCAGAAATTTCCATATGATATTGGAATTTGGACTTTTTAGCTATATTTAAAAGCTCAGAATACTATGTCCATAGTGTATGCGAACATAATGCTGGCCTATGTTACATAAGTGCGCTATATATATTTTGATATCATGGTACTGGGAGCTATACTGTATAGCTCATTGTATTATGTTCATAGATGATGCACTATGTTTCATAGGACTACGTGCTATGTGAATTTTTCCACTGAACTTTAGGCGAAGAACAAAAATATGACCAAAAGGAAATTGATTGCCCAGAGTTTAAACAAACAGAGTCCACCCCTCGATGTTTTTCTACTCTTAAAGCAGTTACAAAACTATTATTCTACGGCCACCTTCATCTCAGTATCGTCTACAAATTTTCGTCCCTGTAACTTCTTTTTCAATTTAAAAACAAGAAAAAGTCACTGGAGCCATGTAGGTAGTAGTTTTCAAGGCATCCCCCGTAATCCGACCGGTGTGAACGGGCACGTTGACTTGCAGAGACAGCACTCCGCGTGCCAACGTGCCACGTTCCTTCTGTACGACTGCCTCACCTGCCTGACCCAGTAAATGATCGTAACACTGGCCATTCATTAAAATCTCTTTAGACAAGTAATCAATTAATGAAATTCCCTCGCTATCCTGGAAAATGGTAATCATAATATACGCCACCGACTTTTTCATTTTGAACTACTTTGGTGGCCTTTCTCCCTTTTTTGTCTATATCATGCTGATATATTCAAGTTTTATCAACGGTCACAATGTGGTTGAAAATTTTATCCAAATGACTCTGCCACAACTCCAAAATATCATTACAACTCTCTGACTGTCGATGCTTGTCGAGCGGTGTGAGTATTCGCGGTACTAAACACGCACACTTTTTTTTCATGTGTAAATGTTCTTGTAAAGCCTCTCCAACTCATTCTTTGCTAATCTGTATTTCTTCTGTTATCTGCCACAATTTAAATTGTTGATCAACCAGTACTATTTTTTCGACTTTTTGGACATTTTCTTCAGTCGCGACCTTCACTGGGCGGAGGTCGTCTTCAAAGGTCTCTCTTCTTTATTGAAATAGCCGAGTCCATTTTTTACCATCTTATATTAAAGTACAGAGTCCTAAAAAAGCGATGAAATCTTTTGAAAGCTTTCTTTCGGCTTATTTCATATTTTAATACGGAATTTAATCAAGCCGCGGTGCACCGAATTTCCAGTTTCCGTTGACATGATGCTGTTGCGTGTTCTAGGGATGAAGTGTTGTTAGAAAAAGTTAGAGCTTCTGTCAAATATATACTGAGCTTATTAAGGACCATATCACTTTTTAAACAACAACAACAATAAATACTAATTCGCATAATTTTGCTTCACAAGAATTAATTCAGTAGAATCAAGTCGGCAATTTCGTTTGTGCTAATGAGTTTGCATCTCATCGCTGTTTTTAATTTATGAAAACTACTTGCCATACTAAGGAACGAATATATTTCAATTGCTTTCACCTAACGGCACCTTGTTTTTGTTGTTGTTGTATTGTCTTCAATCTGCTACAAGGTCTATTCACTTTTAGTGTGGACAATTGTAGTATTTGGCCATTTTGGTACTGAAATATGCTGGCATTAAGGCAGTATTGTGGTCTAGAGGCTTGATTTTGATGTGATTTTACGGACGCAATAAAAAAACCATGAACATTTTTAGCATCTATTTTTTATCAGTTTTTTATTAACATTTTAGAAGTATACAAAAGTATTCAAAAAATAAAAAAGAAAATAAAAATTGATGTAGATACAGGCCAGCGTAGTGAACACTCAAAAAAAACTTGCCTCATGGTTGACATGATTCCAACCTTCCTAGTGGTCTGAAACATAAATTTTTGGTGAATTCTGTAAAAAAAAAGGAAGTAGCATTAATCTGACGTAGGCGATTTGAAAAACCTTTTTTTCGCAAAATGGCGTCCATGTCTCATTTTTTCAACTTTGGGATTTTTTTATGAATAGTCGAAAATTTTTTTCAAAAATCCCTTCGGCAGACCAATTTCAATAGTGTTAAGACGGTTTGTGCAAAATTTCACGTAAATCGGTTCATTACAACTAGAGATATCATGTCAACCATATCGAAAAAGGTAGTTTCGAGAAAAACGCGTGTAAAACTTGGAGTCTCGTTTCGGGCAGTCTGGTATGTTATACTTAAATTTTTTTAACAGAGATCCTCGTCTCATGCAATGTTCCTTCTTCAACTTTAAAAGCGATATTTTCGGGAGCTCTAGAAGCTTGAGAAGCTCGTAGTTCGGAGCGGTTAATTCGTTGTTGATCGCATTTGTTGGTTTAGTTGTCGTGTAACAAAAATAACTGTAGCTAAGTAAACGCTTATTCTTAAAGGTCTAAAGTTCTGAAAATATGCAAACAAACAAAAAATCGATTTGACCGAATTTCTAGACCAGAATACCCCCTTAAATTTGGATGTTGTAAATTTACACATTTCATCTGCTTGTTTCGCAAATCAGTCTTTTAAGTGGTATAGGATTGCGATAGCTGATTGTAATAATTGATTGTGATAGCGAAATTTCGGATTGCTATAACTTTTGGTATCAGATTATTACGAAATTTACAAGACACATTGAGGGAAAAAAGAAATCCTTCAAATCATCGAACTTCTTAATTATTGTTTACTTTTTAAGAAAAAATACCAACGACCGATAAATTTTAACCGTTCGATAAACTTCAACCATTCATCTATAAACATAAGAATATTTACAGCAAGAGTTGATCAAAGATTTCCAGCACCGAAACCAATAAAAATAAAAATGTATAAAAATACGGAAAATGAAGTACTTGATATAATCATTTTTATAGTGATTAGACAAATAGGAGTTTGGCTGGGCATCTCAACTACACTGAAGACCAGTTGAGAAAAAAACACTCAAAACATGCTGGTTTGCTGCTTTGTGAGCACCAGCATTAGGGAGGCTATGTATTATTTACCCGTCATTAACATCCATTGTAGCCGCAATAAGTACTAGGAGAGAAGAGTGTAATGAAATTAAAAATTATAAATTACAATTCAACTTATTGCATTAGTAGTGATTTTTTACCTCTTTATCTTTGTAATCAATTGCATTACACATTTGACTACTTTGCTGTGAATTCTGTTACTGCACTGTAGTGCATTTGATTGCAATAATGAAATAGAAGTAATAAAACTTCGGCAGTGAGTTTATTATTAATAACAATGAAATTCGTTTCCATTCGTAATCAAATTCATTAATTTAATTGGTACTTAAAATTAATGAGTTTGATCAATTTTATTGGGACTAGTAATGAATATCTTTATTTTAAATTCAGTCATATCTCTATTTTAAATCCATTTTGGCCTAAAGTAGACCATTTCACCCCAAATACTGATACCTTTCGTCTCTTAGCTGAACTTATCCCATAATAAGAAAAATGTTTTCAGGTTGAACGAAAAATAGAGTTCAGCTTTGCAGGCAAAAATCATAAATTTTCAAAAGCATAAAATTTTTTTGTTCAAAAACATGTGTGTAAAAACATGAAAAATAGTTTTCTTCAAAATATTATGTAAAAATATTTACAAAATTTGTTTGAAACGAAAAGCGTATATTTCATTTTTAAATTCACTTATTTCATTAAAACTAAAACTAATGCCTCATTAAGTGGTTGTTGTAGTCAATTTTATGTTTTCTTAACGCAGTAAATATTTTCTCATCATAAATCATAATTTTGGTAATATTATGAATTATTTTATCATTTATTACCTTCACCAAACAATTTTTTTTCTGTTATTATTCTTCGGTATTCGATAGCCTGTGCGAAATTTGGGTTTGACTAATCATCGTTGCGTCCGCTGTGATATATAATGTTTGACATGCTTGCGTCGTCAACTTTGATAACATTATGATGATACGAATGAATGGTGAACAATGTGAAATACAGAGCTGATTGCAAAGTTTTTATAGCGCCTACTTTTTACACAAACTTAGTTTTATTATTAAAACACATACAAGGGACCTCGTACTTGGTCATTGGATGAGCGTCCTTTAATGATATAGGTTTATTATGGCCAGAAACCTTTAAATCACACATAAATCTTTACAAACAAACTTTTAACAATAGCGGAAATCGTTCTTTTCTTTTGACTGCTAATGTCTTGCACTGTTCTGAACCTAGTACTAAGATAGAGATTAGGACTTCCCTTTAAGAATGACTAAATGGTCTTTCAGCATTCGATTCGAAAAGGGGCTATCTTCTGCATGCGTGCAACATCCCAGCCAAAGCATTGATATCTGAAACGCGCAAACGCTGGGCATTCATAGAGCAAATGCTCCGCAGAATCAGCCTCTTCTAGGCAGGATGAGCAGAGGCCATCCTGTACAACACTTATTCGGTGCATATGTCCTCCTAGGCAGTTGTGTGCAGTCAGAATGCCTGTCATGGCTCTGCAAACTTTCCTGCTCTTATTGAGCAAGAATCCTGCAGTCACATGGTTGGGCTCTGAAATGAAGACCTTCGTGTGTCTGGCCACATCAGCAGTCGTCCATCTATCTTTGTGAGCATCATTTACCCACTTCCGAAGAATGGCATGTGCAGTTGCGGTCGGCACAGCCAAGGTGCTTTCAGGGCCCTGTAGTGGAAGTCCCGAACCTTTTTAAGTTAAGCTAAGTTAAGCTCATTATCACAGAGCTTTAGTTAAGTACATTGAATACAACAACAATTGCTGCCGCAGTGAATTTACAGCGGCAGTGGCTGTTGTTGTTGTATTCAATGTACTTACCGAAAGCTCTGTCATAAAGAGCTTAATTTACCTTAACTTATCCTGCCCGAGAGTGCAAAAAACGCACCTATTATCTTGAATGAGATACCTACCTGATCAGTTGTCAGGAATGAAATGAATGCAGAATAACAGACTAGGTGAAAGGCCAAGTCTAGTCGTAATAAATTTTGGAATGTCCTTTATTATTCTATAAGCTATGCAACAAAATTTCGAGAAGAGGTATACATAGCTGTAGATATTGTTGATGCATCCTGCAATGCAAATGAAGGATTTGCCGGAGCGGTTGAGGAGCCAGGCTTTTTAGCAAAAAGTTCTGCATGAATGTAGATTCCATGATTATATTTTGGAGTACATAATAACAACGTGTATCGTCTCATTTCTTCTCGGTCTTGAAATGTGCTCAATGTGAGCCCCCAGTCATCACGTAGTGTTCAGCTACATAATTTAACTAACCCGTTTTGTTCCTTCTTTGCTCATTAATTTATCTTACAGATGTGAAAAAATTGTCTTACAGAAGTGAAAACAGCTAGTGAAAAAAGCTAATATGTAACACAACAAAAATCTTAAATCTATGATAATCAATATTGACTCAAAACACATTCAGTTAAATTATTGCACGAATTATTTTAGCATATAGAGGCCCATTTCCCTCTAGTGACCACTCGATGGAGGATCGCATGATGGCTTCCATTGCCACTCTTCCCAGGCAACACATTTCATGTTTCCCTTTAGAAATCCCATCTGATCCGGGCATTTTTTTGACGATGCTGGTGTTCCCAGTTTTTTGCACACCCAATATCTTGCAGGGTCAAAATTGTTTGGCCACGGCTGTTTTAATTCCATTTCGGTTTTACATCCAGGTCTGCCATTGTTATGAGAGTAAGTACAGCCTGCAACAAAGCAAACTGCAACGCACCAAGATAGGAGGACGACAACTGTAGAAAATAATAGAGAATCTCAGATTTATTTGAATCAAAATACAGTAAAGCATTGACAACAAAATAATTTGAGTAACTGTTAACTTTGATAAAACAATATGTAATATTACTTACTGAGTTTCATCTTAACTAATTGTCTCTGTTACTGAGGCAGTTCTTAAGTGTCTTGCTGGATAAAAATCTTGCCTTATATAGGAAATTATCTCTTACTTATCTCACCCACAAGAATATTTTGCAATTTTATTTGTTAATTTTACCATGTTATACCTTAAGGGGACATAGCACCTTCAAATTGAAAAAAAATTGTTTTTTTCAAAGCTTAGTTTTTAAGTGAATAAAAAGACATATCTTAATGAAACTTTGTACATATACTTTATTTGCCTTACACTACATAAAAAAAAATATTTAAAAATTTTTTGTGGCTCCCTAAGGTCTGCTACAAGTTTTTTGAAAAAAAAACACCAAAAAACCTGGCGTGCACGATAACTGCCCTCAAACAAGGCTGAAAAAAACAAAAACGGGGTTTTTATCAGCATCAAAGCGGCCTTGGAATGAACTAAAAAAAAATTTGTTTGAAAATAACAAAATGGCGGCGTTTTTTTTCGAAAATCGAGGTTTTCCCCCCCAAAAATCGGTTATAACCAAAAAAATTTAATGCAGAATTTTTCATCCGTAGTTTATTCGAAGGATTAACATGTGCAGATTAGCGTGTTGAAATGTCAGAACGATTGGATAAACACATTTTTCTTAATCATGCACGCCAACTTGAAAAAGGTTGTTTCGAGAAAATCGCGTTTAAAGTTAAAATTCAATATTTTTTGTGATAAATCTTACCGAAATTTAATCTGCGTTGCCTGGACCATACAATATATCTTCCTCCTGCGCATACTCCTCCTTTTCCAAAAATTTTTGTTCCCTTCGAGCAGTTCTG
The DNA here is from genome assembly GCA_947369275.1 of Nemotelus nigrinus. Classification (NCBI taxonomy): domain Eukaryota; kingdom Metazoa; phylum Arthropoda; class Insecta; order Diptera; family Stratiomyidae; genus Nemotelus; species Nemotelus nigrinus. The sequence goes on along the minus strand of OX376373.1, from coordinate 37,969,218 downwards.
GCCTCTTTAGATGCCTCAGTCGAGTGTTTTCCCGTCTGGTTGATTCTTGCCGAATCTCCATTTTCTGCATGTTCCAGCGCACGTTGGCCAATTGTAATTCCCATGACTTGCATTATTTTCAAGATAGCCATAAATCCTCCATTGAATGTACATGCAGAAATATTTGCAGCCATATTCATGATATTATTTCCACAAAAAGTATGTTTGGGGGCCAAATTCCAAATACAAGAATTATAGCTTTCGTTACTATTCTGCTTAAAATTGCCCAACCAGCGCTTTAATAAATCTTCTGATGATGTCTTCATAAATAAGCTTCATAATTTCTTGTACCTCATCATCTAAAGGTGGAGGATGCTTGAAATTTTTAAAGCATTACCACCAGCAGCCTCTGCCTTGCGCCAGTTACACCTAGTCTTTTCTCCAACAGGACAATAAGAGGATTGAGGGTTCTCATCAGTTGCAATTTTTTGATAATTTGCTGCCCAAATCCCTTGCGCATGTTTTCAACCGAATTAGAATTTCATCGTATAGCTAGGCCATAATATGTTGATAAATTTTTCATTGATTTTAGTGTCAGTGGTAGTTTTTTCGGACCTTTTTTTGGAGTTTCAACACTTTTTTAGAAGCATATTTTTCAGCTACTTTTTTTTGTTCTTTGCCAAGGCTAACTTTTTTTTGCTTCTTTTGAAGGAGTTGACTCACTTATCTTTCTCTACACTTTGGCCTTAGTCGATGTAGCGGTGTAGCGAAGTAAACGAAAATCATAGAAAAAATGACCTTGACGCGCTTCGATGTATGTGCTCACATTTTTTTTTTTAGAATTTCATTTATATATTATTAAAACTATGTTTTAAAGCTTCATTCTAACATATTCAATAAAAAAAAATCGATTTATTAAAAATTTGAAAGAGCTATGTCCCCTTAAAATAAAATTCACGCAAATATTTTGTTCTTTTCGGAAGTTTACGGTTTACTTTCTTAAGCATTGTGCGAAATCTTCTAACGTATTCAAAAGCTGTGAAATCGTGTTTTTTTAAGTTTTTTATTTATTTATTGGATCGTTTCAGATTACTCAGAGTGAATTACCTCACTTTTTCTGCGAAAGTGTAAACCACGGAATGAATGCAGACGCTTGTCAGAAAATATTACACAAAGAAAGTCCATATTTTTATAAAAGATAAGTTTTGCTTTAGGTTAGGTATTTCGCTCTATCGTAAAGAATTCATATGTGATCTTTCATAGCTGACGAGATCAAAACAGTTTTTTATTTGTTTTTAAATTTTTTTTCTAGCATTGACGTGTTAGCCAGAGATTCAATTCCAGGAAATCACAATGTTTTATCTAATCTAAGCCTTATCGAAAAATTCTGCTTGAAATCACATTTTTATTACATAGGTAAAACAATCGTCATCGACATTTGTAGAGAGTTTATTTTAACTAATACAAATTAATAAAGATGCAATCTGGAACCAGATTATGTTTGCATTAAACGTGATTAGAAGATGTGGAAAAAAACAGGAGCCTATCACTTTGCACTAAGTATTAGATTAATAATGTTGAAATTGTTTAATCTTTGATTTATTTGTTCATCATTATTTCAGCTATGTCTAATAATAATGGTTTTTTGGCGAGAGGTGAAATATGTTCGCGCACTATATTAGACTTCCCTCGTTTTGAGGCTTCTGTCATATGACTAGGATTGGCCAAGTTTAGTTTCTTGAGCTGTGCATAGTGTTTTACTCTGCTCCGATTCACGGTTGAAACCACTACCTTGCTGAGCAATTTTGGATCATATCTATAAACAGATCAATGTGCGCTACATTACACGCTACATTGAAGCTAGTGAAAAAGTTAAAAGTATGATCATAATGAAAACATAAATCACCGTGGCTCTACGAGCAATGCAGGTTTGATATTTGAACCTAGCTACCTATCATTGGTCTTATAGCATTTAATGAATAAGTATTGTTGCAAGTCTCAGGTTCGCAACCTCCAAGTTAATTTTTACGAAGATTAAACACTCGATTTCAGCCTCAAATTGTCGTAATTTATTTCAAACTATTCAAGTTAAGATATTTACTTTACAAAATAATCCGCACTCAAACACACTATCTCGTATTCTCACTATTTAAATACAATTATCATTTCAAAAGCGGCCGCTAAACATAGCTTTTGCTGCTAGAATAATTATTTTATTCATGTTTCACCGCAGCTTTTATAGGAGATACTAGCAGCTCGCGAAGCTTCCTATTGGTTTCTCTGATTTGTTCTAGCACTTGATTGAGCTCTCTAGATCTTTTTTCATTTGCATTGTTTATTGGCATAATTGTTTATTTCAACTATAAGATGACTATCGATATTGGATGAGCATATATACGCACATATTTTCGCACATATATAGTTTTTATGAATATTTTGGAATATCTTGATTTTAGGCAAACCGATTTGTCTACAATTTGCAGTAAATTATGTTTGTGTGTTTGTTTGTTTTGCACTTCTTGATCCTTTCAGACCATTATACTTTTTTCTGTACAGTATTATATAAAACTTTATGAGGGATCAGCCAGAGAAGTGCAGCGATCATTGTCGCCCGACCGATTTTTTACAAGTCCGTTGTTGAAGGTCGCGGCCAAATTTGTATCCCTGCGACAGATTGCGCTCTGTGTGCCTGAAATAATGACACCTGTAATAAAACAGTAACGTAATAAGTCATAAAACTGCTTAATTTGCTTTGGCGATCGGATCGCCGCTACGCAAATCAGTCAGATTTTCAATTTAAACTTTTGAGAAGAAACAATCCTTTCCAAAGTCTGGTCGCCGTTTTTCTATTTGGCTAGCCAGCAAAGACTATCGTTTATTCGTATTCGATCGGAGCTTTTATAGCAATAATTTTACAGTTAATATTTTTGAAAAATATGCGTGAATCCAAATAATTTAATGTACTTCAGGGGACTACCGCTGCGTTCTGTCAGTGCACTCAATGCCTCCTAGAAGTACGGGCCGTAATGCAGAATGATGACGTCAGAGCAGTAGGCCAAAATGTCGCGAGAAACACACATAGTCTTATGGGACGTCCGCGGGCAAATGTTAATTGTACGGGTTGTGTTAAAGTGAGTAAAGTGAAAACAAAGTGAAATCCGGAGAACAGTGCTAGTGAACAGCTAAAATACAAATTAATGCGGTGCGCTCGGTATAATTAGAAAAATTCGCCACGAAATGTTTGTCAGATATTCTTAGGTTATGCGGTGTTTTGTGTCGATTCACTTTCGATACAATTGATTGACACAAAATGCAAGTTATAACTAAATATTAACACTGCAACGCATCCGCGCACAAAAAACTAACGTATTATTCATATTTTAGCTAAAAAACCGCAAGTGAAATCTCGGTGTGTGTCGGCACTGCCTCGTGGAAATGTCAAATTCCCTACAGCCATGACGTCACAGCGAGAACGATTACGTAGCCTGACGGCCCGTACTTCTAGGAGGCATTGGTGCACTCTAGCCAGTACGTGGGTGTGTTTGACATTCCGACAAATGCCGAAACGCCAGTGTAGTGTACACAACACACCCTATGAAATACAAATTAGTGGCGCTGACAATTCGATATCTGCGACTACAAACACTTAGACCAACGATTTCACGTATCTCCACGAGAAGTAATCGAAAAGAGCTATTGCACGATCTCCATGGCCAAATGATGAGTCCAATTCTCAAGATACTGTGATATCCGAATTTCGTCTTCAATATGTCGATGGTTGCGGTTGCTGTGTGGCACATAGTGGCATCTTGTTGAAAGCACATCTCCATTACATTCATACGACGCAGATCCGGGAATGAAAACTTGTGTGTCAACGCTCTTTACTGCTCGCCATTGACTGTAACGCGCTCGCCGTGATCATTTTCGAAGAAATATACCCCTATGATGCCACCAGCATGCAGTGTGTACCATACAGAGTATTTTTGTGGATGCAACGGGGTCTCCATAATTTTACTTATTGACGTAGTCATCAAGCCAGAAATGAGCCTAATCGCCGAACAAAATTTTCCCGTAAAAGATTATTTCTGTAATTTTTGCACCAATTGGATTTCGCAAGCTTTTAAGTCAAGATCCTTGTGCGAAATTTTCCACAATGACAACCCAACTTGCGCGCATCTGCGAATCGAGAAATCTGGTTTGCCAGCAACACTGGCTTCCAAGACTGCTATATTCTCTTCGGAACTTCTATTCTTTACAATCTTCCCGTTGGCTTTCGATCCAGCAACGTGCAGTTGTTGCGAAAATTTGCAATCTCATGGCAAATAACACGTGCTGATGGACGATTATGCGGCCCATAAAACTCCAGAAGCGATCTTTAAGTTTGTAAAACTGAACACAGATTTCGGAAATGAATTTCCATGATTTGTAGACGCTGCTGCGATGTTAGTCTTTCTAGGCAATTTATCTGACTATACTAAGCAAAAATGACAATAATATTGACAGCTGTCATCAGCTCATTTATAAAAAAAATCCCTTTACTTGAATGATGTACTGAATCTTTTATTGCTTGAAAATGCTGCTTAAAATCCCTTACTAATCCTCTTAATCGTATTTTTTCATTTTAACTGTTCGCTCGTTATAGAATGCTTCTAAAAAATATAGTTTTTCATCTGGGATTAAAGACCAACATTGAGAATGAGCCTGCCAATCGACCCAACAAAAATAATTGCCACTTCCATAACAGCATTCGAAATTTTGGAGTCCATAATGAATTCCTACGCGAAATCCAGCCCCATTCCAAAACGACCTCTGCATCTTGAAAAATATCTTAGCAGTTGTTGTGTTTGATGAATGAATACAAAACAATGGAATTTTCACTTTCCATTCCTGATCAAATTGACAGTGACAAGGACTATTTTTCACTCTCGGTAATGTTCAGTTTCTCGCCAAGTCGGCCTGGCAGTTGAATAAATCACACTTGAGCAAATAAAAAAGTGTTAAACACATAACGGGAAGGAGTAGTAAGAATTTTCTTGTCACAGCAACTCTTTAAGAAGTATCTGAATAAACATTGGACCGAAGTGCTTGAAAGCTCATGTTTAAAACATTTGTTTTTATCTATTTTCAAACCATATACTTATTTGTGGGTTGTGTCTTTTTTAACCTTCAACCTATAAGTAAACAGAGCAAGTCTCAGTAGGAATCTAGTAGGAGTGGGCTCAGAGTGCCGGTAATAAGCATTTGAGAAAGCTCGTGACAAACATCATTCGTCAGTCTTTAAAACTTAAGAGCAAGTTGAATATTTGCTGTAGGAAGATTAGGAAGATACATCCCATATATTATATGAAAAAGGCATCATCTGATCTCAACTTTAAGACACTTGGATATTATTTACAGCTGCGACCGACCAACAAGTGCATATAGATAAGAGCAAGCTGAGTGCTAGTTGGCAACTAGAGGTCATTTTTGCGAGCCTAGCAACTGAAGTGTCATCAACTGAACCTAACAGCAACAATCTAATGCGAAGGAAAAACAATCGACCCCAGAAAATACTCACTTGAGATGTCTACAGTTCTCACGAGAATCTTAATATTCAGCATGTCGTCTTCTTTTGGGGATATATTTTCTCATCTTGAGTCCCATCGAGACACCAGGTGAAATATTTGTAGTCTATACATATTCACTTATCATGCAGCCTACGAAATGAACTTTAGCAGCCTGTACGAAACTATGTAGAAAAACACGTGAAGAAGTTGAATGAAATTGAGCAAGTCTGCAAATAACATTGAAATAATTGTTTGAATACATGGCTATAAAACGCTACGCGTTGATTTAATTGAAAGATATGCCTCATCCGTGACATGAAAACTGTTGAAATTAAAATGCTTCATTAGGAAGTTGGTGAAGTTTTTGTACTAATTAAGCGGTGTTATTATTGCAATACTAAAATTTACATATATTTTATTCGAGAAATTGTTGACTATTTAAAAAACTATTATGAGCATAAAATCTTTCCGAATGACCGTTAGCATTCATTCAATTCAAAACCATTTGGTTTATTGTCAGTTAGTGCAGCCATGGTTAGGACAATAACCTGGTGAGTTATATGACTTTCGCAGTGTTACCTATATAGCCAAAATCTTGCACTTACCTCTTTAATCTCGACTGGGATCAAATGATGGCAGCTTCGAATGGCTTTGCTCATGAAAGAAGGGTGAATGTGGGTTCACTTCGAAATATCAGCAAAATCTACCATTTACTAAACTGTCACTCAGAGCTGACAGACTGGTTCACGATTTGATATGAATTTCATGAATTCACCGTTAACACTTTTTTTTAAATAAAACTCGGCGTAATTTACAAATGGAAATCAATTTATTCGATTTTAAGCTTAGTATTGTCTTAGATTTCACGTGAAATTTTCATGCATTGACGCATGTCTCCAATAATTTCACTCTAATTCAATATGTGCAGTTCATTCTTTCGAGCTAAAAAGTTACATCGATCTTTGAATTTGAAAATTGAATTGTGCAAATATTTTTTCAATAATAAAATCGCTCGAATATTGAAACTCTAGACATTTTATCTGTCAGAAATCAGTAGTCTCCGCTTTTCTCTGTAGTCAAAATTTTCGTTCGAAAAAAGGACCAGATAATGGAGACTTGTCAAAATTTATCTTCGTGGTTAAGTCAGCACCAACCTGGCGCGATGCTATTAAGGCCCCCATTCACGTGCAGTAAATGTCCAAATGGCCAAATGGCGTGTGGGCAGGCCAAAATCTCTCTGTACGTGGGAGAAATGAGCTCATGGACTGAAGCAACCAATTTGGATTTTCAATCATTCCAAAGTCCATGGACTCAGGCCATCGCGCCATTCTGTGGCTCGACTATGTGTGGTGAGATACTAGGTCAGGTTCAACAACCACCACTCTGTTGCGACTTCTTCCTTTCTTTCACTTTGTTCTTGTTCCCAAATTAACCACCTTCGTAACACTAATAACAGAATCCTCGACTTAGTCCTTTAGATTCCCTTTCTCTCTCTCCTGCTCCTTTTGCAAATGTGCAACCCGATCCTCATCACCCTCGTCTCCTGCTTGATGTTGACCTCAACTTCCAGGTAAAGAATAAATGTCCTTCTTTTCAGCGTTACAATTTCAAAAAATGTCCTCTGAAATCAATTTTATCCATTGGTTTTCATTTTTCAAAGGACTGGATGTTGATTGTGCATTGTCCAATTTCTACTCTTTCTTTTCTAACCTAATCTTGCGTTTTACTCCCATTAAACGTCCTCTCAAACCTATTGATGTCCCTTGGTTCACATTGAAAGTCTATGATGCTCTTCAAGCTAAGGGAAAAGCTCGTTTAAAGCTGAAGAAGACGGGTTCACTCACTGACCTTCAGGAATTCCGTAGTTTGCGTTCTGACGCTAAAAAAGTGCTCATACAGGCAATGCGTGATTACTTTTCGAACATCGAGGCTTCAATCTGTTCTATCAATCAATCTAAATCCTTTTGGTCCTACATCCGTCCCCTCAAATCCAATTCTTCAGTTCCTGATTATATGTCTCTTGATGATGTTACTGCTTCCACTCCTCAGGCTATTTGTTATTTTTTTGCTGCCTTTTTTTCCTCTTCCTTTAAAAAAAACCCGCTGAATACCTCGATAGCTCCCACTGTCTCCCGTACCTCTCCTGAATTATCTATGTTTAGTACCAATCCTTTGGAAGTTGAAATCATTTTGCATACCTTAAATTCTAATGCGTTCCGGTCCGGATGGTATTCCTAATATCCTTGTCAAGGCCCTCTCATCCTCGCTCTGTGTTCTTTTAGCTATCCTTTTCAGCATAAGCCTTATATCTGGTGTATTCCCTTCTTTATGGAAATCCGCCAATATTTTCCCATTCTTCAAATGTGGTGATCCTTCCATTGTTTCCAACTATCGTCCTATATCAATCCTCTGTTGTTTCAGTAAAATCCTTGAACGTCTTGTCTATAATAGAATTTATCCTACTCTACAGCACTTACTTGCTCCTGAGCAGCACGGTTTCATCAAGGGTCGCTCTACATCGACCAACCTTATGGAGTTGACTAATTTTGTAGCCTTTGCCTTCAATTGTCAACGTCAAGTTGATGTAATTTACACAGACTTTTCGAAGGCTTTTGATTCTGTGACCCATAACCTGCTGCTCCTTAAACTTAATGGTTTCGGTGTTTTTGGTCCCCTCCTCTCCTGGTTTTCCTCTTATCTTCATAGTCATCCCTGCAGAGTTACTTTTAATGGTTCTATTTCTTTTTCTATATTTCCCACATCCGGAGTTCCTCAAAGTTCTATTCTTGGCCCCCTACTTTTTTTCTTGTTTGTCAATGAGATTCCTTCTGTTATCAATTCTCCTTGCCCTTTATATAAATGATACAGAGCAATCAAGTCTGCGAACGATTTTCACTAGTTGCAAGCTGATTTGTTTGCTCTTAATCTCTGGTGTCAAGAAAACTTCTTACCATTGAACATTTTGAAGTGCTACCAGATGTCTTTCGCAAATAAAAATACTCCACACGTGTTCTCTTATTCTTTGTCTAGTATTTCCCTGTGAGTTGTACAGCATTTTAGAGACCTGGGTGTGGTGTTTGATTCAAAATTAAGATTTGATGTTCATGTTATGGATATGACGTCCAGAGCCTCTAGGATTGCTGGATTTGTTTTGCGTTCTTCGTATATGTTTACCAACATTTCCTCCTGTATTCACTTATATGTCTCCTTAGTATGCAGTATTGTAGAATACGCGTGCCAAATCTGGCCTCCGCGCTTTTAGTATTTATCTGACGCCATTGAACCTATTCAGCGCAGGTTCGCTCGCTCACTTCTTTTTAAATTTAATTTAATATCCCCTATTGTCCCTACTTCTTTCGTCTTTCCCTCCTTCGTATGTCCTCGTTGTTTCGAGATGCCTTTGTGTTCTTTGTTTGTCTGTCTTGTGTAAAAAAAAGTGCGTTGTTAATAGGCAATTTGTGTTTGAATCGAATTGAGTAAACGTTGGCTGATGCCTGCTAGTCAGGAAGCCAGGAGTTTTTTTTGGAGAAAATCCAAAAAAACATTAAGAGAAAAAAAGGCAAATATCGTTCAGTTACGTACTTTCCGTGCTATTTATTAGCATTTATGCTATGCTCAGAGCTTTAGGTTAATAACTATAGGTTAATCACAATACAGCATTTTCCACTGCGGCAAACGCAGTGGACTGCGGCAAAGTGCTGTCAAAAAATCAGAATGCACTGTTTGGTATGGTAACGCGCACAATGGCTGCGGCCGAATTTGCCACTGCGGCAGAATTTGCCAAATTTCTAATTTTGCCGCACCGCTAGCCGTGATACCTACCATAGGTTGGCATCACCACTAGGTTGAATTAACTCTGTTTGAATTAGGTAGACAAGCGATGGCTGATGTGTATTGTGATAAGCCAACCTAATCCTCGTACGACAGGATTTAGCAATACAAAAGAAAAAAAAATGAATTTGGTTGGTGCCTTGGTTGCATTGACAGCGACATTGTCGCTGCATTCTGATTCACCAAATTCAACTGCGGCATTCACGCCTCCCCCTGTGACGTCGCTGCCACGATGCCGCTGTTTTGTGTTCACAGCATATGGGCCAGTGTTCACACAAGAGGCCAGTGCTCTTTCCACTATGCAAACCGAGCTACCAACGCAGCTGGTGAATTCAACTAAATTAGTGGTCGTCGAACATTTTTTAATGACTCCATGTTGCTCTTCTGAAAACCAGTGACTTAAGGCACTGTGAACTCTTTCATGAACGATTTGCGCAAGCAACTTAGGATGGATATAGGAAGGAACTTAGCAGTATTAACAATGTTGCAGACTTTCAAACCGAAAAAACACAGGCGTGAATGCCGCAGTTGAATTTGGTGAGAAAATAGACAGAGAAGCACGTAAGGAAGATGCAACAGACTTAACAAAGATATTTGGGCTAACACCAGACCACTGTTCGCATGTTAAGATTTCTACCTCAACATGATTAGCCATCACAATATCTACATGAGAAGACGGAAATGAAATAGGGCTCTCTGAAAAAATGTTAAAAGAGGAAAAGGAAATCATAAATATCTTGATGAATAGAAGCAGTAGTTCCCTCCAGGAAAAAATTGTCAGGAAAATTGTTGGTTGTTTTGAGGGAACGAGCTTAAGCAAAGACATTGAGTTATTGGAAGGAAACAAACGCTTCAATATGAGCAAAATACCTACAGTTTGCTTCTTCAGCTTTTTTTAGCCGCTAATCGCAAAGACCAGTGGCGCTGAAAAGCTTCATCAATAGCAATTCATTACGGGGCTTATCTTTCTTGCGTAGCAGCTTAGAAACTGTCACCAAAAACCAACGCAAACATGCACCTTGAAGAGGACGGGCATTACGAAAGGAGTTCAAAGAAATATTTTCATTAATTTGAAGCCCTCGAAGAAAAGAAAACCAAGTGATACCGAGTAGCTCAGCAGTAGTTTATTGATAATCAGTTTTGAAAACTTTATAAGTCAAAACAGATCTGCTTTCTGAGATTTTTTTTTGTATGTAAGCATTTTATATTTCAACATAGTCTCTTTTTAGCACTAAACAATTAGTCTAGCGTTTTTTTCGATTTTTTTATTACTTCCAAATTATAGGTTTCTTCATAGAAACAAAAATAGGCATTTGTTTCAATGATGACCTTTTCATTCGCCCCAAATCTCTAACCGCCCAGCAATTCCTCCAGGTTTGGAAGCAGGAAAAAGTTGTAGAGGGCTAAATCTGGAGAATATGCTTGATGGAGTAGCAGTTCGTGTGCCAATTGATAGACTTTTGCCGTGAAGACTTTACACGTGTGCACCTATGCCTTGTATTGATGGAATCTATATCAAATCTATCCAAAAGCTCTGAATATTATTCACCAGTGATTGTTTTACTCTTTTTAAGGTAATTAATGTGAATGATACCGCGGTCATTTAAAAAAATTGTAGCCTTGAGCTATTTGGCAGACTGACCCTTTGTCTTCTTTGGTGCATGTTCATTCGAAGAAACTCTCTGTTTTAATTGTTTCTTGGTCTGTCGTGCGGTGTGATGGATACATGTTTCATCTACGGTAACAAAACGGTACAAAGACTCGGTCTGATTGCAGCTGAACATTGTCAAACACTCCTTTGAAGTGATTACACGGTTTTGCCTATGGTTGAGTGTGAGCAATCGCAGCACTTATCGCGCGGATAGCTTCTGCATATCAAAATATTCATGTAAAATGTGGTGTAACCACTCAGTTGAGATACCTATGGCAGACCATAGGTTCAGATACCTATGGTCTACCTCACGCATTTTCATCCGATCGTGCAATATCATTCCATGGATTTTATGGACGATTTCTGGCGTGACGATTTTTTTTGGGCGACCTGAGCGGTAGGCGTCACTTGTGCTGATACGACCACAACGGAACTCAGTTCACTACTTCTAACACAATACTATCAACCTCCTCCAAACGATGCTACCAAGCCCCTCCAACGTTGGGCACTTGATGGTTGGACGTATCGTGTGGCCGAGCACACGAATATGACTTTTTTCCATTTTCGTTAAAATTCACGAGGTTGTCTGCTTTCAATGGCTGTCAAATACAAACAAGTTGGAACAGCCTGCTCAAAATTTTTCAGTAGTCTATTAATAGATTGCAGTTGACGGTAGCAGTGTTGCATTTAAAGCTACTGCGCGGCAAATTCAAAAAGTCACTGACTTATCAAACTGCACGCGTATTGTAATACACGAGTTAACGTGTTTAATGCAAATAGGAGAAATCGCGTTATTGCGTTAAAAAGAAAGCATTTAAACTTAAAACAGAAGCAAAGTGCATTAAATAATTTATTTTATATTCAACTGTTAAAACTATTTTAATTATATTTTCATTTATTGACTCGTATGTCCTTTTTAATCAGCATATATTTTCTGTATCATAGTTAATATTCACACGTTTAAAATAATATTACAACCTGAGCCGATTAATATTTAAGTGAAGAGCTACTTCAATTGACCTTGACTTGACATTGACCTAAATAAAACCAAACCAATTAGATTTAGGCCGTAACTTAACTTCCTCCTGAACATAAGTTTCAGATGGTGTCAAACATTTTCTACTGAACGCAAAATTGTTCTCGAAAGCATCTTAGCGAGAGAGCTCAATAATAAATCCATATAATTCAATTATATTTTATACTATATACTATTAATACTCTCACCAGGTGATTATTTTTAGTGATTCAAGCCCACAATCGGTATATAATGTAATAATTAAATTCAAACGTCACAGAGCGTTTTCATCAGCATTGAATGTTTTTCATGACACCCACAGAACATTTTTCATGACTCCCACGTGTGAGTCGAATCTTCGGCAACCCGAAAATGCTAAGCGACTATGAGGCCGTGATAATTTCGTGTCCTTTAATATTTCTCCGGTGAAGTTTCCTATCTGATACCATATATCTAACAAACGTGTTCAGTCGCAAGAATAAATAACAAGGCAAGCAGAAGAATAATATAACCTTTTCCACTGTGATAAGACCAAACGAATTGTCTTTCCAGAAATCCCAAGAAAATTACAAAAGTTTCGACCTCCATACATAAAACTTAGGTTAATTTGCCTTGAAGACTTTCGTTACAGCCTACAAGCTCGTTAATTAAGCCAAACATGAGCCAGCCTGTCTTTTTTCATAAGCCGGTAATACTGGTATGCAGCTACTGAAACACCGAGACATTATATTGCTCAGAAAATCGAAATCAGGTCAAGTTCACCTAATTAATTGACTGGTCATTACTGAACTGAAACTTTTAATTGCATGAATTTCGGATACAATCCAATCAGTTTTGCTATGATTTAAACACGAAGTACTCGAAATGTATTATGAAACCTAAAACGTCGATATAAAGTACAAATTGTTGCTTTTATCGCATTCGGAATAGAATCGAAGTCACGAAAGGCTAGATAATGAAGCGTCGAAGTGATAATCATCACTACTTGAACAAACTTTCTGAAAGAAGAAATATTAAGTTTTCGGGTAATAAATTGCGAAAGTAGTCCGAAATACAGAAGGAACAGAAGGAGACATTCACTCGTGTGTATGAGCTTTTAACATCCGAAAACTTTCTTTCTCCATAATGAAGTTCAAGCATGTTTCCAAATACTATCATCAAAGTTCAAAAAATATGTTTGTATCCATACGAATCGCCATAAGATTCAATCCTTTTAAAGTTATTGAAGAGTTTGTCCATTTACTGCTGAAAATATATCATTCGTTCTGCAAAACTTTTGCTTAAGTTTCAGATTAAAGTTCTTATGATAGTGCAATTCAAAGTGATGATGTTGAAATTTTTATAAATTTTATAAAATGTTCTTTGAAACTGCAATGTAATCAGAAATTAAACAAAAATATTATTTTCATGGATGAGCAAGTAAGTAACCATTAACTCATACTTTTAGTTTGAAAGTCCTACATTCGCAAGAAAATACAACATGAGAAAAATGTAAGAACTTTACTGAAATGCATAGGTACTGTTTTCTAGTTTCGCTTGATATATTTCTGCTTCGTACTTTTGTAAATATTTGTTACTCGCTCAGGTGCGTAGCTGAAATAACAGTGAGGAAATTCAGTGAAATGAACGAAACATTTGAGGGTCGTTTTTGCTGCCAAAAATGATCTTATACAGAAATTAAATTCGTCAAGCGAATTTCAATCGCAATTTTACTGCCAATATCCATGTAAACAGATATTTAACTGTATTAATTTTTAAAATTAAAAAATAATCTCGTCTATTTTTTTCTTCTTACCGCAAATGCCTACCAATACTGTTTCTGCAACAATTAAAACCGAAGTACAGTGGGTAAAAAATGTTAAGGCACGAGCACTTAGTAAGAATAAAAAACCTATTTTTAATGCGACTTTAATAATAAATGATTGTGTTTTTGCATTTAATTAAAAGCGTTGCATGTTTACTTTAAGAACAATATTAAAAAACAGGTAACTAAGCAAATTCCACAACATTAACGTAACATTTTTCCATGAAGTATCAAAAAAGCGCAAAAAAAGCTAAGGCACAACGCAATTTTATCGGAAATTATTTCAATTGTGTTAAAGTGATCAATTTAAAAAAAAAATAGCTTACATAGCACTAATACTATGTGGCTATTCCATGCATTTTTCACTTCTCGCAGTCGTTTCGGCATCTTTTTCGCAATTTTTTTACAAAAAGTGGGTGAAATGTTGGTCTCTTCATCAATAATGACATCTTGTAGCCTTTTGTTATACTTTACCTTTCGCAATGCTATTCTAGTTTTGAGATGATGCCATAAATGCTCGATCGGGTTTAAGTTCGTTCACTGAGGGGGGGTTTTTAATAGGATTTGGACAGTTACAAATAGCCCAAGCCGACATTGCTCCGAATTGTGCTTCGGATCGTTGCCCTGATACAGGCCAAAATTGTATAAAGTGCCTAATTTTTCAGCAATTTTGTTTAATATATCTTTTAAGAATGCCCAGGCAACAGTTTTGATCCATCATACCGTTCACAAAATCTATATTTTCAGGACCAGATGGCCCCATACACTTCCATAGCATAATGTTCTCTTCGCTGGGTTTTACTGTGGGAGTAGTATGATTCGTCCTAAATTCTGTATTAGGCTTTCGCCGAGCATATCGCCGTCCATCAGATCTAAAAACATTAATTTTTACTTCATCAGCAAAAATTATGGACTTCCAGAATGATTTTGGCTTTTTTACGAACTCTTCAGCAAAACGTAGTTTCACAATTTCATTTTTTGTACTAATATAAGGTTTACTTAGGCACGTTCTGCCCTTAAAATCCGATTTCTTTATTACATTTCGAATAGTCTGAGTTTAAGTTTCAACTCGTGTTTTCACCTTAATTTGTAAAACTGGGATACTTAGTTTAGGGTTGTTCTTAATTTGTCTGATAATCCCCTATTTTCGCTCAAATAAGATTTTAGTCTCTTTTGACCGATGCTTTGTTTCAAACGGTTTGGTTGATTTATATTTTGCTATTACATTTCTCACTGTATAGCTTGATTTTCCCATTAGTATTCCAACGTCGCAAAAAACATTCACGGATTTCTGCACCTACCGATTTCCTTTTCACACTCATTTTTAACAACACCCTCAATAAAATTACTTTTTCAAAACAATTTTCACGCGAGACTGAATAGAAATATCATATTTTCATGATTTTAAGTACATTTAACGGTATTTTTTCCAGGAATTACAAATAATTTCAGAAACGATCAACCATGAAACAAAACATATTACACGTACGCGGGTAATATGAAGTAAATAAGTGAGTTTTGGGGTAAAATGCTATCTCTAGCATTAAAAGCATTCTCGGGTTTACTCACGACTTCTGCAGCACTTTAGAAGTAGTGCTGTGTTTGCTGGGTATGTATATATATATATATATACATATATATATGTATATATATATATATATATATATATATATATATATATATATATATATATATATATATATATATATATATATATATATATATATATATATATATATATATATATATATATATATATATATATATATATACAGTCTGTCAAGAATGAGTTTACACATAGGAAAAAAATTCAATTTTTCATCTTTCTAATTATAAAATACTACTTTTTATTTATGTAAATGAATGTTTTTTTCTTAATTATAGTTACTTACATTATTTCCAACCGATATATACAAAAAAAAGTACAACTTTAATGCAAAACAAGAACGAAAAGACCAACGAAAACAATTATTGCAATTCTTGAAGTGTCAAGAAACTCTTTACACAAATTATTATTGTATTTAATATTTACATATTTACAGGATATTTAATATTATTTGGTATATTTAACATTTGGTATGGCCACCTTTGGCATCCACCACACATTGCAACCGATTTTTCATTGAATGAACCAACTTTTGCAGGTCATACGTGGTTGGTATTTTTTGCCATTCTTCGAGAATCGCAATTTTTAAGGCAGCTCGGTTTTTGGGTTGCCTTTTAGCGACTTGTTGTTTTAAGTAAGCCCATAAATTCTCGATGGGATTTAAGTCCGGACTCTTGGCTGGGGTATCCATCACTTTTCCGCAGTTGTATAAGGGCCACATTCGCACCATGTTCGCCTTATGTTTGGGATCGTTGTCCTGGTAAAGCTTAAAATTTGGTTTGCTGTTATGCATAAACCCGAATTTCTGCGCACTGCTTGCTAAATATGTTTTAAGGATATGCAAATATGGTTGGGCGTCCATGGTTGACTCGATGAATGCCAAGTCTCCTACTCCTCTGCTTGAGAAGCACCCCAAATCATAACGGACAACTTACCAAATTTTACAGCCGGAATGATATTTCGATTTTCCAACGATGTTAAAGGCTTGCGCCACACTCTAGCCGGTCCATCATTACAGTACAACATCATTTTCGTCTCATCGCAGAATATGACGTCGTCCCAGAAGTCAACGGGTTGAAAAAGGTGCATCATAGCGAAAGAAAAACGCTTTTCGATGTTTAGTGCAGAAAACAGTGGTTTCTTTCGTGCAGCTCTTGATGAGAACTTATTTCGTAGGATGGCCTGTCGTACTGTTTCATGGAAAACAGCAGCATCACACTCTTCCTTGAGTTCCCTAGCAAGTATTCTGGTCGAAATCCAGGGGTTTTTATCAAACTTCCTTAACATAAGGCGCTCTATACGTTTAGATATTTTTGGTTTTGAGCCATCTCCACACTTTGACTCCAATCTATTCTCATTTTCAGCACGATTTATAACATTATAGACTGCCATTCGTGCTACACAAAACATTTCCGACAGTTCCTGTGCACTTTTACCTAATTGGTGATTATAGTATATCATCTGAACTAACTCAAAGGATAATCTTTTGCCTGGCATTTTAAAACACAATATCTCACTTATTTATGCGTATTAGCCAAAAAGTAATCACACACTAATGATCAAATTTATAGAGCTTTACAAAACAGACCAAAAATTATGGTAAATTTACCGTATCGTTGCAGTAATGCAAAAAATACACTTTTGTGTAAAGAGTTTCTTGACACTTCAAGAATTGTAATAATTGTTTTCGTTGTTCTTTTCGTTCTTTTTTTGCATTGAAGTTGTACTTTTTTTGTATATATCGGTTGGAAATAATGCAAATAACGATAATTAAGAAAAAAAAAATTATTTACATAAACAAAAAGTAGTATTTTATAATTAGAAAGATGAAAAATTGAATTTTTTCTCTATGTGTAAACTCATTCTTGACAGACTGTATATATATATATATATAATAAAAAAATTCAATGACTATTTCTCGGGAACGCGCCATCAGATTGAGCTGAAACTTTCAGGATACATTGGTGTATATGCAGAATAGGTCCAGGTCTAAATGTCAATTATTTTTAACCCTTTGGCGCCCGCGGCCATTTTAGTGATATTTTTAATATACCTATTATTCCGTACACAAATAATTCTTGCAAAAAAAAGTTGACGAAATAAATTTCGAACGTGTTTTAAATGCGAATCGGATAATCTTTTGGAATTTTTTAACCCCATGTGTGCGCTAGGTGCCTAAAAAGAGAACCGGAAAATTTGAAAATTTTTAAATTACGATAACTTTTGACAGAGCTATTCAATCATTACGAAAATTTCAGAACATATTGGTATTATTTAGTTGTAAGTTTGTGTTGCTTTTAATGAGCGTGTTGGCAACCCTGTAGCTAGAGCAGGCACTGAAAGTGAAACCTCCAAATCATCGACTCTCCTGAAAAAATTTCGCTTCTTCAAAAAAAAAGCCACTCTTATGCTTTGTTTACACAGCCAAAGTAAAAAAATTGATATGTTATAACAGGCACGCCTGGTAACCCTTGTCCAACTTACCTATATTTTTAGCATCAAAAACTTTTGTTCACGGAAACTCACGATCCGATAAGCAGAATTAATTGAAATCTGCAAAATGTATTGGTCTTAAATAGGACCAAGTCTGATAGAAGTGATTTTGAAATGCGGGCGATTCTGTGCCAGTGGTGCCATCTTGAAAAATCACTAAAAAAGATAACTGCTTTTAGCCCTATTAATTCTGATTCAATCGTTCGATTTTAACGAAATTCACACAGTAGCTGAACCTTACTTTAAACCACGTTTGATAGAAAGAAAGAAATTCGGTTCGAGCTGCCAGCTATAATAATTGTTGTGCCTTAAATTTTGAAAATTCGTTGAGGAAAATAAAGCTCTTTGCCCTATAGCTTCCAGTACAGTCATGGTATCATAACGAAATTCATATGGCAAATTTTAATTATTGTAGGCAATATTCAATAGAAACCTAATTTGAAAAACGATGATAGGTTTGCCAGCTATGATTGTTTTTGTATTTTTTTACATAGCTTTAGTAAGCGATTTTATCATAAAATTTTCAAATCGTAGTGATCTTGCAGTGAAAATACACACCAAATACTAAGATCTAGAAAGTTCGAAAGCTCTTGCGAATGGTAACCCTAAATTTCTTTGTATCCCTATAACTTCCAATGCAGTGATTGGATCAATACGAAATTCGCAGAGCAGGTTGACTTCAACGTGACTGTGATGTGACCTATTTTTGGCTTCGGTGCTAGCAAAGGACAGCTAGCACGAGATGTTTTTGTTGTTTTCGTACCAATAAATGCTTGCATTAAATATTCACATCGCAAATATACAATATATAACAATACATATGACAAAACATACAATATATAATATATAAGACAATAAAAACAATATATAAGACAATATATAACAATACACTCAAAATCTGCACAAACCCTCTACTGTTCTTCGAACATTAGTATTTCTAGCGGTTCTGATGCGCTAGGGGTTTTTTTTATATTGGTCTTAAAGTAACAATGCAACACTTTTAATTAAATGCGAAAAAATCATCGCTTATTATCAAAGTCGAATTAAAAATAGGTTTTTTTATTCATACTAAGAGTTCGTGCCTTAACTTTTTTTACCCACTGTACATATTTGTGGTACATTTAGCGCAACCCCATAATCAATTCGCATGTCTTGCACGCGAAACAACATGTTGTTCTTACGTTGAAAAACAAATCCAACATCATGGAATTCATAAATTCGTTCGTTACATATTCCTAAACAAGCTCGCATTCATCATAATCAGCAATACGCTTCAACAAGTAACTGGTGTGTCAAGCTGAACGAGGACTTTGAACGCCGAGAAGAAAGTCAATTTCCTTTAGACGCAAGCATGTGAAAACTCGATCGGACATCTCCTAGGACAATCTAGGGTGTATTTCACCAGAACCGATGGAAGAACTTTGCAGAAAAGCGGTTTCAGCAACCACTTGAAACTGCTTGAGCTATATTATTCCTTCAACACGCTTCACGATAACGGTTGTGTAGCTTGCTTGCTTGTCTACATCGTTATTGAATCCTTGAGACTTTCAAAACAATGTAACATCGCGTTTGCTATTTGAGAATGTTGTGATGTATGAATAAGCACACATAAATACTGTACAGTTTGCATGATTGAAGCTTATTCATGTTATAGTTACGGAGCATCATTCTTTTACTGTATCTAGCGATGTCAAGCAATGTTCTATTAAATCCACCAGTCGAAAAATGATTGTTGAATTGATTCTCGTACGTTTCAGGTTTATTTCTCACAAAATGATTTCATCAGTTTGAATGAACACCACATGACGATACACCTAAAATACAAAAGCGTAATTTTTCTACGATTATCACGACTGAATTTCCTTTTCGTTCACAGATGAATGGTTTGTATTGATTCTCATCGAAAACGTCAAACAAACACTTGTTGCCCACGCGTGCTCGGATATTATAATAATAAACGATGAAATTACTTTCAAGTGCCACGAGTGAATAGATAGCGGCACTGAAAACACACAAAAAAAATTTCGCATTAGGTTTCAAAACAAAATCAAGATAATACCTCGAGACTTTCTTTGAGCGATATATGAAATTCAGTTCATCTGCAGGATGTGCTCAAGAATTATGGCATTGACAATCAATCCAACTCTTGAAAATACTTCTTAGCTGCTTTCGATATTAATTTTATTACTTTCTATCTATTTTGAATTGGCTCATCTAGGAAAATCGGCTTATACATATACAATTTTGCGTACCAGAATCGTGGAAATTCGGATATCATATCAAGATTGTGAGCGTTGCTGAATAGATTATAAATAAAACTTGGTTTTTGTATTTTTGTGTATTTTTTGTTTTCAAAACTAAGAATTCTGTTCATTAGAACTACGTAGAAATTAAGACTATATATAGTCGTAAACTCTACTAAAATTTTTAACTGTGCTGTGAGGAAATAAATGATTTATACTAAGTGCGAATAGATGAACCATGTCGAAGGTTCGCACAGCACAGTGTTGTAGCTATACCGCATGAGAGCTATATAAATATGAAATTTTTAATGTCAAGTTCATGGCCTCAAATCCCACGCTGGGCGCTATTTGTTACGACACTGTGAAACGTGTTGATGATTTGCCTCTGCAGCACTGCATGAAAGAGATAGAAACCATAGCCTTTTTTAATACCCTCAGCGATGTTCTTATAGTTCCGTTTTTTCTACATAATTTTTCAAACGACTTGATAAATTTTTTAAAAACAATCTTTACGAACTTTCGATTTCAAGGCTTTATATTATGATTATGTTCTTTTTTCGCCACACTTCTCTTTGCAAATTATTGCCAATGCCATAGCACATAGCCAATAAAAAACACAGACCGAAAATTAAAAGTCTATTGATGGAGAACTACACAGCTTATCCACGTTATTATATATTTAATCAGCTGTGTATACAGCTGGAACTGCTTTATCATTTCAAAATACTGCTCTGTTTTTATGGACCTGCTGTATTCGAACATCATCATCATCATCGATGGCGCGACAGCCCAAATCGGGCCTTGTTCTCCAGTAACGTCTGCCTCCAATCATCTCGATCCTGCGACCTGGTTCTCCAATTATTGAACCCCAGTATTGACCTGCTGTCTGCGTCTATCGTGTCTTCACAACGTTTCCTCGGCCTACCAACTGGACGCTTCCCGTGTGCTCTACAGTTCAACGTTCTTTTAGGTAGTCTGTTGGCCTCGATCCTTTCGACGGGGCCGGCCCATTGTAATTTCCGTAATTTGATGCATGTGGATACAGGTGGGTCGTCATTTATATGGTACAACTCATTGTTGTATCGCATTCTCCACTCTGTCCCTTCTTGCATGGGGCCAAAATTCGTCGTAGCACTTTGCGCTCGAATACGTCCAGAAGCTTTTCGGAGTCCGTAGTCAAAGTCCAGGCTTCGCTTCCATAGAGAAGCACAGGTTTAATGAGTATTTTGTTAATGAGTGTTTTGTATATTATTCCTGTGCACGTTCGTAGACTTGATTATGGGGAGTATGGAATAGTACGACTTGTTTGCTGCATTTATTCGCCGTAAAATTTCGTTCTTTTCACTGCCTGATTTATCAAGGTGGACTCCTAAGTAGATTCTCGATCTTGTAGTCCCCTAAGGTCTAGTTTTGTTTGATAGGCGCCATTTTTCTTCTTTGGGTCATTAGTTTGGTTTTATCTTCGTTGACCCGTAGATTCATTTTCTTAGCTTCTGATTCTAAACTTAGGAAAGCTTCCTTTGCATCTGGTAATCAGAAAGTGCTCCACGTCCAAAACATGACGCTTATTTTGCTCCTCGTAGCCTTAAGTTAATAGGTTTCATCAACAGAAATCTCAAACTTTATGTTAAAATATATTTTAGAAATTTAAGATCTAACACCCATATAGGAAGAGTTTTTATCGTTGAAGAAGTTCCTCAGCCATGAGACGTGTAAGAATTTTAGCAACTAACTTTTGACATTACCGACCACGAAGTTCAGGGTCGAAATTCATTTTGATATTTTTCCAACAGGTCGTGCTTGCTCACCTATTATAGTCCACTTATTTTAAATGCTAGTAGAGCTCATAAGTCAATAAGGCAATGCTCCTCTCGTTTTTGTGCAGTGTTTCTTCAACACATGTTATTGTCCTTGTCTTACGCTGCGCTGCATCGTTGCACAGTGAACTCTGGTCACTATGTTGCTCCTCAAACTTGCGAATTGACTGCATACTAAAAAAAGGATGATTAGCATCATGATACTTATTGCCCACACAATAGCGACAGTACGGTGTATCCACCTTACCCATTATTTTAAGGTACATTCTAAAATTATCATGCCCCGTTATGAATTGAAACAGGTAGGAATTTATTATACATCTCTGTGGCCACGGCTGACCCATACTGCTCTACGTATCATAAACGCCCTATGTGACTTTTTGTTTTATTTTTAAGTTATCACCAGATTCAAAAATTTCAAAGTCTATTACATCATTCTACAATATATGAAACCCTATCTTTTATGCATGTTAAAATCAATAGTGAAAAATGCCCTATCTATCTGTAGGATTTAGAAAAACACAAATCTTTAAATAATTCAACAATTGCTAAAACGCAGATAGGGCGTTTATGCTACATAGGGCAGCATAGACCCCGAAGGCCTATAGCTTTTGCCGTCCAACGACTTTTTCGATTTGTTTCCAAAGCTGGAAAGATCACATATGTGTACGCTCTAGAGTCCTTTTTCTGTATGGTTCAAAGCGTATGCGTAGTCCTTGCCTGCGTTCTCGCTCAAGTAGACCTATTGGATCTATTGCAATTACTGCCGAAACTGTCAACACTATCAACGTTTCTACACAAGGCATCTCTGCACTGAACGCTAGCAATCCTCTCACTCTCTTAGCTTGTTGCTTTGGTGTACAGTAGGATAGATTTGTTCGTTGTCATCAGTAATCTCCGTCTTGTCTCGCTAAGCCAACTTTAATAGTTGACAGCTATGTATATTACACCGCCTAAAAAATTTGCTACACCATATATGCAAACTGATATATGGTGTTGAGCTTAAACTGATTAGTTGACGATTCTCCTACTAGCTAAATTTGATCGAATTATTAATTTCAAAAACATTATGTGTGGAAATCACGTTCATGATATGCAAACTATAGAATATATATAAATTTACATTACATGTTATATTACATGTGAATTTCAGTTTTGTTAAACATTTTTTCAATGACTAATTTAGCTAATTACCTTTTTTTTTTATCTATTTCAGAGCTCGGAACAACCAAGTACGATTCATTGAAAGCTTTAACCAATGCAATGTCAGCGATCTAGACTTTATCCACATGTGTCAGATTATCTTCTCCAAATTATAGGACCTGCACAGTGATTATCGCATGTCTACACGCTATTTCTTGTAATTATAACTTAACGCTTCCCTTATCCATAGACCGACCTTGAATGTTTTACTTTTCGATACTTACTTTCATTCTAACTTAATAGGGTAGACCCTAGATGTATTTCATTAATTTCAATCAGAATGAATCGATAGTTAGTTTTCTTCAAATCGGTCAAATTACAAATTCCTACTAAAACGCTCAGCTACCCTCGAAAACTCTCGGACCTGAAAGCCCGACAAAATTGTCAAAAGTATCTATCGTTTCTATTTTTCTCTTGCAGGACGGAGAAAAATGAAACACAAAGTTGGCTGAATACAAGACAACGTGCTTCCCGCAATGGATCATCATGGCATAACTCCATCAATTTCATCTATGGCCCTAGTTTTGTCTTTGAAGAACAACTTTTCGGCACTGATTACGGATAGCAATGCCACCACTATCCAGAGCCAGATAAATTTCAACTTTAGGTAGGATTATCATTTGATCTTGAGGGAAATGTGATGAGAGAAATTTTTGTTTTTCGTCCTTCCAAGCCAGTATCCGGCTCTTCGTGGCTTCGACGGTCATTTAGATTACGAATATGTCAAGCAGATAAATCCTTTCTGGCTAAAGTTCGAGCCGCCCAACCGAAATGCTCACTACACACTGGGTATACTTTATATACTGCTGCTGATAGTTGGCTGTTCGGGCAATGCATTCGTGATATTTATGTTTCTAAGGTTAGTATGAATGAATGTTTGTAAAGTAAATATGAATGAATGGTGTTATTAAAAGAAATCATTAATTATACACAATACTTTGGTGAAAAGACTGTTTAGAGAAATGATACATGAAACCAGTTGGGTTAATAATAGTTTAGAATGGTGGAAAATGAAAGAAAATCAACTCAACGTCAATAAATGTTGTCGTTAAATTCTAAGAGCAGCGCTTTGTTTGGTGTTCGCTCATATATTTCATAAATTTTCCTCATAATTTATGTTTAAATCTGAGCCGCAAATGCGCGCCCATTGTGGGTGAAATTCTTCGATATTAAAATTTTTGCAGCCATTCCAAGTTATTCGTATGTGCTTTTTCCTTGATTTGGAAGCAAAATTTATGTAAAGACACATATAATATAGAATTTTCAAGTCAATGGCTAAATTATACAGCAGATGAGCTAAATAATTAAGGTCGAAGCTGGTGTTCAAGAGGTTGAAGATAGGCAGCCGTGTGAAAAATTAAGTATTATAAATATTTTTTCGCAGAAGATTAAATAACTTTGTAAAATAATGAACACAAAGTTTCTTTTGTATGTTTTATCTTTATTTGACAAAATTTACCAGAAAATATTTATTGCGAATTAAGTTATTGTCATATCTGTCGGATTCTATCCCACAAGTCATGCTTGGGGGTTACCACCTCACATCTTTTACTAACTTACATATCTAAAATCGATGAAACAAAACAAATAATTAATTTATTATTTATTCTAGTGCCTTATTGATGTTTTTTTTTCTTCTTTTTTGAATAGCCTCTGATAGAACGAATATCAAAGAAAAATCAGTAGTTTAGTGCTTATAAAAAAATATGTTATATTAAATAGAAATTTCTTTCAATCAGACGCTAGTCTTTTATGTTTTCATTTAGCTGCATAAATGATCTTCATATTTCTTGAGTGATTTTTAAATTAAAGTAGTCACCGACTTTGAAAACATAGTTTCGAGAAAAACTCCGCTAGAGTTTTACACTTGATTTATGTTAAGATATACTATATAATAATCTTCACCAAACTACCTATTTTTGGACCTAAAACTAATTCTTTTGCCGATGTGAGAGCTTGTAGAATGTCGATTTATTGTTCTGTACGTTACATTCTGCCTAACCAATTAGGCCGTTTGTCTGCCACATTTTCACCAATATTTTCAAGACAGTATGCTTAAAAAAATCTCAAAATCATGACTACCTCTAACTCTTGGACTCACTACCTAAGTGCTGCTTAGTAATAATAATAGAAATTTTATTCATTACATTGTACATATATAACTTAACTAAAGGAGCATTTAACATAAAATAACTTATACTTAGCGGCTATCCTATTTTGGCTTGCTGGCTCTTATTGGATTTTTATTTTAATTGTTTTTCATCATTCATTTATTTTTCGATTTTCACTTATTAACTATTACCCAGGTAGTACAATACCTGGGGTTACTTAGCAATATAGTACTTAAATACTAACTTAATTTACTTAACTAAATCAAGGTTAAGTCTAAATACAATTAGCTTAGCCTACTTAGACCTAAACTTAACTATCCTCTCCGATTTGTCGGAAGGCCAACATAATTGTACAACATGTCCATGAGCCGCCGCTGTCCTGCTATTTCCGCTGGACGCATAAATGGCTCATTAGAGCCACTCATACGTCCGATCCCCCGGATCAGTCTGTTTTCATGTCCGTCTGTCTGTGCATAAAACCTTGTCGTCAGTTCTACAACCCGGTCCCTAAGCGGCCCAAGACCTATTCCTGATATAGAAGAGAGTTCCTCGGCCACTTTTTAGTTACCGGGTTGTAAAACCTGCCAGTGCAGAAACGCAGAATTCTCCGTTCGAACATCTCCACCTCTGCCATGGCAGATTTGAAACAGATAATCCAGGATGGGGATGCGTATGTCAAGATTGGCCGAATGAGTGTTTTGTAGCAAATGGATTTAGCCTTTGTCGTCATGCCCATCTTTTTGGCGAAAAGATGTCTGATGCGCTGAAATGAGGACCTGGCTACTTTTATTCTATGTCGAACATAGGGGTTAAATTTCAAGAATTCATGCATATCTACTCCAAAGTAGCGCAATGTAGGACTAGGAGTAATTCTAGAAGTTCCGAACAAGACAGCGACTTTTTTGGCCTTATTGCGGATGGTTTTGGATCCCCGATACTTGGAAGGGTTCCTGAATACAGTCAGCTGTGTTTTGCAACTATTTAGCTTGATGCCCCATTCATCAAAATAAAATTTAAGGTTGACCAAGTAATCTTCAAGGCTCTTCGCAGCTTTGAGCAGGTCTTTGCTCGACGCGAATAAGAGCGTATCATCTGCATATTGTAGGACTTTAACTTGAGGATTGCCCGCTGGAAGAGGGAGGTCAGCAGTGAAAATGGTGTATAAATCAGGTCCAGTGACAGAACTTTGTGGCACTCCTGATGTCACAGGTCCCCAGGGTGAATTTGCTCCATTAACGCTAACATAAAATTGTCTGTTGCTAAGGAAGCTTGCGGCGAGTCGTACTACTATTTCTGGAAATCCCAACTTGATCAACTTGTATAGAAGTCTTCCGTGCCATACACTATAGAAGACCTTCTCGATATCCAAGGCACAAACAACCGTCGGAATGTGTCGCTCATTCAGGTGTGACACAATCTGATCGTGCAAGTACGAGATAGCGTGCTGGGTCCCATGCTTACGCGTAAAGCCAAATTGATATTCTGGTATAATATTAGCGTGCTCGCAGTAGGTGGAAATCATTTCCAACCAAATCTTCTCAAAGAGCTTTCCCAAATTAGGAAGCAGAGGGATCGGGCGGAAATTGCTGGCCTCATTATTTTTGCTTTTTTGTGAATGGGAACAATCTTAGCAATTTTCCATGTGTCGAGAAAGTAACCGTTGTTCAAGGCATTATTGAAAATTATGGAAAGTGATCTGAGCATAGTGATTGGAAGATGTTTAACAATAAAGCTAGACACCCCATCATGCCCAGATGACTTTTTACTTTTTATACCACCTAACAAGTGCACCAAGTATTCACTGTTGACAAAGTGAAATTGGTCACTTGAGAGTTGCGGATCATCCGATGGGTTTTCGGATGAAAATGTAACCAGCGGCTCGTAAAGTGCTGCTTGTAAACTAGACCACTATTTTATCGCTGAAGTGTTTTAAACCTGCTTGTTGCAATACACCGTCTAGCACCTAATTTTATTGTTTTTATTGTTTTACACAAATTACAATTTTGCTTGTAATCATTACCACAAAGAGTTTGATTAAGAATTATACCGAATAAAATTTTCTAAAATATAAAACGAACGCAACAATAAATTAAATTTCTTTTCATATCTTTTTGCCTAGATTTTATTTAATGAGATTCTGCATAATGGAATATAGTTGAAATTCATAAAAAATAACTCATCATTAGAGAAATCTTTGATTTCAAACCAAATTCTCATTTGATAATATTCCAGGTGTAAGTCACTGCGTACACCGGCCAATACACTCGTCATGAACTTAGCGATAAGTGATTTCTTCATGATAGCAAAATCACCAATAGCAATCTACAACTGCTTTCACGGTGGTCCAGCACTTGGAAACTTTTGTAAGTGTATTTCAGCCTTGACCGAAATACTGTATGTCACCTAACTTTCTCCATTCTTTCTAGGGTGCAAACTGTATGGATTTCTTGGCGGTATTACTGGAACAGTGTCAATTACCACTCTTGCGGCTATATCAATCGATCGATATCACGTGGTCGTGTATCCACTAAATCCCTTGAAGAAAACAACGAGGAGACGAACACGCTTTATGGTGCTATTTGTCTGGTGCTACTCATTTGTGTTTGCTATAATTCCTGTTCTGAATGTCGCCCATACCGATTTCGTTCCGGAAGGATATCTTACCACATGCAGTTTCGACTACCTTTCAAAATCACGTGATGCTCGGATCTTTATGTTTTGTTACTGGGTGGCTGCGTGGTGTGTGCCTTTTTCCATTATCTCCTTCTGCTATTTCTATATCCTGCGAGTGGTAATCTCGGCCAACAGTATTCAGTCCAGCAAGGATAAGAATAAAACCGAATTTAAACTAGCTGCTATCATAATTGCAATCATTGGACTGTGGTTCATCTCTTGGACACCGTACGCTGTCGTAGCGCTTCTTGGAATTACTGGAAATGAATATGTAATCACGCCGTTGGGTTCCATGGTACCGGGGATATTTTGCAAGTCAGCGGCCACCATCAATCCTTACGTGTACGCTGTAACGCATCCACGGTTCCGAATGGAAACCAACCGACTGTTTTGCAAACGGTCGCCGAAAGCATTGACCAGAGCCTTAACATATCAATCTTCCACATGCACGAGAGCATCAATTAATAAACGTCCCAACTATCGCGATTCAGTGGAAGTGGACTCGAAGGACTCGGATCGGGAACGTGAGATGGCGACGTTCGAAGCTCAAGGCCATGAAACCGGTGAAATTGCAGAGCAGCATATGTAAACTTGAAAGCTTTGAATGTGCAAATATATTTTCGTAGAAATGTTGTATTTGTATAAAATACATTAAATAAAAAGCACTCATTTATAGCAACTCTTTCGCAGTAGTCAGTGCACTGTGAATAGAGCAAATATTGTTTTGTTTATGTTTGATTCATTTATGCAAAGGATTTTACAGCTCAACGGCTCAGCCTCACAGCAGATAATAAATAGTTTCGCATAGGCTAGTCTCGATGGTCATTATGCACAAGCTTAACATTTTTACATAAGATGTAATACAAAAAATGTTAAGCTTGTACATAATCACCATCGAGACTAAAGCTATGTATGTATTTCAACTACAAAACGAAGTAAGTATGACACCAAATCAAACTGAACTGAATCACAGATCTTATGCCAAACATATCGAAGAAATCCAAAAAAAAACCAGCATAAAAACCGAATTTTCACTTTTTAATTATGCAGCAATTCAATCAATTACAACATCATGTTCCGATAAAAGCTAATATCTCGTTAAAAACCGGCCTATTTTTGAGATTGAACATACATATTTCCAAGAATCACACAAGTCATACATAAGTATGCCAAATGTAGTCGCAAAACCGCAAAATCGATTAGATTTGGATTCTTTTCCGCCTTCTAGCTCGCGAAATCATATAATTTTGCACAGCAATCAACTTTCTTGAAGGAGGGGATATATGCGAAATGCTACCATATATAAGATACACCCAAGCTTGACAGAACATCACAGCGGTATCAATTTCAGATACATCATGAAATTTGGTAAGAAATGAAATTGAAAGTTGATTTTCGTCAACCTAATCCGTATAATATAAAACATTGCAGGAGGAGCATTTTTGACAATTCTTGCATTGCTTGGAGGCATCGCAATTGCTTTTGCAGCTAACTGCTGTCCAACCACGGGAACTGCAAACTGCGGATGTGCGAATGCAACGGTTTGCACATGGGGATTTACGCATGGCTTCAACGGCAAACCTACCTGCACGCACGCACTTGAAACGCAAGGCAGCAGGTGGAGGAACAACAACGATCCCACCCGTTACTGGCTGTGCGATGGAGGCAAAGCAACAAATGTCATTTGCGCAACGAGCTCATTGTACCAGGAAAGTGGAGTAGGTACCGGCGAGTGTGTCTCGATTTGCCAATGGGTCTGGAAACCGCCATGTGATCCACCGACTAAGGACGTCACCGCACCAGTTTGTCCCAGCGGTGGAGGCTGCAATTGTGGATGTGGCTGCAATGGCGGATCTAACTGCCAGAACAGGAAATAGTTGAATTGGGGGCAACGAGAAAAATTTACTTACCGAGTAAAGTTTCGAATGCGTTTTAGACATTTTAGCGAATCCTGTTTAGCATTGACTTGTCTGTTAGTACGTAGTAAATATAGATCTGAATGAGCAAATATTTTCTTTTGTTTTGATAAATTTTCTAGAGCAGGAATATGAAACATTGTTTCCTGAAGTCTATTAACTTAAGTGGTGTAAGGCACACTTGATCATTTGCCTACTAAAGAACATATAAAATAGAAAACAAAATCTACGCTTCTACGTGCCGCGATATACTATTAGGCTTTCGAGCATGGTTTACCCCGTGCTAAATGGAAACCGAGCGATTAAGTTAGCTGCAACAAACGTTCAGTTACAAACCGAATTGGTTTCAGCGACCATGAAAGAATGCAAAACTCATGGAGTTGAATGTAGTACGACATACGATTAGGAAGATTTGTCCCAGTTTGCATTTCCATTATACCCATCACGTTTGGCTTTGAAATACTTAAGATCAGAAAATCAGCTAAGTATCTTGGAGTGACGTGGACTCCAAGCTGGCTTATGGAGAGCACACCCGAAAAGTGTATGATAGGGCGCTACTAGCAATTATCTCGGTTGGGAGACTCATGGCAAACGTTCGCGGTCCTAGTGCGAGTACACGTAAGCTTCTTATGACGGAGGCTCATTCAATGCTGCTGTATGGCGCAGAGATATGGGCTACTGCGCTAAGGTTTAAAAAGTATCGAGCTACGATGGTGAGCGTCCTGCTTAGGAAACCGCTGCGAATTATAAGCAGCTAAAGAACAGTTTCAGGAAACGTCGTGTTAGTGATAGCGGGAGTAATCCCAATTGATCTATTGGCGAGCGAACTCAGGGAGATGTTTCTGAACAGAGCAGAAGTGAGAAGAAACATTTTGGCAGCTCAAGCACGAGCGCGAACGCTTGAGCTTTGGGAGGAGCGCTGGGGTACGAGTTCGAAGGGAACATGGACGATTAGGCTAATTCACACCTTACAATCTTGGCTTAATCGCGACCAGGGTGAAATAAACTTCTACCTGTGCCAGTTCCTATCGGGCCACGGCTACTCCAGGAAATACCTTCACAGAATAGGAAAAGTCAGGACGGAGTTCTGTAAGTATTGTGCTAAGGAAAGTGATGACGTTTTGTATAGTTTTTTCTATTGCGCCCGCGACACATGCTTTTCTCTGCAATTGGCCCTTTGACGCCGGAGTCAATAGTGGAGATGATGCTAAGGTAGATGACGCCTGGTCAGCTGTGTCCTGATAGCCTGACAGAACGGAAGTAAGCCAATAAGACACCTGATAGGTGGAAGTAGCACGGCCGAGTTGAAATAATGCGAAAGCGGTTCTGGCTCGGACTTTCGTGGTCGGCGGGTGATATTTTTTAGTGAGTACGAATCTCACATAATCTTATGTCGTTCGCAGGATGTCTGTTGAAGGTTTTTGACACCCGCTCCCCAAAAACAAAAACAAACCTGAAACCAATCAAGTGCCTTAGAGAGTTAAACGCGTTTCTCACACCAAGTGTCGCTTAAAAGTACCACCCATCGTGAGAGGAGTTTATATGAATTCAGCCCTGCTGAAAGCCTCGATTACCTCCATATCTACGCCACTTGTGGATAGTCCTAGCCTATAGCCGTCGATGAAAGGTCCCCAGCGTCTTGAATTGCTGACATAAGTCTCGACGAGTTAAGATTCTCAAATATATCGAGCATACACAACTAATAGTTTGCAGGAGAATAGTAATGAAAACTAATGAGCAGCAGGTCAGGAAACAGCCATAGAAAATATTGTGTTTCACAAACAAGTATCACCATATGAGATCAGCTTCAATCAAATAGGTTAGGTGGTAGATCGCCGCTACTTTGGTAGCCTGTTGAATGTGTGGAAATATCGAGGTTAGCTTGACGATGATTGAAAGCTAGATACCGAGCTTAAGAAGAGTCATACAGTAATCTCATAGAACTCGGGTACGCATATTACCATCATGATCTTCGGCGAGTAGAAAAACGAACTAACTGAGCTTAAAACGACGCCTCGAGGAAAGCTGGTACGTGATCTGAAACTTCTTATCCTGCAAAGACGTAGTGGGAAATCTAATTACTCGTCGTAGACTCGTATTGCGAAATCTAATTAATCTAATTAATACTTGAGTGATAGTCAAATGTGAGGAAGGTAATCAGTTAGATGCTTCATTATCTGATGATATTTGAGAGCGGCTATCAACAACCATAAAAAACCATTAGTGCTGTCTAGCAGTTCAAAAATGATATCATGCTGCTCATCGACTAGTGATGAAGGTATGAAAAAGCAAAAATACTCGAAAATTAGCATTTTAGACAGATTTGTTGCATATATATTAAAGAAGGCATTGAAGTGAAAATGCAGCAGTTTTAGGGTGTGACGTTGCTGAGTGTCATCTATAAAGTGGTTTTTACAGTTCTGCTAGCCCAGATACCCCCATTCGTTCACATAGTAATTAGTCTTTTCCAATGAAATCCCACTTCCTGAAATCAGCAACAGTTCAGAAGTCCTCTCTGTGGCAGACGGTGGAGAAGGTTCCAGAATACGACCTGAAGCTGTTTCATATTTTCATCGACTTTAAGCCCGCCATTGAAGGCGTAAGTAAGGTATCCACTATAATTAAATGGCACTGGCAAAGTTCGATATCTGAGCCAAACTGATAAGACAAGCGGCCTGGTTAATTCAGTTGTGGAATTTCCACCATAACACTTATTTGGTTGTTCTTTATAGCATTGCAACGATTGATTCACATTACAACTTGCCATCTTTACTTTTTCAACTATATGAAAATATCGATTTCACTATAAAAAGAAATCAAAGAGTACTGAATACAAATCTTGAGAAAATCTTTAATACAATTTTTTTTTCAATTTTTTATCGTGTCGTTAGTCGAAGAGGAAGTATACGTAATACGTCCACTCTTCCAGACCTCTACGTTAGCCAAGGTAATATAAAAATCGAACTCTTCCATCAGATTATTATAAAAATCAAATTAAGGACTTTGTTTCCAAAGAAATAATACCTTGAGATTCCTTTAAGAGTTTCAAAGTTCATTTGAAAATTGATTTTTTCTTTTCTCTTTATTTCCTTGTTTTATCACTAACTCCAAAAATATTCGTCCAATGACTTATTGTGAAAGACTTGAAGATTCACGCTACCATAAGAAGTTTGCAGTATTAGTACGCCATTACTAAAAACCATAATGCTTGAGGTAAAACTACTACTAAACTCGCTTTAAGGGTGGCGACATACATTTAGGTTTTTTTCTGAACAGCAATCTGAACAAATCTTCCTAATCGTATGTCGTACTACATTCAACTCCATGAGTTTTGCATTCTTTCATGGTCGCTGAAACCAATTCGGTTTGTAACTGAACGTTTGTCGCAGCTAACTTAATCGCTTGGCTTGGTTTCCATTTAGCACGGGATAAACCATGCTCGAAAACCTAATAGTATATCGCGGCACTAAGAAGCGTAGATTTTCTTTTCTATTTTATCTGTTCTTTAGTAGGCAAATGATCAAGTGTGCCTTACACCACTTAAGTTAATAGACTTCAGGAAACAATGTTTCATATTCCTGCTCTAGAAAATTTATCAAAACAAAAGAAAATATTTGCTCATTCAGATCTATATTCACTACGTACTAACAGACAGGTCAATACTAAACAGGATTCGCTAAAATGTCTAAAACGCATTCGAAACTTTACTCGGTAAGTAAATTTTTCTCGTTGCCCCCAATTCAACAAAACTAGTAACTATTTCCTGTTCTGGCAGTTAGATCCGCCATTGCAGCCACATCCGCAATTGCAGCCACCACCGCTGGGACAAACTGGTGCGGTGACGTCCTTGGTAGCTGGATCACATGGCGGTTTCCAGGCCCATTGGCAAATCGAGATACACTCGCCGGAACCTACTCCACTTTCCTGGTACAATGTGTTTGTGGCGCAAATGACATTTGTTGCTTTGCCACCATCGCACAGCCAATATCGGGTTGGATCGTTGTTGTTCCTCCATCTGCTGCCTTGCTTTTCAAGTGCGTGCGTGCATGTAGGTTTGCCGTTGAAACCATGCGTAAATCCCCATGTGCAAACCGTTGCATTCGCACATCCGCAGTTTGCAGTTCCAGTGGTTGGGCAACAGTTGCCAGACACAACAGCTGCCGCGATTCCTCCGATTACAGCGAAAAGAGCAAGTAAGATTCCTGAAAACAAACAAAAATCTATACTATAATGTCTTCAAGGATATTTTGCCTTGTGTCTCACCGTATTTCATTTTGAGATGCAAGTCAACTTAGTTGTGGCTTGAACTTTTTTCAATTCGCTCTTTTATACAAGTCCACATCTCACAAAATTAACGTGTTAGTGAGATTTCCTAGAATTGATTGATTTCCTATGCCATAGATACATACGTGAGTTTCTTATCAGAAGATATTGAAGAACGTTGAATGTTAAAATATTTTATCACATAAATGCATTGCGATTTCCAATCCTATGTGAATCAAAAATATGTTTTCGATGCTAATTACCAGATACGATAACTGAGTTCAGGAAGTGGATTGAAATTATCCAGTTTCAAGCTGCAACGTTTACGAGTTTGAGCTGAACTAGTTGAGGGTAGGCATCTGAGTCAAACCAGGAAAAAAGTTGGTTTGAATGACTTCACACTCGTAAACA
The DNA here is from genome assembly GCA_947369275.1 of Nemotelus nigrinus. Taxonomy (NCBI): domain Eukaryota; kingdom Metazoa; phylum Arthropoda; class Insecta; order Diptera; family Stratiomyidae; genus Nemotelus; species Nemotelus nigrinus. Next base: position 37,934,656 of record OX376373.1, on the reverse strand, counting down.
CCGATTTTTAATGGAAGCATATATGTACCAACTTCAAATCCCAAACTTTATAGTTGGAAAACTTTTATTACTTTACCCTTCTTCTGTTCTTGTATTCACGATGGTATTTGGCATTGTAGAGCTAACAGTGGATCACTTTTCTACCTCTCTGAACAAGAACTGTGAAATGAATCATAAAATGACTACTTCGGGGCCAGATGTCATGGATAGAACTGTTGGTACCTTTCGGCTGCATGACAGTCCTGGTTTTTGTGATTAATAGCAGATAAACATGGGGTTTGTCAGGGCCGGGTTTGGCCTTCATGCCGCCCCTGGGCAGTTGTGAAATTGACACCTTTCCCCCATCTCTACCCGGCCCATCTGATTCAAGCTCCAAATTTTTCGACTAAAATCCAACAAGTATTTTTTGCATAAATGTTTTTAGTTTTTAGTAGATAAATACTTATATTTGTTAAATATTGGGTGTATACATTGAAAACCATTTTTTTTGGATGAAAATAATGCTCCATTTTAATTAATTAATGAATTTACATGTTATTCCAAATATTGTCCATCGCTTGCGATTACTTTTTCCCAACTTTCTGGTAGCAAATGAATTCCGCGTCGGAAAAAGGCTTCGTCCTTTGAGGCCAAGAACGAGTCAAGCCAATTTTCGATACCTTGCTCAGAAGTAAAGCGTATTCCAGTGAAGGCGTTTTGCATTGAACGAAATAAATAGTAGTCGGATGGTGTCAAGTCTGGTAAATATGGCGGTTGAGGTAAAACTTCCCAGCCACTATTCTCCAAGTAATTTTTGATCGGAATAGAAACCGGAAAATTACAGACTTGTGCCTGGTCACATATTCCGGCCGTTTTTCTGTCAATGCTCGCTTCAAACGAATTAATTGTTGTCGGTACAGCTGTTCCGTCCTGGTTTGACTTGATTTCAGCAACTCGTAGTGGATCGGTCCCTTCTGATCCCACCTAACACTGAGCATTAACTTATAACCGTGTTTATTCGGCTTTGATATCGATGTTCCTGGTTGGCTGGGCTTCACATACGATTTCTTGCGTTTTGGGTTATCATTAAGTATCCATTTTTTGTCACCAGCATTAATTCGATGCAAAAACGGCTTTCTTTTGTAGCGTTCGAGGTGCATTTAAGACATGCAAAATCGCCTTTCGAAATCTCTTGGCTTCAGTTCGTATAGCACCCAATTTTCTACCTTCTGGATGAAACCTTGCTCTTTCAAACGCCTGGAAACGGTTGTCTGTGTCATGCCTGTTGCTTTTGCGAGTTCATCTTGCGTTTGGCACGAGTCTTCACTGAGCAGGGTCTCTAATTGTTCGTCTTCAATTTTTTCTCTTGACCAGGCCGCTCTTTGTCCTTGATGTTGGATTGAACATTGTAGGCACAAACATCCACCAGCAAACGATAACTTTCGGCAAAAATTTTCTTGGCAAAAAAGTGTCAAAACAATACTTCCCACAAATGCTGTTTTTTCGCCAATTTTCGAAGTTTTCCATGAAGGGTAAAAACTTATGCGCACACAATGTTGACAAATTGTCTTTGTGACTTTGACAGTTAGCCGATAGTACTTCAAAATGAATGTTAGTGGGGCCATCTGTTGTAGAAGTTCGGTTTTCAATGCATACACCCAATAAATACTTGCCTAACTTTTTTGACATGGTAATGATTTTAAGAGAGCGAGACGTGTGCTACGTCATGATGCGCCGTAGAGGTCTCGCTAATCTCACTTAAAACCTACTGCGCATAAGTGGGAATATACTCACAACAATGCTCGTGTTCCATTATTACAATTTAGTACTTGCAAGTACTTCTGCCTACTTCCAACTACTTGCGGCTCTTGTTCCCGAGTGGTTCATGTGTAGTTACGCCTTTTTTACCATGAGGTGGCTATTTAGCTGTCAATAGGTGGCTTTGGGTTTTTCAAGGCTATGTGAATGTTTTGGTAGTTCGAATGTTAGAAAAAGCCTTCATAATGTGTAGAAAGTTCAAAGAGGTAGTTTTCTTTTAGTTGCTTTTATATTTTCTACCGATTGTGGTAGTTTATACTCCTTATATAGCTCCTTTATTTTTAACTGTTTTACATTTGAAAACTGCATACAGTTTGACAGGTTAGAATCTGCTAGTATGATCTGCTCGTCATTCAATTTGTGATCGACTGCCAAGTACTTGGAAGCACTAGGTCTATTCTCGTATTTTCAGTGGCATTCATGAACTGAAACTTCCTGAATCTTGTAGTGGGGGAAATTTATTAAAAGTACAGGAACACTCTCATTGTATTTCCTGTCAGTTGTCGCTTTTTGAGAGAACAATAGTGATGATAAAGTCATCCAAAGCGATGATAAAGTATCGCCACACAAATATTCGACTGTCATAACAATATTATGCGAAAAATATGTTGCTTGCCGCGCACATTTGGGAATATTTACTCAATTGACACTTTTCAGTTTTTCTCAGTAGCTTAATGCGCGATGTATGAAATAAGATGTACTGAGTTAATTTAAGGAATTCTTTCAGAAAAATCACGCTGTTAAATCGTACTTATTAAGTATAAGAAGTCTAGAAATCAAAAAATGCATAATTGATTTAGTTTTTGCTGATTGTCTAAGATTAGAATTATGTTTTTGCAAGAAAACTTGAAAGTCTTAGGTAATATGAAACTTTTCGAAAATTTGCAGCCTTTTCACTACTGCCAAATATTTACCGCCCTGGGCCCATAAGTGCCCATACTTAAATCTGGCCCTGCTTTTTGTCCAGACTTTTATCTTTCTTACTTATGTATTCGATTGGAGTTAAGTGAAGTAAATGCTTCCGGATTTTTTTGTACAACTCCTGTTGTGATGTTCTTGTGCCAAGTTTCCTGACCTGTCTCTAATATCATATGGTAATCTTGTAGTTTTGGAACATGGCTAATAAGAAATCTTCTACTTTAAAATATCACTGACGAGCCTTCAGTATATGTGTCCACTTTGCTAAGTTGAAAGAGTTCTGAGCATCTAGTGTCACTACAACACGATTGGTCTGACCCAACGACATAAGTCCTCATCACACCCAACTACGCTGCATCAAAGACAATTATTGTTGAGAAACCATTGTAGAGTTTCATATTTATCGCATCCAAATGTCAACAACCCTTCTTCTTGTTGCTTGAATTGTAAGCTTTATTAGTCCCGTTTAGGCATTTTCCTACAATATCAACCATGTACGCTAATGGTGAACTGGAGTCTTTTCTTTCGCGACTAAAACAATCACATTGCAAGAGGAGATTACCGAGAAACAAGTTACTCTAGCTCAGCTTGCACTGACCACGCCAGCAAAACTGTTGCTTAATATGTCTGTTCAGTTTGACATTGGGTCGATGTTTCGCCTTAACGATTTTAAGAAGCTAAAAGATGATTTAGCTATGGTTACTTCAATTAGACCTATACTCTACTTATACTGGAGATAGACTATAATCAAATCTGGTTTCTCGAATCTCCAATGAGCTTATAAAGTTCTTTTATTTAGACACACTACGGCAAAAGTTTAGCAAGACTCGTAAAAACCGCTTTCATTGTAGTCTGTCTTCAATATTAGAAACTTTTTGGAACTGCCGATTAATACTGGAGACAGCCTGAATGAAGAGTTTGCTTATGTATAAGTACCCAGCAAACAATTTAGTGAGCGTTCACTAAAAACGATAGTTTCTCGACAATCAACAGACATATCCCTCATATGAAACCGAGCCTGTTCGTAAAACCATACGCAGCAATAATTTTGCTTAGGATGACCGACGCAATAAATAATGCAAGCCATGTATATGTGCCCTATGGCCTATGCGGCTCAGTAGCAGATTTTACATAGATTTTCCCCTAGTTTGCTGGTTGCGGTATCCCAAACAAAATTTCAGTTTGATTCGACTGTGCTGTGAATTTGTCTGTGCTGAGTAGTGTTCTTATGTAACGATGTTATATGTTCGTTTTTAGCAGCCTATATTGCTTTATTCTTCCAGTTTTTTAAATTTTCTCTACTATCAGTAAATAATTTTAACTCATTTTCAATTCGTAAAAGCTAATATATTTTAAATCGTTAAAACTATCGCTAATAATTCATAAAAGTATCACTTTATCGCTAATAATTCATAAAAGTATCACTTTTAATGAGTATATAGATGATATATACTCGCTAAAACCACATTTGTTCTAACTCATTTACGAATCGTTAAAAATGATTCTTCTTGGATGGCCATTTTAGTAGGACCAATGAATCATTTTCGATTCATTTGCGAGCTCGTTAACGACAAAAACATTCGTAAAATATGACTCTTTTATGAATTAATTACGATGCATTTGGTTTGCTGGGTAGCAAAATGATTTAAAAATGGTAATGGTTTTAACGAGATGGAAGTGGCATTCGCGCTCAACCTCTGCGGTAACTCTGTAATAATACTAGAAGACTAACACAACTACAAGTAGATCAATTTCAAATCCAAGTATAACCAAAAATAGATAGTGGAAACTAAAAATAGTTTTGGGGGTTGAGTTAGAGCGTAGAGACAGAACCAAATAGAGATGTATAGGGCTTTCCATTAAGAGCGCCTCTCTTATCTTTTTTAATAAAACGAAAACGATTTCAGATATAAATGAAATTTTTACCGTAAGTTAAAGTACGTATAAAACACTACATGATCAATGACCACCCCGAAAGCGCTTGCAACTGTGGATCCGCTGAACCAAATTTTCCATGACTTTTCTGCGCAGTGTGGTCTATATACCAGCGATTTTACGTTCGATATTGGATCTGAGCATCTCTAAAGTTTTTGGATGATTGGCATAGACCAATGACTTGACGAAACTTCAAAGAAAAGAATCTAATCGGGTCAAATTACACGAGCGAGGCAACCAATTGACAGGACCATTTCTAGAAATGATTCGATTCTCAAATTTTGACTTCAATAAGTCGATTGTTTGACCAGCTATGTCACACGTGACGCCATTTTGTTGAAATCACATGCCTACGAGGTTATCTTCTTCTAATTAAAAATAAATTGTTAATATCAAAATAACTTGTTAATATGGCACAGTAGTGTTCGCCATTGACCGTGACTGGGTTGCCAAGATCATTAATTAATCAAAAAAAGTACGGAAAAATGACACCACCAGCATGAAAACCATACCAAACAGTTAATGCGGATTTAGTGGCATTTCGTAAATAGCTTTGGAATGCTCACTTGACTATTTCGGCAATTTTGCTTATTGACAAATCCGTTAAATCAAAAATGTGCATCGTCGCTCAGTATTATTTTGCGGTAAAATGGGACGCGAATTTTAAGCGCACTGCTTGACGCGACGCTGTTGTCGCTCAGACTTAGCCGCACCTTAAAAGTCATAGACCTAGCAGTATCAAGGAACTTGGTCGTTGTGACTACCTAAGGGACCATCTTTTTGCGAAAATAATTTCTTGTTCAATATCGGTGATACCATAATACTTCCTCTACTACTATTATTTCTTGCGTAGAGATTTAGCTTTCACTTGCTGACGTCAGTAAAGAAAATTATCAAAAGAATCACATTAGTTTCGGCTGACCTAACATTCTTAAGTTTAAAGCTACCTGGATAGCGGGCAGCACGTTTACTAAATTATCATTGACTTATGCAATCAAATTTTCTTACTAATATATCTAGACATAGCTGCTACATAAAATCAAGTAGCATCACTTCCTGTAAATTTGACTTTTGTTTAAAACAGTAAAGTAAATACTCACTGCTATTTATCCTGTTATCTTTTCAATGCTTTCCTGGTCCGATGAATAGTTGCAGCTTTTAACTTATTATACTCCTAGAGTTGTAAGTCGTAAAATTGCACCATTTTGTCATAGTTGCAGAAGTAATAAGATGTTATAGGTTGGCATACTCTGTAAAATAAATATAATCGTCAGTTTTATTTAGTCAAACTTAAGTTTTTTAGAGAGGGTAGGCAACATTAACTTCAGCATTAAAGTATGCCTAATTCAGTCTGATGAAAGCGTAATGCAAAATTCGAAAGATACAATGATAAGTCAAGTTTTGTAGTAGCAGATTCTTCAGATTCAAAGGACGATCTTTTCTCTCTCCAAAATCCAAATTCATAGTATTTAATGCACCATAGTAGGAATTTACACCTCCTGGTCTGACTTTTGCTAACATCTCATTATACTGTTGACATGTACAATCGATTCAGGCCAAATCTTTCAATTATATATTTATGCTTTCCATAATATATTATAAATAATAAAAAACCTATCAACGAAAATTTGCTGCCTGCTGTATGCCATCGAAACGAATTCTACACTGGCAATATATATTACACCTCTGGGAGCTCGATCGACAAAATTGATTTAGGTCGATCTTGGCATTGCTATTACATTTTTGCTCTAATTCTTTGGTAATCTCTTCGGCATGGCCAGTTCCATTTGAAAGTAGATAAACGATTACGTCTCGTGAATTGGCCCCACTCTCGCAATGCTTCCTTCAGTCTGATATAGTCATATTCTTAATTACTTGGACCTTTTACCTCGCTTGTTTAAACGCTTGTTGGAACAGTGCAGATTTTCCCGATGTTTCAAAGACACGACAAGATCACTATCTGACGGGTCGATTTTAGATGCTACGCAGCTTAAAAAATACGGACGTCTGTCTAATGCATCTTATTCTTATGGTTTTGTTTTCTTTAAAACAAAATAGTTTTTTAAAAACTGAAACTCAGTAGAACTTGCTAACACAGTTCACTTGCTAACACAAAGTGCTGTTCAGGACATTTTCCAATCAGTGTGTAACCAAAAACATATTTCAAGATTTCATCCAAATATGAATACTATTAATTCTTGTCAAAATTTACCGACAGTGAAAAGTTTTTTTTAAAAAAACCGAGCCAAACCATCTGAAAATTTTGAACCACATAAGAACATGGAAAACGGAAATTTTGAAAAATTGCTCTATATTTTCTACAAAACTACATCAATCATTCCGACTCCGGAATTTCTACTTCTACCCTCTTCGCAAATCTGCCTTGTAACGTCCAAATCACTTTCTTGATCCGCAAGCAGCGCATCCTGAGCAACCACCGGCAGCACCAGCACCATTGCAGCCTCCTGTTACACCGGAACCGCCTCCAGCTCCGCTACAGCCTCCTGTTGCACCGGAACCACTTCCAGATCCAGATCCTGCACATGGAACCTCAGAGGTGTCCAAAGTAGGTGGGTCACATGGCGCCTCCCACTCCCAATCACACAACGAAATACAGTCTTGGGCTTTATCTGAGAACAAAGTTCCGACGGCACATTGTCCTTGTGTGGCAGGTTGACCAGAAGTCGAACAGACCCAGTACTTAGTGGGATCATTATTATTCCTCCACTTCTTTGTTAACTCTTGAGCGTTCGTACAAGTAGGTCTTCCACTACTTCCATGGGTAAATTTGCAGGCGGCAGTTTCTCCGCCACATCCTGGAACGCAAGCGGCGTATGCTGCGCAGATGCAGCCCAAAAGCACGACCAAAATACCTGAAAATATATTTAACTTTAGCCCTCTGCGACGAAATAAATTGTTAGACTAGTCCCCAAAAACAAGCCCGAAATCTCATGTCGAATTGCATAAGAAATCCTGAGCTCTTAGGAACGTCCACCTTACCAGCTTTCATCTTGATAATAAACCAACTCGAAACTACGATGTGAACCTTATTCAGATCGAAGCTTATATACTCAATGCAACAGTGCTCAAAATGCATTATCTGTCCTGATAACGTTGCAGAAAATCGCATTTGATATCGAGGTCAAAATTTTCGGAAATTAAAACTAGTCAAATTCTAATCAGTCGTGTAAACTATAAATTATCTGCCATGTTAACATACATCGTGCTTAAATTTACCCAATGCGAAATTGTTTCTGCATGCTTGGGCAGTTCGGAAAAAATGTTGATACATTCGACATCAGTGAACTAATGAGTTTTCAGGGGTAATACGTCTCAAATTGAATAGTGTCAGCGAAAACAATAGTTCGCTTTGCTGCAACAGTTTCGACAGCAATTCAGTCGGCTAAATTATCTACTTTGAGTAACTTCGCAAAGTAAAACGTTCCGCGATCATTGAAAACAGCACTACATCAACAATTAAAACACCATTTATCATACAAATAATATAATAAGAGTAGTAATTGAAAATATCGAATTATTCCTGCTTTTCATAAATAAAATTAAGTAACTTTGAATTCGAAAAGGTACTAAAAATGTGCGAAATAATCCTTATTTTCATCATCTGGATATTTTGTTGAATTGTTTTCGATGTGGTTTCAATATTTACACTCTTCACAAAAATTCAGCCCCGAGATCACACTCTTTTCGTAAAAATAGTTTGATGGAGTTATTCGAAAAACACAAAAAGTGGATTGTCGCATGAAACAACATATTATTTTCGCAAGCTGTTTAGGTAGCTACGCAGAAGCCTAGGAGAACTTCCTGAAATCATTGATTAAGTCGAACGCTTCTAGGTTTCCTTTGCTTGTGCTTTGCTTAACAGTTTTATGTCCTGTAATATTTTTCCGCAAGCTTTTCTAGCTCGATTCATATATTAGATGATCAACCTTCAAGCAGATAATAAATATTCATCTTCCTGAACGGAAGACTTTTCGGGCTGCTCACCAAAAAAAAAAAATACCCAAGAAAATACGAAGGATGCAAAACGTTGCCCTGCTCCGCGTCGCATTGCTGCTTGAAGATGAGGTCTAATTAACTTGCTGGAAGTTACCCTGCTAGAAATTTGTCCTGCCTCGCGTGGTAGGCTAGCCACAGTGAACCTACGATCTGCTTGATCTTGACCGTTGACGTTGGAGGAAGGTGGTTACATGGACACCAGTCTATCTCTACACCAGTTACCACACTTTCTAGATACTAGTTTGCAGCTACAGACCCGATGTTCCTGGTTGATCACCATATACATTTTTTCTCCCACTTCATCGTTATCATAATTTCATTTGTCATTGTGATCTATACTTTCCAATTGCCAGTGTGATTCCAGCTAGTGTCCAGACTGCACTCAAAAAAATGTTGGTTGAATTTTACCCTTATAATAGTAGGAAACTGGTTTCCTACTATTAAAGATGTAAATTTACAAAAGTGCGGAAAAAGAATATTTTTTTTTACGACCAAATGGTGTAATTTTACCCTAAATAATGATGCAATTTTATGACTTTGGCGCAAAGGTGAATAGCAAACTAGTAAATTTACACTCTTTTTGCTTCAATTTACAAAAAGCTGTGTATTATTCAGCTGATATGACGTAAAAGCAAAAAAATGTACATCGAATGTGTAAAAAAAATTTGTGATTCGTTATTTTAAACGGAAAAATGAATATATTTCCTATTATCAAAGTATTAATTATAGACCCACTTTTTAGAGTGTGGGTACGACTATTAGCGTATACGATAAAAAAAATTATAAAGGAAAAACTCGACCATATAGGAAACCGCTAGAGAGACTCATTTGCTAAGAAGATGGAACGAAATGTAAAGATTCCAAATGCATGTTCTACCAATCGTGCGCTTTATTACAACGGACTCCTAGATGCTGCACCGCTTTCATACGATGTATGTATGGGGTAGGGAAATTTCAAGGGCTACCACTCGAAAAAGTTTCAAAAATGAAGCATACAAACATTTGGTTCATATTTTCAGTACAGGATTTTGATCATATAAAAAAAGGGTTGCAACATATTCTGGTACAAAAACGATGAAAATATGAGTGCTAGAACTGCTATCAAAAGTCTACTATAACTATTGCACGTCAAAATGGACCTGCCCTGTGAACTTCATTTTCAACCAATGACTGTATAGGAAGAAGTGAAAAGTTTCGCAAAATTACAATACACGGGAAATTTAAAAATTAAACTACAACTAAAACTATGCCAAATCTGCTTCACATTGAAGTCAAATCACTCGGTGAATTAAGTTTCGATCCGATTACTGGGTTGGATATGATAAGGGTGATAGGACTTTCAGGTAACCGCCAGAGAAAATCTCAAAAATTTCAAAACTAAATCGTTTGGTGTTACGTTTCAGTATACGATCATCATCATTTGAGAATTTGATGGTAACAAAACTTATTACGAAAAAGTAAAACAAAAAAATATTATAGCTAGTAGCCCCATTCTAGTATTTTAACCAAAATTCAACTAAATTTGGCTTACAATAACGTCCATCCACTAGGGGAATTTCAATAAAATCTTATTGCCGCATCCGAAGTTATAGGGCAAAAACAGTTCTTTTTCTTAACAACTGTTAAAGATGGCACCACTGGCACGATAATTTCAAATAACTTTCATTTAATTATTAAAAGACCAACACATGCTGCGAATTTGAATTCGGTCTAATTATCTGATTATTAATTTGATCTGGTCAAGCTTTCGTGAACACAAACTTCGGGTGCTACAAAAAAATATAGGATGATTTATTATGAAGTTTGGCTTTTAATCTCAGATAAAAAGCATAAATTTGAATTTTATAGTAAAAATTGTATTGTGAATCGAAAGAACAATTTATGACACTTGCTTTTTAAAGATTATTTCATTCAAATGTTGACCGCGATTACGCCGTAAATGGTCCACCTTGATTGTCCAATTTTGGACAACGCGTTCCAGCATAGCGACCGGTATTTCGCGAATGACACGAGTTATGTTGGTGTCCAAAGCGTCAATTGAAGCTGGCTTATCCCTGACGACCAGAGATTCCATGTAACCTCAAAGAAAATAATCTAAAGGTGTGATATCACACGATCTAGGCGGCCAATTTACTGGTCCAAAACGTGAAATCAGGTTCTCACCAAAATGATTTCTCAATAAGTCCAGTGTTTTTCGCGCTGTAGGCGAAGGAGAGCCGTCTTGTTGAAAAAAAAGTTCACCGATACCAAGGGCTTCAATTTCAGGTAGCGAAAATACCGTTATCATAGTGCGATAGCGGTCGTCATTGACGGTTACCTTCTGACCGGACTCATTTTGAAAAAAATATGGACCGATGAAACCACACCAAACTGTGCATTTCTGTTGCTGTAGTGGTAGCTGTTGAAGCTCTTCAGGTTATTCATCAGCCCAAATACGGCAATTCTGCTTAGTGATGTATCGATTGAGCCAAAAGTGCGCCTCATCACTGAACAAAATTTCGCAATAATTTGTTGATATTTTCCATGATAATTTGTCAAACAATACTGAATAAAATTTACATTACAGTTTGACAGGAGTCACGCGTGATCTGTTAAAAGAAGCCAATTGAGAATTAAACCTCATAATGAATTACCCTGTATAGGTAATTAAGTGAGAATTTTTGTTCTTGTGCGATGCAGAATTTTATGGTAACTTGACTGTGTTAAAAAGCATCAGAATCATCAGAACGCCTAATATCTAAGTAGGATGCATATCATAAAACTCTTTGGATCGCCTTCTCAACGTTAGATCTCAAAGATGTCATTTCCATTTTTTACAATAAAATATTTAAAGCCGTTGGAAGATATGCACCTAATATTCAAAAAAAGAAAAAGTTGTCTGATCCATGGCTTGATAGGGACCTTGAGCACCTACGAATTCATTGGAACAAATTTTGCAAGCGAATAAAGGAAAGTATTATATTAATGTTAAATTTACTATTCAGGAAGTGTGTAATGAAGTGTCTATACAATTCTTGATCACTTCATCTGGTGTTTTTTAGTATGTCACACCAATTTTCAAAACTGGCGATAGACGCTGTATCAAAACTTCTAGGGGTATTGCCATTTTATCTTCGATTCCAAATTTTTTTCAAAAGGCTGTTTACAATACACTTTCTCCACTAGCTGATTCCCGTCTGAACAAGCAATAGGATGGCTTTAGAAAAGGTCGCTCAACTATCACAAACTTGACAATTGTAGTTTCGGTTTTCAAATGGCAAAGTCTATCAAATTGACGTAGTCTACTCAGACTTTTGACACAAACTCTTGACAGAGTTGACCATTCTATCTTGATTCTGAGGCTGCAAAAACTCGGACTTACCGGATCTTTATTAACTGGCTCAGATCCTACCTCGACAATCGAATTCAATTCATTAAATTTCAAGGAGATCTATCAAAAAATATATTTGCTAGCTCTGGAGTACCACAAGGAAGCCATCGTGGCCCACTTCTTTTTAACATATTTATCTACGATCTATCTGACTTTATGCAGACGATCTCAAACTGTATCACACCATTGAATCTAAATTTGATGCACTTTTTCTTCAATCAAAGTTTTACTCACTTGACTAGTGGTGCAATATAAACAAGCTCTCGCTTAATATTGATAAGTGCCAAATGATAAGTTTTTCCCGTAAATGCACGGATACACAGAACACTTACTTTTTCATTTGATCTCAGTATTGTCTTGGATGGGAAACTTCATTTCACCTTGCACTACGGCAAAATTCTTTGCCGTGCGAATAAACAGCTCGGTTTTATTAAGCGACTGTCCAAGGAATTTAAAAACTTGTTGACCACAAGATACACTGCACTTGTACGCCCTCTTCTCGAATGCATCTGCATTATCTGGAACCCAGCTTTACAGTAACAGACTCGAGTCCATACAAAAACAATTTGTACTTTCCGCCCTGAGAGAAGTATACAACCCTTATGACTTCGAAAGTTTACCCCCCATCCAGAAGAATCGTGATATCGGCCTGCTTCACATTTGACGTCAGTAATGGCGTTATTAGAGCTGAATTCCTGAATAGTAAACTGGTGACAAATATCACCGTAACGAAAAACAGGTCCAATCGTTTGCTGAAGGAATACCAACATTCCTCCATATACGCAGCTAATGAATCGGTAAATAGATACTGCAGGATTTTCAATGGCTTTTGCAACCTTTATTCCCTAAAGATTTCAAAATTTTCCTTCAAATCCTCCCTTATCCACGCCATTTTTACACCCCGTAATTTTTAAGCTTTTTGTATATTTTGTTTTTAATTATCAGTCATTTATTTGATTATAATTTATTTTTTATCTATTTCTAACTTATTTATTTACATGCATAGATAAATATTTATGCGTCATTTATTTGTACCTTATTTTTTTTTTTGTATTGAATTCAATCGTAGTTTTTCCCTTTTCTTGTTTTAATTTGTTTCGAATTTATATTTATGTATTAAATTTATGCTTTGCTTGGTAAACCAATAAAATTTAAAAAAAAATCGTAAACTGAACGAATCTTTGACTACGTTAGCTTTAAAGTTACACATTGATAAAAAGCTGTAGAAAGTTAAGAGAACACAGTTTACACAGCAACATTAAGTTATTCTGCTTGTCCGAAGACTTCGCGCAGTTCGTATAAATACTCTCTCCCTGTAATCTAGCTACAAACAGTTGCCTTTCATAAAACCTTCACTGAAAAAACACAAAGCGCCAGACGCTATAATTTATAGACTTCTGGTGGATATGTACCTAGTCGATTTCGGGATTGTGATAAAATATAGTGCCACACGCCTTAGTACATGGCGAAAAGTACATAGGAGCAGACGCTATGCTTATAGCCCATGATGTCATGTATTATAGTCTTCCACGCCATGAACTATAGTCCGCCACGCCTTGCACTATAGTCCTCCACGCCATGTACTATAGCCCTCCACGCCATGTACTATAGTCATCCACGCCGTGTACTATATTCCTTGACGCCATGTATTATAGCCCCCAATGACATGTATTACAGCCCTCAAAGCAATGCACTATAGCCCTCACTGACATGTATTCTGCCGCACGTAGCATAAACCTCCTACCTGTATTTTATTCATTGTTGAGTTATTTGAAGATTTGTGTTTTGTATTAACTTCAAAAGTGTATGAGCATTTGAAGTTTAAAATTATTGCCTTTAAACCAGAATAATTCAATTACGAAATCATGCGTGCAAACATTTAGGGGTATTATTGCGCTGCCATAGTTCGCTGAGATCCTTTTTGACGGATTTCATTTGAAATGATTCGAACAAGCACTTTAATCCATCAACGCACTTCACGCAAACTATAGCACCACAAACACACCCTTAAATATACTTGCACGCATGCCAAATACCACATATGTATATCTCCAAATGATTTTTCACTTAAGATAAAGAACAATATCAAAATTCGCGCACCTATAAATTTGTCGATGAGGTTGTTAAAATCCCACTTCTCCAAACAGTCTTTCACTTTTTGGAACATCACTAAATTATAACAACTTCCACTTGTAGCGTTCGATTTCAAATGGCACTTAATTTCGTCGTACAAATAACTAGCGCAGGATACCGCCTAAATTCTAGTACACGCCATCAGACCGGTGTTATGACCTACACCATTTGAAGGGTTTTATGACACACAAAAACCCAGTTCCAAAATATTGAAATTTCCGTGAAAAGAGGAACTCCCAAATAATAAACGTATTTATCATTTGTAAACTGCATCCTTACGGAAAAACGAAATGTACATGTGGCCACGAATTTTCCTTTGCAGATCTATTATGGTTTTGACACTGCACTACCGCAAACAAAACGTACATGAAGAGGTTCCAACAATATGGCAATTGATGCTATATTACATGGCTCATGGTTCTAAGTAATATAGCGTGTGGGGCCATAATTTCTGCGCCATGTAATTATGGCGCTCTGAGCCATACTGCATAGCTCAGGTTACTATATACATAGCTTGTGGGACCATAAATGCTGCGCCATGTTACATAGAACCACGCGCTATGCATATTCTGACATTATGGCGCTGGGAGCCATATTGCATAGCTCAGAGTACTATATACATAGCGTATGGGACCATAAATAAGGCGCTATGTTACATAGCTCTGAGCGCCATGTGGATTTTTCGCAGTGTTGTTGGAATGGAAATAAGATTGATTGACAGACAGTGAAAGGATAAATAATTAGACATGAATAGGAGACTTGAAGTAAGCACAACGTATTAAAACTGCATTAAGAATGCCAATAGGATCTGGGGTCAAATGATAGTCCAACTTCCAAGTAAACGCCAAAATAGTACCTTCATCAACAAACCAATCGTTCATTGTGAAAGAAGTTGTAGCGAATTTTGTCAAGTCATCAGTTTAGATCCGTATTGTATGCGATATGGAAATGATGAGGAGTTAATGCATCGGAAATGAATATAATGATCGGACATCAATATTCCACGATTTCTTAGATAGTTGATACAAATAAATGTACTGGTTTCAACGATAAGAATTTGATTCTTCTGACTTCCATATGCCTCTTTTAAAACAAATCCGTACAGATTTTTAGATTAGAAAATTCGAAGAACTGTCAAATGTAATTTTTAATTATGTATATTTAATTAAACACGTGCTTGCTAGTGCTGACCAGTTTCTGATATATTCTCTAATACTCCTTATCAGCTTACATTGCCATTTATCAAAAACAGAAGCAATCAAATAGAATCCGGTAAGATTTCCAGCTAAACCCCACGTAGTAGCAGATATCGAGAATAAAGAATGTTAAAAATAATAATAATTCTCCAAATAGTTAATTTATGAGCCTTATCTACCTTTGATTGTCCAGAGACTTTCAAAAGTGTATAAATAGGTATTTCACTCGCAACACTTATCAAATCTTACCCAACAGCTCAGACGGCAAAAATGAACGCTGGTAAGAATATATTGTAATTAATTGTATAATAATTTATATATATTTGGTACATATATTCGATGGAAATACAATGTGTTTTATAAACATTCACAGGTATTCTGATTGTACTACTTGGCTGCATCTCCATTGCACTAGCCGCCTGCTCCGGTTGCGCTCAACAGTGTGCATATACTCACGGTCACAACGGCAGGCCAACTTGCACGGCTGCGGAAATGACCAAGAGGTGGAGGAATAATAACGATCCAACTCGTTACTGGGCTTGTAATGCCGTCGGTCGACCAGCTGATGCCGTTCTTTGCCAGACTAGTTATATGTTCTTAGTCTCTGCACAGGAATGCGTTCACAACAGCAAATGGTACTGGACTCCACCATGTGATCCACCTACCTTGGCCGTCACTCCAGGTTCAGGTTCTTGCTGAAGACTGAAGCAACATTTACTCTAGGATAACTTTGTGTCAATAACTTATTTACGCTCCAACCAAGACTGACAGCAGCAATGTCAATGCAACTAGTGATTCATTTTTATATGTGTTTAATGACCACTCCAAAGACCTGCAAAAAAAATGTTCATTATAGTTGAAATTGAATAAATATTGCGAACGATTAAAAATGGATACTTGTATTATCAGTAAATTAAGCTGTGCAGATTCCCTCGCAAAATTCGTTACGAAATGGACATGAAATTATTTTCAGACATACATATATAGGTACTCGTAGATAGATGAAGTAGTAATAAATAGTTCAAACGTCGAAGATATCCCGCTTCCGGCGGGATATCTTCCAGGTTATCTGCAACGGAGTCACCAGCGGTCCCCAAGTGTCAAACCAGACAGGGCATAAAAAAAACAAGTGAATGATCAGCAGAAGAATGCATAATAAACCGAGAACAAAAATATTTAAAAAAATGCAATGAAGGTAATGTTCGGAGGCAATGAAGGGTATGACATATGCGGACGTTTTGTGAAAAATAAAGGCGTCCTCCGCTCTATAAGATTTGAGTGACAACTTGATCTACATCATAAAAGCGCAGAAGTGCTCCTTTTAACTCCAACTTAGAACAGGGGAACATGCTCGGGTTCCAGGCAAAAAGGAGGTGTTCGGTCTTCACCAAATTACTACGAAAGAAAAAGTCTACAGTGTTCTCTAGAATCAACTAGAGCTGACGAATGTGGAGGGACTATCAATCACGGTCATTAGAAAGTTATTAACGAAACTCAAACAACTACTTTACAGCTCGCTGTCGACCATCAGGCAAAGTTCAAATCAGTTGGGTATTTTGTAGAGTCCTGGAACAGATTTCCATAATGAGGTGCTTTGGATGCTTCGAATTTGGACGCAAGCGCTATAGTTGTGAAAAATCGCAGGACCGATCGATGTTTTGTCGATGATGTTTAGAATAGCGTCCTGAATCGATGAGTGAAAGAAATATACAACGGGATACTACGGCTACGTATAACCAAAAATGTCACTGTGAAAAATGCAAAAATAAATACCATAGATCACATATTAATTTTGATTATTACCTTAACCTAGCAGTCAATCTTACGTAAATACAAGTAAATAAAGCAAACATCTATGCATTACGTTACGAAGCACATTTTATCGCATAAAACTTTCCGTTTGTATGCAACCAAACTATTTATAGATTAATAATCAATTTTGATTCTTATTTGCCAAATAATTTCTTTTTACTTTTTCTCGAGCATTTATGTGTTTAGATTAGGTATATTTTCTGATTATTCAATTTTAAGCTTTCTAAGCTGTCATAATAACCTGACGTTTGTATACATAAAATATGTGTTGTTGATTTAAAATTTGTTTTTGTGTAGCACTTTGCATGGTATGATCCAAGCTAAAAGATAAGATGCATAATCTAATAAACCGTACGGTAATGATTATAAAGATATAGGTGAAAAGTGCAAACATTTAGCGCAAATATCACAGAGTCATGAAAGAAATGTTACGTTTCATCTCTCTTATCCGTCAATTAGCATTAGAATCGTATTTTGATTGTTGATTCAAGATTAGACGATGCAATATTTTGTGCATTAAATGATACAATAATTTTAGATTCGATAAATTTTAGCATATTTCTAAATATAAATCTCAAAAATACAAAATTAAACGCTGTAATTAAGTCTTCTTTATTATGAATAATTTCATATATTTTTTTATGATTTTTTTAAGTAATAGATTAATACTTACCTAGATATGTGTTTTAACTGAAAAAAGATATGAATGTGTCTAATATAGCTTTCAACGCGAATTAGGTTGTTTTAATTTTTTTTAGTAATCAACTTTGACTGTTCTCAAGGCAAGGGATGTGTTAGCAATTAGAGACATTCAAAGAGGTTTTACTTATTAGTGCGTGAAACGTGTGTGAGTTAAATGCAAATTGTGCTTGACTAGAAAATAAGGTTGCAATATTTTATCGCACCACCCTTCAAGTAATGTATTCAAAATATTTAAGCAAACTACTAAGTTCCAGTTTCATCAGAATATTGAACGTAAAATATTTGAGATACGAGGGTAGAAAAGGTTTAGGGTCTCTGATCAAATAAGTCAAGAACGATTTCACCGATTCTTTTCTACTTCCCTTGATTCATAATGGTGAGGTTTATACGAAGTTTTTGCATAAGGCTTACTTTTTTGCCAATATGTTTTCTGCAAACTCCTGCATTTCAAACCTTTCCACAGCATCTTCCTTCTCTGTTGAACTATAAATGAAGACCATTGAATTTTCAAACAATAGAAGTATTCAAATCGTTCAAGTCCTGGACCTGTTTGTATTTGACCTTTGGATTTAATTTGTTCATGTTTTTGTTTATTTCACCTTTGGTTCTAAGCTTTTTTTGGTTGACCTCTGAGCAAAGTCTTTGATCTATCCCGCTCAAGAAGAGTTTTTTCAAATTCTTGGAAACTCCTTCACATCCAGCCGATGTCTTGATCTTTAGACGAGCTTTATTTGCTTTGACTCTGTTTAAAAATTTTAACAGTTTCCGAAGTTGGCGGATCAGATTTTCCTAATCGCCAAAAATGCAATGGAATGCTTGAGCATCTTGCATTTTTGGAAGATCTATCTATATCCAACGAAATCTTTAGGCTTTGCAGTAATCAAAAATTTGATACGGCAGCATTTAAACCAGGAAACGCAATAAATTCATGAGTCACAGTTACGACAGTTAAAAATTCCCCACACACTTTCCAACGACCATTGCCATTGTCACCATATCGGCTCGGGCATAAGCCTGTTTATCAGGTGAGCCGTAAAAAGGAATTTTTTCGAGGAGTCTGATTTAATCCATCTTGCGAAGTAGATGAATATAGTGTGTATTGTGGGTTGCGTTGACCAGCAATTTATTCGAAACCATGCAGGCTCGAAGGGTTTGATTGCATAAAATCTCAGTGTTAGTACAAATAAACAGTCATTCCTTTAACGCCGAATTTTCCATTAAATGCCCGATACATTAGTTTGAAAAGTGAATGAAATTTCAGTAGTGTATAAATTGAAAATCTGAAATTTGAAAAAATATATCCTGGTTTTACCACTGCCCTCAAGTGCGAAGTTTGGTGGCGTTCGATGGTCGACGAGAGAAGAAAAGGGGAAAGTTATGATTAAGTGAAGTGGAGTCGAATTTTTGGAATTTTTGTACTCCGTGTATTTCATGATTTGGACGGATAGAATTAATTGGTGTTTAGTGTTGTTTCGTCTGTTCTCGATGCTCAGATTGGTGCTCAGATTTTTACTGATCTAAATTATTTCATGGTAATTGAGCTAATACCCTAACGGGAATCGCCGTAATGTATTCTGGCAGAATGCATCAATCAAACAATCCTAGTAATGCAAATGTAATGTCCTAGAAAGCTATTTTCCAGCAATTATACGATATACTCGTATACATGACTTGGAGCATGGGGAATGCTGTAAGGGAGAAAGCTCATATGTTATAAGTCGTCGACCGCAAATGAAAATGTTTCCAAAAATCCATGACTGGCCAATGAACATCACTCGCAGAAATAAGGGGAAAAGAACTTGCGAGCATACATCGGCTATGGTTAGTGTGCTATATAAAGCGAAAAGATGAAAATTTCGGAGCATTTCAAATCATCACGGGTAAGTAAAATGTATAAAAAACAGCAGTAGCGATTCTCCCTAGCAGCAAAGAGAATTTGCTATTGGAATTTCTAATGAGCGTCACAATCACACAGCATGCAATAACCACACATGCAGAAGTGCGATCGGCCACCGGACCAAAGCTTCAATTCGTATTCACACTAGATAACGGAAATGCGAGAATACGATGTCGTACTTTCCAAAAAGCTCTTATACATAAAGCTATAAAGCTAAACGCATAAGTTTCCTCTTGTACAAATCTTCCCAGCCTAGGACATGCAATGTTAAAAAGAAAAAACTCTAGCGCACCTGAACCGCTAGAAACACTAATGTTCGAAGAACAGTAGAAGGATCGTGCAGGTTTTGAGTGCATATTCCACCACATTTGCAGAACTTTGCGAATTGTAACATCGGTTATTTATTTTCATTGTAAATGTTTCCGGTATGTATACTAACTGTAAGCATTTATTGATACAAAAGTAGCACAACCGACTCGTGCTGGCAATCTTTCGCCAGTATCGAATCCAAGAATATATCAAATCTGCTTCACGTTGTTTAATTACATTCGAAGTTATAGGAGTATAAAGAAATTTAGGGTTACCTGCAGCGAGTTTTTTCAAATGATCGAAAGCTTAATATTTGCTGTTTATTGTCACTACAATATCATTACCATTTGAAAATTCTACGATAAAACCGCTTAATAAAGATATTGCAATTAAACACAAAACCAACAATAGCTGGCAACCCTATCGTGTCTTTTCAACCAAATTTGGCCTGAATAATGTTTATGACAGGTTTCATTAATTGTATGAAATTCGTATTGATTTCATGACTGCACTGGAAGTTATAGTGCAAAAAGTTTTATTTTCCTGAGCGAATTTTCAAAACCAAAGACACAAAAATTACCATAGCTGGTAGCACCAATCAAATTTTTCAACCAAATTTCCACCAAACAGAGATTAGAGTTAGGTTTAGCTTCTGTGTCAATTTCATGAAAATCTGGTAACTTATTCACATTTCATAGGGCAAAAAGCAGTTTTTTTTCTTTGTAATTTTTCAAGATGGCACCACTGGCACAGAGTTGCCCACAATTCAAAATCGCTTCTATCAAATCTGGTTTTACTTAAGTCCAATGCATTCTGTAAATTTTAGCTGTATCTGATTATTGGTTCTTGAGTTTCCGTGAACAGAAGTTTTTGATGCTAAAAATATAGGTTAACTGGGAGAGGGTTACCGTTCTTGTCCGACATGAAATTTCCAAAGTTTTATTTTGAACGTGTAGATAAAACATAAGATTTATATACAGATTGGTTTTATTGTAAGAAACGGACATTTTTTTGAATATTCGATGGTTTGAATGTTTTCACTTCCAAATTTTTTTTTTCAAAATGAAGACACCAAAATTATCATAGCTGGCAGCTCCAACCGAATTTTTCGACCAAATTTCTACCAAACGTGGCTTAAAGTAAGGTCCAGCAATTGTGTGAGTTTCGTCAAAATCGAACGATTCAATCAGAATTTATAGGGCTAAAAACAGTTATCTTTTTTAGTGGTTTTTCAAGATGGCACCACTGGCACAGAATCACCCGCATTTCAAAAACACTTCTATCAGACTTGGTCCTATTTAAGGTTAATACACTCTGCAAATTTCAATTAATTCTGCTCATCGGATCGTGAGTTTCCGTGAACAGAAGTTTTTGATGCTAAAAATTTAGGTAAATTGGGCAAGGGTTGCCAGGCGTGCCCGTTATACCATATCTTTTTTTTTTTTTGGTTATGTAAACAAAGCACAAGATTTACATATGAAAGACTTATTTTTGAAGAAACGGCATTTTTTCAAGAGAAACGATGATTTGGAGGTTTTCACTTTCAGTGCCTGCCCTAGCTACAGGGTTGCCAGCACGCTCATTAAAAGCCACACAAATCTACAACTAAATAATATCAATATGTCCTGAAAATTTGGTAATGATTGAATAGCTCTGTCAAAAGTTATCGAAATTTAAAAATTTTCAAATTTTCCCGTCCCCTTTTTAGGCACCCAGCGCACACATAGGGTTAAAAAATTCCAAAGCATTATCCGATTCATATGTAAAACACGTTAGAAATTTATTTTATTAACTTTATTTTTGCGAAAATCATTTGTGCACGAAATAATAGGTATATTAAAAATATCACTTAAATGCCCGCCGGCGCGAAAAGGTTTACAATAACTGACATTTAAAGAGACCTGGACCTATTCTGCATATACACCAATGTATCCTGAAAGTTTCAGCTCAATCGAATGGCGCGTTCCCGAGATTATCTCACTGAAATTTTTTGTACATATATATATATATATATATATATATATATATATATATATATATATATATATATATATATATATATATATATATATATATATATATATATATATATATATATATAGAAATATGAATTTTTGGCCGAATCGATTTTAATACTAATGTTCTTCGAACATTAGTAACAACATGCAATGGTTCGGTAATGCTTCCACGCATCACGCTAAATGCTTACCGAATATATCCCGGAGCATTACTTTTCCCGTTGGGAAGTTGCAGAGCACGTCATCGCCTCATATAGGAAAAACCTGCCTGCCGCAGTCACACTCAAATTTGAAGCAGATAATTGCTCTAGCTGCCACATCGATTAGCTATCGGTCAGCAAAATAGCCTTTCGGACTGACGTTAAAATACATCAAAATATAAGGATTTTTGATCTTTGGAACAGCTGTTAGTTTTATGTAGAATCAGGTGAGAAATGCGGAAACCTGCCACCGTTGTTGCTTTTGAAAACGGAGACATCTTGGTAGCTAACGAACTTTCTAATCCTCGAATACTAACGTTCTCTAAACGCGAGGACTTTTTCAGAATGGTGTCAAAAGATACTACAGGTCATGTTTAAGTTAATAAAAGACACAGTGTGGTTAAATTCCATGTCATTTTGGTTATTTACTGACAAGGGTGGCAGACCAAAATTTTCAACCGGAACAAAATATTTTTTCCCGATTTGCTGCGCCTATGTCTCTCCATAACTGGGGAGATGAAATATGTATGGAATACTGCATGATTTTAACCCTGGACTGATTGACTGACTGGGCTGGTCAATAGTCCGGACATTATGTGCAAAAAAAAAACGATTCTGCAAGAAAAATCTAAGTGAGAGTTCCCAAACGGAATTTTATTTTCGTATCAGAAATATTGTGCCAAAAGACCAAAGCTCACGGAAATATGTTTTTCTAAAATATCTAATTAACTATTGGTTTCATGTGAATTATACTTCACACAAAATTTGTTCGTTAGTGAAATCTGTCCTAAAAACTTATAAATGACATTCAAGTGGGCATCCCGTTAAGTTTTGGGAGCTTCTTCTAGTCCTTTACAGATATGACTCCTTTTACTCTGTTATTGTGTATATTACGGTTACTTTGTTTTTCACGATGAATGAAATAAGATGCGTCTCTCTGTATTAGAACTGATACACTCCATTTTCAATGCACCCATGACAGCCTCGTAAAAAGCCCTCATCACCTAACCTTTGAAGTTGGGCTCAGTTACGCAGTGCAAGGTCTTGGTTTCTTTTTAAGTAGAATCACACACATGTAAAAGAGCTTATCATCTGCTATCTTTCTCTGTGAATCCTGGCCTCAATTGTCTCACTGTGACATCAACATTGCGACACTACGCCAATCTAACATTTCCGGCCTTATCGAAATGTATTAGCATCAAACGGTAACCTATGAGGTTTAGCATTTTCCTAGTAAGAAAATATATTTCAGAATGTTTTTATAACATTCGTCCCATTTTATTGGTCAAATTTCGACTAAAATTAACCCAATTTCAGTTACAAAAAGTCTCAATAATACGTGTAGAAACTTTCACTTCATTTTTTGTAAGTATGTAGTATGTATTATATGAATATTCGAATAAATATACGAGTAAATATCTGGAAAGGTTTTTTACTTTAAAGAATTGTAGTCAACAGTTATTTTTATTAAAATCGAGGATAAACAAGATGATACAGATTTGGTTATTATTTTTTTACTAGCTCTGAGTATAATACTGTGCTATCAAAATGACGCTTTAAAAACAAACTAATTTTTAACAAGATAAAATCATAAATTTACTATGGATAAAATTTGCATCCTTCCAAATCAATTGATAATAGAAAAAAAACCTCAAAAGAGTGGCACAAAAGAAAACCATTTTGCATTATCATTTTTGCGAAGTTTCAAATGTGTATAGTTTATAATATTTATTTGTGTGTATAGTTTATAATACATTTATAATTCTCATTTTTACATTATATCATTTAAATACAATAATATTTTTTCTTCGACATCAAATGATTATGGAAAACTTCAAACCATTGCCTAAGGAACATCGTTTTCGGACCCTCTATTGAATTTTCATATTAAGCGGCTAGCAAAAATTTTAGTTTAGTGTCATATATCAAAGAGAAAAGTTAGTGTCACAGTTAGTGTCATCAGTTCTTATCAAAGCCTTTTCTAAATCAGTAAAACTCTTACATTAAAATCATTCAGAAAAAACTGTTCTATCATACATCTCATGTTTGAAGCTCCGTTATTTTCCTTAAAGCAGCCAAACGAAGAATGATAAGACAAAAGGTTTTTTTATTTTATTTGTATTTACAGCTCACAACTTCTTCAATCATGCTAAAAGACAAAGGAGAAAGTTTGAATATTAATCCCAATGAAACCACCCAACCAAGACATTAATCTTAAACGTCTTGTCTTACAACAATACCATCAAGTCATAAAACGACTCGTAAGGAAGAACACAGTTTCCCTCATTTGAGCTAAAACTATCGTTAAATCCAGCCTGAAAATAGAAATACCTTAAACCACTTTTAATCAAACCAACAGTGATTGTTTCCCTCATTTCGAATTGCTCTAGTTGGCGGAGGGTGTGAATGTTGCCTTGTGTCGGCATTTTAACAAAATGCAAATTACACATGTAAATCGTCATTCAACAAGCATGAACTTGATTAAATACAAAAAGCAGGCAGGAATTTATCTGCATCTACAACAATCTATCAAAATTGATAACCGTTATCATGTCACTTGATAGATACATGCATGCATGCGCTTCATTTCAATTCGAAGTGACACCTTAATTATCCAATCGAAAATGTCATTAGAAATTAATAACGGATGTCTGTCGTTATCACTTCACGGATCATAGTCGGCTTAGTTTACTCCCACATACTTGCCCGACGGATAACAAGCTTTGAAAGTGCTTTACATATTTTCCGATATGTAATTGAAAATAGTTGAAAAGCTGAACATTGGATAATCGCCGTGGAATTCCAGGTACGAGTTTCGAATTGGAGATGATAATCGAAAAAAATGCAATTATCCTGTTTAGGCAAGGTGGTAATTAAAATTGGAAAATGTGGTTGCATGAGCATGGCATGTCACGGTTGTATTAAATCCGATTTGGGAATTCTTGATGTTATGGCTGATTCCCAACTTAGCAAAAAGAAGCCTGAAATAATCATAAATCACCAACCACTAAACACTTTTGCTTTGATGAATGAGGCAAAAAGATAACTAAAGTTTATATTTTTGTGTATTTCTAAACCAAACGAAAATCTAGATACAATAGCAAGTGTTTGCATTAAGAGCTGCAGCCCGAGCCCCCACCGCAGCCGCCGTTACCGTTGCCATTGTTCGGTGCCAGGCTTGGCGGATCATAAGGAGGCAGAGCCACATAATCACCCCAATTGACACATCCAAAGATCGGTGGCGAGTCCATAAATCCAGAGAACGATGGGCATTGCAATTGAACACCGGGTTGGCCTTGGGTCACGCATATAAAGTACTTAGTAGGATCAAAATTGTTTTTCCACGGCCTTGTCATTTCCTCGGCAGTTTTGCAAGCAGGCCGACCATTGTGACCCTGCGTGTATCCACGGTAGTCTGCCTGGCCTACCGCAAGCAGAACGGAAAGCAGAGAAAGAAGAGTAACTGAAACCCAACACAGAAATTATGGAACATTAAAAATGATTCATTAAACGGACGACACAAGTTACTTACCGGTCTTCATGTTCCAGGCCGTCGTTTAGTTTACCTCTGAAGCCATTTACATTGTCGTTCTGTTTTTATATGGCAACGGCTACATTGTCGCATCAAAATTAGGATGAACACGATCTTTTGACGATTGCTTTCATATTTCGACTGAACGATAACCAAAAGAACATTCCTAATTAAACAGATTTCATCTTACCGAGCTAGAAAAGTACGTAGCCATTTCTAGATCTGATTGCTAAGAACACTGTCAAAACAAGCCGTGTTCGAGTCAGATAGATACGCTATCTTAGATACATGCGATTGCTTGTTAATTGCAGATAACTTACATGTTTACACGCATATATATTTTTTAATATAGTTTTTCAGCGGAAATGCTTTGTATAAACGTCACTTTCCGGTGTCGATGCATG
Organism: Nemotelus nigrinus; assembly: GCA_947369275.1. Taxonomy (NCBI): domain Eukaryota; kingdom Metazoa; phylum Arthropoda; class Insecta; order Diptera; family Stratiomyidae; genus Nemotelus; species Nemotelus nigrinus. Next base: position 37,908,416 of record OX376373.1, on the reverse strand, counting down.
ATGCCGAATTTTTTTTTAGCGTTAAATAATGATGCATTCAATCAAAAGTAATGAGTCAACAAAACGAAGTATATTTTACTTCCAAGTATATTTTACTATCGTAGGAATAAGAAAACTGAACAACCAATTGGTTTTGTTGTGTATGTATTTCTGAGATGATTCATTTCACAGATTAAAAAGTGTGGCTACGTCCCTCAGAGAAACACCGTTTTGGAAGTTTGACTTCGTAAACAATATCTTATTGAAGTACTTTGGGGTCCAAGAAAGTTTTAGTTTTTGCGTTTCGTGCAAAACTAATTTTTTATTCTTTTCGAAATTTCTCCGAACTTAGATTTACTGTCCAAGTAAAAGTTACAGGTCAGTTTGTTTACTGAGTTAATCGTGAAGCTAAATTTTGACATGTCTCCATTATCTGGTAATTCTTTCGAGCGAAAATTTTAGCAATGGAGAAAAGCAAAGACACTGCTCATTCTTGACGCACAAAATGTCAAGAATTTCAATTTTCGATCGATTTTCTTATTGGAAAGTCATTTGCACTGCTCAGTTTTCGAATTGAAACAGCAAATGTCACTTTTTAGCTCGAAAGAATGAACTGCACAAACTAAATTGGCGTGAAATGATTGGAGACATGTTTCAGTGCCATCTACGTTTTCAAATCGAAAGCAGCTTCGAAGCAACTTTTCATGCTAAGAACAGAGTACAACTCTTGCTTATTTTCAAGCTAAATTTTCGCCGAAACAGATTTCACGTGAAATTTTGTATGAAAATTTCACGTGAAATCGAACTCAGTACTATGCTTAAAAAGTGAATGCATACGGAATGTGTTGTTAAACTTTCGAATAGGTACTTAACTTTTTCCATTCAAATTGAAGGCAATACGCCACATAAAAAATTTAAAATCTAAAGCTTGGACAAGATATTGCTCGTCTCGTTCTGTTTCTGACTTTTTGGTTTTTTAATTTATGCCTACCGTCCTTGAAAAAGGGTTTAGCTAAGAGTTTAGCTATTTTAAGGTAAATGCTACTAATTAGACGAACTTTTTGAAATAAATAAATAAATAAAATAATTCATCTTTGAAACCCCCATTAAGCTCTTTACTGTTTTTGGTTCGAATCTTTACTTCCGCGCATTTTTCACATCACAACTCTATCACTTCACTACCTACAGAATCCTATAACAATATTCCGAAATTTCCCAAACAAATTCAGAACGAAACCGCTTTTATTCCGTATACGCATGCCCCAAAACTTATTTCTCTCCGCTAACTCTCTCCGGAAAAACTAAAATTTCCCAAAACCCTGACCACTTTGCCGAACAGATGATTTTCCACGTTTTTGTTGAAATCGAATGGTTTTCGCGCATAAACAAAAACACATGCGAACGGAGAAACGAAGGCAACGATAGGGAGGACGAAAGAAAAGCTGAATTCACAGACAGATTTTCCCATATCCCATCGTGCAGAACACTCGTCGAATTAGTGACCGTCGCGATGCTTGCAGAATGCAAATTTTCCCTGCTTGATTCGATTTCGAAGTGAAAGAGATTCTGTGACGATTGTTTCGGTTTGTTTCGTGATATCGGGTAGCACTGAGCCCTTGTACTCGTGAAAAACTCTTTAAATCGAATCAGCATCCTTAATCCTGGACCAAGTGTTATTCTGAATTTTCGTAGGGAGAGCTAGCTACGCCTAATGGTAAATTTGTGGCTGTAAAACACGTCTCGAAAGTGCGAAGACCTTCCAATTACCGACGAAATGAATTTGCCGGTAGATTGAATCCGGAAAATTACGGACGATTCGAGTTGAAAAATGCGAAAACGTGTGAAACTTCGAGTTGAATTTTCCTGTGCGAACGACAGCGATGATTTCAAGTGAAAACCTTTGTGACTTGGTTTTAAATTTGATAAAAGAGACACTTTAAAATCAACGCAGGCCTCTGGGAATAAAAACGTCGAAGCGCTACCTCATAGCTGGCTGCCGTACGGTAGGTTTTTTCTATGTACAGCACAATTTCTAATGAGATTAAAGAGTATGTGTGTTGTTGCAAATCGCGACTTTACCCTTCGTTTCCGGTGAAATAATATTTCTATGAAGTGTCTAAAATTGTGAAAGTGATTTTAGTGAATATGTTATGTTTTTTAGAGTTTAATGTACGATTTTCACTAAGCTGTAGTTAGTTTGTCAAAGAATGTTATTTACAATCGCAATAATATTTTCTAGCAGGACGCAGACATACATACATATGTAGTGGACATATGCGTACGAACGGAACATATTGTTTCCAATACATTGCAAAAAAATGTTAGAAGTTAATAGCTCGCAACTTTTGTATGCTTGAGTTCTTGAAGCGCAATATTGTTTCGCATATCGGAAGCAAAAATGTTTGCCCATGTTTTCGGTTGAAACTACTTCTAGGAAAGAGGACTATAGTTTTTCACAACACATTGTCATTTCCATTATAAAAAGTTTTTAAATTGTTCTACTGAAAATTCATTGTGTTCAAAAGGAGAAATATTCTTTATTAAACAAACCCCTGAAAATTGTTTTCAAACAGTGCCTTTCACTTCATCTCCAAGCCTGGAATATACTATCGATGAGGGTTTCAAAAGTACATTTTTGTAAGCATCCAATCACAAACGAATTCAATTTCGTAAATGGTTGGTAATTTTAAATTGTTGTATTTTTAAATTGTTGTAAAATCATGGATTACATTCACAATACATGGATAAGTATACACTCCGTAGATAGATAAGTATATAATTTAGCACACATATACGAGGGTTGATCCAAAAGCAATGATAATCAATACAAACTAAGGTGATTAAACTCATGAAAAAAAATATTTATTTTTCAAGATAGTCTCCTAACAATTTAATACATTTAGTCCATCTTTTTTTCCAAACCCAAGATACCCCTAGAAAAAAATGATTTGTCTCTACTCTCCCAAAACGCTTTAACAGTGGCCATCACTTCGCTATCATCTTCAAATTTCTTGCCCCGAAGGTACTTCTTGAGCCGAGGAAAGAGGTATAAGTCACTAGCAGCTAGATCTGGTGAATAGCAGAATTCAAACAGCTCGAATGCTATTTCTTAAATTGCAGCCATCGCAACTGCAGTCTTGTGAGCCGGTGCTTTGTCTTGATGAAACAGTCTTTTTTCCTTAATAGGCTCCCGTAATCTTCTCATTTGGTCTGCGTAGTAAGAGCTTGATATAGTGGCTCCTTCTTCCAAATATTCCACCATAATAATTCCTTCATCGTCCCAAAAACTGATGCCACAACCTTCCCTACCAAGCTCGACACATTGAAATTCTTCGGCGTTGGTGAAGAGGGTCGCTTCCAAGTGATCGATGGCAGTTTGGTTTCTGGATCAAAATGGTGTATCCAGGTCGCGTCCATGATCATGAAACCTGACAAGAAATTCTCCTGATTTGCCTGACATTTTTCGAGATTCATCCTCGAAATGTCGATTCATTTCTGCTTTTGCTCGTCGGTTAACATTCTCGGCCTCCAACGCCCAGATACCTTCTTCATATGTAATTCGTGGGCAACGATTCTTTGAATACTGCCATACGAGATCCTTGTGACCTCAGTTATATGCCTGATGGTCACTCTTCGATCTGCCAACACGACATCTCGACTTTTTTCACGTTGTCTTTAGTGAGGGACATGGATGGACGTCCTTCGCGGTGTTCATCTTCAGTGAATGTTCTTACCAGATTAAACTCCTTGGCCCAGCGTGCAACGGTGGAATATGGAAGAGCAGAGTCCCTTAACCTTCAAGTAGGCGCGTGGCCTTTTAGAACGGCAGTAGTCGCGCGTAACCTAAAAGACGTATTGGAGATTTTAAGGATCTAAAACAACAAATAGTTAAATAATCATTTATTTTTTTATAACTTAAACAATTCTCTTTCAATTAGGAATGTATTTAGATGTAGAACATTATTTTAATTCTAGTTATTGCCATTAAATTGATATTTAAAGTAAATCTATACTATCTTTGGGTTCGGTTTCGATTTTAGTTCATAAATCTTACTCATTTATATCAAAATAAAATAAAATACAAATCTTTAAACACTTACAAAACAAATCAGCAATCCATGAATTATAACTAGAAATCAATCAATATCAAGAAATAAAAATAAAAAAACTTTTACAAATAATCACTGGACTATAAAACGATTTTGCCAATCAAATTCTTATTATTTTTAGAGATCAAAATTATAATTAGGTATAGAAAAGATGGTATATAGTTAGTTATTTTCCTCATCAGTCTCTTTTTCATGGTAACATTCGTTGCAAACAAATGTTGTATGATCCCTGCAAATATTTCTTAGACAATATGTGCAACTTGTCTTAGATTGTCTTCTTTTTTTAGCTGGACATATTTTGCAGCTTCCTCTGCTTGTATTGGAACTTGTGATTGTCATTTTATCGCTTCTGTCTTCATTACTAATGTTCAAGTGCTCTGTAATATTTCTTTTCAGTTTCCTCGGGAGGTTGACCATTGTAGCTCTTCTCCATACGTACTCTTTTGTCAGTTCTATCCCTAATGCTCGTAGGTACATTCGCCTTTTTTTTATAACCACTCCGTTTCCCCTCAAGATAACCATGGCATTTATTCCAGCAATATCCAAGAGACGGAAGAAGATTGTCAATGGCCATCTATTATTTTTTCTAGAAGTGGAATACATCTTTGCTTTTTTATCAACTTCATCGACACCACCTTTGGTTTTGTTATAAAAAGTTATGATGCTTGGCTTTCGCTTTTCATTTGTACTTTCATCTATTTCAGCTGCACAATGTAGTGATGATATTAATACTACAGATCTATGTTTTTTTGGCACATATGAAACAAGTGTTGCGGTGTCAGAAAATCCAAACTGACTTGAATGTTCAGGTCTACCTTTATAAATGAAGCATGGTGGTATTTCTTTCTTATTTTTGCGCAAGGTACCCACAACTGATATCTTGTGATTTCGGGCCAAATCTTCTACCAAAAGGATGCTGGTGCACCAATTATCAATTGTCAAATTCCGTCCAGTCCCAGAAATTGGTGTAATTAATCTGCTTACAACGTCCATTGCAGCATTACTCATCTGATAGGGGCCATCCGGCTGCTTACCAGCATAAAGCTCTAAATTCAAAACATAAAAAGTAGTCGCATCCACCAAAGGATAAAGTTTGATACCATATTTATCAGGTTTTGATTTCATATACTGTCTGAAAGGACATTTACCTCGGAAGCCTGTCATCATTTCATCAATTACAACGTCTTGCCCCACTGAATAAGGCAATAAACAGTTCGCAGTGAATTTTTCCAAAATACCTCTTATTGGCGCAGCTTTATCCTGAGCACGTCGAGACGCTCGTGTAGTTGAATCATCGAATCGCAACGAGTTGAGTAGAAATCTTATTCTTTTTAGCGACATGGTTGTTGGAAATATAGATACACCTGTGCCATCAGTAGCATATAAATCTTCTAAATTTGTATGTGACGTACGCATAGCCCCTGCGATGTACAGCAGACCAAATACTGCTCGAATTTCAACCGCATCAGTAGTTTTGCAATCGCGGGGTCGGTTGTACATTGGAACTTTTTTTTGTATGAACTCATTCGTACGAATGACAATCTCTTCAATAATATTTTCACTTATAAATAAATTCCAGGCTTTATCAAATGTTGTCACTCCTGCACCGTTTGTACGAACGCCAGAATCTTCCGTAAGAATATTTTGTATTTGACGTCTTACCCTGTTTTTATTAGATTTTTTCCATTTTGTCACCTTGTCACGTCCTGTGTAAAAACTACTTCTCTCCGATAAAGGCACATCTTCGTCTGAACTTGAGCTGCTTGATTCTCCTATCGATTCAATTTCTTCGTCACTTTCTACTTCAGAAATGTGGTCGGAAACTTCTGAACCTTCATCACTGAGCACAGATGCACTCTCTATGTCTTCTTCCATTAGATGCAAAGTTATCTGGGAATTACTGCGGAGTCTACGGGCCATTTTCTTACTAAAAATATCTATAAAACACGAACTTCGTTCAAAACACAAGAAAAAGTAATTTGCGCAAATACAGTCGCGCGTAACCTTTTGGACTACGGGCGCGTGTAGTCTTATCGACGCCTACGACACGTTTGAAACAAAAGGTATTTATTCAACACGGGGCCTACGGAGAACGGTCGTATATAGTTTTTTTTATTTATATTGAACTAAGAAGAGGGTACTTGAGGCCAGAAATATTTGTGACGAAAACACTCGAAGTTACAAACAATAATGTTACATGTGCGGTCGATTCGACGCCGCGCGCCCACTTGAAGGTTAAGAGGGTAGTACCGGTTATAATTTTGAAGAAAAAAAACAGTTTTTTATTTTTTGCATTTTCCAATTAATTATACCTTCAGAAATAACGTCTCAAAATTTTGCTAAGATATTCCCAAAAATAAAGAAGTTACGCTAGTCAACGGCAGACCGCTGGTCTTAATTACTGCAAAAAAAAGATGAAGAGCGCATAAGTCAGGCGTTTGGCAAAAAAAAACTGCCCAACTGCAAGAGCAACTGGCTCATATGGACTCAAAAATACTTACGTGTGGTCTAGGGATTGCAGACTGAGCAATTGTAGGGGATAAAAACATATTTTTTTAAATAATATTCAATAAATAAATGGGAAAAAAATTTAAACGCGTTTTTCTCGATATGACGTTTTTTCAAACTGCGGACACTTATTCTCCGGATTGGCCTAACCGATTTAGTTCATATTCGGTGTACTACTTGATTCAAGTATCTTGTGTGGTAATCTACCACAATATAGGCCAACAGATAACTCAAAAAAAATTGGCAAGTGAAACAAAGTGAAAAAATACGATTTTTCGAAAAATATTCTCAAATAACTGCAATTTTTTTATAATTTTTTTTTAAAAATATTGTAGCAGATTACCCCGTAAGAAAAATTCTTCTTTAAAATGCGGTTTGGTTTTTTTGTTTCAGATTCTTCATTCCTGAGATTTTTCGAGACGTCAACTTTGGCGCGCTCTATAAATAAGTAGAAAAATGAAAACAATAAAAACATATTTTTTTTCTCTTCTTCTTCAAAACGTGTATTTTTCCCATGCAAATTTAACAATTTGTACAAAATAAAGGAGTAAAAAAAAATATAGAAAATTAGGCTGTTTCTAAGTATTCTAACCGCTACTACTTCCACCAAGTCGCTATGTATATCTTTGGTGGACATTTTTTTTCAAACACAGGTACTTAGCTCTAATTTCGTTTTTCTCCATATTGATGTTCTCTCTTCGACGGTTCGTATTCAAATGAATGTACCTTTATGGAATCGTGGCCCATTTATATGCTTTTCTTATGTTGACTTAGTAGGTAATCAAAATGTTTTTAATAATTTTATGCGAACTGGAAATTACCGATCATCACTACTTTTGGATCAACCCTCGTATAAATTGTTCTTTTCGGAAATATTCAGTAACGAAAGTTGAGCGAATTCGATAGTAGATGTTGGCGAATATGTATTGTGCGTATTGTGCGTCATGTGATTAGAAATTGTCGCATATCGAATCCATCTCTGAGAAATCTTAATGTTGCTCCTGACATGGAAAATTGTATATAACTAGAAAATAAAAATTTAATTACAATCACTGAAATGAATTGCCATTCTAAATAAGCTTGTTTAAAAACTTGCTAGTGAGAGGGAATAGGTAAAAAAAACACTAGCGCGCATTTTGATATTCGATTGCAAAATGCGCCAATTTTGCTTCATTCACGTGGATGAATTTCTTACGAAATCAAATTTCATACTCACGGGAGTGTTATCGGATCGCATATTTAACATGCAAAAATTTAATGCTAGAAAGTGGACAAATCATCACCAACACCAACACCAACATTCTAGTAAACTAGCTTAGTTTCGAAATCAAACTGACCATTAAACTTCGTTTCGGGCCGATGACTCAATCGAAATTTATAGGGATCAAAACATTTTGAGAGCTCTATAGGGTGTTTATCATGTAATAATTTAATTTTATTTAAAAAATAACCAAAAAGCACAGTGCTGGCAACTCTTTGCTATCACAGCAGTCAAATTGAAATCTGAACATCCTGCCCTGTTAAGTTCATTTCAATCCAACGGCAGCGATGAAAAATAGAGGAGGCAGAAAATTTTTTACGGTTACCTCCAGCGAACATATCAGAACTAAGGGGGTAAGATACCGAAAAAGTTCTAAAATTAAGCTGAGTTAAATAATTATTCGACTAAAAGCTAATGAAAAAGTAGAATAACCTCTGCTGCTGACCCTTCTCTTCCAAATTTAAGATGTCAACTTAATCTGTATACGATCGCTATAGTGTCTTAGAACTCACTACCTAAGGGATGCTCATGCGAATTGAAAGGTAGTCAGATCTGGCGCGAAAAATTTCATGAGAACGGTTACAGATAAACTCGTGAATGTTTTGTTGGATATAAATGATATGCAAAATTTGTTACATAGGTTTCGAGAAATTTAAAATCTTGTCAAAAAAACACATCATTTTCATCAATTTTAAAAAAACACATCATTTGCAAGAAAAACTTCATGAAAAAATTTCCAAAGACGTAGTTCACTTTTTTGGATTTCATTTTCATCCGAGGATTTTATCGAAAGTTTCAGCGATAAAACGATATTTGGGGCTGCCATCCGAAAAATTTCCAAAACTCGGAAAATTTAAGCATTAGTCACTTATTTTCATTTTAACTGCTTTGCCTATGAATATATATACTGAAAACATATGTTGGTGCAATATTTACAAAAATGTCTGGTGCTGGCAACCCTGAGTTAGCGCCACAGCTAAAAATATACCAAAACTGCTCCACGTTAAGTTAAACTCACTCTGTGAATTTGGTTTAGATTCGATGACGGCGCTGGAAGCCGTAGGGGTGAAAAGAGCTTTAGGGCTACCTCCCACAAAACTTTTCAAATTTTCAAAACCCAAATATTTGTGGTAATTTGTCGGTGCAGGATCATTCCCATTTGAAAATTTAATAAAAACATCGCTTAGTAACGAAATGTCATAAAATTACAAAAGTTACCATAGTTAGCAGCCCTCTCATGATTTTTCAACGAATTTGGGAATTTGGCTTAAAATAAGGTAAAATAAGGTTTGCACTGGAAATTGCAGGGGAAAAGCTTTATTTTGGTAAGCAAATTTACAAAATTTAGAGGACAAAAATTACCATAGTTGCCAGCTCTATCCAAATTTTTCAACCGAATTTCTGCCAAATTTGGCTTAGAGTAAGGTCCAGCTTCTGTGTGAGTTTAATGAATCAAAAAGCATTTTTTTCGCAGTGAACTATCAAGATGGCACCAGTGCCACAGGGTTGCCTGCATTTCAAAATTACTTCTATCAGATCTACGAATACGAACACGCTCTGCAAATTTCATATTGATCAGATAATCCGGTTGTCAGTCCTCGTGAACAGAAGATTCGAGTGCTGAAATAGAGGTAATTTGGTGATGGGCTGCCGTTCTTGTGCAACGCAGAATGAAAATTTCAATTTGACATTTTGGGCAAAGAAAAAAACGTAAATTTTACAGGAGGGTTGATAATTTGAAGGATTTTTTCACGTGATTTGAAAATAAAAGTTGATTTCATATCTTTGATATGTTTGCTTTGAGTTTAATACATCACACGAGTACCTCTCTATATAGTTTCTCATCCATAAAATTCTTGAATATTTTGTTATCTCCATCTCCGATGTATTTCTCGTATATCAGCTCTCCAATCTCTTCAAACCACTTGAAAGTCCTCTTCCCATCATATCAGCTGGCGCATTGTAATTGATAGAAGGGTGAGCCCCGGCATACTTTGGACATTACTTCACGGTCCATTACTTCACTAATCTTGAACCCGATCATAGAGATCCGGCCATTTTTTGAGGAATACCTTCTTCCTGCCATTTCAAGAAAAATAATCATCTGGGGACACATTTTGATGGCACTTTCTGGAAAATACTACGTTTTTGAAGGTCCTGGCTGGCAAGACCCCCAAAATTTAAAAGAGAACCACAATATTTTTTCCTGGGAACTATAACTTATCCATAGAAGGTCTGTGATTTAAAAAACTCAATTTTACTTCCTTCGCCGGTTGTAAAACGTATCTATTTGTTTGTCTGTCTTTGGCCTGACCGCTTTATGATTTTTTAATAATATTCTAACACTTTTTTTTCTATAAGATTTGATTATTTTTGTTTTTGTGCCGAACAAACTTGATGACAAAAAAACTCACGTGAAACTAATAGTTAGGTTAGGTTAGTGAAGAGAGTTGCTGGGAACGCGGCCAGCATTAGGCCACCAGTTTGGGCCCATTTGCTATCCTCATGAACAATTACATGCATTCACACTCACAGCCATATTACTGGCGGGATTCGAACCCGCAGGCCCCATAGCACGCCGCTTTTCGGCCTGACGCCTTAGCGAGCAAAACTACCGGGCCCCCTAAAACTAATAGTTAACGAGACATTAAAGAAAAACTGATTTTGGCCACTTTTGACCTATAATATTTTAATATTCTTCTGCGCGCACAATTTGATATTATACTTTTGAAATTGTGTTTCTGATTCCACCATAAACATAATTCCATTAAAAAACAATTCAATTGGTTTGTTTCTCGCAGAAAGGCCCTATTTTGTTTAAATTAGTGGGCTAGATTATGAAATTATTTTTTTCTAACCTAATTGCCCAAGATACTTTTCACTGAATAAATCTTGCCCACAATTTTCGGAGAGTTTGTTTTCAGCACCCGTCTCTCAAATGTATTTTTCTTAGATTCATATGTGTGATTTATATACCTATTGATGATTATATACCTATTGATGAAACAGAGCTTACATTTTTAGTACGTATAGCACATCTATATCTTTATATCTTTAATACGCTAATATCTCCCGACGGAAATTTATTGACGAACTAAATCTTACATTTTTCTAAATCTTCTACTGTTTATTTTGCCAGTGAATTGGTTAATCTGTTTGTGCTCGTTATGTCACATTTGTTGATAGTGCTGCCTGAGCCCATGATCGTTGCTTTTTTTTTATTTGTATCGTTGTATTTCAGTTATAAAACACACAGAGGATTCGGTTGTAATATTAATATAATAGCTGTGCTTTAATTATTCCTAAGGATCCTTTCCAGAATAAGAATGATTGAATTTGTTTTATTCTTATGATCGCGCTTGAATATCAACAAATGTACTAGTTATAGTCAGTCATTTAAAGAATTATTTCCGTTTTCGAATATTTACATTTATTCAGTGCGCGATTTAACTATCTACAATCACTTGATATCTACCATAACTTGTTGCTTTTACCACCTTAAGATCGATTATCATGACTGTAAGGTGCTAAAAGCAACAGGTTACACTGATTACAATCGAAATGCTTTACTTCCTATGGTAATTTGATTTATACACAACAGGATACTACTTAAACTCACAACTAGTTAGCATCCAGACCATTCAGGATATCCGTTATTTTCGCTTGAAGTGAAATTGAAAATGTCACGTAACTGATTTGAATAATACCTTTTTGTTTGATGAGGGTTCGATTTTGTGTTCGTTTACTTAAACACGATTATTTGAACCGGAAAGCAAAAGGCACTTATTTCTCGACAGTCGTCCAATTTCGCCTCGCTTAATATTCAACTGATGCCAATGGAATTATTTTTCGTCTAATTACATGCATACAAACAGATATTTATAATAGCTGTTCAGAGATAGGAAACGGCACAGCTATAAGAATATCTGGCTCGTACAAGAAGACACAATGGATATGCCTGGTGTAATTCGATTGCCAGATAGTTGCGCTTTCTACACTTTGATTACATTAAATTGCCCTGAGTTTCGGCCGGTTAATTTGACTGCTAAAAATATCCGAAATGGTATTCGACTTTTTGGCGATTTCCTCTGTCTTAGGCGATTATAAGATGGCATGCAGCCTATTCTTGTATTTGTTCATATTGCTTGAATTCATTTTTCATTAAGCAGGAGAGTTGTCATGCTCAAATTTTTCATCGTTTATTACTTAATAAATATAAACGAAACGTCATAGTACAATTTCAATCATAAAAAGACAATCTTTTATTACCTTGCTGTAATCATTTCGTTGATAAAGAAAGTGAATTCATAAATTTGACAAGCATATGTAAATAAGGCGTATTAATGCAGTGATCCTTCTGACATTTTTAAATTATTCAAATGATTGTATATGCTAAATAGTTAGTAAAGTGTAACTTATTTTCCTGGACAACTAGCTTGTAGTCTAGTATGTAGTCTGTAAAATTTACTAGTCTGTGTTCTGTAAATACTAGCGGCCATATTCTTTTGAATTGCAGACCCTTATAGCCTGTTTCATTTTTCGTATTTTCTGGGTAAATAAACATCAAAAAATATTTCACAAGGATTACTGGCATTCTCCACATCAATAACAATCATTTTTTCAGACTGTAACTTCATATGGTACTTAAAATTTGAACCTTAAACCTTAAAAAAAGCAGATGCAATTTTTCTTAGAACCTTGAATATATTTATGAAGTAAGTTCGATTTTTCAAAAAATACTTCACGCAGATAAACAAATATTTGGTTGCAGGCACATCTGTTGATGCATCTGAAACTAAAAAACTGGATACACAAACGACTGAAAAATTTAATTCCTTAACATTACTTCCTAATTCTTTAGAAAGCACATGTGCGATGACCAGGCAGCGAGCTTTTAGTTGACTTAAATCAGTGGTCAACTGAGTCGTGGAACTAATCACTCCACATTCATATATTGATTCATTGTAAATGTGCAAATGAAGCTCGTAATCAACTTCGATTCCTAGATCCACCAAGGATATTCGTAGGATTAGTTTTATCTGAAATATAGCACCTTGTCACAAAAAAATATATACATAAAATAACTCTTGAAGTTATGCGCCCAATGTGGGCAATCGAAACGATTTAGATAGAACTATGGCTTTTTTTTAGTTTAGAAAAGTGAATCAAATTAAATTGATTGAAAAACCCATAATTTCACCTAATTCATGTAGTCTTCACTCCCACCACAAACATTTTTTCTGATGTTAATTGATACCTTCTATTTTGATGACACTGTGATAACATTAAAGCAAATTTTTCGACTAAATGTTTGCTATGGATCCAAAGAAAAAATACCTGCTAATACAAAATACCCCTTAAAGTATTAGTCATTCCTTCTTCGACGTTTTCACAACAACATAGTAAAATACCAGTCGACTTGATTGATTCAATTCATTCATTCAACAGAAGCGGCAGCACTCTTCAAACATTTTAATTCAAAATTGACTCTGTATCCCATCGCCTAGCATGTATCACTCTGCACTAGGATTTTCAAGATTTTCCGCGATGAAAGTAGAGTAAAAGAAATGACGTGACCAAATTGATTTGCCCCATGATTATATTCGACTTACGTAATTGAAAATCAGTGAAATCAGTTCGGGGCTGTGATTACGTGTCAAGGATGCTATGCAGCCTTACGTATGATGTCATTGGTGAATTTGTGATTTGTGACGTGCTAAGCAGAGGCTAGGGAAAATTTCACTTTTCCACTTGTTTACTTCAACGAATGCTCGTGCTGAAGAAATTATCACAAGCAGTGCTCAATGACGGAGCATTGTAATTATCGGATAGCTGGAAATAAATTCAGTGGGATGCTTTACGGTTGCTGGATATATTTAGAAGCGTGCATGGATCTAATGAAATGGTTAGTTTCGTTGTATTCCAAATGCTTTCTTTCGATTCTCGGTCAGTGGCATTCTGGTACGGTGTATGATTGGCGAAAATGGCCTTGTTTGTTTTTGTTTACGTGGCAAATAGAAGTTTAGGTGATGACGACAGTACCAGACGGCCTTTTAATTACTGCACTGTTTTGTATCGTGATGTATGAATGCAATAAACCAGTCAATGTTAATCTTAATTTAGACTGGAGCATGTTATGTTCAGGTGGGATTGGAAAAAGCGTTCGCTTTGTTGTTGGAAAGTTTATTGAAATATTTATAGGCTACCTTACATTTGTTGATTCTGTATTTTACGAATATTGCCGCCGGTGAGATGAGTCGTCTATTTTTTGATCCGATAATACACTGTTCGATTTTAATTGCGAAGACGTGTTGCAGTTACCGTCTCAATAGTTTCAACTCAATATATTTACAACAACTCTCAAAGAACTTCGTAACCTTTTTCACATATCATATCTCATCATAATTACTAAACTGCGTCTAGAAGGTACTAAGATAATATCGCATAAATAAAATCATATTCAAGGACTTAAAATCATCTAATTTATTTCCCCGAAGACCTGACCGCAAAAAGGATCATCGTGCAATTATAAGCTCAGAATTTATTGAGTGAACGTATCGTCCGGTCTGAATGCTATCAAGTACATATAGACAGTTCTCCTGGGAAATTTGCATGGCCAGCATAGACCTCACAACCGCATCAGGCGGATTTGAATAAGAAGTGCTTAAATTGATTAGGGTTCAAGAGCTGAGGCACAATAACAGATTATACGAATTTGATTTGATTATTAACATCAAATTTGATTGGGAAGCCTTTGGAAAAGTCCCCCGTATTACTTGAAAATATTGGTTTGGCAGAATGAAACAATTGGGATTGAATCTGTTGAAAGGTGTGAGTGCATTAGATTTCGTTTAAAGTTTTTGTTTGGAGAAGGATAGCGAATTACTAACAAATTACTAACCATGCATTCTGCTAAAATATCTTTTTATAAATATAAAAGTGAGGTACAAAGTTTGTAAACTGATTTACATTTCAATTTACTTTATTGCTATCACTTTAGTTAACCTAATGTGCTTAGAACTTTTTCATTCCACTAAATTTTTATATGATGTAATTCAAGCTGAATTTCAATCGAACTATTTAAAATGCGAATAATCTTCTGAAAGGATTATGTATTGGGGGAACAAAACATCGAAAGATTGTGAAAATGGATTTTTATTTTGTAAGACGACTTATTACTTTCCAACAAGAAATATATTTATTCGATACAAGCAAACAAAAGCATTATTTGTATCGAGCGCTTAATCCGTGAACTAGATTTTTTTATCTCTCTAATGTGAAACGTCTGACCACGAAAGAACGTGAAGGTAGAAATGTAAGAATCTCTATTGCATGGACTCAATTCGATCAATATAAACTTTTTAATACGATACCAGACCAGACTTGCGTATTCAACAATAGTATTCGATAAATCTACAGAAGAGAGTCTTAGTTAGGATAAAGTCGTCGAATTCCTTCGAATGTGTTCCGGTAAAACTTAAGGAATTGCTAACTTTCACAACGATTATGATATGATCGGCAAATGTGAATGATTAATTTAGCAGTACTCCTTCTCGATTCCATCTGCAGTATGGCTGCATGATTAATTTAGCTTGTTGAAGACATAATGGTACCTTGTCAGTATTAATACAGAGATTTTGGCTAAACTCAACTACGTGCCCCATAGCCGTTAGACAATCTTACTGATTGTGTTTTTGGGGTTGTTTTTTGTTTGTTAATTTGTTTATCTTCAGTGTATTGTCCTTTCGTGTATTTTTTATACGTTTTTGTTAGTTATTCTTCAAGTTTTTGCCCCTCCTACCATTAGTGAACGAGCAGGGATCAAAAGTTAAAGAATAACTAACAAAAACGTACAAAAAATACACTGGAAAATGGAACCTACATCATTAATAAATCAGCGAACAGTAAGAAATCCATCCTACCTTGTAAAATACCAGACGTGGTTTCAATGTCAGCTGACTAGGCACCACGAAAAGATACACGTTAGATACGATTCGTCATGTAGGAGTCAACGTAGCTCAAAAACAAGTGAGAATAAATAAAGGTTAGCTAAGAGTATAGATTGATTAAGCTTGTATCAAGTTTTTGTTTACATAGTCTGCTTGGAGGCCAGTTTCAATTGAAATGGTCACTTGATGAGAAAATTATAGAAGGCTGGTTGCGGTAAAACGGGCTTTCATAAAAGCGTCCTGGCACGGTTCATAATGAATTTCTTATGAAAGGCTACAATATCGGCACTCAATACACTGAAGAAGAGGGCAGATTACCTTAAATATATATATATATATATATATATATATATATATATATATATATATATATATATATATATATATATATATATATATATATATATATATATATAAGGTGTTTGGTACTCGGAGGACACTTTTGTAAGCAGGTATTCCTTGATATATTTTGAGCAAAAAATCGTTCTACAGGGTGGCCGGTTTTCAAAATCTGCGGATTTACAGGGTGGTCAAGAAAAGCGTTTCAAACCTGTACCCTGACTCACTTAAATCGTTCAATAATCCGGACACTCGTTAATTCGCATCCCGCAGCAATCCGGACACCTCTTCATTTTATACTGCGGACTCTGTAATTCGGACATTTTCAAATCTTGTAAAATTCTCGGTAATCCAGACTAGCAAACTAAAGAATTAAAATGCATTTCTCGACTCATACTTCAACGCATTCGGTGAATTCCCGGGTTCAGTCATTTTGTGTCTTTTTGTGTTGACGTGTAGAATATCAGTGCATAGTTGCTTTTTACATTGAAGTGGTTTCATGTGATTATTAAAGTGGATTATGGTTCGAGTAAACAAGAATTCAACGCATCATTTCCTGACCTTAAGGAAGATGCTTGAAATACTGGATAAATTGAAAAGTGGAGGAAGTGTAAGGCATATTGCTAAGGAGTATGGAGTAAGAAAATCGACAGTCTCGGATATTAAAAAGAATAAGGAAAAAATAGAAAGGTAGAAATATTAAAACTGCAAATATTTCCAACATCTTCCTTTTCAGCTATGCAGTCAGAACTGAGAGTAGCGTATGTTCCAGGAAAACTATGAAATCCGCCGAGTGCGATTTGATGGAGGAGAAACTTTTTTCCTGGTTTCAGAGAAAACGGTTGCAACACATTCCGATCTCCGAAATCCTTGTTTGTGCAAAGGCGAAAGAATTTTTCGACGAAATTTGTGGAGGCACACGTACGTTTTTTGCTAGTAAAGGTTGGCTTCATAATTTCAAAAAACTGTTTGGAGTCAGATCTCTAAAGATTTCCGGGGAAAAATCAAGCAAAGACTGCAATGTTGTGCAACCATTTAAAATTAAATTTAAGGAAAGAGGAAAAGAGATTAATTTGCAGCTATGTCAAATTTATAATGCAGATGAAACCGCGCTCTTCTGCAGGAAATTACCGGAAAAGACTCTAGCGTTGCGTACGGAAAAATGTGCTGCAGGTAGAAAAATTGGAAAAGAACGAGTGATTCTTTTAGTTTGTTCCAATGCCACTGGAAAGCATGATAGGCAAATTCAAAAGCTCAAGAGCGCTGAAAGGACAGTCTATACCTGTGGAGTACGTCAGTAGCAAAAATGCTTGGATGACGGAAGTTTTGTTCAAAAAATGTTTTCATACATCATTTGTCAAGCAAGCTAGACGTTATTTAAAAAATGAAGGATTGCCAGAAAGAGCATTACTGTTATTGGATAATGCGACTTGCCATTCAACAAAATCCGAGATAAGAAGCGATGATGGCAAAATCTGTGCTATGTTTTTCCCTCCCAATTGTACTGCACTCATACAACCCATGGATCAAAGCGCCATTCGAATTCTAAAACTAAATTACCGCAAGAGTTTTCTTTGCCATATTTTGGCTACCCTAGATGACGATTTTATGAAGTGCATCAAACGTTTCAGTCTCAAAGATGTTGCAATGATTGTCGCCAACGCATGGAACTCTGTCACAGAAAGCACTTTGCGAAAATGTTGGAATAAACTTTTAGGAGTCGATGAATGGGAATCTGAAGATGAATTCCCTATTTCCACATTGAGAGAACATTTAACTGCTAGGTCTGAAGAGAATGCAATTATCGACTGGCTCAATTATATTTCTCCTGACGTCTACCAATTTTCAGAAGTTAGCGAATGGATTGCAGGTGACGCGATTCAAGAACTGAGTAGTGAAGGCTAAGACGATGAAGATCAAATCGATAAACCACTTGTCGAAAACACGAAGGTTTCCCATGCTGAAGCTGTGTCTGCACTTAACAAATGCATTGAATATGCAGAACAAGAAGAGTACAATATAAATGAAATATTGTGCCTTCAAATATTAAGAGAAAAAGCCATGCTAGATCTCAAACGGGTTCGTGTTTGTCAAGCAAAGATTACAATTTTTTTCAAATAACTGCTGCTCGATTGATTTTATTCCTGGTACAGTTTGTTGATTTATTTGCTAACTTTATAATTATGAATTTGAGCAAATAAAATGTTTGTACATTTGAATACAACGATTTTGTTATATGCATAAGGTACTTAAAATATTAGTTTATGAATGTTCTCGGTCATCCGGCCGATTTGGTAATTCGGACAAGCCATGGAACGTAACTGTCCGAATTATCAAAGGACCAGTGTATCTTGAAAACTAATAATTGTAACGCAAAGTTTTATTGCTTGTTTTTTTATCGAATTAAGTTACCTTTAATTTGATTTAACATCTTAAATTGTAACTGTACCTGATTTTGAGATATTTACTTCAAAACAGAAAATGTTGGCACTTCTACCCCTAAAATTCTGTATTCAATGTTGTTTTTTCTCAGAAAACCTCATGAAAATATGCCATTTTAATTTTATTTTTTTACAGGCCATATTATTGGCTACAAAAATTGCCGACAAATTTATGACTTAGGTTTTTCCATTTTGCAGGTAGTAAGCGAAAATACATATCGCTTAGTAACGAAATATGCCATAAACTGGCCCTAGTGGTCGATCTACACTCTTTGCTTGAACTCAAGGAATTTAATAATGGTTTTTATGTTTTGATTCAACATTTTTGAGGTACAGTAAATGTTCAAAATGGTTAGCTCAGGAGCTAATTTTGGCACGCTTCCATGTTTTATGAGATTGCGGTGTGGCTCGGTACATGCTAGAAATGTGCATTTTCGATATGTTGCTCAAAATCCTTAACTTCAGAACAGATAGCTGACTTACTAGTTTTCTCAGGCTCTTTGTATAGAATTTGACTTACTCGGTCATCTGATGATAAGAGTTTGAGCTCGGAACACTGCGTTGATGGACCTCGGATCACTTTGCTAGCCAATATTGAGATCAAGATATGTTTGTTCATTCAACAGGTTACTATAAATGTAAGCATATAACAGCGCATGATCCACTTAGGTTCCAAGCGGTCCTGGAAATACCTAAGTAACTTTTGTAGATGGATATTTTTCCACTCGAACCAGTTACTCTCACTGAGCTTCTTAACTCACTGCTATCTGTATAGTCCACAATCGATTATCAGTTGCATTCCTGTACATGGTACTGCAACTAGCTGAATGATTAAACCTTATCCCATTGAATTACAACCTTCGATCCATTTGAAAGGACATGGTCCTGCTCTGCGCGATATCGAAATACAGAGCTTCTTAAATGAGCTCTCGTCTGAGCAATGGAAAATTCCATTGCTAGGCATACGATGGCCATTTTGAATAATGTATTCAATTGGCATCAATTTTCCATTCGCGAACAAATTCACAAAAACGAATCACATCTTTTGAGAATACCAAATTAATTAGTCCGAAAATATTTTTGTGCCGTACTGAGTCGTTAAGCATGTTTAATAAGCAACTTAATTCGACGGAGCTAAAGGACATCTAAAGATATTGTTCATGTAACATTAGATTCTTTGGCGTGAATGAACGACTATTACTTATTTATGTATTGATGAGAAGCTTTAAATAGAAGACAACTCGATTTTATTTCAATAGTTTACATTACATGGCATTCGTATTAATGAATTGCACCTGCTGCAGAAAATACTTTGCTACCAAACTGAAAACCAAATTAATCCATGTCACTCGACAAACACACATCGAAATTATTCACTAACAATTCACTTCTTTGTGTGATCAATGAACTGAACTAAATTTACTCATGCCTATTTAATTTCAGATAGCACTATGGTAGACGCGCGATGGCTGCCAAGTGCATGCGGAAGTCTGATACCGGCCTTAATACCTCCAGCCCATATAGCCGTCCTTTGGTTCTTCTGGCAGAATTACGCGCGCTACGTCGACAAAAGATTCTGCTCGTGTTCATGCTGGGATACGGTTTTCAAAGGACCATACGAATCGGGCATCGCTTCGTACAAGCATATGTATTTCAATGCAACGCAGAATACAATGAAAATGTGGCTTTTGACGGTTATTAGCATCATATCACTTTACGAATGCAGTAAACAATTAGTGATATTAGTTTTACAGCACAGAGTAAGATGGTCGATGGTCTTGCTCTTTGTCTTATCAATATTTTCGCATTACTATGCCTGGTGGGCGTATATTAACTACTACAACGACGAATACTACGAACAATGGAACCATCAATTATTCTTCACGGTGAGTAAAGCCAAATTTGAATTTAAGGTGATATACAAATTATCTTATTCCCCAACATTAATTTCAATAAATGTTCAGAGACACAAACTAGGAAAATGATACCGAATGCATATTATTTTTCGAATCGAAATAAATATAAATCTTCGTATTCTCACTACAAAAATAACTTACCGACACCTGCAGGCTGCGATGAGGCCATAAACACCGGGTAAATTGGGCGCCTCCTTCTTCCTCCGATGGAAGAAAGTTCATTCGGTTCACCGATGGTGATGTCTCCACAAAGAAGTTTATTTGAATCGTATTTCGTGCTTGATCCTGTTAGCGTACGAACAGATAAATTTCCGTCGGATTCAAGCCCTAAATAATTTCCTTCGAAACTCAAAGACAAACGAAAATAGGTGGAAGCTTGAATGTCAAAAGCTCGGTCCTTATGAAAACACCATGCATATATACATACGCACTGCCAACTAACAGGCTCAATAAACTCTAATGGAAAACATTATGTTTATTTACATGAAAATTTCCTAACTAATAGATATGCATATGCACATACTTGCGTATGTGTATATCTATTCTGAAGTAAACGGGCTGTTATCCTACTGTCAATAATTCGAACGAGAAAATCAATTTGTTACGCTTTTATTGTCATTAGTGAGCAATTTAGTGTTACGGGTGAAATCTCGCTTAGATAAATTGCTCCGATTAGCCAATAAAAGTGGGAATTTATTTGTTTACTTTGCTTTCTATTTGTTTGGAAATGGTCGATTATCCAAAAAGAATATCGGCAATTGTTGATTAATGCGTAGTTTTTTATTCCTTTTACATGGAATACTTCTGAGTTTTTTATTTCGGTAGTGTTTTTTATCTCTTCAAGATCAGAGAGGATTTAAATTTTGGAAAATAAGCAATCAATTTATCAAAATCTTGGGTAAAATATTGTGCTAAAATATATCAAAATGGTAACAGTAAGTAAAAAAATGCATGCCCGTAGCTTCACCTAAAAAAACAAACTTAGGTGAAAAAAAAAACATAAAAACCGATGGCTAAGAAGGAAGCAGTGATAATGAAGCCCATCCCAAGGGGAAACTTAAGCGGAAGTCATTCAGTAGATTCGTGGAGGTGTGAGCCCAAGATGATAGGCTGTGGAAAAGATATCGCAATTTTCGGTGATGATTCTCGACCGCCATTTGAATGGCGGCCGGGGCCTTGAAATTTGTCTCCGAAGCCAAAATCGAGATCCTCTACTTCGATGGCCTCACAGCCAAGGAAGAAGTGGCGGCAGCAATTCGAGAAAGAGAAATTCAGGTTGTTGAAATCACGCTTCCTCCAAATGGAAGGTAACGGAAGAAGGCTGCAGTAGAGTTTATGACGCAAAAGCAATTGAGCTAATTAACGGTGAATTATAATTGGCTCGGTGTAAGACAATACAGTAAGGGCTACAATCACACGAAAATGGATCTCAAATTTCCCGATGTGTAATGGCAAAGAAAAAAAATAGGAGAAGCTAAGTAAAAAAAGAGTATGCAAAGCTTGCAGAGAAGCGCTTTGAAGCGCAGAAGAACAAGTTTCGTAGATGAGAGCTCTCTATAGGAGTGTTCTCTCTCTCGCAGTGTAGAAAATTTATTCATTCAACTGGTGTGTGAATCCAGAGTCTAAATCACAATGATAGTCAAACAATATCCAAGAATATCTCCAAAAACATGGTATACAGACTCTTTGGGCAATGGTTTACTGACAGTCGGAGAATTCAAGTTGATTGGGAGAGCACCGGCGATAGATATGTTTTGATTCGAAACCGAGGGATCAACTTTGGCGGCCTCATATCCTCATCGAACGACCCAATCAGGTTGTTTTGCAGGAAAATGAAAATGCTAGAAGATACTCTCCAAGATCTGGGTGCTCAGGTGATCAGAACATTAAAGTGGGAAATAGTAGCGTTAAAGTAGGACATACCAACTCAGATCACACTGAGAAATTAATTACGGAGATGGTGGGTAAATTGAACGTGGTTTTGTCAAACAAGGGCTCAACCAGTAAGGTAGTAGAAATGGAGTGGACTTGTCCATAAGATTGACATTGAAGGGGATGGTAGTAATTTTTTGTCCACTAATCGTCAAATCTTGGCAAATTCAAATAGTTCCCCTGCAATTTGACATTTAGCGGAAAATGGAGGAAATGCTGCTTTAACATGCTTTGTGCGCGAGAGAATTGAAGACCAACTCTTACCAGAATTGACGAGTGATGGAGGAGTGCTCTAGAACCGATCACAACTAAATCATCTTCGGAGAACTTTTCCATCGGTAAACTTAGCCATTGGCGAAATCAAGTGAGGGTGCGATATCACGCTGGAGACATCTTCCTGGAAAACAACAGACTTATTAGCGAACAAAAGAGGCAAAGAGCTCAGATTGAGTGAGGTGGAAAATATGCTAGAGGCATTTGACCGACATTCCCAGATAGAAGATAATTTATTAGTCATGGTTCGAGATTATTCGAAAAATTGTCTACTAATATTACAAATGAACCCGGGAACCGCGCAGAAAAATATTACAGTTGCAGCAGCACAAGAGTCCATTCTCGGCCCAAACCTGATGGAATCTGGTCTTGATGGTCAATAAAAATCAAAAATTGTGTACTGAACGGTATGCAAATCCGGTGCGAAATAGCACAGATTTACATCAGAAATTATACACTCCTTTTTTAAATTATCAAACAAAAACAATTTTAAAATCTCATTTTTTGAACAGAGAATATAGGTGTAAAAATGCATTGCGAATTCTGTAATGATTAAAAGTAGCATTGCATTTAGCTGCTAACATCTTAAAATAACCAATAGCTTGACATTGGCTTATGCTGTTTTTTTCTATTTTTATTCGAAACAATAGGCTAATGCTAAAATATTAATTTAATACTTGTTATATTGTTATAATTTTTGTTATAAAATCCAAAAGTACTAATCGGTTAGGGAAGTCTAGCCGTAAGAGAGTACGGAAACAGGAAAGAACATTTTAGTTCAATATATAGTGCATAAAGACTTGATTCGTTTAGCTGTTCAAAGCTAAGCTACGTTTTCAAATTGAATAATACTAAATGATTGGACACTATCTTTGCTAATGCGACTCTTTACTTCGGCAGCTCTTTTCTTTTTACATCAATCATTCGAAGCTCCAAGTTTCTTGGTCAATGCTTCTTTAGTAGATTTATGTTCCTCGTGTTTTTAAGGTGAATGAAAAAGCCAAAGTTTGGCGTCAATCCATTTGAAAAATTCACTAAAAAATTAAAGTAATTCCATGTCAAACCTTGTCAAGACTGGGGGTTGAAGCTTGTAGAGAGCCTCATTAACAAATGTACAATCATTGCATACATATGTGGAGTGATTAGTTCTACGTCTCACTTCACCCCTGTTTGAACTCAGGCACCTATTCAGAGCTAAGTGAACTCAAAGCTCCATGCGCGGGTCTTCATCCGATCCTAAATTCGAACCAGAGACCTCACTTAGTAGTTCGTGCTTAAACTCCTGTGCTGCAATAAAAAAATTCATATCAAATCTTAAATTTTCAATTTAAAATCAAATTGAATTTGCAGAGAATCACCTCTTTGAATCAACGTTTTTTGATCTATGTAAATTTGTTTTGATAGATGATAAATTTACGTTTACTTAAAACATGTATTTCGGCGGCAATAAGTATATATTGAATTTAAGACCTCTATCTAATACTAGCGCATTATCAAATTCATATTCTGACCTAAACTGAAAATACTTAAAATATTCTCCAAATTGATTATTAGCTACCAAATTTTCTACCAATACATTTCAGCGCCCAATGTGGTAAAGTCGAAAATGAATCATATGAGCATTTCGAATAGAGAAGAGCTTATCAATTTTTCATAATCGCTACACGAATTTTCATACTTCTTAATGAGGCTCGAATTTGTAGAAGACAGTCAATTATCACTACCAACATAAATATTAAGGACATACACACACGCAAATACTTTTATAATGTAAATCAAAGCGTGCTTCGTAGTTCGCATGCCACGCACAAACGAAACTCTCTACTTCTTTTGAAATTAAAATGTTCACGAAAATAACTCCAGCGTAACATACGAGTACTTTGTTCATATGGGTGTGGTTAATTAATTAAAGAGAAACCACGAACAACCTCTTTTCCATTACCATATGAAACATTGCAATAAATACTTTGATTAGAAGTTGCATGCTGCCGAATCACACAGAAACGAACATTTCTGTCGCATAAGTAATCATTTTGTACCATAACGAAAATCTCGTCCTTAATCACTGTTATGAGGATACTCATTAAATTATTTATTTTGTAGCTTCTCATTGCCTTTTGCTGTGCTATTTACTCTTATCAGACTTGAGAATCAGCCCGGCAAGTCTGTGATAGCTTTTTAACGTACGAACGTTTGAGCCAACTGTTCAGAGGAACCAACCGGAACACGAGGCAAAGCTAATAAATGATCCAAGCAGTGCAATTCTCAGAAGAATCTCTATTTTTCATCGTTACGAACATTTCGTTTTGTTTACTCGAGCCTTTCGGTGGGCATTATGTTGCTACCATGCTTGCAAATATCCGATTTCAATATGGCTTTGAAGTACTCTTCACATTGCGTGTTGGTGGCGAATAACACTTTGCGTGTTTGATGGACTCTCCTGTGCCATCAATGGCACAAGTTTGATCGATGCCTATGCCAAGTGGAATGATTAATGATGAACAAGACAATAGGAAACACATCGATTACAACAGGACGTATAGAATGAGAGACAACCGAATTAAATCGTTCCACTTGAACGGTTAGCTTATAGTTTGTGCGGAGTCATTATCCGAAGCGTGGGACAATATAGGTTGGAAAACACAATAGACGACTGATTTTCGCAGACGTTTCCATATTGAAATGAAAGTAGGTTGGGAAGGGTAATAAATTCACCATATATGGGGACAAAAAGAATCATATAAATCAACATGGTACTTAAAACATGACTAACTTCATTTTTCCAAATAATGATTGAGCTGGTATTTTTATTATCTGGAAATATACATATACATCAAAAGAGCTGTTGAGGCTACTATTCATTGGTTAAACTTTGAACATTTGCTTTGCAACTCGTTGAAAATTTTTCTATCTGGCTCACTATTTATTCCTATTTTTTGTCGTTGATCCTTCTGTTCTCATTTCAAACGTGTCCACTTTTTTTCATAGGTTTCAAATAACTACATATTCACTACTTATTTACTACTAGTAATCACTATACATATATTTATTTTGTCTGGCATATAGGTTAATCACAATACAGCGTTTTCCGCTGCGGCAAACGCAGCGTTCCACAGGGGGAGGCGTGAATGCCGCAGTTGAATTTGGTGAATCACAATGCAGCGACAATGTCGCTGTCAATGCAACCAAGGCACCAATAAAAATCATTTTTTTTTTCTTTTGTATTGCTAAATCCTGTTGTACGAGGATTAGGTTGGCTTATCACAATACTCATCAGCCATCGCTTGTCTATTCCACCAGACCATTCAACCTAATTCAAACAGAGTTAATTCAACCTAGTGGTGATGCCAACCTATGGTAGGTATCACCGCTAGCGGTGCGGCAAAATTAGAAATTTGGCAAATTTCGCCCCTGCCGCAAATTCCGCCGCAGCCATTGTGCGCGTTACCATACAAAAGAGTGCATTCTAATTTTTTGACAGCACTTCCCGCAGCCCACTGCGTTGGTCGCAGCGGAAAACGCTGTATTATGATTAACCTAATAGAAAGCTATGTGGATTTAGTTCAGGTGTCTTTTACATTGAATTAAATTATCGCAGCAATTAATGGGGATGGCTTTTCGTTTAATTTAAAAGTGCTGACTTGATAAACTTCGCTGATCTGCATAAATTTTTCAATGAAATATCCTTATTACAAAAGAATTAAAAGCCGAAATTGCCTCAGCTTTCCGATCATTCCAAATGCAAGCATTGGATTCTGACTGGCTTCTTTGAAGCCCATTTTAGCTTATGGTTTCATTTAAAGAAACCATGCGCATCAGTTTTGTTTGTAGTATTTGGCACTATTGTTTTTTAGAAGCTTGAGTAGCCTAGTGGGTAGAGCACTGGCTTCTTGCGTTCGAATCCAGGTTCGAACGAGGGTCCGCACACCAAGCTATGAGTTCATCTAGCTCTGTTTAGGTACCTGATTTAAATCAGGAGTAAAGTGGGTCGTGGAACTATCACTTCACACTCGTATTCACATTGATTGAACAGAAATTGTAATGGAGCTTTCTACCAGCTTCAACTAGTGATGGGCTAAAAAACGCCTATCAGTTTGCAAAAAACGTTTGGCTGCAAAACAGTTTTTTTAAAACGATCATTTTCTAAAGCGAACCGTTTTTCTAAAACGACAAATTTTTCTAAAACAAATAGTTTTTCTAAAACCAATCGTTTTTTGTTTTTCGTTTATCTAAAATGAATCGTTTTTCGTTTTTCTAAAATATTTCGTGTGTTAAAACGAACTGTTTGGTAATGGAAAACTGTTTAGCTGCGGGAAATAGCTGTTCAGAGGCAAAGCATAAAAAAAGCATGTTGTTTTGAATGCTGCTTACCAGAAACAGCTCTCGATGGCATACGACCATGTATGTTGATTCTTTACGACACGACCATGTGTACTGATTGATGTATAACTATACGGTTGATCAAGTAGATAATATATTGGAAAGTTGGGACAATGTTTACGATACGGTGGTGGAAGACATAATACATACAATACATATAAGAAAAACATAATTCGTAAAAATTAATTGTACTGAATTAATTGAAGATTATTCAAACTATAAACGATGTTCCTGAACTGAACTACCTACATTTCAAATATTTATATTGTCGCACAGTATAACATTTTTATTGTCGTTAACAAACAGTTTTCAAAAACAGTTTTTTTTTAAGAAACAGTTCTTTTTCGATTTTCGAAAACAACAGAAACGCCTATTTCTAGCTTCAACCCCTAGACCCGTACGTAGGTTGTCGTGGGATTACTTTATTTTTATTGTTTTGTAATAACAAATAAATCTAGAACTCGTTTTTTTAAGGAAAAGAAACTCTGAGCTACCAAAGTTGAAAGTATTATGTAAGCTGATTGTATTATTTGTTCTGATTGTAATCTCTTCGTAATTTAAACGTAGAACGAAAAACTTTATTCAGTAAAAACGAGAATATGCGAAAAACGTGGAGACCATAAAATAGCAAGAAAGAAAGGTCTGAGAAAAACAAGAGAGAGAAGAGAGGATAAAAATAATGAGAGCGAATGGTTCTTTCATTTTGTTTTACATAGACTATCATTTTACATGTTTCTGTACATTAACAAATATTGGGAGGCTTGATACATAAACAGATTCTCAACACCGCCAAATCGCAACATTTTTTTATTTCTGACACTACTGGACTGGTATTCTGGAAATTCAAATAAAGCATAAACAGAAAAATGCTCTCTTCAAAAGAATTTGCGAAACGCGAATAGGTAATGTAAGCCATATCTTAACCACAGTATTCGTAACTTTTTCGCTACCACGTAACATCTATAGGACATTTCTATTGAAAATAGCACTTTCAATATCCCAAAACATCATCCTTTAAAGTGGGTCAAAACACAGCTTATATACTTGGAAAACAAAGCAGGAATGGTGGAAGTAAATGTTATATGGGTAGGTATGTAATTAACGTGAACGAAGTCAATGTGATTAACGTTGATCTTTATTAATAATAATGAACTGTTACAAGCCCGATGTTCAGCGCGTGGTGCACTGACGCGCCGTCCACGCTATACAATGTATATTCGCGTATCCCCACTCTCACACATTCAGGTTCACTCATAACGACTCATAACAGTAAATTACTATTCACGCGTCATAAAGGCAAGTGCTAAATTGCTCTTCAAATATCAGCGCTTGCAGACATGTAAACATCATTCATTCATATTTATATATGCATAAACCTTTACACACAACATTGCTCAGGCTCCTATACGCATTTTACACCAAAAACGCACAATATATTACGAGTAATTTCAGAAAAATTTAGAAAAATACTTGTCATAATCTTAGTATTAGCATTTATCTTAATCAAACGATTAATACAAGTAAACCGTGTTTAATCGTTGGATTTTAATTTTTTTTTTGGTGCTATTTTTTGGATTGGATTTGTATTGCTTTTATAAGAATTCCAGAATCTTTTATAAGAACTCCCTGATGTAGGACATTAAAAAAAGTCGCATCGATTCAATAGCGTCCATCACTGCGATGCTAGCCAGCTTAGTCCAGGAGACATCAATCACTCTACCCGTCAAAATAGCACACCGAAAGCATCAAGATTGCTTCAACTCCGCCGTAGGCTAAGCAAGTTCAAGGCCAGCTGTGGGGCCATCATTGAACAGCAACAGTTACAAATGCAACCATTTAACACTGGCATTGGATTAGTACTATCATCGACAACGTCCTTTCAACAACAATTAAGACAATACATGAAATATCTAGCACAAGTAAATAAAGGGCTGCCCTGAAAAAGCAATTAGATAGCAGGTGAAATAACTTATCAAAACCAAAAAAGGACGAAGGACCAAAAAAACCTGGCAAACCTATCCGATAGACCGAAAATCACTTATTTATTTGGGAACGGAGGTTATTTAAGAAGCTCATACAATGTTTGCCTATATTATTTGTTTTGTTATGTAATTTATTGTTTAATTGACCTAAAATTTAAAACGCAGCAACGTTCGAGAAATATCTTTGACAATAGCGTCTAGATTATTCAAAAATACACCTCAGCATCTCCCTTCTCTACCGCATTCCTTCATGTTCTTTCTCTTCGATCCATTTTTCGGTCAGATATCGTTTGAGAACGAGGCAAATGGTAAGCCCTCGGTAGGCATGGGGGCAGTAAAAACCCCCTGGCAGGACGAGCTCTCTTTGTGGGTCATCTAGCTACAGAGCTTAGGCAAGGGTTAAAACATCCCTGCTACATTTTAACCACCTGACCTCTCTGTTGGGCTCCACGAATTTTAAAACGATCAGGGGTATCATAGGGAACCCTGGCTTGGAAACAGCGTTCAAAGTCCTCATGAAGGCTCTCATATTTCGGTTGACTGCTAGCAATTGAGCTAAACTGAGGTACTTCTTGGAGGAACTCAACCTGAGTAACCACCAACTTTCTCAGCTGCTTTGTGATATGAAGTCGCTGGGAGGCTCTACAATCTACAAAAATTAAAAAAAATAACAGTTCGAATGAGGAAACAGTATTGGATCGCAGGCTTGTAATTTCAAAAACGATGCTATCGAAATCGTTTCCAGTGAAATGAAGCAGAATTTTATTTTTTATTTTATTTTTTCAACATTTAGAAACAAAATCTAAAAAGTAGAGTTTCCAAAATAATGCTCTTTTTTATTTACATTCTTACATTCTTACGACACTTTTAACTTTTGTTTTAGTTTCTTTTAATTTTTATTGACTATTCTGTGATGGAATTATATCTGTTGAATATGATTGGTAAATAAATAAATATTTCGTCTTTTGCCGAAATGTCAAAATGATATTGATTGTCAGTTTGTGTTTTGCGGCACAAGTGATATGAGTCAGCATATATCACAGCATTTCCTTCATTCCAAAGACCATACTTCTGTTTTTGGAAATGTTTGAGTTGAAAATTTAAAATGCCCGAGATATGAAACTTACAAGCAATGACCAGCTAAATATCATCATGCGGCAAATCCTCCTTTTTCGCTTCGAATCGACCGCACTTTGGTTGATAATCAATTCTGCTTACTAGTATAGTGAAGTTTCCGAAATTTCCAAAAACAGGATACTTTCAAATTACGCTGGGAACTGATTGGGATTCAAAAGATGCTCAGAATTCAATTTATTATCTTCACTTAGTATTTAAAAAAAAATGTGCGGTTGTATTTCTAACATTGGAGCTAACACACGCTGGGCGCCAAAAACAGTAATATGATTTCAGTGAATTTTTAATTAAAGTAGATAAGAAAACTTAACTTTTTCAGCACCTATATCATTCAGTATTGTATTGCATGAATTGTTGATTTTTCTTTCAGGTAACCGAACTTATTTCGACGATAATGGTTATGCACCTGGCCAATACAGAAACCGCAGTCACATCGAAAAAAGTACTTTGCATAGTTGGCATTGCATTATTGCACATAGCTGCAAGTAGCTTTGACCAATTTATTATGAACGTGATACGAGGTGAAGGATATGCGCATCAGGTTGTGAGAGATTTAGGTTTTATGATACCGGACATGCTACAGCTAATCATACCGCTATGGCTATTCCGTCAAGCCCGCCGAGAATGCTACACGACTAAACCGTTCCATCGAGATCGCAATTTGCACAAGGATATTGTTACAATGTTATTTTTTGATTTTGTTCTTTTTGCTGTTTGTTCGATCCTTTGAACTATAATTTACCATAATTTCGAATATGCGAATAAGTTTACCAATCCGAAACTTCCCGAAATACCAATGATACGCTAAATTGACCGTATTTTAGCGGTTCATGTGATGTTATTGATAATAATATTGATACATGTAGTCCTTTTGTGGCTAATTTAAAATTATTCTATTGGAAAATAAATTTAGGCTAGATAATGTGTGTTGCATATCAAGATCGAGTTATAGTATATAACTAATTAAGAAGAATTTTATACGGAGCTGTTTAAAAACAATGTTTACACGTAATTTATTAAATGGGCACGAAAGTAACTAAATTATAATCTTTGAATAATTTTTGAATAACTTTTGCTAGCAGTTGGCAGTGGTTCTATTCATGTTTTCTATAGTTTGATCATTTTTGCCCATGTCCGCTAATTTTTTTTTTTTTTATTTTATAAGCCGTCCAGTTACTTTTGTAGGAAATCCCCTCACGACAAAAAGAAAAGAGTTTAAAATTCAGGGTTGTTTGGACTATTCAAAATTTCTCCATTAATTTCAGTTGCTTAATAAATCAAGTTGCATAGTTAAATCTTAAAATACAATTTATTATAAGAGTAAATAAACAACGATGTTATATTCCCATTAAATCGCACCACTTTTCAAAGTAAGACAATGACCGTTAAAATGCAACGTTGGTGAGCTCGAATTTAAACCAGACCAGATTTTTTACTAAACAAAAATAAACCAAATTGTCTCACTGGCAATTTTAATCCGAACATAGTGCCCAGAAGTTTTAGATATAGAGGCGACATATCATTCCAAAAAGTTATACTTTTACGTTTGATTATTTAAAATAGCCACTTAACCCGTCAACAGCTTGATGAACAGCTGCTGCAAGAAATTGTTTATCATCGTACTTCAAATTTATAACTCTGATCATAATTTCGAAAAAAAAAAAGCCGGATTCTATGAATTTAAAAACCTAGAATTCCTCATTTTTTCCTGGAAAATAAAAACAAATGCGTTTTGAAATAAAACCGAATAAATTGTTATAAATCGAAACAAGTTTTAAACTAAAAATATATTTATGAATGATACAAACTTACTTAAACACCACCTATTGATGAATTTATTTTCTCTTGAATGCATATCTTTTAGTTTTCATGAAGGAAGGAAAAAAATTAATAGTACGAAGTATTTATACAAAAAAATCATGTATTTAAATTATAATTTCATAGAAATCACATTAATTTATCTATTCATTGTGAACGAATACCAAAAAAGTGATTGATTTCGACGTCAGCCGATCGAGAATGATTGAAATAATTGCTACAAAAAATATAATATTAAATAATAATGGCGATGTCCAGACAACAACTCTATGATATATGATTAGATGATTTTCTCAGCGCATTATTAATGGCGCATTGACAAGAAATATCTATTCCATGAAAAATTTAAACAACAATGTAATGCACTAAGATTGAATTTACAAAGATAAACTGACTACGTCAAAAGAAGACAAGAAATTGAATTTTATTGTATTTAATCATATGTGTATAAAATAAAATATGATGTTATTACAGTATACTTTAAAGTGTTCAATTTACTACCAGATAAATTATATTGTTACCAGGTGCGCTGGTTTACAATTCTTATTTTTAATACTGATTTGAGAGAAACTAGACATGTTTACCACCAAAAAATATGTCGCTAACTATATACCGTTTGAGCAGCTACAGAATATTGAGAGGTAGCGAAATGACATAAAAGTTTACATTGCGAATCAACCCTTGCTTACAGGGCCATGCAACTTTAAAAATTAAGAATTATTAACCGGAACACCTGGTATATTTTGTTCGTCGGGAAAGCATATCTTCTGTATCACCGACAAATAAGAAAGTTTTAACCATAATCTGTCAACAATGACCCAAAAACCTGCTTTACCGAGTTTGTTCAGCGCTTTTGGGTTTCCCTGAGCTTCGTAGTTCACTATTTCATTCAAAACCAAACGCAGTTGACATTTACACCAGTTTTAAATGATAACAGAATATGTATAAAAACTAAACCATCTTCTTATTAAAAATTCATCATTTTTTACTTAAAGGTGTTCAAGCATTTATAGCGAATTAACAACTTTCAAATTGACAGGATATCTCAACTGAACCGAAGTTCAGTCGAGAGCCTGCCACATGGTGTGATGGAATACCTTCAACAAGGCAAAAAAGGAGAATTATTTGGCCATGGAACATGGTGCCTTGGAATTGGCCATGAAATTTTAATTTCAAAATACTACGTGAATATAACACAATTATCATATAATGTTGTACGACTCTAAAATGCAACGAATTTTCATGCACTTAAATTTCTGTAGAAACCGTAAGAAGGGGAAAGTATGAATCAATCAATGTTTAACTCATTAAATTAATTGCACTTTATTGGATTTCGCTTAAGTGTATATAATAAATTTATTCCTGAAAAGGATGAGGTTATTGCGAAAAATATTCGTGTTTATTCATTCAAAATTTCTCCGTTACTCCCGAGGTTACTATGCATTCTAAGATTTAAACACCGCCAACTTTGCATCTCGCGAAAACGCAGCAGGGAATAGGTATACATCTAAGCAACTATGATTTGATAATGCAACAAGTAACACACACATTTAAAAATATCAAAAAAAAAAAAAAACAAATATCGTAGGGGCAATTTCAATCACTCGATACTCAACTAAATCTTCTTTTAAACTAATAAAGGTACATTCTCCTTAACCGATGCCTCAAATTATTAAACCCGTACGCTACTTTATTTGTTCATAAAATTATATTATAAATCATCTTATCTATGTCTAGGACTTCCTACCCTAGCCAGAGATCTCTCTCTCTATAACCATAATTATTCTTATTGCAGAGCCAATTTTCCATTTTATAAGTATAATGATACTAACTGACAATTTTAACCCTTGCTTCTCTTAAAAGCTTCATTATTTTTCAAATTTCTAAACTATTTCTAAATTTTATAATCTTCAACTAAAGACATATTCGAACTCGCACAATTTTACGCGTGACCCGAACAGGAAATGCCGCTAGAAAATATACTTTGTGTCAAAAATCAACAAATTACTTACAAGTGGCGTCCATCGAAGGAAAATTCATCGTGCTATATTTCCATAGCCAATATAAATTTGAATGAAATACTGAAAAAAGAATAGAATATTCATTTATCTTAGAAAATCCTGGTCTTTCAAGGTTTAGTCTCCTTACTTGTCAGATATATGTATGGTGGTACTAAAGTCGTCGCCGGATCTTTGTGGACATTTCAGCGGCTTTGAACCTCGCGTCGACACAATAGCCTCGTTTATAACGTGGTTTCAAACCGGCTTAGGATTGGTCAAACCACGTTGTATACGCGCAGTGGATTGATTTGAGTTAAATCGATCCGATCACAAAATTTTACTGGATTGGATCGACTTGGGCGTTAAAAGACGCGCATCGAGCGATTGAGGATTGAAAAATTAGAAGCTCACTTGAGTTCTATTCATATATGTGACGTTACGATGCGATATACTTCACTTTAGTAGAACTAGCTGCATTTTATTCGGTTAATCCACTTTAATCCAGTCACACCAAAAACCTACTTTGAAGTTTTATTTCAATCCAAGTCGGTCTAAGCCAGTCTAAGTCGATCTGCATTATAAACGCTGCTAATGTACTCTTCAGAGCTGCTGTTATGGTCGAAATCGAATTTTTCAGAAACTTCTAACGCCAGTAGGAGGTTTGTTGATGCAGCAGATCATCAATCTAAAAAAAAAGTTGCAATGATGATGTCCACTATGCATAAAAAGCACTTAACTGCGCCACATTGGATTTAGTCAAGATTTAGAAATTGTTTTTTTAAAAAACAACATTTGAGATTTTCTATTAGATATGATCAACAAAAAACTGCAGTGCTATATCGAAATTTCTCAATATTTGTTTCAACATCAAATAAAAAGCAGGTTTTCATCGTTGAAAAAATATTTTTTATTAACAGTACTTAAATGATACAAGTTATCTAGTGCCTAGTAACAACTAATTTGTAATACTTCCATAAGAAGATGTTTTTAGCAAATTTTATCCAAAAAAAAATACGGTTTGAGTAGAAATTATAGCGTAAAATCCACAGTAAATCATTGCCTGATAAGAAAACACTAAAAAAAATCTACACACAAACTATGGAATGTTGAAAGTCTAATAAATCAAACGTAAGAACCACATACTCTCTATTAGAAAATTGAAAAAAAAACGTCTCTTTCCGGTTTATCTACACTTCGAAAATGACAATTCTCTTAGCAGTAGTAGTTTATCATGTTGAATTTGAAAATTTTATGAAATTTTTTCAAGCAATTAAACAGATAGAAAACTGTAATTCCAAATAAGAGCGTACTGTTCATTTATATAAATTTCAGCCGCTGATTATATACATATACGTTTACGGCATTTAGATGTAATTGAGAGAATTCGTTTCGTTTTACAATTGTCACGTATTTTGTGTTCTAGATCTGATTCAATAAATTATTCGAAATATATATAAAATGTGATCAAAAAATCATTCATATTTTAATAAAATAAAATATAGTACATAAATGGACGGGAAATAAGATTCATTTTGTTGCTTTCTTTTGTAAAGAAAGCTTAAGTTGTGTTGTTTGCTAAAAAAAAAAAAATACTACGAATTTCATAGTTTCGTAAGCAACTTTTAAGAGCGATATTGAACGTAACAAAAAGATAATTCGTTGCGACAGAGGTGTTAAAATGTTGCATTGATTTTTCTTTTCTATATATTCACGCAACAAGTATTTTAGGCTCTTTTGGAATTAGATGAATACGATTTCGGCATCGGAAAGTTCAATTTTGCAGAAATATCGCTCACAAGGAACTTGCTTCGATCGTTTACCGTATCGCCATTTCATTCAATTAAAAACAATATACTCGGAAACTTGATATTAATATTCTTAATATTTTGTGTGCATACGAAATTTTTGACAAATTGAAATATCCAAATGAATATTGCAAAGCTACTTGCATTACATTTATTTTACAATTGATTTCGTTTTTTTTTTTATGTTTTGGACTATAAATTAAATCCTACAATCGTATTCAAGTCCTACTTTCTTAAATACTAATTGTAAAAAATATTTTACCATTGATAGATTAAATTTTAATTTCTATCATATTTAGTTTTTTTTCAATATTTTATATCGATTCAACAGACATTGCTCACTTAAATTAGAAATTTATTTTAATGATCATTTTTTGCACGTCATCAGTTAAAATATCTTTTTCTTATATTGATTTAGAGGCATTTTTGTAAACATTCGATATAAACGAAGGCGAAAATTATTTTAAATGAACCATTCTTTTCGTTTTGTGACTTGATGTCCGGTGGTTCCGCTAACAACTGCTTCATCCGGATCGAGAGCTGAGTCGGCACCTTTGTCTTCTTGCGTGAGATATTCACCCTTGTGTCGTGATAGATAACGTCCTATGAGAACTGCCATGATTACCAGAAGGAGGAAAAGAATAGCAAGAAGACCTGAAAAATAAATAAAATTTTTGTTTTAGATGTTTGTATAGTAATAAAACTATCATTATGAGTAGGCTAAAAAATCAATGCTTTTGAACGAACCAGTTACAGTGTTTTTTGCTACAACAGACATTTTGTTTTATGTCAATTCAGCTTTCATGGATTTCACTGCACTGACTAATATCTTCATAGGAAACAAAACTCAAATGACTGCCCGCTTATTAGAGTTTTCTCAGATTTAATATAAATTTGTAATGTAATATAACACGCAAACAAGTTCCACAAACGGATTGAGTTACATGAATACTTTGATGCACACGTCACTACGAAATTACTAGGTTTGCTCGAAGATCGTAGTAGAAATATAGTGGTTTAAAATAATACCATGGACTTGAAATCAACGCTGACAGAGTGCCGATTTGAGATCCACCACATTTTCTATCTGTCACTATAAAATTTAGTCCACTATTATTTATTTAAAAATTGGATACTCACTTCCCAATAAAGCTGAATCAACTTGATTATAAGCTTTTCTTAGTTTCTCTTGATCGACAATTGGTGGTGGCCTAGTTTCTCTTTCAATCGGTGGATGTGTGACGGGTTCAACACCACAAAAATCTTCAGTTAGAGTTGCTACAAATAAATTGCATTCGTTTTAATAAAATAAGCCAATATCCAATAATCTGTTGTACGTACTGCCCAATGACTTTACATTTGATGGCGGATTTTGTTGGAACATTAACTTTAATGGGTAGATATCATCGAACTGAACTCTCGAAACGCATCCGATGAAACCATCTGACATCGATAAATTCTTTCCAATATACATGTATTGAATGTTATTAAATTGAGCGTCGGCTGATTCTTTGATGTGGAAGTGATATTCAACTGGTTCATAGTTATCAACTTCTAAAACAACTGTAGAGCCGGAATTCTTCCGTGAAAATCTCACATCGTGATACTGTCCGAGACCGAAATGTTTTTTTGGATAAATTATTTCCTGTCGTTCGAAACCAAAATCGAATACACATCGCAAGTGACCTGTAAATAAAAAAGTTATTAGCGCGTTAGAACATTTGCGTTTATAGGCCAAAAATAAAATAATGTATAGCAACTGTTTTACCTGAATTCGACACCATAATAGTGAGATATTCTCCAGTAATATTTGACGTAAATCCAAGCAAGAAGCCTTTTGGATTCGTTGTCGTGAAACCAACTCGAATATTTTCAGCGATTGTTGAACGGAACGAACCTTCGAAATCGTATTTGATAGCCGTACTTGCTCGCAAGTTGACACCGATTTCTAAAAAACGAAAAGTTTAAGTAACCTCAAACATAGTTTTGTATAGGAAAAGAACAAACCATCCGCACAGATCGGTCCTTTGAATGCGCTCCAACGGCAATCGCATGAATATCCATCATACTTCTCGAAACATGTACCGTTGTTAAGACACGGGCTTGATTCGCAGCGTCCAACACAACCCGTACTAATTCCGTATATACCACGCTCAGCCCTAGACTTAATGTCGACCAGTTGCCCGTTCAAGATTAGCGCCCGAATGCATCCAACAAAGCCATCACGATATTCGGTTGTAGCGCCGATTACAAGATTCGAATTCAGACTTAATGCACGTACTGGACCTGGAGGCTCGCGTACTCCCGCTTTCAACGACCCATCCACAACCAAACGAGCTTCCTTACTACAAACAAATTAAAATGTTTATATAAAACACTTCTAAAGTCTTGTTAAGGCGGATTACCGATTACGTTCAACACTAACAGTATGCCAGTTATTATCATTCAAATGATAACTTGTTTCTACATTAACACCTAATGGTCCACTACCAGCCTGGTATTCGAATTGGAGTTTTTTGCCTCCAATTATGCTTAGTTTAATATAATCTGTTTGTCCCTGAAATTAAAAGAATTAGATTTGAGATGTTGTTAAAATAGTGTGAAATCAAAGAATAAAGTTTATTTGAATGAAAAATAAATTCACCGCATTAAGCTGCCGGTATACCAAAAGATTACATTGCTGCTTTGTGGGTTTCTATATTTGCTTCATCAATTTTAAGCTTTATATTTCACACAAACAATAAAATTTTGGGAGGATAATTATTAGTGCTTTAACACGTATCTGAAGAAATATAATAGTAAGTTGAACATAACTTCGACGTAAACACAGCTTCCAAATAATCAGGGTATCCCAGGGCGACCGAGCCTTACATTTTTAATTATCATGGAGTTGACTCAATTATTCTTGAATTTTAGTTTTTGATACCAGTACACACCAAGACAACCGACCGTTGTTAATGATCTACGACTATTGACAATGTTCTGCGGCCATTGCTGGTCCAAACTTCACTTGATAAAAAATCATCTTCCATGTTACAAAGCAGCGCCTTGTTGAACAAGACCTTCAAGAGTGAGAAGGATAAAAAGAAGAGTTCTAACAGGGAAATAAAGATGGTAATGGAAGGGACACCGGAAAATTAATGCTGTATAGATTATCCCCAACTTTATGATGAACAGGCGTACGGTCTAATTTACAGGAAAACCCATGGAGCTGTTGGCAAATGAACCAAGAACTGAATTATGCTGGCAAGGAAACAGTATTTTCAACAGAAGGTTTGATGGTAGACATCGCAGCAGCCATAAAACATCTTGCAGTGGAGGAAAAAACACAAATTAGAGTGAACGAGGGTAATCTTATCAGGAACAGAAGTTGTAAACGATGGAACACAGAAGGAGACTTAAAGAATTGGCTGTTAGATCAGTGGACAAAGATGAATATAATCGAAAAATCATGAGTTAAGAAAGATTCTTTCATAGACTCTATCGAACGAGTAGAAAAGATATTGAAAGAGTGTAAGAAAGTAAAAAAACTGCAAGTCCCAGATCCAGTGTTGCCAAGAACCAAATGCCTTCTGAAAATACACAAAGAAATAACTGAACTGAGTGAGATTATCATCGCTGCAATGGTACCAACAAAGAGATTCGCAAAATCAATTGTAGACAAGTGTAAAGCATATATGAGCGTTTGGATAAATTAGCAATAGGTGATAGAACAGCTTAGAAAGTGGCGAAAATAGAGGAAGATGAGCTATAGTAGTATTGTTTAATGCAAAGCCTTTGATACCAGGCGCACCGGTAAAACAAGCAGGATATTCTGCTATAAAAAATAGCTCTTCGGAGTGGCGAAGAAAAGTTAGAGACTACTTTAAGCTTGCTTTGATTTGCATGAGTGAAAGGTATTTGACTTTTAGAGGCAAGTACTTCAAAGCAATCGAAACAAGACGTTTTGACCGATTTCCAATTTAAATTGATCCGATTTTCCAATTTAAATTGATCCAATTTTAAATAGAAGCCGAAAATAACAAAACGATACCGCTGCTTGGTTTGATGATCATTCGACAGAAAAGTCTTCCTGGGTTAAATATGTACAGGAAACTTACACACGCTCAGAGAACACCGCCCACGTCTGACGATTGACATTTCCACAAAATGCCACATTAAATCTCAATGATTCACCGACTATGACAATAGACCCGGAAACCCTCCAATTATCGATATCTACCAAGAAATTGAAATTAAATATATCTAAATGAAACATCTATCATATAAAGGAAACATCTATCATCTTTAAAAATCTATCTTTAAATTACAATATTTGGTTTTGAAAGGTAGAAAAAAATTTAATCATCTGAAATCAAATGGCTTTTAAACTTTAATAACCACAGTAAATAACGTATTGCAACTAAAAATTTACTTTTTATACGATAAAACTATATGGAAATGATTTTCATAACAATTTTCTTAAAATTAAGCATGGATTTTCAAGAAATTTCAGCATATAAATTGAAATCTAAGTTGCATAATTGGAAACAATCAACATGCATACATATTTTTGAACATATCAATCAGAAGTTTATTTGTTTGTTTAGCAGCAGTATAGTGAGGAAAATGGAGTGCAACATCGATTTAATGTAAACAGCCCTAAAAAAATTCTCGATTCTCGCAGAATATGCACAAGTTATCATTAGGTTAAAATCTACGAAAATATTTTAAATCTTGCAGATTAATTAGTTTACTCCTTGTTGCATCAGATTTTGCTGGGAATGTCCTAAACAACCACCAAACCCGGTGAAAAATAGCCTTTTATCTTTATATAATGTTTATATAGCTGTCTAATTTTAAACGTGGCAGATAGTTCTATTTTACTGAGCTAGATTGTGATAAAAATTTGGATCAGTTTCCCCTTAATTACCGTAATTTTTCGCATACTGGCAAATGCGATAGCAAAAAAAACTACAATAGTACATCTAGCAAAGGGTTTGTGGCATTCAAAGTTATAACTCGATGCAATTGACCATATTTAGAGAATAAAATAAATTCAAACTAAATACTTACTGTTGCATGAAAGAGAACTGCCATCTCAGTTGTTGTCTTAAACTCAAAATAAATATCGCCCGAATGACCCATATCAAATGGTGGCAAATCGATTGTAGCATCAGCGATACGGAACGTAACTACGTTACTAAACAAATCATCTCCTTCGCACCTGAGTGGTCCCAATGTATATTTTCCATGCTTTTCGTCCAGCGGAGTTCCAGTATCGCCAAATCGTAGGGCTTTGACTGGCAAATGATCTTTTTCGCGTATGTCACCGCCATCTTCAAGCCATTCAATCAAATTCGAATCGCAATTGCACCATTTTGTCGGATCTTTACATTTGCCTAAAATACCACATTCGCATTTTCTCGAACCAGGCAAAGCACCGGCCCAATAGTCCATAGCTTGGTTGTGTCGCGACACCCACCATGAGAAAGGACGGAAATTTCTGAGTTCGGCTGTTAAAGAGAGGTCAATTCAAAATATTGAAAAGCTTAACATTAGAGCTAACGTACATGGTGAGTTGAAAAGTCGTGATGAATGACAAGCGTAAGTTAATCGTTGCCAGCAATGATGAGATCTGTTCAAAAGTGCTTCAATTTGATGCATATCGGCTTCGTATATTATACTTTGCTCGAAAGAGCCTGGCTCCTGGAAACCATCGACACTTGTTGTGTGTTCTTGGCTGTGGTCCAGCACGGTTACGACTCGTCCGTCCGCTAAAAATAATGTCTTTAGTACTTTTATTTCACTTCATTATATTATTATTTCATGTTGATATAAGCATTATTATTGCATGTTGATTCAAAGAAAAACTAAATCAAGCCACCAATTATTTTTTCGCATCCAAGCATAATTACTCACAATTGAATTCGCATGTCACAGGGAATGGAGACAGTGGGCCGCTGCCGTCAACGTCAATATCGACCTGAACTCGTTGCTGAACCGACTGCACATTTTTATACGCTTGACATGATAGAGGATTTTGTGCTGTAAACAGAAAAATAATAGAACGTTTGCATGTTGAAAGCTAATACGGAGAAGTCAGAAATAACCATCATGAGCAAACCTCCTAGGACAACGACCTAGGAAGCGCAAGCACGGAATTCGATATGCCCTAGATACTTACATGTATGACAAACAGCTCCGGCATATCCTGTATTTCGGCAGTCACAGAAAAATTCGTTTGAATTTTGATAGCACAATCCGTTATGTTTGCATGGATTCGGGTTGCATCGATCAATCATTTGGCATGCATCGACGATAACTTCGTCGTTACAACACACCTCTTCGCCTTGGATCCAGTCTTTGGGTAATTTATAATTACCGTCAACCAAAATCAATCGCATGCAACCGACGAAACCGTCTTTATCGACACCTCCGGCAATGTAATAGATTCTACCCGTCGATATTTCAATATTCTTCGTCGTTGTCATCGGTCTCTGATCAATATCCAAAATTAATTTGTTCCGTGTTATAGTTAAAACCATCGAGTGCCATCTTCCATCGTTGAATTTTTCATCGTAATTGTCCAGAATGATTTTCGGCTTGTTGTCGCCTAATTTTAAATCGACTTTCACTTTTCCGAATTCCAAGTAAACTCTTACATAGCCTCGCGAGGCAAATTCATGATGCAGCATTGTCCCAATTTCTTCGTATGTTCGGAAATAGAATGAAACGTTCATTTGTTTCTGGGCTTCGTAGCCTTTCAGGCGAGCATAAGAGCCCTTGGTCAGGAAAGTTACTGGATAAATCTGAGGCGACGGACACGCGTAAATCGAATTGACTTTCTCATAACGCAGAGATTCGCCAATTTCATAAGAATCTTTCATTTCACGAATGAAATTCGTAGTGTTAAAGAATAAGTTTTCAATACATCCTGAGAAATTCTGGGTTACAACCATGCCCTCCTGAATATTCGGCACGCCACCAATGTAAAGCTAAAATAAAAGAAAATTTATATTAGTTGGATAGCTAAGTTGCACACAGAAAAGAGATTGAAACAAGAAGTAGTCATGTTAGGAATAAATTATTAAGCAATTATAATGCTTTCGATTCTAACGAAAAAAGAATAAAGAATACAGAGAGGGTCATTCAGAGGCAGTTGATAGAACAACAATACAGAATACT
Organism: Nemotelus nigrinus; assembly: GCA_947369275.1. Lineage (NCBI taxonomy): Eukaryota > Metazoa > Arthropoda > Insecta > Diptera > Stratiomyidae > Nemotelus > Nemotelus nigrinus. The sequence continues at coordinate 37,865,423 of OX376373.1, read as the reverse complement.
TACTCCACGATTCAAATTCAATTTATTGAATTCTCCTTTCATCCGTCCACGCACTAGGACCCGATCAACAGAAAACAGTAAATCGCGATGATTACGCGAAATGACCACATCGTGCCATACATTATCATCCAATAAGCTTCCTACTGAGAGTGAAGTCATAATGCCCGATCCTAAGTCCATGTTCAGTACCATCCGGTTGTCTTTAAGCTGTAAAGCTAAATAATCGCCTTGCGATCCACTCGAATACAAAATTATTCCATTGGCATCAGGAGTTTTAAATCTGAATCGTAACGATTCACGAGTAGCAGCAATTGGATCTCTTAGTAGATCGTATCGAACTAAACTAGTTCCGTTGAAATATAAAGTGTCAGAAACTGAAATCAATAGATTTTTATTAGTGGATTTTAAAATGGTGCTAGTTCTTGCATAAAGTAACTGTATTTAGTCGGTTATTCCAACAATAACTCGTAGCAATAGAAAGTTTCTTGTTTCTCATTATTAATTTTTGAAACTTACACTTAACAGTAAATAGTAAGTTTGAAAATTTTAAAATATCATAAAATTTAGCAATAAGCTTTGAACTAAATGCACTGGGTTATTTACACTTGAACGTAAAAAAAATTAATCAAGCATCTTATCACTTACCGTATTCACAGCCATAAAGTTCAACACGTAAAGATATTCGATCTTGCCAACGCGTTGGATTAATTCGAACCCACTGAGCAATTATTGGCACGTCAAATACATTGTATTGAATCGAGTCGCCATCTTTGTTGCCCTTGAACATCTAAACGGCAGACAGGAACAACGAAAACTTAATTTAAATTTCAGATTGATATTTATTACAAACCATTCATACGTAAATAATGAACTTATTAAAAGATTATTTGATTAATTTTATATTGAATACATTTCAAGCGGAAAATTGGTTTAACATGTTGTGTAGGAAAATAAGGATGTGCCTGTATAAGCGTATTATTTCATCAATCAATTGAATCTTGTGTATGAAACATCATCGACTATTAACTAATTATTGTTATTCGATCACCCGTATGTGTGAGACTAGCATGTGAAAATAAGTCAATGAGCTGCTGAATAGCTCTACAATAGAGTTGGGTTAGTGTTTCATAGAAAAGTTAATTAGTGATTTTTTAGCCAAAACGACGAAGACCAGTTACTCTTTGTTGGTAGAGAATAATGATTAGCTACTTTGAAAAGAAGAAGTCATATAAAAGGAATGGAAATTAAATTATTAATTTACTATTATTGAAATTACACCAATATCTCGAAGGGTCAGCAGTATACTAATTTTATTAATGCATAGATATTACAGCCTTATTTGTTGATTCGTCAACAATGTGACGCAGTCTTAAACCGATACAATGTTTAATTTTCTTCAAGCTATTGTTTTATTTTTTATCAAGTTTTTATTTGTATTGTCATAATTACATATCTGAGAAATATGTTCAAACTTTCTTGGTAAAAAAAAAATATTTTTGATTTGTTTGAATATACCGCGGATATAAACAGTTTTTTTATTAACGCGTATATGAATCGTAAAGAGCTGTATTAATTAATCTGGATTGAGTCCAGGCACTCTGCATATTTCCACATAGTACAAAAAAGTGAATGAGTGAATGCCATCTGCCACGTAAAAACGAGAAATTGTTTTATTAAATGATAAGGCACATTAATAATTCAAATTAAATATATACTAGACATCTAGTATGACGTATTTGCTGAAGATACTTTTACTAAACAAGAGTTTATCACAAAATACCGAATTATTCTTGAACGATACTGTGCTGCAAAATAAAAACTCTTGGCATACAATTATCTCAATTGATCTACGGGCTAGTATATCATAGGGCTAGAAGGACTTCCTGAAATACTATAAAATAAAATTAAAATTAAAAAAGGAAACAACTAAAGCAGAAAATAAATTGAAAAAGGAAACGAATCAAAGAAGACGGAAAGGAAATAAAGAAGGAAAAGAAATAAAGAAGGAAAAGAAATAAAGAAGGAAAAGAAATAAAGAAGGAAAAGAAATAAAGAAGGAAAAGAAAATAAGAAGAAAAATACAGGGCTAAGGAGAACAAATAGAACTAAGGGAAGATTAAGGAAAAAAGCAGAATAAAATAAAGAAAAAAGAAGCAATCTATAAAAACAGAAGAAAGACTTAGTGAAAGAGAAAAAGCTAAGGAAAAAATGCAAAAAATTCCATGGCAAAGAACATAAGCTAAGAGGGAAAGAAAAAAGGAGAAAAAGGAGAAAAGACTAACGAAAAAAGACTGAAAAGATTAAACAGAAAAAAATAAGGTGATAAAAACTAAACAGAAAGGAAAAAAGAAAAAGAGCTAAGGAAAAAAGAAAAAGAGCTAAGGAAAAATGAAAAAGAGCTAATGAAAAACGAAAAAAGAACCGAGGAAAAAATGAACCGAGAAAAAAAGAAAAAGAGCCGAGCAAAAAAGAACAAGAGCTAAGGAAAAAGAAAAACAAACGGAGGAAAAAAAAGAGCCAAGGAAAAAAGAAAAAGAGCCGAGGAAATAAGAAAAACAGCCGAGGAAGTAAGAAAAAGAGCCGAGGAAATAAGAAAAAGAGCTAAGAAAAAAGAAAAAGAGCTAAGAGAAAAAGAGCTGGGGAAAAACAAAAAAGAGATGAGGAAAAATGGCAAAGATAGGCTAACAAAAAAGCAGAAAACCCAAATGAGCAAAAAAACAAGGAGAAAACCAAAACAAAGCTAGGTATAAAACAAAAAATATCTAAGAAAACAACAAAATAGGAAAGAAAAAATTAAAAATTAAGAAAACAACAACAAGGGGAAAGAAGGAAAAGAGAGAGAAAACCAAAGAAAACAGCAAGAACATTCAAAGGAAAAAGAAAAAGAAGAAAAAAAACGGGAAAAAAACAGGAAATAAAGAAGAAACTCCAAGGGAAAAAGAAAAAAACAAGAAAATAGAAATAAAACAATAAAAAAAAACGGAAGAAAGAAAAAAACCAAGGAAAAGAGAAAAAATCAAGGAAACGAAAAAACAAGGGAGAAAGAAACAAACCAAGGAAAAAAGATAAAAAAAAAACAAGGATAACAGAGAAGAAAAAATAACAAGGAAAAAAAAACAAGAAAAAGCAAGAAAACCCAGGGAAAATTCGTAAAAATTGAGGGGAGGAAAGAAAAAAAACAAAGGAGGGAAAAAGAAAACTAAAGATGAAAATAAAGAACAAACAAAGAATGAAAAGAACGAACATACTAAGGATGAAAAGAACAAACTAAGGATGAAAAGAAGGAAAAAACTAAGAAATAATTTAAAAAAATGCCAATAAAAGATAATGGGAAAATAAAAACAAATGAAGGAAAAACAACATTAAGAGATAATTGAAGAAAAAAATTAACAGAAAAGAAGAGAAAACTAAGGAAAAAGCAAAAGAGCTAAAGAAAAAACAAAAAAAGCTAAGAAAATATGATAAAGAGCCCAGGAAAAAAGTGCTAAGGAAAAAAAGAGCTAAGGAAAAAAAGAGCTAAGGAAAAAAAGAGCTAAGGAAAAATAAGAGCTAAGGAAACAAGAAAAAGAGTTAAGGAAAAAAGAAAAAGTGCCGATGAAAAAATAAGAGCCGAGGAAAAAAAGAAAAAAAAGACAGGAGAGAAAAGAAAAAGACAGGAAAGATAAGAAAAAGACAGAAAAGAATAGAAAAAGACAGGACAAAATAGAAATATACAAGAAAGATTAGAAAAGGCAGGAATGATAAGAAAATGACAGGAAAGATTAGAAAAGACAGGAAAGATTAGAAAAAGACAGGAAAGATTAGAAAAAGACAGGAAAGATTAGAAAAAGACAGGAAAGATTAGAAAAAGACAGGAAAGATTAGAAAAAGACAGGAAAGATTAGAAAAAGACAGGAAAGATTAGAAAAAGACAGGAAAGATTAGAAAAAGAAAAGAAAGATTAGAAATAGACAGGAAAGATAAGAAAGACAGGAAAAACCAGAAAAATACCGGAGAGAAGAGAAAATGACAGGAAAACACAGAAAAAGACAGGAAAAAAGGGGAAAAGCAGGGGAACAAATCGGAAAAAGAAACAGTAGGAGAGCAGGTTAAGATTCTAGTTCCCCTAATGCTTAAAGAAGGATTTTCAGTTTTGATGAGTTTTGAGTACTACATCATTAATACTTAATTATTAATAACGTCAATTAAAAAATTGATGTAAAATTATGGATATTTTTGAGGATATCTCAGTTTTGAAATAGCATCTCCAATATGATACGGCCAACCGCGCAAACGGCTTGTCTGTCCTTAAAACGGTAAAAAAAAGCACGGAAAAACAAGAAATAGAGGATCTATAAACTATTAATAAACTGAATAGACATCGGTATAGAAGAAATTATTCATAAAATAAAAACCATCATACTTTGAAAAAATCATTCAAGTTTTATGGATCTATACGTGCCTAACACTTTCACATAATTATAATGTTCTAACAGAGGTAACACAATTTTATTCTGTTTTTATCGAAATTGATTTGTGAACGTAACTTTTATCACAAAACAAATGTTAATAATTCCATACTATTCTAAATGCAAATACGTGAAATTGTCTATGAAAATCAGGATACATATCTGCTGTTCCCCCACAATTTTTCTACTCTTGAACGGCACACATAAGTTTTCATGATCAAAATAATTATTTCTATCATTACTCCATTACCTGTGCTTCATTATTTTGATTCGAATACGAACGCCACAGTTCTCCATCGTCTGAATATTGAACGATATACTCAGTTACGAAATCCCGTGTACCAGGACGCCCCGCTGTCGCTATCTTCTTAATCAGTTTCTTCTCATTCAATTCAATTACAAGAAAATTATTGTATGTATTTTCAATGGGCGTCCATGCCATCCTGCCTATTTTCATTCAAATTTAGATTTTCATCATCACCACCAAAGAGAGGCAAAGAGGTAAAATGGAAAAGAAACATGTTTTGAGGTTTTCATTAGTAAATTAATCATTTATTAATAGATATAATGGAAAAACTATATTAGTTATCAGTATGAAGTAGAACATACATGAACAATGAGCTCTACACAGTGTTTTAATTAAACGAGCAATTGGTGCGAATAAAGCATGCATCCACAAAATCCAGCCTAATCTGATACGATTAAGATCACAGTCAAACAGACGGGCAGAAGCGGCGCATTGAAATTCATTCGTAGCACTAAATCCCCCGTAAAATTCCAAGTCACGCATGCATGAATACAGTAATTCGATATGATTTTAATGCGCATAGCTAATGCACGCATCAAATTGATGTTATTTCAAAGTTTTATTAAATTATAGAATATATATGTGTCTAGCAATTTTATGTTACAGCCTAGAAAGTTAAATTTCCTTCCCTTAATCATCTGTAACTAAATAAATTTTATAACTTTGAACATGCATCCAAATTTCAAATCGAATCACTGTAGCTGTCAAACAACAACACCACACACACCAAACCCAACATTTAAACAATCTAAATATGATTAGAGACGTTTCATTCACTTTTGTTGGCCGTCACCCCTGCGATTTTTTGAATGAATCGGAAACTTACCCGTAAATTGCCACCTGGTTCCTTGTAGTCGGCAAACTCCAAGTCATTGATGCCATAGCTAATGGTAAACTCAGTTACATACTCTGAACTGTGAGGACGACCTTGGATTGCAATCAGGGATATGTTCTTAACACTTCCCAAATCGATAATAAGCCTTTGATCGAAATCCGATTGTCGGGCCGTCCATGATGTTCCGGCTGATTTGTTGTTCGTGTTGTTTTCAATTAATGATTTTGATAATTTAAATTGATTTTTTTTCGATTTTCAATTTGAATTATCAAAGTGGGGGGAAATGAAACACACAAAATAATTAATTTAGGAAAAAATGAAACAAACTAAAAATCGTTTTGATAAAAAATATGAATATAACTCAAGATATGCGTAAGATACGATCATTCAAATTATTCAAAATAAACTTATAATTTACAAAATTGTTTCTTAAATTAGGTTTTGCCAACTGTGTGTTTTATAAGATAATCGACATTCTATGATGACAAAATCAACTCTAAACTCTTGTCTCGCATATGAAACGAGATTCAACACCAGGTTCTTTGGAACGGTCAATTTGCAGCATTGTGATAGCTTATTCTATCTACAAGCAAAATTTTTGACTAAAATTAGGCTCAACAGACTCCGGTGAGCTGCGATGGGCACCTAAATCGAATGATCGAAGAGCCTGTTCGGAAGTATGGGAGGCAGGGATGCCACTTAACTACATTTGTAGCAGATCTACTAGATTTTTGTCCTTAAGAAAAATCTATTGCGTGGTAAATTATTTCAAATACATTACTCCCATTTTCACAAGCACATATCAAATTAAATTATATGAAATTTTCAGAGCTATAAAAAGCGAAGGAAACTCACCTAAGCACATGATTTGCATCGCATAAAGAAAATAAATTTGAAAAAAACATTTCTAGCACTTGGGAACTACTAGAAAAACTGATTTTCGAAGCAAAGCAGAAGAAATGTGCCGATTTCGTTTCCTGAAATTTCGCAACGAGTTGTTTGAAAGCTTTACTAATACTGGACACACGCTAGGAGTTTCGGAAGAAGATTTAAAGAATCAAATCTTAAAAATCTCAAATCTCGTTTTAAATGAGTTTCGAAACTGGATTCGGGAAACTATGCGGATTCGCGTAACTCGTCCCGAAATGAGATTTGATAACGAGTCTTCAAAAAAATTTACTGTATAAACCCACTAGTAACTTCATTTCACGCAGCCCTCTCATGTTGCGTGGGCACTACAGCCCGAATCGAGCCTTAGCCTCCTTAATGCTTCGCCTCCATTCGTCTCGGTTCAGTGACCGCGTTCTCCAGTTCGGTGCTCCCAAAAGTGACCTGCTGTCAGCATCTATCGAATCCTCCCAGCGCTTGCGTGGCTTACCGACTGGCCTGGCTTCGCTCGCTCGCCCCTTGAGAGATCGTTTGAGGATTCGATTGTCGCTCATTCGTTCGACGTGGCCAGCCCATTGTAGTTTTTGGAGTCGTATGGCGGTAGACACTTCCGGCTCGTCATATATGGTATACAGCTCGTTGTTGTATCGGATTCGCCATCCATCTTCTTCCCGTATTGGACCGAGGATCCTGCGCAATACCCTTCTCTCAAAGGTATTTAAGGCTTTTTCAGATGCCTGGGTCAGCGTTCAGGCTTCGCTTCCGTAGCATAGCACAGGTCTAATCATTGTTTTGTAGATGCGAAGCTTCGTATTCCTGTGTACGCATCGAGATTTCAAAGTGGGAAGCACCGAAAAGAATGTCTTATTGGCTAATTGAATCCGTCGTTTGATTTCGTCAAGCTCATTCCCATCCTGCGATAGGTTCGTGCTTAGGTACATGAAGTTGTCTAAATAATTATTGGTAGCATATTATGGTGCAAAAATAATAAAAAAAAAGTATCATTCTGTAAACCTTTTGTCAGTACTATAACCAAAAATTTATTTAGATCATATTTAGATCAACTATCAGAATTTCTTTTGAATTCGATGACATCATCTTAAATTATAAGGACGGAAAGATTTTAAGGGTTGCCTCTATGATTACAATTTGAAAATTTATTGCCAGCATCTTTCAGCACAAAAATTATAAAATTCATCGAAGGTGCCAACCAAAAATCAGTCAAAATTGGCCTACATTAAGATCAACCTACAGTATGAAATTCTTTTATTCTGATGTCGGCATCGGTATCAACAAGGTAAGAAAGTGTTTTTGATTGCCGATATTTGAGGATAGCACCTCAGCTACATGATTACCCACGGTTTTAAACAACTTCTACCAGACCTGTTCCTACTTAGGACCAATATATTCTGGACCAATGTAATACAAATGGGTGCTCAAAAATAGATGCTCTAGTGAGAAGCTTCAACCGTTCTTGCTCAAAGAGGAATTTTGAAAAATATCAAACTGACAGAGTGGACAAACTATGGAATTTATACATCGTTTAGATTTGAATCGATTCGGGAACTCATTACGCACCTAGGCTTAACAATTTTTAAGATTTTATCATCACCAAACTTTAAACTGTAAGAGACTATTTGTACAAATTCAAATATAAGTATTAGGCTTAAGTGTAGATGTCGCTAGTGGCGGCAAGAATGAAATGTAAAATGTGATAAGGAAAAGAGAACAAAGAGGCAGAATTAAACGAGACGTCAAAGCGGGCAGACGCGTTTTTATTCGAGTATAACCGAAAAAGTCGTGTTTACAATTCAGGTGTGGGGTCCGAAATGGCCTTCAACCCAAATAACAAAAGTGAGTTGACGAGAATATTGAGACAAGGCGGTGTGAAAGTGCCGTCAACTGCGACTATACCGCAATTAAGGAAATTAGTGGAAGCCACACAGAGGCCAAAGCTGGGTGCAGTAATGGAGAGTGACGCCGTAGGAGTTTCGGAAGAAGAGATGGAGCGTGCACGAACACCGTCGCCGAGGAGGGATGTAGCAGCGCCGCCACAGGAGACCGAGGCCGAGACGCCACCGCAGCCGACGATCGAGGTACAGTTGCCAACAACGACGCCATTGCAGCATGAAGTACAGTTGCCACCAACGACGCCATTGCAGCATGAAGTACAGTTGCCACCAACGACGCCATTGCAGCATGAAGTACAGTTGCCACCAACGACGCCATTGCAGCATGAAGTACAGTTGCCACCAACGACGCCACTGCAGCATGAAGTACAGTTGCCACCGACGACGCCGTCGCTGCAAGCTGAAAGAATTCCGCCGCTATATGGAAAAGGGATGCCTCCGCCGAAAGTTGACATTTTAATACCAGCGCAAGAAGCCGACGTCGAGATGCAGCCGCAGCACATTTTGAAGCCACAAATACAGCCGCTAATGACGCCACCGCAGGGAATTAATCGAATGCCACCGCCGTATGCCGAAGATACACCACCGCCGCATAATGCTCGTACAGCGCTGCCGATGCCTTGGCAATGGCCGCTTGATATCCAAATACCGCTGCCTCATGTTCCCCAAGTACCACAGATGCCCGAAGCATATAAGTCGGACGAAATGATTGAATTGGACCGCGAATTAGTGACGCTTCAGAAGAAGCAGGAGATCTTAAAGTTAAAAGCAGAAATTGAAAGGTTAGAAAGTGGACAAAAGGATAATCAGAAAACCGAGGTGAAAGTCAAGATGACACTTAGAGACATTGGAGATGTCATTCCCGCATTCAGTGGAGACAAAATGTCAACCTACGATGTCTATAAGTTTGTGGCTGATCTGGAAGAGTTATTTAAGATCGCGGAGTGCAGTAATGTCTTCAAATTCATGGCATTAAGAAGCCGGCTGATTGATGCAGCCCAAGATCATTTGGCAGGGAGCACCGCTGTGACCTACGAAAACTTGAAGCAAGAACTATTCCGGGAATTTGGCCAGGTTATGACCACCACCGATGTTATCGAGCTGTTACAGGGAAGGAGCTGGAGAAGCGAGGCGGAGTCTCTGCATCGCTATGTGCTAGTTATGCAGGGTTTGGCACGTCGTAGCACGTTAACTGAGCAGGAATTAGTTAACATAATTGTGGATGGAATGAGACTTCCGCGGGAGGATGCCACGTTGCTCTTGGCGAACAGCAGGACAGTGGAATCGTTGAAGGAAGCTGTAGTCGCACACGAAAAGAGGATAATGACGAATAGACAAGCTAGGCAGAGGGCCAGAAGGACTGCTGTTTCTTCCGTCACAACTGGGCAGTCGGCAGGAGGGTACAACAGAGGCCAAAGCATGTTGCAGGAAGTCCCTAGGAGGCTCACGGAAGAAACCGATGATCTGCGGCAGACGCGCTGCTTTAACTGCTGCATGTTTGGGCACTACCAGAGCAAGTGTCCATATGAAAAGAGGCCCGTCAATTCGTGCTTCCGATGCTGGGGGATGGGACATAACCATCGGCAGTGTAAAAACTCTCCGAAGGAGCTGAAGGTGATGAGGAGTCAGGCAGCGAGTGCGACATATGTCTACGGATCGAGGTCAGGAGATATGGACGAGGATGATGATGCCACAATCACAGGAGACTTTACTACCATCAATGCAATAAATACCGTAAGTCTTATTTTTGGGGTCAATTGTGGTATGAATAATAAATTACTATCTTTATTTGATACGGGTAGCCCCGTTAGCTTTGTCCGGGAATCAGAGGTCCCATATGCATTAGAAAACCACCGAGTGAAGACGAGATTACGAGGAATCGGGAATGAACGAATCGAGGCCTTATGCAAAATCCAATGTTATATACAATTTAGAAATACACAACGAAGAATGAGATTATATGTCCTATCGAATAGTGCCTTAGGCATCCCGCTAATTTTGGGGCGGGATTTTTTGAAAAAGTTCAAAATCAATTTATGTCAATTAGAATGTAATAAATTTGGAGAAATACAAAAGAAGTATAAAACCACAATTGATTCCGCATTAATTTCTTCCGATGCCAATAAAATTAGATCAATGGAAAGAAATGATAAGGGGAAGAAGCCCCATACTACTATTACTATTCCGTCGGAAGGCAAGATTGAAGGGAGAAGTGCTAAGCTAGTTAGGGAAGAATCAGGACGATGTTTTTCTCCACTCTTGATAGGAGCTGCTGTAGATGATATAGGAAATGATAGGCTAGAAGACAATCTGAAAATAGGAAGTCAGCTTTCGTTAGATGAGAAAAATAGAGTGAAGACTCTAATTCATGAACATTATATTTGCCCACAGGGATCTGAAGTTGAACCTTATGATTATCAAATGATCATTCGGTTGCTAGATAATACGCCGCTTTACTCAGCCCCTCGGCGCTTATCCTATAGGGAAAGAGGACTAGTTCAGACGCTCTTGGATGACATGTTAGAAAAGAAAATTATTAGGCCCAGTGATTCACCATATGCCTCAGCAGTTGTTTTGGTCCCTAAAAAACAGGGAGAAGTCCGGATGTGTGTCGACTACAGAGGCTTGAATAAAGTCACCGCCCGCGACAATTATCCCCTACCGCTGCTAGAGGACTGTATCGAGTTCTTAGGGAATAAAAAGTACTTTAGTACCCTTGATTTGCGGAATGGATTTTTCCATGTGAAAATGTCACCCGAGTCAATAAAATATACTTCTTTCGTTGTGCCGCAAGGACAGTTCGAGTACCTTAGGATGCCGTTTGGCCTTAAGAATGCCCCATCCGTCTTTCAGCGTTTTATCTCAGAAATATTCAGTGATTTTATTAAGGAAGGTAAATTGATAGTTTATATGGATGACTTAATTGTCGCTACCGAATCCTTGGATGAACATTTAGATGTTTTGGGAAAAGTGCTGTATCGGGTACGTCACCGACAGTTGGAGTTGAAGCTATCTAAGTGTCAGTTTGGGTTCGAAGAACTGAACTACCTGGGATATTTAGTATCCAAAGAAGGCATAAAGCCTAGTGATGATCATATTAAAGCTATATCTGAATATCCGATGCCAAAAAACATTAAGGAGTTGAGGTCGTGCTTAGGGTTATTCTCCTATTTCAGAAAGTTTGTCCAGTCGTACGCTGAATTCGCGAAGCCACTTACTGCGTTAACAAAAGAGAATACGTTATTCGAAATGACGGATAAGTGTCGTGAAGCTTTCTTCCTGCTGCGTAAAAAATTAACCGAAAGTCCCGTGTTAGCAATTTATGATCCGAAGAATGAGACTGAGCTGCATTGTGATGCCAGCTCATTAGGCTTTGGCGCAGTTCTGCTTCAGAGGCAATCAGATAACAAGTTTCACCCTGTGATGTTTTTCTCCAAAACAGCCACCCCCGCCGAAAGCAAATACCATAGTTTCGAGATGGAAACTCTTGCCATTATATACGCCCTGAGGAGGTTTAGAGTATATTTAGAAGGAATATTATTTAAGATAGTAACAGATTGTAATTCGGTGAGGCTTACGTTGGAGAGGAAGTTGGTCAATCCCAGAATCTCTAGATGGGCATTGGAGCTGCAGTCTTATGATTACATCTTGGAACATCGTCATGGAATTTCTATGGGCCATGTGGACGCTTTAAGCCGCTGTCATGAGCCATGTAAATCATCCAATAGGCCCGAGGTCATGGATATGACTGCTGCAGCTGTCAAGAAAAGGAAGGACGAGAATGATTTAGAAGCCCGATGTCGATTTGTCGCCGCCGTTGATGAGGAAGAAGCTAGTTTTCACATACAAATTACACAGAATAGGGATGCTGATATAGTTAGAATCAGGGACGCTCTTGAGGATGGGCCGATGGACAAGTTTGAGATGCAAAATGGATTGGTATTCAGGAAAGATAGGAATGGGCATCTTGGTCTCTACGTTCCGCGGGAAACCGAAGACAATATTTTGAGATTAATTCATGAGAAGATTGGTCATATGGGAGTGGAAAAGACATATGAACAAATCAGACGTAATTATTGGTTTCCGAAGATGTATGAGAAGGTGGGTAGGTTTGTTAGGAATTGTGTGAAGTGTATCATGTATTCTGCACCCGTGAGGTCTTCAGAAAGAAACCTTTATAGTATTGAGAAGAAACCTATACCTTTTGACACGTTGCACATAGATCACTTTGGTCCACTACCCTCAATTAGGTCCAAGAGGAAACATATTTTAGTGGTAATTGACGCCTTTACGAAGATGGTTAAGATGTACCCGGTAAATAGTACGAGTACTCGGGAAGTACTAGCCTGCTTGAATAAGTATTTTGAATATTACAGTCGGCCCCGCCGTATTGTTTCGGATAGGGGGACGTGTTTCACATCTTTAGAATTTAGCGAATATTTGAAGAAGCAAAACATAGGGCATATTAAGACTGCAGTCGCATCCCCGCAGGCTAATGGCCAGGTAGAAAGAGTGAATAGGGTCATTAAGAATATGTTAGGAAAAATTACTGAACCACTAGAGCACGCAGACTGGACGCAGATGTTGTCCAAAGCTGAATATAGTCTGAATAATACAAGGCACAAGTCTACAGGCTATAGCCCGAGTGAGCTTTTGTTTGGCGTTTGTCAGTGGGGACCAGAGGTTGATGAGATGACTGAGTTTATCGCTGACATAACTAATAAAGGGGTAGAAAGGGATTTAAAGAAGATAAGGTTCGATGCTCAGAATGCTATTGCAAAGTCCCAGCGTTACAATGAAGACTATCATGCTAAGAAAAGTACCGCAGTAAAGCAATATAGGATTGGTGACTTTGTCGTTTTGCGTAATGTAGACGTGACCGTTGGAACCAACAAAAAATTCATACCTAAGTTTCGCGGCCCCTATGTGGTGAAGCAGGTGTTCCCCCATGATCGTTATAGAGTGACAGATATCGAAAATAGCCAGTTAACCCAGAGGCCTTACGATGGAATAGTAGAAGCCGCGAGATTGCGTAGATGGAAAGAAGTAAGTCATGGAAGAAGTTAATGTCATAAGTTATATTAGTAGCGGTCGAGGTCGACCTATTGTCAGGTTGGACGAATTGTAAGAGACTATTTGTACAAATTCAAATATAAGTATTAGGCTTAAGTGTAGATGTCGCTAGTGGCGGCAAGAATGAAATGTAAAATGTGATAAGGAAAAGAGAACAAAGAGGCAGAATTAAACGAGACGTCAAAGCGGGCAGACGCGTTTTTATTCGAGTATAACCGAAAAAGTCGTGTTTACAAAACATAATTTTTCATTTCGCAAGCTTTTTTTTCAAACTCCTTTTCGTAGCAAAAGAGTTAAAGAAATCCTAAATTCAACTTCACACTGACTTAATGTTAGCATGAAGTTTGCCTCTCGGATTATTTATTGGATATTGGATATCGGATAAACAGCCAATAAATAATCCGAGAGGCAAACTTCATACAAACAATATTAGATAATCTAAAGAAAAATTACCAATAAAAACTGACTCATCAAAATCAAAGACAGATGTCCTGCATTCATCAATAAAGTCATCACTCATATCTAAAATATCGTTACTGTCATCCCCAAAAGACAACAATCGACACAGGGATAAGTAATGATTGAGCATTGAACACCCTCGAACCGCAAAACCGACATTGCCATTTACGAGTCACTAACTCCTTTTTACCCTTTCTCAATTACTTTTTAGTGTCAGTTCCGGCCGTCCTCTGCGTTTACACAAAAAATTATTGCAATGACGCCAGCTCATGCCTGCTGCACATGCACCATACGATACCCTGCACTAAATCACAACTCGAAAACGCAACAAGGATGTCAACACTTCGTTTTTCTATACGCCATTCAGTAAAATGAGGGTTCTTACGTACGATGCTTTCAGGGTCCAACAATTACCCAGGCTGAATAGCAAAAACCACTTGGAGGAACAAACTACTCCAATCTCTTTTTCTTTATTTTCAAGACTGTTTTCATCGTTCGTTTTCCGCGAAAAGCGACTTGAAACTAAACTGTTCCGTTCCACGTTTTCATAACATCAACCGATCGAGGGTGAGTGATTATTGAGTGCCACTTAAGCATACATATTGTAACTGAATGCGGAAATTTTTGCACTAAAATTACAATTCGATTGAGTCCACGCGCAACGGACACTGTAATTTCAACATGAGGCTCAGGTTATGCTGTATTTTGGCTACGAAGCGCACACCTTGTTTTTATTGAGGAACAACAAACGAGGGAGATATTTATGGCTTTACATCTCACCCCTGGGTCAGACGCTTCGAATCGCAGAATTGAATTGCAAACATCGAAGGCTATGGTAGCGTAATTTCTCCTTTTGATCCGTTTTGTCTGCTTTAGTTTCACCACCCTTGAAATTTGCCTGTTTTGCAATTGGATAAAGCCAACTGATAGTTTCTACGCCCGATTTAATCTCATGTCCTTTTATATTTGCTTCTTGGTTGAAGTAGAGTGAAGGGAAAAGTGATTTTATGTGATTTGCAATGGTTTTGATTTTATTTAACAGAAGGATATTATTTTTACGATAATATATTTTTGAAATGGTGCTGTGAGTGAAATTTTGAGGAAGTAATTTTTAAAGGAAATGTGGTATTTTGGTGGAACCTATTGAGTTAAAAGTCGATGCAGAGCAATATTATTGTTTAATCCATTATTTATCGTTTTAATCTTTTTTGTTAAATACTTTGCACGTTTTTGTTGAGTATGTGATCCATCTGTCATACTATTTTCCCTTACTATGGCTGAATCATGTTTCGACGGTAGCAGCTACCGATTATAAAAGGAAATCCAAGCAAATGTGGTACACTGTTCTGGCTTATTGATAGAGAGATTATCAATGGTATAAATAGTGAGCATGTCTTCAATTTTGAAAAAAAAACGGGAATTCGATTTTTCTTTCCTAACCTTCTCAGCATACTTTCACTGCATATTATGGGGCGTTGTCGTGCTGCAAAATCACATTTCTTTGTCTTAATGACTAATGTGGTTTAGCTCACCTCCATGTGGTGCCTCTTTGGTAAAGCCTGAGTAAATCTAATCGTCACGCTGCTTTTAGTGCAAATAGCTGCTCAAGCAAATAGCTGCTCTATAGGTGAGTGTATGACATCATCAAAAGTATCACCCGGCACGACCTACTTTTTGTTCATGGACTACTTTCTCATCGCGTTTTGATCCATGCACTGGGCTGGTGATCTGAACATTCTGGACCTAGTCGTCTTATGACGCGGTAGCGGCAGAATGAAATCTGCCCTTGAATAGCTCTAGGCTAACATTATCATCTTCATTTTAATGAAACTGTGCCATGTCTCAGAAAACGCACTTAGTTTCGTAGCCATTAAGTTGGCCGTGTAGGTTCAGTTGAATTGGGAGTCCTAATTAGCAGCGATCCACCTTTGAGCTATTTTTCCCATAAGGACTTACGACAACTTTTGTATAGTTTCCATAAGTAACCATGGCATCTTTTTGCTGTACATCTACCCATCGATTCTGGAGAAGTGGATGCAAAGACTGCTCCGCGAAAGTCTGAGAAAACAATATCCTCCCTTTTTCGATCCATCGCAGAGCAAATGCAACGAAACTGAACACAGATGAGAGAGAGCGAAGCTCGTACGTACCGAGCGAAAGCCAAGAGAAACAGCAACTAAGCTGACTCAGGCACCTGATGCAGGTATCTCAGGTGCCCTATTCACTGCAAACATCCAATTACGGTCTTAATCTGTTTGGACGCATAGAATCCGAAGGAATAACTCTCGTATTCTGAGGAAACTTGGCATTCCGATGGCTTTAATTAAACCAACAGGTGGACAAAAAGGAACTATTCGCATCAGTAGTGTCTATTTTAACCAGACATTACTTGTTAGGTACATACAGCGCGGCTAGATGGCCCTTACAAACCAATTTAACAAGGACCCGAGGTGGTTCTTCACTTAATAAGGGGGTTGTGTACTACTCAATGCGCTGTCACAAACAGCCTTGGAAAGCTCTCCCGCAGCTGCCTGGAAGAGGCACCTGCCTAATTTTTCTATATACCTGCCTGGCGAAGTCGAGGCACTTCTTAAACAGATCATGTCCTGCCGATAAATAACACTCTTGTAATTGCACTAAATACTCAGCATAGTCTTACTTCCGATGTGATTCGATCTTGCAGCCGGTCTTGATGGTTTTCCTGCGGCAACCCATAGCTTTATTCGTTTCGGGTTATCGAAGCATGTTCATTTTTAGGGTACGGACAAAACGGAGCGACGAGAGCGTCGAGTCGAGCATAGCATCGAGTCCAGCATGGAACAGCTTATTGAATTGTGTTCATGTAGACGCGACGAGACGCAAAATTGTAAACGAAATTTTACAGTGGCAGTCGAAATAATGAGTTCTTCAGTGTCGGATGAAGAGTTTTTCTCACCACAATACACTAAATTGAAATCAATAGACTACTGATATATATAAATCAATAGATTTTCCTAATCACTGGTAGAAATCTAATTGACTGTGTGCGATTCCGCACCCTTCATTCATAAAAAAATGTACCCAAAATTTTGAACTACCCACGAAAAACCCATTAACGCAATTCGTCTACTTACTGTATGCAATCAAAACACATTTTGCAACAAAAACATACATTACCGCTGCGAGCAGTCGAGCAACGAAATCGGTTCGAATCGATGTCGTCGCTACTATCAAATTTTCACTTTTTGGTCGCTGCTCCGACATGGCCACTTCCATTTGAAAGCATAGGACCGATTTCAGCGCGTTTCTTGACTCGACGCTCGCGACGCTCTCGTCGCTCCGTCTTGTCCGTACCCTTAGTCTTCGGTTAAGATCCGGATGTAAAAAATAAACAAACAAATCCATTCATGCCGAGAAAGAAACGCTTTATATTCAGTTCTTCCATTTTTGAATTTTTTATGGCGTTTAAAAGATATTGAACCGATATTCTTATATTCTGAATATTTTCTATGACAAGCGGATGATCTGAAATGGTTTGGCAACAAACATGTAACTTTTCTGCTATTTGCTGTTGAGTTTGCGTGTTGTTTTCGCTTAACAGTGCTTTCGATTTGGCATCTTGGAATTTTTTCAACTGGCTCGGGCGTTTTTTATGTTTCAACAGTCTAAACGAATGCACACAAATTCCTTGCTTTAGGCCAGAAGTTAATTTTCTCAAGGATACGACGGCTCTCATTTGGGTTTTTTGTCTTATTGTACAAGAAAAACAATCCGTGTCGCAAATGTTCTCTATTTGGTTGGAAACTATGACGCTAACTTGAAATCGTTTGAGCATCTACGGTGCTTTGAAAGGTAAATTACATAAAAGTATATACTGTGGACTAATCCTTGTTTCGAGAACCATCCAACGCAACAGTTAATTATTAAGAAGCGCAACTGGCACAATCTCTATCGTAAGTGGAAATTAAAGCAATGATTTCGACATCAAATTTTAATAGCTTGAATGCAGAATACTGATTGTAAAGAAAACATTAAATTTTCATTTCTACACCATTTATTACCACTAAACGTTCTCCTAAGCCATGCATTTTGAAATGTATAAACACATTTATGAAAACTTTTCCTTTCGTTTAAAACTATTACACAGCAGTCATTTAACGAGATTCTTTAGTCTAATATGTATAATCTATACGCGTTTGTACTCCTTATCTAAAACTTTTTGGCAATAGGGTGTATCATTTTCCATTAAGGGCACGGCATCTTTTACTAAATCCCCAAAACTTAGAATTTTAAATTCGTCAGGTTCAATCATATCCTGAGCATTTTCGAGGGTGACTGCAACACAGTGCCCATCGTCGAGCAAATGCTCCTCAAATGACCAGTTCATCATATGACTTCCGTCAACATCCAACCGAGTGTCTCGCACAACTTCACCTTTGTATAGAGCCTCAGTGTTCACTTTGAAACTAATCTTTTGCAAATTTGTCGTGATCCCAATACCAACATTTTTTACATAGCCTTCTTTCAAGCACCAAAATCGCATGAACGCCCTCAGCTGCTCCGATTCGGTCTTCCGACTTCGAATAAACTTCCATTCGTCATGGGAAAAGTTTCTCGTCATCAACCGGAAAAAATCGGATAATGGTTTTCCACCTGAATATTCGATTTTCATAATATCAACTCCGATTTTAACAGGTGTCGTTTCCAAAGATGTTTCCTGAATAATTCCGCCCAATACACTATAATTGCCCTGGTGCGAAACATTAAAATTGATATGACGCCCCTCGTTGATACTGTTCACCAAAAACGGCTTCCCGCGACTATCACGTCCGAATTGAATTTGTTCGTAGGGAATTCCGGTTGCATCTTGCACGAATTTCCGCATGAGCAGCCGTCCGATTAAGGATGCATCGAAATCATCCCGGAAATGAAATCTCATCAGCCGGCTTTTCTCCTCGACTTGTAAACAGGCCGTAGCTAGACATAGTTCGGAAAGTGTTGGGCGCCACTGCGACAAATCGAACGCCCAGCGTACACAATTGCATTTCGGTAGCATTTCCGGTGTCGAAGCAATGAGTGCATTGCTTAATTGCTTCTTAATTTCCACCCGATCCGACAATTATCCAATCAACCATGACAAGAATCCCGAACACGAGCTGCGCTTTATGACAGAACAACACCAATCTGTCATTGAATTTGCTTGTCAATGATACACAGAAGTACCAACTGGCTGAAATGAAATTATAAGAAATTTTGCTAGTGTTCAAAGCAAACTGTTCGAAAATGTGTCTTGGCTTGACTAATGTTACAAGAAACCGAACAAATACGAAGTGGAAGAGCTGGCTGGAGAGAAATTCTTAACAATTTTCGCATTTTAATGAATAAGTGATTTCGAATATATAGATATCTTGTGTTATTAAAATGATGAATCATGATATTTTGCAACAGCATTGAGTTGTGAAATCAGTTTTTAAGTAAGTAAAATGCTTAAATTAAACAAAACAATGAAACTTTAGGTTTTCAATATTCATTTTTATCCATTATTTACGTTTTGTTTTGAATATTTCACATTATTGATGTAAAATTGAATCAAATAATTTTACAGTAATTTTCCGTTAAATGCAAACTCTTCAACAAAATATATTTTGGAAAAGTATTCACCATCTTAACATAGCATTCATTATGGGAACTTTTCAAAACAGAAGCATCTGAATCAATAATTAAAAATATTAACGCATGGGTTTAATTATTTGCGGACTGAAAAACTTCTGATGAGCCTGTATTCGGTGGGCTCCCTTTCTTATTTCTATTTCTATTACTTCCACGCACATACATTCAAATTTTAACTAACATGTGAAATCCCGAGCGTTATACAGACCGGCACGAAATTTGACTCGATTTTCGTAAATGTAACCGAATACTTTCAACCTAAAATTTAGTATCGGATGGTTTGAGTAAACACTCAGAGGTTATTGTTCAAATGCGGATCGAAGACGAGGATATTGCAAGAAATCCTGCTGCAGATCAATCATTATGTTAATGTAGGATTGTAAGTTGTTGCAGTATTCGATTACAATCATGGATTTTCGTAAAAGATACTTTCCGAATTGATCAGAGAAAAGTAGTATTATTTACAAATCAATTGTCGAATCGAATCGAATGAGCTGGAATGAGTCCTCTTGACTGTTAGAACGACTAACTTTTCGAAGTATAAACCTTACGAAATATTTCGATAAATATTGAGCGAAAGCACGCTACACGCACTACATGCACTTTCTACATTCTTCACTAGCGAAAAGGGTGGAAACTTTGTTTGATTTATAAACCGTAAAAATCGATCTACACTTTCGAATACGAAACTATTCTTTTAGCCCAAAATATCGAACAAAATCACGAAGACCATCAAAATGGTTTTCGGCTAGTAATTGGTTAATTTATCAGTTCCCTGCCGCGTACAATAGATAGGGTGGTGAGTTAAATTCCGTTTACAGTAAACAGGCCAAATTGATGCAGTCGTTTTAGTTTGTTTGTAACCAATAAACAATTTAAGTAGTTTTTAGCCATTGATAAGAAAACCTGGCCCACCCCGGTCGATTCGCCTCGTTTAGTGGCTTAATCCCCGGTCAACACCGTTAAATAGGAACTTGTTAAGAACGACGAGTTGGCGAATCGCCATGACATCAGGTACATTCCGAAGAGGTTTACATTTGGACTTTGTGAAGAAAACTGCTCTTAATTGGATTCGCAACGGAAAACTTAATGCCGAAACAAAAGGTAAACATGTAAACTGAGTAGGGTAGTCGTATCAATGAGTAGAAAGAAAACATTTGAAAATGAGAACTTAATGGATCTGCCGGTATGATATCTGTTTTGTCTTCAGCTCCAGTTTTAACCTGATTGCATTTTGGTGAGTAAGCATGGAAAACGTCTGACAGTGAAAAGCGAATAGAAACTCAAACTCAAATGGAAACTTCTCAAAACTCAAGAAAAAAGAAGAAAGATGAAGATTAGTCACGACAAGATCGCGAGTCCTCTCGTTAGCATTGGATAGTTTGTTCAATTAAGATAGTAAGCCAAGGGAGAAAAATTACATGAGACTAAGATTACTCGTATATATTTTGCGAAGAGGGTTCAAAATTGGTAGTTATTGTATAGCAAAGTAATCGAGTAGAATAAATATATGTGAATAACAAAAATTTCGTGGGCGTCCATTTGGTGAGAGAAATATCCTTATGATTCAAATTCAAATATTTTAGAGACTGGTTGCAGAAACTACCTCAAATACTGATAAAGCACACAGTTGGCACTACATTAAATTGTCTTAATCATCTAAATAAATTTCAAAGCATGGAAATTTATATTAAAGACACTGTAATGACACATATGCGGGTATATAAATAATTATATTTTCTGTAAAAGTTAATCAATCACTATTCAAACTTCACGCATTCAGCAATACAATTCAACAACAATAAAACCCCTCGTCCATTCAAAAGTGCAAAATAATCGACTATATTTATTTATGCATGTATTTTAAAATGAAAGAAGATCACACGAATGTTTACTGAAACACGAAAAGAAGCAATCTTTAAAAAGATACATAACTTTTAATATACTGAATATACTGAATGCAAAAAAAAAACAATCTCAACGTGAAATCCTAACAGTGATATCATACTTGACAAATGGAAAAGCACAAGTCATTGGCAAACATATAGATATTTGAATAAAGAAAACAATGCTCATGGGTGCTGTAAATATTATTGAAAACTTACCGTTCAGCCGAGCATTTTCCGGTCCTCTTTCACGTAATGAGGACGTTGCTGTCAACTTTGATTCTTCCACGAGTGGCAAACTGCACTCGTAGTATGCATAATAGTTGCTATATAAATCTGAAATGAAAAAATGTTTTCAATACATTAAATATTCATGTATGTTAGATTTTGCATACTATTTTAAAAGAAAAAGAAAAAAGGAATTTGTGAATAAATAGAAATAAGGAAGTTTAAATAAATATACGTAACAAGATAAAATACCGTCAATCATATCGCGCAAGTTTATATAAAACATGGAACCATTTTATCTCCATTAATAGAGCATATTATTGTAATAGATATTGGATGCAAAAATAAGATTTCATACTATTTTAAACGGCTTTTGTTCATAAAATGACATACAAATTTATTTACAGTACGCTTCTTCTGAAAGTGCAACCTTCGCTCACGTTTCAGGCAACCAACCGGATTTCTTCTCTGAAGAAGTTTGGTCCTTTGGATGTGAACCAATCTTACAGACAAATTTCGATAGTTTCGAAGGAAGTGAACTATGCTTCAAAGAGGGCTGACTGCATTGATCAGAACAATTGGCAGTTTGAAGGCGCAATGTCTAATGAGCCAGTTGGATAAAACATCAAACTATTTCAAACACCCATCATAGATCACACCTCCCTGACCCGACGAAATACGGTTCAAAATTTTGACGCAATGGATGCCTCATTTTTCCTGTGATGGACCTATTTCACTAGGCTTCGCCTAATATCCTTCTTTTCTCACAATGAATACATGTTTCACACCCTGTAATAATTTAACACAAAATACCCTTAATTAATACCCAGAACCCCTTCAAGCACCATTGGTTTTCTTTTTTTTTACGTTTAACGCATCTTCTATTTACTTTATGTGTAATATTCTGTAAATACTATGAAATACATTGTTGTTTAATGTATTATGTTTAATGACTCTGAAAAAGGAGCAAAGCATCTCAAGGCAAGTTAAAATGGAGCAGCTGTCAAAAAAAGTCGAGCAAGTTAGAGCAATTGATCTAATCCAAGAACCATGTGTTGGCAACAACCGGGTTTGCGGGTTACGCACCAATGGATACAGACTGACAGCACCCGATGGCTCATACAAGCCACGTCCTTGTCCTACACAATTTCTGTGACAAGGATAACGTGGCTGTTGCAGTGGAAATAGATCAAAGATCATGCTGGTTTGCTGCTTGCTACATGACACACGATCATGGCACTAGCCTTCCCTGCGACATTGTCATGGGTGTTGTGGCTGAAGCCACGAGAATTGTTTTGCCTCTTATTCTGGGAGCTGACTCTAAATGATCATAATGAAGTATGGGGCAGCTCCAACACAAATTGCGGAAGTGGGGAACTTTTTGATTTCATCCTTGCCCACGACCTTTTCATCACCAACACTGGCAGTGAACCGACCTTCCTCATTTTAAACCGTAGGGAGGTTTTTGTCGTTACCATGGTCAGCGGGCGACAATTCATCTTCAACGTGACTGGAGAGTTTTACAAGAGTCTTCATTCTTTGATCATAGGTACTGATGGCGTACTCGCGACTGATATGCAGCAGTCCCTGGAAGTATCGTTACCATAGCTCAGAGAGATTTATAATGCTTGCCTGCGCTTCTCGTATGTTCGAACTGTAGTTGTGTTTATCCGTAAAGCAGGAAAAGTTTCGCATATTAAGCCAAAGGATTATCGTCTTATATGTTTTAACTTTGTCCTGCTTAGGATTTTGGAAAGGATCATTCATTACCATATTAAAAGGTGAATCGATCCTATGTTGATCTCGCAGTCACATCACGCTTAAGTCTGTCGAAACTGATCTTCACGTCCTCATTGAGCATGTTGATAAATCTCTAGCTCTTAAGGAATATACGCTTGCCGCCTTCTTGGACATCAAGGGGGCCTTCAACAACGTCCGACGACTGATTGCTTCTATCGTGCAGCTTCTTAAGAAAAGAGTGGTAGTCTCTTCCTTGGGGAATGCTCGCGTGCGACGAGGGGTCAGCAGGGGCATAGCTCAAGGGTGGAGTCCTCTCTCCCCTGTTGAGGACCTTCACAGTGAATACTCTCTTAATGAGGCTGGACCGTGTAATTGTCATTGCTTATGCGGACGACATAGCGGTAGCAGTGTCAAAAAATTACAACAAAAAATTGTTTCCAAAAAATCACATTATTTGGTTATAAATTTCGATAGTATTGAATTTCTTTTTAAGAAAAAATGAAACATTTTATCCAAACACAAAGCTTCACTCAAACTAACTGAAAAAAGTACAATTGTTTTTTGAAAATTAATTAGCGAACACCAACTTAAATATTTGAGTGTGTTAGACATTGAACGTAGTCGAACATTTCAAAGAAGATTTACTAAAGGTCTGTTCGCGTACTTCAGCAAACTGCAGCATTAACAGAATTTGGCAGCTGGCTTCTTTTTGCTGCAAAATTTGGCTTGCAGCAATAGTACAAAAACGACTTTCTGCAAATCTATTTTAATATATTATAATAGATTCAGGTACGCGAACAGACCTTAAATTACCTTTACATTTTAACAACTAGCTTTTCATTTCTGGTGCGTGGTCACTTCTGCTGAGATTACCAACAATCCCATTAAAAAGAATATACGAAGAGAAATCAACAAATGATAGAAACGAGAAACTCGTTTCTCTACCATTACCAAAGAGGTGTAAGGATAGCTTTAACTTTTCCGAAGACAATATAGATCAGTCGATTATCCTATATGTAAATTACCTTTCAATTAAAAAATAGTTCGTTGTTAAAGCATAGAAGCTATCTGCGTGATATTAATTTTTGGAAAGTGATTACGAGTTCACCGGATGCAGCAAGTAAGTTTATCCTATTAATCTATATTTCTGAGAACTAAAGGGAATCTGACGATTCCTTTTTGAAACAGACGAAATTCTGAGAAGTTAATTGAATCGACGCTAACTGATATTATGGACTGGTTAAAATTACACCCTTAGTGAAATAGAATGATTTAGAGAATTTAGACAGAAACGTATGTCTTTTGTTCGCTTTTTGAAAATTATCTTCCCAGATTCGACTGTGCCGCTTTGATTTCGTCAAATCATACAATTCATGATATATCTGTAGATCAAACAGACTATCTACATCATCGTTGTCATCCACACTGGTCAGCAGGATTTCAACTCAGACAACATTTTAATTCTGCCACAATAAGCCTGGAGTAAACAGCCATTCACAGCGAGATGGGAAATTATTTTAGCATGGAAGTATGGATATGAAATGCTTTTGACATCTTGAGCTAAAGAGCATTTCTTGAATTTATTTATTTATTTATTTCACCAAACACGGTATACCATTACAAATAAATTGAATAAAAATTAGAATTGAAATTACATTTGAAAAATTTAAATAAATTAATAACAAGTATAACTACAGAGATAGTATATACAGTGGGTATAACATACAACTGAATACAATGCAAATAAATTGACATTCAATAAATAAATACATAACAGCAAAATTACATGTAGGGCACAAAATTATTAAAAACAAAAAACGAAATTAAATACATATTTGATTAGTCATGAAACGGATATGAGGCCGGTAGACTAGAGAGGGTAGGATAAGGAGCCTTGGTAATTCTATTTTTAGAGGAGGCTTTCGAAATCGTGGGGGAAAATTGTTGCCTCATGCTGTTGAATATCTTGCAGCATCTATTTATTGGCTCATTATCAGCATATGCGGTGCTATGCTTATATTCAACTAGCATTCGTCGGGATCTAGTGACTCTCACGGACTAATTAAGCACAAATCTTTCCTGTATGTAGTCGACATTAAGAGCGTCTCTAATGCCATCGAAACTGAAGCAGACAGATAAAATTAATTTTCTGGATGTAAGTAGTGACAAACTTAGAAGTCTAAGACGAGATTCATATGACGGTAAATTGTTAAAATCACAAGGATGGTAAATAAATAGCAAAAATTGCTTTTGAATAGATTCAAATTTCTGGCTGTGAACTTCGAAATCGGGGGTTCCAGATAATACAAGCATACTCAAGAAGAGGGCGAACGACAAGCGCGATGTATAGTAATTCTGCAACCCAAACGTTCTGAAACTCCTTGGCGCGTCGCTTAATGAATTGAACATACATAAATCAAATGTCATCGCTCTCCGATATTACGAATTTAGTAGCAGGTATTTTCTAGAAATGCTATTTGCACTAAAATTGTCCTATAGCCTACTCTTTCTGAACTACATTTTCCGAGAGTTGACCAATTAAGTACTCTACCTTAGTTACATATAGCTAGTAAATCTTAAAATATTTGATAAAGCTTTAAAACTTCTCTAACTACAATATTTCATACGGTACTCATAGAGCTATAGAGCTGTTATTAATATTGAAATTTTCAATACAAATCTATTTGGATAAACCATAAAATCGTCAGGTTCTCTATTCCCTTAAGCACTTCCATATACATATCCTTGTTAATTCTTAACGCTTCTCGATTCCGATTAAGGTTGACGTACATGATTCTTACGTGCGTTAAGACTACTAAAATGTTGCTTTGTAGACGCTAAGACAAAAACTATGTCGTTCACAAAGTAGGTTCTACGCAAAAGGTATGTTGGATTTGCACATGCAAGCTTGCATTTTCGCATTTTCTTAAGTCTAGTTAATTGAAATGTCTACGTACAGGAAGAAAAGTGCTTTTTCGGTTCGATAACTAACACTTTGAGTGGATTAAGATGTTTTTGAGAGTCGAGTGAACGTTGGTAATTTAAACAGGCAGACAGACCGGCGGGAATCATTGTTTGAATTGAAAACACATGGAATTAAATTGTTCGATGTTGATGAAAAACAATAGTGAATTTTGACAATGAAAGTAATTTCGAGGTTATGTTTGGTCGGCCTAATAAAAAAAAATCTAATTGAGTGTGAGAGGTTCTGTAAAAATATTTTCTTATTCGATTTCGGTATCTTGTTTGAAATGTTCATTTGTTTTCTATATTTTTTGTGAGCTCGAACTAGCTTTGCTACATTGGGCTAAATTAAAGAACTAAAGAATGAACTTTAGTTAAATCAGTGATAAATTCAGTGGTGGAACTAACTGCATCCTCATGTCAATTGATTATGATGGAGTTCAATTGAGTACGCAATTTCTTCGAAATCTACAGTAACCTTCATAAAACATTATACCATCTGATCAAATTTGACCCGGATTGACAAAAAAAAAACAACATTTTCACTTATTTTAATACAAATCTTTATTATCCCCTTCAAAATAGGCTCCTTTTGAGCCAATAAAAGCATGCCAACGCTTAATCCAAGTTTCCATACACTAGTTATAAGCCTCGGCTGGGATTGGACTTATGGCGCGTTCCTTGAAGCGGATTTTCCAGTTTCGAAAACAGAAAAAAATCACAGGGAGCCAAATCTGGCGAATACGGTGGCTGAGTGATGCATCTCGTTTCGTGTTTGACCAAAAAGTCGGTCACAATCATGCTAGAATGTGACGACGATGGTGGAAAATCCATGAATTTTCTGTCCACAAACCCGATCGTTTACGACGAATTGCGTCACGTAGACGCCTCAAAACGGCCAAGTAGTATTCTTTATTGACCGTTTGACCCTGTGGAACAAATTCATGATGAACCACACCACGGTAATCAAAGAAAACGATGGGCATGACCTTGATTTTTGACTGACTTTGACGTGGTTTTTTCGGTTTCGGCTCATTTTTGGAGCGCCATTCGCTAGATTGTTTGACATCTTGAGCTAAATAGATTGTTGGGCAGTTTCGACGTCATATTCTTAAACCCACGTCTCGTCATCAGTAATGATGCGTTTGATGAATGTATGGTCCTCAGCTACGTTGTCAAGCATCTCTTTTGCGACCCCTACTCGACGTCGTTTTTGCAAAAGATTCAGATCTTTTGGTACGAGTCTAGCATTAACACGCTTCATATCTAAAACATTAACCAAAATGTGTTGAGTTGATCCGTGAGAGATGTTGAGATCCTCTGCTATCTCTCTGATGCCAACACGAAGATTTTCAAGCACTTTTTCTTTAACTTTTTCGATGTTATCGTCATTAACAGAGGTGGATGGACGACTCGCATGAGGAAAGTTATCGATGACTTCACGACTTTCACTGAATGCTTTGTGCCACTCAAATACTTGTGTTCGTGATAAAGTAGACTCCCCAAAACACTTCTGCAACATTTTCAACGATTCCGTAGCCGTGATTCCATTGGAAACACAAAATTTTAAGCAAGCACGTTCTTCAATTTTTTTGTTCATGGTAAAAAACGCCAGACAAACTTTTCGCGTCGTAAACAAACAGCTGCCAAATACACACTAACTGACATATAGACTGCAGTGTTGCCAGAAAATTTTCGTTCATGGAGCCCAATTTAGCTTTTAAAATAGCCCAAAAGAGCCCAACACTGGCAAACAACAGGTCGAGGCCAAAATTATGCCAAAAGTTTTTCTCATTAGATGTAAAAAAAAATTGTATCCATTTTAACATGGGTATTTATTTTTTGTTTATTTATATACAAATCTCTTATATAGCCGAAAATTATATTTAGAGGTGTGTTTTTTGCACTTTTGGGCTGGGTAAGTTAAGGTAAGTTTAGGTAAGTACATTGAAAACAACAGCAATCGCTGCGCTATTGTTGTTGTATTCAGTGTAATAACTTAGCTTACTTTAACTTACTCTGCCCAAGAGTGCAAGAAAACTCACCTAATTTCATTTTCTGATATAGTAAACGTGTAAATTGTCAAATCCAGTATTTGTATTGTATCTGACATATTTTTTTGAAATTCGAAAGAATGAGAATTCGCATCAAAGATGTCGTTTAGTCTTTATGTTATTCATCATACTAAAACATATATCGAATAATGCATTAGATGCAGGAAGATATAGTAATAAAAAAGCGAGCACGCATATATCTTTGAAAATCTGTTATCCAGCAGCATCATTTACTTCATTGGCTTTTGCCCAAATTTTTTCCGTGCTCACTGTATTTTGACCATTTGCTCATACTTATGAGTTTTACAAGCACGGATTTAAATTTCAATCTTATTGCTGACCACTTTAGGCAGACGGTCAAATAATAGACTAGAAATAAAGTTTACGTTCAACCGGAATTTATAACATGAAATGAATATTTAAAGCATCAAGTGAAGACATTTCCGTTCAAGATTGAGGAAATCAATTGTGAATTCAACTTTATATATTTTTAGCAGTTCAAACTTGGGGTAGCCCAATATTAAATTTTGTCGCCAAATGCAACGGAAAGATACCCCAATTGGCGAGAAATCGCCCAATCTGGCAACAGTATAGAGATGAAACTTCAGACGAACATAAAAAAGGTTGCACCAATCTAGGAAAATTTTCTTTTTATCGATTCGGTTTGCGCGCGCAGTTTAAATGGACCAGTCCGGGTCAAATTTGATCAGATGGTAGATGCTAAATAGAGCTCGTAGATCTGAACTCAGTTTTTGTGACTTTTGTAACCAAAAAAATTTTACTTAATGTTTCCAAAAAATTGCACTTCATGTTTCCAACAAAATTTATTTTTCCCACAAATAAAATTCTGTTCTCAAAATGGTATCATGGCCCCTTAAATTCAATCTTCAGCAAATATTCCGGACTGAAAGAAAAGAACTGCAAAACTATTCCATTGTATGCCCCATACCACGACAAGACAAACAACAGGGCTCCCTTTGCTCACGAAGAAAGAAAAATGCATGCGTTTATTGGTGTCATTCAAAGAAGTCGTACGATTCACCACTATAGTGGTATCGAAAGTAACCCCAACTATTGCTTTCATTGATTTTACCGAAAGGACGAAGTCTCAGCAGGGCGACACACTCAGTTCTGCAGTATGAACAAGAAATGCAGGAGAATGGCATGGAACTACATACATATGTCTGGTACGGTGTAGCGCTTTGGATTGAAAAGCGAAAGCATTGAATATTATACACATACAAGCTTATATGTTTTATGGAATGCAGTCGAGGATGATGTCAGTAAAGTTTGAATATCATTTTTCGGTGATTTGATTTAAATAAAATGGTATAATTTTCATCCGACTAAATATTAATATCATTTTAGAATTTGTTGTGTGGATTATTCGTAGCTTTTATGGGGTCACACCATTTTTTCAAGCATTTGTATCTTGTTTATTTGCTTTGCTTCACAAATTTCCCTCGATAGCTTCATCAACATGTAGATTACATTCAAATACACAGCGAAAACATGCTTTTCGCATGCATAGCATTGATCGACAAACGCCTCAGTATTTACAATGGCAAACTTCTAACCGTCATAGACCCAATAAAAGCAATTTGCAATGCATTCACGACTGCATTTATTCGCAGTTTGCAACTAGTGACATAGACACAGAGTTCAAATGCGCGCTCTAATCAGTCAATACTCAGCCCAACGACAAGCCACTTTCATTCTCTTCCACTTAGGAAAAAAAATAGTTTTTCACGCTCCAGATATCAACAGTCCAGCAATGCAGGTTCATCGCAGTATGCAGTGGAAATTTGACTGAAGGAAAAACAAAGAAAACAACCAATGACACTAAGTCGAAGAGTAAGTTCATCTGTAAAAGTCGTTGCCCGTAATATTTGTTTTTATAGCTCCCACATTTCATTCTACGCACAGAAATTACACCTTACGCCACAACAAGGATTTCGCGCAATATCTTTTGTGATTCGAACGTTGGGCTTTAAAAAGAGGCTGCAACGAGCACTATGGCAGACATTACACTCAATTATACTCCAGATCATTTGGAATTAACGGGAATGGCAAGTGGACGAAATCGGAATATTTCGGCTACAACGCAAACACCGCCGCCCAAGGTAAGCTGGAATTGGGTTAGAAATGTTACAAATAAACGGCCAACATATTTTTGCTGAAAATGTATTTAATTTAAATGTATTATTAGAATCGTACATTCTGCTGTTAAGGCTTTATTCAAAAGCAGAAATTACTCGTACTTTTTACGTCCATTTTGAATTCAGTATATATCGCCATGAATTTCTTTTGCGTTTCAATGAGCATTGTGGACAAATTTTAGAAATGTATTTCCCGCTGGAAGGACACATCAACGGAATCACGTTTTGAACATTTTTTACGACCAATGTGGATACAAATATAGAATGAGCATAGTACAGTTCTTACAACTTCTTTTGATTAATGAAATAAGCAGATGATTAATGAAATGATAGTGGTGCATGTGGTGCATTGACAGGTCTGTTCTATAAATTCCAAGCTATGAGACTTCTTTTTTATAACCGTTAACGATGTGATTTTTGATTGATTTTAATATTTTTTTTCAATGCAAGGTGGGATCAGTTCGAACCCCAAGCCCAAAAATATTCTCGGCATATGGTATTGGGGACTTTAATAAAATGGATGATTTATTTCAAAGTAATAGCAAAGAATATTTCATTGGCTTTATTTAGCCACTACTTTTTTCCATCTTCCGGGCAGCATCCGAGTACTTTACCGCAAAAACATCTCATTTTTTGAGGTTAGCCGCAAATCGACCCATTTTTGACATCTGCACAAGAATGGGGGTACTGCTCCGCCAGACCATGAGTCGTCGGTTGTAGCAAGTTGTAATTAGAAGAACCAAAGTCGGATGAATACGGCGGATGGGGTAAGATTGCTTATTTATGTTTTTCCTAGAAGGTTTTGACGGGTTTCGCAACATATGGTTGAATGTCGCTGTGCTGGAAAATTACTTTCTTGTGCCCCTTCTCGTATTGTGGCTGCTTTTCTTGCAATATTCGGCTCAAACGATTCAATTGTAGTCGATACAAATCTCCCGTGACTGTTTCGTTAGGTGAAAGGATCACATAATAACTACATCCAGCTGCTCCCCCAAATACAGAGCATGAGTTTGGCATCGGGTTTTCCGCTGATGTTGATACACGACGAGGATTATCCGACGGTTTTTTAGGCTTCGAGACATCGCAGTGTACCCGTTTGCCATCATCAGTAAATGCAAAAAAAAACTATCTTTTTCTGCCATTGGAGCAGCTGTTCATAAATCAAACAATGCACTTCAGCCACTCTTGGGTTCAATATGTACGGCAACCAATTTTTCTCCTTTTGAATCATTTTTATTCGTTTTATGCGTTTGGCAACTGTTATGGGATCAACTTCTAAAGATTCTACAAGTTCATTTGACAACTGACTCGGGTCTTCTTCTTCGCCAATTCTTCTTCATTATTTTCGGTAGGACAGAGCGCTTTTTGCAACATATGTCGGCAAACAGCATTTATTCAAGTTTCAACATACTTTATTCATTTATCGCCATTCCCCAGAAAAGAATAGGGGAAATGTTGAAACAAACAAAATTTTCATCTAAATTTCAAAAAATTATAAAATTATGGTACACCGGAAGTAACTGAAAACTTGAATTTAATACTTGGTCAATAAAGATGAGAATTTAAGCAACTGCATGCAAATATAAAACGACAACATATTGAGGGGGAAACAGTTTAAATTACTCATAAACTTGAAACTGTTGTCCAATAAATTGTTAATAAAACTATTCAAGAATACGTTTAGTCAAAAAAAAAAACCACGGAAATCATTCAAGAAAACACGCAATCTTTAATTGCGCTAAAACAATTTGTTTTCTCCCTTTCGTAGTAGGCTCCATATCATTCCCGTTTTCGAAACATTTTTACAGGCGCTCTTTGGGATAGATTGAAGCCGCTCCCACGAATGCAATTTTAGTTTCACATAGGGCTTAATCTGGTGAAAAGGGACGTGTATGGTACTTGCCACACTTTAGCCGTGAATGTGGTCACAATTGTTCTGACCAGTCATAAACAGTAGCTAAATTTTCCTAGTTTCTGATGGCTCATGCTCGACGAAGGTTTTACTCCAATTTTTAGTTTTAACCCCATATCCTGAATTCCAATGTAATTGTCCTAAACAGCCAAATAGTTGTAGCAGCCCCCGGTTTGATATCATTTTCTATTAAAATCTATTCCTATTTTTCAGTTTGATCATTTGACAGGTGATATCAAAAATCATGCCATATACGTGCTGGTTTTCAACCTTCCTAGCTTTTAATACCTGATATATATCAGTACTAAGTAGATTTTGGGGAGTTGCGCTTCGAACTAGGAAGTTCCGGGAAGCGCATTGCCAGTGTCCAGCGCAGGGATGCCCTGGGAATCGCCTGCAGCTGACGCACGGTCTCAGAAGAGGCTGTGATGGTTGTATCGGGAGTAATCCCGATCGATCTGCTAGTGCGAGCATGCAAGGAAGGGTATATCTTTCGCTCAGAGCTGGACAGAACTGAGGCTTTGACGCACGCGCGTACACTGACCCTCCAACTTTGGGAACAACGTCGGAGTGAAAGTGATAAAGGACGCTGGACGGCTAAGGACGGCTAAGCTAATTGGTCTTATTGAGTCTTGGCTTAACCGGAGCCACGGAGAGCTAAACTTGTACCTTTGTCAATTTTTGACAGGACACGGTTACCTGTACAGAATGGGTAAGATGGTCCCGCCGTACTGCCGGTACTGTGTGACTGAGCTCGATGATGCTTAGCACACATTCTTTCTGTGCAGTTGCTTCGTAAGTTTGAAACGCACCATTGAGTCCACGATCGGCCTGGTAGCGCCTGAGACGATCGTGGATGCAATGCTGCGAAACAAGGAGAACTGGCGCGCAGTCTCAACTCAACATACGTTGAGAAAGTGCTGCACATAAAGCGGGAGGAGGATTGCCTTCCCGACCCATAAGCTGTGGTAGTTCTTGAAGTCCGTGGTTACCAATGGGTGAGTCAGCACGACCGCAGTGCTTAGGCGGGTCCCGACTCTGAACTTCGTGGGCTTGTAGATGGTCATTTTTTTAGTGAGTCAAACCTCACATACCCCGTGGTGATAGATCACCCGGGGATCTGGTTATTGCCATCTACACTAGGGAAAAAAAGATTAGGTTCTTCGAGTGGCCGTCTTACCGAAAGATACGCATGATAGAGGCCCGTTGTGATAATCCCTCCTAGCCACTAGGATCATGGCTTTAATGAGCTCAATATCCATTTCCTGCCAACCAAGAATTGATGAATCTGGCATGAAAATGTCATGAGCATGTTCGATACCTTTCAGTGAAAATAGATTATCAATTGGGACATATTTCTCCAAAATATTTACTTCCTATCTGTGAACACGTATGAGCTACAACAATATGTGTGTAATGTGGCTGATATGGACAGTGGTTCACAGCTTATTTAATCCGGCTACAAATTCAAAAGGCTTAACTCGACTTGATGCAACACATAGACGCTAGACGATTTTGCCGATAGATGTCTGGCTAGTATGCTTGTGTTTTTGTAGTTGTGAGTTTGTTTTGTTTGCTTGTTTGTTTTCTTAATGATGTTGTCTTCTCGTCTATTTTTTTGTATATTTTTGTGTTTTTCTTTAGCTTTTGAACCCCTCCTACTACCTACTCGCCCTCTGGTAGTAAAATTTTCGGACTGTGGTACATCAAGTCGAGTTCTACCGAAAATACTACTTAATTCTATGTCACAGCTTATTTCATGCACTGAAACTTAGGAGTTAATTTAATTAAAATAAAAAGTTTTATTTTATACAAAATCTAGAGTTTGATATGGTAGCCCTTTACATTAATTACATGGTTAAGTGTCTTTGGCATAGAATCCACAAGTTTTTGGGTAGTTTCTGGGGTAATTTTTGTCTACTTCTCCAAAATAGCTTATTTTAATTGTTCTCTCTTGCAAATACTACGTTTCCGAACATTATTTTCCAAAATTACCCATACATTTTCTATTTCATTCATATCTGGGCTTTGTGCAGGCGGAGGTATAACATGCGGGCAGTTCCAAAGCAGCCAAGATTGCACAATACCACACTTTTGCTTAGGTCTGTTGTCTTGATAGAATCGGAATATGTTGGAATTTCAAGATTCGCAGCACTCTGGAGCATTTTTTTTTTCAAAATGCCGAGGTGCATGGTTTTGTCCATGTATACCCTCAATGAACTCCAAATTTTTAATACCGGCTGCCGACATGCAGGCCCAAACCATTCCCCTGCTATGCTTCATTGTAGCTTTCAAATTTTCTTTTTGCAGCTCAGTATCAGGATTCCGTCATACGTATGCCATGCCATCAAAACCAAAGATATTAAATTTAGACTCATCTGAGAATATGACGCTGTTTCAAAATTCACAATTTTTGCGTGCTCTCTAGCAGAGGCAAGGCGACTCAGCTGTTTTTTTCCGATTATGAATGGCTTTTTTCTGGGTACTCGACCATTGAAGTTGTGGTCTCGAAGCACGCGGCGGACAGTTTCTGCATTGCATGACTTACCTACTCCTTGCTGTATCTCCGCAATCAGTTTTGGATCCGTTAACTTTGGGTTCGTCTTGATTTTACGTTCAATAAATCGTGAAAGTTGTGATACAACTTTAGATCTGGTTCCCTAACTGGTCGGGTAAAAACTTTTGTGGTGGGAGAAAATGTGGCGAAACCCGGATAAAAATCGGAATAGCAAGAAGAATAGCCCAAAGCGAAGTGTTCTTCCATATCTGCGATCCAATCATTTCTACGCAAGCAGCGCCAAATTAGTTAGTTTGGGGGACTACTTGACAGCTGGATCCGGTTTTTCAGAAATAGCCAGCAGAAAAAGTTCGGATAAATTCTTGGAAGAGAACACTGACGTCAGCAAAAATGGTGTCATTTTTCGGTTAGGAGAAAGTTAAGGAACACTTTTTGGGTAAATTTATTTATTTATTTCAACCAAACAAGGCGTACAAAAAAAACACTTACGATTAATATTTAACAATTTATATAAATTTGTACAATACTCAATAATGAAAGAATTTTTAAAATATAACCATCTTTGGTAGAGAATTGGATAGGGCATTCATGACGTGAGCACCTTAGTCAGAGCAGTTTTAAACCTAGGTCGGGAAATGGTTGGGGAATAGTATTTTGAGAAGCTATTGAACATTTTGCAACATCTATTGATTGGCTCATTGTTGGCGTAAACTGTGTGGTGTCGGTATTCATTCAGTAAACGTGTGTGCCCCGTCTGCATCACTGATTCGTTGAAGGTAATCTTATTGGACAGGGACACAACATTGATCAAGCCCTTAATAACATCAAAAGTAAAGCAGGAGCATATGACTATCCTCCGCGAAAATAGACTTGATAGATTTAAGAGATTTAGCCTGTACCTGTATGAAAGTAGATTATCAAATTCGTAAGGATTATACAGATCTCTCAACGCAAATAGCAAGAACTGCTTCTGCACCGATTCGAGCTTATCGCTATGGACATCAAAGGTAGGGTGCCAGACAATACATGCATATTCGAGCAATGGCCGAACTAGAGCTCTGTATAAAGACTTCGTAGCCCATAGGTTTTTGAATTCCTTCGCACGTCTTTTGATGAATCCAAGCTGCTTATTAGCCTTGCTTAAGACTTTGTCATAGTGTAAATTAAAACACAGCTTTTTATCCAAAGTAACCCCGAGGTCGATGACATTTTCAACATTATTGATTGCAACATTATTGAGGCGGTAATCAAAATGTATATTACTGGTTTTGTGGGAAAAACTAATGACTTGGCATTTACTGACATTAATGTCGAGATTATTTTATTTGCACCACTGCTCAAGAGAAAACAGTTTCGATTGAAGGAAAACGGAGTCTGATTACGATTTAGTTGTGTGGTACATTTCCAGATCATCTGCATAGAAAAGGGGGAGAGATGTCTGATGAAACTTCAGAAAGTTGTGATACACCTGATAAAACTTCGATTTTTTTGGATAAAATATCCTGAAACTTAACGTACTGCGTCCTATTTCGAAGATAAGAGTTTAACCAGTTTAATAATAGACCCGAGATACCAAATTTCTGTAGTTTGATGCGAAGAATATCATGATCAACACGATCAAAGGCCTTGCTGAAGTCTGAGTAGATGGTATCAATTTGATGCCCTTTTTCCATGCCACAGAGAACATCTGAGACGAGAATCACGAGGTTGATAGAAGTTGACCTGCCTTTTCTAAAACCATGTTGTTGTTCATTTAGAAGATCTTCTGTTAGAGTAGTGAGCTTATCACAGACAATTTTTTCAAATGGTTTATGCAATGCTGATAGTATAGCAATACCTCTGTAATTATCAATTGACCCCCTATCACCACATTTAAAAATCGGGGTACGATGGGATGATTTCCAGAAGGTTGGGAAAACCCCACAAGAAAGTGATTTGTTGAAAATTAAATACACGGGTAAGATAAGCGACTCCATGCATTCGAGTATGAAACTAGGAGGTAGCAAATCAGGACCAAGACCCTTGTTGACATTAAGATCTTTGATGGCCTTTGCAATCTCCTCTCTAGTTAAATACATTTCACAGATGATATTTGGTGGGAATGTTTGAGAGAAAAGAATGTTAGACAAACTTGTACATGAACAAAATACTTCCTGGAAATCCTCAACGAACAGGTCACAAACTTCGTGAGGGCATGACGAAAAAAAAGTTCTGTTTGTACATCGAAGTAGGGTAGTCCGAAGTTTTCCGTTTGGTGTTCACGAAATCAAAAAACTTTTTAGGATCATGAATTATATTTTCGCCCATGATATTACCATAGCGCTCATACGCTTCACGGGATTTCGTCAGGAATTCTTGAGCTAGTTCACTATGTTTATCCTTGATATAATCTCTGACATCAGTGAGTTAGGGAAAGCAGATCGAATGTGATTTTCAGCTTATAAATTGGAAATCTTTTAGGTAGTCAGAACTTTTTATAAGCAAGGTTTATATTATAATTCAAACCAATTTGTAATGCTATTTTTGGTGCATATAACATCTTGTTATAATAAATTCTTCTCTGCAGTAACGAACTGACAAAATCAATGCTTTCCAATCAGTGTTTTTTCATGTGCTTCTTCAACAAAAGCAATAAAAGGTATTTTTAATATTTTTTCCCAGTAGTAGGTAATATTGAATTTCGGATCTTGTCGCACTCCCTTTTTGCAAAAAAGAGATTTGACGGATGAGTTCCTGATTTGAAAATTCTTTTTAGGCCAAATAGTACAAAGGTCAAAAGTTGTCCTTTTTGTTGTTTTTTGCAAATATTTCTATGTAGGCAGTTGTGCGGTATTTTTTATTTTCCTTTGTTTTTATTGGCAATTTAAAAGTTTTTTCGCTTTTTAATTTCGGCTAAACTTGACTACATGTTGAATTTACCGATAATTATCTGCTTGAAAAGTAAAGTTATTCTGTTTTTGTGGTTGTGCCTTTCTGATGGGGGAGTGTTTTTTATTTATGTGTTTTTGTCCCGTATATTTTCGTTCCTTTTATTGGTTTTGTGTGATTTTCTCTAATTTTTGACTTCTGCTATCGTTTATTCGTCTTCTGATAATGAAATTTCACCTGCTGATAATGAAATTTCAACGACTGGGGACCATAGAGTCGAGTTTACCCTAACGCATCTTTCACAAATTCTTTGCGAATTTATCTAGAAAAAGATGATTTACTGTGTAGAATGGAGGCTCTGTGAGAAGCTTTGAGTGCGGCTGTGCATTTTTTCTAGATGGAACATAAAGGGTACATTGTTAAAAGAAGAACATCTAAAAATTGTATAGAAATGTAGGTAAGAGAGACTAAATCGATTCGGGAACAGAGAGAAAAAACTGGAAAAGCCTTTAAAACCACTTAGATAAAGAAACTGATATTCTGCTTAAGAAAAAGTCTTAATCCGTAACCACTTTTGTAAATCGGTCGAACTAATGAATAAAATCAGTGGACAATCAATTGACCGCAAAAACAATGACGAAAAACTTTCTGAAAATATAAAACTTGTTATTCTCTTAGTTGCTCTTCAATTCAGCTGTCAATATGTTCATAATGAGAACAGATATTTACATGAAATGCACATGAGCAGCAAGAGCTATGTTGCGAGGGTGTTTATATTATGTTTTAAACCTTATTCCATATATTTGATAAAAAAAAAGACCATGTGGAAACTGTTTCACAAAAAGGGAAAACTCTCTATTTACCTAAAGTTGATTAGACAAGCATTGACATTCATAGGACTAGATTGGCCGACAATTATACATTGTCCTCATTGAGAGCAAACAGAGTTGACAATGATCTAACTTTCTCGACAATGTCTTCATAACGAGATATATCCAAATTTGAAAGATATAGAAACATTTGCTGTGCTAATTCTGTAAGTGTTTATCTCAAACAGGATATCTTAACAATGTTATAACATAATTTTTTTTAGGTTTAGTGAAAAATTGCAAGATAGTATAATGCTTGATTTGAATTGAACTTAGTTTTCTGATTACTTATTAGAAGCAAAATATTCTTCTTTTCCTCTTGTAACTGTACTATATATACTATCTGACACGGAAACGGAAAACAATTTATAGCGGTTGAATATTTTTTTTTCCTTTATTTTTTCATGTAATACATACACATAGAATAACATGCTCCTCGCCAAGACTAAAATTAACTCTTAACGTTGCCATAGTTCGCATATTTGTTGCCAAAAAAATGACGTATGACAAAGTATTGAG
Source organism: Nemotelus nigrinus (assembly GCA_947369275.1). Classification (NCBI taxonomy): domain Eukaryota; kingdom Metazoa; phylum Arthropoda; class Insecta; order Diptera; family Stratiomyidae; genus Nemotelus; species Nemotelus nigrinus. The sequence goes on along the minus strand of OX376373.1, from coordinate 37,826,137 downwards.
AGTGTTGCTGGCGGTGGCGATTTCCATCCTCTTTATTCTTAGACGAACAATATAGATATGAATTTCAATCTACTGCAGAGAAATTTTTGTAATAATTATAATTTATGTTGCTGGTCAACTTATCTTGGTGTCTGATTATAGACGCCCATCTTATTGCGAATTTCGTCTAGCACGACTTTTTTCGTTGCCAATAAAACGAAACCAAATGCATATCTTCCGAGCCCAATTCAAAAATTCTATCCAAAAAAATTTAGAAGATTATTTGCAAATAAGTCGAGTCGAAAGCCAATTGAGGACCGTATTTTGGAATGATTTATGAGATTTTGCAAATAGACAAGCTGTGGACGAATGCATTGACAAGGAAAATAAATGTTATATAATCCAAGAAAAATGTTTACAGATGGTAGGTATCTATCATATAAGTATTAACTGAAAATATTCCATTCCTTATTTAATCCTGAACGTATTACTTTTATTATGCTGTATGTACTGTATTTTAAGTTTAAATTTCTTTGGGCATGTATACAATTTTCATCAACTAGACTCAAATAGTTTTCCAGCGCGTTCGGCAACGATTCTCAAGTTGAGGGGCAAATTCTTGAGCAGTTGAGAATGCTGTTTTTCTTTCACATGGTATCTAAGAAAATTAAATAGGTACCTACGCGAAAACCGTGCCAGGTGGCAAAGATACAATTTATCCGTTCGAATGCGGATAAGATTTCCAGTTGACTGGGAGGATAGAGGATGCCCTGATATAATCCTTGTGTTTGAGCCTATACGACGAGAACTAATATCGACAATAAAAAGTCGATGGGTAGTTTTCACTCCTTAACATAGAACATGGCTAATCTCTAATGAAACAGAATGGTAATTGATTTTCGTTTTCCATGGGACGCATTTCATGTCAAAAGCAGCCATTTAAGCAAAGCGATTGAGGCTTAGCAAAATATTGAACTTAGTCCACACGTGGCAATGGATTCCGAGGTTCATTGCTCACGCGCCAACTCGCAAACGATGATGGAAGCTCTGACACCTGCAACCACCGGCGTTCGCTTCCACCTTGCTCCTTCTGTTTGTGGCTTCCGGCCGGGTACCGGTGTTTCACCGTATTTTTGGGAAATTGTAGACGCAGGGAACAACAATACGCTTCCAAACTTTCATACAAACATAAACAAATCTTCGGACTCGAAAAACCAACCCGACCGAAGACGTTTGCGGTCAACGATCGTGACGTCGATAGACGGCGCGCTCCGCACATGAATCACTCGCTCGCTCCGTCATCTCACGATCAAACAATGCGCCATCAGCGATAATGAACACGCCCAAGCTCCAATCGGAGATCTTGCAAACGAGGAAAATTTCTTATCAGACTTCAGCTAACCATCACTGGCCCGCAAGTCTGATAACGCCAACAAATCAAAACATACGAAAACGAAAACAGAACCACCTTGATAAGATAACGCTAGACAGGGTAAATGGGGGAGAATAGGAACTCTCGGGAGACGCAATTTGTTTTCATCTTTTACTAACCTGCTGTTACACTCCCGACACTTAGAACACATAGAAAAGTCAAAATTGATTGGAAAAGTTCCATAACTGCACCGACCGTACACACGTTACCGAACCATAAACAATTTTATTAGCTTTGTCGTTCCACTCTCTTCAAAGGACTTTCAGCACTTTTAACTCACTTCCTATAGCATTTGACAACTCGAGCTAAAACCAATTCACACACCAAACACACCCAAATCCCGTTTCGTCACGGCGACGTTCAAACTCGAACTGAGTTGCGAAGTGTTCGACTAGTGAGAATAGAAATGGATTTGGTTTCGATACGTTGAGAGCATTGATCAAACATGTATAACAGTTGGGCTGTGGGTCTTGGGTGTATTATTTGGCAATAATCTCTTCCGATTGTTAAATATCACCATCCTAAATGGACAAATCCTTCATACAAGTACAGAATTAAAATTTAACTTTAATTTTAAATTGATTATTGACTTCTTTTGCGTTATCTAGCCCTCATTTTTTCCCTCTTATGGCTGAGAATAGTAGAAAAATTGATGTGAATAGTAAAGAAGAATGTCATTCGCGGAAACTCATACTTTTATTTCATGGCAAATCTTACTCTTATTTCATGAGTTATCATTAAATTTGTACATGGCATAGCTAAAAAACTTTCCAATAGAAGTTGACAAAGGCAAATAAATTGTATTTTCTATAAAGTCATTCTTAACTCATATACTACTATGGAGTTTTATTTGCAGAGGAAACATTCATTCAAACTAAATAACCGCTTACAAGTCAGTTTATGCAACCTCTACGTTTAAATTCAATTCTTCTCAACTTGTGGGGGTATCTCCCGCATCTCCCCTGCATCTACAAAATAACCATTTGACAGCAGTGAAGAATTCCGTTTGGTTTGCCCCAGGTTTGTTCCGTTTGCTCGGTTTGCTATCTGTCGGTTTGGTTGGTTGTTTTGGTGCTTCATTCCGTTTGGGGGCACGTAGTCTCTTCTTCGTTATCAGTAAGCTATAATACTAGTTACTTTGAAGTTCAGTACGTGGCTGCTGCAAAACCTGGATAGACTACTTGATAACATTTATCTCATTCAATTACGAAAGATAAATTTGGTTTTTACTTGCGTGGCTATAACTTGGTTGGAGTGGGTGTCGGTGTGCCGGTATTTTGGTTTAGGGTCGTCGAAGCAGCATTACCAGTTAAATTCAAGGTATTTGCATTTTAATATGCTAATTCGTTCATTTAAATATGTATTCAGTTGGATAAAGAATTGTTCTGGTGGCATGCATACGTCAAATAATCTGTTTGAAATTTGTTAGTTAACCTGTAACAGGGTGCTAGCGAAGCGAAATTAAACTAAAATTTATATTGTATAGCCGTTTTTAACATTATCTCTTGATGGAACACCTAATTTAAAATCGTAAAGAAAATTGTAAACGAACTGGAGAAAAAATTATTAACTTAGTAATACAACGCAAAATTTTGATTTAATTGTGTATAATAAGAAGTCAAGCTTTGAGTGTCAAATTAACTACTTCCGACTGTTAAAACTAATTTTTGATTTATGGACCCTTTTTGAAGTCACTTCTGCTGTCCGCCGTTTAAAAAAAGACGCCTCAGTCTGTTATCAGTCATTGAAACACCTTCCTAACTGGTGGGGGAAATGAGCCATTCTTACGTTATGTAACTTTGGTTTTAAAAAGGATAGGGTTTCTCTAATTTAAAATGTAAAAACATTTGGTTCAAGAGAATTTATAGCTGCGATCTATGATACGAGGTCGAAGATTAGGCTTATTCGCGCATCAAAACCATGGCTTAATGGCAACCACGATGAAATAAATCTCTACCTGAGTCAGTTCCTATCGGGCCACGACTATTTCATGAAATGTATTCACAGAATTGGGAAAGTCAGAACCGAGTTGAAGTTTTTAAGAAAAGTGATGAAGTTTTGCATACCTTTTTCTGCAATTGCTCCCGCGGCGCCGGAGACTATCGTGGAGATGATGGTACGATCAGATGCCTGGTCAGCTGTGTCAGCATATGTGGAGCTGATATTGCACTTAAAAACAGGGAGACTCCTGAAGGTCCGACAGATCGGAAATAATCAAGTGGGATACATCATAAGCTAAAGCTGGTTTCCGGCCCCAACTAGCTCTAATGGATCTTTTGGAGAAGTGCACCAAAAGCCGTTTGCATCCTTTCTGGTATATTTTCGTTCCATAGTAGCTTACTTCAATAGATTTCCCCATACGGAATGTTTCGTAATCCATTTTTTGATTTTATTGACTTAAGTGACAGCCAGATTACAATATAAATTGTAAAACTAAACAGTCAATTGTGTATGTGAATGAAATATTTTCTGATGGTCTAAAGATTTATTAACAAACAGAAATTAGACGCTTCTTGAAAATATCGATATTGTTTCTAGCAAATGAAATATGTTGGCCGCTAAAAAATTACTAGTTTATGTCGGTATCGGACTTTTCATAACACTTCTACAGCTTCCAAGGACACGAACTACAAACGATGATGATTCTTGCTATTCGTTTGCCGGCGGCTCAGTCTATCCTGCTGGCACTCCAAAGGGAGATCATCAGTTGCAATACACGAAAGCTGTCAGTAAGTTCCGTGTTCTGAGACATTTGTGAATTTGATTTTAATTTTTTTTCCCTGAATTAGTTTCGAAACCTGCTCCGAATTTCGAAGGAACTGCCGTTATAAATGGTGAATTCACCGACTTGAAACTTTCTGATTATATCGGGAAATATGTAGTTTTCTTCTTTTATCCGCTGGACTTGTAAGTGCTCTCCTTAGTGATTTTTATTCTACCACTGAACAATACATTTCTTTTTACAGCACTTTTGTGTGTCCAACGGAAATTTTAGCATTTTCCGATCGAATTGATGAATTCAAGAAGATAAACACCGAAGTCATAGCTTGCAGTGTCGATTCACATTTTACGCATCTGGCGTGGCTGAGTACGCCACGTAAGGAAGGTGGCTTGGGAAAAATCAAGATTCCACTCTTGAGTGATCTCAGCCATAAAATCTCAAAGGATTATGGAGTGTATTTAGATGATTTGGGTCATACGTTGCGCGGATTGTTCATAATCGATCAACGCGGTATTTTACGACAGATTACGATGAACGATTTGCCCGTTGGTCGGTCTGTTGATGAAACATTGCGTCTTGTTCAAGCATTCCAGTATACTGATACGCATGGCGAAGTTTGTCCAGCTGGTTGGAAGCCGGGTAGTGATACTGTGAGTTGGTTTGGTGTACTAATATTGTAGCATAAATAAAAAATATCTAATATTTCAGATCGTACCAAACCCTGAGGAGAAAAAGAAGTATTTCCAGAAAAATAACTGAATAGCGTTAATTTTGTTCTAGCGTTTTTTTTAAACTGTACCATTTCATACTTAACATAATAACAAGTTGATTTTCGTACTTGTGGACTAAAATTTGTTTGATTTTTCTATCACCTAATATTGAAGTCATTCCACGATTTTGGCACTTATTTGAAAAGCATGCAAAACAAACTTTGGCACACACAAAAACTCGAAAGTCTAATATAACAGCTTGGTGAAAACTAAGTTTAAGTACTGAGCAGGATTCAAAGCATTGACGTCGAATTCTTTGTGGGGGAGTCTGCATCATATTCGACTCCGACGCCCTTACAATTGTTACTGGTGCTGGTAGTAAGTGGCCTAGGCGATTCAATAAAAGTAATTAATTCATTCCTATTTGGTTAATCTTTTTATCACAATCGCATAAAGAAAGTGGCAAAATAATTCATTTCGAAACCCATTAGGACAGAATATTGTTTTAATTTTCCTATTTCACACTTATATTTCTGGATTCCGACTAAAAGAAGAAACTAAGCATTAGTAAGAAGAAGGCACATAGCCGATAGCGTTTACTTTATTATTTTTTTACACAAATATCAAAAATAAATTTTATATATAAAGATCAAACAAAATAGAAAAGTAAAGAATGAAACAAAAAAATGACAAATCCCAAAAAATAGCACATTTATTACTAGCTTAAAAGTACGGGGGCGATAATATTGGATAAAAGATATTTTGAAGGATAAATTGGAAATCGTTTGGCGAAAGATCGGATCTTGTATTCCTCGCAGGGATATCTATCGCCATTTCACTAATCAAGATTTCAACTCAAATAACGCTTCTAATGTCGTCAAATATGGAGTTGAGTAAATAATGAAGGGTTTTATAGTTCTTACCGAAAAGTGAAAATTGCTTTTGTATGAAGCAGAGTCTATCATTAGTCACCTTTTTTTGTCCCTATATGGAGAGTAGAATAGTAGCACTGAAAACAGCAGTAACTAGGTCAGAATTGTTGTTGTTTTCAATGCTATTTTCCTAACCAGCTCTCGATAGAGGCTAAAAACGACATAATTGTGGGTTTCAAAAGCGGGACTCCAGATAATGCAAGCGTATGCCAACATTTTAAAAACGCTTCTGTTGTTTTTTCTCTTGTAAACATAAATTTTTTGTTTCGGTGTCAAATCAAATCACATTATTATAAAAAGCCGTTCCAAATTTATGTAGGGTCTTTTTATGTAGGGTCATTTTAGACAATGATATAATGCACAAATCCGGCTAATCTTTTTTCGGCCTAAAGCTCTTCTATTTACATGATCTTGGAATGGAAACCACACGAAGAGCGGCTGAAAATGTTCGAGTCTATTTTATTTATTTTTCTCTATATTCTTTTTTATATTTATTTTTCTCTCTCCTACTTCAATATGTGCTGAACTTGAGCAACCTAGTGGGTAAAGCACTGGCTTCTTGTGTGTTGTAGGGTTCCTGGTTCGAATCAAGGTTCGGGCGAGGGACCGCGTACCGAACCTAGCTCTGAAACGGTAAGGGAAGTGAGTCGGAGCACTAATCATTTCACACTCGTGTTCGCATTAATTGTGAAATTGTGATCAGCTTCAATCCCTAGACCCGAAAAGGGTGTCGTGGGATTCACAATATTGTCACCTTCGTTTCTTCGCTACTTGAACTTTTTTTTTTTAAATAGAAAGGAAGGAATTTTTCAAAATGTAATATTTTTCAAAAACGCAAATAAGATATAAAAGTAACATTTAAAAATTGAACTCTATCGAGCTTTGTTTTTTTTCGAATCGCTATCTGCAGATGCCGCTTCGCCACGTTTACGTTTATTCAGCGGATTTCTAGGATCGAAAACATCATACCAATCGTCTGATTTGGTTGAAGCGTCTTTCGCCAATACCGGAACTCTAGTTTGCTCGAAATTAAGCTTATGCGCTAACCAATCATCACTCTTGATATCTTCTTCGATTACTCGATCGTCTTCATCTGGATCAGGTTCCTCTGTCGATTGCTCCCTTAGCGTGTTTAGCTTGTTTCGAAACTTGGACAGTAGTTCTAATGTGAATTGTTCTCTGCAAAATTAATGATTTTTTGTAAAAATATCAAAATATCAACAAATGTTAAAATATCAGCATTACTCTTTAGAGTATTCAAAAACCTACCTTGATGCACCCTTCTTCAAAGTTGATGTTCGTAGATGTGAATATTTATCTTTTTCACTCAAGTAATCTTTCATTAACTCGTTCGAAACTTCCTTCGTTGCATCTTTCTCGAGCTGTTTGTCGATCAATTCGTCTTTGGCTTTCTTTTCTTGCTTGTATTGTTTTTTCAGAGAGGTGATTTCGTTTCGGATTTCTTCGCTGGAAATAAATTATTGGATTTACATATGTACATATACTTGAATGCGAAACGATTTCTGAGTAAATTTTTCCTATGAATTCCTAAATAGTACAAAATATAGTAAATGTTTGTGTTTGCTACCAATCAGATTACAATAAATTGACAATTTAAGTGGTTTGAATTTACTTAAAGTACGTAGAGTCATTTTTAAGAAATGCCATTGTATGAAACACGAAGTATGGTGAAATATTCTAACATTACTAGTACTTACGCTTTCTTTTTACGCCTTTCTTTTTGTTCTTGTTCGATAGTTTTCAAATAATCATCATCTTCGTCATCCGTTTCATTTTTCTTTTTCTTTTCGTCCTTTGAAGACTTCTTCGAGCCCAACTTTTCTTTGATACGTTCTGTTTTTGCTTTAATTTCTTCTTCTGCTTCAGACTCGCCATCGTAGTCTTCTATTTCTGCTTCATCTGAAAAGTAAGATTACATCCATTTACAGATTCTGACCATAAATTCATATGTTTTTATTGAATTTACCTTTTGGCTTCAGATTGAGTGTATCTTTGCTCAATTTCGGATCATCGAGGATATCATGTGTTGACTTACTTTTACCAGCTGTCTTTTTAACGAATTCGTTAGTTTTCTCTTCATCCTCTTCGGCTTCTTCACCAAAAGATAATAAGCCAAAATTCCTGTTGTGGATATTTTGATTGTCTTTAGATTTGATATATGTACATATTTGATTAAATAGAGATAAACAATTAAACATTTTTTTTAAGTAATTGAAATAGGTTGTATCCAAATGTTTCGAGGTTGGTTTCTGTTAACTCAGTTTTTATGGATAAGCAAATATCTAGTGAATTTCAAGAAAACATAGAATCCAAATAGTTTTTTAAAAAAAAGTTTGATTTGTAAATTCTTGTCCTCTCTCATACCAGTGTTCAACACTGCCTGAAGGGATATTTGTGACAAATGAGATTATTCAAATTGCATGCAATATAATAATCTTTCGTTATGGGTGTTGGTGAATTCATGTGAGAAACTAACGACCATACCACAACTAATTAGCCAGTTATGTCACTCTCAATGTTCCCTCATTTTGTTAAAGAATGAAAAAAATTGTGATGAGAGTGTGGTTCGGACCCACCCACACATCCTTCATTCGCAACTCGGGAATAGTAAATTTATTAATAACTTAGCGGCAATTCAAACTAACCCCATTTTGTCTATAGTTAGTAGGAATTACTTTGCAATTGGTGGTGGATAAAAAGTGCATGCATATTTATATATTCTTTTTTCAACAGAGCCCTCTTTCAGCATTCATGCATGAGTATGTTGAAATGGTGAAATTTTCTTCAGTTCAGTAAATGCTAGTTTGCTGAGCTGAAGAAGTGTGTCACGAAATCAGACATATATGTGTGTATTTATACATTTATATGTGTTTGATTGTCGACAACGAATTCGAGAAGAGAAAAAGCATATTCATTTCGTTTCATAATGAAAATTTCTTGGCAAAATTGCCCAAAATAGTATCTATACTTGCCACTACCACTTACTTTACACCCTTCTCCTTCACTTTTTTCTTTTCCTTCTTCTCTTCGGTTTTTAACGATCTAGGCACAATATCCGGAAATGGATTATTTAAAATGTCTGCCTTTAAAATCTTTTGAGGATACAGTGGCCGTTCATTATGATCTACTAGACCTTCTTCCAACCTAAGCATATTGAACATTGTATCGCCTGTAACCTTGCCAAAGAGCGTATGCTTGTTTTGGAGCTCTGGAGTTGCACCCAAAGTGAAGAAAAACTGCGAGCCATTATCATCTTTATCAGAATTAGCCATGGCCACAAGACCGCGTCGGGAAAATCGCAGACGTGAATGGAATTCATCCTTGAATGGTTCGCCATATATCGATTGGCCACCAGATCCATTACCATTTGGGTCACCGCCTAAAAAAAATTCAAGTGATAGTGCGAATTCACTCATACAAATCAAAACGATACCTTGTGCGATGAATCCTTTTACAACCCTGTGGAAGATTGTTCCATTATAATATCCTTCCATACATAATTGTATGAAATTTCGGCAGGCTTTTGGACACTCTCGTGCCCATAGTTCTATATCGATGTCGCCGACTGAAGTTTTCAAAAGAACCTACGAACATACTATCATTTAATGTAGGGATGTTAGTAAAGACTTTACCTTCCCCGATGTAGGAGGTTCCTGGATGTAAATGCTACTCATTTCAGCTCTCTAATTAGGAAGGCGATCCAATCGCAAAACTATTTTGTTTACAATGGTGACGTTTCTGTTTCTACATATTACATATCTTCAATCAGCTGTTTTTTCGCATAAACTACAGGGATGTAAATTCAAGTCCGACTATCGTCAGATTCGATATGCCAAGAGAGGATGACAAGAAATGGAACGAAAGAAAAATAATTTGTAACGAAAAAAGATTTGAGCAACTGTTTTTACATTTTACTGTTTCAAACTTAATCATAAATCTATTCAGTATTTTATCTGCAGCTAAACTATCTCGAACTCTGCTGAGGTTGAGATCCTCTCTGTTTTCGGACGCATTTTCCGCTCCTACACAGGTAGGAATGGAACACCTTCTCTACTCTGGCAGTTCTCTGGAATGTATACTGGCAATGCCATACTGGCAAATGACTGACAATCGCAATATTGCGCAATATCAGATGATCAGCTGGCTTCTTTTGACAAACAGTAATTTCAATAAGCAGTCAAGGTAGCTAGGTTAAGTTCTCGTTCGGTGTTGTGTTTGCCGCTAAATTACGTTTTGCTTGCATAAATACTACGGAAAAAATGAACGAAGAATCTGATAAGCCTGCCGAGTACAATTTAGAAGTCGATTCTGAACTCAGGTTCGAAATTGAAAGCAAAAATGAAAAGGTTATTGTCGAGGTAAGTGTAAAATTTGGGTACCTTCTAAAGTGTTTCTAATAAATCTAATATCTTCATAGCTTAAATCGGGTTTTGCCGAACTTTTCGGAACCGAACTCGTAAAAGGAAAACCATATGAGTTTACAACCGGAGCTAAAGTAGCCATCTTTACATTTAACGGTTGTATGCTTGAGGTTAAAGGCAAGCCAGATGTTCTGTACGTGGCCAAAGAGACTCCAATGGTGCAGTACATAAACTGTCATGCAGCCTTAGAACAAATGCGTGAAGTTTCGGAAGAAAAAAATACACAAGGTCCGATCGTTATGGTCGTTGGTCCTATGGATGTTGGTAAAACCACACTATGCCGAATATTGCTCAACTATGCTGTTCGTCTTGCACGTCGACCAATGTTTGTAGATCTGGATGTTGGACAAGGATCTATCTCAATACCGGGTAGTATTGGAGCGTTTTTAGTGGAACGGCCGGCTAGCCTTGAGGAGGGATTTTCACAACAAGCACCGCTCGTTTATCATTTGGGACACAAGTCGCCTTCGAGCAACGATGCATTGTATAAAATTATCATATCGAAATTAGCGGAGGTCACACTTGAGGCTTTACAAACTAATAAAAAAAGTGAGTAAAGTTTGAAATGTTTATTGCCGATGTTCATGTTTTCAAAATCGGTTAGTATGGACTATCAATTTATTATTTCTTCTGACCCGTTCTGAATTTTCCATAAATTTGCCTAAAAAAATATGCAGTTACCTTCATTTTTGTGTGCTATATTCATTTCTTGTAATGCTGTTAGGACGTTCGCAATTCTTAATTGTACTGTACGTCCGTAAACAATGGGTTAAAGATGTTTTCGAGGCTACTGTAAATTTGATATTGGTTTTTTTTTCTATTGTCAATAAGCTCATAAATGTTACAATGCTCGTACATACTACACTAAATAGCTCAATAATAATCTCATTAATAATGCGAACAAAAAGAAATAGAAATTCTTACAAACTCCTTTTTCATATCGCAGCAAAAGCATCAGGAATGGTCATAAACTCATGCGGTTGGGTTAAAGGTGGCGGCTACAAACATTTATTACATGCAGCGCAAGCTTTCGAAGTTGGTGCTATTTTCGTTTTGGATCAGGAACGATTATACAACGAACTGCTTCGTGATATTCCTTCATTTGTTCAAGTGGTTTTACTACCGAAAAGTGGTGGCGTAAGTCTAACTGAATTCCCTGGTGAAACATAAAAATATGAACGCTGTAATTTTCTATTGACAGGTGGTGGAAAGATCGAGCGCAGTTCGTGCCGAAACAAGAGATATTCGAATAAAGGAATACTTCTATGGTCAACGGTCTCCGCTTTACCCACATTCTTTCGATGTGAAATGGTCGGATTTAAAGATATTTAAAATTGGAGCGCCAGCCTTACCAGATTCATGTATGCCACTTGGCATGAAGGTATGTTCTATAAATAAAAAACAATATATTTTGAAGGTTAATATTTTCAAGAATAAGGAATTAGCCTCTTATGCGAATCTATGTACTCACATATCTGACCAAATAATCAACTTTGAAAGTATTTTTGATTTAAGTTAAAGAATTTTCAAAGAACATTTTTTTGGTTTGTTTTGATTGTATATAATCTAATGAATTATTTAGTGAAAATTCCTCTCACATTTTCGATGATAAAATCTTACAGCATTTTCGGCTTTGATGACCAAGTCTTGGATATTATCTCAGATTGTTTTCATTACTGCGACCTGTTTCGATTTTTAATAGTTTTTTATGCTATTTTTTATTTAGTCATTCGAGACATTTTCAATGTGATTCATCTCTTGGCTATTCGGTGGCTAATCAAAGCCATTACTCCTTAGAAATTTCGTAACTCTCCTTAACATGTATACTCCATCATGTTTTTCGTTCATGGTCAGCAGCATCCGTTTTCGCAGGACCGTTAAATATTGATTGGTGTTCATTATTTTGTCAACTATGCAAAATTAGCAGTCTTTTCGAAGATATTGCTGACCGAATCATGACTTTGATTTTTTGTTTGACTTACTAGTGGGTAAAGGAAATAAAATAATATTCTCCTTTGGATCTAGGAATGGTCCTGGGCATTGATAGAGTCACATTCACCATAGTTTCTTCACTGTATCTAATCATATAAATAAATACAAAAGGCTTAAGTGGATTGAGAAATTTATTAGAAAGTGTAATTTTAAAATAACGTTTTAAGAAATATTTTCTTTGTTTATACCTTTTCCTAATCGTCTGTAGAATCTGTAAGTTGTTCGTTTGCCAATGTTTTTCTTTGTTGTACCATCCTAACATTAACTCATTACTTCTTACGAGGTCGTTTCCATATGATAATTTTGATGCTGATGATAATGATCTTGTTGAATTTCGGACCCTGCGTTCCTAGTTAAAATAATATTTGCGTTTTTTGCGCCTCTGACGAGACTTGGTTAGGGAAGGTAGTATAGAAAACAGCAACAACTCGGGCAGAACTGTTTTTGTTTTCCATGCAACCTATCCTAACCAGCTCTTGATAGAGACGGGAAAAAACGCGTCTAAAGAAGCAAGCATTGCGCGAATGCTTTGTTAGTTTTGAGGCATCTATTTTTTCTTCCAACATCAATCCTTTTTAGTCATACATTCGTTCTCTGAGTAAAAATACTTCCATTCTGACCCATGATACTTTCAACGGGTCAAGCATAATTATCTGACAAGAGCAGATCAGCTCCTCAAATCCGCAAGATGAATGTGAATTTCTCGCAAACTTCTTTTCTCATTATTTTAATAGCTTTTCCCCGTGTACATCTTTCTTAATTTCTTTCCGCTTATCCTTCACTTTCTCTAATCCATAAAAATCAGATCAAAGCTCAGAACTTTTTGCTCTGTCTTGATATCCACATTCCGGTGCACTCCCAATAGCCATCCGTGGCCCATGTTTTCGTCATTGTAGGTCTTCCTCTCTAACCTCTTTAATTTAAGCCTATCATACGGCGTTTTTCTTCTGCCTGGAATATTCTACATCTAATATATTTCCCCCGTTTCCAATTATCGTCCTAATTCCCTTCTCCGTTGCTTCGGTAAGTGGACACAGTACAGAGAGTTTTCAAAAGCATTTGACACTGTCAATCACAGATTGTTGCTGGATGAAGTTAGACAGTTTGATTATTTCGGTTCACTTCTTTCTTGGCTTTCTTCCCATCTCAGTAATCGTTTGTGTAAAATTACTATTATCTACATTCCTATTTTTCCTTTCATCATTCTTCTGGTGCTTCACTAGAGTCTAGCCCTGGTCCATAACTCTTCGTAATTTTCATCAATGACCTCCATTCCGTTATCATTTCCTCTTGTTTACTGTATTTTACGACTCTAATCTTTAAAATAATCTGTGTGATATTCTCAATTGGCATAACCACAATTCCGCCGTTTGTCAACAGGTGTCAGTAGTACTTCACTGCTCCGTTCGTATGTGCATATATGCTTCTTCTTCTCAGCACCGTAGGTGCTGTTTTGCGTTAAGGGTATCATATTCCCTTTCTTCTGAGGCTCATTGATGGCCGAACAGCTATGTTTTTGGTAAATTCGCTTACGAATGACTGCCTCAAACTTAATTTCTGAATTATTTGCACACAAATATGTATATTGTTGTATATGCAAATGTGTGGAAATTTGTAAATGCTAATCATAACAAATTTTCAGGCCGAAGATAATATGACAAAACTAGTAGCAGTTCAACCCAGTCCAAATCTGTTGCATCATATACTGGCTGTAAGCTTTGCTGAATCTGTTGATGACGATGTTATTTCGACAAACGTTGCAGGATTTATTTGTGTGTAAGTATTCTTTGAAATTATTTCTTATTATTTTCATCAATCGCTCTGTGATTTTCCAACAGTACCCATGTCGATATTGAACGCCAAACAATAACAGTTCTATCGCCACAACCTCGTCCACTACCGAATTCAATATTACTGCTATCGGAGCTTCAATTCATGGACACTCATTGAGATACTTGTAAATACTATAAGATTACTTTTGTTGAGCTAGTATTTATGAACTGTATACATTTTGTGTGAATCGATTTTAAAATTAATGACTGAAAAGATAGAAATATTTTCATACCAAATAAAATAAGGACAAGTAACAACTCGAGTTTATGTTTTATAACAGTTTTAGAAAGAAAAACAACGAATGGACATTTTCCTCACTGATATTAGTACATAAATATTCACAGGAACTCTCGTCTCTTAGTTGATAATTCCTAAAATGACTTCTTCATTCTTCCTGAAGATTAGCAATCATAAAATAGAGTCAATAAAATTGAAAATGTTCATTTGCAAATGGACGTATTTGAAAAGTGATTTATTTGTTAGAAAAGCACAGTCATAAAGATTGATTGACTGCAATCATATGTTTGACGTTGCCCTTCACTTCAGTTGATAGAGTGAGTATACAATTGTACGGCGTTTAGTGCGATTCCACGAATATTATTGGAATTTTTTAAAATTTTAATGAACGCTCATGGCACATCTCCTATAATAGACCCGCACATTTTAGCCCTCTTCAGTTAAACCGATCCGAAATTATTCTATTGAAAATGATGACAGAATTTTCATCGTTTGGTTTAAACGCGCTTGGCATTCAATATCTTTCGACTGCTAATCAAATGTTTCTTCAACGTGAGACTTATAATTGTTCTCCGAAGCATCAAAAAGATTTTTCTGTACGAAATCTCAACATGCAAGAAATTTTCTCAATAAATGAAAACTATCGATGGTATTGGATTTTTCTGTGCTGTCGAAAACTAGAATTTCAGATGACTGATGGCGGAGGAAATGTAATATTGCATTTTATCAGCCGTTATAAATTTTGCAGAAGAGCCGTACAAGTTTACATTCCGCCTGGTAATTTGGTAGGAGTGGTGGAAAAAAAGTGGAATATGTTCCGGGCGAAATTGGATGTTAAGAAAGCAGATGGAGATGTTTTTTTAAAAATTATAGGGCCTGTACACCTGACGACTATTTTTTCGCCTATTGTAGAATATGAGGTAATTGAACATTCATTTACTATTGCTGCTCACGCACTAATATATATAAAAAAAAATTGATTTTTATTTTGTATTGATTTTAATTTAATTAGTATATTGTTTACAGGAACCACACTAGGCAAATTTGCTCCGTTTTTAATTGATTTTTCCTTCCTCTGCTTTCTTTGATAGATTTTATCAGCATCCGGCGAAAAAGTGGGAAAAATTACAAAAGTCTGGTCGGGATTTGTACGTGAAAGGATTCTTCATCTTCATTTTTACAGTATCATGTTTCCGAATGATGCAGAAATTGAAACAAGAGCAATTTTGTTAGCAGCATGCTTGCTAATTGTAAGTGGAGATGCGTATTTTTTAATTTCATGTTTTCTATAATTCAATTCTGATTTTTCAGGACTTTATTAGCTTCGGTGACAGTTAGCTCATGCATTTATATCAACGGGATGCAATCGCATTGCTGAAATTCTCAGTAAGTGGGACACAAAATATTCTACGCTGCGTAGAACTTTAGTTTATAATCTAAAATAAAGACGCTGTGCAATATAAATTTTTACTTCCTACCTTTTTTAGGAAAGATATGTTCTAGAACATCATTCATTATCATTTTCGATATCAACCGAAGCCGTTCTTATGAAATCTGTCTTATGGTGAAGATGAGTGTAATAAAAAAAGATTGTTCCAAGTCATGAGTTTTTTTTAGTCTTGTTTGTTTTAGTTTAATACTGTAGTGTCCTTTGAAAATAATAAAAAAACCAATAGAAATAATTTCTGAATTAAGAAGTATAGTGTTCTATTAGATTAGCTGCAATTTTACTGTAAGCTGTATTGTAATTTAATCTTTAAGTTTATGAGGTCGGAAAAACCTTTCCTTCATATAAATCTACTCAGAACTCATAAAAACGTTTAAAACTGCACTGATGGTTTTCGTTCTATTTCAAAATAAAAATCATTTTTTTAATTCTTTGTGTTTGGATCTCATGTAATTTTTTTTCCATTAATTGGTTCACTTTAAGTTCGTAATAAGGCGTCAGCCATAGTTTTCGAATTTTGGTTTAATATCCTCTTTCTTCATTTTATTTTCTTTTTTTTCACTTTTGATTATTTCCCCTTAAGTTCACGTTTATTTGAAATACAACCTAAAGAATATAGCAAATTTTCAAATAGCAATTGTAGACTTATATGTGTATGTATGGAAAACTATTGCAAATTAAAAATAAAAACAATGAATTTTGCAATTTTCCTCCATTCCAGTCATTCTCGCATGCTATCCAGGGACCACGTTGTTCACACTTTCTAAACTAACTAAAAATACGGGAATTAACTAAAAATAATATTGAATATAAAAAAATAATTAGGTAAAAATAACAAAAAAAAACTAAAAAATTATAATTTTCCTACTTTTATGCAACTTTTTTGTGGCATTTGCCAAAAAAAAATGATCCTTCATTCCCGCGTTCTCCTCATTTTCGTTATCCCGGATTTCAACGTCGTTTACACAGCCATTTTCTACCATTGGCTGTTGTCCCAACCAGGTTTAAAGCAGAAACTTAAACCTATTACAGCAGAAAAGTTGAGATGCACTGTTCGTCATTGTGCCGGTTTACACCGGTCGGACCAAAAGTGACCTGACCTAAAGCACGGACTAAATGAACTTAGTCCTCAGGTGTTTACAGCCAACCCGACCTAAAATTTGCTTAGGTCGAATTTAGTCCTCGTTTGTATGTGACAGCTGTCATTTAGTTTAATTTTCGTTCATGCACAGTATTTATCGTTTCATTTGTCTCTCAAACATGTTTATTTCAATGATTTTGTGTCAAAGGGGAATGTTATGAGCTTATATTCAACATACATACATTATTAATAGTCGCGCAAAAATCAATGTTTAGGTCGCGTGTGTTTACAACGATTATAGTCCACGACCTATATTTAGGTCAGGTCGCTTGAAATCGTGGACCGACCTAAATTTAGGTCAGTCCACGAGTGTATACAGCACGTGGACTAAAAAATTTAGGTGGAATTTGGTGCTTAGTCCGCGGACTAAACGTCCGCTGTATACGATACTATTATCACAATCGCACCGCATTTGTTCATAGATTTTGCTATTGCTTTTCATGGTCTCGGCAGTGGGCGCAGCTGCTGTTTTGATTGGCGCTTCGCTGGCTGTCAAAATAGCCGATATCAAAGTGACTACGCTACACTTTCTCATCAGTGGCAAACTGCAATCGGTAAAACCATTGCACGATATGATTCCCCATCGCGAAAGTGAAAACGTAAGAGTTCTTAAGTCTTCCCGGTGAATAATACAACTAATATTCGATTCGAATCAAACTAGCGAAAAAAGTGAAACCGAAGGTCTTCTTCCGTCATCAAGTTAATATTAGAATATTTTGTACGATCTGCAGAAATTGATAGACAGACGAAAGAAGCTAATACATAGTTTGTATTGAAACGCAGACGGAATATTGATAGACAGAAAGTAAGTGGAAAATACGGTTGATAATTTGTATGGGAAGTGCGTTTGAATAATTACTCATTTTGCGGAATGTGAGTGTATGCAAGATTATGTCATTAAAGTTTGCGATACAGTAAATTACTTGTGATACACATATGTGTCATCATATTGCAGACTTTTCATTCCAATAACTGGTGGCATCTTTCAGATATTCGAGGGGATACTATGTCGATGCCGATGAATAACTTTAATCAGCAGGGAAACTTCAAGCCTTACGGCGAACCATTTGGGGCTGGATACCCTAACCCACAACCAAACGCACCTCCAATCGACCAACAACCAGGAGGATATCAACCACAACAAGCGGTAAGCTTTTTTGTATTCATTTTTTATTGATTGAAATTACTTCGAAAAGATACAATAAATTTAGCCGGTCATTCATTATTAATGGTGACCTCGAAATATCAGAGAAGCAAAAAAGGACGCTACATTGTATTTACTTTTTTTGTGTTCTACCGTATTCTGTGTTATTTCTTCCATAAAAAGTGCGAAACTGGTTCCCTATACAATTTACGATTTTTGTTATGTCTGCAATGAAATTACGCGCGCGTCCAAATGTACCGGCGCAAACTCGAATGATTCATTCGATAATTAAAGTTTGGCATGTTAGGTAATGTACAACTATTCACTATTCAAGCCAATTTATTTGCTAGTGCTTAGCATCTGTGAATTTTATGTTTGATTCAGTGTGAACGGCGTTTTTTTTCTGTTTTGATGGAGCGGCGAGATTATTAAAATAGTCATGTTTGATTTTTTCTCTTCCGATATGAAATGGGCTGATTAATTATTAGCGAGCTCTATTGTGCACAATGTCATGCAGCCGATTTGGAAAATTCCGCGGTAGTTCAGATCCATATAACGCCCATGGAATACATGCAAAATAATGCATATAAAGATTGTTTTGCAGTGAGCTTCCTTTATTTTTGAATTCCTGGTGATGTTCAAATGTACAGGCTACGACATCATGAATTATCAAAGAAAAATATACATACAGCAAACGATTGCGGTATTGATCATAAATTTGTTTATTTCGCATACGAAATAGTGGGGGTTGCATCTTCTATTGCCAACATGTTTCACTTGTGTCGATTGGCCTGCTGTATTAATTACTCACAGGCTCGTCAACAAGTGCCAGGTCGTTGCGTTTACTCCATCCTGACTTTCGCTACTTGCATCTAAACAATAATTTAACTCTCTACATTACAATTGTGAAGATACTTTAGCAAAATACTTTTTTTTTATTGTAGGGCGGTTTCGTTCCTTCCGGTGGATACCAACCCGTTCCGCAATATCCAGGAGGACCACCTGGACAGTACCCACCACCAGGACAGTATCCACCACCTGGAGCCCAATATGGACAATATCCTCCAGGACCAGGTGGAGGATATCCTCCTGGGGGACAATATCCACCGCCTGGTGCTGGAGGGCAATATCCTCCTGCTGGTCCGTATGCACCACCTGGCTTCCAAGGTGGTCAGCAACCACCAGTCGTTACGCAACCTGGTGCTGGCCAAGGTAAGTTCAATACAAATTTCTTTTTTAATTAAGACTGTGGAGCTGGATTTTCATTCATAGTTGATAATCAAATTAGCATAGTTGTTACATTACTTTGTCAATGACACAAGAATCGGGCAAATGTGTCCAATTTGATGGAATGCGTTTTACGTCTAATTTACTGTCATGGTGCCGACATTTTAAGAAGCTCACCACTTGTTTAATTAGTGAAAAACATAATACGTGTTATTATATTCAACTTACATGGTCCGACTAAGTTTACATTAAGATTATTGGTTTTTTTTTAAATTCCGCTGCTCAATTGGCTCCTGAGATGTTATGTTTACGCTTGTCAGTCCAAATATATTGAATTGGTGTTCGTACCTTGTTTCTAAGTGCTGATACCGGCCGTAAACCTGAAATTCTTTGTGTCGATGAAGTGCTTGAAGTTAATCATTATAGTAATGACAAAATGAATAATAAATATTCTAGTGACTATTTTTCAAGCTATGTTCGTTAGATAAGTTCCCATTACAAAGTAATCTCCTTATGGTATATAAATTTACTTCTGAACAATTTTGTTTGGATAGTTTCCGGCCATGCATACGTAGCGCATTCTTACACATGTTATTACGTGTTTGTTAAACGGCACAATCATGCCAAAATCCCATAGCATTATAAAAGTGTCTCTTATAAAAGATGGAAGTAACATAATTTCGAATTAGCATGTAATAGTGTATCTATTCGGTACGTGTGTAAGTTACATGTAAATTATTTCTGCTACAAGCTCAATATTTAAGCTGATATTCTTATTTTCTTCATATTTCTCAGTTATTATTTCTGCAAAATTTCTAATTAAAACCGAACAACTAAATTATAAAGGTTATTAATTTGTGATCGCGGTTGCCATCTTGTCTATAAAT
Organism: Nemotelus nigrinus; assembly: GCA_947369275.1. Classification (NCBI taxonomy): domain Eukaryota; kingdom Metazoa; phylum Arthropoda; class Insecta; order Diptera; family Stratiomyidae; genus Nemotelus; species Nemotelus nigrinus. The sequence goes on along the minus strand of OX376373.1, from coordinate 37,806,012 downwards.
CAGCATAGACAACGTATATCGTCTCTAAAGCTTATCAAAGCAGAGAATAATTGATACGGGAAACTCGATCGTTTTGCGGAATACTTATACCCCAACCAAATTATATTAATTTTCTTCGGGTATACTGCAGAGTCTCGATTAATTTGACAAAATGGTTAAGCTTAGTTCGTATTTCCATGAGATATAATTTTCTGAGCATGTTTTACAAGAATTCTCGTCGATCCCTACGAATAAAACTATCGGACAAGTGCGTTAATTGTGTAAACTACATAGTGAGTTGCTTTAAACTTTATTATAGCTACGTCAGTCAACAGAAATTTAATGTTTTTGTCTCTTAAAAACACATTTATAAACGACTCAAATAAATATATGGCCTGGAAATTTATTGTTGCTCCTATCACAGTCGAAAATTTTGAATGCTTAAAGAATAGTTATCGCTGTGATTGAAATTATACTTTAGATGAAATTATTGAATTGAAGGAAAAGTCTGAGAGATGTCGTTGCATTAATTTTTAAAAAATAATAAAACAAAACACTAAGTATTATAAATATTACATAATAAATCTGAACAAAAGTTTTTGTTTTCACGTCAATGTGCTATTTACATAAAAAAGGGTAAAACAAAAGAACAAATCCATTATAAAAGAAAAAATACATCTCGGGCTGCTACAAAGCTTGGTGCAGTTTATGGTGATAATGCAATATGAATACGTACGGCACAGTTTTGGTTCAAAGGTTTCCTTTCGGCAAAATGGATGTTAAAGATAAATCACGCTCAGGCCGACCCGTGATATTAAATGTCGAAAAAATCCTTTTAAATTTCGAAGAATATCAATACATAAGTACTCATGATATAGCTAAAAAGCTAAACATTGCTCGGAAAACAGTTTTAAACCATTTGGATAGAGTTGGATACAAAAAACTGGATGCTAGGATACCTTATGCAATGACCTGAGAATTGTTATTGCATTGAGTTTCAGGTTGTGTCCAAAATCATCCCATTCCTCACACAATTGATAACTGGAGACCGATCGATTACATATGATAATCAAGTGCAAAAAGGCTCATTGTCAAAAAAAGAGACTAGTTGCAAGTCGTACCAAAGCAGACACTAACACCTAGAAAAGTTTTTTTTTGAGTTTCTACTAGAACTAGAAAGACATCTTTTATTGTTAGCTTCTGGCATCTAATAGAACTATAGATTCTAATGTTTATCGGCAGCAGCTTACCCGATTAAAAGAAGTTATCATCGCAAGCTCTCCAAATTGGCCAACAACATCACGACAATGCAAAACTACACACATTTTTGATACTCGTAAAAATTTCAAGAGTAGTTTTCAGTTGGGAAGTTTCAAGGCATTGGACCGTCGACGCATTTATTAGCGTTGTGAATTTGCTTTAAAAGCCTTTTCTTCAACCCAAATGCAAAAAGTTTTAAAAAGGTAATGCACGGGAATGTTAACAATGCAGGCTGCTTTGGTTTTGAAAAAATGCTCGTATTTATTTATTTATTACCAAACAAGGTATAAAAACTAAACTGAAATAAAAATAAAAAACTAAACAAATTAAAAAAATAAGGTATAAAATACAACTGAATACAATACAAATAAATATATAACAGCTAAATAATATGTAGGACACAATATTGAGCACGCAAAATAATTAACCATATTACTGCAAATTTAAAAAAAAAAACGAAATTAAATAATTAACTAGTTATAAAAAGGATACTAGGCCGGTAGAATAGAAAGGGTAGTTAGTGAAAAAGAGCCTTGGTGATTCTGTTGTTAAAGAACGCTTTGGATATTATGAGGGAAAACTTTTGGCCCATGTTCTTAAATATCTTGCAGCATCTATTTATTGGCTCATTATAAGCATATGCGGTGCTATGCTTATAATCAACTAGCATTCTTCGGAATCTAATGACTCTCACGAGCTGATTAAGCACAAATCTTTCCTGTATGTAGTCGAAATTCACAGCGCCTCTAATGACATCGAAATTGAAGCAGGCAAATAACATTAATCTTCTAGATGCAGGTGGTAGCAAGTTTAGAAATCTAAGGCGAGATTCATATAGCGGTAAATGGCTAAAATCACAAGGTTGGTAAAGATTTCTAAGAGCGAATAGCAAGAATTGCTTTTGAACAAATTCAAATCTTTGGCTGTGAATTTCGAAAACTGGGTTTCAAATAATGCAAGCATAAAAGAGGCGGAAGAATGGGAAGAGTAATTATCTGCCCGTGTATAGAGGAAAAGTAGGGTAGTCTTGACAAGAAGGGAGGGCAAGATTTCAAAGCAAACACTGGCTAGCTCGATGATTGGGATAAGTATGCAAACTATAATTAGCAGGTTGAACAGTAGGGTAGTAATAGGAGTAGTAAAGTAGTCATCCAAAGGTATGTAACGAAAAACACTATGATATTTTACTTCATTTGGTAAAGAAGCACGATGGCGAACGTGGAATGGACACGGTTGTTTTTCAATTGTTTACCTGAAAGAGTTTTCTACTTCAATTATTAGAAGAGAAATTGGCAACCAATCAGAAAAGTTTAAAATACTGCTGGTAAGCAAAAACAATAAACCTAGTTGATTCCGTGATGCGAAAGCAATAAAGCTAGTTACTTACTTTAGAGAGTGAAGCAAATTTCAGTGGTTGGATGACTAGAAAAATTTCTGTGTTAAAGTGTTCACATTTAGAGAACAATTGAAAAATGCCCGATTTGATTAGTGTTTTTGATTGCTCTGAGAAAGTAGAAGCAAATAAATAAAAAAAAGCCAACCTGCTGCTTTGGAATCAGCAGATGGCAAACCACATGTCAAGGCAAAATGTGACTCCAGAACCAGATGTCAGACCAGGTCTTGCAGCAAATTGATAAATAACACAAAGGATGTCTCAAAATTTCAATAAATAATACATCACACACCAATAATCAATCACGTGAAGTACGACCTACACTACACAACTGGAGAGCTTCTTACTCTAATTCGGGCAACAGGATTCACCGATCACGACCACTTTCAATTTTAATTATCCCGCAAAAACAATTCCAATACGAAAGAGTTGTTAGAATACTAAAAGCGTGTGGCCTAAAATTTTGGAGACAAAAGTATACCCCCTTTATTATTTGTCTACCGTGTAAAGAATGGCCTTATAGGAGCATTTTTTGCGTCTCGATCAATAGCCGGTTAGTGTAGGCCGCATTAAAAACAACAACACCCGAGGCAGGATTATTGTTCAACATATCTACCAGTTGCTTGTAAGTCCGTCAGTCGATTGGTATTGAAGATAGCATCATGCACGGCGAGGTGTAACTTGTAGACAGAGCCATAAGAGACCAGTTTGGGAACCCATTTCTCGGAGTTTGATCTTCGAGAATTTATTTGAAATAAAATTCAGAAAGCAGGAGGATTACATTGTTTTGCCTGTTATACAGTTCGCCATCATGTGTGTTCACTCGACTGCACTTCGGTCTAGTTAAGATACCCTGCCACCCGTCTTATCTTTCCAATAGCTACAGCAAGATGTCTAAATTGCACCCACTTGATCATGGTGTGATACAAAATTTAAAATACGTTAGATAATTGAATTTTAACTATTGGAATCTTTTGATTTTCTTCATATTCTCAGTTATTGCTGTTTCTCCAAGCATTTTGAGCATTATCCACTTAAATAAACTGGCGATTAGCATATTGTCTTGGGCCATAATGTTGCATAAAAGTTTGTTCCGATAGGTGAGGCAAATAAATTTGATTCACTATGAAAGTCTATTATATTTTCTTAAATCAATGTACTTATAAATAAGCGTCATCGAACTCAGCCTACTGAAAATTTAAACCATTTTTCAAGATCTTAATTAACTTGCTTTTTCCTAGGCATCTCTTACGGATACATTTCACAAAAATGTTTTGCATTTATTGTCTTATCAGTTAATTGTGTTTACCATTTCGCTTTCATCGATGACGATTATCTCTGTACCATATTCACAAGTTCAGTGCACAAAAGCTGCAGGGTCAGGTCGTTAATTTAATAATATACATCCAACTTATTGTCTAGCAGAACGCATTGTAGCGATCGTAGACTCAGTTGTGACTAGTATATGTATATGATTTATTAATTTTTAAACAAATATCGTAAAATGATGGGAAGAATTTTGATATGTAACTTTTTGACTAGATTGACTATTGCTATTGATGCTCGAAAATATATTTAAAAGTAAGAATAAAAAATCAAAATAATTTCATAAATAATTCCTTGAGTAGTTGTTATATTAGTTTTCATTTCACAGTGATCAATAGACTATATTTTTAATAGCCATGTTTTTGAAGAATTCAATACAATTCATTTAAATAAAAATAAAATAATATCCTCTTTCGCATCAATATATGAAATAATGTTTATTAGTTTTGGACCTCACTGTTTAATATCCTCTAAAATTAAGCTACTACTAATCTAGACTATTATAATAAAACATAATAGCTATACTTATACAGAGTCAGCTTAAGAATAATACATCTAAAGTTTAATAATATTTCTTTTTGTTATACTAACACTAAGTTTAAATTTATTCAATTCAGAACATAGTTTTTAAAGTATTCTCAAAATTTCAGCCCTGAACGATATATTTGCTAGATACGCGAAAAAAAACTTTCCACATCCTACGGTTAACTTTACAGAACGAGATAAAACTGTTGATTAAAATTTTAACTGAAGACCTCTTATCACAACGATTTACATTGTTATCTCGCAGATTGGTTGACTTATTTTATTGATAGCCGAGACATTGCTGCCGTGCAACCGCTAAAGTCAATCAGTCCACTTGCTTCTATAATAGCAATTGTTTCAAGTTCGTTCATCTCACTTTGAAAGCATGATCGGTCGGGTAGTTGGCTTCGATACGAAGTAGTAGATCGTGATATGTCTAGTTTCTAGTTAGTTAGTTAGTCGGCAGCTTCTTAGTCAGTCTAGTTCTAGACGAATTTATCAAATAAATTTATCGTTACTATGACGTTTGATCGCCGTTTGTGTGATAAACCAATTTATAATGAAACGTATGCAAGCGATTGTAACAATAATAGCAATAATACTAATAACAGTGATAGTAGAATGCCATCGATAAATTTCATGAAATCGTTTTGGACATTTATCGGTGATAAGTGTGAAAAATTAAGATATGTTAATTTTCGTGTATCGAATTTAAAGTGCTGTGGCAAGAAATTGCGTAAAACATTTCATTTGAATAAATCACCGAAACGAAAAGGATACGGAAAGTTTTTAACGGATGAAGAAAAACGGTGACTTAATTTTTTTTTGTTTTTAATTGTAGTATGTGAGTGTGTTGGTTCATGTGCTTTTCAATTTTTCTCCTTTTGGAGTATATCAATTTTTACTTCATATTGAACAACAGTTTTATACCCCTAGCGATATAGGCTTCGTGCTGTTTTTTTATTAACTCTCCTCATTCCTCATCGAAAAAAAAACGGAGGCATTAAAAATAGCTATGTTGGTATTTAAACTGCAATAAAATAAAATAGTCCAATCACTTGGCTGCAACTGTTTATTGAACAACAAAAGCTTAACGTAAAAAATTTCGAAAGTAAAATAATTTTGTTTACTAAACATATTTTTGTGTTTTCAAACCGGGCTCTGTTTAATGACAAGATTGCTTGAATAGCCGATGCTTAGGTTAGTTTAAATCGAGGAGCTGTCAATCGGCGAGTTTGTAGAAAAACACACAGTGGCACCATGGATATACTCTACATTTGCCATAGTAGTCTGAAACTATTTAGTTCCTTTAATGAACTGTACAATACTCAGTCAGATCTGAGATGAAGTTTACCCCGAGTGAAGCCATTCTTCTCCTTGCTAGACATAGAGTGGTACATTAGCACATGAGATAGATGACGAACTCCTCTACATCCTCTGAGTCACAGCTCCAATAAAATCCGTAGACTTCTATGCCTAATCGCTGCTCGTTCCGCCCTAAAATTAACATCATCTTGATGCGATCTCTATTCACGGATGCCCAAAACTGTCTTGCAATGGCATAGGATGATTTTTTAGCACAAGATTTCTTAGCGTCCTCAATGTATTTTTACCGAATGGCTAATTTGGCCGATGATATCGGTGCACCTATGGAGAAAGGGCATGACAGATTCAACAGCAAGGTGGCAAGCCTTGCCAGCTCATCGGTAATATAGTTACCTCTAATACTCCGATGTACAGGCATCTAAATCCATTCCACTCCCGAATGATTAGCTATCTCTCTAAATGATGCACTGCATTGCGTAACAGTTCTCAATTCTGTTAAAGGGTCAGGAGTGAAATTTATAGCCGCTTGGCGACCTATGAAAATACCAATATTGACTCTGAAAATTCGATTATAAAGAAGCCAATCGATAGCCTAAAAAAGTGACATCCCCCTTACACAAAAATGCAAGAATAATCTTTCCCAATTGTAACAAAATATCGTTTACTGCCTTACGTAGAAATGCACTTGATAATAAATCCAAATCCGTTATAAACCAAATGCATTTGCTTGCTATCATTCTCTAACATTTCTTAGCAAGCTAGAAGCTTTAATTGTACAAATCCACTCCAGTCAAGCTTCTAATCTGAAACACTTTGTTTTAAATTCAAAATGATATCTTGTAGAGATTGTTGTTAAGCTCTCTTCACACAAACATGTCATCCGAGTATACAGCAATTTAATCTGTTCTGATCTAACTTGATTATATGGATACATTTTTATATGCGTAGGTATCTGTGTGCTTATAAAGTATTGTTCTAAGAATAAATATTTCACAAATGGCGATTTCATTCGTTGTCGGTTATTTGAACGTGCTAAGACTGTATTCATCAAATCTGTAAGGGATGCAGCATCTGTAGAGAGGTTATTTGACGATGGCATTTAACGTTGGTTAATTCAATTTATTAAACTCGTTTAAATTGAATAAAGCGAGATGTTGTGGACTTACTTGTACGTTTCGATTAAGGCATACATAAGCGTACCAGTCGAAACCAATACCTTTTATGACTTACGAATTGACTTTGATAATTTGATAGGGACTAAAATGTGTATTATAATATAATTATTTATTGCAACAAGTGGGAAGAATAGTAGTATCATGTATCATGTATCTTCAAATTCGCTAGTATCAAGTATCTTCAAATATTATATTGTAATATGTATGTACATATAGGTTTTTTTGTTCATTCCTGATTATATTTTAAGATTATAAGATATATTTTCACATATAATCAGAAATGAACAAAAAATTTGTTTATGTATTTTGCAATGTTTGCCTGCCATTCATAATTATATCACAACCTATTCAATATTTTCGGATTCCCGTATGTTTTCAGCACGCGCAAATTGTTAAATAGTGACGATTTCTCCTTGCGTTAATACGATAGCAGACAGTTCTTTTTAATCTTATCGTATTCACGTTTGCCATTAAAGTCGGCATTTATTGGTTTAACACGCTTGCAAAATATTCAGATTTATGATTAGGCTTTAAAAAATTGTAAAAATAATTTAAGTCGTGTGGTAAAAAATGTTTATTCTTCCGACTTTTCAATAATATTTCCTGCTTTACTTTGATTTATCATTTTGAATGGTAACCTTGAGAAATACGAACATCTCCTACGGAAGAATTAAGACTTTAAATGATCTATTATTCCGAATCAAATTAGATTTTGTAATATCTGATTAGTTTTAAAGTTTGGAACCTAATGAAAGATATTGAAAATATAAAGCTATTAGAGGTCGAACTTTCGAAATATGTTAGCATTTGTTACAGTTGATTCTATCATCGTCTACAAATAACTAAGTAGAGTATTTGTTAGTTTAATATGGTTCGTTTCGCCGTTAAATTTGAGTGACTATCGCATACCTCAATTCGTTTTATTTATTTATTTATTCATCAAATAAGGTACAAAATCACATATAAAACATCAAATAAAAAAAATAGAAAAGTAAAGTAAAGTAAAGTAAAAAGCAAAAACAAACAAGTTAAATAAATGACAAACAAATTAAATAAGTAACAAATAAATTAATAAACAACATTCAATAAATAAAACATTCATATGTAGTTGATGGTTTAAGGTTAGGGGGTACGGATGGCATGCAAAAGAGAGGATTTGAAGGTTAATTTGGAAATCGTAGAATTATGCTGTTGAATATTCTTGTGCATCTATTTATTGGCTCATTAGCTGCATATGTGGTCGAATGTGAATATTCTTTTAGGAAATGATTGGACCTGGTGTTTCTCACAAGGATATTTATCAAAATTTTACTATTCAGGAATTCTACATTAATAGCGCCTCTAATGGCGTCGAATGTGAAGCAGGCCGATATCACCATTCTTCTGGAGGCTAGTGTCGATAAGTTTAAATGATCCAGTTGAAACTCATAAGAGGGTAGGCTATTAAAATCATAAGGGCTGTACAGTTCTCTCAAGGCGAAAAGTAAAAATAGCTTTTGTATTGACTCGAGTCTGTCACTGTGGGTTTCAAAAGCGGGATTCTAGCTAATGCAAGCGTATTCGAGAATAGGACGTACAAGTGAAGTGTATAAGGATCTTGTGACCCACATGCTACGAAATTCTTTGGCACATCTTTTGATGAAGCTTAGCTGTTTGTTTGTGAGAGAAAGTATTTTATCATAGTGTAAGGTGAAGCGGAGTTTTTCATCTAAGATAACACTGAGCCGAGGTCAGCAATGCAATCAACTCGAGTTAGCATATTATTGCTGAGGAAGTACGTATTGTGTGTGACCGTGCATTTTCTGGAAACACTAATAACCTGGCATTTATCAATGTTGAGAGAGAGCTTGTTTATATTGCACTAATAATCACTTGAATCAAGCTTGGATTGGAGAAAGAGGGCATCCGATTTCGATTCAATGGTGTGATAAAGTTTGAGATCGTCTGCATAGAGTAAATGAGTTATGCCTGCTAGGACGTCAGATAGGTCGGAAATAAATATATTAAAAAGAAGTGGAGTACACCAGATTTTTTTCGATAAAAATCCTTGAAATTTTACACATTGTGTTCGATCGCGAAGGTAGGAAGTCTGCCAGCAAAGTAAAGACCCGGCAATACTGAATTTCTGAAGCTTTAGAATTAAGGTAGAATGGTCAACTCTGTTGAAGTCAGTGCAGACTGCACCAATTTGGTATCCTTTTTCCATTTTGCATAGAACGTCAAAGATTAGGATTGTCAAATTCGTGGTAGTTGAGCGACCTTTTCTAAAGCCATTTTGTTGCTCGTTCAGACGGGAATCAACAAACGGAGAAAGTTTATCGTATACCACCTTTTCGAAAAGTTTCGGAATCGAAGGCAAAATGGTAATGCCCCTATAATTTCCGATACAGCGTCGATCACCATTCTTGAATATGGGTATGACATACGAACGCTTCCAACAGGATGGGAAAATTCTCGACGAAAGCTATCTATTAAAGACAATATGCAAGGGAGTTATAAGCTGCTCTACACATTTGCACAAGAAGGTCGGAGGAAGAAGATCCGGCCCGGGACCTTTGTTGCAGTCGAGATCCAAAATAGCTTTACGTATTTCATCACGGAAAATTTCTAAATGGTTGACAAAAGCTGTTCAAGCTGAATCAGAGGAAGAAAGGTATGAGTTTGATGGGTCTGGTGCATTAAATTTTTTTTGGACACTATCAGCGAATAGGTCACATATCTCTTTAGGAGAGGAAGAAGTTATATTATTAAGAAAGTAGTTTTTCGCTTCACATTAACAAAATCGAAAAAAAATTTCGGGTCGCGGACTATATTTTCGCCGGTTGCTCTAATGTAAGTGTTATAAGCCTCATGAGACTTTGCTAAAAATTGCTTAGCAACTTCATTATACTCTTCCTGAATAGCAGGACTAACATCAGTATTTTCTTTAATCCGCTTATAAAGTTTTTTCCTACGATTTCGCATATGCCTAAGGTCCCTATCAAAAAAAGGCACTCGTAAGATTGAAATCGTTGATGTCTAAAAAGTTTACGGGGATCATCCGGAACAAAGCATAGATTCGGACGACTGAAATCTCCCAAAACTATTATCTTGTCTTTTTCGCTAACGAAGATATTGTATTACATAAATAGCTGTAGGTGGATTCGTCAGATCTGGGCGAGATGTAGACAACAATGAAATATTGAAAAAAAGCATTTGAGGTGGTATCTGCGTGCTCACTTGAAAGTGTGTTGCTAACAGCAAGTAAGACACCACCTCCTCGCGACTGACCCGTTGAACAATAATCACGGTCAATTCTGCAAATAGTCCAACTACTATCAAGAATCTCCAACTGAATAGTCCAACTACTATCAAGAGGCCTTAAGCCAAGTTTCGGTGATGGCGAGTAAATTAAAATGGCATGATTTGGCGTCAAGGTATAATTTGCTTAGCTTGCCTCTCATACCACTACAATTGTTGTAAAAAAGTTTGAGGCTTTTCTGAGTTTGGTTAAGGAAAATGCCTAACAGAGTTGGGCTGATCTTCGAAAATATTCAGATGTCATATTGCTACCATTATCGGGCGAATTAAACGCTTAACAAAGCCATCATCCTAATTACACTTCAGTTGCAGATGGTTTTTCGCAGATAGTTTCTAAAAATTGATACATGTGTTATGTAGACGTAATCATTTGAATTTACCTTTGAAAATTGCCCGAATTAATTCGAACGTCTGCTTGCTGCACACTCTCCAATAAACAAGGGATATTTTCTCTCGTGCATTTTATAATAAATTAAAGTAGTCCCACAACAACTCTTGTCGAGTCTGGGGGTTGGAGTTGTTATTTGGATAAAGTTTCAGGACTCACTTTAGCCTTGATTAGACTCAGGTACCTAATTAAAGTTAGATTAACTAGATTGATTCACTGGATTTGATCCAGGGATATACTGCTGCAACTGGTGCTCCACACACTAGGCTACACAAGTCTTAAAATATGATCTTGCATGAAAATAATTTTCCGTTAATTTTCGAAATAAAAGACTGAAATTCGTTCATTGTTGTTGTTCGTTCGTATCTTTCCATGATAAATTCTCCAAATTGTGTTTTAGAAATTCCAAAGATATATATTAAAAAAAAGTCTGAGAGAAAAAGTCATCCAATGCAAACTACAACGGTTCTTTTGTACCACCATCTACATTAAATTTTAACGATAAAGCATAAATCAAACTTCGCTCAGACAGTGTAATTTCCCAGTATCAAAATGCTTAGAATTTAGTTCAAATTATAAGGCATTTGTTTTCATCCGTATTTCAACAATGATTTGTGAGCAGTATCACAACTTGTTGGATATAGTTTTTGATTAGTATTTTTATTATCAAGAACTAATACGATTTCATGTTGCTTGATGTCTTTGCTGATATATATATATATATATATATATATATATATATATATATATATATAGATATATATATATATATATATATAGATATATATATATATATATATATATATATATAGATATATATATATATATATATATATATATATATATATATATATAGATATAGATATATATATATATATATAGATATAGATATATATATATATATATAGATATAGATATATATATATATATATATATATATATATATATAGATATAGATATAGATATATATATATAGATATATATATATATATATATAGATATAGATATATATATATATATATATATATATATATATATATATATATATATATATATATATATATATATATATATATATATATATATATATATATATATATATATAGAAATATGAATTTTTGGCCAAAGTGATTTTAATACTAATGTTCTTCGAACATTAGTAAAAAGATGTTTAGTGCCTGAAAAGATCTAAATCACGTTTTGATAAAAAAAAAAAATATTTGTTTTTTGAAGCAAAAAGTTAAATGATTCCTACCAGGACGTGTAACGGTTTAATGAATGACAGGATTGAGTAAAATATATTCTAAGTACATTGCCACATCCGATTTGACGAATTCATCTGTTTACAGAGGACGACTATTAAATCATTGAAAACTACGCTTAGCCTAATGGTTTCCTACTAAAATATCTTTGGAAATAGATGGATATGTACAGGAATAGTTTTACCCGATAAAAATTTATTTGTAGTTTTCCAAATTTATTTAACTTCATATTAAAAATGCATACTATTATATTGTATTATGTAGTTTCGAAAATTTATACGGAAAATTCTTTCTAGTTCCCTTTTTTTTTGCTGCTGCGGACAGCCCGTATTTAGCCTCAAAACTAAATGTTGCTTCTACAATTGCTGGCGTCCAATCAGTTAATTAAATTAATGAGCTTTATTGAGAAATAGCGAGGCGATTTAAGTATCACTATTATTTCGAATATCATTCAATTTCTTGTATACACTAGAAAACTGATCTCACCGTGAATATGCATACTCATGATGTTTGTATCAAATTATAAGCGATAAAGAAGTCTTTTATGATTATTTTTTTTCATTATATGCATCTTTATTTGGAAATTTCTCTAGTACTCGGTTCAGGTAAATTTTCTTTATTAAATATGTAGTTAGATATAGTCATGTATATGCATAGGATTAATTAGATTTGTCGTTTTTCTAAAGTTTTTGTCTATATTTATATTTTTGTTCAATTTTTTATTGCATCATATCGTTGTCGTCTCACCTGTTCCAGCCTATGGTCTGGCACCTCCAGTTTGAGCGGGTGTGTTCTAAGCCACTCGAAGAATTACCGCCATCTAAATTCGATGCAGCAATTCCACCGGCTGCCGGAGGACCCTAATTTCCAATAAATCGTACAAATAATTGCAGTGCACGTGATGAGTTTATGGATTGTTTTCGTTTTAAAACATTTTCTGATTAAGCTTTAGCGAAAGTGGCACCTTGACAATATGGACAGTAAAGGTCTTATGGAGAATTGTTTTATCGATCGTCAATCGCATGGCATGAATCGATGTCCCTGTATCTGTAAATGCATTTTAGCCGCCGGCGCCGTGGCGGTACGGCGGCAGGCACTAAGCACTGGCACTTTGCTATAAAGTTTGCATTTGTTTTGTTGTTTTATTGTGTAGGTGGTGGTCCATGCTGTTTTGCATTGAGTAGGACGAGGCATTGGTAGGACGAACCATATTTAGACATCGAATTTTCTATTCCGTCTATTTCAAACATTTTGCCACTCATTACTCGTTCAAGAACGCCATTTTGTCGTAGTGCTGTTGCGGATTCACGAAGTCGTGCCGACTGCATTTTTCTACTCGAAGTTATGTATGTATGTAGCACTCGATTTACGTACGGAAATTTTTCACATAGCTAGATCAGGTTCACCAATAAAATTCTGTCCAATTGACGACCGTGTTCGCATCGCAAACTCAACTTCTCTCTAAAACAATAAAAACACCTATCCGACACTGAAATTGGCCGCCATCCTCCATCCAGTCTACCTCACAAGCTAACTTTCCCGCAACGGACAACGGTAAATTAAAATAAAAAACTTAGCCTCAAGAAATTTCGAGCGAAATTTCTAATTGCCACACACGTCATCAAAAGCGTCATTACTGAAAATGAGAGTTGAATCTAGGAATAACCAACTAATCGAGTGAATATCTTGACAAAGTTGAACCTGGACCGAAAAGATCCCGCCAAAATCGCTAAAAAATTTTAACAGTTTTCTTCAATTATTGGGGTACTGTGTATATTCAATTTTGCCCGCTAGGCCAAACTGTTAGCTAGGACCGTTTTTAAGGCAGTGTTCTGGTCTAGAGGCTCGATTTTGAGTTGATTTTACGGACGCAATAAAAAAAAAACAGAAATATTTTTGGTATCTATTTTTTGATCAGTTTTTTATTAACACTTTAAAAGTAAAAAATTGTATTCAAAAGATAAAAAATAAATTGATGTAGATATAGGCGGGCGAAGTGAAGGCTAAAAAAAACACTTGTCTCATGGTTGACATGATTCCAACCTTTCTCGTGGCCTGAAACATTCAATTTTGGTGAATTCTGTAAAAAGAAAAATGTAGAATTCGTCTGACGTAGGCGATTTGAAAAATACTTTTTTTCTCACAAAATGGCGTCCATGTAATCCTCATTTTTTCAATTTTGGGAATTTTGAATAAATATTAGAAAAAACATTTCAAAAATCCCTACGTCAGACCAAATCTAATAGTATTAAGAGGTTTTGTGCAAAATTTCACGTAAATCGATCCATTACAACTAGAGATATCATGTCAACCGTAGTTTCAAGAAAAATGCGTTTCAAGAAAAATGCCTTGGAGTCTCGTTTCGGGCAGTCTGAGTCGTTTAATGGTATGTTATACTTAAATTTTTTTAACAGAGATCTCCGTCTCATGCAATGTTCCTTCTTCAACTTCAAAAGCGAGATTTTCGGGAGCTCTTTTAGCCATATGAGCAGTTCGAACTTGAAAAGCTCGTAGCTCGGAGCGGTTAATTCGTTGTTGATCGCGTTTGTTGGTTTAGTTGGCGTGTCACAAAAAAACTGTAATTCCAAAAATAATTCGAATTTCCGAAAATACTTTTAAAAGCTTTTTCTCAAAGGTCTATACTTTGAAAATATGCAAAAAAAAATCGATTTGATCAAATTTCTAGACCAGAATACCCCCTTAAGTCTTGTTCGTTATTTGTGTGATGCTATTCGTGTGTGATGCTAACAAGGTCAGAATTATGGACCGACCACTTTTGGTGTCTGCACTACGGTAATGTGTCATCTCGCACTGCATTGCTTCTTTGAGACTATTTCGTCAAAAATTCAACTCAAATCGTTCCATATTGTGTTCACCTGACTTGGCAGCGTATCATTTTTGGCTAAAGGTTTGGGAATAGCCACGATAGTTTTGAGGAGATAAAAGCTAAACAGATGCGGACTTTGAAAGCCATTCCGGAAATCGAATTCAACAACTGTTTCGATGATTCACAACGGGCAACGAAATAGATTTGGACGATTCAACAAATACTATCCATGTTGCTATAAAAGCTATCACCAGTTTTGATCACAGCAGTATAAACATTATCTCTACAGGCTCAAATATCGTAATTTCATAGTTTTTTCCAAAAAAAAAATCAGCACTCCTGTGACAGTAGAAACTATTTTTATTCTCAGAAATCTGTGTTTTTGTGTATATGTGGTTCAAAGTATTTTCCTACTTTATTTACTAAAATTAATAGTCCTAGATAAATGTCAAAATTCCTCACATTGTCATATACTTATCAACTTGTCCATTTTAATTATTTTTCCGCAACCTATTGTAAAATATGCAAAATATCGCGCAATTCACTCAAGTGATGTTATTTCGATTCATTGATATTTTATAATACGCTTACCAGACAGCATTTATGTCACACATTCAAGCATCGATGCCGCAGAAAAAGGTGATTGCTTCAAATATTGCGCTATCGACATAAAGTACATTTTAGAAGCACATGTTTTTCGTTATTTCTTCCCAAAATATCAATAATCGTGATACCAACTTATGTTTATAAATTGATAAATTCAAAACAAACAATCGTATCGCTTAGAAATACATATCTCCGTCTGAGCTGACTTTCCCAGCAAAAGGTGCCTTGTTTCGATGTGATTTGTCACAAAAGAATATTTTGTGTATTTTAGCGAATCTTATAATCTTATCTTGCATTGGAGATTAATATATCATCTGTCAACGGTGTATATAGTCGAACATATATTATCGCTCTAATCCTGGAGCCAGACATATAGTGGCTCACAGTTTATTTCAACCAGCACGTAAAAAAACTTTAACTTCCTATAAAAACTAAACGAACTATGTTATGAACATTATTTAAACGCAGATTATTAGACTAGTGTTCACAATTATCATTTATTCAGTTTATTATTATTTTTATTTTATTTAAATAGGTCATAACAATTAATGACGAAAAAAGTAACTAAAAACAATGTCACAGCTTATTTCAACCAAGTAACAGAATCAATGTATAAATTAAGTTGCAAGGCACAACAAAATATTTTAATATTTAGTATGACCACCCTTCTGGTCAACAACCATTTTTAGCCTCTTAGGCATTGAATCGATCTGCTTTTGTGCCACTTGTGGGGTAATTTTGGCGCATTCCTCAACCAATGTAGTTTTGAGATCGCTTTTGTTGGATATCTTCCGTTTTCGGATTTTTGTATCCAAAATGGCCCACAAATTTTCGATGACGTTAATATCGGGCGACTGTGCCGGTGATTGCCAAACATGCGGACAATTCCATATTATAATACACTATAAAGAAGTCATATTTGATTAGTTTAAACATTAGACTAATAACCTGCATTTAAATAATGTTGATATCTTCTTTAGTTTAGTTTTTATAGTAAGTTAAAAAAAATTTTACGTGCTGGTTGAAATAATCTGTGAGCCACTGTACATAGTCGAGACTATGTGAAATCACATGAATAGGCTATGTGGTCGAGCACTTTGAATATTTTCGAAGTTAACTTTTTGTATTTGCGTGAACATTTGCATCTTCCATCGCGTGTAATCATCAAAATGGATGTGTGGCATCAAAATAGACAAAGTCCGCTTCGTTGCACTGCTAACTTTCCGCATACACATTTATATAAATATAATGTGGTTTTAAATTAGTCTTTGTGAGGTCATGCATAGTAATCATAATTAGGCATGACTTAGATATCAATGCGTGATATCGTGATATCATAGTTAGAACAGTATGGGCACATTTTGATATTTATTTCGATGTTATATGAAACGTGTGAAGTGGCAGCATTGATTTTCAGCTGGAATTCACGCTTGCGATTATTATGTGGCAAGGATACGTGAGAATTGTGAGAATTTCAATTTTTTTTTCAGAAATATATCGGCTGTATCTTGGGCCGACTAGATAAAAGAACTAATAACCTTTGAATTTTGTTAGTATGGTTTGAGATAGGTCTGCTATTAAAATGTAAACAAAGAAGATATAATTCTCATTGGCTGTACTCGTAATTCTCATTGGCTGTGCTCAGTTTATTATGTACAAAATTTGTATGAAAAAGAGTCAGAGAACAAAACACCTTTCAAGATTTAGTAGCATGCATATTCCTAATGAACCATCAACTTATTGTTTGATCAATGCAATACATTTCTGGTTGATATATTGTCAACGATATAAATAGTAAGATTTCGCCATTAATTATCACTTGAAAATAAGTATAGCAATATCTTATGAAATAGCGACAAGCATGAAAAAAAGCGTCAGCTATATTTCTTTATCAATTTTACGATGACAGTTATATAATCCATCAAACATCAAAGAAATACATATTTCAACACATATTTAGCTTAAAATTCGATGTTAATAGCATTATGTCTTATCTTCGCTTATGCCTTATCTTCGCTTTTATTATAGATGGCTGGATGAATATGCCAGCTGGAGTGCCGAATTGTCCTCCCGGATTGGAATACCTTACGACTATCGACCAACTTTTGGTTAAGCAAAAAGTTGAATTACTCGAAGCTCTAACTGGCTTTGAAACTAACAATAAGTTTACAATTAAAAATAGTTTAGGACAAAAAGTTTTCTGGGCAGTTGAAGATAATGACTGTTGCACCAGAAACATGTGTGGACCAGCTCGTCCGTTCGAAATGAAAGTCCTTGATATTTACAAGAATCAAGTCATCCACATGCATCGACCGTTGGCATGTTCGTCATGCTGCTTCCCGTGTTGTCTTCAATCGATGGAAGTTTCGGCACCGCCTGGCAATGTGATTGGTACCATCGAGCAGGATTGGTCGATTTGTACTCCACAGTTCACCATTCGTAATAATCTTGGTGACGCTGTTTTAAGAATTGAAGGCCCATTTTGTACATTTACAATGTGTGGAGATGTTGAATTTCAGGTAAGACTAATTTCTGATAAACGAATCTAGTTATCTGGTAACATTTGATTTGCCTAGGTTGTCTCATTAACTGGCGAACAAATTGGAAAAATCTCGAAACAGTGGTCTGGTCTTGTCCGGGAAATGTTTACAGATGCTGACTTTTTTGGTATCTCGTTTCCTTTAGATTTGGATGTAAAAATGAAAGCGGTTCTGCTGGGAGCCTGTTTTTTGATCGTAAGTATTTTTTTTTTAACATTTTTTATATTTTAGTTCAGAAAATATCTAATCAAAGTAATTAAATAGACTCATATAGTTTCGTTTGTTCAGTCAAAATTTATTCTAACATACGGCCGTTCATACCCATGCATTACTGAAAAAACGTCATTTCCAAACTTATTGATATCTAGCTATATTACCTAAAATTAAAATCACTTTTTCAGGATGCGATGTTCTTCGAAAAGCAGGCCAATCGTGAAACAGATCGTCCAGGCATGTTCTAAACTTAAAACTCCAGCCGGCATGATCAAATTTTACTGTCATTCAATGCGCACAACAAGCGCATAAACATTTATTGAATTAAAAAAAAATCGTTTTTTCGAACAATATATTACATAAACACTTATTGAATTAAAAAACTGTACTATTATTTCAAACAAAATATTAAAATGATCGCTTTGATTACTATTACACAAATTGAAAGTGCAACGATACGCATACAAAAGCATATTTACAACCACATGTGCATAAATGGAAATTGAATGATATATTTTTGTTACTAAATACTGAAATAGTTCTAACTTTGTTACTAATTTTAGATACACACATTCATATAAAATGAAAACTTTGATTGAACTCATTACTTTTTACTCATAAATAATTAAATAATTGTTACCTTTTTTAGAAATTGAAGTTTTTTGAAATGGAAACTATCATAATTTAAGAATAGATAATTGTTTCTTAAAAATTGTTCGCGCAAATTAATTTAATGATCGAATTGTTGTTAAAATTAATGATTATTTGTTAAAATCAATACGTTTCGCTGAAGTAATCTATGTTTGGAAATATGTTACTGTTTTATGAAAAGTATTAATAGAAAATCAAAACCAAAAAATTACAAAAGTCGTCGAATTGAAAAAGCTTTATTTATTGATTAACCGTTTGGGCATTTAAACAAAACAATTTTCTCTCTAAAATAATGTTAAGATAAAATAGCATAATAGCATTTAATTAAACTCATAATAGTCAATGAACAAATAAATACGTAAACGTGACTATGTAACCCCTTTGAAATGTGTGGAGAATTTATTGAATTTTAATCTTATGATTAAAAATGGGAAATGTTTTTGCAGAAATATGTATTTACAAAACAATATATCGCCTATTTACAGCTTGCAACAATTTATATTACTACTGAAGTCAAGAGAGTGTTTATTCTGAATTTGATATGTTAGATTTTAAATATATGATAAAATAAATTTATTTTTTAAGACCAAATTTCTATTGTTTTGTCTTTGATTTTAGCATAGTAAATATTGAAGTTCTTTTATCATATGACTTTGTGGTACCTTTTTTTCATGCCGTCGTTACCTGTTTGATTGTGCCGATAATATCGGTCTAGCGATATTTTTAAAAAAAAAATCTCAAAAATATTTTTTACAACTCGTAAAAAGAGGTAAAAAAACACAAAAAAAAAGTTATTCGAGCGTGTCAGATATTCAGAGGGAATGTTAAGTGAACTCAAATAAGTGTCCTATTTAAATGACTGACGATTTGGACGTGACCAAAAGACATGACTGATTTCTGAAAATGTAAAAAAAAAATGTTAGCTTGAAATACTCGAGCGCGTCAGAGATTTATACAGAGGGTTCAACTTGATGTCTTAGTTGTCCTAAATGATAATCTGACAATTATATGGAGGGATATTGTTAATCTGACAATTTGAAAAAAAAAATTCGTTTCTTCTTTTTATTACTGGATGAAATAACTGGATGAAATATATATATATATATATATATATATACATATATATATATATCTATATATATATATATATATATATATATATATATATATATATATATATATATATATATATATATATATATATATATATATATATATGTATATATATATATATATATATATATATATATATATATATATATATATATATATATATATATATATATTTATATATATATATATATATATATATATATATACACATATATCGTTTAAAGAAGTTACATCCGAAATTACGACCGTAGCATAAGCGTTGCTAGATTTTCTTCGAACACGTTTCACTTTGCGATATTGCAAGATATTCATACATTTTTTTAATGTTTCGTGTGTAAACTTTTTAGTTTTTTTAACAAGTTTCTTTTTCACAAAATACACATTTCACACTTACATCACTCATTATTAATTCACAAAATTATTTAAAAAAAAACACAAACAAACCAACGCGTCTGGTCCAGTGAAATCCGACATAAAAAAGGCGAAACTTCGGCAAAATTAGGGGAAAGCTGAATTTTGGTGTGAACCTTGGCACTGGCGTATTGAACAAAATGTCAAAAGTGCCCATCGATCCGAGTGTTGCGTTACTTTTTATACGGGGTCAAAGGTCACCAAAAGTGACCTTTCCTAAATATCACAGTAACGGTCACGTCTTCAGAAAACAATGTATGACGAATTTGTAGCTTAACAAATTTCCAACAAAAAATATCTGCTAACTTTTTCTTGTAACTATAACCGTTTTGGAGATATATTGATCTAAACATTTGCTACTAACAGCATCTTTTTTCTCAACGGAATGTTGATATCCGACTTTGACTACGACTTGGAATGTTTGTGAGTTTATTTTTCTATGTTTAAGAAGCGCAGAAAAAAAACATGCAAACAAACTTATCTACCACACTCCAGGGTAGATGGAAAAGTGTGCTCCGAAAAGTTATCCCCCCCTTTCCATAAAATGGTATCCCTCAGCTTCCATCTGAAATATTCAGAAATGAGCTCGTTGCCTGATTTTTTCCCACTGTTAAACAAAATAAGATCAGTTTTTATCCTGCAATTTTTTTCATTTATTGATGATTTTAGCTACATCGCCCCATGAAAACCGTCAGATTATATGTTTTTCGTAGTCCTGATAGGATTTCCTTCAAAATAAAAAAAAATTAATCGCGCTCGAGTATTTCGAGGTGAGGTTTTTTTTTACAACATTGTGACTCGCCCATTTCCTTAAGCCACGCTCAAATTGTCAGATTATTGAAATATACTTTTTTCTGGATGTACTTAACTTACCTTGTCTTAATCTGACGCGCTCGAGTTTTTCTGAGGATCAATTTTTTTTTACTAATCTGACGGGCTTCCCTCAACGCACCCCACAATATTAAGGGCTCATATATGGTAGGGTACATTGCAGGGTGCAGGGCTTCTCCCCATATGATTTTCTGACGCGCTCGAGTAACGCGAGAAATCCCCGCTTGGGCTCCCCTACTATAACTTCGCTATTATTTCCTATAAGTTCATATCACATTTGGATATCGGATGATTCGTCTGGTCTTGATATTTTTGCTAGTGGCAGGATTATATTAGTTTGTCGGTTGACCTTAACCTTCGATATCAATCAAATTTTTGATTTTCCAGAACATGGTCTAAACGCAATTTGTGTAAATATAATGCTGTCATTTTATTCTTTACTATCGTCCGATGTCCGATGCTATGACCCCGAGTAACAGAGAACAAGCCCACTGGACTAAATGACCGGTTCTTGAAATAGCCGGTTTTGCAGTTGGTTTGCTCTCCCCTGACCACTATTCCCACATCTGGCTTCTAAAATGTGGGAGTTTTTTTAAAGGATATTAAGACTAAAGTCTGTGGTTCTAAATTCAAAACATGTTTGACGAACTGTCTGGTCTTAAGTGAACAAGTTTAGGGCGCCATATTGGGCGCCATTTGTATGGTATGACGATATAATATACTCCAGACACAAAGTGCCTGCGCTGAAAAGGCTATGGTGTAACATGGCCATCAAAGGATACATCGAAACATGAGTACGTGCAGGAGTGAGCTACGGCGGGTAGCTAGAACTTTCCCGAATCGCTAGATGACGGCCAACATTTGCCACTTTTCTGTTACGTGAAAGTTACAGCTACTCGATTTCTCACGATCCATTTCCACACCGAGCTCAGCGAATTCAGAGCTCTTTTGGTCTGTTATCGAAGGCTGCTCAGTAAATTTGGTAATGTAGTTGTTCTTTTAACATGCTGGCATTCATGGCTTCGTTTTGAATAGATCTTGTTTAATATTTCGTCACAGTCCTTCAGGTTGATGAAGTATCGAACTTTAATATTTCCGTTGATCACACAGCCTTTTCCTTAGTTAACAGTGTTACATATTTTATTATGTCCAATGTCGCTTTTCCTTCGTTAGAATCAACTCCAACGTATCATATGTAGTGCTAGTTATTACTTTAATAGGTCTTATTTTATTTGCATATATTTTGCTTAGCCATATCACCTTGATATCATTTGCCAAAATATTTCGTGACTGCAGCATACAGTGAAACATTTCTAGTGTTTTTCTTTTATCACCTTCTGGATTAGATTTCGAGACTCCATGAACAATAAGATTAGAAGTTCCATTCTTACGGTTTTCCAACTGTAGCCCATGGTTAATGAAGATGATTGTGACATCCATAGTGAATGCGGTATATTGACGTACCTATAATTCATTTAATTCCCTACAAAATTTAAAAATACATAAAGAAGCCAAAACTCATGAGCTAGTGAGTTAATGCATACTAAATATTTTTATAATATGTTCTATTAACTGTTAACTTCCGTTATGTAATTGTTTCGATAATAAGAGAAAGAAGTAAGTGAGATAGAAGTCGAGGAAAATTCGGTAGTTTGCAAAACCTTTGTCGCCAACGTAACCCGATCTATAATTTTCTCGATTTTTAATCAAAATGATGAGCCTTTAAATAGGTAACTTTTCTTCATTGAAAAAGAGCTGTTTGAAATGTTAGGATATTTGAATTTGTGCTTAAGGGGTTAGTCCACTGTTAAACTGCTCCAAATGAACTTTTTTTTAAACAGCTACAAAAAAAAAACTATTCAAGTTATCGATTTGAAATTTTACATGCATCTTTATTGAAGTCAAGAGTTAACATTTTTATTGGAAAAAAGCATTAAAAAACAAAATGGCGGCCGCCCCAGTGGATCGCGCAGCACCGCCGAAAAAAAAACCAAATTGCGCCTCGTAAATTCCTGGACAAAATAAGCATCTGTGAACAAATTATCAAAAATATTTCATTAGTTTTGAGTATAAAGAACTGCACGGGTCTAAATTTAGAGCCCTAAAGCGATGAAAAAAATTTGGTATACTTTTGAATCAAAAAAATATATAAAAAAAATTTTTTTAATCAAAAAAATGTTTCCCAGATCGTCAAAAATTTTTTTTTTGTTCTAAATGTAGGCCCGTGTAGTCCTTTATACTCAAAACTAATGAAATCTTTTTAGTAATTTGTCCACAGACGCTTATTTTGTCCAGGAATTTACGAGGCGCAATTTGCTTTTTTTTTCCGCGGTGCTGCGGCGATCCATTGGGGCGGCCGCCATTTTGTTTTCTAGTATTTTTTTTCTAATGAAAATGTTAGCTCTTAACTTTAATAAAGATGTATGTAAAATTTCAAATCGATATCTTGAATAGTTTTTTGTTGGTAGCTGTTTAAAAAAAAAGTTCATTTTGAGCAGTTTAACAGTGGACTAACCCCTTAAAGAAAACTGAGATGAAATATTAGGGCTAAAGACAGTCAATGCAGTCATCTGATGCTGAATATTAGTTACCGATTGCATCAACTGTCCCATTTGCTTCTTGATATCTGAAAAACTAATTTTTCAAAATTGGATTGTAATTTTCATAGGTATAAACAGTTTTCTACAGCAACTGTACAACTTTTTCTCCTTACCATCGACAATCCAAAGGAAGCTTGCCTATCACATTATCTACTGTTCAATGGAAATGAAAAGCTTAAATATCTAACTGGCGCGCATGAGCTCTTCTACCATAATTCGTTTAACGAATGGAGAATACCCTTTACCAAATCGTCCGAATCCATAACGTATCAGTCGCTGTGAAAATTCCAACTATTTGAGTTCGTGGAAATCAACGGCCGGAAAAAATCTGTAGAAGTATAATTATTCCAGATTTCCAAAAGGCTTAAATTGTCCATTTTGACCGTTTGTCGTGTCGAGTTCCATTTCGTATTAGAAACCCCAGATATTGTCGTGTTCGAGTTTTGTTTCAATGTAAAAATCGGTAGTGATAACTAAAATAAGACAGTTAGTTGAGTTGCGTTGAAACGGATAAAAGCTTTTCAGATTTCGATTTTTCACCATAACGTTTGCCAACTTGAGCCATACAGCAGAAGTGAATCAATATCAAAAGTGAATATCTAGTTTGCTGGAATCTTTTGCATACTGTTGTCTCTTATCGATTAAAAAGTTGCATTTTTGGAACTGTTCGGAAAAGATTGAGACGAGCAGGAATTCAAAGGATTTGAGGAAAACATCGACATTTTGCGTACTTGAGCAGAAAGTGACCGGAGTCGGAGTGCGAGTAGTGTGAACGAGACAAGGAGTGTACCTTTTCACATATAAAAAATGTAAGTAGAATATCGATTTGGTACAGACTAGCTTAAATAGTGGAATACGACGATACTGACCCATTGCAAGATGTTGGTCGCTCGAACAATGGAGGAGCTGCCTACAACTGGCCGTGGAAGATGTAGGCTAGCAGAAGCAGCACACCCGATGCACTTTCATGTGAATCCGGAACAGGAACGAATGGAACTTGAACTAGGGTTTTTAGTTGCCTTAAATCGATATATCGGTTTCAAATATTTAATAATGAGGTTGATATATTTCCGGAAAACGATATCCATTGAATCACAGAGTGAATCAATTAGTTTTATGTCTCCATCGAAAGTTTTTCTCTGGATCGAAAGCTAAAGTTGAAGCAGCTAAATGACAGAATTGAAAGTCCCTAGTGTAGAATAGAGTCCAAGGTAATCAAATATTATTTGTGGCTGTACAGCCAAAGTGTCTGCTTCTCCGAATTTCTCTACGTGAAATGCGTGACACTTTGAACCTTGACATTACGATGATTTTCCGCTGGTCGTTTTGGATGTTCTTACTTATTTATTAAGCTAGCGGGAAATTGTCATGCATTACTGATATTAAATCTGGCTCAATTTTACTGTGATTACTCATATGTATGGGCTAAGTGTCCGTTGCCTATTTGTGATTCCAAAGTCGAATAAGAATTTGTCCCAAGCAGGGGAATGTATGTAGGTGGGTTGGATGCACAATTGATGCCCGCACCCATTATTCGTGGGATGCAATTCAGTGTGTAGGTACTTATATATTGCGAGGATGCGTCATTGCCGTAATTTGTTGCTCGATGAACTTAACATAATCATGCTCCCACTGTATATTTTTAAATTCGAAATGATGGTTTTAGTGTGAAAAGCGTTTGTTCAAGTTTTCTGAGGGGAGTTTCAAGGAACATATCGTCGAATCTTGTATTTAATTGTTTGCTAAGAATATATGTTAAGAATCTATAATATTATACTAATTTGTAGCAATCAGATGATCATAAAAAATTTTCATACATTTTGCTATGATTAAGAACTATGATCGATATTGGCTTTAGTTGTTTTAAAATTTTGAATTTAATTCAATGAATCACCAAAAAAAGGAGCGAAAATCAATGAAACAGAGCGCACCCTACACAATTCAATTTCTAATTAATTTTTGCATTGCTCATGTCTGATGATTTATTTCCATATCATATACAACTGACTTTTCATAATTAAGTTAGGCAATAGTTTTACGTGAATGCTTTAAGTCGACATCGGATACGATTTTAGATTAAGTGAAAGTGCATCGACAATCAAAACAAAGTTGTGTTTAAGATTGTGGGGAACTTTATTTTTTTTTAGAAAAAAGAAAAATTAGAATGACACATTTCACTCAAATATCTTTGCACTCATGGTTAGATGAACAGGGAAAGCTTGATACACAAATGTTCATTTTAGGATTTAGACCAGGCCAGGGGTTTTCTCAGGAATTTTTCATGGGGGGTGTGTTCAGAATTTTAGGAGGGGTGTCCCTTTGGAACAAAGGGCACAAAGGTCCCTTTGAGTAGGAAAATTGTCCGTGTTAGGGGGGTGTATGCACTTTCCAGGGGGGGTATTAGGGGGGTGTTAGGGGGGTGTAGGAAAATCTCTGGACCAGGCACCAACCATTTGTGGCTGAAGAGTCACAAATTGTTGGCGGAATAGTGCCTCTTTTACTGACAAAATATTTCGTTTCTTAGAGCTCGTAGTAGCGGGCGGTAACATCAAAATAATTATTTTATTGTTACCTTTGTTTGAAATTCGTTTCGTATACAATGTTTACTGTTTACGTTTATGAACCTGTTAATAGAATGAACCATCATCTTTAACATAAGCTTGACCCTATAACAACGATGCACAATTTATCTCTTTTAAAGATGGGGCATTTTACAAACCAATACATATCAATCAAAATATCAACTGACGGATTGGTCATTCGATGTGTCACGAAGCTCTTCTGCTTAACCTGACAAATTCTGGGTACTCAAATGTAATTGAAGGGGTCAATTAGGCGTAATAAGACAATTTTATGTTACTCCAAGAAGCACCTGATGAGTGAAGAGTCAAAAGATGCTGGTCTCCTAACAGTATTCTACACCATAACACCACTGATCGTCCTTTTTATGTGCACCGTCCTTCGTTTCACTGTAGAGAGGTGGAAATCTTCGAAAGATGTTGCGTGGCTTCTGCCTTGTAGCATGTCGGGTTGTTACCGAATGAAACCACTTACACCTTCTTCAACACTGCGCTGGGGTGGATAAGCTCGCAGATGCTTCTTGCGATCCTTGGTTTTTCTCTCTTCCTGTCTCGTTCTCCGTCGCTCAATTTGCGATGTTTATTTTGAGAGCTGCTTCAACGGCTTACCACGCAATTTGTAGATCCAGAATACAGTCTGCGATATTTTCAGCGGATATCCTTATATCTCGGGCAGTCTCTAGGCTTCTTTTACATGCTTCAAAATGCGGTTACACATGCTTAATGCCAAAAACGGTACACAGGTAGTCACGTTGCCTTCTTGTTTACCTTCTCCAGGTGATGTTTGAAGCTCAGGTTCTCATCGATAACCACGTCCAGGCACAAAAGTTGAGGGGCTGTTCAAACGAAAAACTTCATGTATATCTGACAGCAAATTTCGTTTTAAAATTTCTGTCTTACCGTCATCAAGTTCGAGGTCGCAATTTTCAAGCTATGGCTTAGTTACCCAAATTGCCTTGTTTGCGTGTTTGTTGGCCTTTTCGGGATGCTGAATTGAAATCACGATGCTTATCTCGTCGTTAAATGCTACTACAATTACATTTCTGGGTACACGTAGCCGTAGTATCCCATCTGACAATATGTTCCATAGTAGGGCGCTAAGGGTGAATTCCTGCGGCATTCCCGCCACTACCAGATGAAGCTTTGATTCTTCGTCCAAGTCGTAGCAGAAGATTCATGACACTCCAGTATTGAACAAAGCATATTCTATACGGCTCCACCTCGTGGATTTTAAGGCAAGTCCATTATCATTCTGATTTCACCCGAAGTTGATTGTTCTTTTCGAAAACCGAATAGACGGTTCGATAGTCCCTTTTTACTTTCAATTCCGGACAGCAACTGCTCGAGTGTGACTTGCTCGAAAACAACTTTTCGCATCGTATTCAATAGGCATATTGGTCTATAGAATGATGGCTTCTTCCACTGTTTGGGGAAAACGCCTTTCTCTAGGCAGATTGTAAACACATCGGCAAATTCGTTTGACATGTCCTTCATCCCAGCTTTAGCATTTTATTTGGAATCGCATCCAATGATTCGAATAAGTAGTCCGTAAATCAAGTAGACCAAAAATTGAGTAATCCAAAAACAGAAATACGAGCGGCTAACAAAAAGAGTTATCTAAAAATGAAACTAGTCCAAGAAAGAGTAGTTCAAAAAAGGTGTAGTCCAGAACGGAGTTTTCTCAAAATGAAGTGGTCATGGTGTTGGCAATAAAAGTAATTATTCATATCAGGAGTCGATAAAAGAGTAGTCAACAGTAGTATATAAAAAAAAACAATTTTCCGAAAAAGCAGTTGTACAAAAAGTGTAGTTGAGAAAAAGATTAGTCGATAGAAAGAGTTGTCCAAAAAAGTAGAAGTTCATATTACGAGTGGCCGAAGTTTCAACAAAGGAGTAGTTTTTGATAAGAAATGACCAAATAAAGAGCAATCCAAAAAAGTAATAGGTCAAAGAAGGAAGTTTTTTGAGAAAGGAATTGATCTATACTGCAGAAGATCAAAAGATGAGAAGTTCAAAAAAAAGAAAAGGTTAAAAAAGTAGTTAGAAAAATAAGTAGTCAGAAAAGGAGTAAGTAAATGGGAGTTTTTCGAAAGTTATACTATTCAAATAAGTAATGAGCCAAAAAGGAGTAGCAAAGAATAAAAGTAGATCAAAAACGAAGTTTTTTGAAAAGGGATATTCCGAAAAAATAAGTAGTTCAAATAACAATAGGTCAAAACAGGAAAGAAAATCAATGTGCAGCATTTAAAGAGCCCAAATTAAATCGTTATTTTTAAATAGGAATTATAAACAACCTGTTAATTGTAGCTTGAATGAAAAACGCTATTTTCATTGAGTAGCCCAAAAAATAGCCTACCAGATTTTTTTCCCCTGAAAATCTCTTGCAGTTAATATTTAAACCACAAATTTTATATTTAACATATACTTTAAATTACCTTTTAGCACTGTTTTTCGTATATGTAAGTGCTGCTTATAATGTATACCCTCCAGGTTACGTTGAAACGGTTCACGCAATAAATCATTCTTCTCTGATGTGCTCCATTCAAGAAAACACATTAAAGTCAGAGAATTATAAATGAGCTGCAATCATCTAAATGTCAACTATTTTCCACCTCATTTTCCTTATATTTACATTATCTATTATCGTTAATATAGGGAAACCGAATTCCAGGTTACTAGATCGATGGTAAATAGCGCACCCATTTGTGCGCTATGTTACTTGGCGCCAGGCCAATAATACGGGTGAACCTTTTCTGGTGGCATTTTGTCTAGGAACCATTGCAGATAAATGCGTAAGACATTTCACTCGTACGGTAACCGATTTTTAAAATGAGAGGTTCACACAGTATATTGGAATTGTAAAAGTTATAAATCAGAAGTTAATTTTTCATTGTTTAACATTTAGCCAACTGTAGGCAATTTAATATCATTGCATGATTGCTCAATTTTCATACACACAGATAAAATTTGAAACACAGTGATAATGTTCTAATTTTCACGATGATTTCCATTCAAAGAATCATATTTCAAACAAATGTTTTTGTCAAGCCAAATGTGAAGTGAGAGTGATTCTAAGTATTTTACTTTCCAGCAATGAAATTTGAACGCCATACTTTTATTTTGAGTCGAATGAAGTACATTGAAAAAAAATTATTTCCACTAGTCCTACTCAGTATCTATTTTGAACCATTATTCAATGTTTAAAATATACGGGATAATGAAAAATGATTTGAAAGTACCAATTAAAATATAGCGCCCAGTGTGGGTTAACTACATGTTTCTAGCTGTGTCCATGATAATTTTAATAACTGTCGCTGTACTCATATTTTGAATGTTTTGATTTCGTCTTTATTACTGATCTTCAACATCCATGTTCTAATACCTATTAATAATAATAATAATACACGCCATGAATAACACCGCACTAAACGTAAGTGCAAATTCATTAGCAAACTTCCGGTAAATAAAATTGTCCTGGGTTTTCTAAAGAAATACCTAGTCATTAGAAATACCTATATAACCGTGTTATATGCAACATGCACAGTGTCCATTAATTGTTCATTAACTACAACCTGCGGATTTACCATCAAGGGTTTGCTTAAAAACAATTTCAGAATAAAGCTAAAATGTATTGCCACTTGTTTCCAGTGCAGGTTCTTTGCAATTCGAATGACATATTGATCAATTTGTTTGTCAGTTAGGAGTCTTAACAGTACATTCTGTCAAACCTTGTTAACAGCTTAAACGTAATCAAAGTAACAAAAATAAACATCTATGTTCATATCCAAGGAACATTGACATAAAACGTTTAAGAAGAAGTAGGCATCACAAGTTGGCATCACAAGTTTGAGCTGCGAGCTGCGTACCACTCATGTCTTCTTCTAGTTTGTTGTGCTCGTATAATGTGAAATGGAATATTTTGAGGAAGATTTTCAGTAAGTGACTCGTGAGGCTTATGGTTCTGTAGTCTTCGCATTTCAGCGATATAGTTTAATGAATTGAGCGGGAATTTGGAGCTATACCGACGGCTTAATTTCTCTTACTGATGTTGATGGTCTACCTAGTCCGCTCTATTGTAACATTACTTTCTGCACTCGACAGTCTAACATATAACTAGAATCGTTAAAAAGGCATACTCTTTCCACAATTTTTAGTGTGCCTTTAGCGTCAAGTATCTCCATGTTTATCCCCGATGTTATTTTAAGAGTTTTACGATTTTTATTTTCTTATGTAGACGGATGTTATCATACTGATTACACCGGTCGACATGATTTTTGGGTCTGGTTTCTGCATATGAAATTTTGGTTGCTCCTACTTTACGTATAAGGGAAAAATAATTTTTTTTGGACAAAGTTTGCTTTTAGAGAAACTAGAGTAACTTTTTGAATTCTCAAGAAAAATGACTGATTTTTACATATTGCTTTTTATAATTTTATTTTAAAAAACAGTTAGAAAATTAATTGCTGAACTTTAGAGTATTTTTAATTCAAAAATTATGATAAATAATTGCATACAAATGTAAAATACTACAATATCAAGTACAAAAATGAATATTTGTAGTGATTTTTTTATGTTTACATGGATTTTCTCGTATCAAGCCCTAAATATGATCTCGCTTCATATTCTCAATGTACTGTCTTTGGTTATCCCATATTATCTTTAAATTGGTTCAGGTGAGAATGTAACATATGAAGTTTATGGGA
The DNA here is from genome assembly GCA_947369275.1 of Nemotelus nigrinus. NCBI lineage: Eukaryota > Metazoa > Arthropoda > Insecta > Diptera > Stratiomyidae > Nemotelus > Nemotelus nigrinus. The sequence goes on along the minus strand of OX376373.1, from coordinate 37,775,004 downwards.
CATTCTGCAGCCCATAATTATAAAGCTTTCAAGCATAGTTTCAATTAATTCATCATAATTGTCAGCTTTGTTAACTACTGCTTTAAGACTCTCCCGGGCTTGTTTTTCATGAGCATTGAGTAATTGTGTTAATTCATCACTTTAACTTTATCTTCAGATAATTTGGGAAAGAATCCTTTTAAATATTCAAAAGCTTCAAGCTTGTGATCTGGAGCTTTCACAAATTGCTTCATTAGGCCTAATTTTATATGTACTGGTGTCATCAATATATTCCTAGGCTCTACAATTGGTACCCACTTAACATTATGTTTTCCTATCAGAAATTCTTTCCGATCAAGCCATATACGATGTTCGTAATGAACTGAATTTGCTCTACCGTCCCATAAGCAATGATGATAAGGATGTTTGTTTAGTATACCCGCCTTGCATTCCCATTAGAAAACCAACCATCTGAAAATCTCCTATCGAACAAAACCTTAAAATCTCCTATCTCCTATTCTGTATATTTTAATTTTTCTCGTACCATTTGTACACTATCATACTTTTCCTTATGCATTACTTTATTGTTACCACTAACACTTTGCTTGGCACATTAAGCTGGGCCTGCTGTAAAAAAAATTTTGTTGTTGTCCTGTGTTATCTAACTAAGCAACTACATGTTATCATTATATTTTCATTGCCTATATATCTGATGTGATCATACAGTCATGAGTGCAAGAAATGGATCTAGTAAACATTTCAGCCACATTATAAAATGAAATATGTGCCTTTCCTTTGCTTTGGAGTCCTTCTACTGGTTCCTAAGGATTCTAATGATAATGCTTCAACTTTTAACACACGTTAAATAATTACCAAAATTGACGCGGGGTGGGTGTGCTGTGGTATGGAGCAACGGGATCCCGGTTCTCGTTTACCTTTAAAATTCGCGGTATCTCATTCTGGAGCACGCCATTGCTTTATTATCAACAGGACCCTCCTTGACATCTGTTTTATTTGGGAGCAGGATGAACCATTCTGGACCAAGTCGTTTTCAATCATATGCACTGAGCTTTCAATCCGAAGTAAACTTTTGAGACGAATTTTATCATGGATCTCACAGTCATAATATCGCGCATGTATATATTTCGTTGTTATACAGACGAAAAAAAATTCCATCATAAATGTTAAATGCTTAATTAATATTGCAAAAGTTATTGCTAGGTACTTCGGTAGTTAAGTGTTTATTTTGTGCTTGCCATTAGTTTGTCTCCTTTAGTTTGCCCCAATGTATTATACAACATTGTTGATTTTCCTATTAAGTGCGCCATCAGTTTTTCCAATGTCATTTGATTTTGCGAATGAAATAATGTTTTCTTATTTTTGGGCTATAATTTCATCATACATTATTCAAGTTTTATCTGTTGTGCGCTGCTCCTTGTACGTATCTTTGCTTACGTTTTCACCCCACTGGACTTGGATAAATCTCGGCATTTCATATTGACTACTTGGTCCCCTATATAAGTAAGAAATTATACAGAAAGTTTGTTATCTAAAATTAGATATCTACATACATATGTGCCCTCTACAAGGTTTTGGAAGCTTTTCAATTAACACAAACAAAGTTATTTGCTGTCAGGACAATGTTTTTTTGGCACGTGATTGCTATAGCGGCTTTTTCAGCTCTGTAAACGCACACTGTTACCATCATTTTGTATTTTGGTTTCAAGAATATGCCACTTTATATTTGTTGTTTTTATGCTTCTAAGCATTTAGTAATATATCATCAAATTTTACATTTCCTTGGAACCTATGAGTTTTAATATCATGCTAAAATTTGTCTCTAAGCTATCAATGTTGAGAGCTCGAACCTCACCTGCCGGCTGCATACAACTTGCCGACGAGTTGGATTGCTAAAAATTCCACACTTTGTGAAAAACGAAAAAGACATAATCTACATGTTGTGCTCTATTTGACGCAGGGTGTTTAAAAGAAAAAACTGTAGCGCATCAGAGTTCAGTTGAAAAAAAACTCTAGCGCAAACAGACAAAAAAAAACAGATTTTCGGAGAAATTGTCATTGAGTGACTAAAAAATGTGGAAAGACGCAATACGCTTTTTTGTAGTATCATATCAACCATTTCTTAGCCAAAGCAACAAAAACCATTTCCCGACAACATCCCCTAAAACATAAATGATGAAAATGTTCAGTTCTGGCAACACTGCCAGCGAAGCAGCAATAGGTCTACCATAACAGGCTCATGCTACAATCAAAGTTTCCTTTGAACTTCGTTTTCATCCGAGGATTTCATCGAAGTTAAACCCACCCAGTGAATTTCGTTTTGATTGAACGACTACGCTGGAAGCTATAAGGGTGTAAAGAATTTTAGAGCTACCACCTACAATTTGTTTTTCAAATTTTTGAAAACTCAATATTTGTTGTTGATTGTCATTTCAGGAACGTTAATATTTGCAAATTTAATGACTAAATCACTTAGTAAAGAAATGCCAGAAAACTAGGAAAATTCTCATAGCTGGCAGCCCTTTCAGGATTTTTCTACGAAGTTCCTACGAAACTTGGCTTACAATGAGGTCCGTTTACTACATGAATTTTGTTTTGATTTCATGACTGTGATCTTTCAAGATGGCACCACTGCCATAAGGTTACCCGCATTTCAAAATTACTTCTATCAGACCTGGTCCTAGTTGATACCAACATGTCCTGTAAATTTCATAATGGTCTGATTATCCGGTCGACAGTTCTTATGAACAGAAGTTTCGAGTGCTGAAAATAAAGGGAATTTGGTGATAGGTTGCCATTCTTGTGGAACTTCGAATTTTGAAAATTTCAAATTGATATGGTGGAAAAAGTTTAAAATTTATCAATGTTTTTTATCAAAAAGCAAAAAACAATTTCAGGAGGGTCGATGATTTGAAGGATTTTTTTCACGTATCTGCTTTGATCAACGTCAATACATTCTGCAAATTTCACGATGATCCAATGCTTCTGTCAAAAGTTATGACAAATCGAAATTTGAAAAAAAATCCATGCTTACTTTTAGGCACTCATTGTCCACATAGGGTTCATAATTTCCAATTTTTTTTTATCATAAACAAACATAAAACATAATCAGTTTTAATTTCTAGTTCTTACTTCTAACAAAAATGCACTCTGCATAGAAATATAGGGGTGCCTGAAAATTCACTAAAATGCCCGCCGCCGCCAAAGTGTTAAATATATTTTTATTTTAATTAGTCGATGCACTAGTTAGTCCTTATACACATCTATGTTCTCTGAAAATTGCAGCTCAATTATCCATTCCAGATATTATCTTCCTTAGTATTTTTGCTGATATATACATATATGAGTATAAATAAAGAAATACGAATTTTCGGCGAAACGAGTCTAATACTAATTTTCTTCGCAAATCAGTAAAGTATTTCCTAAAGAAAGCGTTAATATGCAATGCTTGCTTAGTGCTGAGTTTGAAGTAGTGGTAGTATTAATTTCAAAATTAGTCGAGGATGCATATATGTATGAATAGAACAAAGTACTCAAACAAGAACTAAAAATAAAATATCAATTGTAACACCGGAAAAATACATAAAAGCAACAGGAGAAGCCGTTTAAGAATTAGCAGTATAACCTTCATAAGCACAGCTATCGTTAAGGCAGAGTGCTTCTGTCACAAGTGAGTCGATAATGTAAAGACTTATTTGTGAGATATGCATTACTTTCGAAATGTCAATGAAAGCAGACGCTTTCAAGTGACTCTTCAAAATGGAGAAGAATTTTAGTTAAATTCGGTGAATTAGTGCTCGTTTAGTCTAGATTGGGGACATATTACAAACCTTTTATAGATAATAGACATTTTAAAAATTTTTTAACCGTAGGGATGAAAAGAGAAACGAATGAAAAAATGAGTCAAATGGAATTAGTGGTTTAGTGGTACGACTTCTCACGTATGGATCCGAAACTTGGATGCACATCCAAAGGCATTGTGTACTCTTAGTCACATTTGAGAGAAATGTCTTATGGAGATTGGCTGGCCCCATATGTGAAGAAGGGTCATTCCAGAGACGCTATGAGTGATACGCTGTCTGATACTTATACCAAATTGAGCCCATTCAAAAGAGGTTCTTACGGTTCTGCCTCCGCGGTCTTCCGTGGTATGACCCTTTACATCTACCTCCTTATCAAGACCGCTTAGATCTTTTACGAATGGATACCTTGGACTCTCGACGTCAAAATTCCAAAATCTTATTTGCCGCGAAAATCTTGGAAGGCACCGTTGACTCAAACTACTTATTAAGCCAACTTAATTTTAACATTAATAACAAACGTGTCAGGCGGGTTAACTTTTTGTCGATCCCTCAACATCGGACCAATTATGGTTGCAATGAACCAGTCACTGCAATAAGTAGATGCTTTAACGAAGCTTATTATAAGGTTGATTTTCATTTATCTACAGCATCACTTAAACGAATTCTGTATAAGAATAATTAATTTTTATTGTATGTGTATAGTCTGGATTAGACGAATTTAATAAATGAATGTGAATGTTTATCAGTAGCTGATATAATCACAAAGAGAAAGCTCGGTAGACTCAGGTGGGCTGGGTACATAGCTCGCATGAGCGAAGCAAAACCCTTTGAGACCGATTCTATGGCGGATGACAGCGAAGGAAACCTTGTTTCCGCTGCAGTGATGGCATTGACCAGAATGCTCGCGACTTAGAGGTGTCTTACTGGATGACATCGGCTCTCAATCGAGACCGGTTGGAAAACTTGTTGAAGGACATCAGGATTGGACCCCGATTATAGTAAATGATGATGATGATGATATTTTCTAGTTTTATAAAGGAGCTTTTTTGACAAACAGGTTTCGTTACCCTTAAATATTTTTTTAAAAAGCTACAACCACATTTTTTAAAAGTTGTTTCACTGTCTGAGATTCAAATAAACCCATTTACTCTTCCGCTGACTAACAACTATTACACAGCTTATGCGAGCCATTGCTGCATGTAGTTTTATGTCCATACATACAGCCACAACAGAATTAAACATCTTCTGATTAAAAATCCGTACATAAGGACAAATTTAGGCAAACTACCAAAACAGAAAAATTATTGATGCAGGTCATTTTCCGTCGATATAAATCTGTATCTTTAAACCCTTTTATTTTTGGTTAGTCTATGCTTGACCTAAAATTAATTTTAAATTCCTGAACATATCAAAGCGTCATTTCATCACGAGTCGTGCAATGTAGAAAGTGTGTCATACACTTCAATAGCGGATGTGGAAATTATTATATCCGTGTGTATGGTATAGCGTACGGGATGCAGAATGGCCGAGACAATAGCGTCAGTGGCACTGAGTAGCAGTAGGGCGAATCATTAAAATGCGAATCAATAACGGACTTAGAGCGCATGTCCTACATGAGCAGTAACCGATGACAGTATCAGCAGCAATGCCAGTAAAATTCATTTTGTCAAAATTAATGTATTGATGTTGCAAACAAACTGATGCCTTCCCTTGCAGCTTAGCTAGGTAGTTATGCACATCCTATGTGTCTGCAAGTATGAGGGGTAAAGCTGATGAGACACTGCATTACATACTCCGTCGAATCCTTCATTCATGAAATTCAACAGACCGGAGGCTCATTATTGCCATCCCCACGCATTCAGTGCTGAAAGCTGTCAATGCTTCTTTATCGCGTGTGATGTAATATGGAAGAATTGAAACGACCGAATATTGACTACCCACCTTTTTGTTTACTTGATATTCTGAGACCAGCTTAAGTAGGAAGTTATTTTAATTTGTTGCTGTTTAAGTTTGTGGTGAGAGGTAGCGAAAAATAATTGGAAAATTGTAGTTTCTACGAAACTTAGGGATTGAAGAATTAGTTTCATAGCCTTTTTGTCTTTGAGCTTTATGTGGACCAACTTTTTTTTTTCTCGTCGTAAACTTCAACTTTGGATTTTCATTAAATTCTTTTTTTTTAATTGAAGGCGTCTACCAAAAGGTAAATAATATACCCCACGCACAGATTTAGTTCTTTTATAATAGTTTAGTAATACAGAGAGAATCACATGTTATTTCTGTACTGCTAGTGAAGCTGTGACAAGCAAATTGATTAGGGATGATCGAAATAATTAGGTAGTGGGAGGAAATACATCGTTCAAATGAGGTTCGCAGCCGGGAGGAAAGACCAAAACAAAATGCTCACGATATTTTGTGGCTACCTCTAAAATATGTGGTAGGTATCAGCTTAGATGTATCAACAGAAACATGTAGTAGCGATATATAAGGGATAGATAGATAAGATACAGATGAGATACATCGGCAATTAGCTTTTTTGGACTTTTTCGAATGTGGTCAAAGTAAAATATAGGATCCATTTTCAACACAACTTTTTTATTGGACAAATGGGAGCTACCACTCATAGTAACTAAATATTTCCATCGATTTCATCTAAAGACATCTCATAAGTTAAAAGAGGACTCAATAGGAGTAACTGCCTTCCATCATTACTGTCAAAGACTTTAACTTTCCCCTTAGCCGAGAAATGAATGAGATGAGACAACATGATATTTCACCGCAAGCTCATTAGTATGGGATTTCACATTTCGTTTCGCTCCGCAAAGAACCTAGTACTAAGGTTGAGTTGATGCATCTTAAGGCTCTAAACTGAGGCCATTTGTCTCTGTGTTCTACGTAAAAGGGTATCATTGACGTCCATCTATAACTCTGTCTTGTCTGCCATGGAGATAGCAAAAGAGCGCCTAAAAATGGTCCTTTTCCACTCAATGATAAACAACATAACTTTAGCTTGGCAGCAGAGGAATTTTTCAACACTTTAGTATGACAATTAATGTGTTGATTTTATCCAATGCACCAACAAGGGAATAAAACTGAGGGCTAAATCACTCCTAATTACCAGCGCAGAAACACCAGCTCTATTGACAATTCTCAGAAACAAGGCTGATAATGATTTTTTACTGATTTTCGAAATAAATTTAGTATTAAACTCGTTTCGCCGAAAATTTATATTTATATATATATATATATATATATATATATATATATATATATATATATATATATATATATATATATATATATATATATATATATATATATATATATATATATATATATATATATATATATATATATATATATATATATATATATATATATATATATATATATATACCAGCAAAATGATTAAGGGAGATAATCTCTGGAGTAGTCGATCCGATTGAGCTGAAATTTTCGGAGGACATAGATGTATATAGTAGGTAGGTCCATGATTTGCTAGAATTAAAATATATTTAAGGGGTTAGTCCACTGTTAAACTGCTCAAAATGAACTTTTTTTTTAAACAGCTACCAAAAAAAAAACTACTCAAGATATCGATTTGAAATTTTACACGCATCTTTATTGAAGCTAAGAGTTAACATTTTCATTGGAAAAAAATATTAGAAAACAAAATGGCGGCCGCCCCAATGGATCGCCGCAGCACCACCGAAAAAAAAGCAAATTGCGCCTCGTAAATTCCTGGACAAAATAACCGCCATTTTGTTTTCTAACATTTTTTTCTAATGGAAATGTTAACTCCTAGCTTTAATAAAGATGTACGTAAAATTTCAAATCGATATCTTGAATAGTTTTTTGTTGGTAGCTGTTTTAAAAAAAAGTTCATTTTGAGCAGTTTAACAGTGGACTAACCCCTTAACCCTTTGGCGGCGGCGGGCATTTTAGTGAATTTTCAGGTACCCTGTATTTCCAAGCAGTGTACATTTTTGTTAAAAAAGTATTGGGAGTGAAAACTTATTATGTTTTAAGCTTGCCTATGATAAAAGATTGGAAATGTTGGGCCATGTGTGGGTGCTGACTGCCTAAATTTTTCAAAGTTTGATTTGTCATAACTTCTGACCGAAACATTGGATCATAGTGAAAATTGCGGAGCGTATTGACGTTGACTAAGATCTAACACACACGGAAAACCCTGTAATTACAGCAAGCTCCTAAAAAAATCTTTCAAATCATGGAATTCAAGACCAAATTTTGAGTGGCTACACAGCTTATGAATGAGCTGTCGAAACTAATAAAATATACAGACAAAACTGTGTTTCATATAACCACTGCAAAAATCTTGAATTCCATTAACGGTTGTAGCTTCGTTATTGTAGTAGAACTCTGTTGGCAACTTCAAAGTCGAACAATATTTCTCGGTGTTTTGGCTATCTCATTCCTTTATGGCAGATTGGCCAGTGACCAAAATGCTGCTCATTATGATTTCGTAACATGATCTTTCTCTGGAGCGAATGGAGCAGCCGCGCCGGGCGCACGTGAGAAGGGGCGCAAAGTTCATAATACCAAAAACTCATAAAAATATATTTATCATAATATCTTTAGTTCATAATAACAAAAATATCTAAATACACAAATATTCAAAGTTTATACTATTCAATTGGCAATTTATATTCTAATTTATTTTATTTTTTCTTCAACGCAAACTTTGTTCTTACAGATCGTTCCATGTCTTTTAAGTTTCAAAGCAGCCCTATTCGCATATAAAATTCACTAGCCTTGCAAGAGAAAAATTTACAAACGCGATCGCTGTTGGGGCCACATTACCCACTTCACAACATTAATGTTTATGAATGAATTTAGATTAGTTCATTCTACTCATTACTTTACTACCTTGTTGTGTGCTCCATTTGTGTTTTTTCCATATCCTCAAACAGTGAAACACAAAAATCCACAGGAGCAATTGCTCTGGTGCGAAAATCTATATTGCTCCATTTACGACTTCATTTCGTATGAAGAAAACAAAACCATCACTACTCGCTTTATGCGTTTTCGTGTATGATTTTGGTGCGGGATGAATTCTTGTGCCAGTGGTATCAAGGTTTTTCAAGCATTCTGCTTCCAAGTTTTCCCCTAAGTCCGTATTCCCTCATTCTCTGTTGATTTCACATTCAAATGTATACAGAGCTGTTGGTGAATGTGCAGGTTGATAAAGAAGGTTGATATCGGCAATATCGGCGCGGAAATAATTTCTGCGCCAGTGAAAAAATACATACCGAAGTATGATTTTTCCTCGGTTTTCTTTGGGTACACTTATCCGTTAAGCCTAGTACTATACTCGAGCGAAACGAATTATCGCGAAAAGTACCCTTTCAGCAGCAGCGAAATAACATGCCGATATTGATAATAGATGGCATTATTTTGTGAGTCAAAGTTTGAGGCCAGATGTAGGTGATTGTGGAATATGTCTGCTCGAAAGTAGTTCAAACGTAAATTATCCGAACATGTTTTAACCAGTTCAACAATAATAAAAGAGAGATATTAAAGCTCTTTTTAGCGAGGAACATTAGCGAAATGAGTAAACAAATTTATTGAAAATAAGGCAATCCGCACTCGGGTCGTTGAGCTATTGTCGTAGATGCGATATTTCTACGCTTGGTCGTCACAACCTAGGTAAATCAATGGGTGACCGCTAACGGAGCGTTAGCCTATCGTGAAGAGTGAGAAGCGTAGTCGGTTCACGTTGAGTGCGTCTCAAGCGTTGTGCATTGCAGGCCTCAAGTCGAATGACTAGTCGTTTTTGCAAGCGCGATGGATGACGGCAACGTACAATTCATGGGGGAGGTGGGAAAATGCCACGAATTGTATGATTTTACGACGCATACTGACATTTTCTTGACGACCCGTGTGTGGAAATGATACGAGGATGACGACACTCGTTTTCTCGCGAGCTTCACAAGTGTCAAATGCATCTCTCACGTATCGCATGGCTAACGACCCGTGTGCGGAGTGCCTAAAAGTAGATTTTAGCGTGACTGGAACGACAGATTAACTTGAAACGGCATTGAATGTGGAATTTCATCGAAAATTTCAGTTTTTTGCATGACAATTGAAGCGTTAGTTTCTAAGCTTAAGAGTGAAGGAACAATTTGAAAGTGTATGATCAAAATCTATTGATCGTTATTGCGATTATGTACTATAACAGGAATATATTGGTACTAAATATATTTGAGAATAAGAAACCAAGTGACATTTTTTCACTTATAAGATACTACAAGAGTCTTATAAGAGGAAAACTGAGAGGACAGTTCTAGTAATATCAGCCTTGTAGGTAATTAGTGTGCAACTAGTATTAAATGGCTAATTTATGAGAGCTATTTTAGCCTTGAAAAAAATGTTTCAATTTTCATAATGAGACTAATAAATCTCTTATTGTTTAACTTTTACAATGCTTATTAGTGTACACAAGTACTTTTGTGAAGGTGTAATTGAGAGATCAAAAGTCTTTTTATAAAAGTTACACTCTCCGTACAAAAGTCGCTAGAAAGAGAGAAATAATAACCCGTAGTCCAGATACTCAATTTTCAAACTTGAGAGTGTTATGAAAGTCAGCTGAAATGTCCTTACAAATGCTTTGCTCTGGAGAGTAGGATTAGTAGAGTCTCAAGTGGCTTAGTAGAGTCTTGTAAGACATCCCAAAAGCTGAATTTTGGAGAGTATGTTGGTTGGGATTTCAGTTGTATTTTTCAGTCCCTAACTACAACAAATGTCTGAACACGATTAATTATTGTACACTATGCGAAGCGGATGCATTTTCGTATACATATAGTCCCAAACAACAGAAACAAGAGATCTATGTCGCCGCTAAATCGCGCATTTAGCCACACTTGAATAGTTTCCGTATTTTGTCATCTAATTAAGTGTCCTGACTATCTACATACAATTCAGCATACTAATGAATCAAAATTAATTATATATGATGGTTCTTCCTTTCATAAATCATCATAGCGTAATGTGCTACTTAACCAGCGTGTCAACTCAGTATACATATAGGGTTCTAGTCTTCCAGGAAACCGGCCTAGTTTTCTATGTTTATACTATATCAAAATGAACCTTTTGTCCTCAGCAATAAATGTAACACCCTCAAAAACAATTAAGGAAATTGTTTTTATAGTGTACCAATTTTTTTCCTAGCTTGTAAAAATTTTTTTTAATTTGAACCAATTTCTTCCTTTTGAAGCTAGATTTATTTTGATTTTGACATATATCGATATTTTGAGAGTAATCAATAGACACTGAAGAAGAAGGCAGATTACCCTCAAAATATCGATATATGCCAAAATCAAAATAAATCTAGCTTCAAAAGGAAGAAATTGGTTTAAATTAAAAAAAAAATTAAGGAAATTTTGATCCGCATCCATAGTCAATACTTAAAATTTTACCTGTCGCAGACTAGAGATACACTTTCTTTACCTCCCACACATTTTATGTCGACGGATCAATACATATTTCAAGATATGTACGTATACACCTAGTAGTGCAATAATGTTTCCTCATCACAAAAACAATGCAGCAAGTTTACGCGAACACGCCATAAAACGTTACACATTTTCACTTTCAACTGGCAAGCACTTTAACCGACGAATATCACTTATTTCGCTGAATTAAAAGGGATCCGACCCATTGAAAAGCTGCGAAACATTACTTACCGACACCTATCAACATTTTCAATTTGCGGTTTGCGCCTTCGATCTCGTTCATTAGAGTATAGTACTTGTCCGTCAGCGAATTGTTCACTGACGAATTGAAAAGCTCTTTTTGTATGGGATTTGACGGTTGAATTCGTTTCGCTCGAGTATAGTACTAGGCATTAGCATGAACAAACTCAGGCAAGTAGGTAGACCGTGTTTATAAGCTGATATACTACCCTGATTCGCAAAAACGTTCTTACTATATTTGAGTACTTTCGAGATATTCAATGATTTGTGTTTTGATTTGTACTGGAGATATATGGAGAGTGCGTTTTTCAATATTGATTTTAACATACTTTAACAAAATATAGGTTTTTCATATTTTGTAGAATGATGTCCAGAGTATGCAGTTTTTGAATCCGTTGTTAACTCAAAAATGACAAACATGTAGATAGAACGTTTATCCGAATCAGGGCAGTATATATGCTAGTGGTACGAGCCATAATCGGTCTTTCTTTTTATTAAGGATAACATTTTCTAATGATATGCTTTCAGTTTGAGGAGCAAAATAAATTGTGGAACTTTCAGTTTTAAAACTTAACTGAAGTACGTTTGATATGGATTGTTTGATTAGTTGCGGATTTCAATTATATTTTAAAGTTGTTTGAGTTGAATTTGATGGTTTTTACGCTTAAATTAATTTGTAAAAATAGTTTTCGCGCTGATTTGTTAATTTTGACTCTATCGTGAGTTAAACTTTTAAAAAAGTAGTCTGGTCATGCATAACAGAAAAAGAGAACATGTTTAAAAACCGAAAGCAATAAATAAACTCATGAAAACCACTTCATCCAAAACAGAATTCGTATATTTATTTCAAAATAGTGTTTCAAACGTGCCGAATACCGTGCTAGATAAACATTTCTCAATCGGGAGAAAAAATCCAATTCTAAGGACCGGGATGCTAGACTTTATTGCTAGAATTCTAGTCCGTGCTTTTCCATTTCGATGTCAACAGAGGTGTGTAGTTTTTCAATTGAATCAGAGCTTGGGCATCCTTATTCATGTCGCACACTGATCCAGAAAATAATTATAATTATTGTACAGAAAGGTTCTGCCCAAGTTAAAACATTCGATTTTCCTGTCACTAAAAATAGGAAATTCAGTCCACAGCACTACCAAAGAATGTTGGAATAATGACAGGACAGCATCTAGGCCATGGCTGGCTTATATTTAATGCAAATATTTTTGATCCCTTATATTTTCAATTCATAAAAGCAGTGTTTCATTTTCCAGTAGAGGCTATATATTTTCCAGTAGAGGCTATTTTGTTGTTGTATTCAATATACTTAACAAAATTTGATCTGCTCGGGTGTGCAAAAAAACGCACCTATAATTTATGTCTTTAACATATATTTTTAGCTTATTTTTGTTTAATTTGATTTTCTTATAAATATTAGAAGTTTGTGCTTGGTTATCGGGAACTAGGCCTATATGAGAAACCTCTTTCAATAAACACATCTGAGGCTCTCCCTCGTAGCGGTAGGTCATTTGGAAAAGAACTGTTAACGAAAACTATAGTTCTGCACATAATTAGGCTCTAACAATTGGTTACTATCCGGTAAACAGCATTACAGAGCCAAAAATTGGAGAAGAAAAATGTTTTTACGTATCAACAACTTGAGACAAGAACGTTCTGAAAAAAAAGTGTTATGCTGCATGCTGTCTAGGTTTTTCATGAAAATTACATGTTGAGCAATGCTCAGGTAAATACTCCCAAGTGCTAGCAAAAACTTGCTAAGAATTCGCAATCGTGAAAAAGGGGGTCGTGAAAAGGGCGCCAAATATAGTTCTGTGCCGGGCGAAAATATGGCTAGAACCGGCCCCGGTAACATGCATAAAAGAGTAGAATAAAGATTTAGCTCAGTACGAGCAAATGGAAAGTTCAAGGTAGCTCGAGATCTCGAAGGACGTGCATCATGTCATAAAAACAGCGAGGTATAGGTACTGGAAGAAAAATCCCTGGAAATAAGAAATTTGTGCAACAAAAAATATACAACGAGGTTTAGTCTACGTATTGTTATGAAAGGAAAATTCAAGAATATTTGACTTTGTTGTACAGACAATAAGGACAAGGAACTTTTTCAATAAACATAGCGTAAATTTAAGCTGAATTCAATAATGAGTTGGGGAAAACATATTTAGGATCAATTTCGAAGAATATAACGAACTAGAAGAAATGTTATATGATATATGATGATATATTCTACCGTGCCTTCAAATTCATAATTTTTTTAAGGAAACCATATGATTTTCTGTGCCTAAGAGAGAGTATTGTTCGTTGTATCGCAACATAAAAACTCTCTAATTGACAGTCTTTTGGCGTATTAATTTCGCGATACATAATACATATTTCTGGAAGTTCCATTCGCAACCACTATCAGATATTATAATTTATCCCTGGATATATTAGTGAGTATTTATAAGCAGCTGCAGCTCCGTTTTCTTCCACCTTCACTTCATTCGGTCAGGAGCTGATTTCCATTTAAAAGCAACATGCATAGCAACATGCATGTTTCTTACCAGACGTGTTAAAACTCCCTCTATTTGAATAAGCTGCAAATTATTCTTATATTTTCCGTTCAATTCTTTAAAACGTCATTAATCTAACACAACTTCTAAATCGACGTATGCAATTTTACTAATTCAGCTACATTTTTTCAGGGCCACAGATCCAACACAAGGAAGCGCGCCCGCAGGCGGCGGAGGTGATGAAATCGTAGGCGGACCAAGAAATCCACAACAAATAGCGGCACAGAAAAGGCTTCAGCAGACACAAGCTCAAGTTGATGAGGTAATTCTAGCTGGCAATAAATGCTATCTTCTATTCGAAATTGTGTTGTGATGAACAAATTTAAATTTGATATTTTTCACGGAAAAATGTAGGTTGTGGATATTATGAAAACAAATGTAGAGAAAGTACTGGAAAGAGATCAGAAATTATCAGAATTGGATGATCGAGCCGATGCCTTACAACAGGGAGCTTCACAATTCGAACAACAAGCTGGAAAGTTAAAAAGAAAATTCTGGCTACAAAATTTAAAGGTAATTTTCATTTTCATTTCAATATTTCGTTGGTGGAAAAATACAGTAAAACGTACAGTGTTTAGGTAGACATAAGAATATCATGTTTGTTTGGAAGATTCTAATGGAAATATTTTTGTTATTTTAGATGATGATAATAATGGGTGTTATCGGGTTGGTAATACTCGCTATAATCGTAGGTAAGTTCACTTGAACTGAACATGAAAACTCATACCAACCTGCATTGTCATAACGATTTACCGCTAATTAAAAGAAAATGTAAGCTATCTAATAAATCACGTAAATATTTACTCATTGGATTTTTATTTTATTTTTAGATTATTGTTTGAAACCTAATCGAGACTAAAATTAGCATAATATCCTATTATTTGGACAATGTTAAATCAAAAGGTTAATTTTCTAGCAAGCTAGAGATTATTCTTTTAATTTTCTTTATCTATTCAAAATAAATTTTGATTGCAATCATTTTGATAATGTTTTTAATCCCGTTTATAGCTAACTTCATGTAGGGTGGCTAAGACAATAGCAAATTACAAGAAAGCGCAATCCCCAAAAAAATCATTAAAAAAAACTAAAAAAAAAATCTCTCAAAAACCAAATTCATCAGTAATCGTCTTAATTAAGTTCCATATCAAGGTTCGGCATATTCTTCATTATATAGCAGCTCTTAATAATAAGTATTCGTATGGTATTAAACATTAATTCCCTTTGTTGTAATACAATACCTGAGTTGATAACTATCTTTCGTCGATTATTTTTCATAAGTTTTCATTTGACAACATTAGAGCGTTTCGAATGCTGTCGTTTTGATTTCATCCAATTTGAGTGTGATTATAGATATTTATTAGTTTTGTGCCGTTTTGTTTGCTTAAATTTATTCTAATTCATGTAAATAGTTAATTTTCAATTAATTCGCAAAGAAGCGCGTCTTAAGTTGAATTTATCAATCATAGTTGAACCATAGAGATGATTATCGATTTGAAAATTCGCTTTAGACAAATCTTATTGTTGTGTTGCGTTTTGAATAAGTAGCTGTCAAATGAATAGTAGTCCTACGAGATATTTTATTCCATTTGAAAATTGCAAGAGAACGAAATAAAGATCCTAATGTAAAATCTGATGTCTTCTTTAAGCCTGTTTTTAATTTGGTAATATATATTATACAACTGTAATTTATGGTTAGTTCTATGCTTTGAAAAGTGGGGTAGATGTTTGGATAAGTTGTTGATTTGATAATAATACAATTTGCTCACCATTCCTGCTTCAGTACCAAGTCAAAGTCATACAATCATTACTCACAATCTAAACCTAAACCTAAACTAAAACCATTTGCAAACAAATGATTAATACATATCAATGAAATGTTCATTTCAGGAAAAAAAGATGAATAATGAGGTCGAAAGGTACAAAATTCAATTTTATCAAGTAAAAGTATCGCTAGAATATGTTTCTAAAGGAAAATAAAAGCACAAAATTTTCCTCCTGACATTTTGAATGATCTTTTAGGTACTCAGAAAAAATTATTGCATTAGAAAATTAGAAAACATCACCAGAATCAATGTTTCCGACGTAGAGACTGAAAATACATAACACTAGGCCTATTAAGTAATATAGCGGCTGACAACACGATTATAGCTCATTGAATTAGGAACATTGTCTCACTTAAAATTTGTAATGCTTCTGAGCTCACTTAAAGTGCATCATAGTGATGCAGCCTTGAGGTAATCCATAAAGATAGTTCTCTTCTGCTTTTGAAATAAGTGCTATTCTTGGACGTTATCGGGATCTTCCGTGACTTGAGTGACAAAGCAGTAGTCTTGCGCGATGAAGCGCGTCTGGTACAAGATGAACAAGAATATAGCTGCAGCTTCATTACCTACCTGGCAATCCTTCTCCCAGTATTCCTCAAGTTGCTCACTCACGAAAGAGAATAGTAATCAGTGAGCATCGTAAAGTGGGTCCCTTCGATCTATGGCGGCAGTTTTGCAACAGCTTTTTCTATAGTCGAGTACTTTCTCGCTGTAAATGTTAGTGAACAACTTCGGTAAATCATCAGAGGTGCAACCAAACTATCAAAATCCGTTATAAGCTGACGATACCATATCGCTCATCTCCAAAAATTATCGAATGTCCTTGATTTTAGTAGAGCGAGGAATTTGAAAGAGAGACTGTACATTATTGGGGTCAAAGATCCACCACGTATTCCAGATGTTTAAGTTGAGGGCGAAAAAATTCATGCTTTGGCTTTGACACGTTTAATGTTGCTTCCGGTAACCTCCGGTACACCTCTTCTCAGATTTGCAGGTGTTTTTCAAATTTTTGTTTGAAGATTACTACAAATAACTCGGAGCCAAAGGTTTTACCAATCAGTCATTGTCATGTAGCTGGAAAATTATGCAGTCCGAACCGCATTGTCTTGAACTGTAATAGTCAGCTTGTCAGCGAGAAGGTCATTAACTCTTTTGATTCCTCTGTCATTGGAGCCTGCCCGTATACCGGCTTACTATCAAGCGACGAGAGGCCTCGCGTAACTTATCTAAAATGGCTAAAATATGTTGCAAGTGATATGCATCTGTTTCAGAAACCGTTGTGGATTGTGTAGTATCAACGCAAAAACGGAATGAGCTTTACCTTTCCTTGAAAAGCAGTAATGGAGATGCCCAGGGACTAGGTGATGGCTCGAATATCCTTATAGCATCTTCTTTAGCTCTGCGTCGATGTTCCTTTGTCTGACAGATGCCACAGGATAGTAACGCTGTTTGAGTGGAGGCGACTTCAGACGTGCACCAAATGCATACGCTCATCATCTAGAAATCTTTTTGAAGTAACGCTGCCAATTTCTCCTCTTGCCTTTTGGCATATCTTGAGTGTGTTTTTAGCTTTTCAACACCACCTCTTCTAATACACTAAAAATATAGTGGCGAGTTTCCGGAAGCTTCGCAACTATTCCAAACTGATGAATGAAATCCTTTCATAAAATTAAAGAGTGTGGCAACACCGGCACAATCAAAGCACGTAATCATTTCTTCTGGCCTTTCAAATTAAATTGGACATACATACGTCCTTCTCAAGATTATGACAGGTTCATCATTCGCTAGCCGCCAAAGCACCCAACTCTGGAAGCATCAAATTATAACTTAATGGTTGCAGATACAGCAATAGAATATGGATGATTATATAGCTGACTTATACTGACAACAAACACAAGAACCACTATTACTTCGAAAGCACGTACATTAAATTTACACAATATTGAATTTTGCTTGCCAGATCTTCAGCTTGGCTTTCTCGTCTATAAGATTAATCAGCCTTCTGACAAGGCCCTCCATTATAATCTCTTATTGGTTAGTTCCGTCTACGACATATTTCTTCCAGAAGCCACTCATCGTGATCTGGTGATAGAAATTCAGGACACTGCTCATTTTCTAGAACTGATCAGTCTTTAATAGCCGCTCGATTTGCTCGAAACCAAATGAGCGTGCGTCTTTCAAAAAGACCCACTACTGAGTGGAACAAGCACATGCTTGTGCCTTAATTAAAACTCGCTATGAAAACTCATTGAGGAAACAATCAGGTTCTCTTGGAAGGATATTCTCTACTTGTATGTCTCTACCTTTTTGTAAGTTGGTAGAGCTGTTGTGATATGTGATGTTGCCTGAGGTGGTTTTGAAAAACTAATCTTCATTTGAGTATAAGCTCATCGCTTTGGGCATATAGCGGACTAAAATTCAATTCAAATGTAGTCTGAAGGTGCAACTTCAAACTTTTTTCCTCGCATTTTTATCTTCATTCGATCCATTCGCACCAATCGATAGACGATTTTGGATACAATTTTGTTGAACTCCAGAAAAGAGGCACCGCAAAGAAATTTCACTCAAAGTGACTCTACGTCAAATGTTTTCTTTTCACGACTTTCCTTATGTGTTAATGGGTTCCAAATCTTTGATATCTTTGATCTTTGATATCTTTCCTCAGCTCTGTGACAGCTCATACGGCACCTCAGTTTTGGGCACATTTCTCACCAGAATGGTGTCCATTTCAAAACATAAATTGAATACTGCAAAAAGTGAGTGAATAATAAAATTGAATCGACACTTTTCTCGTCAAGAATTTTTTAATGAACTATCAATTAATATATTGGTCATTAATATGAAATTAGCAATAATGAAAAAGATCAAACTAAAAGTAGGTTTTAGCTAGTCTTTCTATTAACAAGTTTACTAACACTATGGTAGGTTGCACTCTATTGAACAACTCACACAGCTACCACTACCAAATTACACGAATGTACCCCATTGACAGTTTAGTGGCATAACATAACATGGCACATAAAAATACATTTTAAAATATTCTAAACTACTGTTTATCTTACTTCGACTCTAAGTTTTCTTTGGCTCTAAGAAAAACCCACGTTGGGCGCTTATACTATATACACAAAAATTTGACTCGTAGATTTATCCGGAGATACCAATTGCCTTGCGGACAATCTTTGGTCTGACGGGCATACTTCAGGATCGAAATGACCACAAAATAGTCACGTACTTCGACTCGAATAATATAATCTTCGAACAATACAAACTTGGTCTCCTCCACGACCAAATGTTAATTATTGTTGAAAAAAATAAAAACCGTCTCGGGTCACCTCAGGAACGAACGAACTAAAAAACCCAAACCCACTCTGCTTGAAATGTTTGTTTTTTTAACTTAAGAAGCATATAACTTAAATATTTAAATTTTATGTTAATTCCGATAGATTGATCCAATGTCAAAGTAAATATTAACAAAGCTACCCTGATAAGTATTGAAAAATTTTAATGAAGCCGACATCTTTCCCACAATTTTTATTCTTTTTTTTTAAATCTTCAACGAAAATTTAAAAATAGCATAGAAAAGTTTTCTACAATCTTTTCAAGATCAAAACTGTATAAATTTCCTTGAGACTACGCATGTGTGGATATTGCTATGTTTGTAATGTGGTATAGAGTTCGATGTGTTAAGACTGTTTTAAATATTATTAATATTTGATTGCTTTTAATGTGCTTTTGATGGAATCATTGATGAAAGTGGAATGTTTTTTTTACGATAATGTTTAAGTGTTTGGCTGGATGACACAAGAGTTTAAATTGCTCAGCGATTTGATGTTTCAAAAAAAATTACGATTTAAAAATAAAATCATTGTATTTGATCGGCGAATTATTTTTAATAACACATAAAATACTAATTCTGCATGATACTCTTACATTTCAAACTTTTCAAATTACATAGTTAGATTGTAATTTTGTTCCAAAACAGTAAATAATGATTTGAGAAAAATATGATTAACCAAAACGGAGAAATTGAGTTTCTATTTGCCAATTTAGATATAAAGATTTTTTTTGTTTCGTGTAAATCGGTGTTGCTCATAATCTATTCGTGATTAAAATATTGATACGAGTTGTTTCTCTAAGATTAGCTTTATGCATTGATATTTCTAGTCATATATTTTCTATTGGAATCAAGTGGTAATTGTTGGCACATTTTCAATGTTTTCGATGTTTACCTATTACTTTACATGTATGTAAACTTGTCTACCAGTATGTGAATTTGTGCAAAAATGGCATTGGATTCTATTTTAAATTTTAATTGACAGAAATGTTAGTTTTTCAGGCGTTTTCGAATTCGAACATAAATAAAGAATCAAAAGCACCATAAACCACTAATTTTTCATGCTAGAATAAATGATGATTATTTATTTTGTATGACAATTGAATAATTTAAATGCTGTGTGCCTAGGATTCCAACGGTGTATTCTGTAATGTGATTTACTTAATTCAGGTTGAATAGTGTAAACATCCATTAAAGAGAGCGTGCAAAGCACTTATTCGAATTCATCAAACTTTATAAATCATCTCCTGAGCTAGAAGTAGCCCTGATGAGCGAATATGAATTTGCTCTAAAAGCTGTTAGAAGTCATTAGTGTGCTTCTTCGTTGTTAGTCAAATGAGAGCAACAGTTGCTCACAAAAAAATTATATTTTTTATACGCATTTATTTTTATGATTTATTTCTATGATGCATAACGTATATCGTACTTTGTAAGCTAAAAATATTTTTGAATGCAAATAGATAACTTTATCTCTCTCTTTCTAAAATGTAAACCGTGAAACCAATGCATGCTAATCTAAAACATACTGTTTGAAAAATAATTTCATTAATTTATATTTGGAACAAGATTACTGCACTTGTATCTTTCAACTATAAATTTACTTCAATTTTAACATAAAGGAAGACAACAGACAGCTTAAAACAACAAATCCTTAACTTTTAATTAATAGAAGAAAAAAAAAACATATACATTATCCAAGTTAATAAGTCTTTCAAATACTTTCATTTTTAGAAACCATTCCAGACTTTAGTTGAATTATCTCTGCAATTTAATTTCTTTCGATTTAGTTCTTACCAATCACAAAGCTATGAAACCCAAACCAATCGAAACTTTATCCATATTCTGAAAACAACGTCAAACATAGATTCTTCAACAAACGCTTTTGCGTACTGCCTAAATACAACAATAACATTTCTAAAATAATCTCACCGACAAACAAAACTATGAAAATAAAACTGATCAAATTAATACGATACAACCTTTAAGAACTTAATCAACAAGTTTTGATGTACTCTAGCAAAAATATCACCATGTTTATGATTCAACACAAGTGCTTATTATACATAAATCAGACAAAGCAAGGACTCATTGTTATTAATGAGGAAAAAATGATTTTATTTTATAAACGTAAAATAATGGTCGCTATGAGTGTTGCGAAAACAAATAAAAGACAATAATTTTTAGTTTTATGTTTGAAATGATGTGATAATATAAAGTTGACAGCATTTTCAAAAGTGAAGAAATATAAATTATTCAACAAAATATACGAGACTGAGAGCCCACGTTGGGCGCTTAAGCTTCAATATGAAATAATTTATGAAAAGACTTTTATTATAAGCCTTGTATAATGTCTAATGAAATAATTTGGTTGAATTTGAATACTTTTTCAGCTTTTAAGCAAAGATATGGAGCTATTAAAGGGCATTAAGAGAATGGTTTTCTTTAAAAACTGAAATATAGGAGGCATCGTTTTTGCAATTCTTTTATAAAAAAATCGTGTTATATTTTCAGGATGTGAAGACAACATCTCCGTCAAATATTTATTGTTCGTACTCGAGGAATAAGATGTGAGGTCGAATATGGGATAGGCATTACTTTCTCTTTGCTTGTTTGGAATTTTGGTTTGCTTTGAGCTAGTTTAATTTGCGACGATCTTTTGAAGTAAATGGTTGTTCCGCTCCATTCAATTATCATTGATACGTATAGAAAGTATAGACATTTTATGTTAGCTTCAGCCGCTCCAGAATAGCGTCCATTTTTGTCAGCTCTTCAAGATAGTTTTTCAGTTTACTTTTCAAAGTCTCGATCAAGTTATATTTTCCTAAGTCACGTTCAGTCGTGTTCAGGCTGCTTTATCGCCTCGCTCTGAGCACGTTTTTTCATGCGGCTCACTGCAATTATGCTAGCAGATATGTTCCCAAAAGTGGCTTCAAATACAAAAAAAAATCTAGCGCATCAGAACCGCTATAAAAGTGATTTTCGAAGAAATTGTCTATGAGTGACCAAAAATGTGGAAAGATGTTAAACACTTTTTTGTAGTATCATATCAAAAGCACCAAAACCCAACTATAATAAGTTTACCATAACAAGCTCATGCTCAAATCAACCTATCTTTTGAATTTCGTTCTCATGCCAGAATTGCATCGAACGTTTTAGCGATTAAACGTTCTTTGAGGCTGCCATCCGAAAAATTTCTAAAACTCAGAACATTTAATAATTGGTTCTTTATTTCATTGCAAATGCTTTGCGTATGAATATGTGATGGAAGTGTCTGTTGGTGCAATATTTACGAAAATGTCTGAGGCTTGTCACCCTGTGTTAGCAGCATAACAAAAAATATACCAAACTCTGCTTCACGTTAAGTTAAACCCACCCTGTGAATTTTGTTTCGATTAAATCACAGTGCTGGAAGTTATAGGGGTGAAAAGAATTTTAGGGTAACCATCCTCAAAACTTTTCAAATTTTCGAAACGTTAATATTTGTATTTAATTGTCATTGCAGGATCATTCCTATTTGCCAATCTAATGGTATAATCGCTTAGTAAAGAAATTCCAAAACATTACAAAAATGGTCATAGCTGGCAGCCCTTTTATGATTTTTTTTAGGAAATTCCTACGACATTTGGTTTACAGCAAGTTTCATTTACTGCATGAACTTTGTTTTAATTTCATGACTGTACCGGAGCCTATAGGAGAAAAAGCTTTATTTTGCTGAGCAAATGTACAAGATTTAACAGACAAAAATCACCTTAGTTGGCAACTCTATTCTAATTTTTCTACAAAATTTTTACCAAATAAGATCTGAAATAAGATCCAAATACTGTGTGAATTTTGTAAAAATGTGATGGCTGAATCAGAAACTATAGGCCAAAAAGCAGTTTTTTTCCCAGTGATTTTTCACAGGGTTACTCTTGAATTTCAAAATCACTTTTATTAGACTTGGTCCTAATTATTACTAACATGGCCTGTAAATTTCATGATGATCAGAATATCCGGTCGTCAGTTCTCGTCAACAGAAGTTTCGAGTGCTGAAAATAGTGGTAATTTGGCGATGGGCTGCCGTTCTTATGCAAATCGGAATTTTTAAAATTTTAAATTCACATGGTGGACAAAGGTTAAAATTTATCAATGATTTGAAATTTTTTTTTTTTTTTTTTTTTTTTTTTTTGTCAAAAAGCCAAAATTTTCAGGAGATTTTTTTTCAGAACCCTGCCGTAGCTACAAGGTACTAATCAACATCAATATGCTCTGCAAATTTCACGATGGTCCAATGTTTCTGTCAGAAGCTATGACAAATCAGGTTTGAAAAAAATCCTTGACTACTTTTAGGCACTCAGCACCCACACATGGCTCAAAATTTCCAATTCTTTATCATGCGCAAGCTTGATTCCCAATACTTTTTTTTAACAAAAATGTACTCTGCATAGAAATATAGGAGTACCTGCAAATGCATAAAGAAATTTCAATTTTAAGAAGTCGAGGACCAGCCCACTAGATACATCCATGCCCTCCGAAAATTTCAACTCAATCGGATCGGCCATTCCAGAGATTATCTCCCTTAATCATTTTGCTGATATATATATATATATATATATATATATATATATATATATATATATATATATATATATATATATATATATAAAATTTTCTTCGAAAATAAGTAAAAATTTTCTTCGAAAATCAGTAAAAAAAACTTAATTTGCACTAATCTTTTGAGAATTTAATTGTTGTGAGTACAATCACGCCAATCTTCTTTCTGATTTTTAGTGATTCCGCATTGCGCCATATCAAAAGTGATACGTTAAATTTTTTAAATACCATTTTTCAGAGTATACGTCTATCTGCAAAACATTAGTATGCAGAAAACTTGCCCTCTATTTCTGAAGGTCTTTCTGCCGACTCAGATAAAAAGATACTGCACTATCACTGATCTCAAAATTATCTATTCATTGTTTTCCGGGTTATGTTGCCAGCAATTTCAAATTATATATTGTTTCTAAACAAACTATAATAAACTAAGTGTACGACCCTCTCACCATGTTTTCTGAGCTTTGCTATTGTTTTATGAGTGAGATGATTTCATCATACCTTTTTTCGACTGTTTAGTAATAGTAATTGTTAAAATAGTTTCTAAGAAGCTGAAAAGAAAACTTAGAAGCTGAAAATTTATAAAACGTTTCCGTTTACTTAAAAGCTTAATATATTATCACATCATTGCAAACGAAACACCCAACTTCCAAAATTTATAATAACCACCTACATAAAACCCAATCGCCTTTTACATAATACTAATCACTGTGTCAATGTGTGTAGATAACGTGTATTTAAATTGAATCGTCTATGAAAAGCCGGTTCTCTTTCTACCTAATTTGGAAATTTATCACGCAAATTTACTAACGAATTCTTATTTCTTTTCAACATCGTTCAACATCATTAAAACAAAAATCTTTAGCTAAATTCATGCCAGCCGATAATCCGCAACCGCAAATCATGATGGCTCCACAGCAAATTGTACCACAACAAGCACCAGCTGCCGCTGCACCGGCTCAGGCTCCTGCATCCTTTGTTCAAACCGCTTTCGACTCTGGCAAATTTATAGCATAAGCTCAACAGCATGGAAATATTTAAATATGATATTTATGAAAAGTTTTGTTTTTTCTTTCGGTAAATAGATATTGTGTTTTCTAAAGTAGCACTTATTGAAAAATCATTACAGAAAAGTTCGCTATAAAACATTAACAACTTATTGATGGTTGAAGAAAAATTTCAAATAGTCCATACAAAAACATTCCAACAGTCTTACTATATATTTAATTGACAATTTTTTAATGATATGATTCAACATGTCGTTATCATGAAATCTTGAAAACATATATGAATTACAAAAAACACATTGTAAATTGAGTAGTGATTCTTCGGAATAACGACTGATGATGTCGCTTTATGCATAATATACAAAGGCCATATTCGGAAACCTTAAGATTAAAGATATATCGTTTTACCTATGGTTTCGAATTATAGTTTAACTGTAGATAGCTAATGAATACTTTCAGATGGGAAAGATCAATAGTTTTACATACATCAAATGAATAGTATTGGTTTGATGGCTTGCTTTGAACAAACTTATTTCAAAATATGTAAGCAGTTTCAAACTAAAAATTCTTTCGATCTCAAAAATATTTTCTCTGAACCAGCGCGCAAAGGAAGCAACAGTAGGCCGAACTTGTAATTAAGTTAGGACAAATGTTTATTGGAAAGATAGATACAGTCGTTGTCAAAACATTGAAATAACTAAAATATCATATGAATCTTCGAAACGTATATAGTGAATAACGAAATACCTGTATATGGAAAATTGTAGCCCGTTGAATTAGATGTTTCTTTGATTTTCAGTAGCGCAAAATGGAAGTGTTCAGCAATCAATATTACATAGAAGAAAACTTTTAATAGGTTTCATAAATAATGTTACTTATGACAGTGTGACAGCATTGTTTACCTCCCAACAAATAACCAAAAGAAGATAACAAGGAAACACAGGAAAATTTATTGTCAATATGAAAGTATTTGTATTCTCGATTCAATCGTACTAATAGTAGCTTTTCTTTGAAATTATTATATTTAATGCCACATCCTAAGCAAACATTCTAGAATTTGCGGAATCAAAGCGCTATCTTCAACAGTATACTGCAAGCATGCGGAAACCACTTGAATCTTGCCACGACTTTCTAGCTCTGAACGAAAATGAAACATTATCAATAAAGTTCATAAATACATTAACGACTAAGTTGTATCCATAGAATCTTATTTCATAAGCAAATTCAACGATTACTATGAATAATAAATATGATATTAATATTAGTGAATGTCAATACAACATAAATATATACCATATTTATACTATTCAGACTATTACTAATAGTAAGAGAGGATGATTTCAGTAATTGACTTTAAAAGCTTTCAATCTTCAAAAACCAGAGAAAAACTTTAGGGAAATTTCAAAGTAATCACTATGATCAATCAACATACGATATATGAGAAATCATCAACAATATTAAATGTGAGATTTAAATAAATCATTGTATTGAATATTTGAAAAGCATTTCAAACAAACAAAGGTATTAAATCATTAAATCGAAGGAATGAATTGGCCGAAGTGAAGCTTATAGCGTATTTGAGTTTTTGTTATTGTTAATTGTTTATTAACTCAAATAGAAAATGTATTAAGCTGTATTTAACTATGCAAAGTTATTTGGAGTGTAGACCCAGCAGAGAGTCAAAGTTATAATACAAGTACAATAAAATGATGTGTAAGTATCTATTAAACTTAATAAACGAAACTAACATTGGAACTTACATAAACTAGAATCGAAAATGAAGCACATGAATAAAGAAAAAGTCGAAAAATAAACAAAAAAAAATGAGATAAAAATTCAAAAAACAAAAATGAGTTCCATTCGTTTTCCAACAAACACCAAAGATTAAATATACATAAACTTATGTACACATAACGCGGGCAAACTAGAAAATACGGCTTCCATACTTAAACAATTGATTTATTCTCAATTAGGCTTAAATGCTATTGTTTCCGCGAGCAATCCCAGAAAAGAACTCTAGTTTCCGGGCAAAGCCCACATAACACTTTCTTAACATCGCGATTTCATAGGAAATCAAAAAATCCATGTCTTGAAAAATTTAAAGTTCTTTACACCTAATTACACAATGAAAGTTATATATAAAAATGTATAGAGGATATAAATTTTACTATATACACTAATAAAAAATGTAATTAACAAAATTTGAAATAAAATATAATTTACGGACATTATAGTAATGGAAAAGTGAGTTTGCATTTTTTCAATTGTTTTTCATTTTTCATAAAAGTCTTTATGTACTTGAAACATTACTGATTTCAGTAAAAATAAAATTCAAATGATTTTATAAGGACTAAATAACGTATTATAAAAATGAAGGTAACTAAATTCACACATTCAATTCAATTAAAATGTTCAAATTAATTAGGATTCAATATAAATTTGTCTGATGTGACATCAAATGGGAAGCATGCACATGTAGTACTGTATATAAAGTACATTCTATGTGTACGAAATATATAAATAATAAGAAATAAAATAAATTAAAAACACATCGCTTTTAGATATATTTAAATAGTTAATTTTCAGCACGTCGATCTGTAATTGCTCAGAACTACGATTTATTCATAGCCGGTGATTCTATAAGTGAGAGATCCTGAATCCATCCCAAATATACTGAAATCCATAATTTCATCATATTTTGGATACTCAGTACAAAGCGTATTTGGTTCCATGGACCACATCCATGGCACTCCTGGAATGTTAATTGATCTTTTTTTTGAGGATATTTAAAGCTTTGCTACGTAAATCAGTGTTCTGAACGTGCCGTGGAAATCCGAAAGCTCAGCATCAAGGCGAGTATACTCGTATATCTGAGGACGCGTATACATCTGAGCAACTGTTCACGATCGGGTTCGAGGATTTTAACTAGAATTTGGTCGTACTAGGATTTTCACATACTAAGTATAGCTATTACGAGTACAGAAAAATACCTGTTCCAAATACCTGTTCCAAAAAAGCCCGCAAGTACTTTTTTAAAGGATGTACATATATGCATAAAATACATACGATTTGTAGTGATGTAATGAAACGATATGATATGCCCTCCCTAACTATCCAGACAAAAATTTCCCAAGCTAGAATGATGGTGCAAGAAGACCTTCAAAAGATACCGAGGCATTAGTCCGTGCAGCTTGTCCGTAACTTTGCAGTGGGTCGGTCGAGTATTTCTCAAATCTAGGAAAAAAATCAAATTTCATCAGTTTAATTTGATTTTCATTTTATTGTATGTACAAAACACCTCCTGAATCCGTTCAAATTACCAAAGTCACAAAATTTACTCGAATCAAATTGAAAATATTTTTATTTTCAATTAATCGTACATTCTTAGCCTAACTTAAAGATGAATCAACAGGAAAACTTAAAATCTAGCAGCTATACTATTTTGGCCAGCTGGCTCTGATTAGTTTTTTTGTTTTTTAATTTTTTTTTTATTTTTATTATTCGACACAAATTTTTTAATCCCTTACTCACTAATGGTATTGACTAGCCTGTACAGCAGCTGGGATTACCCGGCAATGATTTTCCTAAAAACTACCTTACATTAAAAGTACGATCTAATTTATACCTAATTATAACTAACTTAGCCTAATTAGACCTCAATCTTAAACTAGGACTTAAATCTAACCCCTTCTGTTCGTCGGATGGCCTATGTAATTGAAAAGCGCATCCGTGAGCCGCTTCTGCACTGCTATCTTCGCGGGAAGCATAAACGGCTCATTAGAACTACTTGTACGCCCTATTGACCGAATCAGTTCATTCTCATGTCCGCCTGCTTGTCTGTAGAATCGTGTCGTTAGTTCCACAACTCGGTCCCTAGCTGGCTTCAATCCCGACTCCTGATGCAGGAGAAGGTTCTTCGGCCATTTCTTAGTTACCGGGTTGCAGAACCTGCCAGTGCAGAAGTGGAGGATTCTTCTGTCGAACATCTCCGCTTCGGCCATGACACTCTTTAAGCAGGTAATGCAGGATGGGGATGCATAAGTCAGGATGGGTCAAATGAAGGACTGATGGCAAATGGATTTAGCTTTGGTGGTAATGCCCATCTGTTTGGAGGTCGGACGCGTTGAAATGCAGATTTGGCAGCTTTGATTTTTCGCCGCACAAAAGAATTAAACTTTAAAAACTCCTGGAAATCGATTCCCAGGTTCTTTAGAGATGAGATTGGAGTAATCTTAGATGTTCTGAACGAGACAGCGAGTTTTTTTGTTTTGTTGCAAATAGTTTGAGATCCCCGATGCTTGGAAGGTTTGCGAAATACGCATAGCTGAGTCCTACTGCTGTTTAGTTTGATATCCCATTCTTCAAAATAAAGACGTAGTTCTACCAAGAAGTATTCCAGGCTCTTCGCCGCTTTGAGCGGGTCTTGGCTCGACGCGAATAAGACCGTTTCATCGGCATATTGGATGAATTGAGCTTGGAGTTGGTCCACTGCAATAGGTAGGTCAGTGGTGAATATGGTATAAAGTACTGGTCGAGTGACAGAACCTTGTGACACTCCTGACGTCACAGGCTCTATGAGAGAATCTGCTCCATTAATGCTGACATGGTATTGTCTCTTGGTAAGAAAGCTTGCGTCGAGTTTTATTACTTCTTTTGGGAATCCAAACTTGATCAACTTAAATAGAATGCATTCGTACCAAACGGAATCGAAACCCGTCTTGATATCTAAAGAACACACTACAGTCGGAATGTTTCACTCATTTAAGTAATAAACAATTTATAACTGAATTGAATTGTTTTTGCGGGATGATTAAAATTGAAAAAAAATTTATTTATCTTGAAAATTTTATTTGACAAAGTGGTTTCAAAAGCATGCACTGATTTACATCAGACACCAGCACCAGTGCATAATTGACTGGTGTGACCACTTGCAGTTAGAAATCATTAATTTCTATTTACGCTGGTTGTGACAAATTTTAACATCTCCGTCTTATATCCATCGAAATAATTTACTCATAAAGGTTATTGATTTGTGATCATGGTTCCCTTCTTGTCTATAAATCAGCATAGACAATGTATACCGTCTCTAAAGCGCTTATCAAAGCGGAGAATAATTGATACGGGAAACTCGATCGTTTTGCGGAATAAGCCTCCGAAAGCAGAATCAAATTGAATTGTTTTTTATAATTTTGATTTTTATATATCATAATTGTTTATTATAACTGGCTCATATAGTTGATTTGCCCTTTCGGTGGGCAAATTAAAATTTGTGAAGTTGCATTTTTACCAAAGAGTCACTCCTTATATATAGGTCAATCAATTTCTCCATGGTCTTCAATATGAAAGATGTGAGGCTAATTGGCCTGTATGATTTTGGCAAGTTAACCGGTTTGTTGCCACCGTTAAGGATGAACACAACCCTTGCCAGTCTCCATGATTTTGGAATATAGGTGAGTTCCAAGGTCGCTCTAAATATGTGAAACAGAATAATTTTTAATTTTCCCGTGGCTCGTTGTAGCAGAAACTGGGTAGATTTCGTTTGATCCTGATGATTTAGAGAATCAGAGGATACTCTACTACTCTACCTACTCTAGAGAATCAGAGGTGAGTGAGATGTCCGATCCGGGCCTTCCTCTTCTAGTAGCCTTTGGACGGACAGATATTAATGCGTCCTGGCAGTCTCTGGCGTGCTATTGAGACTTTCGCAGAAGACGTTCCAAGCCTTTCTCTTAGGTTTCCTTAGCTTTTTGCTGTACTCTGAGAGTGTCTGTTTATAGGCCTCCTAGTTTGTTGTAGTTTTAGCTCGATTGAACTCCGTTCTTGCGGCTCTCCGGAGTTTTTCTAACTACCTGTTCCACTATTGCACCGTCTTTTTGGGAGGACTGGTTTTCTTAGGGCAGCTATGATTCGAGGATTATTCTGGTTACTTTGTTCACAGTGTCCTCCAATTCCATCTTCGTATTGAAATTTGGGAGCGGGCCATAAAGTCCCACTGTAAAGCTATTTTGATAGCTTTCCCAGTCCGTACACTTTGGGTGCCTGTACTTTACCCCTTTTACGATATCTTTTCCTAGCTGGAAGTTTATATTCCTGTGATCAGAGAACCAAGCTCCTTTTAGTATATTTCATTTCTTCACTAAATGCTCTCCATTGTTTGATACCAATGTGAGGTCTACTACCTCTTGCCTGTTAGCTATCAGGAACGCTGGTATCTTGCCCTTATTTTCTAAAGCTAAGTTACTGTTAAGGAGGAAGTTTAAGAGTGCCTCACCTCTATTGTTGACGTCACAGCTCCCCCGTGCTGTGTGATGAGCGGTGGCATCGCATCCAATAATCAACGTTTATGATTTTTTAGAGAATAGGATGACCGATTTCCCACTTGGAACATTCTTAACGACAGAACAATTTCTTGCACCTTCATTTCACCAATGAATTTAGAAAAAATCTTAATTGCCTATTTTTAAGGCTTTTTGCTTCGGGGTAGTATCGAATGTAGAGCAAGCTAAGTTTCTGGTGGAAGTATTGGATATTTTTACCCATTCCTATGTCATACGGGGCAGGTTCCGGTCTCAAATTTTGAACAGGCACGGCTTACTTTTCTAGTGTCCCAATATTTTAGCGTCCAGTTTTTTTATAAGTATTTCTGGGATAAATTTTCCTGACTATGTCCAAATCATGTCAGACTATGTTCAAATAGAAGATTCAACTGACTATAGTTTAGGGGTTTAAGTTTTATTTTCCATTTAATGTTATTTTTGCAAGTCGTTCGACAACAGTAGGTTATTTTTTTTTTGAAGAAGACAGAAAAAGCTAAAAACAATAAAACCGGTCTTAATGCAAAAAAATTATGTGACCATTGTGAATAATTTTTCGCGTTTCCTGTACTCATACAAAGATTTATAGTTTTTTTACGCTCGCACTATACCTTCACCACACTTCATTTGATTTATGTCAATATATCAACTTTTTCATACGTCGATTACTAGGGAAAAAATCAAAATTAAATTTTCGCTATGATAGTGCGAATTTGTATATTTGAATCCTTATTTCTCTTCCTTTGGGAAAAATAATAAGATTTACAAATTAAAACTAACTAAACGTATAAAAACCCAGAATCATACTTGCTTTATTGAGTAATTTAAGAGTTGTCGACTTTTTTGGTTGGAATAAAAGACAATTCGAAAACATTCGGCCGTGTTTGATATATCTCGACAAACATATGAATGATCCATTCACACATGTTTATAAGATTCTTCCAACAGGTCTGGGCAATCAAAGCCCCGCTTTGAGCACTGTGTTGATGTGAGTCAAATAGTGTTAACTGTAATTATTGTTTTAGTCAAATGCAAGCAGGCTTAATGCTCATTATGACGAAATTCTCACCGTTTTGGTACTTTTTTGGAAACACAGAACGATTGAACGGTTATCAGCAATCATGATCACAAAGAGATAATCGCGGTCTTCATAAACCATGTGCCACATATCAAGTCCATCTCGTAGAACACTGAATAACTTTTCGCTTGCATGTTTTTTATAGCCACTGGTCATCGGCATATGAGTGTGAACGTAGAACTTGTAGAAAATTTTACCAAAATTAAAAATTCATTAAAAACATATTGAACTTATATTTACCCACTCTTCTAGATTTTTTAACCACTTTTTTAAAGCCTCCATGGCTTCAGGAATATTCAAATTAACGTTCGTCAATTTATTTTCGTTGTACAGTCTTGCGTAATTTGCATTTCCGTCCAGGATTGCCTTAGCGAATGTCTCAACCACCTCATATGGAAGACGACTTGAATTTGTAGCTGTCTATAAATTAAATTATATGATTTATGAAGCTTACTTTAAATCAGGAATCAAGATGGAAAAGCAAATCGAATGCATTTTCAGATAATATTAAGGAAAAAAACTGGATGGAATGAATCACCTTTACTCGACCCTGTGCAACTTTTTGAGCCGTAAGTACTGTTATTAACGTACAAGAATTTGTTCCCCAAGTGGCATGTCTTCCGTACTGTCCTTGAGAAAATTCTCGTTCAAACCACCAAACCGATACACCGTTCACGCTTTCATAATCATAGGCTGGAAAGAATGGAATACCGTTTTGTGATCCTGCATCTTTTTCGAAAAACATGCCACGGTATTTTTTGATGACTTAGAATTTGGTTTAAAAGATTTAAGGCATTAATTTAAAACACTAAAATTTTGTTCCAATACAAAATGTTATCGTGACATGACATTATGATTCGTAAAATGATGACTACGATTTGAAATGATGGAAGACAGGTTGAAACAAACCTTTCAAATATGCTGTACATAAAATTATGTAAAACTGGCGGACCATCTCATCGTTTTGCATGGAAGATTTGTCGAAATGTTAGCTGTTAAAATCTTTAACAAATAACTGATGAGTTTAAAAAAAATGGTTTTTCCATTATTAATAATTCTTGGTACATCTATGTTCATATTTTGTTTTTAATACAATAAAAGTGAAAAGGCAATTATGTGAATTTGTATAGGGCGTGCTCATGGGAGGAAATATTGGAGAAGTTCAAAAATTACGAAGAAGAGCTCGACAAAGATTGTGCTTTGGGTGATTTTTACGTTGTGCTATTGAACAGGATATTTTGAAAGAGAGGAATAGTATACATTTTGAAGTAGGTAGCCCATCTGAAGATGTTTTAGATAAACGTGTTCTGAGTTCTTTATTAGGGAATATGTATCTATCCTCTATGGCAAAAAAGAACGTAGGTTAAAGTTTAGATTTCCAAAGAATATAAATTTTATATTAAACTTTTACCCGAGAAGAAAAATTGGCAAGTAGCGAATCAAAGGCGATGAGAAAAGGTCCAAGCCAAATTACAAATATCCTAAGTTGATAATGCACTTTCATCGCGATATTACTTTTAATTTGGTTAGTATAACTAACGATATCAGTATGTGTTTAAGTAAGAGTTTGAAGGTACAAATCGTAGCTGAGAAGGCTGAACAATATTACTCGTGACAAGTTATAAATAATCAACAATATTAGGTATATAAATCAGATCTATTACATATTCCAGTCTTACATATTTATTATTTATATTTATTTATTAAAAAAGACAAAATACACAAATAAATAACCCAAACAAAACTGTGAATCTAATCAATCATAGTTTGGAAAACGAAATATGATAGTTTAGCTTAGATAGTTAACTATAGGCATGAAATTAAATTTCAACAAAACTTCGATCAGGGACGATTTGCCTGGTTCTCGAAACAAAATTATCGCCAGGCACCGAAGTAGCAGCTTTGCATAATCTCTTTATGATCAATTTATGCGAACGCGAAAAAAGCTTTTTGGTCTTGTCACCATTTTACAGGATCTGCCGTTCTCATAGGAATTGGTTCTTTCAAATATTTTCCACCACAGCCAAAACTAGTTTATTTGGCGCCAATTTTACCAATCATATTCTTAATATTGTTATTCAAATCAGTTCAAATCATGAAATTAGAAGTTAGAGCTCGAGCATCGGAATAAATAGAAACACCGCCAGGATTTTCTGATTACGTTAGGAATTATGTGCAGCATACTGAAGTGTGGTGTACAAAGCATCCAGATTTTGCCCATTACTAGTGTATACATTGATTGTGATTGTGTGAATGAACCTCACTACCAGCTTCAACCCCTAGACCCGCCACGGGTTTTCAGGAGATTACTTTACACCTCACATGAACCTTCATCAAAAAGTCCTTTACTGCTTCCCAAAGCTTCTACAGCTCGTTTTTCATTTCTTTGATTTGTCAAGCAAGGGCATGCAATTTTGGTGAAATTCTATTAGTCTTCTATCGGGCTGGAAAAATCCAAGCATTTAAATCGCAAATTGTATTTTTTTACTTTCAGG
This sequence comes from Nemotelus nigrinus, assembly GCA_947369275.1. Taxonomy (NCBI): domain Eukaryota; kingdom Metazoa; phylum Arthropoda; class Insecta; order Diptera; family Stratiomyidae; genus Nemotelus; species Nemotelus nigrinus. The sequence goes on along the minus strand of OX376373.1, from coordinate 37,740,289 downwards.
TCATATTCGGCACAATTGTCCGAAAATTATCATTACAGGGTACGTTCCATATGTAATGTGACCAATTTGAATATATGTATATCGCAAGGCTCTCTGTCGTGCTGGGCTCGATGAAAGGAGGTGTTAACTTTCTAATGCACAGAGTTGCCGAAGAGTAAGGACGGGCGTTTTCGCGAACGATCATTCTATGGGTCAACGTTACTCTATCAAGGTTTGCGTTTAACTTGAGAAGTTTGCCTCCGAAATATTTCTGTCAATATAGCAGGCCTTTGGGAACGACAGCTTGTCCAAATCGCAAGTGCTCCGATGGCACAAGTCGTTCAAAGAGGGCAGCGAGGATTTCACTGACTAACACCGCTGTAGACGTCCACCAACCTCCTAAGTCGACGAAAATGTGACGCGTGTGCATGACTGTTTGGAATCTGACCAATGATTGAGCCTTCAATGGATAGCAGAAACGCTACAGATGCCGAAAACATCTGTTTATTCATTGTAACCGAAGATTTGAACCGGAGATATGGCTAAAAGAAGAGCATCCGAGATCTCCGGTTCCAAGAGCTTTTGGAAATATGTGAAAAAGATTCTAATTTCTTAAAGATCCTAACCCTCCAGACGTATTTTCTTTCCTCGCTTAAGAGGAGTCGTGAAAGTGATACATTGGGCCATAGTTGAAAAAATCAAGGCTCATGTTGCCTTCGGTTCTACAGCACATCCCGTAGAAGGCCTTTCAGGATGCTTTCCAGTTCTGGAAATACCACCCACATAAATATATCGGTGAGAGAAATCTATTTTGAGGATTTCAAACTAATTACACAAATAAATTCAATAAATTATATTTAAGGATTTGGTCGCATTGCTTGCAAATAACGATGCAGGCGCATATATGCTCCACAATGTTCCTCGTCGCATAGTAAGATCAGATGTAGAAATAATTTGATGTCCTTCCATCTGAATTATTTGACAGATGGTTGGAACTGGCAAACCAAATGGGAGCTCCGAATTTCAATAATGTTAATAGAAGAAGAATTAAAGTAGCAGCAACAGATTTTTACAGCTGGCTTCTTTTTGCTGCAAAATTTGGCTTGCAGCAATAGTACAAAAACGACTTTCTGCGAATCTATTTTAATGTATTATAAAAGATTCAGGTACGCGAACAGACCTAGTATTTATCTCTTGTGGCACTCAGAAGGTAAAAAGTTCGACAAACACGAAATTAAAATATGTTTTTTGTTGGATAGAAACGCTCTTCCACACAATTTTAGACCTTCTACTTCATTTCACCAGCACCATTTCGAAATATTATACATCAGCCTAGCCATAGTAAAACTAATACTATTCTTAACTAGTGGTTTTCTGTTCTATACGACTGAACATTAAAAAAGGAAGGTTGACCATTTTTAACAAAATAGACGACAGAGCACCGTCCTACGGCTGTCAAAATCTGAAATCCGTCCCAGGGCAGAATACGTTAAGGTTAAATACCCTAGTACTTAGTACCAAGAGAAACGTAAAAAAAACTCGGATGTATATGCTATTTATTTAGCTTATATCAAAACAATATTAGCGTTGTCGTTTGTCTTAAAGTACTAGCATATGAAAGAAATACTGAAGTCTAATAGCAGGGTAGTAAATAACGTCATAGCGCACTTCATATTCTTTTCGATAGTTTTGCATATAAAAAGATTGATCTTATACATATAATTACATTTAATTAACAGCAATATCGTTAATACGAGTTACAATTTATTGATAAATATCGAATTAATATAACAACTAAAATTATCTCGTTTGAACACTTTGAACTAAAAAAAGAGAAATATGATAGTAGATAAAAGCAATTAGAAAAGTTACATATAAAGTAAAAAAATTACATATCGAGTAAAAAAGTTACAAATCGAGTAAAAAAGAGAATTCCAAAGTGAAAGTGGGTCGATAGTCTATGAATCATAATTTTCTTTAAAAAAGTAGCAAATATAATTCTTGCACATTGCGAGACTAATAGCGACTTGGCTTTTATCATTTATTTTTCAGTCTGCTCTTTAATAATTTCGGACATAGACATCTTGGTTACAGCGATCGAGCTTTTGTGTATTAAAGTTGATTTCTCGTTTTCCGGTTTCATAAAAGGAAACCTCCTAAGGAATCGTTGAATCTCATCTATGACAGCCGATAACAATCTGTCTCGAACAGTTTTCGCAAGTCGATGCTTCAAATCAACAGTTTTTGTTCACTAGTAGTGCTTTTTGCTTCTGCTATTTATCTTGAATAGCTTTCTAATTTGTGAAAAACAAATGAACACAAATTCCTTAGCAAATCAATGTGTACTAATGGACATCAGTTTTTCATTTTCTAAGTTTTCTTCTTAATTAAACTAGATGCTCTAATTTCTAAATATTCGTTCGCTTAAACGTAAAAAGTCTCTCGAAATAATTGTTTTATAGTTTTTTCGCCACAATATTATGTACATTTTTTGACCTAACAATGAAAATTTCATTAAAATCTCATCTCCACTGTGCAAATCAGTGTAGAAATGCTCGAACAAAACACAAACTAAGCAATTGTCGCTTCTACTATGGGGAAAACTTACGACAATTTCTCCAACAACTTTTTCAGCTTTTCGTGAGCGTATCGCATCTTCTGGTAGAGATCCTTCGAGCAGCCGTGCTCTTGAATTGTAGAGAACCTGAAAGTTCTGAAATTCTTCTCGTTATCCATATACGTTACTGCACTCATCCGGGGGCAAAGAATGATTTTAACATGGTCCGAGAAATTCAGCTGTTGCATACAAGAATAATTTTGATGGTGCGTTAGATGGAAATAGAAAAGATGGACGAAGTAGCATTTACCTGTACTGTTCCGTTGGTTAGATGCAGGACTATTGCACACATTGTTCTGAACCACGTATGTAGATGCGGAAGTCGCGAGATTGAGTCTCCTTCGGATATAACAGCACCAGCGCCAGCTTTAACCAAGTGCTCAGTCATGTAGCGTTTGAAGTACGAGAGCAATTTCATTTTCTTTTCAAGTTGACTTGGGTATTCATTGATGGTCATGTAAGTTTCTTTACCATCTTTCTCTACAAAGTGAACGTTTCTGCGAATAAATGAAGTAATGTAAGGAACGCAGGTCTTGGTTTACTTTCACAAAATACTTACATCCCATTTGGTAGCATTAATAGCTTTGTTGTGTCATTGAACATTACTCCCATGCCCTCATCACATAGTTGATATCCGAATCCATACTTATCGCTGTAGTCAACCCACTTCGAAACCCAGAAGAGAGGCTGCGCTGCTGGATCTGTGTTCTCGTCCCCTAAATTACCAGCCAATTTCGGTGGCTGTAAAGACAAAATCCCTCAAATATTTGCTTTATTATGGATGGAGATTAGTTAATTTACCTTTGCATTGAATAATGCTGTTAACTGAGAGTATAAATTTTCAATATCAGCTCGATACTCATCGTTGTGCTGGGATGTTTGGCCACATGCTTTGATGGGGTCATGCAAATTATTTTTTAGGAACGTAGATTCAAAACGAGTATCATCAACTGCGTAAAAAAAGTGTTTTCTATCATCCAATTGTAAGAAGCTATCTACGATCTTACCTAACGCATTTAGTTCAATTAGTGGCGAACGCTTCTTATAAGAAGCACCACGGTCAACATGCTCCAACAGATCTGGTCGTGGAGCCATAGTCAAGCAAGAGCTTGGTAGCGAACTGGGTATCGGATTCGATGTCAAAAATTCGAAAGTTAGGAGTTGGCCAACACGCGGTCTTTTCTCGGGATTAGATTGCAACATCGCAACAATCATGTCCGCGGCACTTTTGCGTAATGAATTCGGAACTCTGTGCAAATTTTGTTGTGAAAATTTTGTTATTCTATTTCAACAGCTCTACTGACCTATATTCGCATTTTTTAATTTTACTATACGTATCCTTCAAGCTTTTCGTTTCGAACGGCGGCTGACCAACCAATAAAGTGTACATGACACAACCAATCGACCAGATATCAACTTCGTAAGAATGACCTTTTTTATTTAGAATTTCTGGAGCTATGTAATTAGGAGTGCCACAAAGTGTTTTCTTCCTCTCGCCTGAAATAAATAACGTCCTTATATATTGAACCACATTTTTCTGTGATGATTCCACATGGAGAAATTAGTTAAAACCAATGAAGACTTATCAAGATTATTCTGGTTTAAGGAAATATTCTCCAAATAATTTGGACTAAGTGAATATCAATATTTTACACAAGTATAAGGTGCTGGTTAGGGTAGAAGGTAGCATTGAAAACAACAACAGCCCTGCTTCAGTTGTTGTTTTCAATGCTGCGAAAAAGCTCTTGATCGAGACGCAAAAAAAAACATCTATATATGTTATCTGAATCGATCCAAATTTCATTACCATGATTAAATTTAATAGTGTATTGAATTCATTAATTTTTTTACCTTCGTATTCAATTCGTGTCGCTAATCCGAAATCTCCGATTTTCACGTGCAGCTCGTCATTCAAGAAAAGATTTCCTAATTTCAGATCGCGATGGATGATACGCCGATCGTGAAGATATTTAACACCTTGGACAATTTGATGGATATAGAATCGGCACTCATAATCTGTAATGATTTTTCTTCTTTTGTGCAGTTCCATCATTGACTAGAATCAATAAATTATCGAGTTTAGTTGTCGCATTTTGTAGTGAAAGATTTAATAAACACACCCTCTTCTTACATAACTCCAACACAATGTATACATTGCTATTATCATCGAAGAAACTAAAAAATTTTACTATATTCGGATGTTGTAACTCTTTATGAATCTTTATTTCCTGAGTCATTTTCTCTTTTTGATTGTGTTTTATCATAAGTTTCTTCGAGACGATTTTCCCAGCAAAGATATCGTTTGATGCCATATCGACAATTTCGTAACATTTTGCAAAACCTCCCTGTGAATAATGGAATAAATTGTTGAATTATTTAATACATCAGTTAAATATGAAGGGAAGATTTAATATAAGGTTAGAAAGCCATTCATTATAAAATCATTTATCTCTGTGGGTAAAATTCCAATTCCAATTCATTTATTGCTTATAAAATCTTATTAGAACCAAACATCTTATATTAAGTTTTTATAATAGTTGGACGGTTTTAAAAACGATGAGGTTATTGAGCATTGGATACTTCATAGGCAACAAAAGTTAAAAATTAACGGTGTGTCACGTTAAGAATCGATTACAATAAAAATGACTCTATGCATTAGAGTATTCAGGACTATTGCATCAACCCAAGAAAATAGATTGTACTTTTTTTTTACATGATTACTAACGCATTGGATTCAAAGTTCATCCTCGATGATGTTGACCATATCTTTGTAACTGTAAAATTCAATAGTGTTTGTAATCGGGAACTTCCAAGATTTTTATACTGTTTAAAAGATTTACTAGAAAGATATAACAGCTACCATCAGATGAGTTTGTAAAGCTTCTACATATATATCTATTAGTTTTTATGATTTTGTAAATATTGTGCTTTTTAATACACTAACTTGATAAGCAGAGCATGAGTGCCTCTATTTTTTGACTGGAATTGTATGATTCATATTTCGCCGTCGCGGTGGAGAGTAGCTTGTCTGGTACTTGCAGACAAAGAAAAAGGTAAGCTGGGCAATCCATCAGCATACCGTCCGCTGTGCATGCCGGATACTGCGCCGAGGCTTCTCGAAATGTTACTCAAGCCGCAACTGTTGCCAGCAGTGAGATCGACTGGCAAAGTTTCTGAGTGGCAGCACGACTTCCGGAAAGGGCATTTAACAATTGATGCCTTCTCGGAGGTTGTTGGAGCTGTAGCAAGAGCGGAAGAAGCATGTCATCAAGCCAGATCGGTCGTGCTGCTTGTAACGATGGACGCACAAAACGCGTTCAACTCGGCGAAGTGGACAGACGCCCTTCGGGCCCTTGAAGATTTCGTATCTCTGGCTACTTGCTAGCCAGGACGCGTGACTTCCACAGGGACCGATGATTACTCACCGAGTGCGGAATCAAAACAATGCCTGTCACCCAGGTGCGACACAGGGGTCGATCTTAGCACCCGACATCTGAAATATATTGTGCGATGATCTGCTGTATCTGGAAATGCCTGCGATCGTATTCCTAGTTGGTTACGCTGATGATGTCGCAGCGATAATCACTTTCAAATCTGGAAATTTTGCTCAACTTTGACTTAACCAAGTCAGGAGGAGAGAGAAGCGGTGGATGATCGAGCACAGTCTCCACGAGGCAGTTTCAAAGACAGAGATTGTCATGCTGACGAGGTCGAGGATACCAAATGGCATACCCATTACAGTTGGCTCCGTCGAGGTGCCGCAGACCAGCAACTCGGTCTGGTATCTCTTGACACCAAGCTGACCTATTGGGATCATATACACAGAGCATTTGATAACGCTCCAGTAGTCGTTAGCGCTGTGTAGGCTAATGGCCAGCGTCGGCAGACCCAGTAAGATGGTACGGAGGATCCTGATGGTAACGATCAATTCCATCAGCCAAAATTTGAGGAGATGCGCTCCGAGCTAAAAAAAATTGCTGAAGTGCATTGCCAGTGTCCAGCGCAGGGGTACCCTAGCAATCACCTGTAGAACAGGCCATTATGTTGGAATAATCCCGACAGAACTACTAGCGCGAGAACGCAAGGAATGATACCTCTCCCGCTCAGAGCTGATAACACAACCCCCGGGGCGTGCGCGTATGCCAACCCTCCTACTTTGTGAAAAGTGAAAATGATAAAGGACGCTGGACAGCTAAGCTAATTAGTCTTATTGAGCCTTGGCTAAGCCGTAATAATCATTGAACGCGGAGAGACAAAAGCACGGCCCAAGATGATATCTATCAATTCAACTGATAAGAAGAAATTCGTGAAATATGTAATTGATGATTTAAAAATGAGACCAAATGTTACCATAGAAGGTTTAATTGATATGATGTCGAAAGCAAAAGAAACACGTAAAATTTCGGCAGGAATCATGGATTACTAAGAAAGTTATTGATGCTGCTAAACGCAAACGAACTGCTTATAAAAGATACACGGCAAATCAAGATTGTGCAACGAAAAAACAAGATTACCCAATTAAAAAAAAGGGACAAAAACAAGATTACGAAAGAGGCAAAGAAACGTTATTTTGCCAATAAATTCGAGAAAGCAGCTGAGAATAGTGCTAAATATTGGAAAATAATCAATGCATATGACATGCATAAATGAACTATGTGTAAATGGAACTCTGCTAAAGGATCCTTCTTTAGTGAATAATTTACACTGCAGAGCCGTTACCTTTGGCCCAGATATCAACATAAAAGTGACTACTTTAACATCCATACATTTACGCACTACATCACGGAAAGAATTATCTGAATTAATAGATAATTTAAAAGCTGGATTATCCCCAATCGTCGATGCCATCACGTCCGAAGACATCAAACTATTGAAGAACTACATAATAAATATATTAACCACCAACATCAATGAACATCTTAATACTGGTTCTTTCCCTGATTGCCTTAAATTAGCGAGAATCACTCCTGTATTCAAAGGAGGTGATCGTGAAAATAAATCTAATTACCGTCCCATTGCTGTCTCCAGTATTATGAGCAAAATATTTGAGAAAGTAATAAACTCAAGAAAATCAAAATTTATAGAAGAAAATTCTATCCTGGCCCCAATTCAGTATGGGTTCCAAAATCATAGCAGCACGTTAGCGGCAACCTTTGATGCAGTACACTTTATAAACTATACGCAAGAAATCATGCTGCAGCTATCTTGGATGCCCACACTTACCCCAACTTCATCGGTATATGCTTGAACTAGGTAAATTGATTTATAAGATTTTAACCAAACAACTCAAATGGCTATACATTCTTCGAACTTTTGGTGAGTCCAACAAGGAATGCGGGTAATTTATCAGTGCAAACTCCAAGGATGGAAAGAATGAAAATCGACCTTGTACAGGAAGCGATACATTTTTTTCGGAAATCTTAGTACAGTTTAAAGAAAATCTAAAGCTCTACATCGAAAGAGCACACTGCTAATGAAATCCAGAGTTTTTTGTAAACTTTTCTCTGGACGCACGTCTTAAAGACAAATGAAATTTACACAACATTACCTAATGTACTAACTACAATACACCAATTGTCTAGGAAGTACTAGGAAGAATTACTTAGTGCGCGGTTACTTAAGGAAATATATAAACAGAATAGGTAAGGTGGTCACACCATTATTGTGCGACAGAGCTCGTAATGCTCAGCACACAATTGCCCTTAGAGGTAATTGTATATGGAGCAGTTTATATTGGATACCTTTGATCCATACTGAATTGAAAAATTTCTGTGTGCCTAACGAACACTTCATGGTCTCCTTTTTTGTTTCTGAAATTTTGACATGTTGTATTTATAGTAGGGCATGCTCTGTCGAATGTTGTTTTTTAACTCCAACATCTCTCTGGTACAATGAAACCTTCCTCGCTCTTCTCAAGCTCACTGTTTGTAATTTTTCTAAAACTTTACCAACGTTAGAGAGCAAAGAAATCGGTCTGAAGTCACTAACTTGATACGCATTGGAAAGTATTATTAAAGCAATTATTCAATATAAACAATATAATGCAATATAAACTCAGTGAGTTAGATCGACTGTATACATGTACAATGCTCTAATGTAGCGATATCAATAACGTACAAAGAAGGAAACTATACGTTGCAACCGACAAATATACCTTAAAAAGGAAACCCCAGTCTGCAATATGATGGGAAATTTTCATATAAACATACCAGAGGGAAGTAATTGAATCAACCTTACTTAACATGAGAAAAGTTGGCAAAAAGGTACATTTCGAAGTGACCCATGCCATATTTGGTAACAGTAGGTGGTCTGTAACAGCATAGTCACCGTCAAAAAATTATTTTAATATTCCGAAGCAATAGATTCAACATTCCTGGACATAGTTAACGAAATATGACCCCAACAACTGTTCTCGTTATAATTTCGATATGGAAATATAATTTTCTTATTAATTTTATCGAAAAAGATAATTTTTGTTCTTCGCGAACTAGCCCTCACATATTGACTTGCTTAAACGCAAAGATAGTTATATCCTTATCGCGCACTTAGATTATCTAATCAGCTTCTCATATGCCACAGAAATGCACATCTTAACGCAGTGAATAACTTCCTGGGAGTAGGATCGCCCATAAGAAATGCCTTTCTGCTCTGCAAATTTCAAATTTTGTAACCGACCTTGGCCATTGCCCAAGATGCCGTCCGTCTCTTTCTTTCATTGTAGGTTATCTGATGAAAAATTCGATCTATTTCTAAATTCGATCTGGGCTCATTTATAAAATTCGTTTATAAATGAGCCCAGTTTAGTTTTACTTATAATTTTCAATATTATTACTATTATCCCTCAGCTTCCCATTAAATCAAGAGAGCGCACAGAAGGGCTCACAACGAGCTGTCATGTGAAATCGCAGACATAATTTGAATAGTAACGATAATCAAGACCTTCTATCTATTTAGCGGCGCATCTTTAAATGCTAGTAACTTTGTGTGGAACCGATTATCAGACACACAGGCCAGCTGTTAAAATTTGAGCACATTGGACGGATCGCATAGACAAGTGCGATCGCCATGTCAGAGCCCTTCGGACAAAGGATCTAACGGACTGTCACCCGAGCGCCTAAGCTCCAAGTAGACTCCATTTTCCAATCCAATTGAGCAAGTTCGTATCCAGTTTGAAAACTCACCTTGCCGAAGAATCGTAGACGTTTGTAAGTCTTTTTCGTGGATGCATCAAATAGACGATCCGGTATGTCACTAACTGCGTCCTCGCGCGCGGAACTCATTTTTCGTCTTTTGAAAATCGTCGAAGAACGATTCTTTCGCCGTGATAAATACTAGACTGTTTTAATTCTCCGAGAGACAAAATAAATAAACTTGATATATGTAACAGAACAAATAAAAAGTCAGAAAACCGTTCACTTTTATTTAAATTAACTCGATATCTTCAAATAGCTGTAACCACCTCGCACATCGAACTTGATTTCAAATGTTCGAATACCAAACGAGTTACCGGCCAGAATGGACGAGTATGCTCGAATTGAAGCGACGATTTTCCTATAATGATTTTTTATAGGAAGAAGTACGTTCAATGCTTACGAGTAGTCATGCCTTGTCTAGGTGCAAATTTTTGAATTTTGTGAAAAATTTCGAAAATTTGTTTTTAAAAAATACTCTCGGCTGCGTTTCACCCATCGCTGAAGCTATGACGTACACTGAACACATCAAAAAAATTATTTGCACCTGAAACAGCATGAAAGTTACAACATATGCATGCTGCGATATATTTCAAATTGTGTTTGCGATTACTAAAACCGAAAATAAACTTGCAAATTGTAATAGAAGCATATTCTAATGTAGGAAATGCATATTGGCCCAAGCAAGATCAAAAGAGGTTGTGGCCGATATGTGAACACCCCCTTGGTGCGAGCTGGGCTGATGTTGGGCTCACTCCCAGCCTCAGTGAATTTTTGGCTAATATGTATATGAAGCATAAAGGATTTCGTGAAAGCTTATTGAATATGCGTACCGCAAAACAAATAAACATTTATTCCATATTTCAAACACATTTTATTTCAACGATGCTGCTGGTGTTATTTGTAACCACTGTTAAAATACAAAGTCTGTTCGCGTACTACGATTTAATTGCAATGAAGCCGTTTTTGTACTCCGTTTTACTGAAAACTGAAAATTTTCCCTTTCAGTAAATTTCAGTAGGGTCTGAGCATGGCCTTCATATAAAAGGCCTATCGCAAAAGCAATTAACCTACAAGATGGCGGACCTAAGCTACTTTTCCCAACCAGTCCACACAGTGATGTTTTTTTATGGTTATAAAGAAATTCACGAGATCCACCTACAGGAGATATGAGGAAACTCATATGTCATGTCAATCAATGTTGTTTTGGGATCTTTCACAAGCAATTTAGATATAAAAAGTCTTTAGCATCAGGCCTCAATTCATCGGGACACTTATCCGAAATATCGTTTGTGTAGAAGAATTTGCAGATTATCAAAATTTGATGATTTTTAAAGTGGAATAAATCCCACCAACGACAAACGGCAATTGTTTACAATTCACATTGCCGAGAGTAGGTGGCAGGTACTCCAAATTGCAAAGTTCTCGCGTATACAGCACAATAAACACATCACTTTCACGACACTTATCCGAAATATCTTTCACGCGACAAAAACTTCGAAACCAGTCTCCGGATAATAGGAACATAGACTCTATTCGCGGATTCAACCGAGCAGCACCATTCACATTGCTAATATTTACTAATTGCCAGAGAAATGTCAAACAATTGTCATTGTGCAATTCCCAATAAATCTTAATAATAAACAAATAAACATTTATTCTATATTAATAAACAAATAAACATTTATTCTATAATTCAAACACGTTTTATTTCAACGATACTGCAGGTGTTATTTGTAACCACTGTTAAAATACAAGGTCTGTTCGCGTACTACGATTAATTGCAATTAATTGCAATGAAGCCGTTTTTGTACTCCGTTTTACTGTAAACTGAAAATTTCCCCTTTCAGTAAATTTCAGTAGGGTCTGAGCTACTGAAAAATACTGAAAACTGTCAAACGGTTTTTGGCGTAATGTTATTATGAAGGACGAATATTTTTGGATGACTTTATAATCACTATTGTTCTCCCGAAAATCGACAGCTGACACTTTTATTTGTCAATTTTTAGGAAATACAATGAGAGCGTCTTCGTACTTTTCCTGAATTTCCCCACCACATGATTCAGGAAAATGCAGTAAAATTCAGTGAACGAAAGTATGCAAACAGACCTAGTGTGAACTTAGCCTTCGGCCAAAATTACAGCTGTTGAACCCAAATACCATTGAACGTACTCAAGACGAATATGCAGTGTGGAACGTGTGTGGATGGTACGATATGTCAATTGCCAAATAAGGAAAGTGTAGTGTTTTGGGTACCGTTTTGATTGCCTTCGCAAGTTGGTTTCGTGTACGGGACGTGCTCTTGATCCAAAGTTCGCTTGAATTTTGATATTTAATTCAGTTGCACCGCTTTAGTTCGTAGCAGTTTCCCTAAAGTAGTCTGTCCTTGTAGCAATGGCTTATTCAAATAGTGAGTACGCAGTGTAATTTGCAATATATTCAAGTGCCGGTGAACAGCAGGCGAGGACCGGAACTAATGATATATAAATATATCCGATCCCGAATGACAGGGAGGAGCTTGTGCAAAATCGTCTTGATGAAATTTATTCGCGAAGTAATCTGATATGGTGCAAAGTGTATTGAATTTCGTCGGGATTAAGTTTCACGTGTAAAAGCGATTCGAGTCTCCCAAATGCAATAATCCGACCATATTTGGAAGAAAATTGAACTATCGGTGATTCATATCTGCCTTGCTTAATATCCGATTACGAATACCTGCTCCAACTGCTGCACATAGCTCTAGAGCTGCCTCTGTTCGGTCGTTGACAGCTGCATGGAATGTTTTCTGATAATAATAGTAGCAACAGGGGCGTTTGGCTCCCTTCCGTGAATCATAATTTCGAGTCCGGATGCTGTGCAATGAATATGATGTGAACTTAATCCCGGGTTGCCTGTTCTGTTCGTTGCTGCACTTGATTAGATCTATCTGCGAATTGGCTTTGATTGAGTCGAATTGATTCTCAGTTCCAATTCTCGAAAGTGTTTGGGACCCGTAAACGAGAGATTTGTCTATTTTTAGAGTGGATCTATGCAACACTTCCGCGTACACAGCGGGGCCAACCGATTGTACTGGGCGGTGACCCCAAAGGCAAAAACTTTCTATACACAAACGGCAATTCGGTCATTATCCGGAATATTGAGGTAATTACACGTTAAATTAAGTTTCCAGTTTTTGGTGATTTCCCACAGCTCTGCGCTCAGTCTGATGGGATACAGTCAGTGGTGGTGAACGTTGTTGTCGTCTAGTCAGTTTTTGTTTTATTTTTAATAGAAAAACCAAAGCAGTCACCTTGAATTTTTTTCCATTATCTGGAATCGAAACACCGACCCGCGTACCCAGATAAACTAACACCGCGATTTGATAGCTTTCACTTCAAGAGATGGATATTTGTATCTAAACATTTCCAATTTTTAGAATACAATTGAATCATGATTTGAAATTATTCTGATTGTCTGGGTTCTAATAGGCTGCTTACATTGCATTGGTAATCATGTGATTATGGTATCTGCTTCCGAAAGTAAAAAAACGCGTTTACATTGGACCGTAGGGTTTTTTTTTTGGTTTGACAAATGCAGATCGTATCTAGTTACGGTTAATTTTGGGCTAAAATAAGGAATTAAAATTGCATGGGACAATGAATATGTCTGCAACAAAAGCATTGTTTTGCTGAAACCCAGCACGAAAATGTAGGAAGACATGTTTAAATCATATATTTTTAGGCGAATAAAAATCTTTTTAATTTTGTTCGGAACGTAAAATTTACTTTCCGAAAGAAGATGCATTTATGTGGATAGGTTGCTATGGCAAAAATTGTAAATCTGGTGCCGAGTTGTTAAAATTTGGCTCAGTGCTACGATAACACATGCCCAAACCGATTGTTTCCTTTCTTTTGCCAAAGTAACTTCCGTACCTGCTTTTGATTTTTTATCGAAAAGCATGTGATTATGAACCTGATTATAACCAAAAGCAGGAATCGTCGCAAAAGCAAATGATTTTGTAATGATGTGAAATCCATATGAGACTGTGTAGCCTGGCTTGAATTTAGGTACGAAAGGAGGACCACGAACCGAGTTAGAGTTAAAGTAGCTTTTAGAAGGCTCCTGAGTAAAACCAGGGGAAAAGTGAGACATGAAACTATTAATTCCACATACGTTCCCGTTATTTAATAGGTTTTGTGTTGAATTTTTCTTGAAATCGATCAGACTGTTATATAAGGAAATTATATCGTAAAGCGTTTTAGAAATGTTCACTCTATCATAGAGATTACAAAAGTACCGTTTTATACATATTCCGGCAAATTATTATCTTATACACTTTACGTCGCTGAACTCACTAAAAGGATATAAATTTACATTCGCTTTTGGCGAAACATGATAAAACAGGAGAATATACTTATCACAAGCAAGAAATAACGCTTCTTAACAGATTAAGTTAAAGTTGGCAGAAGACAATGAGTCAAATCGCCGAAACTTTTTACCAAATTTTCGTCAAAAAAAAGTATCGCAGAGCTGTCACTGAGGAAATGCATTCTGTGGGCGTACGAATATGACGTCAAAATAGCACAACAATCTATCCACATGAGGCAAAACCATGTCACAGTCGTTTGAAAATCAATGTGATGTTGACTGGCATGCTCTCCAGGTGTCGCATACCCGGAATTCCTTCCAAAAGTTCAATCGGTCAACGCACAATATTATTTGAGTATTTTAAAGCGTTTGTGGGAGAATATTCGTCGAAAGAGGCTAGAGTTATGGAAGGACAATTCAAGACTCGTGCATCACAATAATATATCGGCTCTCACAACACCCCTTGTACTCGTGTGTTTGTCCCAAAATAACGTCATTAATAATTATGTCAATAAGGAGTTATGTAAAAACAAAGCTACTTCCAAAAAATAGCTACTTGCAAGCTTAAATTATATATGACCGATGATCTACATAGTAAGAGAGTAACAAATTTCGAAGAATTTATTGAAATGTTAACACAAGCCAAGTCCAGAGCAACAACAACCAAGTATATAAGAGTACACTAAGAATCGTGGCGAACAAAAAAAGTTATAGATGTCTCGAAAAAGAAGCGAAAAGCCTACAAAATATACATGGCAGATCAAAATTCCGCAGTGAAGAAGCAGAACTACACACTGACCAGAACTGCTATTAAAAAAGGAATCGAGTCGACTAATAAAGGAAGCTAAACAGGAATTTTAATCGAAGAAGTTTGAATCATCGACTGGAAGTAGCTCAAAATACTGGAGTATTATGAAAGAATTAATGCAAGCAGAAAAAAAACGCGGTGCAGCTGGCAATTACCTATAAATGGATCATAAATTTCAACTCCTGAATCCGTTGCGAAATTAAATAATTATTTTGCAACGATTGGAATTAACATCACCCAACAATTCCATAATGCATTCGAGCAAAGTGATAGTACAATAACTGAAAAGTATACATTTAAGACCTAGTGCCAAGCTAAGTAGTGGGAATTATAGACAAACTAAAAATCAGAGTTTTTCCAGGTGTCGACAATTTAATATCCGAAGACGTCAAAATGCTTAAAAATGAAATAGTAGAGATTCTACCAAAAATGGCTAACATACATTTAAAGGCTGGCTCATTTCCACTTTGATTTAAGTTGGCATGAATAACGCCAAACTTCAATCGAGGTGACCCTTCAGATCTCTCAAATTATCGGCCAATCGCCGTTACTAGTGTAATGAGCAAGATATTTGAGAGAATCATAAATTTCCGTATAGTACAACACATCAACGAGACATCAATTTTTGCGCCTATTCAGTACGGTTTCCATGAACGCAGTAATACAATAGTGGCCACATTAGACGCAGTCCAATTTATTAATAATTCATTGGATAGACGTAGCTATGCGGTAGCCATTTTTGTCGATCTCAAGAAAGTCTTTGATACTGTTGATCACAAAATTCTGATCCAGCGTCTCGAAAAATATAGCATTTGCAAGAAGTTTAATTCGACGATAAAAGATTATTTATTGGATAGGCGGATTGCGACAAAACAATCACAGCACATCAGTCGAACATTTCATCAATATAGGCATACCGCAGGGATCAATTCTTGGACCAGTGCTATTCATCCTGTATGTGAACTGCAACCAGCATCTCCAGTTGTCTGGTAAATTGGTCCTCTTCGCAAATGACACACTTCTTTTATATTCTGGAAAGGATGAACCATCTCTGGAGCATAAAATTAATAGAGATCTAGAACAATACCAAGTGTGGTTTCCGCGTAGCAAACTGGTCATAAATGTCCATAAGACCAAATACATCATATTCCAGCAGAAGAACAAATGCCCTATAAATCATCCCTTTATTCAGTTCGACAGAATCCGTCTGGAAAAAGCTAAAGCTAAATGAGAAAATGTCAATGAATATTGGATGAGAAAATGTCATGGATGCACCACATAAACCACATCAGACATAAAGTCGCACCAATGATTACAGCTTTAAGAAAATATAAGTTCTTGGAAATCAGTACTAAATTAATGATTTTTAATGCCTTTATATTATCAAGTATCGCATACGGAGCTATTTTATGAAGTCAGACATCAAGGCAAAACATCGAGTTGATTGGGAGACTAATCTCGATAGCAATTCAAATTATCTTTTGAATGCCGACTCTAACAATGATGCACACGGAACGTGCATACTGATTGAGATATGGAGAGAGTGGAAAGAAGGAGGAAAAAAACCGCCCCACGAGCACCTTATTTGCCAGATATAGTCCCGTGCTACTTTTTCCTATCTCCCGAACTGACATTGCGAATCCGTGTAAAACATTTTGAGGCGTTTGAAATCATAAAAGATAATTCGCAGACTGAGCTGAAAGCAAATTTGTTGAAGATTGCAAAAGTTGTTAGTGCATATTTATCGCCTCAGATCGTCATTATTTTCAAGAAGATTAATTAAATACCGAAGAATAATTAACCGTTGTTATTTTATTTGCACCATCCGGCTCAATTTTGAACAGAAGGTATGGCCTCCAGTAGTTAAATTCTAACATAACTCACACCGCAGTATAACACTGCAAAAATTGTCAAAATCTACAAACGCTGTCAATTTTCTTCAGACACCCATAATTTGTAATAAATTCAAAACTGGGAAAGTACTCAACGTTTAGCTAAAGAGTGTTTTTAAAAACGACAGAAATTGTGTTTGAATGAATATGATCATTAATTATGAAAAAGGTTGCCTCGTTGGCTGTTTTTAAAGAAGTTTGCACTGGGTTTGATTTCGGACCACTCGTTCAAGTATTCGCATTAAACTCTATCTCATCAATAATGCACTGAGTATTCGTTTCCACAGTCTGCCCTAGTTTGCGGCCTATACACACATACCAAAACCTGAAGATAGCCCTACAATTCAGCGGAGTCAAATCATAGCTTCTCGGGAGTCACTTCACTGGTCCATTTTGCAATATAATATTGTCGTTGAATCAAGTCCCCTCGGTAAGTTAATAATTCATGGATAATAGGGCACGTAGCAGCTTCTTTTGCTGGAGCCACAAGTTTTAGTAATCCATACATCACACTCGTGTAATGGGTTAAAACTATGAATATCACGTGAAAAAAGAGTATATCCAATCTTTTTGCTGAAATTCCGTCCCTATTTCGTGAGCTTAAAAAGGTTTCGTTGGTCAGGTATACCAAAAATTAATAAAAAAATTATTAGATTTCCTTAAAAAATACATGTAAATATATTTATTATCAATTGAACACATTTCAATCGCGCTTTACGACATCATTTATGTACAGATTGCTGCAATTTTTATCAATATAAATACATTAGTGTTTGCTCATGTAGATAAGATATACTTTTTATAGAAGTTTTCAACGTTGAAACCACAGCATACATGAGTTGTAGAGAGTAAATTGATATCGTAGTGATGTCGTCGTGTATATTTATAAGACATCATTGGCCTCGAAAATATTTGCAGTTTTTATCATTCTGACTTGTTTTCAAATAAATAGTAGTTTAACATCTCATGTAAAACTTATATGACCATTAGCTTTTCAGCCAAATATGTAAATTTTAATGCGATTCAAGCATTAGTAATTCTAATATGTGTTTCTGTTTTAGAAATGAATAAATAAATATATTACCTGTTATTCATATCCAGTCCCAAAAATTCTTATTATATTAAAAATATTTTAACTAAATTATCTAATTCCTAATATTCCGTATTAGTCAAGTTGTTAAAAGATGGCTTGATCTAAAATACATTGTAGGTCTGTGAAGCTAAAGGAGACTTCACATACCGCTAATATTTACGAGTGTGGACTGATTAACTCCACGACTCATTATACCCCTGACTTAACTCAGGTACCAACTCACAGCTGAATCAACTTAATATCCGATATTTGAGCATGATTAATAGTAGTATGTAATCATGATTTTGCATCCATATCTAGAGAAAATTGCAGCCAATTTTGTACACACTCGGCCGCACAAGCTCCAGATTATTTTAATCCATATAATGTTAAAATAAATAATAAAAAATGGTTAGATTAAACGTTTCAACAACATTCACAACCGATTTTTTCCTGTTAGTACAAACTATCAATCATAGATAACCAAAAATATCTAATCCACAACTCTAATTATCTTACAACTACTGCTACTGTCAATTTTATTCCATTATATTTTATTTCCATTATATTGTCTGTTTTTATGATCGGCCGCCTAGACAAATCTCATGGAAAATTTTCGGTCTGATCTTTAAAAATTTCTTAAATCGCCCACATTAACTGGTCTATTTTCCAACTTTCTCCCATTGCTAATTCGATCATTCTTTTTTTAGAATCCAGCCATAGCCGATGTCTACACGGAACATTCGTGTGCTGTTAATGTCGCAAAATACTCACCGAGTGGATTCTACATTGCTTCTGGAGGTAATTATGATATTTCTGTTTGCATATTTTATCTTATTTATTTTGTTTTGAGATTAAGCTATCTATGAATATTTTGGTTGTGTGCCAAAACATAGTGTATACTAATATTGATACGCTGTTTCTGCTGCGTTCGTTCTGTTCATAACAAGTCGATATAAATGAGAAATAAATGGCTAGTGAAATGTCGATGTTCGGTAGTTGTAAATGTATGAGTAGACTCGAAAATGCATATTAAATTTCTATGAGCTGTCTGGAATGTTTCCTGGCTATGATAAATATGCATAACATATTTGGATTGTAATTCGATTTATCTGCTATAGGGAAAGTTATAGTAAACAAAAAATGAGTATGGGGATCAATAGTGATTAAGATACAATAAAGTGTAATTGATCCAATTGGAGTAAACTTATTTATTCCCCTGATAGGATAATATAAAAAAGATAATATAACTTGAAACTGAACATTTAATAGAATTATATTCCGGATTTATAATTATTTGATCTAAAAAAATATTTAGAATAGCTTTGTATTAAAGTAGTAAAAAAATCCTATTTATGAAGTCCTAAAAATATGACAAGAGAGTCGTAGTTTAGAACAGCATTTATGAAATTTCGCAAATTGAGCCATAGCACCCCACTCCTCCAACCGAGACCGCTACGTCTCCAAATGGGAGATGGAATAGGCATCGTGATCAATTTTCACGTAACTATTGAAGACTTGAATAAGTTCATATTGTTTTCCGACAGATACCGTTATCTTAGCCTTC
Organism: Nemotelus nigrinus; assembly: GCA_947369275.1. Taxonomy (NCBI): domain Eukaryota; kingdom Metazoa; phylum Arthropoda; class Insecta; order Diptera; family Stratiomyidae; genus Nemotelus; species Nemotelus nigrinus. The sequence continues at coordinate 37,720,817 of OX376373.1, read as the reverse complement.
TTGCATCGAACAATACTACATTCATTGTCAGGCTTGACGTTTAGGCTTAAAATGAGAGTATATGCTATTTCGCTAAAGCGGAAACAACATTTGTTCATAGCGTTAATCATGCTGTCTTCAAAAAGTATTTGCGAGGTATTTTACTGCATTACTGTTTTTTTTCAAAAAAATCTACAACTGAAGCACATAGAACTCTTGTGGAGACCAGGCTCTGTCGGAAACAATGGAGACCTATGGAGGTCATGCTCTGTCGGAAACAAAATGCAGATAATTGCTTGGACGCTTTAAATGTGGTGATTTTGATGCTGAAGATAAATCACCGGAAAAATTGGAAGAATTGGAAGCATTATTTGATGAAGACTCATGTCAGATGCTAAATAAACTCGCAAAATCATTAGAAGTTGATCACACAACAGTTGGCAAACGTATAAAAGCATTAGGAATAAATACAAGGAAATTGGGTGCCTTGCGAATTGAAGCGTCCAGACGTCAAACGGGATTTATTCGTATGCAAACTGCTGCTGAAACGTCTGAAAAAGAAAGGTTTTTTGTTTGCATCGTATCGTGACCGTAGATGAAACGTGAATGCACTACGCCAATCCCAAGCGTAGAAAATCATTGGGTAAGCCATGTCATACATCAACATAAACGGTAAAGCCGAATAACGATAGTTCCGGACTCATGCTCTGTATTTGGTGGGATCGGGTTTGCGTGTTTTATAATGAGCTTCTCAAATACAACCAAACCATCACGAGAGATCGATATCGAATAAATTTGATGCGTATGAGCCAATCATTGAATAAGCGTAAGTAGTTTTTAAAAAATAAAAATCAAAGAGGTAAAGATCGAAATTTACCAAAGCATATGATTTAAAATTTTGCAGTGTAGTCTGCTAAATTTCAATCACCAAATTATAATGTCAATATTACTAAAATTAAACATGTCTATAATGCGTTTCAAATGTTTTCTCAGAAAATTTTCCCGACTAATCAATCTCATGTTATTTCTTGAGGAGGCTATTATATCAGATGGGTGTTGTAGTAACATACTTCAAATCATATCAACTCGTCTATCCATTAGCATTCATCGCAACTTTCCTGGTATATACCAACATCACCCGTGAATCCAAATACATTCTTGGTTTGGGATGTCTTAACTTTTTTCTTTAACACTCGGTCCTAGAAAAGACATTGTTTCCCATTTAAATAACCGACCTGCTAATTCTGGTTAACCTGCTTCAACTATGTTCGCACATTGCCATTTTTGATTAATAATTGTTCTTTTTTCATGTTTAATTCTGTCATATTATATTATTTTGTTCAATTCTGTCATAATTTTTTGTTACATTATTTTCGATTATTTTCGCATTAATTTACATAAAAGGATAGTGACTTGGCACCTTTTCCTCTGCGGATGTAAAAAAAATGCTGCATCATTCGCAAGTAGTAGAGCAGTGGCTTATATTGACTTGACTTATAGAGCAGGGCACCCTTGGTATCGATAAGAAAGTTCCTAAACTCAAGACAATGTGTTTCATACTTTAACCCAATTTGTGCGGAATCTAATCTGACTAAGTGCCGTTACTTAGAAATTAAATATTATTTACAGTTTAACAACCAAAAGCTTCAATAGTTAAGTGGGTAGAGTGGCGGTTTCTGGCACGTTTTATCCTTGATTGGAATCCAACCAGGAACACACACTAAGCTTTGAGTTAAATAGTTACCTGAGTTAAATCAGGTGTAAAGTTTTACTCACTTTACGTAAAGATTGATTGTGAATGAAGTCTCTACTAACTTGAACCCCCGAACCCGACAAGAGTTGTACTGGGACTACTTTGCAACCTAGTTCGGAGGCTCCGCCTTTTGAATAAAGTTCTTTCGATATATTATTTCCTATTTAGCTACCCATCTCTGAAAGATAAGTATTTATTAGTTCAAAGCAAACCAGAGGGGTAATGTTTTCTGACTTTTAAAATTTAATTTCCAACAGTCTATAAGACAAATGATGTTCCTAGGAATAATAGTAATATATAATCTATGCTTCGTCTTTCGAATATATATAACATACTACATACTTACCTATTCGGTTATTTCAGATCAATCCGGTAAAATTCGAATTTGGGATACCGTCAACAAAGAACATATCCTGAAAAATGAGTTCCAACCCTTCGGTGGACCGATCAAGGACATTTCATGGTCGCCGGATAACCAGCGTATTGTCGTTGTCGGCGAGGGACGCGAAAAATTTGGCCATGTTTTCATGGCTGAAACTGGAACATCGGTCGGCGAGATTAGTGGCCAATCAAAACCAATTAATTCATGCGACTTCCGTCCTGCTCGGCCATTTAGAATTATAACGGGAAGTGAAGACAACACGATCGGTGTGTTCGAGGGTCCACCGTTCAAATTCAAGATGACTAAACAGGATCACACTAGATTTGTCCAAGCCGTAAGATATTCCCCTAGCGGTAGTCTTTTCGCATCGGCCGGCTTCGATGGAAAGGTGTTTATATACGACGGTACTACCTCAGAACTAGTCGGTGAAGTAGGCAGTCCAGCGCATAAAGGAGGTGTATACGCTGTAGCATGGAAACCAGATGGAAAGCAATTGCTTACGTGTTCTGGTGATAAGACATGCCGACTGTGGGATGTAGAAACACGTGAATTAGTGACTGAGTTTCCGATGGGGAACACCGTCGAGGATCAACAGGTAAACAAAATCAAGAAAGTAAATAAAGTTTAATTAATCTGCAACCTATGCTTGATTCAATAGGTGTCTTGCTTGTGGCAAGGGGAGCATATACTCACTGTTTCGCTCTCTGGTTTTATAAGTTACTTAGATGTGAATAATCCCACCAAACCACTTAGAGTAATCAAAGGGCATAACAAACCCATTACTGTTTTGGGCTTGTCAGATGATCGTAGCACAATTTATACTGGTAGTCATGATGGCGCTGTTACAAACTGGAACTCTGGAAGCGGTACAAATGACCGTGTCTCTGGAAATGGGCATGGGAATCAGGTGCGTTAATGCTGTTCTATGCTTTCTATAAATTTCATACATACATTTATATTACATGATAAACTAATATGTATACTTTTCTATTTTGTATTTGTATAGATAAATGGCATCTGCTCCTGGGGAGATTTCGTTTACACTTGCGGCATCGATGACTCCCTAAGACAGATCAACGTTGAAGGAAACTGTTATACCGATGCGGTTGTCAAGTTAAACTGTCAACCTCGTGGCATTTCAATATTCAGGGAACAAAATATAATTGCGGTGTCTTGTGTGAAAGACATTACTCTTATTCAAGTACGAAGAAAACATTTATATTAACATATGTATTTCACTATAACTAAATTTGTTGCAGGATAATCGCAAATTGTTCTCCTTGCCAATATCATATGAGGCTAGCAGCTGTGCTGCAAATCCAGAAACATCTGAACTGGCTGTTGGTGGTGATGATCAGAAATTACGAATTTATTCAATGTCCGGAACATCTTTGGAATTGAAGGTGGAATTGGAACATTTGGGTGCAGTTACCGATTGTGTATATTCACCAGATAATAAGTATTTGGTAGCGTGCGATGCACATCGTAAAGTAGTACTGTATTCAGTTCCCGAATATAAGGTAAGTCAAAGTTTATTTTCATGCATTTTTTTTGTAAGTATATTAATGGTAATTGTTTAATTGTTCGCTACTTCGGAATGTAGTTGGTAAGATATTCATCGCTATCCACAAGAGTTGTGTTTCTTGATTGTTCGTGTAAACGTTTTTTTTCTTGTGAAATGTAATGTTTTCACGCATGTTTTTTCGAAACCGAATTTTAGGGCTCGAGATTAGAGCCAAAGTTTATGCCAAAAATAAAAAAAAATTATATCGATTATGCAAGTCATTGAAACTTGTTAATGATTTACCGAAACGGTATTTAATGAATGAAATAGTGTAGAAGCTAACAATCAGCACGTAATATATTTGAATGGAAGAGTAATTTCAATGAAAATAGTATTGGCCAAAATGTGTTTCAAACATTTGCTTTCCATGCTTGCACTAAATCATATACCCTGGGTAGTATCAAATAATTTATCCAATTTGATTGTGGTGCATGTATTAAAAAAATAAAGATAAATAAACATTTTTCAATTTTAATCATCCCGCAAAAACAATTCCAATTTGTTTTTGATGTTTTTCAAAACATGCAATAAGTTTATAATAATTCCTTTTCGTTGTTTATTTTCGACATTATAAATATGCTAAATCAATATCGTTATTTTTAAGACTTTGATCTTTAAAAGTATATGAAATGTTGAGTCTAAAACTAAAAATATGAAAATTATTAAAAAAAAAAAACATTCACACCGCCGTATTGAACACGGTAATTCACCGTAGTCAGAGATTTTCCTACACCCCCCTAACACCCCCTAACACCCCCGTAATACCCCCTCTGGAAAGTGCCTACACCCCCCCTAACACGGACAATTTTCCTACACAAAGGGACCTTTGTGTCCTTTGTTCCAAAGGGACACCCCTCCTAAAATTCTGAACAACACCCCCCATGAAAAATTCCTGAGAAAACCCCTGCGTAGTCAAGTCTGTATTTGAAGAGGAAAATTTACCGGATTTCAGTACGAATACCCTCGCCAACTGTCACTTAGTGTGATATTGAAAAACTCTATCAAAATTATATATTCTTTGTCAAACTTCTTCATTTCATAATCTTTAGAAGAGACAATTCAGTTTTGAGCATACATTTTTACTTTTCCGATCATTTACGTCGTTAACATTCCATCTTATCTGCCAGTATCATATGACAGAATTTCGCCATCCCGTTCGTCAGTAAGTCGATAAGCTTACTTGAGTTTTTTGGTGTCTCAGTGGCTTTATTATATTGATTTTTATTCTCTTTCTTAAGCTACAATCGAAATTGCCGCGTAAGAGATACTTCACAATGCATTTAAATATTTCAATCTGGTACGCTTTTGTTCTGTTTATCTAAAAAAAAATAGAACTTCAGATCTCAAAATTAAAAAAAAACGAGCACAACACTGAAAAATAAAGGCGCATATATATATATGAAGCTAAAGTAACGGATGGTTTGTTCAATGGAGTTAAACTTGAAATAAATAAAATACATTACAATTCGAAATGGAGCTGTTCAATCGAACTATTTAAAATATGAGAGCTGCAGGCTAGCACTGGAGCTTTATTTCATGATGATTACCATGACTACATTGTGTGTATATACTTTATTCAAAAAAATATAATTCACTGCTGAACAATCATGTTTAGTAAACTACATACATTGACCTATTCCGTATTTTCTATAATAAATCGTGCCAAGTACAGTGCTTCGGGAGCTTATAACGTTTTTTTAGAACTCACTTTCCTTGAACGTACCGAAAAGTAATCTTATGCTTTATTCATGTAAAAAACTTCCCTTAATATTCTACTCTCTTTCTGGTTTTCCTCTCACAATTGTTGATCACTTTAAAGACCTTGGTTCGATTTTTGATGCTAAACTTAAGTTCGATCTACATATTAGGCTTCCCGTTTGTCTGATATTATCCTCAGATTTTGTCACCCTTTTGGCAGATTTTCTACTTGTGCTCAACTATTTTAATCTTTAGTTCGTAGTGCCCTCGAGTGTTGAGGTCAAGTCTGGTCCCTCCTCCACCTTAAATATCTGAATGATGGGGTGGAACATATTCCAAACAATGTTCCAAATAAAAAATTCATATCTAACTCCTAGCCTTAATTTAATCCTTGCTTCTTCACTACAACCTTCGCACAGAATATGTTAGCCTTTTTTCCGATACTTTAATTTTTATTATATTATTATTATTACCATCATTTAATTTTTATTAATTATGTTCATTGCCATCATCATTTTTGTTTATGTATTATGTTTATACATAATGTTTCAATTTTCTCTTATCATTTTGCATTTGGGCTCCGAATAAATAAATAAATAATTTAGCCATTTCATTCCATATTCCATGATTTTGAAAACTAATTGATTTGGAAACAATTTCATAACGAAATATTGCATGGGTAAAGTTATTGGTTATACGACTAACATTACTGCTTATTTAACTTAGGCTACTCCTCGCTTCTGAATTAACTGATAGCTCTATGCACGATATTCGAAATTGAATTGCGAATTCACTAGACTACGTAAGATTTAAAAATGTATAAAGGCCATGAGCCAATGAAAGCGAGATCTGCAGGGTAGCTTCAGAGCGCTTGAAAAAACGATTGAAGTTTTCGATGGCATATTATTAGGATTTCAAGAGTACTGTTTCTTACTTTGGAATTAATCGAAGTTTGAAAGTGATATAATTTTTCCTTTATTTCATTAATTTTATATCAACAATTGAATAAATACCTTCAATAAACAATAACAGATCTTGGTTTGTAAAAACATCAAAACATTGTCGACTCAGATTTTGAAGACACAACATTTCCTGTCACATCTTAAACTTCGTACTGACCTCGGTTTCACGTGAAATTTTCATACAAAAACATAACGTGAAATTGGTTTCGCCGAGAATGTGGCTTGAAATTTAGCAAAAGTGGTATTCACTTCTTTGCGTGAAGTGTTTTCTTTAATTGGTTTTGCGACAGGCCTTCTATATGAAGGCCAGGCTTCTATAAAATGGCCAGGATGCAGTTCATTCTTCCGAGCTAAAAAGTGATTTTTGGTATTATAATAACAAAATCGATCGAAAACTGAAATTCAATGTCAGAAATCAACAGTCTCCGCTTTTTTCCATTGTCAAAAAGTTCACTCCAAAGAATGACCAGATAATGTTGACTTGTCATTCACGATTAAGTCAGTATCAGCTTTAATGTGTAAATCAATCATTCGTGCAATGGAACCTCTTTGTTACGATCTTCATTATAAGTAATTAAGAAATTACGGTTAATCATTTATAAGCCGTAATTTTTGTCGTTTTCACTTAACCTCAATGTTCAACGTTTCAACAATTTTCTCTCACAACTTCTTCACAGCATTTTTTTTTAAATATTTGTTATCAAATATTGTCTTTCAAAATGTTACAATTGTTTTTTTGTCGCATACAATTATTTCTGCGATGTCCATTACTTACTAGTAGTCACAATGTCTAAATTCAACTTCATTCTGGGATTACTGCAACTGGTTTCACTCAATGTTTTGAAAGTGTCGTAGAAGCATCTCTTTAAGGTTTACGAGTTTTATAAAGGTGAATATATAGAATATAAAGATGAAGCATTTTATATATTTTCGAAACTGGAAGATAAAATTGTTAAATAAATCCTCTGTTGAATAAAAGTAATCCCACGACAACCCTCGTACGGGTCTAGGGATTGAAGCTGGTAGAGAGCTTCATTACAAAGAATAAGCTCATACCGAATATCATCAACGTATTTAAGCCATCATTAAAAGTTGCAAGTAACTTATAATTTTCAAATTGAAAATAAATTTAAAAAAAATAGCTATACTTGAAAAATGCGGCTATCCCCATAGTTTCATGTGTCTACATATTTGCGAAAGATGCAGATATAAAATTCAAGTACGATTATTACACATCGTATTAAATATCTGACCGCGAATTGATTGGGTGTAACAAAGAAACTGTGTCTGTGGTGCACTCAAATATGAGCAGTAGTGTGCATTCTACTAATATTCACTTATCACGGTAAACTTGAAAATTCCATTGCAGGTGCAAATGTTTTTCATGAAAACTCTATGTATTGGTTTTTTCGCGACTTCGTTAACAACACTACATTGATTAATTTTAACAAGTCTGATCAGATATAATTTGAAATATTGAAAAATATAGTCGAATTTGATAATTTTCAGCAATTCGTTGAGAGCTTTCAAAATAAAAACTAACATGAATTGATCATTAGTTTGCAATGCATGATGCGCTCATCATACGCGATTCGCTTTCGTTAACATGGCCACACATTTCAGCTAATATCACAGAAAAAGCTCAGAAGCCATACAGAGAAGAAATTACCACAAAAAACATGTTTTGACCGGGTACGCACCGACGGCCGGTAATTAAGTCAGAGCTTCAACCAAATCAAAACTCGTTGGTCGACATGTATGGAAGACAAACTGCATTAATGGTTCATGTCTTCGGCTCTCTGCACATTTCATCAGACGCATGCATTGCGCAAAGCCCTTGGAGCATAACTCGATTTCACTTTCGTTTGATCAGTGAGCGCTGGTTTAGCGACTGTTGTGTCTGTGATTTGTTCATCGAGTCCGAAGAAGTTTGGCACATTCACGTCGCAAACTGGCAAAGTACTAAATTTTTAAACAAACATTTAGCTAAATATTCATTGAAATCGAATTATTCATTGGTTTTCCGATGAGCCAGAGTGCTAGATGTCTCAGAACATCGCTGAAGTTGCAATGAGTGAGTGAACAGTTAAGAAAAAGTGAAGTGATCACAGTTTGACCGCACACTTAATTTGTAACGTATTACTTAACAGGTGCTCAGATGAGTTACGAGAAAGCCTATCTTGATTTGTTGCTGGAAAATGGTAAAAATGATAGTGTTTCGCAAAGAAGTGGAGACGTTCAGTTACCGCGATGGTACAATGAGCAATTGTTCAGAAAGTGAGTTTGCATGAAGAATTTTAAGCTAGCATTCTTGCTTCGCATTTGCTTAAGAAAATTTATGTGATCACCTTATATTTTAGAGGCCAGGAGAACTTCAAACGCAACATATTTGCCATGTTCATCGGTATGCTGTGCGGCCTGATAATGGTGCTAGCTGTTCCATCAATTCGTCGGATACTGATTTGCACAAACAAATCATCTACACCTCGGACTGCGTACCGGCGCTATATTAAAACGATATTTCACGTTCTAGAATGGTACGGAAATGACTTGAAGGTCGGCTCACGTTCATGGAAAAGCATTTGTATGGTAAACATGATCCACGGTGCTTCGAGCAGGCTCAGTCAGAACTCAAATTGCGGTATGATCAGCCAAAAAGATATGGTGCTAACTCAGTTTGGATTTATGGGGTTCATAACGTTGAAATCGAAACTTCTGGGAGTATCTACAAATGATGAGTTCCACCAATCACTTACACATTTTTGGCGCGTCATTGGTTTCTTAATGGGCATCGAAGATCAGTACAATGTTTGCACTGATAGATGGGAAACAACGAAACCAAGATTGGAAGTCATACTTCACGAAGTCTATAGACCATTTTTGAAAGCAAACGACGCGGAATTCATAAGTATGACCGATTCGCTCATAAGTGGATTATGGAGTTTCAATCCATTTCTAACAAGGGATGCATTTCTATATTTTACGAAACGATTAGCCGAATGCGAAGGATACGAATACCTAAGATCTGACTATCCTAGTCAGGAAATTGCCGAAAAGTCTGAAAAGTTATACCAGACAATGAGCTGGTATAACCGTTTCGTCCTCTGTTACATAGTATTTATACATGAGTATATGTATATTTACACAATTTTCCGTCTGTACTACAATTCGCAAATTATACTCTCAAGGTTTCTGATTTATTATTTTCCTTTCTTAGCGTATCATAGGTTTGGCTGGAAAGGTTCTTATGTTCGCATATTCAAGAAAAATCATTAGTCGTTCCGCTATAAATATATTTGAGAGAGTTTATTTCTCTGAAAATATTGTGTAAATATTTTAAATTATAACATTTTTTCTGTCATTTCAAATCATATAGGGTTTTGAAAATTACATATCTAGTCCAAGGAAATAAATGCATATTGTTAAAAGTAAAGCAAACTCTATTTGATCTCTATGCTGAAATAGCATATACTATAATGAAATTTAATTTAAGGGAGTCTTATTAAACAATCATCTGAATTATTTTATCCATGTCTACTAAAAGTTAATTTTATTTGGGTTATATGTGACCGTTTCATTAAATGTTCTCGCTTTAAAAAGGAAGGAAGATAAATTTATTGCATATACAGCACCTCTAAAGTCTTCATCTACTAAGTAGATCAAATACGCCATAAATCTCGAAATAAGCAATTTCGGAAATTAATTTACGTGAGAAGCGAATTCCTTAGAAACATCCAAAATGAAATAAAACATTGAAGGTTGAATGATATCTTGTCTGAAGTTGCAATAAGATCAAAGTTTTTAAGACTATTTCGAAATATGATAATTTTAGAGAAAATTGCAGACGATAAAATCAGCAACAACAATATTGTCTGGTCTGTGTTAAAAAACACTGTTTTATTTTGTCCTCAGTTTACAATACTTTACAACAGACAAACATTTTTATACGCTGCATGTGCTAAATAGATCTAAATGATTAGTGCTTAAATATGTAAATTAATTATATTTTTTATCAATAAAAGCAACGGTAAAATGCATCAACTACTAATAGAAAAGGAGAAAGAACCTATACTTGAAAAATTTCATGAGAGATATACTCTGATATATTCTCAAAATCATACTGACGACTTAGTAAAGAAAATTCTGAACGCATTATTAGTAAAGAAATAAGTAATCGCAGGGCACATTACTAGTTTAAATTTTGTTTGAGGCATACCATAACCCTATATTTGACGTAAAATTATGTTTAAAGAATTGAGTACCAAGAAATAGAATTTTACTAAACAGTTTCTTGAAAGGAAATAATTGTTCCAATTTAAAATGTAATATAATATTTATTAGTAAAAAACTAAAACAAATCCGATCAAAACGATTTCGCTTTCTTGTTGTTAATAAAAAATATGCAGAAAACTCTCGAGAATCCATATTTTATGCATACGATTTGGTGTAAACTTACTCTAACTTAATCTTAGGCCACCGAAGAAATTTTCGATTTTCGCACTCTGCGATGGTTCATTGATATTTCAGTAACTCTCAAACTATTCAAGTACAACAATCACCCGGTTTTCATATACGTATTTTCAAAATAAGCTCATGAGGTGACGAACGAAAAATAAAAAAGATTTTTTTTTTCAAGAATAATGCCTGCAAGTGGTGAGCATGTGCTAGTATGCTCAGATGTTCTTGCTTAAATGTGTTGAGCATATTTTGTTTGCACAACTTGACCCGAGCTTGAATCCCTTTCTAAGTAATTTGTGTATACATTACCTTTTGCCTCTTGCGAACGCTTTTGAAGCTAGAGTTGGTGAACCAATACCGCACATATACGGATAAAAAGTATCTGGTGCAGTTATTGGACTTTTTTATTTTTTTGTTTGTTTACACGCGATTTTGATTCAATAAAAAATAAGTCTTACTAGCAGCTGACGTGCACTAAGATTTCTTATAGCATTTTCCTTTAAACAAAACAATTTTTAGTAGAAAGTCAATGTTTATGTGCTTTGCACTTAAAAATGTTTGGTCCAAAACATCTGCATTCTAAATGTATTTTCCTCCAAATTCTTCTAACAGTCTAGGTAATGTAGAGGATATCTACTCCGGTGTCATGTCATGTGTCATGTCAAATACAGTTCAAAGTAATAATCAAGCATGTATTCCACCCTGAATTACATTTAACGCAAAAAAACAAATCTCAAATGTTTGCCAATTACAACTAAAACATCATTAAAAATTGGATTATTTTAGGCTTCAGTTTGCCTAATTTGGAAGTATAAATAATTTTTTAAATTTTGGTTTTAGTTTGTTTATACGACCAAATGTCTAAAGAAACTAAACAAATATTCAAAACGCATTGACTCTTTTATCCTTACTCGTTTTAACTTACTTACCATTTTAATGATTCATTTTCACTTGTTTCTTTTTCTAGCTTCGTTTTAATAGACTTTTTTCAAGTCACGTTTATTAAATCTTTTTACTTACTCCTTTTCACCACTATTTTATTGCTTACTTTTTTTTACTTACACCATTTTACTGTCTCTTCTAAACTTATTCCTTTCCACTACTCCTTTTTACTTGCTCCATTTTATTTACTCCTCTTTATTTACTCGTTTTTATCTATTGATTTTCACTTCATCCATTTACTGGTTTTTACATACTGATTTTTACTTCTTCCTCTTATTCCTTTTTATTTTTTCGTACCACTTTTTGTGGACATCTCTTTGTGTACTCCTTTTTACTTACCTCTGCTTATTTACCGCTTTTTATTTACCGCTTTTTATTTACCGCTTTTTATTTACAGCTTTTCGTTCTCATAACAGACTATTTTAAGCCATACTCAACTATCGCTGCAATATTAGACAAAAGTGGTAGGCCACATGGAAGGTATTCACTAGACATTAAAAGTATGTCAGAAAAGTTTTTGGCTGAAAATATTTCTTCTATATTTTACTGTAATAATATTTCGTCCATTACTCAATAATATTTTTCAACTGGTAAAGTCGACAATTACACCGTTACTCTCTCAGTTTTTTGTGATGAATCTGATAAACTTTATCATCCTACTTTTATTTTAATTTCATAAAATTCTCAGCTCTTTCCCTGGTATACCGGATTTAAGAGCTTTTTTTATTTATTTGGTTTTGTTTGTTTTTTTTTCAAGACCAGTGGCTACTACTCCTAACCACCATTTCATACAGTTTTTACAATCTTCTTTTGGTTTCGCGGGAGAACCATTAAATCGAAGAAGTTGCCTAATACAATAACTATATTATTAGGTACCCCATATGCGTTTTCCTGTCATCCACATATTGTTTGTATGCCTTTGGGTGATAATGGATGGATAAAAGGTGGTTGATATGGCTTTATCGTTCAAATGTCCTGTAGCAATTGTGGCAATTGTGCATTAATGTTTGTCAAACATTATCATTCTTCATGCAGACATTCATAAGCCTAGCATTTAAGTACGCATAGTGTTTATTCTTTTGGTTTTATATTTATAATTATTGTTTAATGACTTCGGAGAAGAATTTTTTAAGCTGAGACTTGGGAATATTTTTCAATGCAGGAAAAATAATTTAAGATGAAGAAACTAACCTGTGAACAGAATCCTGGCTCCCTGTTTTTAATTCATCGGCCAGTGGGTTTGTTGTAACTATTATGTGCTTTGGTTTATCGTTACTATAATGTTTCCAACAAAAATAGCATTTATGATGTTCATCATTAAAGAATACGTTATCATCGGCCCAAAACTTTGATAAAAAATGTATGAAAATACATCTAAAAGTTGCTGAGCTACCCTCGTATTATCTGCAAACATTTTGCATCCATCTAAAAAAAATTATGTAGGTCAAACGTTTTAGGCGAGTTGGATATGTGTTTGTCTGATATCACTGGTTTAAATATGCATAGTGTTTACGAAATCGAAGCAAAAGAGACTTAGCGTTTCATTTCCAAGCAGACGACTTGCATATATTTACATATTTTGATGGAAAGCCCTGATATTTAATCACCAAAGAGAAAATTTGACCATAATAGGTGTTATATTTGCTGCCAACGATTATTTTCACAAAGTATGTATAATTTTATGAAACAGACGGCAATGTAATTTTAATGATTGTAAATTCACCACGAAGTATTGCCAGACGTTGGCTGTACGAGTCAGTTTTAATTTTGCAAGTAGCTTATCTTACAAGACAAGCAAATATCAAATCAATTCATTAATAGACTACACCTGCTTTTGAAAGCATTGTTTCCTCTTCATTAAATATTCTCCCGTTATGCAAAACATAACTTTCCTATTTTGGAAAATTAATTATTTTGGATAGGCGAATTTTCTAAATCTGTGCATTTAAAGCACTTAGCAGTCTGAATATTGAAACCAAAAATTCAACTGTTCATTCAACGAAAAGGCGCTTAGGAAAAATGTTTCTACCAACTGATTTGTGACTATTAAAGATTATGTATCCAGTCCTCATATTGCTTTATATTTTAGTTGTGCATCGTCTTTAGTCATTCCAATTTATGTTTATTACAACAAATTTTCGTTTCAATTCGAACATTCGAAAATAAATATGAAAATATCAGTTTGAATATTTCAAATAATTTCAGCCTGCACATAACAAAGAATGGGGCTTCCATAATGCTCGCGTCAATTGTGTGGCTTGGTCACCAAACTCGCTACAAGTTGCCAGTGGATCGCTTGATACAACAATTATAATTTGGTCTGTTGTCAATCCGTCAAAGCACACTATCATAAAGAGTGAGTATTTCATCCAGAGTAATACAAACGAATTCAGTTTCATGTCATCTTTAATATCTGATTTCCATTTACAGATGCGCACCCGCAATCGCAAATTACACGTTTGGTTTGGCTGGACAACAACACTGTGATCTCGACTGGACAAGATTGCAATACGAAAGTGTGGGAAGTAGAAACTATATAAACAGCTGTTACACAGACTAGGAGACAGTACTTAATGACTGTATCGTCATAATCGGCAGATTTCATACTGAATAATAAGCAAGAACATCAAAATAGTATAAATCGTAAACTTATTATGAGACAGCAACGTGTACTGTACTTCCTGTAATTATCGGTAAAAATCTTATCAGATCATAGAAGAAGTTGCTAAGTAAAAAAGTATTTTTGCATCGAATTATTATCCTTCACATATTTAAAATAACTAAAAGAAATAACTAAATTGCTTTATCGCTGCATTTGCAATTTTTGATTGTACTTTATAATTTGCATTTACATTTTTATACACATATATTGTAAAGTAGAAGCGCGAATCTAGTTTGTGTTTGTGTTTTGCTAAGTTTAAAAGTGATTTTTCTCTCCTGTAGAACAGAATTTAAAGAATACCATGCTCGTTTAAATTTCATGAATTACCTATTAAAGTCATGTTCGTTTAATTTTTCAGTTTTATTAAAGAAAGTGTTTACTGTCGCATGTTTTTATTTATATTTATATACAATAAAAATATTTATAAATTTGAATATTGCATTTAATTGAATTTAGTTACTTTGAGATATTTTAATAATGAAATATTTTAAATGTTATCTGTAAGCTAATAGGAATTTAGTTTATTGGGAAAGAGAATGGAGTATATTGAGAGAATTTAAACAGATAAGTAAGGAAACGATGGGGGTTGAATGGAAATTAAAAAGTCGATATTGAAAATGTGACGATTTTTCTATTTTCATAAATTTTCATTTGTTACGACGCGTTCATTGTCAACCTGCTTATGGTGAATTGAGGTGGACCTGTTGATTAATATTTGTGAATTTATTTGATTGGTTGATTGCAATGCATAAAAGCGCTTGATTATTTGAAGAATGTTTATCTTGTGCCATCTTGTATGCGAAAAAATATTTTCCCAACAACCGCTTGCAAATCTGGGATTATTCTTTTGTATATTATTGAAAAGTGTTATAAACAAAGTATACAGAGGCGCAACCACTTCAAAATTCGTTGCAATCGTCAGACTGCTTTGATTAAAGGAAATTGCTTACAGCTTTAATCGGTCTCGTCCTACTTCTGCTGATCTTAAGTCACGCATGTGCGCAAAGAAATGCATTTGGTCCTTTTTATAACAAAGATTTTCGATAACATACGACTTCGCGACAGGAATATTGTTAAGCAGATTATTAACACCTTATATTCATAATTATCGCATTAGACCCATATCCTTGGAAGGAAACAACTGAACTTACTCTACTTTCAGCAACAATCTAATGTCTTTATTTTACAACTTTCTGGGACTTCTGGGACCTCCGACTTATTTTCAAATATTTCGAAATCTTACTGAATAAATACAGCAAGATTTAGAAATATTTGAAAATAAGTCGGTAAAGCTTGACTAAAGGTCCCCAGTCGCCAGTTTTTACCACCAGAGGGCGAATAGGTGGTGGCAGGGATCAAAAATTGAAGAAAAACATACAAAAAATGCACAAAACAACATACTGAAGAAAAACAAACGGCTAAACTCGACTACGTGCCTCCATAGCCGTTAGACGATTTTGCCAATAGATCTCTGGCTAGTGTGCACTAGTTCAGTGTGTTGTCTTCTCATATATTTTTGTGTTTTTCTTCAATCTCTGATCCCTGCTATCATTTATTCGCTCTCTAGTGGGATAATTACCCGGCTGGATTGGATCGCGTTTTACCATCTACTAATTTCAATTCTTTCCGCATAGTGTCGTGAAAGTCGCTTAGTTCTGACGTTTGCGCTGTGTTATTTTGTATATTGTGTTCGCAACATCATAAAGTCAATATTTTACCTGTTTACATCATAGACAATTGTAACGAATGGCAATAAATGTGAACCACATTTTTGATTAAAGAGAAACAACAAAAAAGTTGAATAGGAAGGACACTTCACTTATGTCTGATGAAAGTAAGCGGTAAGTGCAACATTACTTTAAAAATAACTTAATAACTTTAAAAATCAACGGCGATAAGATTTACGTTACATATTATTTATGGCTTTATCCTTCAAATGTCCTGTAGCAATTGTGCATTAATATTTGTCAAACATTATTATTCTTCATGCGGGCATTTATAAGCCTAGCATTTAAGTACGCATAGTGTTTATTCTTTTGGTTTTATATTTATAATTGTTGTTTTTATTTATTACTTGGGAATATTTTTCAATACAGGAAAAATAATTTTTGATTTGTTAAAAGGATTTTTTTTAGCTGGGAAATGCCATATAATGCAGGAACTAACATATTTAAATCAAACTTTGTGGTTTGGTCACCATTTTTCAAAACTTTTTTCTTGTGTTTTTTTTCAGTTTGCAAAATTAGTTGTTATTTGAACAAACAGTATGTTTTCGTTTCCTAAACAGCAGTTTCCTAATAAGCAATAAAATCGATTTGAAAAAAAACATAAGCAGAACTTATCGTAGGTCCGGTGTTAATGGTCAACGGAATATTTGTTGTTAAAGGTAGTTAATACCATTTTCACTGAGATATCGTCTTTTTTGGTTTCTGATTTTGCAATGTCCTTTTGAGGTCAAAATATTCTTATCCGAAATTTTTCTTAGTTCTTAATCATGTGTTCCTCGAAACCCAGATATTGTTTCATATTTATTTGGAAACTTCGTGATCAGTGTAAGAATATGGCACATGCGACTCGTGAGTTAAAACTTTATTTTGCTTAAATTTAACCGCTGGTGATGTGAGCACTGATTAATGGAAAGAATACGGAACAGGATGGATATTGAAAAGTGATATAGGGATGGGGGAATATTCTTGAAAAAATCTCTAAGGCCCGTAAATTTAAAAAAAAAAATTTCTGACGCATTAAATATTTCTTAGGATTAGTCATATTTTTTGTTGCTCCAAAGATAAGCAAGTATGTGTCTAATGGTAACAAGAGAAAGGTGCATAGTTATTATAATTATTATTAAGTGTATAATAATTCTTATGGTTGTTTATAAGGCCACATCGTCAGCATAGACCGTGATCTCACCAAACCTAATTAAATTGGTGTTTCCTTCTAAATTAATGGTTGACCAAAACTCAACAATAATCAGAATGATAGTAAACGCTTTTCAACTGAAACTATATATTACATCAGGTTGTCAAACTGGTGTGATTTCATCTTGTAACAACTATATAGCTTAACCAAATTAAAATTACAAAAATATAAAACACAAATCCAATAAAATTCGTACTTTAATTAACAATCCTAAGACATGGATTCAAAATAAATACTTAAAACTATTTACAACAATAAACAGGTAATAAATTGTCTTTTATGTACTCTTTTGACTAGAAATTAACAATTGCTTTCTCTATAGGTCTATTGACTAAAACTTCTTTGAATTTGTTACAACTGATTCCGTGGATAATTATCGAAGATTCGAATTACATAGAAGGCACAATACGGTGAAGTTGTCGTGTGAAACACATGATCAGTGAACAATTAACGGACAATTGACGGACATAACTATCACAGCTAGGGAAGATGGTCGTAGAGATGCACACATACGATTATTTTGTAATTTCACGGGTATTTCGTTTCGATCATACAGTGTCCACTACTTCAGTATTTGTTGGTTCTTTCGTTGGATTCGCTAGTTCGGATGGGGTATTGGGGGCACTAGGTGTGTTCGGGGCTGATGATTGTGGGCTGCCATTAGGAGGGTGAAACTGATTTTGTAAAAACATAAATGTTTGATTTGTGGGATTTTGAGGAGATGTTGATTGCTGCAAATCTGGAGATTCCTGCTTCAAAAGGTGAAAGGGTGCTGTGAGCGCTTTTGATCGTTTTCTTCTAGTTTCCGATTCGCAGGGGCTTGGTGCGCCTGGGTGTCGATAAGATACATGTTTTCGTAGCGCGTCCTTGCTTCGTGATACATGCGAACAAACATTGCAAGCATACCTAAAATCAAATTATTTTTATTATTTATTTTAATCAGTAAACTCTTCATTATGAAGTACAAACCTAACGTTCTGGTGTGTTTCCAGATGCACTCTAAGATTATACTGGTTACTCAACTGCTTGTGGCAAATAAAACATGTTGCATATAGTTTGGCATTTGGTGTTTTCGTCGAGCTTGTGCCTGAAATTGTCTTTTCTAGTAAAGATTCAGCACTGGAGAGGTTTTCTGGTGGTGAGTATGGTGGGGCCGATGGATGAGGAGGATCTGTCAGCATAGCTTCCGAACTTTTCGAAGGTTCTTCTTCGGCCATGAAGTGATGGGGTAGCGGTGGGAATATTGGTGGCTTCAATGCTAACGACGATGGTGGTGAATTGGGCACTTTAATTTGCATTTTCGATGTTCCTGCATCCAAATTAGGCGGCTTATTTGATGTAGCACTTCGTAGATTCTCGGCGATTCTATCGATTTTTTTCATGTCCTTGTATTTTCTTTCGGACGGATGGTTATTTCTCTTATTACTGTTCTCATCGAGCATGGAAGCATCATTCTCCTTGGCTGCCTGTTGCATAAGATTACAGTGCTGTTGATATTTGGCTATGAATTCGGATGTTTTGTTCAACGCCGACTGCGAAAAATTTAAGGGCTGCGGCATTAGGTTTGGGTAGAATTGAAGAGACTTCATGAAGAGATTTTCCAGTGGTGACGGTAGTTTTGACGATAAAGACGATGGTGATTCCATTTCTTTTGGGTGATCAGCTGGTTCGGTTTTCGGTGACTTAGATGAATTCTGATAGTTATATGGAATTATCAATTAGCATTTGTTTTTCTACTACTATCAATCAATTAGCTTACATTGTTATGAAAATCAGCTAGTCCTTTAATGCCTAACGTTTCGGCTAAAGCTAAAAGTGTTGGTATTTGCTCTTCGAATACATTTACTTCGCCTGAGTACATAAATGTAAGAAGAGCCACAACAGCTCCGAATGAAGCTCCT
The DNA here is from genome assembly GCA_947369275.1 of Nemotelus nigrinus. Lineage (NCBI taxonomy): Eukaryota > Metazoa > Arthropoda > Insecta > Diptera > Stratiomyidae > Nemotelus > Nemotelus nigrinus. The sequence continues at coordinate 37,701,594 of OX376373.1, read as the reverse complement.
GGAATGACAATGACAGGATGAAACGATGAGTCCAGTGTTCGAAACAGTTCCGAAAAAAACGAACTGCATGCACTGAGTACAACACGATGTGCACGCAAAGTTTTTCCCTCGGCTGAGAGTGTCACATCGGTCAGATGTGATTGGTCAAGAAGTAAAGGCAATGAGCTTAGAAGACTTGTCTGTAAACAAATAGAACAAATAAAACAAGATGAGTTTCATGAAAATACAATGTTGATAATGTGTATATATATAAAAAATAAATTCCGGCAGAAGCTATGCATCTTATCGAATTATAACTACAGACTAGAATCCTTACAATATTTTCGAAGTTTCGAGAAAAATTGCGAGATTAAAAGTGTTGAAGTAGTAAAAAAGAGTATTCGGAGAAAAAATAAAACTTAGCATGAGTTTATCTTGACTGTCAGCTTCCGGAAATGCGTTTAGAAAATAGGCACTCGTTGAATTTCAGGTGCAGGCCTAAGCTAAGTCTTCTAAATTTCTAGGCGTTCTAGGAGTCAGCGTCTTAGATGATTTGAAAATCTAAAATTCAAATCAGCCTAAATGATGCGAGTCCGCTCAAATGATTCAGAAAAGACTCCAAAATATGTTGTGCGGATAGGCGTAGAACGCAGTTTACAGGTTTTATGCGATATGCTATAAGTGGAGTGTTTATGTTCATGCTCATAGTTGAATCTATCTTGGATTGGGAGTACTTGCTGAAATACTTAGGGTGTCACCTGAGTGTTTATGATTGAAAGTTATTCCTCTTCAATGAAAATAGTCAAAAGATTCGTCACTAGAGCTGCCTGATATAGCATGCATTGTCGATTTTCTGATTGCAGTAGTAAAATCTAAAGTCAAAATACTTCAACATCTATATATGATAAATATTTTAGGTGAACGGTCACCTTTAAAAAAACTGGATATACGAGTATTTCAATATCTTGATAGCTACTGATATTCCCGGGGATAAGATGCCTATTTTGAAGATGTATTAGGCTAGGTCTGGTCTACCAATAAAAACTGAAAATAAGATAATGTTGGATAGTTTTAAACTTTGCGGAGCTAGACTAGAATAAGCCCGGAATAATTACATTGGTACGTTCCTAGATGTTACCTAAATGTTTCAAGCTGAGGCTAACAAAAACAATCGTTGATTGAATTATTTGAGGTCAAGCAGTTTTTCTGCTACCCTATTACTTCATTTGAAAGAAAAATTGTTTTGGAGTATTGATAGGCTCTTATATAGACAAAGAATATTGAAAATTGAGAGTTGAGCCGATGGATTGTTAGTTGGTGATTACGAGATGCTCAATATTTTCATTCTTTATGGGTCGATTTCAGAGATTTCTCCTATTTTGTTACGAACTGGCTACTTGCTGAGTTTTTAATCGTCATTTACAAGAAAAAAAAATTATGAGGATTAGTTTCAATTAATTTTTTCTTGAAATTATTTACGATTACCATGATTCTAAAGAGTAAGAAAAACTAAAAAAATACTCGCTTCTATATTTGATATTGGAAACAGGCAGAATGCAATTGCAGAAAAGTCCATCACTAAATATAAACAGTTTTTTTTTAATTGAGCAATGGGTCGTTCAATCGATTTGAAATAAAAATAGGTGCCGTAACAGCCCACATCATTACAAATAGATTTGCATACACTATAAAAGTGTCAAATTTATTGCTTTTAACAATACACACTCGCTCGATTAGAAACCTCATAAAAATAATTAAAACGTACCCTGACAATGCCCTGCATATAAAGAAGCAATCATTCGTTCATAATTAACAACACATAATCACCAGCACAGTGTCTACAAACAACAAGTGTCTTACTCTATCAAATTGTTCGACTTGTATAAACAAACTTATTTCATTCTAAAATTACTTCGGTGTTCGTAGTAAGTTTCTCATTCACGTGTATATTGAGTCATTACGATTTCATGGTTTGTTTATTTTAGAAGCATGAAATTACTGTGTAAATTTGTTTTCATTAACGTAATATTTATTGAAGCAGAAGCTGTGCTATAGATTTTATTGGTTTTGTTTTGGTTTCAAGGGAAATAGGACATCGATTGGAAATTTGGACAATTGATGGATATTATCTTCATATGGTCAAAGTATTTTGAAATTATTTTATAGTTTTTTTTGGTGTGAAGTTTTTTTTTGCCAGTTCATTTACAATTCAGTTTCGATAGATTACTTTCGATGATAGATTAAAATAAGTTATATCTTCAATTACAGTGCTATTATATGTATTGAAGTTTAATATGAGCACATCATTTCTATTAGTATTGACTTTTCGAGTTCGTAGAAAGCACTTAGTGTTGAGTTCACAGCTGTGAATAAACGATAAAAAACAATGTAGAAACAATACCATCAAAATATTGTGCACCATTATTAAAAATACACTGATGATAATTTGAACATCTAATTTATTTTGTCTTTTGCCCTGGAAGTATTAAATTTAATATGCAAGTGTGTAAAGTTACTCATACATTCATGCACAATAGGTGAAGGCTGCTGATTTAATGCTACCTTGCGTCAACTTTGTTCGGATGCACTGACAATTTTTACCTATGAAATAAGCTCAATATAATAGAGGCATTTGAAATTTATTCAATTATAAATGCTTCGAGAAACAAGTCAAAATACAATTCACTGCAGAGTTTATTTGAGGCGTTTATATGTGGTTAATCTTTATTTTAATTTGCAATAAATGGGTAGAGAAAAAGCACTAAATCTGAACGAAAAGGTAAAAATCGATTTTTTCAAAAAAAGATGGTCAAATATTTAAATATAGCTGAAAAAATTAGCAGAAGTCAGTTGTTTATAATTCTTTAAAAGATGTAGGTAATTATGGAGAAACTATGAGAGAAAGAATTTCAGGAGTACTATCACCACAGCGTAAACAATTAATAGTTCAAGCAGCCTCTAATTCTTGACTGTAGCCATACAAAGTGAAGGACAAGGTTGACAAGGCTGGAGTTAGAGCTAATGTATCGACAGTAAAACGTGTTATTGAAAGTGCTATACATGTTCCATTGCGAGAGATAAAGAAAAATTCCAACAATAAATGCAGAGTGCCAATTAAAACGTTTGCAATTTTCCCATAAGCATATGGCATGGAAAAAAATGGCATCATGTCGTCTTCTTCGACGGAACAAATGTACGTGTATTTTTCTGATGGCTACAAGTACTATTTCCATGATTTGCGCAAGTAAGAAAAATTCATAACGCAACAACGCAGCAGGGAAGGTAGCTTCATGATGCGATGCGACAGCCAGATCGTGCCAAACAATGTTAAAGATAGCTTTTCCACAATGTCAAGTAAATCTTTGTCCCCTATAGTGGACGTACCAGGAGAACAACCCTCCCATGCATACAGTACGAATCATTTAAAGTTAGATTAGACGTCAAAATGTTGTCTTATTGGCATTTACTACTCACAGGATTTAAACAATGGAGACCGTTTGGACAATTTGAAGACCAAAAATAACTAATTAATGTCACCAAAACTGGCTGGGGAGAAATTTTCATGAATTATATTGACTCATTGAATGTTTCAATATTTGATGGAATGTACGAATATATTTTGAACAAAGGAGAAACAAAACATTATTAGAAAATAAAAATGATGCATTTGTTATAGCACTGGCTTCTAGTGTGTGGGGTTTCTGGCTCGAATCCAGATTCGGACGGGGGACCGCGCACCGAGCTTTGAGTAAACCTAGCTTTGAATAGGTACCTGAGCTCAATTTCTCAAACAGGTAGTGGTAGAAACTATTACTGGGAATTAATACCGACAGTATCTTATTGACTGAGCTTTGAAAGAAATTGGCCCAAATGGAATTATACCAACGAAAAGATAATTCTGCTACAGATCAACACCAGGCCAAAGAAAGAGAGAAATGGGAAATCTTAGTCCACTTGGCCTACGCTCAAAACTCGGATTTTCTTCAGATTTTCACTTTTTCCGGTCCATGCAGTCAGCTCTATATGGAGAGAGGAAGAAAGCTCGAAATAACTACCCTATCCAGTCGGAAGATTCGAAATGTGTCTGTAAAAAGAATCCGTTTACTGGATGAAATATGCGGAAAATGAGAGAGGATGGAGAAATTAGCGGTTCCCATGAGCTAGAGTTTTTACTATTTTTCCCCTTTCTTGATTTTTAGTAAACACTTTTTGAAAAATATTGATTGTAAGGAAGGAACCGTAGAAATAAAAAGGAATAAGCGTTCTTATCATACAATTTTTCATTTTGATTTTTCATTTTCAAATTTTAATTCTGGAAACAATGGCATCTAGTATCAATAACAGCATTTTGTTTCACTATCGGAAACATTGAGTCATTTGATCAATTGCAATGCTAACTTTCAATACATTAGTGGGTACTGAGCTGGATTTAAAACACTATTGAATTTCGGATACTTCAATATGCTTAAGAAAATTAGAGAAAAATAGCCGCGAGGAATCGTCTATTTATTATTCCTAGTTTTCACTTTTCTTGTATGTGAATTCACTTAGGCTATTAATATTGTTCTGCACCATTTTGCTCGTTAAATGCTCTTGTGGCTGATGTTTTTTTTTTACTAGGGAAAAAGAAAGAGTTTTTGAAGTTTATTAAATCTAACGATTCCATAAGATTTTTTTTTTAATAAATTTCGAATTTTTGGTAGCTACATGATTATAATTTGATCAATATATTTTTGTATACATACACATATCGAAACCATTTTGCATATTAAAAACTGAATAATACATATATGGATCAATATAACAATAATTAATTGTTCTTATAATTCTATTCTCAGAATGGGGGTTAGTGTGATGTGGGCCAGAATGGAGAGAGGGCTAGACAGACCAGAAGAACCTATTGTATTTAATGACCCACTAGGCTACCAGAGTTATTCGAATCTATCCTAAGACAGGACCAATGACTTGAGGAAAAGGGTTATTCTCTGCAAAGGGAATGGTTCTCAGAATTAGCCTTTTCTAACCAGAATATGCGATTGTTATCCTGTGCTACTCCTATACGGTGCATATGTGCTCGGTGGCTGTGTCAAATTATGGCTATACAAATTTTCCTATTTTTGTTGAGGAGGAACCTAGCAGTCCCAAGGTTAGGCTCTGAAAGGAAGGCGTTCGCGTTTCTGGCCACATTTGGGGATAGTCACATCTTTTTTACTTACTTCTCTAAATTCTCTTTATCATTCAATATGCATGGTTCGGCTTTAAAATCGCATTTATGGTGTTTTGGAGTACCAAATCGTCATTCCCGAATAAAGAAGGGTGTCGTCCACAAAAAGCATAATTTTGCAAGGTATTGAATATTTTGAGGGCTGCTCATGTATAGCAGCAAGACAAGTGGGCTTAGAATAGATCCTTGTGGGACACCGATATTTATTTCGCATTCTTGGGTGATGTGTATGGAAATATTGATAATTATCAGCCTATTTACAAGGTAATGATCATGCAAGGAAAAAATTTTAATCCATGTTGTCGAAATCCTTTTGTATGTCAACGAAAATAGACCCAGTGTGATTTTCTTTGTCCAGCGTAGGTTTGATAAAGAGTATGGTAGCTAAGGTCAAGTTGTTGGAATTCATACTGAATTGGAACCAGGATAGAATTTTTTCTCTTTTCATGGCTATCAGATAACCGCTTCCATAGAATGAAAATGATCTAGATTAGTGGAGAGCATTAGACCAGACTATATGAGATCATTATAGCGGAGAGCTAGACTTTAGCGCGTACAAGGTATCGAGCGTTGTCTCCATTTTTTGTCGGTTTTTTTTTTAATTTCAAGGCAAAAAAATAATGGAAACAACTACGGTCTATAGATTCGAGTTTACAAAAGTTCAGAATTTTTTTTTTGCTTAATGTTTGATAACGGACCCTCGAAAGTGTGCTTTTGACAGTGGCACAACAATGTTCATGCATATAATATTTCATTATGAAACTACTTCTAACAAGTGGATTCATAATTTTTTCAATGATCGTTGAAAACTTTAAGACTTGGATGAACATCTTGAATAGTTACCACCCTATTACTGAAAGTGAAAATGTTCTTTTAAGAAAAAGAAGTAGAACCAGGTTCAATGCTAGTCACACTTTGTTTTTTCGGTAATTGGCAGTTATTTATGAGCTATTTCAATTGGTTTCTTTTTTTACTTCTCTTTTTACGCATTCACATGAAAAAATCATCCTCATTTTGTAGAATTTATTTTTAGGTCTAGTAAATAGTATTAAGGTGAAGATATTTTACAGAAATATTTCGCCTAAATCAAAGGCAGTGTGGGTTTTGTAGCATGGGAAGTTGTGGTAAAAACTTTGACAAAGACTTATTTCAATTTTTTCATATGCCTTCTTGTAACTAGGAAATAATTTTTTCTTATTCGATCACCATCTTTTTGGCGAAGTCACCCTCGTTTTTTTTACCCCTGGGCCTTAATAAATTTGGTACTGGCTATGGTTTTTTTTCTGGAATACTTTAACAAAAATCGCAAAATAATCTGATTCGAATTTTAGAATTTCGTTCGTACTCGATTTCCGGTCGACTAGGTCGCCATCTTGAAATGATTTTATTCAGTCACGTGCATAATGTTTTTCCACCGAATTCAACCCAAATAAATCACACGTTGTGAATCACTCGCATCTCATTTAGTAGCTCTACGAAAATGATAAAGGAAACGAGTGCAAAATAAATCTTTCAAATATAATTGGCGACCATTCAAAATAAAATATAAAAATAAAAAAACTCGTCGATTCCAGCCAGGGTTTATTGCACAGATCAAAATAATTTCGACGACAGCGATTTTGAATGATGCTGCATTCGACTTTCGACCAAGTTTCTTGTTGTTGTCCTCGACTTGAAAAGAGATCAGCAGAAAATCAGATTGCCCAAGCAGATTGTAAATAAAATAAATGATTTAATTGTTTGCCAAAATTTCATTTGCTACGGCAGACGAGTGAAAATTCCCCAAAAGACTACCTGTGACATTATCTTAAGTCGCAAAGCTGAGTACAGTGGGGTGTAAGTGTTGGTTAAGATGGGAATGTATTTAGTTTTCTAGGAGTACTGTTTGTTCGTAGCATTGGTATACATCATTTGAGGCAGATTTATTTATAAATAGTAAAACAATAGAAGAACTTAGCGGACAACTGCTAGAAGGAAGCTAGTACCTGATGGTTGTGCCATCTGAGACAGAATTGTTGGTGCGCTGGTGTGCTGCTACTATCCATGCTGCAAGTGTGCAGATCCGGGTAGCTGTGCCTTATTTTGTGTTCCAGTCTATATGAGCGATGCCAATGGAACTGAGGCCTCGATAGTTCGATCACTTTGTCACCAAGAAGTTGTCTGGTTTGCCGTAGATTCTCCTTCGAGGACAGCCGTGACTCCTTCGAGGGTGGCTGTGCTTCCAACGCACCCGACGCACACTAGTGCACTTTAAATGTTCCGTTGCAGTTTCAATGGTGCACTATTTTTCAGAAAGACACTTGTTAATTGTATTCTATTTTAGCGAATACGCACGTTTGGTCTGATCTAAATTTAGCGAGAATCCGTGAGAAACAACGAAAAGCGAATCAAGGATAAAAAAGATGAATAAACAAACGATAAAAAGAGCATGAAATAGTACCGAAATCAAATATGTAGTGACATAAAACTAAACGCCAGAGACCAGAATCTTCAATTGAGCGTATTCGCAAATAGAATGTCAATTGGAGCTATTTTTAAAATAAATCTTCGGAAAACTTTTTTATATTTATTTTTTCGTTGCAAATGCAGTATAAGTCGTGCGATTATTTTTCCACTGTCTGTGACAAATGGTAACGGAAGTCCGAAGCGCAAGCACTCAACCCGTTAACACTTTCCAATGAAACGTTTAAATCTCACTCCGCATATAGCTGTCCGCAATCACGATAAAACACTTTCAAGCACATTTACCGATGGTCACGAAAAGATAATTTCCCGAAGAAAATACTCGCGAAATTATTTATCCATGAAAAATTTCCAAAATTAGGGCTCTACGTCGAAGAGACTGAGACAGCTAGGTACTAAATGTGAGCACGCCGGCAGTATTCGAAAATGCCACAAATCAAAGATCTCGTCGTCGTCGCGGTTACACCGTCCAGAAATAAGTGTATATTTATCACAAATATATTAAAATACACTAAAGCCGAGGATAGCCGGACGATGTGGTCCAGATAGAGATATTTAAAAATGTCAAAATGAACACTCATAAACTAAATCCAGGCAGTTAAAACTATTTTTAAGTGTGCGGTCTGGAGAAGCCACGACGATTTTTCGAAAAAGCTCACTTCTTTGGTTTTGTAATTTTTGCGAAATTTTTCAAAAAAATCTCTGTTGAAACCGAAGCGCAATATCAGTATTGTGTATCGGTAAAATTCTAGGACAACTTTTGATTTAAAACAGTATGTTGCAACTGAGCGGGACCGGCCAAAGTGTGGATAACGATTTGAAAAAAAAAAATTGAAAATTTTCGATTACCGCGCGCGCGTATCTTCGTTGTTAAGTGCCTTCTTATCCCATTGCCACTTAGAATAGTAAAGGAGGCATTCCGCGTTTCTATTTCTCATTCGAAACACCTCTCTATTTCTGACCTGGAGCTGACGATTCCTGATATAAATAAAACACATTACAACAGAGTCACTCACTGGCCGCACTATCTCAACAAGCTCACTACACCATAAAATCCTCCTAATAGTATTTATTTTCAATTGAATAAAGCGACACTAACAATTTGTTGTCTTGTCTTTGATGTACTGTACATATCGCGAATACGACAATAATATCGTATAAACACCGGGCCGAACCGACTGCAAAATCTAGAGTACGTCTGCACATACATAAATCTGATGCTGAAGGGTACATTGGCAATCCACTCGTTAAGCTATGTTGCACTATTTTAGAGGACCATGCAACCAATTCTCCCATGGATTTATTCGCACTTTATTCGCATTTATTATTTTGAAGTTCCGAAGATACCAAAATTCGGTCGGTCGGTATTTTGCTATTCTACTTTTGTCATCAATACGTGATGATTGCGGTCAGTTTTAGGAATTGGGGCTTACAGTCGGATGTTAGTTGGATGAATTATGAATCATGTTGATGAAATATTTTAAATGCTTTGCTGATGCTTAAGGAAAATATAAACGATACTTGAATACTGAGTTCGTCAGAATTTTCTATGCCTCCCTGATTTTTTTCCGGGCCCTATGATTTTTTTTTCTACGATCTAGTGTTGCCACGATTTTTCCTGAACCTTCCAGGACTTTCTAGGACTCTCTGATTTTCTTTTCAAACTCCCCTTATTTTCTTATTTTTTCCTAGAATATTTTTTTCCTTGATTTTTCCTGCACCTGCTAGGTTTTCCAAGGCCTCCTTGATTTTTTCCAAGCCCCCATAATATTTTACTCCGATCTAGTGATTTTTTCGTAGAATCCAATGGTTTTCTTCGGTCTTGCCAGCATTTTCTAGGCCTCTCTGATTTTTTCCAGGCCCCTGTAATTTTTACTACGGTCTAGTGATTTTTTTTCTAGAATTCCATGATTTTTTCTGGATCTGCAAGGATTTTCTAGGCCTCCCTGATTTTTGCTGAGTTTGAATGCCGGATGTATTTAAAAATGATGTGGCTGTAATAAAGTACCATTAATTTGAGATTAGCATGTGCTCCAAATGTTTTATTTTAAGCAATGATTACCATTCAAGTAAAGTATAATTTAACTTGATAATACTAGTAGTTTAGAATAATATATATGAGCCCGTGATTTTGGTCAATGACTTTTAGTATAATCAGACAGTTGAACAGCAAGTGTGTGCAATTAAGAGGTCTCGAATAGCAAAATAGCGTTTCTTGGCAAGCAATAATATCAGAGCAGCTTTTTCATAAGCACAACATTTTTTGGAAAATCACAGTTGAAAAGTACATATTACAATTGGAAATTATGTAGATACTTTCATATTGAAGCTTTTAAGTCTATTGGCTGGTTGTTACAATGTGCGTTACTCGTTTTAATTTAAATGTTAGATAATAAAAGTGCAGGTAATTTGAGTTTCGTCTGCGAGGTAAATACATAGGACTGGTCAAACAATAAAGCCAGTGATGTGTAAATTTGATGTAGTGCAGCCCTTAACCTACTTAGGCTCAATACTAACAGCTAATAGCAATAGTTCTGTTTCCAAATTCAATTTGTGGTAAGTTTAGGCACTTAGAGGCTCTCAAAGTTGACAAGTAGTTGTATAGCTGATTAGTTTAACGTTAGTTGCGTGAAAATAAATTAATCGGAGATATGAGTGGAGACATCACTTTTGGTTCTTTTTCTTGTTTTGGACTTTTCTATCTGAAATTTGTTCCGTAACTTTTTTGATTTTGAACCAATTTTTTTCTACCAAAGCAGTAAGTTGTTACCCGAAATATTTTAATCATAGCTTCAAAGATACTGCTGTAAAAGACTCTTGTCAATACTCATACATAGACCCGAGATTTGAGTGCTCTGAAAAATTGACTCTTACCTCCTAGCATCGTTCGAGAGGAAAGCCTTACAAAAAATCATTAGCCCCGTATGTGATGAAGGGCGACCTGGAGATGCTACAACCATGAGTTTTACGTATCTACCTAGAAGCAGGTATACTTACAAAAATAAAGCTCACTAAGATCTGGTGTTCTTGGTACCTAGGTCGTATGAGCGAAAAAAAGCCTACTCGGAAAGTTTTTGGTGGCAGATTTTATGGCAGACGATAGTTGGGAAGACCTTCGAGGAAACTATAACCGGTGTAATCCCAGCTGTTGTACAGGCTGGGTAATATCATTAGTGTGTAAGAAACAAAATGTATGCAAAAAAAACGATAAGAGCCAGCAGGCCAAAATATTTAGTATAGCCGCTAGATTTTAAGTTTTTTTCTTGTTAATCAAACTGTAAGTTAGGTTAAGATTGTACAAATAATTTATAATAAAAATTTTCAATTCAAAAAAAGAAAGGGAAGACCTTCTTTGGGAAAGAAAAATGATGTTGACAAGAGACAATAGGATTGCTCATTTGGATGGTATCGGTTTTGGTCCAAAGACTCGTTGAGAGATGCTAGAACCGGTCTACGGGGTAAGCGCCAATGATGATGGTGTATTTGATTTTAATTATACAAAAGATCTGGCTGAAATCAGAGTTTTAGCAATAAGGGAGGAGCCGTTTTTATTTCTAGCTTTAAAAAGTTAAATTTACCCTGCAGGGATGCACCGCTCCTATTGCAGTCCCGCCCTTTCTGCAGTCCCCTCGATGTATTAGATCCATCATGAGATCTTCCAAATCTTTTGTTAATCTTTCTACGCCCATAAGTTTGTTTCCTCTCTGTTTTGTGTGCTCTAGAATAGATTGCTGCCAAACTTGGTGTCTGTACTATTTTGACAGGTCTTTGGTGTTAGCTTGAATACTATCCTTAAAATTCAACATCAACAGCGGTCTCCGACAAGGTTGCCTTTCCTCACGTCCTCCTTAATCTGGCGCTGGAAAATGTCATCCGCAATGCATCTTTTATGCGGACGACCTTCAGATGCTCGTGAAATCTCCTCTGTTAATGATTGGATTTCATTGCAGGCAAATCTAGCAGCCTTAAGCCCATGGCTTAACAGGAATGCTTTGCCTCTTAATATGCCTTCGGAGATTCAACTGTGTTAACTGGTTCATAAGTACGATAAATAGTTGATCTATAGAAAAATGAGCATCAATTCATTTAACACTACAAAATATTGAATTATCAACAATTTTCATAGTAAGCGAACCACTCTACAATCGTTAAATTCAAGAAATATAATTCAGCAATCACTTATTATTGTTGGGGCAATACAGACTATACATTTACTATTTCATACTATGTACATTGTTGGAATACCATAGTTCGTGGTTGCTTACTTTTTTGCACCACGGACGTTGTTTATCAACGACGCGTTATGGTACATAAAAGTAGTCAAAAATATTCTTATGGTTGTTTTACGAGAACACGTAGTTTTTGCCAAGATTTTGCCAAAATTTTTTATTGAATATGTTCATCACAAGTTTATTTCTTTTCTATTGTACCAGTTCAGTATTTTCTATTGTCCCTATGAAGAGCACCCTGCCTTCCTGAATCTCCCTTCTCTAGATGGAGCCTCTATCGACTACAACTCGAATAATGTTTTTTGTATGATTTTTAAAGTTTTTTGTTTTTGGATCTTCAACAACGACCATCTAGACATGGTGTTTGTGTGTGTGTGTGGGTTGGGGGTAGAGGCGCATTGGCACCTCTAAGCACTCAGGCCAAAGGACCCATTGTACTCATTACCCCCTGCCCACCACAGTTTCCCAGACTTCTTGATAAAGTCCAGGATCACTGATAGGGGAAAAGAGGCTATCGTCTGCATGTGTGCAACATCGCAGCCAAAGCATTGATATCTGAGACGCGCAAACGCTGGGCATTCACAGAGCAAATGCTCCGCATAATCAGCATATTCTAGGCAGGATGAACAGAGGTCATCCTGTACAACACCTATTCGGTACATATGTCCTCCTAGGCAGTTGTGTCCAGTCAGAATGACATGGTGTTGTCTTCAATGTTCTTTTTGCTCGTATGGAGGCATAATTTCAATACTCCCTTTTTCTCATTTTTCGCAGATATGATTAGCTTCAATTCAAATAAATCTTTGCTGATGGCTTTGTCATCCAATATGAATAATATTTTAGAGCATAAAAGCTTTCCAAGATGTCGAAGCTTCTGCTGTACAAGCCTTGATTGGATGCTTTGTACCGTTTTGGTTGCAGTTACAGCCAATGTACTTTGAGCTGATTTTGAACTAAGCAGGAGTTGATATTCAGGAGAAAACTACGTCTGATTCTGTTTGCGCCAGGTCCGTCATTCTTTAAGCTCACGGGTATTTTGTGTCGATGTATTTTTTGCTCCTTAATTTGAAACTAATATATGTTTCCTGTGTCATGAGGTAAAAAAGAAACCACGATGAGGCTATGATTTGGCAAGGGCAGTCAAAGATAAGGGAGACTACTAAGACAACGCCTGGGAAATAACTCTACCTTATTGGAGAAGCTCTGGCTGATGCTACTTAGTGCGTTTAATGTTCGATTACTTCAAGAGATAAATGCTGCGCTATGAACCAACCGAAGGATCAAAACTAGACCTGGTAGCGGCGGAAGAACCGTAGGCGTCCATTCTAGGCGCCCATCATCGTCATGAAGAAGCGAACAAGAAGGCATCCGTTGTGCGTTCAACACTCGCTAGAATGTTATCCAATATTGAAAGACCAAAGTAAAGTCGAAGGCTATTGATTTCACAAACTAATCCTTAAAGTAGAGCGATATACCTGAAGAAGCTACGGAGAAATGAACGATTCCGCATTTACCTGTACCGTTTTGGGCATGAAAGCTCACCGAACTATCCGCGTAATGCTCAGCAGCTAGCGTTTAGAAGTGCAACAAAGTCTATAGACGGCACTAAGCACAAGGATATCAGCGAGTCACAGATTGCGTGGGAGATCGTGAGTAGTCACCTTGGAAGTGTTGAAGAAGAAGGAGAAAATCCGATATGTTTCAAGGTAGGAGCTATGCAACATCTTTCGAAAATTTCCACCTTTCAGCAGCCAAAAAAGTCTACATGCATTTGATACTGGTAAAGAGTGGGAAACGTTCTGAGACCATTGCTTAGTTTATTTACGATATTAATGTGTATGCCATTAGGGAAATTGGAACAGTCTAGTAATAGCCTTTGGAAGAAGGAATTCTACATAAGTTTATAAAAAGTATTTTCGACTGAGACCTCAAACTTTTATTTCTGTTTGATGACTATGAAACCATGGCTTCATACTGCTATGTTATGGATGAATTAGCGGTCCTCAGCAATTGTCCTCACAGTCAATTATATTTCAGTAAACTGTAAAAAACTTGAGTAGCCTAGTGGGTAGAGCACTGGTTTCTTGCGTGTGGGGTCCCTGGTTCGAATCCAGGTTCGGACGAGGGTCCGCGCACCAAGCTTTGAGTTCACCTATCTCTGATTAGGTACCTGATTTAAATTAGGGGTAAAGTGAGTCGTGGAACTAATGACTCCACACTCATATTCACATTGATTGAAAAATTATAATGAAGCTCTCTACTAGTTTCAACCCCTAGACCCGTACGAGGGTTGTCGTGGGATTACTTTACTTTTAAACTATAAGAAGTGGAAATCAAACTTAATGCCTAGCATATTCGTTTTCTTTAGTATTTTATCTCCGAGAAAATATCATCAAATACTTTTTCAATCGCAAAAATATTCCAATACTTTGCGTCCCATTGCTTACAATAAAAACTTCTGAATTGGATTTATAATATACATAGTTAGAAACAAAATGAACTGTATTCGAATAATTTACCAGGTCAGCACTATGTCAAGAAACACCAACTCCCGGTACCTGTTCGTAAAACGTTTTGCTCATGTAATGTAACCATGCGATCGTCAAAGAAGTGGTCATCTTGGCTTTTCGGCAATTTCTCACTAAGAATGTACTTGTTCCATAATAAGATGAGAACAGATTATATACAAGTGTATGTGAACGGGTGCACTCCGTGCCAATAGAAGACTTTAGAATCCAATCACATTGATGTATTTATTTTTTCATACCATGGATAGAAGATTGCAGCCAACGGAGTGCATGAAAATGATCATTTCGAGATGGTTGATGGTTCAGGGCTTCTCAGGTAACTCATAAGAGCAGAGGTATTGAGATTTCATTTGATATCATGTGTGATTCTTGATAGTACATTATTATTTCAAACGTTAATGTGGAGGAAAAACTTTAAACAATACCTGCCCAATCAAAAGAAATATTTTTTTATTTTTTATTTGATATATCTGGCTGAGAATTGTTATCATTGAGAGAGTTGAGCTATTCACAGGCAAAATCAGTTGGGAAACTATCTACATTTTAGTTGTGGAAGACTTTTGTTATAAATAGACTAGACATTCTATTAAATCGAATTCTATACTTTTGTCGGATATGACGGATAAAATAAATAAGCGTTATGAATGGCAATAGAAATACACATAGGGTTCATGAAAGAATAATATTCAAGAACTAAACTTCTCATTCGACTAAAAGGCATGTTTTTTTGCTCCCCCTATCCATAACAGAACAATGCTATCAAGAACAGACGCATTGGAAACAACAACAGCTCCTGTCCCAGTGAATTCACTGGGACAAGAAACATTACACGTGTTTTTTTGCTCCCCCTATCTATAACAGAACAATGCTATCCACTGCAGACGCATTGGGAACAAGAACAGCTCCCCCTTTCCATAACAGGAGTTGTTGTTGTTTCCAATGCGTCTGCACTGGTTAGCATTGTTCTGTTATGGATAAGGGGAGCAAAAAAAAAACGCGCCTATTAGGTGCGTCTTTTGCTCCGATACAGAGCAGAATAGGACTATGCCGCAAAAACAACGATCTAGTACAAAACAGCAGTGCATTCGCTAAGATTGATATAGGTTGCTGTATTCGCTGTGGTAACACAAAACACCTGAAAATAAAGGGAGAAAATAACAAGTATAAACTACCACAATCGATAGAAAATAGAAAATTACCACTTTTAATTTTCTACACATTTTGTGGGCTTCTTCTAATTCCCTAACTACCAAAACATTCAACATAACATTGAATAACTCAAAGCCACCTCATGGCAAAAAGACAACTTCTCATGAGCTTTTCTTTATTCTATCAGCACATTCCATAGTTCAGCACTTGAACTACCTATGAGGAAGAGAATTTCTGTACTAGTGAATTCACTGGTACAAGAGTGTTGTTGTTTCCAATGCGTTTATTCTGTTCTATGCTGGATAGAGGAGCAAAAATGCGTCTGTTCTGGATAATATTTCTGTTATGGGTAGATGAAGCAAAAAAACACGCCTAAAGATGCACAATTTCGTCCTATAAGAAATTTATTCTTTTGAATTTTTGGAAAGCGGAAGCGGAAGAAGCAGTACCCATAATTTTGATATGATAATTGATTGTTAAGTCCATTTAATTTATTTCTCTAAAAATATTAATAATAAATTAAAGCTTAGCGCTAGCGCAATTATGAACCCTTTATGAATATGAATGCCACATGTAAAAAGAGAATATATTTGAAACCCAAATTATTATACATCCAATATATGTACCTACGGATTAAAATGATCATCGTACGTAATTAATGAGGTCAAAATGAATGAAACGAGAAATGACACCTAGAGATACGCAAACACGCGAATAATAATCATCATGACAACGTTCTTGAAATTGACGCGATTTTCAAATGGGTACTTTCGAAAATCATTTTGTGAAATGTATTGACGCTGTTCTCGTCCAAAAATAAAATTCCATCGCCTCATCATGGAAAGCTGAACTCCGACGTGATACACATTTTTTGAGTGTGACATATTCTATGCCAAAAACAAAAATCCGTTCTTGCTTAATACTCGATATTTTTTTGTTTGGTTTAAGGCGGAAAAAATATCTATGTACATAGTTCGGAATTTATTGCAAAAGCAAAGATTCATTCAATTGCTGCTGAGTTTTAACGTAAGAAACATATTATTTTTTTTCCATTCGGCGCTGTAATGACATTAGTTACCAGACAGATACATTTTCAGCATGAAGATATGGTAAAAGCACGAGCGTTCGATAAGCTTTCACATGTAGTTGATGTAACGGATGAGTTATTAATATGATTAGTAAGAGCTAGAAAAAGGGGGAGCATTATATTTTATTTATGTATTGGATATTTTATCTATTGGATATTTTACCTATGGAAATTTTTACCAGATGCACTATGCTGCTACTCTATACAAGAGTACAAGTTAATGAGATTTTTGATCTTCTACAAATTAGATGATGCAGAAATTTGATGAGCAAGTCACATTTCTTAACTTCTGTCTTGATAACATATGCACGTATTTTCCACTTGGCAAAGTATTTTTTTCATAAATTATATCCTACGGTGATAAAATTTGAAATTTCCTTGGGGTTCTTACAGCTAAAAGGTAGAGCAATATCGTCAATTTGGCAATGTCGAAGCTTCGAGTTATCACTTATGAAAATATTGTAAAGTGATAGGGCTGGTAATTTACCATACCTGTGGGACCCTCTCAGGTATGATAAACTTCTCTAATGTAGATTCGGTTAGGGCTATATAAACGTTTCTGCATCAAGAATCGAAACCAAGGTTAGAATGAGGTATCTTTTGGCATGAATCACATCAGCATAGATTCAATATTGCATGAATATTTGGCCGTCATATTACTAAAAAAAAGACTCGAATAATAATAATACTAGTAATAATAATATGCTTATTATTATTACTACTATTAAGCAATATGATAGTAATATTTTTTTCGATATATGTATGTGCTAAAATTATCTTAAATTGTGATACTCTAAACGAAAAAAATTGATATGGATATCCCATAACCAGCATAAACTTGTACTGAGATCTAGGCAGTATATCTACAATATCATTAGTTGAAATGTTTGGTAATTTATATTACATCGAAGTTTGATTTTATATTACATCGAAGCCTATTTACTGGCACTTAAATAAGTTTTAGCAGAAATATAATTTTTTTGTGAATTAAGTAGCCTGGAAATGCCTATTGGTAAATTATTAAAAATTCTAGGGGCGGAAAAATATGCAAGACTGGTGGGCAATGAAGTTACAAAGTTAGGTTCATGAAGTGCACCTTTTTCTCTTCTGCACACTACAAAACTTATTTCATTCTCTTTTGGATATTTTTTAGGATGGGTATCCAGATATTTCAAAATCGTAAATCAATAGAAAAGTATAGATGAAGGATATTGGATGGGTCCTTTTAGGTGAATTTTAATATTTTTTTTATGTAACATTACTAAGGGCTGTAAATAACTAAACGTCAATCCTCCCCAGCTTAGTAAGCCATATTGTACAATTAATTGTTCTTATGTCAAAAACATCGTCTTCATTGGCCCAAATGGCAATATTCTTCTAAGTGCAATAAATTTATAAATGTTTTTCTTAGCCGATTCCATAAATACGAAATACAGTCGTTCCATTGAAAGGTGCTAATCTTTGAAAACGCTTACGTATTTAGTTTTGCATTTATAGGATTTGGTGGTTTTCCTGCCGAAGTCAAGTAAAATGGTATAGCGATCTTTTTGTCAGCGCTTAGATGCTTACTCATTTAATACGATATTTGATCGCAGAAGTACACACCTCATCCTAAGTTTTCCCCTAAAAGATTGATACAGTTTCATCAAAAAATGCAGACAATCAACAGTTCAGCAAATTCAGCTTTAGGTGATCATTTGTATACAGTAGGAGCAAAATTGGTCCCAGAACTGTTCCTTGAAGTAAGCTAATTTTAGTTTCAATGGATTCACTGATAGTTTCATCTATTTGTACTAGCTGTGACCTGCCATATACATAGATATGATTTGAAAAGCTTATGAGTGACACCTCTTATCCCAACAAATTTTATTTTTTTTAACAGTATTTGATGATCGACAGTGTCAAACGCTTTCTTTAGATCTAAAAATATGCCTATACATTTTGACCCGGAATCTAGATTTTTAGCTACTGTTGGTAACATTTTATATTACATCTTTTATGCTTCGAGCATTTCTAAAATCATATTGATAAGGTATATTATGCTCCAAACATTTGACAAGTCTATTTTTAATGGCCTTTTCAATAATTTTTTAAAGAAATGGTAGTAAAGAAATCGGATGATATTTATTTACTTCTTTTTTCTCGTTTTCTTTGTGTACTGGTTCGACTAAGGCTTTTTTACGTTAGAAAGTAGGCTTGGTTGAAACATAAGTCCATCACGTGTATTAGACGTTTAGCTAAATAGGTGGCGTTTTGTTTTATAGCCTTTAGTGGAAGTCCTTCAACTCCATGCGCTACATCAGTAATTGTTTTCAACTCTTAGCCATATTCTTCCGCAGATGATATGATAATAGCTGTGTTTAGTGACTCTGAAAAAAGAGCGGAGCATCTCATGGCAAGTTCAAATAGAGCAGCTGTCAAAAAAAGTCGAGCAAGTTATAGCTATTGACAGGCAGAGAGCCAATTTTCAACGTTGATCGCTTGTCAGTAGTTTCACATGTCAATTCACTAATAAAAGGCTTTGATGATAGTCGGATCCGTGACAGTTGAGATACAGCTGGTTGCTTGCCCGAGCTTGCTCTACTAAAAAAAGTAGAGCAGAAATTGTGTTCTAAATTGCACCATTTTAACTTAGAGCGGGCTCACGAAACACCAATCTGAGCAGCTTCGGGCAAGTTAGAGCAGCCAAATAACCCATTAAACACATTTTGCTGAGGTATCTCAACCTAGCTCAACCTAGAGCAGCTCATTAAACACATCTATTACTTACTGTTGATTTTTCCTTTCTGTAATGTAATTTTTAGAATGTAATGTCATTTTTCAATGTCATTTTTAGAATTAGCTAGCAGTTTTCTGTAGTATGAATCTTTAGTAAAGTGTGACTTGTGAATTAATGCCTTAAAATAATTTCTGCAGATTTTATACTGGCTTTTAAGGTCTCTATTAAAAGATTCTGTACTCTATTTCTAATTGACACAATTAACCGATGGAAAATATCATCAAAGATGTCAAACCTTAAATCGCTGCGTATGATACCTAAATCAAACAACAGTTGGCGATATGGTTCATTAAAGATGGGCCAAATAAAGCAAAAGTTATTTGCGCTCGAAGTTTTTTCAAGCAAATGGTCGTATGTTTCTATGTAATAGCAGTTGGCCCCTGCTTCCAACAGGAACAATTTCTGGAAACCAGAGAATGAAGAGCCGACTTTCTTCGCTCATCATTGAACGAGTTAGACTTTTGTACCCTAGTGTGTATGTGTCATTTAAGCATCGACTTCTTGTACAGACCTCTATTCTACTGGTGGCTGAGAGTTGTCTGTGGTTGGCAATGTTCAGTTGGCATAGCTTCGCTCTCAGTCATCCATTCAAAATATTTATGTCCCAAACTGACAACATGCCAGCCATCATTTTTCATCTTTCTCCACATAGGCTCTGAGATTCCACTGGCAAACATCCAGTTGCGAGGGAAACGCTTAAAGTTTTTTCCACCTTCGCCGGAAGCTCAACTCTTTGGAGCAGCTTCTTGTGTTGCTTGCGACCGAGGTCCTACACAGGTTTCTACAGCTCAGAGCAACCAGCACTCATATCATTTGCCCTTCCCACAGGTGTCTTGTTTGCAATATTCAGAGTTGTCTTGTGCAGTGCTTTCCTCCTCCTCTTCTTCTTTTGTGAGCATTTTGAAGAAGGCATCTTTTCCTCTGGCACGACCGTAGTATTCAAATTTCTGGAACCTATAACAACAGAAGAGGCATTCAGCAAGCTAGAAAACTCGCTGGCCATGGAATATTTCACGATGGAAGCCTGTAATCTACTGCAGTCAGAATCCTTAATTTCAGTCATACATGAGATTGCAGAGTTATTATCCTTAGAATTCATCCTCAAGCTGTTTTCTAGGCACTCTTGGTGTGATATCTTGCAATACATAGGCCATCTCCACCACGGCAAGGTCATGCCTGATTAGGACAAGAAAAACAAAACATTATTTCACTAGCATGCATAAAAAAAAATGTATTTCTTCGTTTAAGTGGCAACTCTATAATTCTATCTAATGGAGTAATCGTATTTGTGGTAACCATTATTGTGCAACATTCACAAGATATTCATTAATAATTGGGAATGTCTCACAGATAAAAAAGCTTAATATTATACAATCAGTGTCCTTCAATGAAAAAATATTTGTTTTTCCTAATTATTTCACAAACACAAATAATCAATATTAGACTTCTCTGATTGGAAGATCTTAAAACTTACTAATCGCAATAACATAATATATAGTATTATTTTGCATAAGAATTCACAAACTCTTTCTGTATTTTCAGAAACGTGATTGCTGGAAAAATAAAATCTTCGTATAGTTTTTAAAGAATTACGCATCTGAGCAATCGTATGTTTTATATAGTGAATTCTACACTTATTAGAATATATTTCTTGGTAGTGGCAACCTAATTCCACAAACTAAATAAATATTTACTAGCTATTTCAGATAGGACGAATAGGGCGGATGTTCTAGTAGCTCGAATCTTGTGTCTTAGATTGCAGCCATTGCAACTGCAGCCTTGTGAGCCGGTGCGTTGTCTTGATGAAACAACACTCCGGCCCGCAGTTTGCCGCGTCTTATTTCCTCAATAGCCTCCCGCAATCTTCTTATTTGGTCTGCGTAGTCAAAGCCTGATATAGTAGCTACCTTTTCCAAATACTCCACCATAATAATTCTTTTAGCGTCCCAAAAAACGGATGCATAAATTTCCCTTCCGAACTCGATATCTTGAATTTCTTTGGCATCGGTGAAGAGAGTCACTTCCAGGTCATCGATTGCTGTTAGGTTTCTGGATGAAAATGGGGGATCCAGATCTCGTGTATGGTTACAAAACGTGACAATAACTTCTACAGATCTGCCTGGAACTTTTCGAGATTCAAGCCCTGAAATGTATTCGACGCGAAACGAAACGAAGTGTCAAATCCCATACAAAATCAGCCTGGCGCGGAATTTCATTTCGTTTGGTTTTGCTCGTCAGTAATGTGATCGAAGACGTATAACTGCCTTCGAAGACAACACAGTGACTCCCTCTGAGATGGCGCTGCACTATGTATAAGTTAAATTTCGCGCCCATTTACTGACCCATGTACCTTAAACTGATGCGAAAATTGTGACAGCTCATAATTTCATTCGAGTTTGCGGATATTTTATTGAAAAACGGGTGAAAATGGATGGATGAACAGCGCATCCTTGCATCAGTAGTTTTTGTTTTGCCGATAATATCATTTTTGATGCCGGTTAGCTGAATTTATATGCACCGAATTCAAATGTAATGCACTTGTTAAATGCCATCAGTGGCAATTTATACTGCCCCCGGTGTCGGGGTGCGGAACTTTATTTCGCTCGATTCCGCACAGACGTTTTCGCTGTATTTCATACATTACTAGGCTTCACCCTCAAAATGTCGACTCCTTTCTCCTTTTGCTCGTCGGTTAACATTCTCGGCACCCAATGCGCAGATACCTTCTTCAGATCGAATTCGTTGGCAACGATTGGCAACGAGATCCTTTTAACTTCAGCTATATGCCTGATGTGCCAACACGACATCTTCGACTTTTTTCACGCTGTCTTCAGTGAGGGACGTGGATAGACGTCTATCGCGGTATTCCTCTTCAGCGGATGTTCTTCCCAGCTTGAACTCCTTGACCCAGCATGCAACGGTGGAATATGGAGCAGAAGAGTCCCGTTGTGTTTCCACCAAGTCGCGGTCTATTTTTTTGGTAAATATTTTTTTCAAACCCAGGTACTCAGTGACCACCTAATTTCGTTTTTCTCCATTTTGATGTTCTTTCTTCGACTATTCGTATTGAAATGAATGTACCTCCCCGGAATCGTGACCTATTCATATGTTTTTTATTGCTGACTTAGTGGGTATATGAAGTAGTAAATTTTTTATTTTTATTTTATGCGAACTGGAAATAGCCGATTATCAAAACTTATAAGTTATTTTGTGCGTGCGATTGTATGAACGAGCATTGTCTTTGTGTTTCTCGTTTAATAAAGTGCACTAGAATATAAAAGCTTTAAGTGTTTCATTAGTGAAACAAAAGCGAGTGTCTAATTCGAGTGAATGTTTCATTTTAAAAAAAAATACTTTGACAAACAGAGACTATTTTCGAGCTAATTGATTTAAACCTTTTCATCGCAGAGGTCATTACTGCCTCAAGTTTGAAGATTGTCTAAAGAATATTGGAGGAATGGGGATTTCTCATTAAAAAAAAAGACTTTTTAGAGAAAGAAATAGATTTAGAATGTTTGAAGTCTATGACTGTTGAAGACATAAATATCTTAACCCCACCAGAAAAATTGTGTCTTCGCACAAAGTTTCGAATGCGACTCTTTGAATGGCGGCGCCAAAATGTAAATTTAGATGATTTAAAAAATTCAACATTTTAATTAAGATATTTCGTGAAATGTTTGCTTTAGGGCTATTGCACCCCATTTTCAGAGATAATATCTGTGAAATCATCTGCGTCAAACTGGAACTTTAGTTCCTCAAGTTTTGCTTCTCAGGTGCCTACTTCTCCGGCACCTGCTTCTACAGCATCTGCTTTACTGGTACGAGAATCTGATGATCATATCAAGCATCTTTTATGTACTTTTTGTTCACATTAGATATTCGCTGATGACAAATTGTCGGGAAATTATTTTTGCCTGATTTTCCTCTCCTTAACCATGACCCAATATCATGATTTCAGGGGTCTGTACCTGATTTCCGTACTGCGATTGTCGTTTTGTGAAACACTTCAATTATGCTAAATATTACAATATTATAGAATTAAAAACATTTTTCTCGAATTTGGGTGAACTTTTGAACCAAACTCTCTTATGAAAAGCGATTAAAGAAAATTTCACAGTGGACAATAATCTTTCTCATTCGGATCGAAATGATCTCTGCACTATAATTGCGGCCTATTGGTTTTCAAAGTGCCACAAAGCAACCCGGAATGATAACTCAGATGTAGTAACGGAAATTAAGAAGTTATTGCCAAAGGAGAAAGAAGTGTACTTCACCCAAGCAAATCTACAACTATTAGGTGATACGAATATTTTTGTAAAATGTATATTTCAAATACGATAAAACAGAAAGGAAGGTTCGTGGCTCGTTTTTATACCCTGTCTAGAAAATATCAAAAAGGTCTACTTAAAAGTCGCTACAATTTGAAAAAAAATGACACATCCAATACTGAAAATATTGCCCGACTTTTATCAGAAAATACAATTGAGGATGTGAAGTGGCTTCGTAAAATTTTTGAGCCAGATCAAGTTGTTGTTGATAGATGGAAGAGATTCCATTTGTATCGGATGTCTCAGATGAAAGACCCTTCAGTCAATATTTTAAAGGAGTCGTCTATACGGAGACAACAAACTATTGGACTTGCACTGGTGTAACCTCATAAAGCCTAGTAATCTATTCGACGAACGAAATATTTTTTTTTTTCAGGGCTTAAATATTTTTTTGCTTTTTTCCACACAATCAAACATTTCATTTTTAGATTGAAATCGATTTCGAAGATCTTTTTCCAAGTAAAAATCGACTACTTTCATCAAAATGGGAAAAATATACGGAAAATATTATAACTCATTTGAAATCATCACTCACAAACAAAGGTTCAAGGTCTTTTACAATGCGATACTGTGGATTTATGTGCCATATATTTGTTGCCAGGAATTTTGATTCCTATCGTAATCCATTCGCGAAATAAAACAAAGCCATAGGAGCCATCGGTTTTAGAAGCACAGCCATGTTTAGTGTTGCTTAGTGAGGTATTTTTTTTATAGGTCCGACATATATTCTGACAATGAATTATAATATTGATGTTTGTCTACATCAAAAACCTAGCAGCACGGAAAATTTCTCAGTAAAAAGGATTATGCTTGCAACCAATCGTCATTGCTGTTGGGGATATACTCTTATTTTCGTTGCAAGCGTTTTATGTATACTACAATAGTATTTTCTATAAGTGCCAAACATTTTATGTTTCATTTTTTGCGCTTAGTTTTAAAATATTTCATGTTTTTAATCTCGAGTACCCAAAATCGGTTAAATCTGTCTGGGAATTCAATCAATTGTACTTGTATGAAATATCTCTATTGGGTAAAAAAACAAATGCTCTAAACGCATTACTGTTTGGTCTAGAAAACTAAATCTTTAAAATGTGTAGATCCTTTATTTGCAATTGCCCCAGTGGACATGTTAGCCCATATATTAATTAAAGAAAATATTTACATAAATTGTCATACCATGCTGCTGCCCACAAACTATCGAAAATGTATATGCGTTTCGGTGAAAAATCGTGTAAAAATTTCAATGAGCTAGAAAAGCTAAACAGTTTAACGCAGCAAGTTGAAACTGTAGCTGAGAATAGTAACGTGTCTGAAACGTTTAAGAATTCTATTTGTGATTTTAAAATAGAAGAAGAGCTCTTCTCATTAGCATTAAAATTATATGGCAACAATAGCATAAACAGAAAAGTAGCAAGGGATGTAATTGTCGATATGGAAAGTCTTTTCAATAACTTTTTTGCACACGTATTACAGCTCTCGGATATAAAAAGGCATTTTTTGAATTTTTTAACCGTAAATACATAGTTAAACATTATTTAAAAAAAACTGGTCTGCAATATAAAAGAATATATAGTTGATGATAGTATAATTGCTCCAAACTATGATCATGAAATATCCAAAGGAGTTTTATCACCCATTCAGCATTATATTGTACAATGTTTACAAGAACTCGGCATTTTATCTTCGATGAAACAAAATCAAAAATCCTTAGAGAAAAAACATTCAATTTCAAACGTTATATAAGGACTTGCGTGGAAAAGAAAAATAGCAAATTTCTCCGATATATTCGTTATTCCATATATGCTATACCAGGACGACGTTCAAATTTATAATCCGCCAGGATCAAAACCTGGCATTCATAAATTGTCCACTATTTACATGAGTTTTCCTTTATTACCAACTTTATTAACTTCAAAATTGGATTCGATACTTATTTACAATCCTGACTAAATCACAAGAGGCTCTTTACGGTTTTTATAGGAGTTTAAAAACTCTCATTCAAAAGAATTTGAAGAGAATGGTTTTAATATTACTGTTAAGAACATAAGCCAAATGATTTATTTAGTGCTATCGAATGTTAATATAACGATAATCTAGGACTTAATTCCATATTAGGTTGGCCAAAATATTTTCAGCTAATTATTGCTGTAGAATATGTGTAGCGCACAAAATCCAAATTCAAAATTTTTGAAGCTACCACAATTCTATCATATTTTATATTTGAAAAAAAGTATTTTATGCTGGAGTTACAATCAATGTAACACAGCATTGTTGCGCAGCAAAACGAGTTTGAACACATGAGAATGTATGATAGTTCGGGGAAATTTAACCTGGTGCTTCGGAAAAATTAGGGTAAAGCTGAATTTAGGTGTGAACCTTGATTCTGGCGTGTTGAACAAAATATCAAAATTCCCCATTGATCCGAGTGCTGCGTTAGTTTTTATACGGGGTCAAAGGTCATCAAAAGATACCTTTCCTAAATATCTCAGTAACGGTCACGTCTACGGAAAAACAATGTATAGCGAATTTGTAGCTAAATGTCAAGAATAGGCAATTCACAGGATAATCTAGTGATGCTATCTTGTTTAACAGTGGGCAACGAGTAGGCAACGAGCTCATCCGTGAAGATTGGGGATGGAAATTTAGGGATACCATTTTGTGGCAGAGGGGAGGTGGTAACTTTTCGGAGCACACTTTTCCATCTACCCTGGAGTGTGGTAGATAAGTTTGCTTACATGTTTTTTTATGGGCCTCTTAAACATGGAAAAACAAACTCACAAACATTCCAAGTCGTAATCAAAATCGGATAATATCAACATGCCATTGAGAAAGTGGATACTGTGACTTACAAATGTTTAGATCAATATATCTCAAAAACGGTTATGGTTACAAGAAAAAATTAACTAATCTACAAATTCGTTATATGTACATTGTTTTTCCGTAGACGTGACCGTTACTGAGATATGTAGGAAAGGTCACTTTTCATGACCTTTGACCCCGTAGAAAAAGTAACACAGCACTCGGATCAATGGGGACTTTTGATATTTTGTTCAAGTATTTTGTTCTAGTTGTTCAGTATCAACGTTCACAACAAAATTCAATTTTCCCCTAATTTTTCCGAAGTTTCGCCTTTTTTATGTCGAATTTCACTGGGCAATGAGAGCAGTTACAATTATGCAACACAACTTTGTTGCGCAGTAAAATTTGCTCAAACCTGAAACTTGGCATGGCAACAACATTTTTGAAAATATCCAATTCCACTTGTTCCTATGAGCCCGAGAAATGGGAAATGTCATTTTTGCTTTGACATATACTCTGCAGCTTTTATAAGATAAAATACTCTGATATCACTTTCCGAAACTTTGAAGGATCCATATTATCAAACAACAATTTCGTTAATATAAATTATATATAGTGCGTTTTTATGTCTCTTCTTCAATGGATTTAATTCACAACTTCTTAGCTACTGTAGAAGATAATTATGGAAACGTGTTTCTTTGATTTAAATGTTTCATTCTTAATTTTATCATACCGCTTTCACAGTTTTTAGAATAATTTTCAAAAATAATTTAGTGGAAACAAGGAAATATTTCTATGATAATGAAATCAAATTATTCTTTATAATCATATAATCTCAAATTGCTTTATAATACAATTTAACACAAACATTCATACAAATCATGGAACAAATTCAATAGAATCACAGAATCTTTTTTTTCTGTGTCAGAATCTTTTGTTTCTGTGTCAGAATCTTTTTTATCTGTGCCAGAATCTTTTTTATCTGTGTCAGTTTCTTTTTTATCTGTGTCAGTTTCTTTTTTTTCTGTGTCAGAATCTTTTTTCGCTCCTATTACAAAATCGGTAAGGTCTAACTCTTCTTCAAGATCCTGTACAGTGTTTCCATTATGCCTGAATCTCTCCAAATAATTTATATATCCACGGGGAAGATGACTTTCATTTGCACCTTTAACAATAGTTTTCAAATAAGTTAATGACGGTTGACGATCATAAGGTCGCTCTTGATGCGGAAGCACTGGCGTTAGTTCTTTTGTAAGACGATAAGTTCTACAAATTATAATATCTCCCGTTCGAGTTGTAACTGGAACACTCAACGGATAGTATTTCTTATTTCTGACACCTTCTTGCCTATAACGGATATTCACCATTCATAATGCGCATAGTAGATGACAATAATGGAATCTTACCGATCTAAATCATCCATTTTATTCAAATCAATTTCCCAGATCGCACCCCAGACTGCCCTGTCCGGGCTCGGAATAATAGTAGCTACAGCCCCGTTCCATTTTGTAGAGTTTCCATAGAAATCCAATTGGTAGTCCTACAGATATACAACAAAATTTCAATGTACATGAGTCTATTTTTTATTAGCTCTTACCTTTAACTTCCCAATGCCTTTACGGACGGCGGACTTATTTTGAATATGAATCCGTTTTGCAAGTAAGTTACTTCCAAATCCGAAATAAAGAAATTTATCTCCAACGACTTCCGGTAAGGCTGTTTGATCTCTCTGAAATATAGAAATAAAAAATCGAATTGAAAACAACTAAAGAACTAGAATCAAGGATATACATCATGTTCTACACTTTAAGATGATCGAACGAAATATACATATTGCTTATAAAAACATCATTTGAAAAAACAAACTAATTTGAATGCAAACGAATAATTCAAATATATGGAATCGATTAATTTAATTAGGTATCAGACACACAATTCATTCATGTCGTTTTCAATGGGTTCACTGCTCTTGCTGTCCGCTAGTTACGTAAACAGCTGCTGTGTTTTTCTCAGCTGCTCGAACAGCACCCCACCGATTACTTGTTTGGGTTGTTTGAATGACGAAATTAAGAATATGTAACGCATCATTTTGTAGGTTGCAGAAACTTCATCTGATTTACTTTTCTTGACCTTGGACTAATATGGTTGACAACTGGTTTTTCAAATAGTTTATGGGTTTTTATAATTCCATCACATGGGTGACGGTATGAATGAATGTGATTTGGTCATAGTACCTACCTGTGAAATTTATGGTACTCGTATCATGCACATTGGATGAATGCTGGTTAGCTTGGGGCCATGGAGAGTACAGTACAAATTATATACTGCAGCTTTCATTGGTCGTGCACAAAATTAATCAATATCTAATGAGACTTATGCTTCTACTATATATCCATATTTTAAAAAAATACTATGCATATTTGTTTTGAAAAATGGAAAAGATCCAAGTCTCATCAAAAATGCTGGTAATCTTTGACACTTTGGCAACGGCAGGCATTTTAGTACTTTGATA
Organism: Nemotelus nigrinus; assembly: GCA_947369275.1. NCBI lineage: Eukaryota > Metazoa > Arthropoda > Insecta > Diptera > Stratiomyidae > Nemotelus > Nemotelus nigrinus. Next base: position 37,672,517 of record OX376373.1, on the reverse strand, counting down.
ATCATAGCCATAAGTAACTTTAAAATTAAAAAAAAAAACATATAGGGTGAAGTTGCCGAGCTTCAGTCTTTCATGTGTTCAGCCTTTTTGGTATTTAAATAGTCAGAAATAAGATCCCAACCGCACTTAGCTCGTAGAATTCTGTCTCAAATGCTCAGCAGCTTAGCTAGCATTGTTCATTTAACTTACAATCGAAGTACTAGCTCCTCGAAGCGCATTGTATAAGCAACGATCATAACGAAATTGTCTGTGAGCACATGCGAATTGGTTTGATCTGGTAGAATTTTTTAAGTGCAGGTGTCTCAAAATCGGCGTCTTTTCTTGGATTTTCGATTTTATCAATGTTTTTTCTTTTCTTCTTTTTTTCTTCTTGTTTTTTTATTTTCACCTTCAAATTGAAAAAAAAAAATTGTTTTTTCAAAGGTTAGTTTTTAATTGAATAAAGATACATATCTTAGTGAAACTTTGTACATATACTTGATTTGTCTTATACTACATAAAAAATTGTTAAACATTTTTTGTGGCCCCCTGTCGTCTGCTACAATTTTTTTTGGAAAAAACACCAAAAAAAACCTGGCGTGCACGATAACTGCCCTCAGAAAAGGCTGGGAAAAAACAAAAACGAGGTTTTTATCAGGATTAAAGCGGCATTAGAATGAACTAAAAAAGAAAATTTGGTTGAAAAATAACAATAGGGCGGTGTTTTTTTTTTCGAAAATTGAGGTTTTTTTCCCCCAAAAATCGGCTATAGCTAAAAAAATTTAATGCCGATTTTTTCATCCGTAGTCATTCTGCAAATTAACGTGTTAAAATTTCAGAACGAATGGGTAAATACATTTTTTTAAATCATGCACGCCAACTTGAAAAAAGAGAAAATCGCGTTTAAAGCTAAAATTCAATATATTTTGTAATAAATCTTACCGAAATTTAATCTGCGTTGCCTGGACCATACAATATACCTTCCTCTTGCTCATGCTCCTCCTCTCCCAAAGATTTTTGCTCTCTTTGAGCAGTTCTGGCCTCTTTAGATGCTTCAGTCGAGTGTTTTTCCGTCTGGTTGATTCTTGCAGCATCTCTATTTTCTGCAAGTTCCAGGGCACGTTGGCCAATTGTAATTCCCATGACTTGCATTATTTTCAAGATAGCCATAAATCCTTCATTGAATGTACATGCAGAAATATTTGCAGCCATATTTATGATATTTTTTCCACAAAAAGTATGTTTGGGGGCCAAAGAATTATAGCGTTCGTTATTATTCTGCGTAAAATTGCCCAAGCAACGCTTTAATAAATCTTCTGATGATAAGTCTTCATAAATAGGCTTCAAAGTGTCTTGTACCTCATCATCTAAAGGTGGAGGATGCTTGAAATTTTTAAAGCATTAGCACCAGCTGCCTCCGCCTTGCGCCAGTTACACCAAGTCTTTTCTCCAACAGGACAATAAGAGTGTTGAGGGTTCTCATCAGTTGAAATTTTTGCGCATTTTTTCAACCGAATTAGAATTTCATCGTAAAGCTAGGTCAAAATATGTTGATAAATTTTTCATTCATTTTAATGTCAGTGGAACTTTTTTCGGACCGTTTTTTTTGGAGTTTCAACACTTATTTAGAAGCATCTTTTTCTGCTATTTTTTTTTTTTTTGTTTTGCCAAGGCTAACTTGTTTTTGCTTTTTTTGAAGGAGTTGACTCGTTTATGTTTCTCTACACTTTGGCCTAAGTCGATGTAGCGGTATAGCAAAGCGAACGAAAATCATATAAAAAATGACCTTGGCGCGCTTCGCTAAATTCTCACAATGAGATTTTCTATGAAAAAGATGAGAACAGAATCGAAAAATGTAAAAGACGTCAAAAAGATTGCTTCACATTTACAACAATTGTCTACCAAGGTAAATATCTTGCAGCTTGTAAATGATTTTTTAGCACAACATTATTTCTTACAAAGTTGACAATTCAGGATCATTCGTTCAACACATAACAACATTGAAATTTTCATTCATAACTAAATAAACTTTCAATCCACCGTTCATACCACTGGTCTATTTCTTCTGCATAATATAGGATCTACGGCTATCAAACAAAAAATACCCAAGAGTACAAAAAACTTCATAATGGAACGAAATATTTGATTCGAAAGAAATCACTACTAAACTCGTATACTTGTCAAAAATCTGAATTTGATATACTGATTGTATTACCCTTCAATACTTAATAGAAACTGATCAAATTAAATGCCAAACTTATATTTATTAGGCTTCGTACTGTGTGTTTCTCAGTGTGATGATAACAGCGGAGAGAATTCTAATCACGCAAATTGTGTGGCTATACAGAGAATAGAACAATGTGATATTTATGACAGTCTACATTGAACTATATTCGCGTTACTCTATAAACGTGCGGTCATCCATAAATAAATATACATTTGTCTGTTCAGTAATCGATAACCTGGTCATGGGCTATTGATTCAATTTGTAAAACGTAAGGAAAAACTTTTTTCCTGAATTTGCTCGACTAATAATCAAATCGTAAAATCTTTTTGTAACAGAATCTATTGATACTATCAAAAGCCGTATTAAATAGTTCTGAATTTTCATAATTTTGTATTTCTAAGATGAATGTTCTAAATGAAGTTATATATAATTTGGTAGATTCAACTCTCGGTTTTTTTTAGTTAATAAGCAAATCACATGCTCAATGTGATTGATTATTGATTATTGATTATAATCTAAAGCCATAATTGTTTCTGTCTTCATCGGACAAGCCCACTTTACTACACTTTATTGATGAGTGTCTCACTTTCACCTATAATGCAGATACGAATTTCATTTGGTTTATTCTGCTAAAATTATGATTGTAAGCGTGAAAAAGTGTCGTATTTAAGCCGAAATTTAATTTAGTAATTTTTCCATTTGAATAAAATCGTGGGTACAAAATTTGAAGAACAGGCCATTTTGAGCTTTTTTTGTACCAACAAAACCTACTCAGCTCAATAAAGATCTTCCTTCGATTTTTCGATTCCTTCTACTGAAAAAAGTGCTAATATTTTCTCCGAGATGATCAAGAAAAAGTATATGAAATATTTAAATAAAAATTTCTCCGCTATTAGTTTAATGGCATCAAGTATTCAAAGCGAAGAAAAGTTTGTGACTTTGTTGTTGGACAGTTTAATGTGAACTCACAGCTCATATTGCACTTTCAAAATTTTTTGCTCACATGTCGAACTACTTCAGCTACAGTACTTTTGAATAATGGAGCTGCAGGAAGGTATTGCGAAGAGTTTTTTTAAACAAATAAAATCGATATTTATTCTAATTATTTTATAGCATTTTTCAATTGGTTGTCATAAATAAAAGCATTTGTAGTACGTTTTTCAATACTTTATATCACAATATCAGATAGTTCCAGATCAACTTCTAAACTCTCTACAATATTACCATTATGCTTAAAAGATTTTAAATATTCAATATAGCTATCAGGCAGTCCACTTTCTACAGCTCCTTTTATAATTGTTTTAAGGTAAGTGCATGATGGTTGTCTGTCATACGGTTTCTCCTCATTTTCAGCCAACGATGGCGGAAGCTTTGTTAGCCGATATGAGCGGCAAGTAATAATGTCTCCGTTCGAGGTTCTAACTGGTACACTTATTGGCATATAAACATGATCCTGAACTGATTCTTGTCTAAAGAAGAAGAGAACATATTTTTTAGATAATGCAAATCAGAGAAAAAAGCTTGCATGTACGTTACCTATCTAAATCATCTATATGATTTATGTCTATTTCCCAAACAGCACCCCATACAAATTTTCCAAGTTGCGGAACTATTGTTGCTGGAGCGCCTTTCCATCGGACGGATTCAGTGTAAAAATCGAGTTCATGATCCTGTTTAAAAAGCGATTTTGATTGAAAAGATTATTTTTTTTTGAGTGTATACGAACTTCAAGCTTTCCAATGCCTTTTCGAACTGCAGTCTGGTTGTGAATTCTAATTCGCTTCAGTAGTAAATTGCTTCCAAAACCAAAATAAAGGAACTTATTGCCGATCATTTCTGGAAGAGTCGTCTCATTTGTCTAAGATACGAAAATAATGTTTGATTAGTAAAAAATTGGTATAATCAGGTGGTAAAATAAAAATTAAAAAACTTAAACTGCGACAAACCTATAAAGTCAGCTAATTTTCGGAGTTTTTTCTTAGCAGAAGCATTTCTTATAGTATTGGCTAGCTCTAAGTGGCTTGGGTGGGTTTAGAAAGAATAGGGCGGATACGATCCAAGAAAGAGGGACTCTACAATGTTTCATCCGATATGAGCAAAACACTCTGTAGTCGTATCGCACACGAACCACAAGAAAGGAAAAGGGGCTTCCTTCGTGAAATATTGAAGGCTCTCAAGCATGACCTGGCTAAGCCGGATGATCTAATCGAAGTTGATATTCAATATGCCGGCATAAATCCTTGAGTATCACAAAACTACAAGTTGTTTAAACCGATTAATCATTAAATTGATATATCATTAAATTGGTTCGAAATAGCCACAGCGTTATTGGGCACTCACCTCCGCTAAAAAAAAACTATTTAAAAAGAAAGGTGCTTGAGATCCATAACTCTTGCAAGCAAGCCATGCTTAAAAAATGCAGCGATTCTGCTAATTGAGTCGTTGGTCGGCTGCATTCAAATTTTCCTTAAGATCAATTGACCTATACCTACATGTTTGAGTAGACTTAACTATTAAGGTCATATCCATTCTATGCTTATTTCTACATCATGTGTAGAACAGTTGGCACATTATCCATTGACATTTTTCTTAATTTTCGTAACCAATAAATTTACATTTTTTATATATTTAAAAAAATAAATATCTCAGCCATAAATAAAATATAGAAACGCAATCAATGGCGAACTGATTCCAAATATCTATGAAAAAGGTGCTATATATTCACACATGCTGATAAATAAGGCAGCAGTAACAAATGTATCATAGTTCACATTAGTTTTAGTTTAATGGCAAACGAAAATTTTATTAATTTATGCTTGATAAAATGTCCTCTGATTTTTTTAGTATTTGCAAATTGATCTATTTTTTCATCATAGTTTAGATCCTCTAATAAATTTTTTTTCTGTTTCTATAGTTGTTAGGACTACTAACTTTTCCTGAGACTAGTATAGGTCCAACCAGTCATGATTTATCTTACGCGGCGATGCATATGCGCCGAGGCAATCCACGCAAAGCATATGTTGTGCCCAAACATAATTTTCCGAACTGCTAGAAAAGTGGCATTCATATTGGGCAACTTTTTGCTCAATTGTTGCTATGAGCTGTCTGTATGTAAAGCGGAGATGAGATACGACTTGGCATATGTTCGCTCATGTACTGTGTGGGCACTAATGTTCACACGTGTTAGCGGATGTAAAAAAGTGCCTTTTTCCTCATGAACCGGTCAGTTTTGATATTTGCTTATGTTCGCAGACTCATGTTTGGTTAGGGCTATAGTTGATCTCATATAGCTAGCTCTTAATCAGTTTTAATTTAGATAAACTACACTCATCAGATACCGCTGCAATAGGCAGTTAAAAGTAATTTCAATGCTACCAATATTGATCCAGAATGTCTTTCTGAAATAAGTGATAACATTTTGCTACACAATTCCTTGGTGACGCAAGAATGGAAACACTTTTATCTCATCGAATCCTCCAAATTGAGACAATTTTGACGAGACACAATTCCTGAGCTGTTTTAAATCTTGCTAATGTTATACAAACCATCGAAGATTTGGTTATGCTCAATTATTTAGTCGAATCTTTCAGAAAACTATTAACTTGCTTGATCCAAAATTTTAAAATAAAAAACAATTTTAAACTTTTCCTATGGATTCAAAATCGTTTCATCTCCACCTTCGTAAGGAAAGAAGACTATTTTTCACCTTTATCTTAATACAAATAATTTTCGAAATGCACGAGAATTATCTAAGTCACAATTGTATTTACCTTAGTTGAAACTTTTCTGATCTCGTTCGTCTAAATCTCGCTCATCTAAAACTACCAAATTTATGAAATGTGATGAACTAGAGGCAGATAAATGCTCTGATTGATAAGTTGTCATTAACTTTGCTTTAAAAACTATTAGACTCCCTTTTCGACAAAAAAAAAATATATAATCTAAAAGATAGGAAGCCAAAGCCAATTTTGCCAGTGTATACAGAGGACGAACAGCTTGTCCGTCTTTGAGTGCTCTTTGATAAAATTGTACATTGTACTTCCTTTTATAAGCAACTTAAACACATCTCTAAAATAAAGGTTTAATGTAATCAGTCCGTGTGACTTGTAAAATTAATCTAGCGTTTTTATCCAAGTTTAAAATTGCCTCTTGAAATTGCTTCAAATTTCTACTTGTGCACCATTCACTGTTGGTGAGATACACATTTTTGGATCCATAATATTTGAACGCAGCGGAAGAAGATAAGTATATTTTGCGTGTGCTTGCTTTTGCTAACGTCGTGCAGTAGAAATTTCTCTTTGGAATAAAATGGTTTTTTTTTAAGTTGCAGAATTCCAATGAAGAATATTTTTTAGAAGAATAGCAACAATAGCTGAAGTGTGAAAATAATGAAGTGTTTTCGATATGCAGTGTATACTTTAGTTGATCGCTCCACAAATACGGAAGCAAACAATATATTGGTGAAAAAGGACAGATTACTAATACTGGCTTTCGCAAGAGATCGTAAAATTATGACACCTGGATAGAGAGGCAGAGAGATCTTAGAGTCAACGTTATTAAAATTTAGTCCTACTTTTTAGCCATTTTTATATCCCCGCAACGGCTGATGTATCTTGTTTGAGGCATCGTTTGAGATTAACTTGTGTGTAAGTTTTGTTCAAAAGGTGTTTAATACTATCAAAGTACAAGTTTCACTTTTGTCCGATCAGGAATTGTCTTTCAATATAGAAAGTCAAATAAAACCGAATTCAGCATCTACAATGAAATGAACAGAGAAATTAAGGATATATTGTCATGGTGTTAAAATAATAGAGCTTTAAACACTTAGGCAACAAAAACACAAATACAGCTTAAGCATAACTCATCATGATTCAAATCGGTTGTTTTGCATGCAAACGAAAGCCAAAATACACGCTAACAAGTCAGTAGACCTGTCTGATTTTATGCAAAAATAAAAAAATAAATCAAATATGTTTAGAAAGTTTTCAGTATAATCATATGAGATAAACGGCGTGGATACTGTTGGTGAGCCTGGTACATTCGTGAGCTTTACGAAACATTCTACGAACTGGTATCTACTTAAAAGCTGCAATGGTGTAGACAACAAATAATGCAGCTGTTTACATTATGGAAGTAAACCCAAAAAGTAATGCAGAATCTCGACTGTAGAATCTAGTGATTTGAACTAGGCAAATGGATTGAAACATCTTGAGGTTCAAAACGGACTATTTTTTCATTGCAACGGTCTGAAAGATCAACAGTCTGAAGAATTTTATATTGCAGCGATATGTATTGTGCATCTTTAAAACCAGTACCAACCTGAATGCGAATAATTACAGGCACATTCACTTGAATAAGAGCAGATTTCTAAGCTAAGAAATCTAATGTAAGGAAGCTGGAGCTATTATTTTTTGCATGAATTGAGCGAAATACAAGGTATGTTCCAGTACTACGATTAATTGCAATTAATTGCAATGAAGCGTACTAAAACAGAGTTTTTTAGTCCGTTTTAGTACGCTTCATTGCAATTAATTGCAATTAATCGTAGTACGGGAACAGACGTACAGTTGATTATCTTTATTATTTTAACAAACTTCTAAAAAATGTTTCACATTGGTCGTTGAGTATCCAGTCATTTAATAGATTCGCAGCAATATACTTACGGCCTTCAATCCACCCACCCATAATGTTCATATGCTTGTCCAATTACATAATAAACATATTTTTCTATGAAAACGTTCAAATGATTTTTCATTCAGAAACAAAAATTTCACTGTGTACAATCAAAAATAATAAGTAAATACAATACAAACGTATCCGCATTGTCCTGGTGGTTATACCTTCCAGCAAGTCGACTCTTCTGACGACATCCTCATGTGTTCTTTTAATAATAATCAACTTAAAAACCACATCACTTTTCCACGCTTATCAATTCCGATTGCAAAACAGAACTGCACTTGAGTTAACTGAAACAGCATTTAATTAAATTAATAAAACTTAAATTTGACATGATTGCCGTCACACGGACTTTTGACACATACCCATGACATTTATTCATTCCCATCTACTACATGGCAGTAATGGTAAAGTCTAGGATAAGGTCTGGTTAATGCATATGCTAGGTAGAGTACTTGATTGTGCTTCCGGTTGAATTTATTAGTATGTAGGATTTGGCACTGCTTTAATTAACAGAAACAATTATTCACAAGGCACAATCCTATTTTATTACTTAATCCATTAATTCACATATAATTACAAAGTACGTTCTCGTGTTTGATCTGCTTATCATGGCGGTCTCAGTCAAACTCCTCGTCTTCACGTTCTCCTTCTCTCTTGCTCTTCAACGCCTCTCGTGGTCAGATATCGAAGCTCGTCTTCTTCTCGGCTAGTCGCCACAAGTATATAAAAAATAACGGTAAAACTGGACTTGATGCCCCACACAGCTGTTGCATGAATCTCGCCGATAGATGTCGGGCTAATATGTTTGTGTTTTTGTGGTTGTGCGTTTGCTTTTGGGGCTTCTTATCTTTCTTTTTTTTCTTTTTCTTAATTGTTTTATCTTTTTTTTTTATTTTCTTGCATAATTTTGTCTGTTTTTCTTCATTTTTTCAACCTTTCTACCACCTTTTCGCCCTCTGGTGGCGGGATTTCCCGGGTGTGGGGCATCAAGTCCAGTTTACCCAAAATAACGTTTACCTTCTTTCGTCTTGGAATTGAAATGAACAATTTGAGAAATTTGATTGGTCGGCATTGGTCAAAAACAGAAGAACACAGATTGAAACGAAAATCGACTTTGAATTCAAGATTGGAATAGCGAAAGCAGTATGGTTCCAAACTTCGCATTGTAAAGTTGTAGTAATTGGCATTGCTGTCTATATATTTAAGAGCGAGATGAAATTTGAATGCGAGAAAGAGTGCCAATAGAAATTATTTGTTTACAACTAATTGACAGTTATCATTTATCGAGATCCGTTTAGCGCTGCTAGCTAAATGATTCTATTACAGTGACTTCAGGTGTGTATTAGAAATTCATTTTTTGATTCTATTTTGAAGTTGTTAACTTTTTCAGTTCAAACGGCGCAAATTTCTAGGAATAAATAATGGAAAGTTCATCGGACGATAGTTATAGCGATCAATCGAGATTTTATGACAATGATGATAATAGCGATCGTTCAATATCGTCAACAGAACCTTTTCCTGACGATGATGATAATAGCGATGATTCGAGACCGCCAGCAGAGCCTTTTTCTGACGAAGATGATAACAGTCATCATTCGAGTAATTGTGAATGTGAAGTATGTGTATTAATTTCTTTGCCGCCAGCAGAGCCTTCTTCTCTCGACGAAGTTGATTCAATGCCAATATCATATGCGAATGTTGATTTGCCGGCCGGCATAAATATTCCTGGACCCGGCCAACCGTTAGATCGACGGCAATGTCGAAAAGCAGGTCCGTACATCATAGGAGCTACAGTTTACGGTTACAAGCCTCTGCCATGCATAATGCACCATATTGCGAAAAAAGAAGACACGAATACATTCTATCTACTAAAGGTTTGATCCAAAGTTGTATCTTCTAGTTATCTTTGATAAGTTTCTCTTAATAGATTTTACAGCTATCCCAGGATCCTAACTTACCTGAAAAACACATGAAAGATGAACAAGCAGGAAAGATACTCATACATACAGAATATTCACTGTTATCATTGCTCAAAAATGAACCGGGAGTCGTTAAACTTCACGAAATGTTTAGTGTAATACCAACCACTGATAAACCAAATTCATATTTCACACCATGCATTGACTTTAGGACTTAGCTTACGATGAACTATTGGTAAAAGGGAAAACGCCAACTTACACAGGAGGAGTTTCCAAAAGACTCATCATGGTTTTAGATTGTGTTGTAGAGAGTGAATTTTGGTAAGTTGAAACCATGCCATATTGCACATATTATTTATGGCTAAATACGATTGTAGTGCCAAAACTGCATCATATGTCAACCTTCAACAACATAAATTGGATGCAGAGGAGCTAACGGAAGGTGAGGCGCTTTTCTTGTTATACGAAATCACCAAAGTCGTAGAAAAAATCCATAAGGTAAAATCCATAAGTAATTGAATATACTATTGAACACAGATAAATGTCAGGAAGTATTCGTTAGAGCAATATAGTACACAGAGACCTGAACTTAGGAAACATTGTAATCAATAAATTCTCGAAGTCAGTGAAACTCGTAAATTTTGGCTCGGGTCGTCATTTGCCATACGAAAATACATTGCTCTATGATCAGAAAGGGTCACCAGGTTATATTTCGCCTGAAGTTCTATCAGGCAAACCTTATAGAGGAAAACCTTGTGATATGTGGGCATTAGGTGTTATCTATTTTGTATTGATCTGCGGAAACTTGCCATTCTCCCAGGAATCAAAGTCTGATCTATTTAAGCAAATAAAGCATAGATCATACGAAATACCAAAGTAAGCCTTAATCGATTACTAGTTTGCGGAGAAATGGCCTAATTCGATTTTCTTTAATATACAGTGATGTGATTTTATCGCTAAATTCATACATAATCTTTCAAGATTTGTTGAATATTGATCCATACGAACGACTAACTGCTAGTAAATTGCGGCAAAAGTTAGAATCAATGCTTGCCATGGGAAGACTGATAGGTCCAGACCAAATTGTTCCTGAACAAGAAGTAAAGTATTTGATAAGTTTAAAGGTATTTGGGTATTTGTGGTGTTATTGTTTCTTTGTTTTTATATTGGTAAAAGAGTTGAGCTCTTCGGGTAACACGAAGAAAAACAGTAAATCATCTTTCTAATAATTTCTACTTTAGGCAGTTTTTTTTAAGAATATAATTTTTTTGCTTCAAATACTTTATTAAACCCTTTATTTTTGATAGTATCAAGTAAGTACTTTCTAATTAAGTTTATGGATCTGGAAATAAGTGCTTACGTAAGAAAAAAAGTTGTGCCTGGAAAGTGCCGTCAGAAACAGTAATACCAATTTATGAACATTCGAATGATGCGATAATTCAGAGTACGGTAATTTTATGTATAGTTTTAGTTAAAGGATGAAAGCAAATAAATTATAAACTTAAAATTAAATTTTAATCAAGCTCAGTTCATAAAAGAACTTAAATATTTGTCGTGACTCTGAAACTATGACTGTTGTGTAGTGTAAGTCAAGTAGATAGTGGTGATACTTTAATGTGGTTTATTCGTCCTAACGCTCTTTGATTATCGATACACACTATTTATTATCCTTGTAGACTATCATTTTATTTATTCGTCAAATAAATTTCACATTACAGTGAAAAGCAAAATTGAAAAGCAAGCTATAAAAAAATCATATTAATAACACATTGTCAAATAGTTTAAGATTAGAGGCTGTCAATGGATGGAAAAAGGAAGGATTCGAAGGATAACTTGGAAATCGTTGGGGTATACAGATTGCTTATGCTATTGAATATCATGCAGCCTCTATTTAATAGCTCATTCGCTGTACTAGAATGTGGATATTTTTGAAGCAAACGATTGGACTTGGTGGTCTTTACAGGGATATTTTCAAATTCAATTCAACTGCAATAACGCCTCTAATAACGTCAAATATAAAGTAGGCCGATGCCACTCTCTTCTGGATGCAAGTAGCAATAATTTTAGATGACCCAGTTGGAGCTCATAAGAGGGTAGGCTATCAAAATTGTAAGGGTTGTAAAGGTTCAAAAGTAAAAATTACTTTTGTAAGAACTCGAAACTGTCACTGTGGGTTTCAAAAAAAGAGTTCCAGATAATGCAAATTTATTTGAGAATAGGGCACACAAGTGAAGTGTATGAGGATCTTATGATTAAATGGAGCCTAGCTATTTATTTTCCTGGGAAAAGATTTCGTTATACCGCAAGGTGAAGCTGAGTTTCTCATCCAAGATAGCATCAAGGGCTACAACGTTATCAACTCGAGCTAACAAATTATTGCCGAGGAAGTACGTTTTGTGTGTGACCGTGCATTTTCGGGAAAAACTAACAACCTGGTACTTATCAATAGGTATGTTTCCGTACTTCAGCAAACTGCAGCAGTAACAGAATTTGGCAGCTGGCTTCTTTTTGCTGCAAAATTTGGCTTGCATTTGGCTTGCAGCAAAAGTACGGAAACGACTTGCTGCGAATCTATTTTAATATATTATAATAGATTCAAGTACGGAAACAGACCTAATGTTGAGAAAGATCTTGTTTACATTGCACCAATTGTCAAGCGAATCAAGCTTGGATTGAAGAGAGAGTGCATCCGATTTAGATTCAATGATCTAATAAACTATGATATCTTTCGCATAAAGTAAATAAGGTGTATTTGCTCGAAAGTCAGATGGATCAGAAATAAATATGTTAAAAAGTGAGCCAAGATGGCTTACCTTATGGGACACCAGAGGTAGCAAAAACATTTTTCGACAAAACTCCTAAAAATTTTACAAATTGTTTTCGATTGAGAAAGTAGGAACTGAGCCAGCTAAGTAAAAATTCGATAAGCTCGAATATCTGTGTTAATTAAGTTAAAATGGTTAACTCTGCCGAAAGCCTTACTAAATTCAGAGTAGACTGTGTTAATTTGATATCTCTTCTCCATTTTAAAGAGCATTTGAGATTAGCACTGTCCGATTCGTGCTGATTGAGTGACTTTTCTAAAGTCATGCTGTTCCTTGTCCAGACGGGATACAACAAGTGAAGAAAGTTTATCGTAGACATCCTTTTCAAAAAGTTTTGGAATTGAAGATAAAACGGCAATAGCACTATAATTTCCGAAACAGCCATTTTTGAATAAAGATTGTGAATGAACATTATTTTCAAGCAATGAATAAATTTCAGATTTAGTTAATAGCTCTGTTTCTGTTATGGAATGGCCCCCTTAAAGGCAGAGTAGCTGTATGCGCAATTGACCGTGCTATATTGTAGAAACTGTTTTAAAAGTGTGATATCTTCAAAAGTACCCACGATTTTAAAACATTTTGTACTAATGTTCGAAGAACATTAGCATTAAAATCACTTTGGCCAAATATTCATATTTCTATATATATATATATATATATATATATATATATATATATATATATATATATATATATATATATATATATATATATATATATATATATATATATATATATATATGTGCATATATCATCATCAAAAAATTTATTTATATATATATATATATATATATATGTATATGTATATATATATATATATATATATATATATATATATATATATATATATATAGATACATATATATATATATATATATATATATATATATATATATATATATATATATATATATATATATATATATATATATATATATATGTGCATATATCATCATCAAAAAATTTCAGTGAAAAACCTCAGGAACGCGATTGAACTGAAATTTTCAGGATACATTGATGAATATGCAGAATAGAGCCAGGTCTGATCAAAAGCTTATAATCTTGAACCCTTTGGCGCCGGGGGTCATTTTAGTGATATTTTAAATATACCTATTATTCTGCCAAAAAATAATTTTTGCAAAACTAAAGTTTAAGGAATGGATTTTGAGCGCATTTTAAATGTGAATATGATAATATTTTTGAAATTCTTAACTCTATGTGTGCGCTAGGTGCCTAAAATGAGTGTGGGAAAATTGTAAAATTTTTGAGTTGCGATAACTTTTGGCCAAATTACCAGATTATTATGGAACTTGTAGGACATATTGATATTACTAAGTTGTAGACTCGTGTAGTTTTTTTATCAACGAGCTAGCAACGCTGCAGCTACGGCAGGCATTGAAAATGAAAACCTTCAAACCATCGACTCTTCTCAAAAATTTTCGTCTAAACCAATTCATATAGAAATCTTATGCTTTGTTTATACAACCAAAGCAAAACTTTTGAAATTTCACATTGGTCAAGAGTGGTAGCACTCCTCCAATTTACCTGTATTTTAAGCATCAGAACCTTCTGTTCACGAGAACTCACGACCCAATTATCGGATACATCTGAAATTCACCGAATGTATTGGTATTAAGTAGGACCAGGTCTAATAGAAGCGATTTGGAAATGCGGGCAACTCTGTGCCAGTGGTGGAACTGCTTTTTGCCCTATGAATTCTGATTCAGTTACCAGATTTTCATGAAATTGACGCAGTAACTGAACATAAATAGACCGTATTTGAAACAAATTTGGTTGAAAAATTCGGTTGGGGCTGCCAGCTATGGTAATTTTGGTGTCTTGGGTTTTGAAAATTCGCTCAGGAAAATAAAGCTTTTTGCCCTAAAGCTTCCAGTGCAGTCATGAAATCAAAACGAATTTCATATGATAAATGGAACTTATTGTAGGCATTATTCAGAAGGAATCTGGTTAAAAAACCATGATAGGGCTGCCAGCTATTGTTGGTTTTGTATTTATTTGTAATATCTTTATTAAACAATTTTATCGTAAAATTTTCAAATAGCAATGATCTTGTAGTGACACTAAACAACAAATATAAAGTTTTCAAAAATTTGAAAACTTTTGCGGGTGGTAGCCCTAAATTTCTTTGTACCTCTATAGCTTCCAATGTAGTCATCGGATCGAAACGAAATTCGCAGGGTAGGTAGATTACAATGTGATGCTATTTTTGGCTTTGACGCTAGCGAAAGGCTGCTAGCGGGAGGCGTTTCTATTTTCGTATCAATAAATGCTTACATTAAGTATTCATATCGCGAACATTTACAATGAAAATAAGTTACCAATGTTTAAATTTTTCTATGTTCTAGACATTTTTCGGCCCAAACATCTTTAATTTTTTGATATTAAACATCTTTCTATACCTGTAACTTTCGACAAAATCATCGGATAAAATCGAGATTGATAGAGGAATTTGATTTTGAGGCAATTGTGGGAGACTTTTAGTTGCAGTGCTGGTAAAGTGTTACAAGCACTGAGCATTTGCTTTATTTATACTATGTTATGCTGCTTTCAAAGTTTTGCAGGTTTGCTTTCCTAAATATTAAAATTCATGCAAGTGGTAGCCCTGAAATCCTTTTCATCCTATGAGTTTAAATGCATTGTTAATTCCAAAGTGGTTTTGCCCTCGAACAGGTTGGAGCGCGTGTGGTACAATATGCACTCAAAATCTGCACGATTATTCTATTGTTCATTGAACATTAGTATTTCTAGCGGTTTAGGTGCCCTAGAGTTTTTTTTTATTCTACTCTATGTTGATTGTGAGAAAAGTTGATATCATTCATATACTTTGAGTTTTTACTGAAATTGAGATTTCTCATTTCCAATGCTGGAAAGATACCCCTCCAACTTTCACGTTGCATTTGGAATAGGCTCTTCACAGAGTTGAGATACAGATTGATCAAGGCAAAATATAAAAAAGGAAGAGATATGTCAGAGTGCATAAATGTGAGAGTGCACAAATTGGAAACGCGGCATTATAACCCATAGATTAACCAAAACTATCCGTTCACTGAGCTAATGTAACGTGTAATTGGTTAAGCTAGTTGCTAGTCATTCATTCTTTAGAGTTTATAATATCTACACTTGATGGATGATAGGGCATTTACAGGACTCAGCTCGACTCGAGTTTTTGGAGGCGAAGGTGAAACGGAAGAGGTCGGGTACGTTGATTCATCCACCATCAATTTTTTGGACGTTGTGCTTTCGCTCGTTCTAATTTGTGTTAAATGATCTGGATGAGTAAAATATTTTGAATATTTCGTGACACTTTCGTAATAATTTTTACCCAATCGTGCTGTTTCAGATTTTCAAAAATTCGGATTATTTATATAATTTCCAAAGTGCTTACAAAACTGATTGACAAAACGTATAAATGTGTGCAGTGAGTTGATCCAAGTAGACAATTAGATAAACTTTGAAAGAGAATCGAGAAGAAGTTTTCGTATTGTGTCAGCTTTTTCGATAGTCTTTGATCGCAACTTGAGGGCCTACTCCAATTTTTGGTCGTAATAATCGTCCCGCCAGACAGACTGTGCGTGCTATAGTGGATCAATTTGAGTCAGCATATTCACTAGAGCATATTCATTATTTCGAGATCACTATGCCATTCCTATGCCAGTTAGAAAACGCACCAGTCAAAGCACCAAAAACATCGCAGCCGTAATTGCTTGAGTTCGAAGTGAGTCAATTCGACGCTATTCGCAGGAGTTGGGGATGTCTCAGTCTACATTGTGGCTAGTTTTGGGGTCAAGGTCTTCACCTAAATCTTTATAAAATCCAGTTAACTCAAGAACAAAAGTTTCTTGATCAATTTAAACGTCGAAACTTCCGTACGAAAGTGAGAAGAAGAATGAAGTTCGTTTTTGGCTTAATAGGTTTGTTAATAAGCAAAATAGGCGCAACAAAATTACATAAGCTTAAACAGACTTCGTTACATAAACAAAGAGTGATAGTGTAGTGTGGGTTTTATGCCGGAAGTGTGATTGGACCGTATTTTACCGTTGAAGAAAATAATCGCCATAATACAGTCAATGGAGTTCACTATCGTGCCATGTTGGAGGACTATTTATGGCCAGAATTGGACGATCTTGACATCAGTGATATGTGGTTCTATCAAAATGGTGGTACTTGTTACCCAGCTAATCAAACAATTGATTTATTGAAAGGGAAGTTCGGTAATCGTGAATTTCGAGAAACGGTCCGGTCGAATGGCCACTTCGCTCATGCGATTAAATGTTGTTGGATTTTTTTATGAGGTTACTTTAAGTTGTTGGCATATGGCAACCATCCTACAACATTAAAGGGGATCAGGAACAGTGGCGGCTCGTCAGGGTGGGCCCGGCTCGCCTGGCCCACCCTGACGAGCCGCTACTGAGTTAAAGTAAAGTAGATGTTTCTTGTTGGTATCCGCGTATACCTTATAATAGTGTTTTTGAGTCGAGCGGGCCCAGTGGCGGCTCGTCAGGGTGGGCCTAGCGGGCCGGGCCCACCCTGACGAGCCGCCACTGATCAGGAATAGAGATGGGGCTGCTTCTGCGATCACTACTACTAATCGCACTCTTCTTTGAAAAAAGGAGTGAGCAGTGCGATTGCTCTCTGCTCATGCTGTTCAACTGCTCACTGCTCTTTTGCAGAACAGAAAGTTTTGTGAAGAGCAGTTACCAATTTGGTTGTTTTTTGCTCATGGTGTTTGACTGCTCATTGCTTTTTTTTGCCGAGCAGAAAGTTTTGTGGAGAGCAGTGAACAATTTAATTGTTTTCTGCTCATGCTGTTCACCTGCTCAGAACAGAAAATTTTCATTGCTCATCTATTCAGTTTTTTTTCTTTCTACCCTATGCTGTCGGCTTTGGCTTAATCTTTTGATTGTTCCAATGGTTTGGAAATACTTTAATGAGACTAAGATGGACATAAATGTGCATGCATCACTAGTTAAGTATGATAATAAAAAATATACTTTTGGCTTTTTTGGAAGCTTTGATCTTTTTATTACTCTGATGGTTTTGGATTAATATTTCTACATGCATTTTCTTTATTTTCGCATCTACCTACATAATAAGTACACAAAAAAAGGCTAAAGGATATTTAGGATAGAATTTTCTTTTGCGATTCTAAGGGATGGGTTTTTATTGCGACAGTAAATTTTTTAAGTCCTTTACCTCACAAGTCTGAATATTTTATTACTTACATTATACGTAGGATAATAATATATAAATGAGTCCGAAAATGATTTACATTTTTCGGTTATTAGTTATCGTTCAGGGTTTTTTGTGAGGCCATCGGAAGTTAAGTATGAAAATAGTTGAGAATGGATCGTAAGGCAACTAATAATGTGTGGTCCATTTTGAAAAAAAGGATAGTAATGTGGCTCGCTGGAATTTTTATAAACAAACATTTGTCTTACAAAACATCAATAACCATCTTGAATCGTTACCTTTCATCACAAAGTTGTAGTTCGATCCAGAAGAGAAATTTGCAATCTTGTTGCTTTTACAAGCACGGTACATCCATTCAGTCGGAGGTGGTTAAAGTTCCTTCAACACAAGATTCAGTTGCACAAATTGTGAATCAGGTACCGATCGCAAGTGCAGTTGAGGTTTCGCAGTCAAGTGTAAGGATTAGTATGAAGCAGCAGAGCATTGAACATTTTACACCGCAAATTCTTTCGATGGAGCAAAAAGACCGGGTAAACACATTGCTAATGAATTTATTCATTAAAAATTATCAGCCCTTCTCAATCGTTGAGGGCGGAGGCTTTAAGGAGCTCATTGAATACTTAGCTCTGAATGATCAAATACCGAACTGAAAATACTTGTCGTCCACATTATTGGATTCGATGTTCGATGAATGCCAGTTAAAATTGATGGCCAGGTTATCGTGTGTGTAACCACTGATTTTAGGACTTCCCAAAAAAAACGAAAGCTATATATGTGTTACAATTCACTATATAGACGATGATTTCAAAATGCATACTTCTCCTTGAGTGCATTAAGTTTGGTGGTTCGCATAGATATATATGTATATATATACTGCGGTAGCAGACAAACTAAGGAAAACGCTTATGTCATGGAATTTGCTTGACAAAGTAGAAATAACTATCACTGACAATGCTCCAATTGTTGTCAAAGCGTTGGAAACTTATTTAATGATAGAACGCTTCAGTACGTAGAAGGAAGCGGTAAGAATTGGTTTTGATTACTTTCAATCCAACAAACTTTCAATTGCTTACCGAGCAGGAATGGTTCATAGCTTTTGACACACTCCTTGCTCCTTTTTAGAAGGTCACGAGAGAAATGAGTAGAAAAGGCTACCTATCTGTAAGAAAAATCTTACCTGTATCTGCCGATCTAAAAAAAAAACGCTCTGCAAAAGGCAATTCTTGGACAACAAGAAATATACAAACTTTTGCCGGCTTAAGCAGCATGTGTTTCAAAACAAACATATTCGAAATAAAGTAGCAGAACCTATACATGCTCTACAAAACGAACCACATGATGACCCTGAATCGCTTTTTTAACGGGAAGAATTCGATAAAATGATATAGAAACGACTACAATATCATCGGCTAAATTATAAGTGTAGAAGTATACTGGTCACATTGTGACTCAACCTTAAAATTGATGTATCAAGCACAGGCAGAGGACAATAATAATCGAAAGTGATGAACAGGTAACGTGCCAACACTGGCAATGAGCAATCAAAAGTAGCAAGCAGTTTTTTCTACGCACGAAACTGCGATCGCAATTGCGATTGAAATAGCTGCTACTCTAAACTGCTCTTTGCTCAAACTGCTCTCTGCGATCACTACTCAGTAAAAAGAGCAGTTTAGCACATCTCTAGTCAGGAACAATATCCGACGTGAAATCGCCAAAATTCCGGTCGATATGTGTGGAAGTAAATTATAATGAATTATTCTCACGATAACCCTTGTCGGATTTAGGAGCTGATGATAGTAAATAGTTAAATGCCCAAATTCACATTCAATGTACATAGGAGTGTGGAGGGACTAGTTTTACGACTCACGTTATCCCTAAATTTAGACCTCGCACACTAGCAGTCAGTGCTCTACCCACTAGACTAAACGAGTTTCTATTTACAAAAGAGTGATGGAAAACAGGCGCCAAATATTCCATCGCTGCAAACGTGATCGCGGTGATCAAATAAATGGAATCGTATTTTATATTTAAATGTAACACGTGCACCACATTTGGAATAAATTTCAGTCCTATCGGGAGAAGTGGAAAAACTTGTTGCGGGAGGCCACGATTGGGCCCCCGGTTTTAGTGCCGATGATGATGATGTTTCCCCTATATTGCTACTAGCTAAAGTTTTTCGCAAGGAGATTATATTTATGAGAAAACATTCTTCAGAAAATCAGGTTTGTATAAACGGGAAACATTCCTAATGTTTTGTTTGTTTGTTTGTATTTTCTTTGTATACAGACTAAATTTTATCCGCATCAATATTTATAATATGCATTTTGATTTCAGACGTGTGAGGACCAAATTGTTCCTACTTTTAGTAAATATTCCTACTTTCTTTTAATGAAATACAAAGAGAATATAAAGAAAATTTCAAAAATGCATGGGTTCCAACACCTTGATTCGGAAATGCAAGATCCAGTAGTACCAAAAACTAGCAACGCTTTCGATTCCTCGGACAACGGAGCTTCCTCTTTCCAACAACTTTCGCCAGCGGATTTATATCCACCAGATGAGTGGAACTTTATATTAATTATGGCTAATGAGTTTACCGTAGGGTTAAACGATTATTTCCTAGATGGTACACTAGAGATGACAGATCACGCAGCTCTGCGCGAATTTGACGGTCTTCTATCGGATCATTTTGTAACGTCACTTTTCAACTGGCTTACTTCTAACATGGGTACCGTTGGCATCATTGAGCATGTACTTCTTGGAAACGTTGGCGATCGTGTCACCAAAATTAAAAATTTCTTCATTGCCATTGATGTTAAAATGGGTCCTTATATTTACGTGCCACTTGTATCACGTTACCAAACCGACGGTGTAAGATGCATTTTAACATACTTACTTAATATTGCGGGCTATAGTAATACATATTTCGAGATTACTATGCCCGAGTGATGTAAATATTTATTTAATTGGCTATATCAGACCGACTTTTAAAACTTTTTATTATAATTTGATGTTAGCTATCAGTGTTGGTGCATTAAGTAATTTTATACTTTGTTTTGATAAATATAAATAAGTCGTGACTTCCAATCCGAAAACATATAAAACGATATTGATAAGAAATGTGTGTTGTTTTGTACCAAATACTAAAAGAACAAATTAATTTCATGTAAGCATACGAGTTGGACAAAGGAAAAAATAAATAAAACGAAATGTTTTCTTATACTTTTTGCTACCTCATATAAATTTTATTGCTAAGATATTTTTTATTTCCTGAAAACCATCAAAAGTTACCACCTAACAATGAAACGATTTATTTTTAATTTTATAAAAAAATTCTCCTAAGCACATGTTAGCATAAAAAGTAGTCTATAGGCTTGTAAAATATATATTTTCTACTTATGTATGTAATTTCAATTGTTTTCCTACTTCGAAAAGTGCACGAAACCGATTGATTTCAGGTCCATCGTCCATATACCAAGGTTTATCAAGTATGTCATTTATCAAAGATTATCGAACAGAGAGAATATTATTGCGCTTTTCCAATGAAAATACGCTTTGTGGATTCAAACTTGTGTTCTTTTCAGAAATAAAACAGTTCATTTACTACGACTAAACGCTATTTTAGAGCAAAACAATAATTATCACAATTTAATCAATTTACACTCTAAAACTCACCAAACTCGCTTACACACTTTAATTGTCGTGCTTATATCAGTATCATTACCGATGTAATTATCTCGCTTTAAAATTAACCCGCCGAGAAATGCACTAAATTCGTTTTTTCAAAAGACTGACATTTCAAAAACTTACACCGGGGATATTTATGAGCATTTCCAGAATGATCGATCGTGATTGATGCTTCTAGGCCCTATGGGAATCTGTTTGTTTCTTGGCTTCTGGGAGTTTCTTATCAGTATTTGCAATGGGATCTTCAATGGGAATTAGATGTTTTGCATGGAGATAGTTCGAGGTGATATTTCTTGATGTTTTTCGTTATTTCTGGCAATAATAGGGTGAAATATGTTTTATTTTTGTGTACATGCAGTAATATCATTGAAATTAAAGAGGAATGTGGAACTGTGACATTTCTTCATCGAAATTATAGCTGTTCCCATTTCTACTCACTATGATCAACATCAATCTCATCAATGTTAAAATGGTGGAAGATATTTCAAAGTAGAACATTTTTTTTTATTAAAAAGTGAAATTAGTGGTCATGGACATTACAAATCTACACTCAGAAAAAAAATATGTAAAATTGGAAAAAACGTTGTTACTTCATTTATTGTTCACTATGAATTGGCACCATAGAGGTTTCTCTATGAATTAACTACTACGTAGTAATAAATACTTGAGTTGTATTGTCAGCAATTTTCTTCATTGAATCAACATGGTATGTTTGTAATTGCAAAGTCGCGAATAAGTAATCCAACAACTTCCTTGCATTGTTATTACATGACATTTTAAAGAACAATGTAGCTGCAAAGTGAAAATATGAACAACAACGTCATAAATCTACAGTATAGATAGTTGAGACAACAAAGACATACTCTCAAAATTACATAAGAATTAATTAAATTCTAAACACATTTTGTTTTATTTCTACAACGTACCTGCACTTTGGCTACATTGTCACTCATTAAAATAAACTTGCTCAAATATATTTTTTATTCTATGTACTAACAAGCTAATAATAAAGACAAAAATATACCATTATTAAGCTTTGTTTAAAAAAAAATAAACTTTCATACCTCTTCCATAAAATCAGCTTAATGTCTTTAAGTCTAGATTTTAAAATAAACATACGTTGTATGTCGAAGGTTAATAATCATGTACTATTTACTTAAAAAACACCTATCTTTCTTTGATCATTCGAATACTAACTTACGCACTGTAAGCCAAAAAAATGGAAAAAAAACAAATCAGAAAAATTTCGATCTACTGCAAACATTAGACTCTAGAGCTCAGTAATTCCATTATAGAAATGCAATATACAAATAACATCCTATGTTAAACAATCAATCCATTATAGTATTCATACATACAAATAACATCCTAAGCTCAGTCGCCCGAAGCTTCAAGTTCTGTAGCGAAACAGAAACCGAATAGAAAACGCTGTAAATCTCTCTGCGTCCATGCCCAAATATTTTTGGGCCATTTAGCGGGTGGATAAGCAATGGTTTTTTATTTTCTCTGCCCAGGAAAATGCGTCTGCACGCTGCTGTTTAGGAACAATCATTGTAAAAATTTTACAACCATCAATTGTGTAATGCTTGTTATAGAATGTATGCACCCATTATTAAAAAGTGCAAAGAGACAGTGTTTTGTGTAGCATATTTCAATACGCTGCAATGAACTAAGCGTTCTGGCTTACAGTGGAACGAAATGTTTGAGGCTATGAATCACACGCAAGAATTTCTATCTTGTTGCTGTAAAGTTACTTTGTTTTTTCTTTGTAGTACTTTGGCTGCTAGAAAATATCACTATCTCGTGTATGATCAAAATCAATTGACTTGTTTCGAATTTCAATATGTATTGTTAAGTTAATTTTCTAATGTAGGGAATATTTAGCAATGGAAGCATTGCTTCATTTGCGTACAACGACAAGCTGCACCTGTTGTACAAACTCCATCGCTATGTTTACATAAACGTAATGAGAATACCAAACTTCACAACAATATTGGGGAAAACTACGGATGAAGGAAAGGAAGACGTGTATTAGAAACATTATGAAACCGTCAGCACATAAAATACAAAAAGAATGGGCTAAAGAAGGAATATCGTTTAAGTTCAATAAAAAGAGAAAAGATCCAAGGGTAGACTCTTGAAGAACACCTGATGTATGACAAAACGGAATTGAAGAATAGTTATTGACAGGTATGACCAAAGATGTAAGAGCTAATCCAAGATAGGAGAAGATCGGCTACGCCTTC
This sequence comes from Nemotelus nigrinus, assembly GCA_947369275.1. NCBI lineage: Eukaryota > Metazoa > Arthropoda > Insecta > Diptera > Stratiomyidae > Nemotelus > Nemotelus nigrinus. The sequence goes on along the minus strand of OX376373.1, from coordinate 37,648,744 downwards.
GTTTCTTAGCTTTTGAAGGAGCTAAGGATTCGGGAAAGTCAGTTGTAATACCTTACCTTGCTTTTGATAGTCAACAGCGGATGTGATCATATGTATGGAGGAAAGAAATTTGGTTAAATTAGATTCACCTTTGATAAAACCGCACTGGTCATAAGTTAGGGCTGTTTGGATAAAAGAGTTAACTCTGCAGTATGCTAAAACAAGGAAGAAGTGAAATGGGACGGGTATATGAAAAATATGCGGGATCACCAGCATTATGTATTGGAAAGATGTTGACGATTTTCCAAAAGAGAAGGGAATGAGCCAGAAGATGTGCTTATGTTAAAAAAGATAGAAAACAGGACATATGATGGACAAATGATTATACAGATTTATTGCCATTCATATCATAAGAATTCATATCGTAAGAATGTACTTCTTTATACAAAAGCAGGTCAGTAAGTGAACTAGATCTTTTATATAAATAAGTGATGAATTTTTGGATTCGAGAGCGGCTGCAACATCATTGCTAAACCAAAGAGCTTCAACCAGTTTTTTAAGATGATGAGTTGGCGTGAATTTATAAATAAGATTCGAGAAAAAAATATCCAATTTGCGCAAACCATCATCAATGCCAAGGCCACGAAGGAGAGAGATCTCGAAGCTAAAGTAGCAAAAAGTTATCTTAAATATAGTCTGTTATCTTAAACATAGTCGCGTCTGGTAGATTAGTAGACTGTTCTGGATCCTGCAGTTGCCAGTCTACAAATAATTTAATAATATAATATATATATATATATATATATATATATATATATATATATATATATATATATATATATATATATATATATATATATATATATATATATATATATATATATATATATATATATATATATATATATATATATATATATAATAGAAAAAAAAAATAGTCATACTCTGGACAGTCATAACCAAGAGCTCAGTATCACCTGCAATCCTTTTCATTCTTGCACATATAAATCTCATTTAGGGCTTCCATTAAATCTTTCAATTCCTTTCTCCTTGAAAGAGGATTAATTCAACTCTGGATAGGTTCTTTTACAAGCGCTTGGCTGCTTTTAAAGGAAAGGAAAACGAGTTGTGTAAACATCCTTGGATATAAAGTCCACGATGATCCGTATGCTAGTTCGAAATCTGAAGATGTTAGAAAGAAAAAATCAAATTGAAACGATTAAAATTGAATAAAGTACCCCAGCTGAAAAACCTTTTTATTTGTGTTACTATTTGAAACTCTAAAATATATTAATATAATTTAGTTTGTAGCAGAATCTCTCCAAGTAACGCAATAACCCTTAATAATCGGTTTACAGCACCAACCACTCTTCGAAGCTACGAACCGAAAATTTAAATTGTTTTTATTTTTCCTTGTTCATACAATATTTTCTGAGTTAAGGACCAAGCAACCATACCTTCAAGCAACGCTTCTACTCTCTTGATGACTAAATCCCATTCCTATGTCGAATTACTTTCTGTACTTTGCTACGGTGTGAGCTTAATGATACTTCGTGAAAACCTCTCAATTTACCAGTGAAACCTATCTGCGGAAGTGGATGGAATAGCGTATTGGACTACATGCAGAAGCAAAGAAGCGAAAGGACGACGAACTAGTCGAGGACTGAATTTAGCTGATGGTCATCTCAGTTCTGGACAGCATACCTATTATTAGACCAACAAGTTGATATCCTGCAGGTGTTACACTGAGCTTTGTAAAGCGCCCAGTATCCGAGCAGCTTTTCGGTATAATTGCTCGGAAATACGCTCACAGACGGGACGATTGTAGAATTTCATGATAAAATAAACGAAAAGAACTAACGACACAGAAATTTTTCAGCATGCATATGTGAAAGGCGAAGCGGAAAAAGAATAAGTTTTTTTCGCATATGCTCTCGTCAGACTTTGCCATTGTTCAGTCTTAATGATTGTCATATTTTAGAGAGGTTATTTTCATATCAAAACCACATCCTCCGGGTAGGAGCGATAACATATTTTCGAGAGAAAATCATTTGTGAGTTTTTATCAGCAATTTTTAAATGGTCTTGCTGTGAAAAATCTGAGCGTTAAAGTTTTTGAATGGAATTTGTCTGAGTGATAGATGAAGTATAGTAATGCTGGTCCTATTTTAGCCGTTTTTATGAATTTGAATTTTCGTTCGTTGTTCTTATATAAATAGAATATGAATAAACGGGAGAATATACAATTTATCGTAGAGAAGCTGATTAAAAGTTGATTAGGCTATTTTTCTCAATTTCAACAAATTAAAGAAAAAAATTAGTTGCAGGTTAGAGATTAAAAAATTCAAAAGTTAATTTAATTTTTTAAACGTTATACTACCCTTGAAAACATTTTAAAAGGAACTAAAAGTTTTCGTATAAATTAGGCAACCATTGTGGTTAGGGAGTTGAAACCGTGGAACTTCCAAGCAGTAAACAAACAATTGTATGCGATCCGTATCAAAGCCGAATTCTTTCACACTCCGACAGGAGAATAAGACGAGGAAACGAAAAACCCATACTATAACCACCTGGCAGAATTATTTGATTCATTGCCTTTGAAAGATGTCAAAGTTATGCTTGGTGATTTGATTTCAATGATAAGGGTGAGAATGAAGAAATACATCGCGGGATGGCTGGAGGGCAAACTAATGACAACGGCCAACGCTTAATAGTCTTTGCGCGGAGTAGAAACATAGGCATAAGTTCGACATGCTTTCCACATAAACGCATCCACAAATCATCAGATGGAAATACTTCCTACTAAATTGACTATGTCCATACTCAGCGAAGATGGGCTTCTGGCATAATTTACGTTCGTATTTTTCGAGGAGTCCATTGTGGTAAAGTTCGAATATTGTTGTCCTATATCTAAGGCGTATGGGAAAAAACAGTTCTCTTCGGAAGTTCGACATCGGAAAACTACAAACGGCGTCAGTAAATTGGGGTAGAAGACTTCGTAAAAAGCCTCGAGTAGAAATTTTCTCATATCCCACGAAACAGCAAAGTGAGGAGATGACGACAAACGATCAAAACCGTTGCGGAACAAGTAGTTGGATATGAAGTATATGGCGCAAAGGAAACGACTGGTTTGAAAACGAATGTCAGGATGCGATAGACAAAAAAACTCTGACGTGCAAACAGTTCCTCGAAAGAAACACTGGGACGAAGAGAGAACAATATGAAAACCTTCGACAAGTAGCGAATAAGATCATTAGATGTAAGAAATTCAAATACTATGACAAACAATTGAAAAGTATTGACGAAAATATAGTAAGCAATAGAACTAGACAAGCTTCCAGTAAGTAGTGAAAAGTTTAAGATGAGGGTATCAGTCCAAGACGACCTTCTGTAAAGACGAAATAGGCAAAATCATCGCTGAAGATAGTCAGATTAATGAGAAGTGGCTCGTTATTTTTAAGAACTCCTTAATCTTGCACATGACTTACACATTCGTAATATCAGAGCTGGTAGATGTCTCTGATAATGTCCTAATAGACCCTCTAATGAAGAGGAAAAAATATTAATGCGCCGAACACCGACGAAATTTCTGCTGAATTGGTCAAATGTAGGGGAAGATGGAACATGAAAACAATCCACTAGCTGATGCAGTACACCTGTGATCAAAAATCAATACGACAGGAGTGGTATTGATTCGCTTTCTGAAACTTTCACATAAATTTCTTAGATACTCTATCGAAATTGGGTCCCACTCAACATGTTTATGTCGCCCCCACTCAACATGTTTGGTATGCGATCTCAAAAGACACTCTCTTTTAATCTGTGCCACCGGTTTTCAATGGAGTTTAAATCATATTAGAAAAGTACTCATAATTCGTCTCATAAGTTTTCAAAGCTTATGTGCCTTGGCTCCATCTTGAACCAAAATTACTTCCTTTCTGCCCATAAATTGATGGTGATTATAATGACATTGTGCAAAAACAAGGAGCATATTTTTTGCATCTAACTTTCTCCATTGGCAAGCATTCTTTGCTCAACCAAATGAAACTGGCTTTTTTCGCTACTGCCCATTCCGCCAGCTAGTATGACTTTTAAGCTTAATTTCAATTAGGTATTGGTTGCCGTTGAATCCATGACTCGTCCAAAAAAAGGGTGATTGCACCCCGGGTTCTACCACGGGCTTTGTTGTCAACTAATGCAAGGTTTTTTAGTTTTTGGTAGGAGTTAAGCCGGCTTCGAACATTTTATTGACTATAGACCTTTCACCCCCAGTTAGTAGATCGAAACGGTTCATCTCGACACTTTTTAGCGGTCCCGGGAGAGCTGTTAAGCCGTTTCGTCACTGTTGCGTTCCCACTCCTGCTTTATTTTCAGCCAATGTTCAAATCTTTTCACTTCTTTTCATATCGTCCACGTTTCATTCTTCGTCGTTGCACCATTTTTTAATACTGTCTTTATGGGCCCTCAATGTTTTATCTTTGTCGCTGCTACTAGATCGTAATGGTTGCATGCGTTGAACTTTTAATACGCTTTTGAATTTGAATATTTACTATCAATATAATTATTGCGAAAAAAATCAGTCCGATCCGTTGAAGATTTCCAAAGTTTTTCAGGTTTTGAAAAAAGGTCGTTAAAAAAAGGACCTTAGGTAAAGTTGGTGCTTTCACTTCAACTAACGAAATCTGAATAAATATATTTACATATGTTTTCAATCGTCCTTATATTATACCTCAGATAGCACTTGAAGCTAATAAAAAATACCCAAGTAATAGTGAGCTTGCATATTTTGCTTGGGATTAGACATACGTATTAAACCTCTTCGATTTTTGGTACCTGTTTTTGTCGACTCTTAAAAAAAGTCATTATTTTGATATCATAACTCAATTTCTACTCTCTCTATATACAGGAGCTAATTAAAGCGATGTGGGCTTGAGAATTCATTCATATTTTCCTGATAAATTCATTCGGGTTGATTTTTCATGTCGAGGGGCAGAAACTTTTTCGCCACCCTGTATTATATGGCCTAACCTTTGACCCCGTATAAAAAGTAACGCAGCACTCGGATCGATGGGGACTTTTGACGAACACGCCAAAATTCAGCTTTCCACTGATTTTTCCGAAGTTTCGCCTTTTTTATGTCGGATTTCAATGGGCTATTGTGGAATACCAAAGAAGTTTCAGGTTTGAACGATTAAGGACTGGTCAACTGTTCACAGTCAAGTGCCCGAGAAATGCTGAAAGTTAATAATCGGCATCTACCTGATTTTCGTGAACTTTAAGTGAACATATGGCGTACTATATGAAATCCCGCAAAACTAGTCATTACAGCAAACCACGCCTGACTGATCAACCCCCAATAGGCAAAATATAGCACGTGGCGAATATGGTTTAGAAAATGTAGGCAAAGTACAAAATTGAATGAAAATGACGAAATAAAACGACAAATGCGGCTTTTATACAATTTTCTGCTTCATTCTCCAAGTCTATAAGTCACTAAAAAGACCTTTGTTGTGCAATGAGTGCGAAACATGGACCCTCGCATAAGCGTCCGCAAACACATACACACATTTCTTAGATACTCTATCAAAATTGCGTCCCACTTAACATGCATATGTCGCCCCACTCAACATGTTTGGTCTGCGATCTCAAAAAACACTCTCTGTTAATCTGGGCCACAGATTTTCAATGGAGTTTAAATCATATTAAAAAAGTACTCATAAATCGTCTCATAAGTTTTCAAAGCTTATGCGCCTCGGCTCCATCTTGAACCAAATTCACTTCCTTTCTGCCCATAAATTCATGGTGATTACAAAAACATTATTCAAAAACAAGCATCATATTTCTTTGCTTAAAAAAATCAAATTGGCTCTTTTATTGGTTGCAGTTGAATCCACGATGTGACCATAAAAAGGATGTTTCCACGCCGGGTTCTACCACGGGCATTGTCGTTGTTTTTCAGGTAGGAGTTCAGCCGGCCTTGAACGTTTTTATTGACTGTAAACTTGTCGCCCCCAGTTAGTTGATCGAATCGGTGCACCTCGACACTTTTTAGCGGCCCCCGAGAGTTGTTAAGCCGTTTCGTCGCTGTTGCGTTCCTACTCCTGCTTTATTTTCAGCCAATGTTCAAATTCTTTTTTTTTGCTTCTCTAGAAAGTACCGACGGTCGACCATATCGTCCACGTTTCCTTCTTCGTCGTTGTACCATTTTTTTACACTGTTCTTATGGGCCCTCGATGTTTTATCTCTGTCGCTGCGGCTGGATCGCAATAGTTGCATGCATTGAACTTCAATACGCTTTTGAATTTTAATATTTACTATTATTATCTAAAAAAAAATCAATCCGATCCATTGAAGACTTCCAAAGTTTTTCAGGTTTTGACAAAAGGTCGTTAAAAACAAGGACCTTAAGTAAAGTTGGTGCTTTCACTTCAATTAACAAAATCTGAATAAATATATTTACTTATGTTTTCAATCGTCTTTATATTATACCACAGATAGCACCTGAAGCTAATAAAAAACACCCAAGTAATAGTGAGCTTGCATATATTACTTGCGATTAGACATACGTACTAAATATCTTCGAATTTTGGTACCTGTTTTTGTCGACTCTTAAAAAAAGTCATTATTTTGATATCATAGCTCAATTTCTACTCTCTCTATATACAGGAGTTAATTAAAGCTTGAGAATTCATTCATATTTTCCTGATAAATTCATTCGGGTTGATTTTTCATGTCGAGGGGCAGAAACTTTTTCGCCACCCTGTATTATATGCCCTAACCTTTGACCCCGTATAAAAAGTAACGCAGCACTCGGATCGATGGGGACTTTTGACATTTTGCTCAACACGCCAGTACCAAGGTTCACACCAAAATTCAGCTTTCCCCTAATTTTTCCGAAGTTTCGCCTTTTTTATGTCGGATTTCAATGGGCTATAGTGGAATACCAAAGAAGTTTCAGGTTTGAACGGTTGAGGACGGGTCAACTGTTCACAGTCATGTGCCTGAGAAATGCTGAAAGTTAATAATCGGCATCTACCTGATTTTCGTGAACTTTAAGTGAACATATGTCGTACTATATGAAATCCCGCAAAACTAGTCATTAAGCAAACCACGTCTGACTGATCAACCTCCAATAGGCAAAATATAGCACGTGGCGAATATGGTTTAGAAAATGTAGGCTAAGTACAAAATTGAATGAAAATGACAAAATAAAACGACAAATGCGGCTTTTATACAATTTTCTGCTCCATTCTCCAAGTCTATATGTCACTAAAAAGACCTTTGTTGTGCAATGGGTGCGAAACATGGACCCTCGCATAAGCGTCCGCAAACAAATTGAACGCCTTCGAGAAACAGGTACTTAGGCAAATAATTGGAGCGAACCCAGGAGAGCAGCTAATGTTGCATAAGGTACAACCGCGACCTGTATGAAATAAGTGACGAGTCAGAAGTCACCGCATTCAGCAGACTGCAGTAAAGTGCATGGGCGAGTATTGAGTATCTAAAAAGGTATTCGAAAGAAAAGCCACCATTTGGAGAACAGTGAGAATACGCAGGAAACGCTGGTTGGATTCTGTCAACGAAAGCTGTACATTGTTTCTCGGATATTTTAATTTGAGGACACGGTCGATGGACCGAGGTAACGATGACGAAAATGGATATGAATAATTCAGGTTCGTTCATTATTAATTAAAAGGCAATTTCTTTTAATAACAGTATTGTTTGAATGCAAAACTTACTAGAACTGACCTCTATCCAAGCAATATTGCATCAACTATTGCTGGCTTTTTGATATTTTTACATTAGAAGTCAGTACCCAAAGATATGATTTCGAATAACTGCAGCTAGTGCATGGTATTAAACTAATCACCAGTTGCTTTTGCTGTAGCTTTGTCTCCAGAATATCAACACTTCGTTCAACTGACCCGTCTCCCTGGTCTGCGTTCTCTAAAAACAACTCTCAGTTTCACGGTAAGAGCCACTTGACTCCACATCTCGGGAGACGCACATAAAAATTAAAAGCCTACTCAACCAAAATAAAAATTTGCTTGCGAACCAATTCGAGCTTTGAGTTCACCTAGCTCTGAATAGGTACCTAAGTCAAATAAAGGTAAAGTGAGTCGTGGAACTAATTACTCGACACTCGTATTCACCATTGATTTTAAATTTGTAAGTGGAGCTCTCAACCAGCTTTAACCCCTAGACCATTGTATGAAAACTCTATGCTCTATGAGATTTATATTAGGCGTGTTTTTTTGCTCCTCTATCCAGTACAGAACAGAACAGACGCATTGGAAACAATAACACTCCTGTCTTAGTGAATTCACTAGTACAGAAATTCTGTTCTGCAGAGGTAGTTTACGTGCTGAACTATAGAATGTGCTGATGGAAAAATTAAAAACTCATGCGAAGTTGGCTTTTTTGGATTTTTCGAGGTTATGTTGAATGTTATGGTAGTTGAGAAATTAGAAAAAGCCCTCATAATCTGTAGAAAATTAAAGGAGGTAATTTTCTGTTAGTTCTTTTTCTATTTTCTATCGATTGTGGTAGTTTATACTGGTTAAATTCTCCCTTTATTTTCAACTGTTTTGCGCTACCACAGTGATTACAGCAGCCTATAGCAATCTTGGCGAATAGACCCGCTGTTTTGTACTGGGTCGTTTTTTGCGCCAGTGCTATATTCTGTTCTGTATCGGAGCAAAAAAACGCACCTATTATGCCCTTATCTCTGTTCGTTATATCTGGTAGAACAAATTGACTGTACAGCCTAGAAAGCTTAAAATGACTTCTTTAAGTTTAAAATTACTTCTTTCAAATACGACCAACATATTTATTTGCAAAGTAGCTTCTTTCAAGTTTCAAAATTTAAAACTAAGCACCGAAAATAGTTGCAAGAGTTGGCATTTAATCCCCTTGTCATACACTGTACACAGAGTGCAAAACCGAAACCACTTGAAACAAAAGCCACAAACATACCGAACTTTTACATTTCCAAATAGCTAATCCACATCATCCGACCAGAAACAAACCAACACAAAACATTATTTAGAGAGTTGCAAGTGGCACTCGGAATCCGAGCAAAATAAGGCTATTGCTATTCACTCTATGACTAGAGATCAGAAACGCAGCAATGTACACTCTCGTAAATGCATTCATTTTGTAAATCTCGTTGAAATCAAACGAACTTATGGCCTTAGCGAGTGAACAGAATGCACATAATCAGGTTGCGGTTGCACCGAATTATTCAAATTAAATACTTGAATTCAATTAAACGACCGGCTGAATGGAAGCGTTCCAGTCATTCTTGTTCGAATCAACATCTAAAAGGATTAAGGTAGATCCCGGGAATGCATACAGTGCAAGGTGAAAAATATGGTATCTTGGAAATGCATTGGTGCATCATCGGTCAAGCTGTGAGGTAGCAATATCGGCATGGGTCAGCTGATTCATGAGTCATCTGCTCGTAATATTTAAAATTTTAGAAGCTTATAAAAAATACCAACATTAGGTGCATTTTTTGTACTCTTGGGCAGGGTAAGTTAAGATAAGCTAAGCTCTTTATGACAGAGGTTTAGGTAAGTACGTTGAATACAACAACAGTTGCTGCCGCTGTAACTTCACTGCGGCAGCAATTGTTGTTGTATTCAATGTACTTATCTAAAGCTCTGTCAGAAAGAGCTTAGCTTACTTTAACTTACCCTGTCGAAGAGTGCAAAAAAATGCACCTATTATCATCGCAAGGAAACTATACCTTCTTATAGGTTTTATTTCCCTGAAAACTTTGATTCCAACTACTTCGATTCATCGACTCAATTACATCGACTCAATTTTTCAACTCTTTCGGGACTTCATCTCAGATTTATGTCATTTTGATTTTCCTTTCAATTGCCCTCTTTAAAACAGTGCTGGCTAGCACACAGCGGCAAAATAAATAAATGAATCATGAATAAATGAATCATTACTCTAAGTGAATCACTATTCTAAAATAAATGAATCTCTATTCGAAGAGATATTGTTAAAATCATTAGTATTTATTTAAACATAATTATTTTCAGAATTATTAATATTATTTTCAGATAACTAAAACTGAATGGAGCATTTCAAAAACGAAAGTCTTAAATATATTTTCCAAGTTTTCCAATTTGGCAGCGAATCATTGTCATTCGCTGTTTTCCAAATCACAAAATCAGCAAACGGTATTTTGTTTCTGGATTAAAATTGTATTACATGTTCACAACATATCGCAGCAGGTGTTATCACAAACTTTCATACTCATCCGTGTTATTACTTTCACAGAATCTGTCACCGTAATCCTCCCAAAACCACCCCGATTTTAGGATTCAGCCTGGGCTTATTTGTGCTGTGTCGAGCTGTGCAATATTTCAAAACCTGTCATCATTGATGCGAAAAAACCCCCAGTCGAAACCGTCGCACAATTCTGCTTCATCCACTTCTTGCACGTGATCCGTTACAATGTTGTAAAATTACAAAGTAGCCAAAGCCTATTAGTGGCCGAGCGAAAGAGTGTGGCTGATAGGTGTAATTAAAACATATGTAAACTTCATTTAGCGAGATGGTTTTCGCTAATGGATCCCTTATTTATGTGCCAGCGCGGACTATGGAAATTTTACAGGAAATATGCCCGGTTCGGTTGTCGATTGCGATGAGGCGAAAGAGTTTCCGGGAGGGTGGAACTAACGAGTAGTGGCAGTGAATTTGAGCACTCCGCAACGTGTTTAATATGTATCGTATATGGGATAATGCAGGGTTGATTACTTTCATCAGACCATAAATACGCGACTGATAATGTAAATCTACGGCAGCGAACGACAGTCTAATTGAAATTTGAAACGGCCATCATGGACAAGGACTTACTTTGTCTCTGTAATTGAAACAGGTAACAAGGTTATGATCAGTAACAAAAACCCATTGTGTAAGGCAATGGATGTAAGCTGGATTTTTGCATATGGTCTGATGTGAAGTATTCGCGCATCGAAGGATATTCAGCGACTCCATTACAGGCCAATGATGAATACCAATTATCTGTTCTTGGACTGTATTGCCGCAAGTGATGCTCGACTGGCGAGATACATTGAATTTTAATTACGTGAAAGATGAAACTGTTTTATATGTATAGGGTGGAGTAAATTCAATAAAGGATAATGGACTAAGAGAATGCTATCATTAAGTTTCAGTTAACAATAATTTGTTCGCAGTTGAAGCATACTTATCCTATTTTTGAATGAAAAGGTTAAGTAACACCTTTCCACATAGTTACACTGCATCAAAAAATTGCACGTACAGTACCCTAGCTATAATAACAACTCTTCTATTTATTAAACATAAGAAAATTTATCATTCTTTAGGTATTTATAAACTCTACATTATTAAAGCTCTTTAGAGCAAAACAGTATTGCGTTATCTTAGCTTTTTCTGTCACAGTACAGCAATAATAAACTTAAAAAAATGGTACGTGTAATTCATGCAAAAGAAAAGTAGCGGTACATAGTTTCCAGTGGAGATTTACACACGATCCTCATTTATTAAAGGTAGTAGTTATAAATGCTCAATAGAGCTGTGCAGTAGATCTTGTTAAAAGTTTGTTTTTTCTAAAATGACCGAATCACATCGCAAAGTTTCAGTTGAAGTGAAGAAATTAATTGTAAAGCTTACGGAAGAAGGTTAAAGTTATGCTGAAATATCAAGGATCATTGGCAGACCGCGTTCGACCATACAAATTGCCCCAAGAAGGGGTCAGAAAAAATTGTAAGATGAGCATTTGAAGAGGAAAATTGAGAGAATTATTAAGAATGACCCAAAACAAGTGCTCCCAAAATAGCTGCAGAGCTTAAAAGAAACGTTCATTTCGAGAAAAAATGTTGCCCGACGCTTGGAATATGCCAGAGAGTATGTAAAAAAGTCTGACCAATTTAGGGAAAATGTTATTTTCATAGATGGAAGTAAGTATAATCTTGTTGGTTCTGATGGGCGGTGATTTGTTTGGTGCAAAGTTAATTCAGCGTTGCAGTCAATAAAGTTGCGACCCACTGTGAAACACGGGGGTGGAAATGTTATGGTTTGGGAAGCGATGGCAGCAAATGGCTTTGGAAATGCGGTATTTGTGGAATGCAATATGGACAGTCATAATTACTTGGAAATATTGAAGCTTAATTTAAGAGCCAGTGCTTCAAAAATTCGACTTAGCGACGAATTTTCACTATAATATGACAATTATTCAAAACATTCTTCTAAAAAAGTGTTTACTGCATAACGTGAAATCTGTGCTTCCTCATCTACCCCAATCACCAGGCTTTAATCCCATCGAACATCTTTGAGATGTTTTGAAAAGTGAGAAGAAAAGTGCGGGAGCATCATATCACAAGCCGAACTCACACGAAGGAGGTTATTTTAGAGGAGTCGGAAAAAATACCACCTGAAATTATTAGAAAACTAGTCCATTCATTGAACAATGGCTGAAAGATTTAATTTCAGCAAAAGGACACCACACATGCTTTAGAAGTAGAAAAAGTAATTAATTTTCTGAATGTATGTGGAAATGTTTGATGTACGTGCAATTTTTTGAAATGAATTATAGCTTAGTTTAAAAAATTAACATACATTTAACAGAATACTGTTTTTTTTAGATAGTTATGTAGTTATGTAGTATATGAGGGTTGATCCAAAAGTAGTGATAATCAACTATTTCCAGTTCGTACTAATCAGCTAATAGGCCACGATTCCAGTGAGATACATTCATTTGAATACGAAAAAAAATACTGAAAAAAAACGAAATCAGAGCTGTCATTAAGTAACTGTGTTTGAAAAAAAATATCTATCAAAGACTTAGACAGCGATTTATGGGAAACATCAAGGGACTCTGCTCCTCCATATTCTACCGTTGCACACTAGGTCAAGAAGTTAAAGTTGGGAAAAACATCCACTGAAAGTGAACACCGCGAGTTCATCCGCGTCCCTCGCTGAAAACAACGTGAAAAAATTCGAAAATGCCGTGTTGTCAGATCAAAGAGTGACCATCAGGTATGTAGCTGAGGTCACAAGGATCTCGTATAGCACTGTTCAAAGAATCGTTGCCCACGAACTACATATGAAGGAGGTCTCTGCGCGTTGGGAGCCGAGAACTTTGACCGACGAACAAAAGAAGAAACGAGTCGACATTTCGAGGGTGAATCTTGAAAAGTTTCAGGCAGCTGGCTGCAATTCAAGGAACAGAATTAGAACTCCCTGAACATTCGCCCTTTTCGCTAGATCTAGCTCCCAGTGACTTCTATCAAAGAACACCTTCGGGGCAAGAAATTTGATGTAGACAGCTAAGTGATGGCCACTGTTGAGGCGTTTTGAGAGAGTAAAGACAAATAATTTTTTTCTAAGGTTATCTTGGGTTTGGAAAAAATATGAACTAAATGTATTAAGGGGTTAGTCCACTGTTAAACTGCTCCAAATTAACTTTTTTTTAAACAGCTACGAAAAAAAAAATATTCAAGATATCGATTTGAAATTTTACATACATCTTTATTGAAGTTTAAAGTTAACATTTTCATTGGAAAAAATTATTAGAAAACAAAATGGCGACCGCCCCAATGGATCGCCGCAGCACCCCCGAAAAAAAAGCAAATTGCGCCTCGTAAATTCCTGGACAAAATAAGCATCTGTGAGCAAACTACCAAAAATATTTCATTAGTTTTGAATATAAAGGACTGCACGGGCCTAAATTTAGAACCCTAAAACGATTGAAAAAAATTTGGTATACTTTTGAACATTGGTTGTCCAGTTTTTTGCGTTTTTTCAATCAAAAAAATGTTTCCCAAATCATCAATAAAATGTTTTTTGTTCCAAATTTAGGCCCGTGCAGTCCTTTATACTCAAAACTAATGAAATATTTTTGGTAATTTGTTCACAGATGCTTATTTTGTCCAGGAATTTACGACGCGCAATTTGCTTTTTTTTCGGTGGTGCTGCGGCGTTCCATTGGGGCGGTCGCCATTTTGCTTTCTAATATTTTTTCCAAAGAAAATGTTAACTTTAAACTTCAATAAAGATGTATGTAAAATTTCAAATCGATATCTTGAATATTTTTTTTTTGGTAGCTGTTTAAAAAAAAGTTCATTTTGAGCAGTTTAACAGTGGACTAACCACTTAACTTGTTACAATTAATATTTTTTTTTAATGTTTAATCATCTTGGTTTGCATTGATCATTAATACTTTTGGATCAACCCTCGCAAAATAAATAAAAATAAAGAAAATGTTGTTTGTTTAAAAGGTAAATGAATTTTAATTAATGATAGGGTGGTGTACGTGCAATTTTTTGACACAGTGTATATAATGTACAGAAGCTTTTTTGAGGCAGTTGCGCCTGATTGGTAAAGCTGATTTGACTTCCCTGTTTCATAAATGATTCTCCGAACGGTTTTCTATATTTACTTGTGTAACACGCCTAGGTAATTTCAAGCACATAATTTCAAACAAGTAAATACTAGTTAAAATAGCTTATGAATATTTGTTAAGTAGGTAAAGAAATCACACTGTAATAGGGAGATTAAAACGATCAAAGAAAGTCTGTTGACAGCTCGTGGGTACGTAGGAGCCGCAGAGATGGCTACGGATAAATTACCTTAAAGAATTTGACCCGAAAGTATTCGTTGAAGTGGCTGCTTTATAGTTCTGGACTAAAGTGATTCAAAATTTGAAACTTTTTTCAATAGGAACGATAAGGATCTAGCAGTATAGGCAAATAGTTAACATACTTTGAACAGATTAAATGGTATCAAACTACACAAATGGAGAGACAATTTCTAAAATATCGTGGGCTAAGCATTAAGAGATAAAGGTACAGTTGAAGAAATTGGAAATATCCAATGTAAAAAAAGGACAAAAATGAATTGAGCAAACAACTTGAAAGAAAGATATCTATCCAAGCAACATACTCCTTAGATTGGTACGAAAGTGAATCAAATATAAACAGGATTCTAGTTCCTGAGCAACTAATGTTGGCAGGACACGGCTTCTGCATCTAGTCTGTTTGGATAGGGACAGTGGTAGTGAGGGCTGCCGGCCGTTTATTTTCAACAAATTCGTCAGTAGCGGTCGTAATATTGGAGCAACAGGTACATCTTTTTGTTGTGCAAAGTAAAGAAGCATCGCAAATTGCAGAAAATCTATGTCAGACGATCATTGCAAGTGACCGAGGGTTTTGTAAAGTATGTGCCAGACGAGTCTTTAGCCTTTTTGGAGGTTTATTGGACCCTTACACCAATGTTTGCTAGAGAAGATGATGCATTTTTGAGACGAAACGTCCCTTGTGAGAAAAGTGGGTCCATCATTATATTTTGGAGTCAAAAAGAGCCAGTATGGAGTGGTGGAAAAGCGAGGAGGCAGGACCAGTGGAAGGCAAGATTTGACACTCAGCTGGTAAGGTTCTTGCTACAGTCTCTTCGATCTTCGAGCCATTTAGCTCGTTGATTTTCTACATGAGCGACGCCCAATCAATGTTGCTTACTACTGTGAGCTGTTATACAAAGTGAAGACTGCATATTGGCGCAAGAGACGAAACGAACCGATTCGGGATGTCATATTGTGCGCAATTGGCTTTTTCATTCTCCGATTCTGGAATAAAATACCTTCCTTCTCGTTGGGAAAAATATATTTTTATTGCAAAAAGCTATATAGAAAAATAAATTATAATGTTGTTTTTTATTTTTTAGTAAATACTAAAAAACATAAAATAAATACCTTTTATATTTGATTCACCCTCGTAAGTTAAGTAGCAGTGGTAGACTATGGTTGACAGATTCGTCCGTAAAACTGACCCTTAATAGACCGAGCTTGATTGGAAAGCACCAAGGACTAAACTAAACAAAGCCGACAATTTAAGCTTTGATAGAAAGAGAGAAAGAGGGAATTGAACGTGGGTCTACTGGATGAAAAATTGAGGGCCAGAAGGAAAAAATAGTGAGAGAAGATTTACAGAATACTTGCTAGTTAGTAATTGACACCGCAGTTACCGATGATTAAGGGAGCCCTAGAACTGATATGGACACAGGACGTCAACTGACAACATCTGAAAAATGTTGATCATAAATGCTACAACGAGGACGAATAGTCTGGTTGCGAGAATGGTCAAAATGATGCGTGCATTTCGAAAAACCCAAGAGAACCAATGATCAAATTACCTCTATTTTCAGCACTCAAAACTTCTATTCACGAGAACTGACGACCCGATAATGCGATCAACATGAAATTTACAGGACATTTGGAATTAGCTAGGACCAGGTTTAATGAAAGTGATTTTGAAATACGGGCAACACTGTGGCAGTGGTGGCATTGGCCTATAGCTTCCGATTTACCTTACTCTAAGATAGATTATATAGAAATTTGGTTGAAAAAATGGTATAAGTTTGCCAGCTCCTAAATATTGTAAATTTGCTCAGAAAAATAAAGGTTTTTTCCCTATAACTTCCGATACAGTAACGAAATCAAAACGAAACTCATGTGATAAATGAACTTTGCTATGTTTCTAATTCTATAGGAATTTCGTTGAAAAATCATGAAAAGGCTGCCAGCTACACTAAAAAAAAAAAATTCGCTCTGCTATATGTGCAGCAAAAATAATAATATCCGTAATAGCCATAATTATCCGTAGTGGGCACAAAATTGCCCTAACAAATATATTTTTGTTCTATTTATGTGTGATACATAACATATACTAGCAACAGGTATAACTATTGATTTAAAAGGTATTATGAGTATATGGAAATCCAGAGTTATACTCATTTTAAGCAAAATTCGGCTTTCAGGTAAAAAATATACCACGGGTACAGAAAATATGCACACAGCAATCATAATTATGCATGCTACAGGTATAAGTTCTATTTGGGTTTCTCTGTTTTCTGGTAGCGATAGATATGAAATCCATACAGTTGGTATGTTATATATGCGACAGGTATAGAATTACCACTGAACAATGTAATATGCATTTTGTAGATATATGTTTTATTTTCGTTTCTAATTATGGGGCATCTTTTGTTTATAGTTTGAGATTGAGCTTGCAGAGAGGTCGGTAGCTTAGCTCGCTAATGCGTCAGTCCGAAGCAGCGATCTACTGCCCGCGGGTTCGAATCCCGCCGTGCCCATGGCTGTATTTGTTCGTCATGTGTTGTCTTAACAGTTGGCAACTGGGCATAATACCAGCGCTCCATTAATTAAGTGCCACATTAAAGCCTTAGTAGGGACTAAACATAGCATTAGCCCTTTAGAAAATAAGAAATAAATGTGGCACTTAGAAGAATAATGGAATAGTTGTTATCGGCTTCTCCCATATGTGTCTCCCTACCGCCATGGCTAAGTATTCGCTTCAAAGAGCAATCCCCTGAGCTTTCTTCTGCGTACATACGATAAATATTTATATTATATCTGCCGTGAATATATTATGGCTTTCAAAATACACCCATGTACTCATATGAGATATATTATATTTCCGTCGTTTTATATCTGTCAGCGATATATATATTTTTTTTTTGAGCGTATGATGAATTTCGTATTTTATTGACATTTCTTTATCGTGCGATGTTGTCATTAAATTTCCAAATGGGAATGATCAACAACATATATTTAAATTCGAAAATATAAAAAGTTTTCAGGGGGGTAAACCTAAAATTTTATTTACTCCTATAACTTTCAATGCAGTCATTCAATTGAAACGAAATTCACAAGGTGGGTTTAACACAACTTGAAGCAGCTATGATGCTAATACATGATTGCCAGTGCCAGACAATTTCGTAACTATTGCACCAACAGATGCTTCCATTTTGTATGCTTAAGCAAAGCATTTACAATAAAATAAGCAACCGATGCTTAAATTTTACGAGTTTTGAAAATTTTTCGGATGGCAACCCCAGACACAGTTTAATCGCTGAAACTTTCGATGATATCCTTGAATGAAAACGAAATTCAAAAGATAGGCTGATTAAGCACGAGCTTTTTATGGTAGACTTATTGCTGTTGTGTTGGACAAATGCTGCTAGCACTGAGCATTTTCATCATTTGTCTTATAGGACATGCTGTCAAAAAATGATATTTGATCGTTTGAGTAAGAAATGGTTGATATGATACTACAAAGAAGTGTATTACGTCTTCACATATTTTTAAATCACTCAAAGATAATTTATTCGAAAATCAGTTTTCCAGCGGTTCTGATGCGCTAGACTTTTTCTTTATACCCTAGCCGATTATCCCTTTTCAAGACTTTTTTCCCCAGCAGCGGCAAACGTTTTCTTCTAAACTTCAAAACTAAATGCTATTTTTCGCTTTTTTTTTGTTTCCGAAAATTTTTCAACACCTAAAATAATGGTTTTTACCTCGATTTCATGATATTTACAAGGCCAGGAAAATTTTGCGACTGTACATTTCATTCTCTTTTACTATGTCAGCCCCTTATTTAGAGACTATTCAAAAGTGAAATAACATAGCGGTGAATAATCACAGCTGATTCTGGGAAACCGTTCCCAGCACCACAGCTAAATGTGTACCAAATCTGCTTCACGATAAAGCCTACTCACACTGTGAATTTTGTTTCAATCCGATGACTGGGTTAGAAGCCAAAGAATTAAAAAGAATTTAAAAATTGCAGTGCAAAAAATTTCAAAATTTTCAAAATTGTAACATTCATTCTTTATTGCCACTACAAAATTATTATCATCTGGCAAAATAATCTTCTAAATCAATGTGAAGCCGTATGAATTGGCAGCCGTCTGAGATTTTTCAACCAACACCCTACCAAGCTTATAATAAGATCCATCTTCTGTGTGAATTTCGTAAAAATTTGATGACGGCATCGGAAGTTTTAGGACATAAATCTTTAATTTTGTTTGAGTGATTTTTCAAGATTGCACAACTACCACAGACTTAACCATTCTTTCAAATGATTTCTTCAGACCTTTTCTCTTTAAAGAATATTTGTACATCTTGTGAATTTCATATTGATCTGGTAGGTTAGGCTTTGAGGTCTCGTGATCAGAAGTTTCAGTGCTCGAAAAATACGTAATTTGATGAAATGTTATCGTTCTTGAATTTTAAAAATTTTAAACTGGCAGAGTGAACAAATTATTTGGTTTATGTCATGAAGAGTGAACACTTTTTAGGTGGCTCGATGGTATGGGGGATTTTTGTAACGAGCCTGTTGTAGCTGAAAACAGCTTTGTCTACTTTTAGGCTCTCTGTGCCCGTATAGGGTTAACAATTTCAAAAGCGTTATCATAGCTAAGTATAAAACATTATCAGCTTTTATTTCTTATACTTGTTATTTCTGAAGTTTTTGTTTCCACAGAGATATAGGGTCACTCGAAAATTCAGTAAAATGCTACCACTGCCAAAGGGTTGAAGATACCTTAATTTTAACTCTTTTCCTTATATGCGTCCATATGAAATGTGTTCAAATCAAAAAATATATAATTGAGTTTAAAAATCAGTATACCTGAGCTCTGTTGAGCAGAGTTTGTCCAAGTACTTCTTTTGTTGGAAAAGCCAATAGCTATTATTTTTGGGGTTTCCTGTACTTCAATTCAATTCTGGTATTGATATTGATTTGTGCATCGTATTAGGCATCTTTTCTAATCAGTTAGCGTGTACTTAGAAGTACGATGATCACCTCTGTAATTATGCATTTGTTAGGAGGGTGGCAGCAACTGGGTCTTTTCATCATCATTTATTAAAAACAGTGGTCTTGTACCAATATACTCCTCTTCCTTGGTATTGGAAGAACTTTTATCAGATTGCTTTTTCCTATCTATACTAGATTTACCTAATTTATTTCCAAAGCTCCTTCCATATCGAAAGACAGATGACAAGATATGAACTTGGTGATTCAATCTCATGTCAATACTGCACTTGTGCAGCCCATCAATTGCATTCATCTAGTCAGTGCGATATTAGACCATATCTCGGGAACAATAAAACGAAACGAGATCAGGACAATATTTAAATACTTCTCTCGAAAACTAGAGTTCGATGCAATTTACCGGTCCGTTGCACTTGCAATTGTTTCTGACTGTGCTCTCGTTGTTCATATGCATCCGCCCGAAATGCACTTCATATTCACGATATATCCGAAATATTCGTATGGGAGCGTCGATAGGGTTCTGCAATGTGCATCATAATGACGTGCTCATAATCATAAAATGTCAGATCCGTACAGCATATCATAGCATTTATGACACCCTTCTAAAACCTATCAGCGTACAGTAAGCGAACAGCAGCAGGACCCATTCTCCCGAAAGCATATTCCGAATATGCAAATTCAGACATGTATGGAATATGCAGTTGTAGACTACCTTTATGGCGCTTCCAACTGAATCCTTATGAACACTTTCCTCAAACGTTTCACGAACGTTTCGAACATTCCGACGGGTGCTTTTGTCGCTCGTAACGTGTTTTGTTTCATTAGTTCTATAAAAAATGTTTTAAAGCTTTCCCGTGTTGGGATTGTTTCAATAATAAATCATCGGAAGGATGATAATATAATCTTTTATTGCAAATTCACGTAGTTCGA
Organism: Nemotelus nigrinus; assembly: GCA_947369275.1. Lineage (NCBI taxonomy): Eukaryota > Metazoa > Arthropoda > Insecta > Diptera > Stratiomyidae > Nemotelus > Nemotelus nigrinus. The sequence continues at coordinate 37,628,205 of OX376373.1, read as the reverse complement.
CGTGGCTCAATGTGTCTCGGAGTTTATTACTAATTTCGATTTAGGGCGGGAGCAACGTGGTCGTTAAATGCATAAAATTTGAATTGAGAATAGATTTTCTCAGTAAAATAGAAAAGAAATTGTTCACATTTTTAAATTTCTAAAAGTCTTAGGTAAAATAAATTCAGGTTTATGTTCTCATTTTACTATTTAATTTGAGGAATACTACTAAGTGAAATATATTGAATTATTCAGTACACTAACATTTGGATCAATATAATGTGCACATTTTGAGCTTAACTACCGCTTTCTACTACCCAGACACAGCCATTTTACAATTTTGACCATTGCTCTTAAGATTCTTGAAAGAATTAGCCGGTAACCATTTTAGTATCATCGACCAACACCATTTACATGTTTTGCATAATTTTCAATGAATATAAATCGCATTCCCTTGACTCGTTGCCACATAATTAATGAATCGACCTGGACGAGCTGACATTCCAATTAACGCTAATTAAAGAACGTCTTAAGTCAAAATTTCTTACAAGTCCCGTGACAATGGTTCTTCGAGAGATCATCTAATGGTGGCGATACTAAGCAAAATGTCACTTGAGGATTAATGAAGTTTACAGTTCGGAGACTGAAGGGATTAAGGAATTAAATTGGTTTTTGTCAAACAACAGGCGATGTACTCGTGTTACGAGAGCAATTCATGACGATGTCAACGAAATGATAAATGAGATGAAAATTCAGATAGAATGGGTTCAGCGAGAAAAAACTATTTTAGGATGCTGCTGATCATATAATAGTATATGTACTATATGGTAATTGTAATTGATTTTTAGATTTTGTATAAATTGTGTGAAATTGAAAATTAGTATTTGAAAATATTCAAAAGCGAATAAAAGCTTTATTTTTGTGTAAGGCTATTTTTGTTCACAATTCATCGGTAAAAACTGCCATTCGAATGAAGGAAAATGTGTTCCAAGAAAAAAAAAATTGCATGATTTTTATGGTTCTCATAATTGAACAAATGTACTCGCTAAACGCTGAGTATGGGATAAATTTTATACAACACGCACTCTGTCCGATACAGGGCAAGAAACGGACGTTATATGTATGCACAAAAGACATTACTCACATAAGACTCCGAATAAAAGTATAGTAGAAACTCCAAAATTATTAACTTTTAAATAGTTTGGGCCATTTTTCCGTCCATTATGTGGAAGGTTGTGTTGAAAAATTTCGTCCTGCATCCGTATAAGATCCAGTTGGTACAAAAACTCAAGCCAAGAGTTCAACTCTTAAGAGCAGAGTATGCGATGAAGGCTCTTGAGTAGCTTCAAACTGACCGTTATTTGTATATTTAAAAAAAAAATTGTCTTTAGTATTAGAAGAAATATGATTGCAGTTTCTAGAATGGAGGAAGTCCGCAAAAATCTAATTGGACTCCATCGGATCTAAGAGTGTGCACTGTTTTGTGTGGTTTCACGCTGGTGGTAGCAATAATCCTTTTTCAAAAACGTGGTCAGTAGCTCATATAAAAGCGGATTTCGAATGTTACTGGACAGTGATCAGTCATTATTTCTTCAAAAAAAAATAGGCTGAAATCTGAGGCTGATTTTAGAGTCATACAGGTTGCTGAGTATTTTTATGTCCTTGCCAGCAAGAGTTTGAGATAGATGAGTAAAGATTTTTTCAAAACTTGAATCGATATCTGTTACCTTTACTAGATCTGCTATGCCGGTGCTGGTAATTTTGATATTTGAAGTTTCATACTTACTTTGGCATACTGCAATCTATGCGGCCAATCAAAAATGTCTTTGCTTATTACTATTCTTAGCTACGATACATTCAAAACAGTCACGCAAAGCCTAAAGCCAAAGGGGACACCTAGAATGAACGAAATTCCTGCGCCAAATGTTTGAAGTAAAAATATGGATTGGCAAGCTATCCATTTTATCTGTCTAATCTACAAAAAAAGATACCCCATGCGTTATAAAAATTACAGTGGATTTAAGCTTTTAGAACACTTTGGTAGTTTTTAGAAAAAATTATTGATACGTTCGAGAGAAAAGTAACAGAGTTGCATTTTTGCATGAATTTTGCCATGATAGTGCAATTAACGCGGTGGTAACGTGATGCAAACAAAAACACATTCATCCGACAAGTCAAGCTTTCCAAGAGAATAAAGGCGGGAAATAGCCCCCCCCCCATTCGAACGATTTAACCCCACTCAAGGCAATGCAAAGCGCGGAATTCTGATGACGTAGTTTGAAAACAACACAGACTCAGCTCCTCGCACCCAACGCTCATTCTCTCGCAAAAAGCTTTTTTCCATCTGCTTTTCTCCCTCTTGCACATCACCCAACACACATCGCTCAACTCCTCATCAGCACGTCCATACCGCCTCCAGCCAAGATCGTGGTGGCACCTAAAGCTCTTTTCAACGGTGTCATAACGAGTTTGTACTGGATCCTCAGCCAAAATTTTTATTTTCATATAATGTGGAAAATACATATTGGCCGAGCCCAGGCGAGCCGAGTGTGTGGACGGTCCAGACAAGCGACTTTGACAGGTGTCACAGGCGCTCGTGTGACTTCCGATCGGAATGGGTTTTGGGCACGAGCCAAGGCGATTCGTGACGAGCTGTCAAATGCCGTCCACATGTTGGCGGCCTCGTCTGACTTCGGCTCGCCTGGGCTCGGCCAATATCTATTTGCTACATAAAAGATGGTTGAAGCAATCTAGCGTCAAAACAATGAATTTTTGAATCATGGTTTCTTACTGCAATTTATCAACTTACTTGTAATTTATCAAAATTAGAATGCTGTTCTCTTGTAATGAAGTTTTGTAAATAAGTAAATAAACTCAAAGTGAATGCCACAATCGTATTCAGTCAGACCATTCTTTAAAAACTACCAATCTCATCTTCGTCGCATAGGATATTAGGTCTGTTCCCGTACTATGATTAATTGCGATTAATCGCGATTAATTGCAATGAAGCCGTTCTCGTACTCCGTTTTACTGAAAACTGAAAATTTCCCCTCTTTCAGTAAGTACGATGATATTTCAGTAGGGTCTGAGCAGTGAGATAGTAGAAATGGAGTGAACACGGACGGTATAACTTTCCACCATTAGCTCCTTCAACTCTCTCGCGCACAAAGCATGTTAAAGCTGCCTTTCCACCATTTCTCCCTGAACGTCAAATTGGAGGGGAACTACTTGGATTTGACCAGATTTGACGTTGAGTGGACCAAAAATTACTACCATCCCCTTCAATGTAAATCTTATGGGCATGTCCACTCCATTTCTACTACCTCACTGAGTCTGATCTACAGAAAAATACTGAAAAGTGTCAAACGGTCTGGCGCGAGTAAATATTTTCAAATGTACGCGGTAAGCAACATATTTTTTGCGTAATGTTGCTATGAAGGTCGAATATTTTTATGGCGATAATTTATCACCGCTTAGGATGACTTTATAATCACTATTGTTCTTCCAAAAACCGAAAACTTACACTTTTGGTTGTCAATTTTCAGGAAATGCAATGAGAGCGTTCCCGCACTTTCACGAATTTCCCCCACCACATGATTTAGGAAAATTCAGTGACTGAAAGTGCGGGAACAGACCTATTATGTCCTTCACCTTACAGCTTGCATACAATAGAGTCAAAAAAATACCTAAATGTGTAAATTGTGGTGATTACTATTTTGCCAGCTACAGAAGATGACTCATAAATCTGGAAAATATGGAAACCTGTTTTCCATAAGACACTGCTTAAATGCATGAAATTGACATAATGTTCGCTTAAGAAACCTTTTTCAATTCTTTCTAAAATCATCACTGAATCCATCATTTATGTAAAAATGATAGGTTGACAAGAAACGACGAAAGCATAATAATGCACATAAGAGGAAAAATAGGCCACAGTTTCAATCATATCGCTCTTTTAAGCAGTCATTCTCTAGTGAAATGTGAATCTCAAAATATAAACCATCCATCTGTTCCGAAGCCAGATTTTTTCTGATTTAGAACGATTTCATAGACGCTGCTATTAAACAGATACTATCCTTTGGTTGGCAAGGCTTCTGAGCCACGCTGCAAAATGATATTAAAAACAAAGTGCTTCAATAACAAAGTTTTGCACCTTGTTCAAGCTGTTAAATGAATAATTTATGTTGCAGGTTGTTCCTGTAAGTAGCAGACTATCGATTTATCTAAATATTTGAGGACAAAAAAAAACCTACCATGATACCCATTCATAGATCAATTGGGTGGAAATATAAGACTGAAATAGTAAAAGTCTTCACCGATGCACTAGAGCTAAGTTTGATCAGATTCAGAGATCGTGTGAGCAATTTAAAAACTTAAATTATTTTCATAAAAGCTTAGAAACTGCTGCATTGTTCTGTTGGTAAAATCTAGGTTGATCAGGCTGATACTTTACCAAATCCCAAAATAAATCCTCTAATAATTATAAATACCAAACACCATTGTGGCTTAGAAAATTGGTGTTTTATTCTGGAACAAAAATGTGGCCAAATCATCATAACTGTCTCATCCAAAGTTGTGGTCCATTACATCACATTTATATTACCTTACTAAGCATAAACATTCTATCTACATTTTAGTACTTTCAAGATATTCAATGATTTGTGTTTTGGTTTGTACTGGAGTGCAATTTTCAATATTGACCTTAACATACTTCCACAAAGAGAGGCTTTTCAAATTTTGTAGAATTATCTAGAATTATCTATAATAGAGTATGTAGTTTTCGAATTCGGTGTTAATTCAAAAATGAGGAAAATGCAGATAGAACGTTTATGCTTGGCAGGGCAGTAAATTCCAGCAAGATATGCCTGTAAAATTTGAGCTATGGGGCTAGAGTGGGGTCGCACTAGGATTTTCACATACTGGGTATAACTAGTACGAGTACAGAAAAATACTTGTTCTAAAAATACTAGCTAGTATTTTTTTTAACCTATGTATTAACAATACATACGATTTGCAGTGGTGTATTGAAATGCTATGATAAGTATCCCCAGACACAATGTTCCCAAACTAAAATCGTCATGGTGTAAGCTGCAGCTTATCAGTAACTTTCCAATGGTCGGCTACTTACTTGAGCTCCTTGGCAAGTTTTTCTCCAGTATAGGAGCCATCTGATGAAAAACAATCAAATTCAATCAATTTGATTTGATTTCCATTTTATTATATGCACAAAACTCCTCCTGTATTCGTTCAAATTGCGATCGATCTCTGATATCAGTCTTTTCTTGGCTAATCTACAGTCGGTAATGGCTTTAACCCTAGAAGCATAATTTTATTTTATAGTACGTTAAGCATAATCATACGTCTCTGAGACGTATAGCACAAAAACTGCTCTATAACGTAAAGTAAATGATATTTTTGTACCTTAAATTAATAGGTTCTAGGTTTAAGATAAAGTATTGAAACATGCAACGATATTTTAATCAAAAATTTTTTATTCAAACTTTTAATATTAACAATTAAATGTACTCAGGCACAGTGCACACAAACATCAACTTTGTGCTCACCATAAACTGGCTTTCTACATTTGTGGCATAAAAGTTTAGACATTCTTCGTTTTGTATAAGAACAAAACAAACAATGGCGTCGTTTTTTTGTTGAAGGTTCGTTTTCTACGTCAACATGCACTGCTGACAATGGTTTTTTAATGAAGATTTTTTGAACGTTTTCACGTAGTTTCCGCTTCAAAGTGGGAGCGCTAAGTCGTTGTTCCATCCAAGATGTTGACAAATTGGAACTTAATTTTTTCATGAAATCTCTCTTTCCCAGTGGTTTTTCATGGTTGGCCGTTTTGCTGTTATTATAAACTATGAATGAGTTAATGATAGCCATGTTCAAAATCCCATAAAATACCGCCATCGGCCATCTATTGGTTTTGCACCTGCATGTCATGTTTGAACACATTTGGTCGAAGGAGTCAACTCCTTCCTTTGTTTGGAGTCAAGGAGTTTTTTGAAGAGTTTGAGGAGTTTTTTGAAGTTTTTTGAGGACTTTGAAGGAGTCAAATCCTCCCCTTTTCCATTCTTACCTCGTAGTATTCTCATTGCTGGATGAATCATACGCATGAAGTTGATGGATTCTGATGGCGGAAGAGACTCAAGTGAAGAAGATCTGACTTGTTCCTGAGCTAAATCATTATATTTCAATCCAAGATCCACCTCTTAATCACTTTGGAGATCGTCCTCCTTCTTGCAATCTTCCTCATCTAAAGCTGAATCTCCAGCCAAATAATCATCATCTTCTATTAAAATTTGTTCAATTTCTTCCACTGTCAACAATCTTGAATACACCATGCTGATAAATAAGCAGTAACAATATGTAAATACCTCAAAACAATCTATAAACACCTAAAAATAACATAAACAAACCAAACTAACCAAATTTCACAAAAGTTACGGCCAATATCTATTTGGCACATTACAGAAAAGGCGGCACTTACCAGGTAAACGTAATCACAGCTTGATATATCTCGGCAGACACTAAGTTGGCACGAAGAAGCAAAGCGCTAGTTCAAAGCGTTAGAAAGATACAAATAATTATTTAATACGCATACGTCTCAGAGACGTAGATTATGCTTCTATAGTTAAGCCCAAAAATCAAAAATTACATAGTATTTCAATTTTTTCTGCCATTAAATTAATTAAAGCCGTCGTTCATAACTTTGAGGATAGATGTAAGATTAATTAATTTCGTACTCAACATTAAGTTTCATCCCTAATTTGATTACATATTTTCACTTGTTCTTTACACAAAATTGAGAGATTCAATTTTTGACTGTAAATTAATACTAAAATTATGTTGAAAAGACTGTTCAGTTGCCACATGCTACTACTCAGTATAGCTGTATACATCCAAATAGTTTTGTACTTAATTCAGATTTATTCTTGACTACTTTGAATATACTACAGGCAAATGTTTACAGCACTGAGATCATTTGCTAACAATCAAATATTTACCAAAGCAAAACAACAAGACATCAGAAGAAAAAAATCATAAAACGATAAATTTAAAATTGTGCCTTGATTGAACAATGTGGATAGACGTAATAACGCATCCAATATCTACGTATAAATGCTTATACTTACAGATACAGAATGCATATGCATTACACAAAGGACCAATTCAAAAATACTCCCAACGTTGCACAAATTGAAATTGCAATTTTTCCGTGAAATTTCATCCTACTTCAATTTGTAGACAAAACTTCCACACAAAAATCAAGAGGCGGGCAGGATGTTTATGAAGTTCGATGAAGATGCACGGGAGCGTAAAGAAATTTGTTGCATGACTGCAACGAGACAATAAAATGCAATTTATCAAGAATTCTGTAAACGAGCAAGCAAGTAAAGAGTTTCGTGGAAAAAATCGAATAAAGCTTATTAAACCGTTAAAAGCCAATGATTTAATAATGATTCCGAAAAGGATAAAGAGCCAAAAGAACAATGCAGCCGACTCGGTGTGGTATCGTTGTCTGCAACCTGCTGCTGCTGCATTTGTTTGCGCCTTTTGCTAAGAATATAATCCAATAGCAACAGGAATTAGCTGATTTCGCATGAAGACGGTTTGAGAGCTGACGGGTGTTTAAAGGTACGTTCAATTGCACAAATTTTGGAAGTATCTTGAATTTAACTAAATGCCGTTCAGACTTTTATTTGGAAGAACAAGGAAAATATAATAATTGCTCTTAACAGATTTTTTTTTGGAGCTGAAATATTTTTTAGACTGTTAGATCAAAGGTGGGTGATATGATTTCCATAAAAAAACTAGATGTGAACGCGCCCTAGAACATTCAATTTTGTACAGTCGTTCACAGAACCGCACTGGTTTGAGAATTTCTAGGCCATCGTCTTCATTAAATCGTCGTCATATCGGCAGCGAATGGTGCAATTTTGTCGCCATTCTCCAGTAAATTGGCGCATCGTCGATAATCTTGTTAAGCTTCCCTTCGTCTAGATTTCAGATCAGGGCCCTACGGCATTTGAATGCAACTGGAGGCGCCACGGGGCTCTCTCTCTCTCCATCTTCATCCAGCTCAGGCCGACCTCAGCATCAAATCGAAAATATTTCCCTTGGGAGGAATCGTAGCCAAACAACATGCACTTAGCTTTTATATCCTTATGTGGATGCACAGATATGTAAGTTGTGGATGGAGACGTACAGTACGAATACAATGTCTGTCTATGCTATTGCATTTTATTATTGAGTGCATAATGGGGGGATGAAATGCGATGAAAATGCCGAAAGGAGTTAATACCGCTCCTAGGCCGTTTAATTAAAAGTACTCAAACAGAAGCATACAGGAGCATATGTAGGTTCAGATGTGAGCGCACATGCTGCCTGGCAACTCTTATTGTAATTTAAATAATCTATGGCAAGTAGCAATCTGGATATTGAAGTGCAAAATTTAATTATTATTTCATCATGGAAGGGTTAAATTAAGCGGGATTTATTCGTGCTCAGTATATTTTTTTTCGTCCGAATCCAGACAAAATAATTAGAGAGGATTTTGTGCTTTATTTTGAATTTACAGGATACGTTTTGCACTGAGTCCCTAATTTCTTCCAATGAAATTTTTGCTGATATTTTTATGGGTTGAATCGTCATAGAATATTGTTAGGATATTGTTTAAGTAACTTGTATGAAAATAACTTTCAAATCAAAGGGTGTGCACTAAGGGAAATACTTATGGAACTAAGAATTCCGAACATTATCTAATGGGGTAATGGACATCAACTTATGAATTATGCATTGGCCGCACACACAGAGTAGTTTATATAATGTTATATGCAGTAATGCAGTATACATGTTGTGTTTTGGTATGAAATTCGATTTTTTCATATGAACACCTTCTTATATATTTAAATCAGTACATATTAGAAAACTTTCCTTGCATTGACATGGACAGAATATGGAATGTTTTGCATATTGCTTAGTAAAAAATGACATTTTTGCATTAAAAGGCTTAAAAATATACGGCGCCCAGTGTGAGCTTCGTAACGTACATATGCGTATTTGTTATATAATGCATCATTTACTCCTTTTCTTCCACGGATGCATTTTATTTATAAAGCGGTTTTCAGGCAAATGATAATTATCTCGGGAGTATCACACGTATGGGCATTCCAATAATTTCTGGACTTTAGTAGCGATGTATTCTTTGCAGCCAATCTTCTGATACTCCTAGCTCACACATATGGTTAACAGTTTTCAAAATGTGATCACGTTTCAAAACATTCAAAATATATTTCAAATATTAGTTTTTTGAAAATTCATTTAATGGTAATAATTATATTATTATTCAAACTTTCACTGAAATGACCGCTGGTGCCAAAAAGTTAAAGAAAACTAGCAATTTAGAGCGAAATTGGATCTATTTCATATATATCAATATATGTTGAAAATTTCAGTTGAAGTAGATGACGTATTGTGAAAAACAGTGGCTGTAATACGAAATTATTATACTCTTAGCGAGAAAACACTTTATATAATTTATTTTGTTTGAGATAACTTAGTTTTACAGTTTATATAGTGAACACGAGTTTGTTTTCATGTGTACGTACAAAATAAGATACAAATGTTTTGCTTCAAATAACACATTCTCTAAACTTTTGGCTATCACGTCACTTTGAATTAAAAAGCATGTGTTAGCGTTGAGGAAGAAGCATCTAACATCTCTAGGCACTCATGCTGGATAAAAAATTAAAACAAATTTTTTGTTGCCCATTTGAATTTTCTTATAATACTGTATACGCATCTCATTAAATCGGAAGCAAAAATGTATACTAGTTCAGTTTGATTAGTCATCAATAAACTTTTGAGAAGGCCACAAGTCGTTTTATCTATTCCAACACTCAGAAAAATTTCACCACTTAAAATTTTTTAGAATCAAATTTAAATGAAAAGTTGAAACACTTTTAAATAAAAAAAGAATCTTATTTGAATTCCACTTTATTATTCCTTTACTTTTTTTTTTTGCTTTTTTCCTTAGTTAAGCTTCTCTGCATTTTATTCTTGTATAGTTGAATTAATGTTTATTTGGCGTGCTTTTGAAATTATATATAGGAAGTTTTGAGGCAAAAGCTAAATACTCGGGGTACAAACCTTGTTCTTTTGGGAACAAAACATAAAAATAATTTGAATCTTTGAATCTTCTAACCTTTTCACTAATGTCCGAAGAAGAACATTAGTAATAAAATCACTTGGGGCGAAAATTCATATTTCTATATATATATATATATATATATATACATATATATATATATATATATATATATATATATATATATATATATATATATATATATATATATATATATATATACATCAAAAAATTTCAGTGAAAAAATCTCAGGAGAGCGCCATCCGATTGAACTGAAATTTTCAGGATACATTGGTGTATATGCAGAATAGTGCCAAATCTCACAAAAAGTTAATAATCTTAAACCCTTTGGCGCAGGCGGCCATTTTAGTGATATTTTAAATATACCTATTATTGTGTCAGAAAATAAATTTTGCAAAAATAAAGTCTATGTAATGAAACGTGTTTTAAATGTGAATATGATAATGTTTTTGAAATTTTTAATCCTATGTGTGCGCTAGGCACCTAAATTGAGAATGGGAAAATTTGAAAATTTTTGAATTGCGATAACTTTTTACGAGATAATCAAATCATTATGCAACTTCCAAAACGTGTTACACTTGCATAGTTTTTTTATGAACGTGCTGGCAACCCTGTAGCTACGGCAGGCACTGCAAGTGAAAACATTCAAACCATCTAATCTCCTAAAATATGTCCGTTCCTTACAATAAAAACCAACTCGTATACAAATCTTATGCATTATCTACACAGTCGAAGTAAAACTTTGGAAATTTCATGTCGGAAAAGAACGGTAACCCTTTCCCAATTTACTTTTATTTTTAGTATCAAAAACTTCTGTTCGCGGGAACTCACGAACCAATTATCAGATACAGTTGAAATTAACAGAGTATATTGGACTTATAGAGTATATTGGTCTGATAGAAGCGGTTTTGGATCGTGGGCAACTCTGTGCCAGTGGTGCCATCTTCAAAAATTACAAAGAAAAAAAAACTGCTATTTGCCCTATGAATTTATGAGTTACCAAATTTTCATGAAATCGACACAGTAGCTGAACCTTACTCTAAGCCATGTTTGATAGAAATTTGGTTGAAAAATTCGATTGGTGCTGCCAGCTTTGGCAATTTTTGTGCCTTTGGTTTTGAAAAATTCGCTCAGGAAAATAAAGCTTTTTACCCTATAACTTCCAGTACAGTCATGAAATCAATACGAATTTCATACAATTAATGGAACCTATTATAGGCATTATTTAGGCCGAATCTGTCTGAAAAGCCACCATAGGAATATTGCAATATCTTTATTAAGCGATGGTAATGATATTGTAGTGACAATAAACAGCAAATATTAAGTTTTCGATTATTTGAAAAATTTCGCGGTTGGTAGCCCTAAATTTCTTTATACTCCTATAATAAACTTCGAATGCAGTCATGGCATCGAGACGAAATTCACAGGGTAGGTTAATTTCAACGTGAAGCAGATGTGATATATTTTTGGCTTTGATACTGGCAAAAGGTTGCCAGCATGAGTCCGTTGTGCTATTTTCGTATCAATAAATGCTTACAGTTAGTATTCATACCAGAAATATCTACAATGAAAATAAATAACCAATGTTTCAATTCCCGAAGTTCTGCAAATTTTTGGGATCGCAGCTCCAAACACCAACTTCAGTTACAGTGCTGCAGGCACTGATCATTTTCTTCATTGATGTTATATGAGATGCTGCTTTCAAAATTCTGTGAAATAAGCAACTGATAACGAGTATAATTAACAAGTGTTTTGCGCTCATAAACTTTGAAATTCATGTCAGTGGTAATATCTGAAACCTTTCCACCATATGAGTTATAATGCATTCTTGAGACCAAAGTAAAACGTGGCGTTTGAAACAGTTTGGATGTAATAAGTAGCCTGCGTGGTAGAATGCATTCAAAATCTGGACGATTCTTCTAACTCTCTTCGAACATTAGTGTTTCTAGCGGTTCAGGTGCGCTAGAGTTTTTTTTTATCCTAAAATTGCTAAATTTCACTGCACTGTTGGTAATGTTTAAAATATACTTTCGAGATTAATAGCGCATGTCTTTAATGGTTTTAATTTTAAAGTGAAGGTTGTTTTCTTTAGTAGAGAAGTCATATTTTTCAAATCTAATGATGTAGCGATAAATGGTATAGAAAATGTTAATCAAATTTTCATCTTTTCAACTCCTTTAAAATTTATAAATAAAAATAATCACCATTAAAAGTTCGTGGTATTAGTGCTATAAATGACAATTTTAAAAACATCTAAAAGATTATTCTCAAGTATGTACACTCCAATAAGCTTGTCCAAAAACAAAGTTTTATACAACTGCATAGCAATGTTACCAACTCCACCACTGCAACATTAGTGAACCTGATGTCACTAACTATTGCATGAAACGTGGCATTTACACTTTTAAGAGCATTCAAGATTTCCTTTACAAACATCTGTTACAATCTAAGCACATAGCATTTCGTTTCCTTCGATTTGCAGGAAAATTTAATAAAAACCAAACATTCAAATTGTATCCATTCTACGAATAGTATACAATGAACACTCTCGTTTCAACTCTCAAAATGTTTTCATTTTGTTCTGCATGCATAGTCCACACAAAAAGGATTAACGGGAGCACTTGTAAGTTTCCGACAACAATAAAACGCTAGCTGGATTGCATTTTCGGAATTTTGGTTTTAAGGATAAAATCTTTCTGGTCGCTCGTTGTTATTTCATCTCGTTGTCTTGTTCGTTGCGGGTGTGCATAGAATTGTTTTTCGGTATGAGGTAATTTTAATCCATTTGAGAATTGTGGGTACTGAAGGATGGGATGAGATGGAACAATCAATCGTGGTTGAGCATAATGGGTTTGAAAGTTATATTTGAGAATTTTTAGCTCTCCATGCCTTAACTCATTTTTATGATTGATAAATAGAAAAGTGAAGCGAATTATTAACTGCAGCGGTGAAACGGCCTTTTTTAAAGCTATATATCTAGGTACACTATACAAAAGAGCTTGAAGTATGCACGCAAAATACCAGAAGTGTTTGCATATTCCGTAGAATGCTCGGCATTAGTTCTTCCCACACACGCACACTGGCGATGATGGGTGGCCTGTCAATTGCATCCTTAGCTGCACCATCAATGCAAATCCTTCTTCTTTCATCACATATCTATGCAACAACGAAGATAGTATGTCCCCTTTTGCATATATCTTTGACGTTGTCCCAGAAGGCTGAAGATATCAACCAGCAAACCATCCAAGCATCTAACTCTATGCGAAGCTTATGTGTGCTTAGTGCATTTAAGATAAAGAGATGAAAATTTGTGCATAAATGCATTCCGTATGCAAATATAATGCAATCTTCTTCGACTATTTACATGTCCTTCTGCTTGTTGGCTTCTCGAGTTTGTAGCTAATAAGTGCTCGAATGTTGCCTCTTCGCTCGAAACTTTTAGTTTAATGAAATCGTAAAATGCACTTAATGGGGATTCAAGGGTCTCGCTTGCTAAGAATTATTAAAGTAATAATTGTTGCATAAGCACGATACAAGTTAGAGTTTAGTAAAATTTGCTTCCCTATTGAATATATTATTCGCGGAGCACCATTGGAATTTTAGAGGGAGTTTCAAGTTTATTGCAAATGAAAATTCGGATTTAGGAAAAGGAAGCTAAAGTATGTCTTCGACGATATTTGCAAAACGTATTAGAAGCTCGAAACTAAAAAACACAATTTTGTAGCTGTAAACTAGTATGAAACTGTAACGTTTTTCATGGGGCAGCATGAAATTGAGGACTACGATGTTTGTTTTGTGTAAGCCGTGAAGTATTGAAAATTGGAGGATATTTAAATGACTGAATGCGTGATTTAAACCACCAATATTCAGTTTCGAAAGATTTTTTTCGATATTTGTAATGATATGGTATTTTATCAATGAGATGCGAGTTTAAGTTGATTGGAACACTAGTTAGAATACTTTCGAACAAAAGCTGAAAGCTTAAATTTATAAAACTTGGGTGTTGTTGCAGTGCCACAAATTACAACTTTTATATTAGTTGGGGATTTGCTTAGTTTTCCAGGAAATGTTTCTTCTGCTGCGAAAGTAGCACCATTTGCTATATCTTAATTGATATACTTAAATAGGTTTCTGGGATGCTAGATTGCTTGGCCTTTGTTCAGGTTCAACTCATATAATTTAATTGGTAATTTTATATATTCCAAAATAATTGGAAGACTATCGAAGACACAACAAAATTCAAGATGAAAACTGTAAAATTAACTGAACGAGAAAATATTAAGTGTTTAAAAAAAAGAAAGAAAACAGGAATTAGCAATGAAATAAATGTGTTTCAGTCCTTATTCTTTCCAATAATGGAGGCAGTTCGACTTGAAGAAATTCATTACAAAAGTTCTGGGAAATGCAATTTCTGATTCTGTGAATAACTTACTTCGCCTTTCATGGCCGGAAAAGCCTGGATCGCGTAGATTCTTTCTTCTAGACTCACTGTATCACCATTGCGTTCATGTTTTCTGAGGTTAATCGATCCTTTCTTCATTGGAATGATCAATTGGATTGATTCCAGCGGTAATAAACTCAGCTGGTTCTGAAACAGTGCGTTAGAAGCATGTCACTGTGAGCATTTCTTATTTGCTCTTGGGATAGTTTCAGGTGATTCATCTGCTTATTGAATCCCTCAACCCATATTTCTGTCACAAAGAAAATAACGAATAAAACTGCTATCATTACCATACATCATTTGCTTGAGTTTGAGTCATTTGTATAATCCATCAGTCTGTTTAAAGCTGTTTGTCTGTTGTTGTTTTTTTCATTTGTCCGAAGAAATTTAATTTAGTGCTGGCCATCTTCTAGAAATATTTCACCTTGAGTTTACTTTGAAGAAGTCCATTGACATAATATTTCCGATCTTTTATGGGAGCTAGATCGACGACCTCCAATTTATTTAGGGCTTACGATAATCTAGGTTCCATCATCAGCGTATGCCACCAAGCGCGATTTCTCAGGCTTCTTTCCCCACAGCAGATACAAGATGTTCCAGAAGTTCCGTAGAAGAGGGATTGCTTTCTTAGGTAGTCGTCTCTTCCGCATAATATATATTTAGGCCCTGGAAATAGATCAAGAGCCTCAATGATGACTACCCATCTTTGAGTGCTCTACGCATACCTCGTTCAGAGAAATGGTTTTGGACTTCAGCCATTCTAGTAACCTCAACTACCTTAAGATTGGCATTCCCTCTCTTTTTTTTGTCTTGACCCATTGTTTTGGTAAAGGGTCTGCAGCTTCTCGGATTGCTGGAATGAGTCTCGACTTGATGATTTTCTCAAGCACTTTTGTTGCGGTTTCGAGCACAGCACCAATAGTGTAACTTTCACCAGGTAAAGCAGACTCCATTTACTGAGCAAGCATTGTATAGTACATGCGCAGCTGCTGATCAGGCTTCTTTAGAAAGTATAGCTTTTGTATTTCACTCGGAATGTTACTAAAACCTGGCGTTTTTCTGTTTTTCAATTAAAACACGACTTTCTCAATTATTTCTATGCTAAAGACTGACAAGTTCCTGATTTGTCTCAAATCTTTTCCCACTAGAGTAGAAAAAAGCTATTCCACAATATTTTTCATATTTTTCATAGTATTTGCCCTCATCACACAAATGGGTTTAAGTCTCCACATTTTGATTCATGACGTTGTGCCTAAGATGCCACGGGGAAAATTACCCACAAGTCTGTTCAAATACGAGCTTTAATAATGTAAATGGTTTTCCGGATTTCCTTCTTTGGGGACCGGTATTCTTCGGGTCATAGTTGTGCGTCGGCTCTACTCTTAATGTGCTGTGCAATCTGTCAGATCTTTAGTCATAGGCTTCGCATATCTGATATGCTTAGACTCGGTAGTCCACCATTTAACTGGGGACTTTTCATGACACGACTTCGTGCGCGGCATAGAGATTTCAAAGGGCATCATAGCTGGGCATCATAGCTGGTGTCGCCTTATTTTTTCTGTTGCGATCATTCAAAAATGACTATTCTTCTTCCGCGAAGAGTTTTTTCTCTGCTTATCTTTTCGTTATTTCTCTCTGCTTTCTTCCCCATTTCTGTGATTTTTTCCTTCCATAGCTTCCAATTCAACAACGTACCCAATACGAACAATAGGATTCTCGATTTAATTCTCACTAATCTTCACGCTTCTTCCTTTTGCTTGAGTCCTTCTCTGTCTCCGTATGTGCGCCCTCATCTTCATCATTTACTTTTTTTTATGAACCGTTCGTCTAAAGCAAAATCTGCTTCTACTCCTCGTTGCAATTTTAAAGAAACAAACTATTCAACTTTGTCCAATGAAATAAATGGTACTAACTGGTATAATTTCTTTAAAGGGCTCAGTATGGATGATGCTCTCTACAAATTCTATTTCTTCTTGTTCAACTTAATTTCCTGTGAACCATGATATTCTTCTGTCTAAATTAGTAGGGTCTGGTCTCTCTGGTGCCCTTTTTCCTGGTACTCTGCCTACGTTAGTGATCGCTCTTGTATTGTTACTGTTAGCTCTTGCTCTTCCACACCCTTTTTCCCTACCTCAGAAGTTCCGCAAGGATCCATTCTTGGTCCTTTATTGTTCTTTTTGTTTATTAACGATCTTCCTTCCTTCTTTAACTCACCCTGCCTTTTGTACGCAGATGATCTTAAAATTTTCAGAGAGGTTGAATCCGTTAGTGATTGCTTAATATTGCAGAACGATTTGGATGCTTTGGCTACTTGGTGCGCAGCGAGTTCTCTCAACTTGAGTGTTGTGCTACTCTGTCCTTGGCTCCCCTCTCAATGCTGTTGCTAGTTTCAAGGACCTTGGCGTGATTTTTGATTCCAAGTTGAAGTTTGACTTGCATATTTTACACATCATTGCCAATGCTTCTCGTTTTTCCAGCTTTATCATCAGATCCTCTAAACGTTTTGTTAATGTTTCCACTTCTCTATATCTGTTTTTTCCTTCGTTCGTAGTGTTCTTGAATACTGTTGCCAAATTTGGTGTCTACATTACAAATACTTGATCGATGCGGTCGAATCCGTGATCTCAGCAACAACCTCCATTTCGTTGGTTTGGCCCTCGATAAAAGTTCTTCTTCTAGTCCGAGGTTGCTTTATGATATCTGGATAGTTTCTCTTTACTAATGCCGTCACGTGCTTGCTGGCCCACCAATGAGGGGGGTTAAGATATTATTCTTTACTTCTCCTAAAAGGGTCAGATTTAACTATTCTTCCGATCTCTCTATCAGCAATGGTTGGTGGTTGGTCTTCAGCCATGCGTTCAAAGTTAGATCATATTCGTGTTAAAGCTATTTGCTGAAGCTACACTCAAAAAAATTTTGGTTGAATTTTACCCTTATAATAGTAGGAAACTGGTTTCCTACTATTAAAGATGTAAGATTAAAGAGTTCAGGGTTACTTCCTCCACGGCTAGGCTGACGATCCCTTTGAGGAAGTCAATTGAATACGTTGCCAAGCCCAATCAACATGTTTACAAGTCACATAAATGACGTAATATTCTATCATTTTAGGACTATCTCAAAGTTTATTTTTTGACACTGGTCTTTTATAGGACAACCGTCACTGAAAAGTCAGCTCTAGTAAGATCTGGTTAGTATTTTCAATAGTCTAAGATGATATATTCAATTTGAGATGATTTGTTTTTAGTTACTGAAGTATCAGGAGTATAACTCATCAAAGATTGCATACCTAATTTTCTGAAAACAGAAACATGTATTTTCATTTGAGTAAAATTCATGTCATCAGTGTTGTATTAATCTTGTTCTTGTTTTAAATTTATTTTTGGTGCTTGAAACCTGTCCAAGCAGAATGTATTGATTAGGACCTGAAAGATTGAAAGAAACTCTTCTTGGTGCACCGAGCATTGAGATGGAGACTTAAACAAAGTAGGTCTCTGGAATTCCATGTGGATATCATAATGGGCAGACTAGTTCCTAGACAATATGACTGATTACAAGTTCTAAACAGTAACATGAAAACTACTAAAACTGAAAAAGAAAAGCTTTTTCAAAACGTAGCGAGTAATTAATTGACAGATTTTTAGAAAACTATTATTTCTTCTCTAAGAAAATCACGTTCATAGTAATTTTTGAAAGCCACTATTAAAAAGATCTCCGTTTATATTTTATTTGCCCTTTTCCATTATATAGTGAGTTGGTTCAATACATTTTTGAGCATTATTTTTCTCACGTTATGTTGATAACATACAACTCAAATGCATGAATTTATCGTCTGCATTTTTAGCTGAAGCTTACATTATATAAAATATGTAGAAGAATCAAGTTTCATCAACTCAAATGCCAGTTCTTATCGAAATCTCAAAACTTACAACTTGCAAACAATTTTAATTATAATTTTAGCGAATGATCAAACTTTCCTTATTTAATTTCTGAGAACATATTCTTTCGACCGTCGAAAAACTCATGAATCTTTGACGACACATCAACTCGACGCGAGTTCATCCAATTTTCCGTCATAGTGAGAAAAGTTTTTGACTAAAAAATAAAAGCCGCTGAATGTACTCGTACCGTAACCTGTTTGCAACTTGAATATTCTGTTCGCAAAACTTAATACGCGATTCCGCTCGTCGAAATTTTTATGGGTTTTTCATAGCTTTCGACGACCACAAGAGTCGCCGGGATCAACTACAAACATAAGAAAATCTTAAAATCCTTGCTAGCGTGTCCCTTGCGACATTACCGAATCGTAGCAGCAGATGTTTACACACGGGCCATATCGCGAATAGCTGCAGTCGGTTTAGTTTGCGAGTTGGTGAGTGGCATTAGTTGTTCGCTCGACGAAATAGTAAATCAGTTCGTCAATTTTTAATGAAAATTTCCCCGAGAAAACGGACAAGTTTTCGCTCGTTTCTTTCGAAAGTGCAGCGGATGGATGGAAGCTGCAGTTTTGCTTTCCGGAGATCTCGTGTGGTTTGCCGTCGTGATGAGAATGCAGTTGAAGCGGGAAATGTCGAAGTATAAGAGGCGACGTAAGTGGAATGCTAAATGCTTTAATGAAATTAAGTATGAACGAAGAAGAGGTACTATAAAAGTTTCTGAGTTCTTTTAATTAGAAATAAACCCCCAAGATACACCGAGATTGCAGTAAAAATTTGCATTGGCATTCAACTGGTTTGTGATGGAATTATTATAGGGGATGTTAATTGTGTACAGAGCCGGTATGTACACGTTTATGCATTCCTTTGCAAGAGAGCAATCGACTCCTTTTCGGCAATAACTAGGCAAATGCGACACTTGCTGTTCAGGTCTTGTTTTATGTTTCTCTTCATTTTCTGCTTGCATGCAAATGTATAAATATATTCCTATAAAAAGTGTAAACTTTTCAGCTGCAGGTTCTTTACATACCCGCGATTGAACGATAAGGGACGATTAAATTTTGCACAGCAACATGCCCTTCAGTTCAGCCTTAAAGCAATCTTCTAGATAATAACAAAGCCGGCCCTGACAATCTGAAGAGTGCTTAAGGGACAAAACACGGATGATATGATGCATTAAAACAAGGGTGCATTGAACGCATTGTGGTAGGAAAAAAAACAGCCGATCCCCATTTCAATTTGAAGAGTCAACCATTTTCCCTCGATAGTGATTTCGAATGAGCTTAAGGTGTTCGTTAAGTCACACATTAGCGATTCTGCTAGAAGAAGAGAAGGTAGGCACTTTTTTCTAGAGAGATGATAAATTGCTCTACTTACCCACTGACATTGTGTTTAATACTCGAAGGAGGTGGTTTCATTCTATGTTTCAACGCGGCTTACATCTTGCAATGCCCTCAAGTACTAACTGATTTGCAGCTCGCATTGTTATTCGGGATGCATCGTTGCCTGATGAGAATGTCACATTGAGAAAGGTAAGGGTTCGGCTCCCCATCGTAATATCTAGTTCGTTGACCTACCTCACCTGCAGAAGGGTTTGTTCTGCAAACGACAGAAACGGCTCAGATTGAAAAGTATTACCCTTACCGCCTTTTAGCATTGAAATGAATCTTGACATAAAAAAGCATTTCCAAGGCTATGATGTTGATTTATGAAACACTCACTCGCTCCTCTTAGTCATATCACTAAACTTTTTCCTGAGAACTACAAACATTTCAGCATTTAAGGGATGTTATTTAGAGGAGTATGACCAATAATTAACATTTCTTTGATAATTGTGCAACTGATGAAAGATTTGAGCAAGGTGAAATTTGTTTAAAGGCGATGGAAAATATTTTATTGAACAAATATATTTATTGATATTAATTGTAAATTTTTGGCCAAATAAAATACAGTTAAACAATCTTACATGAAAGAATTTACTATTTTGATTTTTTATTTTCCCTTTTGAACCGGTTTTTGAAGAAAATATACAAAAGAAAATGAATAAAAGTGAACTATACGAGGGTTGATCCAAAAGTAGTGACAATCGGCTATATCCAGTTCGCATAAAATTAAAAAAAAAAAATTAGCATAAAAAAATAAATAAATAAGCCACGATTCCAGGGAAGTACATTCATTTGAATACGAATAAACACAAAAAGAGAACATCGAAATGGAGAAAAACGAAATTAGAGCTGTCATTAAGTAATTGTGTTTGAAAAAAATTTCTAACAAAGACATAGAAACCGACTTGGTGGAAACATTAAAGGATTCTGCTCCTGCATATTCCACCGTTGTACACTGGGCCAAGGAGTTTAAACTGGGAAAAACATCCACTGAAGGTGAACTTCGCGAGTTCATCTACGTCCCTCAGTGAAGAGGGACGTCATCAAACATTTAGCTGAGATCACAGGAATCTCGTCTGGTGGTGCTAAAAGAATCCTTGTCCACGAATAACATATGAAGAAGGTCTCTGCACGATGGGGGCTGAGAATGTTAACCGATAACCAAAAGAAGAAACGAGTCGACATTTTGAGGGTGAATCACGAAAAGTTTCAGGCACATCTGGAGAAGTTTTTGTCATATTTCGTGATCATGGTCGAGACCTGCATCTACCATTTTGATCCAGAAATCAAACTGCAATCGATGGCGTAGATGCGACCCTCTTCACTGACACCGAAGGAATTCAAAGTGTCGAGCTCGGCGGGGAAGCTAATGGCATCAGTTTTTGTGACGCTGAAGGAATTATTAGGGTGAAATATTTGAAAAAGGAAGCCGATTACTACGTAGACCAAATGAGAAGATTACGTGAGGTTATTGAGGAATAAAGACGCGACAAACTGCGAGCCAGAGTGCTATTTCATCAACTCAACGCACCGATTCACGATGGCTGCAAAAGAATAGGATTCGAGCTGCATGAACATCCACCCTATTCCCGAGATTCTACCTCTTCCCTCGGCTCAAGGAACACTTTCGGGGTAAGAAATTTGAAGATGATAGCGAAGTGATGGCTGCTGTTGAGTAGAGACAAATAATTTTTTTCTACGGGTACTTTGAGTTTTGAAAAAAGATGGACTAGATGTATTAGCTTGTTAGGAGACTATGTTGAAAAATAAATATATTTGTTCTACTAAGGATAGGAAGTATCAGGAATATTGGACGTTTTTCGAGCGGACAATAATGGAGATGAAACTTTTACATCTGCAAATGAGTAAATTTACGCAGGATAGATCAAACAGCTTCTGAAAAATATTCACAAAAGCAATGAAATAGAGAAGTGAATCAATGTACACATATGAAGATATTAGAAGATTGACGAGATTAACGTATAACGAATCCTGCAGGCTAAGACACCCTAAAAGTAATTTCACAATGTACATGTATGTCAAATTTTTATTTGTGATCGAATTAAATGCCATGATCCTTAAGTTGATCAACATGAAGTGATGCAATACAAGACAGAGAATAGTTAGAACACAAAAAAAAATCCAATTTATTGATTTAAAAATATTAAAAAGGAGAAAGTTCCTCATAAACCACATGTTTAAGGTTCATGACGTTTAGACAGAATAGATTTCTCTGAATAATTCTAGGTCGTCAGCATACAATACAAAATTAGAAGTAAATATAGATGCATAGAGGAAATGCATAGAGGAGTCTAGTATGGTACCTAGTGACACACCGGAAGAGGCATAAAAAGGATAAGAAAAGTGACCATTCAGGCTAGCTTTACAAGTGCGATGAATTATGAAATGTGCGAAACATAAGAGGAAAGCTCCGGATGTGCTGAAAAGATCGAACTTTTCGAGAAGTCTTGTTAAAGATTTTCACCAAACCAGTGTCTAGTACGCCCAAAACTGGCAACAAAGTCTATGAGTTCTATTGGATAAGTCCCAGGAAAAAATGTTACCACCTGGAATTTGGATCTTTAACGGCAAATTGAACTCTTTTATGGACGACTCTTGCGATAAGTCCAAGAAAATTGGTTAGGAGAGATTTGAGCCCAGAGCTCAAAACTTTTTCAATGTCTCCTGATTTCAATATCGGAAAAAATTGGAAGCTTTCCTATACGAGGAGTGTAGACGAGAAGAAGGAAGAAATTTTAGGAACATATTTGATAGACTGTTAGGCTGCTGCTGCCGCTACAAAAGCCTAAGAGTGACATTTATTAAGACATTTTGTCATAAAGAGGTTAACAAAACAAAGTACACAAGTATTTGAACAGCTGGAAGAAATATGCGAGGTTAAAAAGGGGAAGAAATGCAGCAAACATATTATACATATCTTGAGGACGGGAAGACACATTACCTTCAAACATTAATGACTCGACATATTGCATTGCTGTTTTTAAGGAATGGATGCAGGAGCCGAAGTGTTAAAGTTGGAAAGGTAGCCTGGGTCAATGTTTACAAAATAATGACGTTTGGCCTCAACAATTATCTTTTCCGTCATTGAGCATAAATTACGATAATGTTACCATGAGCCAACTGCACGGAAAGGAAGTAAAGTGTCACTTAACTTGTCTTTGTTGAAAAGAGCGTTGCGAAATACCAAGTGAAAATCTACGACGTGGGTGGATCAAAGGAGTAACTGTATTAAGGATGAATTAAAAGAAAGAAATGCCTCATTGATGACAAAGCTACGAAAAAAAGAGAGTCAGCTGATTTTCCTAAGTTCAGTAGCTGTGCGTAGCTATGGGAAACTTTCTAAAAATTGAATCTAGGTTGTGCAGCTTCTTTTTCATGCAGCGTTTATTTCAAGCTAAAATTTCACAAAAGTGGAAGATGGTTAGAGTTGAGGTCATCATAGATGGCTTGGGCGAAATAGAAGGGAAATAGGTCCAAAATGAGATTATTAGTGTAAGAAATAATATTGCTCTGCGACAAAAAGCATGTAGAAAGAGAAGAGGAGAGAGACACGGAAGCTGAGTATTTTTATGAAATGTACAAAATTGACATACCTTACTAGACAGACGCAAGGTTAAAATCATTCAAATAATCACAGGAGAATAGGGAAAGTTATTGAAAATGTTATAAAAAAATTAACAGAAAAACTTGTATATATATGTAGATACCGATATACTGTTCGATATATATGCAGTAACAAGTAATAAAGAATCAGTAGTTCTAACCTTATTTTGGAATCAGCAGACTATCAAATTTGACAAACGATGGGCCTTTTCACACTTGTATTCTAGATCCAGTCCTCAAACTGGTTTTCTGGGTAAGAAACAGAAGAATCAAGGTGAATTCTCTACAAAAAGTGATGCACTTGGAGAGAAATTTGCATCACGTTTGAGTTGCAACTCACTAACATAACTATAGACATACATAGTTCACGGGTCAGGAATTTTTCATGAACCACTCAAGTCGAAATGAGAAAACAAGAACACGCACACATTCATATGCATAATCGGTATATGAACGGTTCCGTTGCTGCTTCAAATCAAGTGTGGAAATGGTGATTGTTGTCTAACCGGTTTGAGGATTGCATCAAGAATACTAGTGTAGAAAGGCCCAATAAGATCAACCTATTTTGTGAATTTTGTGAATAGTTATTGGGCAAACAGTTTCTATTTCATAAAGAGTCAATTCAAAATGCCGCCACAGCCACAGGGTTGTCAGCATACTAACTCAGGTCCGACCCTATTCAAGGAAAATATATTCTGCAAATTTCAATTGGTTCTGATTATCGAATTGTGAGTTCTCGCAAACACAGATTTCGAGTGTCAAAAAATAGACAATTTAGTGGAGTATAATCACTTTCCTTTCTTCATTCAGGAACGATTTTTGTAGACGTAACTTTCGTATCTACAGAATCGCCCCACATTCATCAATGTGTAAAATCAGTAATAACAAAGTCAAAGATTAAATGTAAAATCAGTCACTGACAAGCCACGCTACCTTAAAATAATCCCATATTTATGCCACACCCTATTTCTATTTACTGTTTTTGAAGTATTTGACGTACTATGGTTCGGAAGAGATGACATACGTGTAATCCGTACATGTCTTTTGCGTTTGTAAGGATCTTTTCCGTTTCGATAATATTATTCGATACAAAGAAATTTCAATAATGGCAGCTTGTCCTTCATACCCGCTTGTCTCTTTCGTTCTTTCTGTTAGATTCAGGTTGTTTCCTGTTGGAAACAGCACCTACACTGCATTTTTTGCTTTCATCATGTGTAACATGCAAAGCCTCTAACGAGATTTTTCTGCATGAATGACAACTAATATAAATAATATTCTGCAGTTATCAAGGATGTGTTCCAGCTGAACTGCATACGACTCATGTATTTCCGGTACCTTAGCTCTCCAATAACACCGAGTGGATGGGCATAAATGGGTGTGTGAGAACAGAAATAGCAGGAGCGGACAAAAAGGAAATCATATCGTCATTAATACACTGAAGAAATTGTTGTTAATTAAAAGATCTTAGGGGGTTTGATATGCGGTCATCGCTCTTTTAATGAAGTGCGTTTACAAGAAAAGTTCTGAGCGATTGCAAATAAGATGAATGCATGTAGGAATTCAAAGCCACAGTGAAATCAAATGTTTTGCCAGAGGCTTTCATTAGGGTGGACGTTAATCACCAGTTACAAATAAAGGATTGCATACATATTTCCAACTCTTTTTTTTGCTTTGATTGATATGCGCCATTAAATATTATTCACGGGAAAAATACAATACAACTTAGCAATCATAAGAAATCACTCAACGAAAACTAACTATTGGTAATACATATCTTGATATTTATGTTTCGAAATTGTCAATAAAATAGGCAAGCACTTATACTTTATAGCTTAGAATTGACCATTAATAACAGGATTTGTTCAACCAGACGCAATAATATTCTGGTGATTTATATCAATTTGAATGCGACGAAAATCCACATGAAAACGCAAAAGGTATGTAAATCACAGAGCGATTTACGTGCGATTAATCATAAGACAAATTAAAATAAATTGAGTGCAATTTAAGTCCGTTTTACACTTCTTGCACACTTTGGACGACAGGATGGTAATGATTTGCATTCATCCGATTTGTATACTTTGAGCTGTGAGCAGTAGTCGAGATCAAACGGACATAACCATTCATATGTACGGATGCATGAATATAAACAGAAGGACTTTGGATTGAATCTCACTTGTTATTCCGCTGCTGTATTGCCGTAAAAGACTTGACGAATAAGAAGTGTTGTTGATTGAGTGGATTTTAATTTTATGTGCAACGTTAAGTAAATGGCTTGTTTTTTTTTTGGTTCTAAAGTTTTAGTTAGTGGCTGATTATGAAGCGGCAATATGAATTTGCTAGCTTGGTTGCTTCTTGAGAAACCTAACACAAAGAGAAGATCACAGCAACGTCGCTGACAAAAGTTCTACTGAATTAGTTGCACTATACATTTAAAATAACTGCAGCTTTCTTTAGTATGATGGTCTTATCTAGAAGCTAGACATGCGTAACGGAGCGCTGCGTCGCGCAATTGCGTTGAAGCCCTAGCCATGATACCACTGCGCTGATACCGATTGTCGGTATCAGTAGCGCAGTAACGCACTTCGGTATCAATGGTGTTGGCGCTGCCGCTTTCCAATGCCAACACCATTTGGCTTGGCGCTATGCTACGGCGCAGCGCAAAGATATGAGTTGAGTATACTTACCTCAAGTCTGTTTGATGCAAAGCAATATACCTACGCGTACGCACGTTTCCACGAGCTTATTTGATTTGCCTTCAAAAAGCTAACACTGCGTTCAAAAAGCTAACGTGAAACTGAAATTCATTCTAATTTTTGTATGAGAGTTTTTCTCGAACGGAAAATCAATAGCATTCCAGCTCATATTTTCTTTTCCGATCGGTTCAACTCAAGGCACTTGAGTTTTACAGCCTGCATGTGTACTTCAAGCAAGCATTATGAAAAGCGATGCGATCGTGGTATCATAGCGTCATGGTATCAGCGCAATTCTGCCAGCACCGTATGTGAGTCCGAAAAACGCAGCACTGAAAGAAAAATCTTGGTAAAATCAACAATTTTCCTTAGTTGTTTTTGCGTCAACTACGGGCTATAGTCAAAACAACCATAAAAAAATAGTTGATTACTTTTATGCACCATGACGCGTGGTTGATAAACAACGTCCGTGGTGCAAAAAAAGTAAGCAACCACAAACAATGGTATTCCAACCATACATAGTACGAAATATAGGCAGGGGAGGCGTGAATGCCGCAGTTGAATTTGGTGAATCACAATGCAGCGACAATGTCACTGTCAATGCAACCAAGGCACCCACCAAAATTATTTTTTTTTTCTTTCGTATTGCTAAATCCTGTTGTACGAGGATTATGTTGGCTTATCACAATACTCGTCAGCCATCGCTTGTCTATTCCACCAGACCATTCAACCTAATTCAAATAGATTTAATTCAACCTAGTGGTGATGCCAACTTATGGTAGGTATCACCGCTAGCGGTGCGGCAAAATTAGAAATTTGGCCAATTCAGCCGCAGCCATTGTGCGCGTTACCATACAAAACAGTGCATTCTAATTTTTTGACTGCGCTTTGCCGCACCCACTGTTTTGCCACAGCGGAAAACGCTGTAATGTGAACAAAATAGCGTCATACAACGTAATATAAAGGCTTCACAGCATAACATGAATATGAATTATATCGAACAGCAAACCGAACACAATTTTGCCATGTATCATATGAAACTTCTATGATAGAATAGGAGCATGAGTATGAGGAGTATGAAAAATCAACAGTTTTCCTTAGTTGTTTTTGCATCAACTAGGGCTATAGTTAAAACAACCATAAGAAAATCGTTGATTACTTTTATGCACCATGAAGCGTGGTTGATAAACAATTGAACAATTGATTCATTCGGAGCAGGAAAAGCGTCCAAATGTTGAAACCATTCTACTTTGCGTAGAATAATTCCAAAGACGTTGCTCACTGAGTTACGTTTGTTGAAATCAACTATTGCAAAGTAGTTTAAGTACCATAAAAACTGTTGATAATTCGAAACGTTGAAGTTTGAACTATTTTTCGTGCTTATGAAACAATTAAAACAGTTGATTTCATGAGCATTGCGATATTTTTTGTATAACCAGAGCCAACTACTTTTATATCGTTAAATTAACTATACTAACATAGTAAAAATAACTATTTTCCTTAGTTCGTTTAACGATTTTGAATGAATCCGTTGCAATACTACTAAAAATGGTTGAACCAACCAAGAGTTTTTCTTTCAGTGAGTGAGTATCACACATAGGCGAATGAGATCATGGTATCATAGCGCAATGGTATCAGCGCAGTGCGCTGATACCACTGTTGGCTCCGGTATCAGTATATCAGCGCTTCAAAATTTGCTGCGTTACCCATGTCTACTAGAAGCTGCTTAAATTCGCTTTTCTAGTATAGAGTCTAACTTTCTGCAATACCAAGGAGAACATTTCGCGTGGCTTCTGCTTTGCCCCAGCTTGAACAAAGCTTACTGTTAAGTTATTTTTCAAATTTTCCAGTGGTAGAAAAGTTAGAGAAATTATAGACAATTTGAAATATTGAATCCTATTTAGTTTTTATGAATCAATATTAAAATTAAAGTTTGTGAAAACTGTGAATAAACTTAGTTGAATATTTATTGAACAAGTGTGCTGCTAGTAGTTGGACAATAAAGGAAATAGAGAGATAGTCTAATTAAAAAACATTTAATCTTAAGCCATATTTGATGAGAATCCGGTGAGAAGATTATAAAGATAAACAAGTGATACCCACGACTCGTCTTCGGCGGGATAATCTGGGACTCAGAGTTGCCTTATCTTCCTCTTGACTGGCAGGGCAACACTGTCAAGACTTTCGGTTTTATCATCCTTCTCACCTTTCGCTACTATATTTTCAACTGTGTTGTTCTTCAGCTCTTAGTATCTTTGAGCTCCGGAAATATTTATAAGACGCGATGAAACACGTAGATTCGTGTGACCATTCAAATTTAAACTCCATAACTGTTGTGCATATAGTGAACATGTATCTTTGTTGGAAATTTCTTCTTTAAAGCCTCAAATCGTTTTTCAATTTTCAAAAGCAATCTAGACAGGGCCTCATGTGCCTATAGGGCTGAAGTAATGAAATAATATGAAATCTACTAGCTTCATGCACCTTAATCAAATGTTTGCCGATAGCGACAACCCCAACAGTGCACTGACCAAGTTGAAACTGATAATTCACCACAACGCAAAATGCCAAAGTTACCCTTGCATTTGCTAAATGTCACGGATTGCTGCCACGTATATTTCAATTAAGTACGACTTAAGCTCTGTGTCTGAATGCTGACCGCCGTTTTTTCCATTCTGATTTGCATCCGTTCCGCCAAAGATTAATTAAACTGACCGACGACGCGTAAACATATGTCGCCGTGCAGCAGAGCGATATACAAAAGACCATATCATCGGATATGTCAATTTGTCCTGGCCGGCTATTTGTACACTGTCCGCGAAATACAAAGGACATTTTATCTTTGAATGCGCTAAATTGCTCGGTGTCAGGAATGTACGCCTTTATGCGTGGAATTCATTTTTCTATTCGTGCAAGAATTTTATGACAACGTTTTTTCCGACATTTTCCATCAAGTCTAGGGTGTTTGCTGTATTTTATGGTACGAGTCTAAGCTAAGTGAAATTAGACTCTGCAGGAATATCTCGCTGAAAAAGGTGGCAGAAAATAATAACGAGGAATTTATTTTTTGAATTTTATTTGAAAGCAAGTTCACATCCTTTTATCCTCTTATCAGGCTGATCTTCATATCTGAGGGTCATTCGCCTGGGATACCATTGTGCAGTTTGAGCGAGTAATGGAGGCATATTCTTGATATGAAAGCACTAAACTAAATTCAACATAATACTGAAAGCTCAATACAGGAAATGTGGAAGACTGACAGCGGAAAAAAAATTGTTTTCAAACTTCCTGAAGAATTTTTTCAATTAAATTCTATCAACATACAGATACGAGTGAATCTGTAATTCTAGTTTGATTCTCTGCCCCGAAGGATCATATTCTTTTGCATTTCATAGGATTATTCATGTAGTTCTCGACAGGAGAATGAAATCCTTTTTTCATCGACATATTAAAAAGGAAACTAATTATTCGTACAGACAATGCAATGACCATGATTCGGAATCGAGTTTACGGGAGCGTATTAAAACAATTTCCTCCTGGGTATTTCCAGTTTGGTCTCTGGTTTCGACATTAGCATCGTATCCGAAATGAATTTTAAGCGGCATGATGTCGAAGGATATCAAGTACGGTAGTCAACAACGGTCTGGATGAGACGGCGAGAAAGATAAAAGTCATCAACGAGCGTAGTTGGGACACATGTGTATTTGCTTTCGTTTAAAAAGGCACTGTTGTATGTCCAAGGCTCGATGGATTTCCGTGAAGGCAATGATTACAATAATAATGTAAATTTTGTGGGGCTCGGATGGAGGATATGTCGCATGTCGTAATTGTCCTCTCGCCGTGCTGTCGAGAAAAATTCAATATCGCGCTCATTAGCTGCTCACAAATAAATTAGTGCTGGGATGAGGTTAGCATTACACACATCACAGGACACATGGGCTTGGTAATTTATATTTAAATTATTGTCATTAGCTTGTGCAAACATTTTGGGAAGGTTTGTTTTGACTTGGTCTGTTGATTAATGTGGGTACTCTTTTAAAACGGGTAAAATAAAATGCGTTTCGAGAGCTATCGATTTTCTTCCTCCTTTGTAGAAGTTTTCCAACAAACGTCGATGCGTTTAAAGATAATAAAAAATTACAAGAACTATTTTGAATGATAAATGCCTTTAGTGTCTTTTGTTGTCTTAAATGTAAATCAGGTGCAGTCGAATCTTTTTTTATGCAATCACTGAGTTCTGAGTTGTATTTCAATTCAATTGATTCAATTGATCATTTATTTTGGTCAGGACACCGCTTGGCAATTGACAGCTTTGGGTATCTTTTACGCACTGAATCGATAGCGAGGGGTAGCACGTTTGGAACTTAGAGGTGCTTAGTTGAGTGCATAGACTCGCGATCGCGGCTGGTGGAAAAACTTTTTGAAGGATGCCAGAACCGGACCTCGATTGTAGTGTCAATGATGATGATAGCACAGTCTCTCTGGGTTTGATTGTTTACAAAAAATACTTCATACGAACAAATAACAGGCCGTTTTTGATAAAAAAGATCTTTGGGTGTGCACAGGGATTGTGGTCAGAAACTTTAGAGGATATGTAGCCCAAACTTAATATTTTACGGCCAAAAATCGCAAAAATTGTATATTTCCAGCCCAAAAGCCACTTGACTAGATAAATGCAATTAAACCTATAAGAAAGCTAAACGATTTCATTGTGATATCTACATATTCAAACATTTTAATAAATATGCCTGCCCATAATATGCATATCATATTATAATTATGGCGTAAAACCTTTTTGTGAATTAAAAATGACTACATCAATAACGGGTTTTTGAAAAGAGAAAACATTATATTTACAGAAAAAATTTGAAAATGTAGGTAATATGGTTGAAATAATAAGTGCAGCTCTAGTTGAAGAAAATAAAAGCTTGCAAAAGGAATATTCCGATTTGAATGATATAACAATGTAATTAGCAAAGCAAACGGTAATACTGCCTAGAATGGCCGATATTTGTTTCAAACAATACTTAATTAAAGAGTAGCTGCAGACAATTGAATGTGCATATAAGATAACTGAAATTGTGTAGATTTTCTTGAGATGTATCTTAAATTTACTTTCAAGTTGTTTACAGCTGGTTTCCAAATTATTAGCGATAGTGGTTCAAATGAATTATATGAGGAAATAAATTGATTCTCATAACGTTTTTTTTCTTTCGTTCCTCGTTTTGATAGTATTTAGACAGTATTTTTCATCTGTCGTTTAGACAGTATTTGTCATCTGTCAAAATGTGGTATTATTTCTCACAAGTGCTATTTCGGTGAGGTTAAGTTTCTTGTTGAATAGGTTTTAATTTGGTGCATATTTTGCTGCACTAACCTCAAAATTTTATATGTTTAGTATTACCAACGCATCAGACACATATTCATGGAAATGTGGGTAAATAAAAACCTTACTCGCTACTCCAGACATTCTCAGAGACACATTGCAGATCTTTCACGTTTTTAAGTCTGTTGTCAAGATTAATTTGATTAAAATTGACTAATATTGTATAAACCTCTAAAAGCGGGGTGCGTCGGAAAATGTAGATAGGAAAGTCAAGAATATCGGTCTTGAAAACATCAGAAAAGAGTGTTGCCCGTCTTACTACAAGGATGAAAAAAAAAATTGAATTAACTTTTGCACAAGGATAATCCAAGAACGATAAGCTTAATCGATCACCGGTCTATCAAAAAATCATGCCTGGCTGAGACATGAAAATTAACAGGCAGACAGCACCGTTATATGACTGTTGCAGATTCGAAAAAGTAATATTTTGTAAAAAGATTTGTTAGTGGATGATGACTGTGTTTATAGCATAAAATATTCTTTCTAGGACAAATTAACGTTCCCAATTTCGGTGAAACAAAAACTCTTTTGTTCGACTACACTCTGGAAAACAGTTTCATCCAAATTGACTTGTGCAGAGGTTTAAACATCCGGTTAGATTTATGGTATGGGCCGTAAATTGTTTTTAAAATGTTTTCAGCTTAGAAATGATAAAGATTTGCAATATTTTAACCTGACGAAGGCACTAAGTGCCTAAAAGTAGGCAAACAAAACTGAAAAATTTTGAATTGTGATATAGCTTCAGGCAGAGACATTATATCATCAAGAAATATTTAAGACACATTGTAGTCTATAAAAAATATATGCTTTCGAGGTTTCAAATAAACCCAATTGAAACCATTTTACGTAAATATAAATCCTTCAAATCATCGACACTCGTCAAAAATGATTGCTTTTCAAGAAAAAGCAGCGAAGCAGCGACCTATTGCCCGCGGGTTCGAATCCGGCCGTGCCCATGGCTGTATTTGTTCGTCTTGCGTTGTCATAACAGTGGGCGACTGGGCATAATACCAGCGCTCCATTAATTAAGTGCCACATTAAAGCTTTAGTAGCGACTAGGCATAACACTAGCGCTTTAGAAAATAACAAATAAATGTGGCACTTAAAAGAATAATGGAATAATTGTGATCGGCTTCTCCCATATGTGTCTCCCTACCGCCAACGCTAAGCATTTGCTTCAAAGGGCAATCCCTTGAGCTTTGGCATTATTATAGAAAAAAAACTATCTATCGTTATGTTCCACAACAAGGGAGAGAGCACAGCCTTGAAGTGTCCCCGTGTTGATTCTTCATAACAAGTGAGAATTCCTCAGCGAAGCGGCAAATGTGTATTTCCCACTCAATTGGTAGTTCAAGATCGTTTGGGGCAGTTGAAAGTAGGTGATGGGGGACTATGATTCCCCGGAGAATATGTGTCAATTCAATGCATGAGTGCTTGAAGTAGTCCAGTTGCCACCAAGCTTGATAAGCATGGTGGGTAGAACACTGAAACACGTTTTACATTCTTTACTTAGGATGGTGATTAACGCATTCTACCACGCGGGTATGGAGGTTTACTCCCATTCTCTTTGGGTAACTGTACGCTGACCTAGCTCCAGAGCAAGAGTGTTAACCATTTGACTTAGATCCGGGCTGCAATCGTTGGCGCCGGCAAAAATTCCAGTACAGATTGGACCATCGAATGTAACTTTGTCCAGTGCGTTTTTTTCCCACTAACAAAGGCGACCTGCTCAGTTCAGCTTCGGCTACCCATATCAAAGTATATGCACCTACCCAAAGGGAATTGCTGTAATGCATTTTGGCAGAATTCGTGAAGCAAACATCAACGCAAATGTAATCTGCTTACAAGGCGTTTTCCTAAAGACCATGACTGACCAATAAACATCACTTGTAAAAATAAGTGGAAAAGAATTTGCGAGCATACATCGGCTATGGGTGAAGTGTGCTATATAAAACGGAAAGATGAAAATTTCAGAGCGCTTCAAATCATCATGGGTAAGTAAAATGTTTAGGATAGTATTAAAAGCTAAGCAGGGGCAAATATCACTAGATAACGTGTGATGCAAGAATACGCTGTTGCAATTTCTAATGAGCTTCACAATCACACGGCGAGCATTATCCACACATTCCGGGTCATGCAGAGGTTTGATCGGCCATTGGTAAAAAAGCTTCAGTATGCACTCCTCCTAGTGGACGGGAATGCAAGAATACAATATCGGGCTTTTTTGGAAAGCTATAAAGGTAAAAGCTCAAAGTTCCCCTTGTTTATACCTTACCAGCCTAAGACATGCAATGTTAATGTAATGTGTTTATGTATTACGCGGAAAATTTACCGAATATACATTACTTTTTCCGTTGGGTATGAACAGAAGACAAACATTCTTGTATGATGTGTGTGCCGTCCAGTGACTAAATACATAAATATCTCTCCAATTCGAAATGAGGAAAGTTAGTTGATTTCCCGCGAGGTTTGAAGTATGGCTAATAAAATCAACTTTTTGAATTTCAGCTCTTTTTTCAATACCCCTTCCTTGGTGAATGTATTTCCAAATTTTACGATTTTCCATCTTAATTTTGTCATTCTTAACTCTGGCTGATTGATATTAAAAATTTAGAATTTTCATAATTTCGGCAAATATGAACAAGTCACGTTAGATGAAGGAGTTTGGATCGATAGCTTTCATTGAAGCTCCTGCTTTCTGGTTTATTCAAATAATATAAGCCTATATAATAGTCATTTTAAATCAACATAAATCCAAGTAATTATTGAAGTTTTCCTAGTGCTTAGCCAACCTCTATTTACATTTAATTACTTAAAAAAGACGTATGTAGAGGCTTAGCTAAGCCCCTAAAACTCAGTTTAGCGCAAGTTTATAGCTGCTGACAAGTTTTGGCAGAAGGTAAATCACATTTATGTTCTGGATCTCGCAGTATACAAAGAAAGATTAAATTCACCTATTGTAAAAACTTAATTATACCAGGCATTCTCGTATGTTAGGCATTTTCCTCTCAAAACCATAAAGAACCCCAATACCTCATACTTCATCGAAATGAACATTTTCAGTGCTAGATTGCATCATTCTATCTCTAGAGAAAACTTGATGGTTACTCGTTAAAATCTTATCTAAATGCCGTCATAGTTTCTTTCTTATCACAACAGCACAACACAAGCTATGCCAGTGTTTAATTTGCAGGTGTTGTATAGTTGAAACTGTAAAATTTTACGGTGTGCAATTTACTGTAAGCTTTTCAATCAAGTTCACATCAAATTTATGCGCATAAACTAACAAAAGGTGCTATAAAAACTAACAGAATTTTTTGAAATTGATGGGAACAGCAGCTTCATACTTTCTTTTGCGGGAACGAGGAACAACAGGACTGTGGTTGATGAAGGAAATGTAAATATAAATAGGAACCGGAAAAACTGTACCAGCTGAAACAATGAAAACTGAAATGCAGAAAAATGCATGATAACAATACGGTTGTGAGTGTGTATGTTGAAAGTGTTACCATTTCACTATACACAGAAGAATAATCGGAAAAATTCAGCGAAAAAAATGTTGTAGTGCTAATCTTTTTACAATTCTACTTAAACAAAATATAACGTAGTAAACAGGGCTGCTGAGCTTTAACTTGCTTTTAGCCAATAAAAACTGAAGAAATAATACATTTTTCGCTACCTTTTCTACCAGCATAAGTAAATATACTGGTTTGAAAAACAAATGATTTATTGAACTTTCTTCTAAATATACTTGTGTCGATTAAGCTAGCATCTTACTGGGTATGTATTAAAATATTACCAAAAGAGTAAAAATTATTTGACCTATTACTAAAAAATATAAAAAGGACTTACATACGTAACCTATTCTTATCGAAAGTCTGTAAAGCTGTTTTGAAATTCATATTAATTTATGGCAAGCAATAGCACTGCCCTTCCTAAAATACTTAATTTTATCAACTCCATGTTGGTATTTCTAGCAAAAGTAAAATGTTTCGTTGGACAAAAGGATTTCACAGAAACCGCCCCATACACAATATGACAACACCTTTCATTGATTCAATCCAACATCAGTTCATTTTGCTTCCGGTGGCGGTTTCGGATGGAAAATTACTTTGCATTACCGTTACATGCAGATTGTGATCGTAAAATATAACGCAAATATTAATGCACTGTGCAAAATCATTTCATTTAATGACGTCATATATAAAACGTGTCTGCTTCATACGGGAGTGTAGTAAAAGTGTCATTTGTTATATTATGCACGTCATATTTCGCGATTTTGTTTGTCCTGTTTTCCATCCTGTTCGACAGCACTGCACCTAGCTAGTGTTAGCGGGTGGTAGGTTTGCGTGATGCATGCCACGACGGGATATCGAAAAGAATTTATAATGTGGACATTTTAAAGTTTCTGCTGTGCACATTAGAAAATGAGCTGGTTCCAATCATGGAAATAGAAATGTTTGTGTGTATGTAAAATGTATTGCAGTCGCAAGGAAATTTATTGGCATCAAAATCAGTTTTTATGACATTGCATGTCATTTGTCTACAAATATGAAGAAGTAATAATATCGAGATGGGGGTATATTTTTTTAAATTTTTGTATATTATAATATTTCATCCCCAATAAGTTTTATCGTAATTAATTTTAGGAAAATCTAGAGTTTTTGAGAGAATAAAAATTCATTTTAATGAAACTTAAACGGATAAAAAGGCTTAAACGGATAATTTCGTTTATTTATATAAGGTGAATATTTTTTTATCGGCTACATATATATTATTTTATATCTCCTCTCATATTGATTCATTTTCCTATTTAAATTCAAACCAATTTTTTTCTCTTTTGAAGCTGGATTTATTTTTAATTCTCGATATATATCGATATTTCAAGAGTAATCTGCCCTCTTCTTCAGTGTCTATCGGTCTTATCTTAAAATAACTTAGGTGTCTTATTTAAGGTGCTTACTTTTAACGTATTGACGAATTACCAGCAAATTATCTATTAATTACATACTTAAGGGGGTAGTCCCGGTTAGAATGCTAAAAAACAGCCTAATTTTCAATATTCTTTTTTCACCTCCTTTATTTTGTATAAATTTAAAAATTTGCATGGGTAAAATACACATTTTAAAGATTACAAAAAACTTATTTATTTATTTTATTCATTTCTCTACTTATTTATAGAGGGCGCCAAAGTTGACGTCGCGAAAAATGCCTCGTTATCTTGCGGACAGATAGCCTCAGGAATGAAGAATCTGAAACAAAAAAGCCAAACCGCATTCTAAAGACAAATGTTTCTTACGTGGTAATCTACCATAATGTTTAAAAAAAAAAAATAAAAAAAAGGGCAGTTCCCAACTAACAATTTGTTGAATATTTTGGGCGTGGATACGTTTCCATTCCTTAGGTTGCGCCTACAAGGAAACCAATGTTTCGAATCAGCGACTTTGTGGTTACGTCGTAGGTTCGAATTTGGAGCAACGCCGTTCAGTAATGACATCGAAACAAAGTAGTCATTGCATGGAAAGAGTTACGTTGTAGTTACTTCCTTGCGGCGGCATTATCACGACACCGTTTAGTAATGGTTTCGAAACATTATGCCTTACGTGCGACTAAGAATATGACACTTATAGTCGCTATAATGTAACAGCAACGTAGAATCTCAGTCACAATTTTCAAAAAGTTTCGTAATCGCGACAAATTTACAAACAATCCTCTCAATCCTCCCAATATCTTTCTCTTTCACGCTCATAGCTATTTATAAGATATACGAAGAGTTTATACAAAATGATCATGTATGTGTTAAGTATTTATATGATGAAGACAATATTGTATTTCAGCATATGTTTAATAATTATAGTGACTGAACATTTTGAATCCTATGCAGATAAAACACAAACGATTCAAACGTTACTGCAAAAGTGGTTTTGAAACTCCCTAAAACTACCAAGCGCTTGCGATTTTATCAAGCTTTAGCTAAAATAGGTCTTTTATATTTTTGATAAAATATTCAATGTTTTTTTTTAAAATTAAATTCCACACTATCAAACAAGTATAGCATGTCCAAACATGAAAAATCTGTGCTTATTACATCAAGCAAAGCTACTATTATGGATATTTTTAACTTCAAAATATTTTACAATTCTTTGCCGCCATGTTTGTCCAAATTTGTTCGCCATGAATGTTCTTTGAAGGAAATAATCCCAGTTGGTGCCTATATCGGCGATTTCAAGGCACTGTTGACACTTTGCACCATTGGATGTTACCGAATGGTACTTTTGACTATATCGCACCTTCATAGTAGTTTTAAGAGGTCGTCGTTACTACCTAGTTTCTAATCTGAAAGGCGCTGGAAGCCCAAGACGAAACAGTTAGTTTAACATAAATTTGGCCAATGCTTTTTGCGTTTGCTTTGCGCCTCTGTCAAGAACTGGTTAAGAAAGTAGCTTTGGAAACTAAAACAAGTGGGACAAGATTGTTGTTGTTTTAATGCTAATATAATAATTCGCTCTTGATAGAGGCACAGAAGAATGCTACTACTGTATTGAAATTTAATTGAAAGCAAATCTGCACATTCATTTAAGTTTAAATATATACCATACAATAAACCAATTAATTGGCAGCAGTTCGATATTATCTTCAAAAGACTTTGAAAAATATTTGCAAAATTTTGCGATACAAAGCATCAAGCAAAACTTACAAAATATATTTTTGTTAAACCCTCTTAATAATTTTGCCATCGCATTCTTCTCTATCTTGCTGTTCGTTTTTTACTCTTTGACTTGTTTTTAAACACATTAACCCATTCTGATCTCCGGACTCCGAAAGCAAATACTCTGATTTTTGAATGCACATATCAGAGCCGTCCGAAAGTGTAATTCACTTACTGTTGGTTTTTCATTAAGTCTCATTTCGGGAATACTGTTACTGAATAATGGCCTCAAAGTAACATCGAACGGAGATGTGCCCATAGTGTGCCTACCAAAACAACAAATAAACGCATCTTGTGACATTTGTTGTAGTAGCGTGCGAAATTCCGTTAAGGGGGCAGGTACACTTAAAATTTTGAGAAAATCAATTTTATTTTCTTTGCATTTTCTAAAAGTAGCATATTTCAAAAGCATTCTGTGCAAATTTCAGACGAATCGGACAATTCTTTATGGAGAGAAATAACTTTGAATGAAGTCTCTAATGCATAAAGCCCTTTTTTGCATGCTTTCAAAGCATTTTTCTCGAATTTTCGAAGTCGGTGATCACTGTAACTTGAAAACGGCTTTATCGATCAGCATGAAATTTTCCTCACTTATTTTATATGTAATTGTCCCCCGGATGAACGAGGGATTTTTCGATTGGACGATATTTTTTTCAATAGCCGAAAATGTGAGTGATATACAATTTTGAATTTCAACAACCGCCATTTTTCGAAAAATTAAAATCTGTCAAACTCCTTCGTTCGTCCGGAGCACTATGTCATTAACTAATATTCCCCGATTTTTTTTTTATTTCGAATGATCCAGTGGCAAGCTACAGTGATCACGGCAAAACAATTTTTTTTGGACCTCTCGAAAATTTACTCTATTTCGACTAATTTTCAACCTGTTACCTTAATAAAATTACAATAGCTTCTACAAATATATGTCTTTCAAGTAAAAAAATATTTGTTATCAATGTTAATGTAAGTCTAAAAAAAAACTCCTAAAAAAGAGTTTTTTTTTGGACGTCCCAAGTGTCCCTTACCCCTTAAGTAATGTTAAAAGTAATAATGGCAAACAGTACCATCTCTACTGGCTATCTCATATAAAGCGTACCAAAAACGGATTGGCTTAAAATGCCATATACATTTAAAGCTATGTCCTGTTCTGAACTAGTTGTCCTGAACGGTCGAGACTTTTTTATTAACCCCGCTTTATGGGATTCCGTATTGACGTTTAAAGATTTGTGAGAACGAAATCATTATGGGTATAGGCGCCACTACGTAATCATTACATGAGAGTTTCCTTGATAGGCATAGGCGTATTAAAGGAATTTTGTGTGGTAACTGTGACGTACAATATGCCTTATTGGGATTTTGATTAAGTCGCACTGAAGTAACTAATCCCTTATGGACACAATGCCTATAAAGACGCGTCAGAAGTAGTCTTTACCACTTCTTTACTAAAATTTTGCCTATCAAGGAATTTTACTTTGAAGGAAAAGTGACGAAACAATTCCGACTTGACATAGTATTCACGACGTATTCGCGTCAAAAAACTGCATTTAGTAACATATGGGCGCAAATTGTTAGTTGGGTTGTTTGAAAATATTTTTCGAAAAATCATTCTTCTTTTCACTTTGTTTCGCTTGTAAATTTTTTTGGGTTAAGTTTTGGCCTATATTGTGGTAAACTACCACACAAGATACTTGAATAAACTAGTGCACCTAATTTGACTTAAATCGGTTCGGCCATTCCGGAGAACCGCAGTTTGAAAAAACGTCATTTCGAGAAAAACGCGTTTAAAGTTTTTTTTCCACTTATTTATTGAATATTATTTAAAAAATATGTTTTATCACCTACGATTGCTCAGTCTGCAATCTCTGGACCATACATAAGTATGCTTAAGTCCACATAAGCCAGTTGCTATTGCAGTTGGGATGTTTTTTTTAGCCGAACGCGCTTCCTTTCCCGCTTTTTCTGCTTGACTTATGCGTCATCACTTCATCTTTTTTTTGCAGTAATTATATGCAGTGGTCTGCCGTAAACTGCCGTAATTTCTTTATTTTTGGGAATACCGGAATAAAATTTTGAGACCTGATTTCTGAAGGTATAATAAATTGAAAAATGCAGAAAAAAACTGATTTTTTTTTCAAAATTATAGCCTGTACTACTCCCTTAAGTACATTTAACTATCTATATTAATTACATTATTCTCCTCCCCATAAACTATCGGTTCAAATCAACCGGAACAATGGTGATACACAGTTTCCTTGGTCTGTTTTAAGTCGCCTATCCATCGCGGTTTTCCGTATGTTCTAGCTTTATCACCTCCACGTTGTCCCATGTTATGTTGTGCTCCTCCGCCAGGAAGTGTTTCGCTACTGCTGATCATACTACCGTTGAGTTCCTTTCCTTTGCTGAGGCTGCTTCCCACTTATGTTCGGTTAGTCTAACACCAATTAACCGTTTCGTTTGACCAATGTATATTTTTTTTGACATTCTGGGCCAGTAATTTAGTATATTCCACATTTTTCCTACTTATCTTTTTTGTGCCTTTCACGTGACATAATTTAGCACTTAATTTTTTGACCCTACTGATTGGAATTGCTTTTATATCAAAGCGTTCAAGAAGTTCTTGATTTTTTTTTGAATATTGACGTAAAAATAATTGAAACTCTTACGGCTGTTTTTTGTTTTTCCTATGTAAAGAGTGTCGTTAGCAGATTACGCTGTATTTTGTCCTTCTTTTTATTTCCCCCCACTCATTTGTGAGGATAAAGAATTTCTCATGGCAACACCTTTCATAGCTTTAAAGTATTTCCCCCTGAAAGTAAAGTAACTTTCCTTTATCCCCACTAATGAGTGAGATATTTATGGACAGATTGGAGAAGAAACTTCGTCGTGTCTGGTTGAGATATATGGACGACATTCGGACGTAAAAAAGGATACTTGGGCAGAAACTTTAGAGAAATTGAAGCAAGCACGTAAGAATATCCAATTTTCAATCGAAGTTGAAAACAATGAGAAACTACTCTTCTTGAATTTAATGGTTATAAGGATTGAAGGTTTTTTTTAGCTTTAATATCTACCGGAAGCCCACACACACAGAGAGAACAACACAATCCACGTCTGATCATTGGCATTCCCAAAAAATGGCGCCCTTTAACTCGATGATCCACCGGCTATTAACAGTGCCCATGGATCAGGAAAGTTTTAACTCAGAAGTTAAGAATATTAAAGATATCGCGAGAAAAAATGGATTTGACGAGAAAATAATTGGAAACCTTGTCAAAAAGAAGAAGGAAAAAATACAGCGTGATCTGTTAACGACGCTCTTTACACAGGAAAAACAAAAAACAACCATAATAGTTCCAATTATTTTTACGTCAATATTCAAAAAAAAAAATCAAGAACTTCTTGAACGCTTTGATATAAAAGCAGTTCCAGCCAGTAGGGTCAAAAAATTAAGTGCTCAATTATGTCACGTTGAAAACAAAAAAGATAAGAAAGAAAAATGTGGAATATGGGGCATTTCACGTGAAGTGGACAACGAAAAAAATCGAGGTTCTGGATTTCGTTCATATTTTGGGATCGATAGACACTGAAGAAGAGGGCAGATTATCCTTGAAACATCGATATATGTCGAGAATCAAAAATAAATCTAGCTTCAGAAGGAAAAACTTGGTTTAAATTAAAATATTTTTACAGGTTAGGAAAAAAATTGGTAGACAAAAGAAATAATTCATTTTCCTGTCAATTTGAAGCTCCAGTACTTATCGACGTCCTAGGTTTGACCACCCAGTTTAACTGTCATAACTTGTCAATCAGTTTTTTCACAATTCAGAACAAAAGTTATCACATTTGAATAGGCACTTACTACAAAATCACCGCCAATAAATACATTTATGCGGTTATCTTCAAAAATTAAAAAAAAACCCTCACGGGGCGAAAATCTTTGAACATAGGCAATAAAGTCAAACTAATATAAATAAAAAAGCAATTACTCAACAATTAATTTTCTTAGAAACTCACCCAACCATAACGACAGTCAAATAATTCAATGAATCTCCACAGCCCCCAAAGGCATTTCCTATTTGTTTCACTCATTGTTGTTCTTGACCCATGCGGTCTTATTTCCAGGATATCTTACATTGCGTTTACAGAAGGCGACACAACGTGTTTCCTGTTAATGTCGTGACAGACGCAACTTTATTATAGATGGCTTTTTAGGATTCGAAACGTCTTGTGCGAGAAACAGTCAAACAAAAACAATACAAAACGAAGTAAAGCAAACTGATATCACCTCGTCGACTTCGAAGACAAAACAAGGGTCGACTTTCGTGTCGCAACAATGAATAACAGGACTTCCAAGTAGCTTGGCTTAAGATGTCATCTGGATACTGGATTGGTCCGGAGAAGTAAGAGTACTTTAAAGTAATCTTGAAAATGTGGTATTGAAAATGCAGGGGAGTCGAATAGAGGTATGCATGTACATACCAATTACAACGTGTCATGTGTCAACATAGCAGCGTCGTTTTGAAAGCTCGGGGGTGAGACAGAGTAATAGTAGTCCAGAGAGGGGGTGAACTGTGGGACATTCATGATGCAGCGTTAATTGGAATTCAGGAATGGTACTGTTAGATAGCATGCAATTAATGCCCGGAATATCTCCCTTTCCGGTATCATCGAAATGGATTAGTTCCTAGTAATTTCGTGCGAGTAATACCAGTTGACAGCAATTTGCATGCGGAATCGAAACCAAATTAGAATTGTCGTAAGAAATTGCCGACTACAAAATTGAATGGGACACTTAAACATCTTGCGTTGTCGTTTATTTCGTATGTTTGTTTAAAATAAAACTAGACGAAGAAATGGTATTTAACCAAAAAAACTACATTAAAGCTCAAATTTAATACAAGATGCTTGAGCCAGAACTTTTTGTCCGAGTGCTAATCGAATACTATTTCCAGCTCATTGCTTGCCAATTCCACATACATAT
The DNA here is from genome assembly GCA_947369275.1 of Nemotelus nigrinus. Classification (NCBI taxonomy): domain Eukaryota; kingdom Metazoa; phylum Arthropoda; class Insecta; order Diptera; family Stratiomyidae; genus Nemotelus; species Nemotelus nigrinus. Next base: position 37,584,898 of record OX376373.1, on the reverse strand, counting down.
CAGATAATGTCATTTCGACGCCTATTTCCTTATCAACGAACAAACTTCCGCATCTACTGTTTGATTTCCTCCATAGTGTCTTCAGAGCAAAGTTATGTGATAATAACTTACGGAAATCGAGATTGCCGAGTGAAAATGGACGGAAGACGGAAAAGGTCATTCGAAGCTCTTTGTGTTTATTCTCGGTGATTTCTTCGACTCTATGGACTGGTACTGCCTTCTTGTCGTAAGTCTTGCTACAAGGCATCAGAACAGCAAGTCCTAGTTGAAGTACTGGTGATATCTTGCGATGAGATTGCATGAAAAAAATGAAAAGACAATAGGCGAGGCGTTGACGATGCTAGTGAGATGTTGCATTAAGGAAAATCGTAAAATTTTATTTCATTAAGTACAAGTTTTCATCACTCCCGACTAATTCGAAATTACATCGTTTTCAGGACCGTGAATTACGTTTATAGGCTGACAAGTAGCAGTTTGAATGATTTTTATATTGCGTTCTTGCAATATAACGTGGAATCGACAGAGCGAGTTGTTTTAATGTGCTAGCTTTGAGTGGTTGAAAGCCTTGTATAGTTTTCACTTTCAATTGGTTCCTGTAAAAATTTATTCTTTTGGCGGATGGTTGGTGTATTGATGTTTTTGTGTTTATAGACAGGAAACAGGATGGAATGCAACTAAGCGTCATTACTTTCCATGTTGTAGGGGTTGAATTTTGGCTTCAATATTTATTTATTGACTCATACTGCTGACTTTAGATGGCGCTTTCAAAGGATTCTTGGTGGAAAAGTTAAATAAACTATCCACTTTTAAAATACTTATATTTTTTTTACTTTTTAAAATAATTTATATTTGCCTAAACAATGTTTTCTTATTCGAGCAACATTCTGGTCAGAAATGGCCATCTCTTGAAGCGTTCTTGACAGGATGATTAGCTCTTTGTCTTTGCAAACTCATCCATATTACCTTATTCATAAATGAAGGAAACTATCAAATGGAATTATGATGTTCCTGTTTAATTATAAGGAAAAATGTGTCACTTACATCATTTGATTTATGTATTTGATTTATGTATCTTTAAGGCTCATACTTCAAGGATATGTTGCAATAATGTTATGAGCGCGCTGCGGAAATCGTTGAACTCACACTGACTAAAATTGAACCCAAAATAGTACTAAGAGTGCGTTAATAAAATTGACTTTTTCCTCTTATCATAAACCATATCGACCTGGTGGCATAGCTTGTGCATCGTAAGAATGTGCAGCATGAAGATGAATCCCAAAAAATCTATCTTTGCAGGTGTCAGTCAGACTGAGTCTGGATATCTTCTCTTCTTGCGCCCCTCAATCCTCACCAAATAGCAGTAGGGAAGCTCTGCAAGTGGCGATTTCGGCTAGAGCAAAAGAGTCGCCTGCAGGGAATGTAGGAGGAAAGAGTCCTGTGTGTCCTGGGTCGTGCAAACCGGTGGAGGTTCTCATTTCTTGGTGATGCAAGAAACTGTGAATAGAAGGACAGTTGCTGGCGGAGGCGAACAGGGAGATAACTGCAGAAAAAAATTGTAATTGTAACTGCAGCTTGATGTCAGGCTTTGGTACCTCAAATTCTACCTGGAGAAGCGAAGAAAGGTTGACTGGTGATGTTGTTGTTGTCGGTTTGGAGCTAAAATATCTCAAAGAGATAACTGAAAGTAAAACCCTGCCTAATTGCCTAATCGCTAGCTAGGTAAGACTCTCAGTTGTAGACAGTTGTGGGTACTGCACGAAAAATTAACGCTTCCCGGTAAGAATCGGAATTCAAAGATGACCTTGAAAAGCAAAAGCATATATACCAAGTGTTTCAGTAGAAAAGCGTGTTAGAAGGTAGAAGCAAAAACAAAACGTGCGCAGAAGCAGTGTCTTCGTTTCATATCGTTGTGATAAGTTTGTCCAACAAGTATGAGAAACTAACATGTGGTCGGTGCGTTACTCTTTAGATCGAGCTATGGAAGGAGGCAGAGAAGTCGGGGCCAGTTTACAATTTCACACAAGCAAGGTTTGGTTGCGGTCATCTCAATCCTCAAATCAAACTTCAGAGGTGTGACACAAATGGATGATTATGTGACTGGGTACTGTCAATCGGCCCAAATTCACCATTTAAGGATACCAATATTGCCAAGGTCGGCCATGTTCGTTGTTGGATCCCTGGCCTTTGCAAAAGTTCAGTTGACATCGTCGACGCGTTCGGTAAGCTTAATTTTGGCATCGATGTAAGGCACCGGATCATAATGTATATATATATAAATAGAAAGATTCTAACCACTGGCGATGATGGTTTTAAACTAGTGTTGTTACTTGACCAGGAAAGCTACTCAGTGCTGAGAAAGGGGAACAAAATTGTGTTGACCTACTTCTTGTATGCGCACTCAAAAAAAAAATATATCGCTGACAGATATAAAACGACGGAAATATAATATATCTCACATGAGTATATGGGTGTATTTTGAAAGACATAATATATTCACGGCAGATATAATATAAATATTTATCGTATGTAAGCAGAAAAAAGCTATGGGGATTGCTCTTTGAAGCGAGCGCTTAGCCATGGCGGTAAGGAGACACATATGGGAGAAGCCGATAACAACTATTCCATTATTCTTCTAAGTGCCACATTTATTTCTCATTTTCTAAAGCACTAATGTTATTCTTAGTCGCTACTAAAGCGGTAATGTTGCACTTAATCAATGGAGCGCTGGTATTATGCCCAGTCGCTGACTGTTAAGACAACATAAGACGAACAAATACAGCCATGGGCACGGCGGGATTCGAACCCGCGGGCAGTAGATCGCTGCTTCGGACTGACGCGTTAGTGAGCTAAGCTACCGACCCTTTTGCAAGCTCAATCTCAAACTATAAACAAAAGATGCCCCATAATTAGAAACGAAAATAAACCATATATCTACGAAAAGCATATTACATTGTTCAGTGGTCATTTTATACCTGTCGCGTATATAATATACCAACTGTATGGATTTCATATCTTTCGCTACCAGAAAACAGAGAAACCCATATAGAACTTATACCTGTAGCGTGCATAATTATGATTGCTGTGTGCATATTTTGTGTACCCGAGTTATATTTTTTACCTGAAAGCCAAATTTTACTTAAAATGAGTATAACTCTGGATTTCCATATATTCATAATACCTTTTAAATCAATAGTTATACCTGTTGCTAGTATATATTATGTATCACACATAAATAGAACAAAAATATATTTGTAGGGGCAATTTTGTGCCCACTACAGTTAATTATGGCTATTACGGATATTATTATTTTTGCTACACATATAGCAGAGCGAATTTTTTTTTGTGTGCGGATAAAAGCCAGTCAAATGGTCAAGGCCAAGAACGTTGAATTTTAGATACAGGAGATTTTTGTAGACTACGGTGTTTACTCCGCACACCACTTCGGGCAACAACAAATGTAAAAATTACATACTTTTTGATTTAATATTTTCTGTGACGCTAATTACTCTAACCAAGGCGAATCTTGCCACCTTTATTACCTCAAGCAGAAGTGCGGCTTTTGATAAATCAGTGTGTCCACCTGAAGAAGTTAATCAGCAACTGGAGTGTGAATATCGGATGACATCTCACTCTCTGATGATCGATACTTGGTGTTCTCTCTAGCAGCAGACGCAACACCCTTGGTGGAGAGAAGAAACTCAAGAAGCACTGATTGTGCTAAGTTCAATCAATTTTCCGTAGATATGGCGTTTCCTAGTGGTAGGATAAAGTCATCGAAATCAATAGAATCTTGGTTGAGTACTCTGAATAGAGCCATATTACGCAGCTATGATGAGGGTTGCTGGCTAAGTAAGAGCAGGCGAAGAAAGACAGTTTTTCGGTGGGACCGAGAGCTACAGAAGCTCAAGAAAGAACAGAAAACTCTTCAATCAGGCTTGTTAGAGCAAAAATGAGGATGATTAGTTCATCTACAGAATATCACAGTAAACATATAAAAGTTTAGTGAGGAGCTCCAAGAGAGAATCATTCAAATCATTTTGTGAGAAACTACGAGGTACACGGAAGAAATCGAGGCTATGCAATGTTCTGAAAAGGGATCAATCAGGCAAGCTAGACTTTTTTGAACGCTCAGATGGTGAGTTCACCAAGTCAAGAAAGAAGTTTTTTCAGACTTTACTTGCGAATACAATTTCGGGCATTCCAGTGACTCAAACGCAGAAATGTTCAGTGTCTTTAGCCAAATACTCATCTGTTCGCATTAGAAGGAAATGCTGCTTCACAGTTAAATATGAGGTCACCAGTGACAAGGTCAGAGAGGCAACCAAGTCATTCGAGAATTTCACATCGCCGGGCCTTAATGGAATATATCCGGCCATACTTTGGGAGAGAATTGACTAACTGGAGGAAGACCTAATGGAAATATTTTGGGGAAATCTAGCTTTAGAGTGGGTTCGAGCAGCACATAACCTCATTGAATACTAGTATCGATTACATAAAAGTAGTTTCTAAAAAGGTTTTCTAAAAAGGGCGACTTTTCACCATAATTGAGCGTTCGAGTATCAAAAAGTAATACAATTTTCTCAAATTCATCAACGTTGGGTGATTCCTGGTAATCTAGTAGTAAGGATGTTTTTTGGGATTTTTCCTGAACCACCGTTATCAGAAAATAAAATAATAACATAAATGTTAAAATTAAATGTGGCGTTCACAATACAGTTAAGTTACTGTATTTTAAAAATGATGAAAAAAGATAGAACATTGTAACATTATAATTGTCAGCGAAAAGTATTCAATCCACAAAACAGCTACAACAGTCCATAATATACATACATATAGTTTGAAAACGTTTGCCCCATAGCTACTTTGCCTATTGTAAGCTTGGAATTAGCAAAGTAATTACACTAAAACTGCATTCGTTCACATTTTATTTCACCGGAGGACATACAATAGTTACAGTATCTCTCAGTCTGGCATGATATCGTGCAAATGGTATCTCATTTAACCTGACATTAACCGATGAACGCTATCGGACAGACATGTCACATTTAAATCAGACTGACACAATCAGTCGATGCAGTTTGCTCCTTTATTACGGACATTTCGAGTCTTTTTCTGTTTATTTTGTTTACAAATCTCCTAATTATGCTCGTGCTGATGACGATGCAATCCACTTTTATTAGCCGGAGCGACACGAAAAAGGACATTTTTCTAATTAAGCTGATGAGATGTGCTTGTCGCCGAAGCTTATCGGATACTTGGGAACGGTCGTAGTGAATGCGCTAAGGTGGTTGGAAAGGTTTAGATGATGGCGTTAAATTGAGATTGGTATCATTGATAAGATGTTGATAGAATCAGGCACAGACGGTGCCACTGAGTAGGTGTGGAAGTAGAGGTTAAATGAGGCTACTTTTAAGATTCACCCTGATGAGGATATACGTTTCATTTTTGTCCTTTATCTGACTCGGAGTTTTAGATGATTGTTGTTCGTACTTTTATGGTGCAATAAGCTAATTATTCAGAAACTTTGGTCGAAAAGTAACTCTTCAAAGCCACATACCGTTATAATTTGAATTGAATGTAATCAAAGTGTTGTAGATTTACACTTTTTACATTTACGGTCTAAATTCTGACCTCTTAAATCTTGAATGGACTTGAATTACTCGCAGTCCCAGTGTTTACATTGGTAGAATTACTTTTAAATCAACAATTTCCAACCAATCTGTCTGGTCTCTAACTTAAGGATACTCGGTGAAAAGATCTAGCAGCAAATAGTTTCCATAGCTTGTTTGATATTATACCAACTGTCAATTTAGCTTTGTAGGCCAACATTGACATATGGAACAGCTGTTAAGTAATGTTGAGGTAGTCGTAAGGGTTAGATATAAATCCTCACTTCAGTTGGAGTTCAGGAAAGTAGATCGTTCTGCACTTTTTGAATGAAATTCTTATGTGCGTTCATGTTGATGACCTTAGTGGTAAAGATAAAATTTTCATAAAAGGTAGAAGGTTTGTCTCTTAATCTGAATGCCATGGATATTTCTTTCACCTGTCACTTAACCTATTTTAAAATTTTGTTTTTAATTTTACAGTGAAATTTTTACTAGTGCACAAATTAAGGACGTTTCCTAAAATTTTGTAAAATTCAAGCTCAGTCTTATTATAGCTTTTCAATAAAAGATTCCCCGAATTTTTTTTAAGCTACTCGACCAACCCGTTCAAATAAATCATACATCATCCATACGACACCTACTCAATCTTTTATGTGCCTTCAAGCTGCGAATTTGTTTTCGCGCTTAAAAAAAGTTGAAAACAACGAGAGGCCTCCGCAAAGGAGATGCTTTTGTTATAGATTAAATTTAATGTTTTTGCTGTTTTTCAAATTTAATAGACTTAGTTATTCAAAATGCAATTGTTTCTAGAAAGGATTGCTAATAATTAAAAAATGAGCCTTTGTATAGGTACTATTAAATGTTATGTGCAGAAATTATATTACTGATGCTCAAACCAGGCCAGATCCTGCTCTGTCAACTTACACTTTATCTCCAAGGCAATAAAATGTCACTCGAATAGTTTGAGAATATAGCAGACACCCCCTCAATTACCTGTGTTATCTTAATTCAAAATCCTTATGTGAGTATATTCCAAGCTAAGTACATTTCAGGTTTCACCAGCACTTCGTTCTCGAGAGTTCTAGACAATAATTGCTGAAGATACAATGTTTCCACAAATTGAATTCAGTCGAAACCACATTAAACTTTATCACGAAAATACATTTTGTTCTGTTCCTGTTTTGATGTGCACATACAATTAAATCCAAACATGCATTACAGCACATCCACACTTGGGCGAGGTATGGGCTTAACTTAACTCGTATCCATAAGCTTTGGCAGCAGCGTCCAGGAAAACACCTGCCCTGCCAGCTTTTACACCTAGGGTCCACCCTTGTGCAAACATACTGCAGTGTAGCTCATATATCGAATGGATATTCGTTTCTGATATACATACAGATGATGTGTGCTTATTATATATGTATGTATCTAAGTTGTGTAGGTGCATAAAACGTGATGACGAATTTAATGCACTTTTGACGACCGCAATTCAATGCATTTCCGAGATACGCACCGAATACAGTTCGAGACTCGTCGATGACGTTGAGTGGGAGGTGGGCACGATGCGCTAGGGTTAAACGAGTTGCAAGGTATGAGTGTTATAGAAACAGGATTTGTGATATGGATAAATGCATTTCCGGTAATGCACTGCAGGCGATATTGTGTTCGGCATGGTGGAGTCAGTCAGGACAGTAAGTAACTAACGTAAAATTTGATTTGGCTTTTCTGTATTCCAAGTGCTACGTATTGCATATGTGTGAGAGCAACAGACTTACCAAAGTCGAGAAAACTATATATTTCTAAATGTAATATCATAAATAACCATTCGTTGATTTCATAGTTTTCTAATAATAAGATGTTAAATTTTTGAAGGAATTCTCGATGTATACTTGAGTTGCGAGAAAAATTATTCTTTGGATTATTCAAGCACATACGCATATCAACAGCAGATAATTTGTTTCGGTAACACTATATTCCATATATATATATGAAAATTTTCCTTTAGTGCATTCAATACAATGCTGCGCTTACAAAGCTGCTTGATCGCATTATGAACGCAATATCCATGAGCAGCAGTTTCTCTTGTCGATACAATAAAGATATGGTATGAGCAGAACTAATATAACTCTCTGGATGTTATTTTACATTTGCTGTCTGCTTTCAGAGCTTGGATTATCTAAAGTGGTTTGATATGAGAAATCTCATGCTAAAGTAACTTTGTGATTACTGTCACCGTTTCTATAAAAGGAAAAGGAATTTCGTGGATTTCGTCACGAGAAGTGGTAGCGTTAAAGACTTTTTGAATGATATATCAAAGCAATGTACTTAATGGTATATCAAATATTTCTAATTTTTGAAATGTTTAACTTTTTAAAACATGGAGTTGAGCTCTTTAAGAAAACCAAGTGTAATAAATCTCAAACAAATTATTGTTTTCTGCGAACAATATTACGAAGCCTGTGCAATGTTGTGGGTAGTCTCGACCAATCATACCTGTTAAAATTTTCTTGGTTGATTTGATTGAACTAAACTTACAACCAGTGCTGTGAGATTGTGGGAGTTCTCCCATTTTAAGAGAATTTTTGACTTTTAAAACTTAAAAAAGGGAAAAGCGAGAAAAAGCTGCCCGTTGAGCAAATTCGTGGGAAAAATGATTCAAATGAAACACAACTTTATTTATTCCAAAAAATTTGCACTATCCACTCGTAATTTACTTTACATTGTGAAACCTTACATTTTAGTTAAAACCAGGAATGAAATAGATTAAAATCGCTTCTCATGCTATTGCGTTAGCGACTTTCAACTACAAAATTCACTCACGGTACTAAACATTGAAGCAAGGCCACGTATAAAATTTAATATTCTTGATTGGTATGGATATATCGAGGGTGACCTGCCCTCTTCTTCAGTATCTACGATATGAAATAATATAAAATAATCATGCAAAGGCATTTTTCTACTTTTTTCAAGATAGCTTAAGCTACTGTTTTAATTTTTTTCACCAAACAAGGTATACAATGACAAATGATTGAAATAAAAAAAAAATTGCAATTACTTTTAAAAAATTGAAACAAATTAATAACAGGTGTAAAATACACCTGAATACAATGCAAATAAATAAATTAACATTCAATAAATAAATACATTACAGCTAAATTAAATGTAGGGCGCAAAGTTATTAAAAACAAAAACCAAATTGAATACTTGGTTATTTATGAAAAGGATACTAGGCCGGTAGACTAAAGAGGGCAGGATAAGAGAGCCTTGGTAAGTCTGTTTTTAAGGGCGGCATTCGAATTCGCGTGGGAAAAGTTTTAGTGGCTCATTATCAGCATATGTGGTGCTATGCTTATAACCAACTAGCATTCGTAGGGTTCTAGTGACTCTCACGGACTGATTAAGCACAAATCTTTCCTGTATGTAGTCGACATTAACAGCGTCTGTAATGAAATCGAAACTGAAGCAGGCAGATAATATTAATTTTCTGGATGCAAGTGGTGACAAGCTTAGAAGTCTAAGGCGAGATTTATATGACGGTAAACTGTTAAAATCACCAGGATGGTAAAGACCTCTAACAGCGAATAGCAAGAATTGCTTTTGAATAGATTCAAATCTCTAGCTGTTAATTTCGAAAACCGGGTTCGAGATAATACAAGCATACTCAAGAAGAGGGCAAACGAGTGCGGTGTTTTTTTTTTAACAAAAACGATTCCATTATTTTCCACTTAACTTCTGTCCTACGAAATATCAAATTCTCTATTGAATTTCAATAATATATTTTTATAATTTATATGTTCGATTCTACATTTCTTTATACACTTCTCGCGATGTTCAGTTTCTGATCTTTTCTCGGAGTTCTTCCATCAGACTTTTTATTTAGTCTTCTCCTGTGTTTTTGGTTTTTTGATTTCGTTCTTTACGGAGCTCTTTTACAATACTAAGAGCTTTTTGGGTCTCCTTTCAATTGCTTTTAATCATTGCCCAATATCGTTCGATTGATTGAAGATCTGGAACATTTGGCTCTTTTTCCATAAAATTCACAGCATGTTTTTGAAACCTTTGTATCGTATTTTCCGCGTAATGAGCACTAGCTAAATCAAACCAAAATATTATAAGTACGCTATGCTTTTTTTTACGAACGGTAGTACACGTTTCTGGAGACATTCCTTAATGTAGATCTCCGAGTTGATTGTACCTGTCGTCAAAAATGAAGAAATTTTGCCTAATTTGCAAACGGCCTGTTAAACAAGTTCTTTTGCGCCAAAGCAAAAGGCAGCAAGTTGTAAAATCAAGGGCTTGGAAACATATTGAAGCTGATTTTGAGGTATGTTTAAATGTCCAAATCAAGGCTGAAACTGGTCTTCAGTTTTTCTTTGCAAAATTATTTTCGCCCCCTCGATGGGGTTTCTCAATTGTAATGCACTTCTTTTTGGTATTTTTTGTTTGTTGTACGTATTTATGCCTTTCCTTTTTTACTGATTTTCGAAGAAAATTTAGTATTAAACTCGTTGCACTGAAAATTCATATTTCTTTTTGTATATATATATATATATATATATATATATATATATATATATATATATATATATATATATATATATATATATATATATATATATATATATATATATATATATATATATATATATATATATATATATATATATATATATATATATCAGCAAAATGATTAAGGGAGATAATCTCTGGAGTGGCCGATCCGATAGAGCTGAAATTTTCGAAGGACATAGATGTACATAATGAGTAGGTCCATGATTGCCTAGAATTCAAATATCTTTAACCCTTTGGCGGCGGCGGGCATTTTAGTGAATTTTCAGGTACTCCTATATATCCAAGCAGTGTGATATTTTGCTAAAAAATAGTATTGGGAATGAAAACTTATTATGTTTTAAGCTTGTCTATGATAAAGAATTGGAAATTTTGAGCCGTGTGTGGATCGTGAGTGCTTAAAAGTAATGAAGGATTTTTTTAAATAAATAAATAAATTTTTTTCATAGCTTCTGACAGAAACATTGGATCATCGTGAAAACAGCAGAGCATATTGATGTTGACTAAGATTCAACAACACATAGAGATTTTCAAAAAAATCCTTCAAACCATCGACCCTCCTGAAAAAGATTTGCTTTTTGACAAAAACTTCAAGTCATTGATAAATTTTATCTTTTGTCAATGATATCAAAGTGAAATTTTTAAAATTCCGATTTGCACAAATTACCTCTATTTTCAGCACTCGAAACCTTTGTTCACGAGAACTGACGACCGGCTAATCCGATCATAATGAAATTTACAGGACATGTTTGTATTAGCTAGAATTGATTTTGAAATGCGAGCAACATTGTGGCAGTGGTACAGTGGTGAAAAATCACTGAACAAAATACTGCTTTTTGGCATATAACTTCCGATTATATTTGGACCTTACTCTACACAGCATTTGGTGAAAATTCGGTTGAAAAATTAGAATAGAGTTGCCAGTTATGGTGATTTTCGTCTGCTAAATCTTGCAAATTTGCTCAGCAAAATAATTTTTTTTTACTATAACTTCCGGTCCAGTCATGAAATCAAAACGAAGTTCATGCATGTAAAAAAATCATGAAAGGTTTGCCAGCTATGACCTTTTTTGTATTTTTTTGAAATTTATTTACTATCATGTCATTAGATTTGCAAATGGGAATGATCCTGCAATGAAAATTAACAACAGATATTAACGTTTTGAAAATGTGAAAAGTTTTGAGGGTGGTAGCCTTCAAATTCTTTTCACCGTATAACTTCCAGCGCAGTGATTCAATTGGAACGAAATTCACAGGGTGGGTTCAACTTAACGTGAAGTAGATTTGGTATATGGTATATTTTGCATTGCTGCTGACACAGGGTAACCAGCATCAGACATTTTCATAAATATTGCACCAACAGACGCTTCAAATTACATACTCATATGCAAAGCATTTGCAATAAAAATTAAGGAACCAATTTTTAAATTTTCCGAGTTTTGAAAATTTTGTGGATGGCAGCCTCAAACAACGTTTAACCGCTGAAAATTTCTATGAAATCCTTCGATGATACTACCAAAAAGTGCATAACATCTTTCCTATTTTTTTTTTGTCACTCAAAGACAATTTCTTCGAAAATAGCACTGTCGATTGCGACGTTTTACACTGTTTCGCGATGTCACGAACTGATGCCGGCGAATTCGCATGAATTGCCGGCAACACACTGCACTCCGATTCCTTGTCACCGGATCAACTAGAACGTCCACTTCTTTGTTTGTCTTTAATGAAACCCTCCATTACAAATTACGCAATTGCCCGTGTTACAGTTCTTTCCGATACTTTCATTTTTAATTTCACAATTTCAACTAATATCAAAATTATACTTTATGTATTTTTGTTTTCATTCGTTTTCACCGAATTAATGTTTAAATTTTCGAAGAACATGCCAACACAAAAGACAAATAGTGATGTTTAGATTTAGACATATACATATGTATGACAATCATATGGGTTGGGTTTGCAAGCGAAAAACATTGAATGGAATTAAAATGTTCAAATCTTATTATAGTAACTCTTATCCAAAAATATCATTCGAAAATAGTATACTTAATACTAAGTAATATAATTATGTCAAACATTAAAGATAGTCTCTGAATTTCATTGAAGCCCCTCAAGTATATTTTAATTTCCTCCTGTATCAAGTAACTGTATGCATATTGACGTAATAAGGTGTTAGTTAAATAAAGTTGCTCAACAATTCCTTCAGCAATAACTTAACTAACAAAACAAATGTTTGCTTTCAATCAATAATTAACATTCATTGCGGCTAGTCTTGTCAGATCAATGCAGATACATCATTCAATAATTATCTCCAAACGAAGAATCCTTTTGCTATTGATTCCAAGTGCATATGAAATGCGAAGAAGGCACCTTCTGTTTATGGCGGGCAATTAATTTGAAAATAATTGCGCACGCCAAGATATAAGAGAAGATCGAATAAACACTTACTGCACCTGAGCTCCCCGGCGATTGTTTACATACCTGCTGGACCCGGCATCCAATTACATAATAATATCCCGTGATACGAATCAAACGAGGAAATTCTTACAATAGCAAAGGAACGTGAAAAGCACCGGTGGCGCACTGCAAATGAAATCGCATTGACAAAAGAATTTCTTAGTCTCAATTAAATAGCCAGGAGGTGATTCTACTACTTCTGATTGCATGAAAGCATTTTATATGCTATTCATTCTCATTACTTGGGGATAATTACAATAGTGAATATGAACACAGGATGCCGGAGTGCTTTGGATCAATGTTTTTGCTTTTATGGGCAGCTTGATGGATAGGAAGAGGAATGTGAGGAGAAATTTTATAGTTAGACACGATGTGGCGTCAGGTTGATTTGTTTCAGACGTAGGTTATTGAATTAAATTTGATTGGCAGAATACTATGATACAACTTTAAAAATTCAAAAATTGAAATTGGAATAGATTTATTCTTTCAAAAGATTACTGTGAGCCAAATTAATTTTTTGAAAAAACTATTACTAAAAAATATTAACAAAATAACTCTCAAATTTCATTATAAGAATTTAATTTGGATCTTAAATCCTAGCACTGCAATTTTTTATAGTTGAAATTTCCATACATTTAAATAGGTTAACAAAATTAAGAAATTATTAAATCAATTTGAATATATGCTATCGAAAAATTTACTCAGTGAGAGTTCTGCTTGATTACCAAGCCTGCCAAAAATAGACAAAACTTTGGATTTTTCTCTTTGAGCTTTCTGTTCTTCAAATTTTTCAGCCATTTGTCTGATTTTAGTTGAATCAGCATAGCCCTCATAGCCCATAGTGTTATGATTGTCCTGAAAAATATATATCGCCCAGTTTTGTGCCTGCTAGTTCTGGCTTCTTTTTCCATGGGCCGTTAATATTGGAAGGATGAATCTTCTTCTTTCGCCGAACACGGATGTGTTTTGTTCGAACCCTTATCAGATTATATTCTGGCTTCTAGTGCATTACTTTCGTTTTTAGTTTTTTTCCTTAATTTTTACGAGCAGTTGTGTATGGTTTTTAATGCGAAAAATGGACATTGAGGGTGCATCGAGATTATTTAAGCACTATGAAATCAGAGAAGGCGTGGAAATTATTTCAGACCAAAAACTATCTACACGAGGTTTCTGAAATTTCTTGTTTGTCAATAAGAAGTAGGATCATCATCATTATTATCATCGGCACAGCAGCCGGGGCTTAGTCCTGGCCTCCTTCAACAAATAATAAGTATGGAATCGCACCTCTTCCCATATCGGGCCAAAAATCTCCGCCATACCAGCCTACTAAGAGGTTAAAGTGTTTTTTGCTGGGCAATCTAGTTGGGGATACATACTTGAGCACTGATATGACAGACCAAAGACTTTTGCTGCCTCAAATTTAGAAAAAACCAAACAAATTTAAAAAAAAACCAAACGTCAGTGTCCATTTGTTGCAAGAAACACTATCCCATTTTTGATTTATGGTGTATTTATAATTTCCTTTCGATATACTTTAAAGTTAAGTGAATTTACGTATGTGGAAACGAAAATACAAAATTTTTGTCGACAGCCTTAAATGCATAGCTTTAAAGCGTAAAACATCTCCCTCCCTAAGTATGCACGCAAATCTGTATCTGACAGAATGAAAAGTGTTCCTGCTATTGACTTTGTGCTCGAACAAAGATATAGTTAATTTCGTCCTTAATTTCTATGCAATAAACTCCCATCCAAGTCAAAATGCACCACTCTGGCTCGTCATACACGCCTGAAACGGTCAATCAGAGTAACTAACGGCTACTTTGTATTCTTGCCGGTGTGGGGAATCCATCACAGGATACTTTCAAAGCCTGGGGTACGGCTACGACAATTTAATGACAACTTGTCGATGTTATCGGAAATGCGGACTTGATGAATGTTCGTTCACGGTAGATATGGATGTGATTATTACCGTGGGCTCGATACGCATCTCGCTGTCTACGCTAATAGGTCCGTTCGAATGCACATCCCGGAGAAGTTGAACAGCCAGCAACCATTGTGCGTACATAAACCTCACATGTTGACATGGAAGCAAATACTACAATTGCGGTTAACCATGCATTCAGTCAAGTGTGCTTTAATAGGCAGCGTTTTAGCCAGCTTGAAGCGAGCACAGATGACTTTAAAGCTTATCCTCGATAGGATAGATATATAGTCATTGCCTAAAGATGATTCTTAAGTAATTTTCTTCAAACGTAAAGAGTTTGAAGCAGATAATCGTGCAATATCATGCGGTAGTGAAAAGTCACTATGATGCTCGAAAGTTTGATTTTATTGCGTTGGCTGTCCCCAAGAAGAAAACCATGTTGCAATTTTTGAAGTAAAATGTAGCTTTACTAAGGTTTCATTGTCGAGTTTAAACATATAGCTGCAGACATAATATAGGAAACCTTAAAATGGTTTCTGGATTGACCTGCCGACAACACGCAATCTATGCATACTCGCTTAACAATCAATTTAACTGACACCCGCCGACAGGACATTGCACAGGGTACTTTTAATCAATTCCGCAAACCACATTGGACGTGAATCCTATCGCCACCAATACAAATCAGGAAACGAAGGGTCGAAGGCTATTCTTGGTACATTTTTTTTGCTGCAGTAGCAGCAGCTTCGCTATGTTCGGACGGAACAATGCACTATGGCTCAAAATGATTTGGTCTAGTAGTCTCAGCCCACAATACGCCAAAGACAAATGGAGTTGTTCCGGGGAGCGAGCAAGTAGTTCACTATTTCATGTTTTATCTGAAAGATGAGTGTCGGGCAGTAGCGACTGAAAAAACCGAGTGACGAAGAATGGTCAAACGTGATCGCCGTTGGGTACGTTAAACAATTGATGGCGTTCCACTGAGAATGGAGTGAGATGTGGTTATAGCGACAGGAGGTGATAAAATATTTGCCTTTCAGGATGATATGTATAATGGAAGTAGATGAAATTAGTCAAGTGCATTTGGACACTATGCTCGGAGAATTTTAATTGATTGGAAACCTGTCGAAGTGCATAATGGATTGCAAGTGGGTGAAAAGTTTGTATGCGTTTAGAGCGTAATGTGCAAAAAGGGTTGAAAATAGTCATCATGCAGTCTTATATGAATTTTATAAAGAGCAAATAAATGTCCTCAGTTTGAATACATGCTACTTTTTCTCTGTAGCGTTTTGATGGAATTATTTATTGCCTCTTCGGTGAAGTGATCACGGCAAAAAAAAACTGTTCACGCTCAACTTAATTTAGTTAATATGTTCTGCAAAATTGTTTAACACTTTGTTTCTGGATGAAAAACACTTGTTATTTTATATTATACCAACAAAATTATTTTTTTGCGTAAAAACTTAATCAGTCAAAAGCTGCGGGCGATTTTTTTTATTAATCAGTTGTTTTAAGTAGTCCACATTGAGCTCCACTATCTTCAGTCTAATAGAACATGCATTTTTCATGAATGATGTCTTCATTTGCATTCAATAATGTTTATTTAGGAAACGATAGCTTTCTCAATTTGGTAGATTTAGTTTAAGAGCTCCAATATTGAAAGTACCGTCTCTGCTACTAAGATTTGCGTCATTAGGAATGTGCTTGCTATTAACCTTTGACTGTTGGCTTTTGTGGTTTTGTTAATTTTTTATTCGATCGAAAGGTAGTGATACTAGAAGGTAGTAGTGTTACTTGGTCTTTACAATAGCAAAGATTCTTGCTATTCTTGTTTAAGCCTTGCTTATGCCCAATGAAAAACATACTAAGGCTATCAGCCCCAAAAGCTTAAAAATAATTGCTAGTTATGGCTCGTAAACTCTTAAATCCATTTCATTCCCAGGGGAGGACTATGTGCTTGCTGATGCATCTCAGAAAGTCTCTGCAATTCAAATACTAACCAATTTTCTCCCTGTGAAGAATCCTGTTTTCACAAAAGACAAGAGGCTCTAGTGGTCGAATTGATAGTGATATAGATACGCCATAATCTGAATTATTATGAAAAGACTACAGGAAACAAGAATATTGCGTCAGATTTGAACGCCACTTGCATGCAAAAATTATCACAATGCAGCAGCTCTGCCGCCAAACTTTGGAAATTAGATGCGAATACCCTTCAACTCCCGAGACTTTATACCCATCAAAACTACAACAAGAGAAACATACTTAAGCCGGTTCGTTTGACGATAAACAACACCAACAACTGGAGAAAAATAGCATTGCTTTCTGCCAATAGCTAAATCTATAATAAGATAATTTCGGATTGTGTTAGTATCCCGCTAAATGAGCAGCTGCACAAAGAACAATCAGGTTTTCGTTCGAATCGTTCTTGCACTGATAACAAATCTAAACTCAATGGTTCCCCGTGGCCCTAATGTCTCAGCGAGTGTGTAGCTCTACTTTTAGTTTTTTTTTATTACTTTGGTCCATTGTTCAGCAAATCTCTTAACACGAGGGTTGATCCAAATGTAATGATAATGAATATAAACCAAGGCGATTAAACTTAAACAAGCATTTATTTTTCCACATAGTCTCCTGACAAGTTAATACATTTAAACCATCTCTTTTACAAACCCAGGATATCCTTAGAAAGAATTGTTTACCTTTTCTCTCCCAAAACGCCTCACCAGTGGCCATCACTTCGCTATCATCTTCAATTTTGTTGCCTTGAAGGTTTTTCTTGAGCCGAAGAAAGAGGTAGAAGTAATTGGGAGCTAGGCGAATGGGACAGATGTTCAAGCAGTTCAAATCCTGTTTCTTGAATCGCAGTCATCGCAACAACAGACTTGTGAAGCGGTGCATTGTCTTGGTGAAACAGCACCCCGGTTCTCAGTTTGCCGCGTCTTAATTCCTCAATAGCAACACTCACTCACTTGGTCTATGTAGTAAAAGTCTGATATAGTGACTCCTTTTTCCAAATACTCCACCATAATAATTCCTTCAGCGTCCCAAAAAGTGATGCCATAGCCTTCCCTGCTGAGCTCGACACTTCAAAATCTCTCGGTGTCTGTAAAGAGGGTTGCTTCCACATAATCGATAGCTGTTTGATTTCTTGATCAAAAAGGTGGATCCAGATCTAGACCATGATCACGAAACAAGACAAAAAAACTCTCCTGATCTGCCTGAAACTTTTCGAGATTCACCCTCGAAATGTCGAGTCATATCTTTTTTTGGCCGTTGGCTAACATTCTCCGCACCCAACGTGCAGATACTTTCTTCATGTCTAATTCGTGGGCAGTGATTCTTTGAGCACTGCCATACGAAAACTCATCTTCGACGGATGGACGTCTTTCGCGGTATTCATCTTTCAGTGGACGTTTTTTCCCAGTTTAAACTCTTTGGCCCAGCGTGCAACGGTTGAATATGAAGGAGCAGAGTCCCTAAATTTTTGCACCAAGTCGCTGTCTATGTCTTTGGTAGACAATTTTTCAAATACAGGTACTCAGTCAGAGCTCTAATTTCGTTGTTCTCCATTTTGATGTTCTCTATTCCACTATTCGTGTTCAAATGAGTGTACCTCCCTGGAATCGTGGCCTATTTATATGTTGTTGTTTTTTATGCTGACCTAGTGGATATAGAATGCAGTAAAAAATTTTATTTTTAATTTTATGCGAACTGGAAATAACTGATTATCACTACTTTTGGATCAACCCTTATACGTCCAGGCTTATTTTGAATATTTGATTTTGTGTACGATGTGACTTTTTTGCATTGAAAAAGGCTGCTTCGGAAAACTACGAAACAATAAATAGTTACGACCATTTTGAGTGTTTTGATTTTGCGAGGCAAATGGGGCAAACTAGTTTTGCTTCATTATATAATGTATACCCGACTTTTCAGTAACTTCATTTTAGCTTTACTCATATAAAAATTTTTATTTTACTAAACTTCATGTAACAGATATACCAAAAAATACCCACATTGAAACTTAACATTCACATTTCCTTTAAACAAAACATAATTCGTTCAGACCATTCAAAACGATTGGGCCATAAATCATAAATGTCAGCGACGGTTTGTGTTTGTGCTTTTGAATAAATTAACTCTCTTGGTGCGATTTCGATGATTACCCGAAAGACGTATTATAAATCAGCCAAAAGCTGTCCATGGGCAATCACTTGTACAAGATAAATTACCATAGTCACAATGTTAAGGTGTTGCCGTCAAGTTTCTTGACATTGCACAGCATCTTAAGGACGTGATGTAAAACGTGAAGTATTTACCATGTTTACGTCCTGTTAGTTTGCAAACAAAAGCTGTACGAACTACTGGAAGACGTCAAAGTTAGTGAGGCGAGTCGGATTGAAAGTACACTGCACGTACGAGTAGATGTAATGACAGTTAGAAGGGTTAATGTTGCCTCAAGGATGCATTGAATGACGGCGATATGGGTAAATCAAATACATTTCGGAAAGTGTAAGCTAATATTGATTAGAGAGCTGGCTGCTCGTAAACTTGTCGTCGATTTTGAAAAGGTTTTTGCTATTGTAACTGGCAAACAGATGTGTGTATGTGAACAGGGTATATTATTTGCCTTTAGAACAATTTTCTAGCCACCGTGCACCCATAAAACGTTCCTTCTATTTTAAGCTAACGGTGAATTTATTGCGATTCCATAGCTCTATTACACTCGACTTTCCCATTCGATTTAATCCTTCTGTTTTATAGGTGTGTTTTTATTTGTCTCAGATAGCGGAAAATCACGTTCACTTAAAACCTCATCAAATTTCTATTCCTATCATTTTCGTTACTTCCCCAACTTTCCTTTGATTCGTCCACTATATATCATGGCCCGTCTATCCGGAACGGTCGTAAAAGTTGTACTTGCATCGAGTTTTATGATCGTTTGGTTGGATTTGACCAGATCGGACGCATATGGGCACTGCATGTAAGTTGAAGTTTTATGTTCAGTAGTGAGGTGTTCACATCTGCATCGAATTCACTATTTTAATGACCACTCACTCGTCAAAACGAGGATTTTACAAATGGAAAGATTGATGAAAAGGATTTCGTTCGACGATTTACAATGGCGATTTCATCACGATTATTCTTCTGCTTTACAGCCTTGATATAAAAGTTGAAATTGCATGTGCGCACAGCTATTCGAAAGTATGGGAATTAAAATTTTAATTGAAGAATAGCCTTTGACATCAATCGAATAAATGAATTTTATTTAAGGTTACCTTTTTTGTTGCATTATTTAAATTTGTTATGGAATAAAAAAAGGCCGTAAATCTGCTTTAGCAAAGAAAATATATTCAAATATTTCCGAAATTGCGTATGCAGTTCTTTGCACGTTTGTCCATTATTTATTACCAGTTTGTTTTACAGTGCAGTAAGTTGAGAGACAACTGAAAAAATTACGGAAGACATGTTAAGGTAATGATTTTCGAGTGAGATATGATAAATTTATGCGTCAATCAATTCATAGAATAGCCTCCGGTAAAAGGCAGTAAATGATGCTTACTCGTATATCGTTGAATTTACATCGGCTTTCAAAATAATTTTTTTTTGTTCAATAAAAGATTCTGTCGTTAAAAAAACAATGTGCTTATTTTTAAAATATTGGTCATTCACATAAATTCCCTTCTTTTTATATATTGATCTGCAAACCCAAAATTTCGCTTTTCCTTTTAAGATTATAGTTTTTTCAAATGAGAAAATCGTTTATCTAAATGAAAAAAAACCTATTTTGAAATCAAATTTTTATTTTCCATTTGAAAAAATTCTTTTCCAAAATGAAAAACCCTTCTTCGATATGAAAAAAATATTATATTATAATTCAGATAAAGGGTAAATTAGTAGATGAAGGCTTCATTATGAGCAAGTTCACCATAAACAGAGCTCTGTAATAACTTGCAATTACCCCCAAAAGGCCTCTATTGGAGTGGACTGTATGAATTTGGCGGAGCCCATTGAGAAACGTAAAGATTATGCATTGTATTTCAGTTCCTAGGTACTTGAACCTGCATCTGGACAGTTGCAGCTAATCCAATAGTTCTCGGAAGAAGCACCACCCGTGTGGTAGCATTGCTTAGCCAAGGCGTTGTCCATTCGAAAATTATAGCTGCTGGGACATGTAAAGGCTCAAAATTTTGCGAGTTTGTCCGTGAGTTGGATGGAAAGCTACCACCTGCGCAAAAATCCACAAAACACAATATGCTGCCTATGAAGCAGCACGAGCATCTATCATCCTAAAGTTTATGTCATCATATTCACACTGAACCCTGTAGAACAAGCGTTCTCAAAAATTTAATATTCGGTTCGGGCCCTTTTTGCAAACAGCAGTGAAAGCAATTCAACAGTGTCGACCATAACATCAACCGATGCTACCAATTATGTTTTAACATTAATCACCATACATTAATCATTTAGATACAATTATTTTCTTAGTATTTACTTATAATGTATTTGTTTATATTATTGAGGTATTCAATTAAATATTATATTACTACTGCAAATTAAAATATATTTTTTTTTCATTTGGGAATAGGTTTTCTTCATATGGGGAAGGATTTTTTCATTTGAGCTTCTCAGCCTTCAGCTGAGAAATGCTATAAAACTCAATTCTCAGCATTAGCGCTTTTGTAATGCTTTCTCAATGTCAAACCAATGTGAAACTATATAAGTCGCAGAGAGCTTGACACGTATTCTGCATGAACAAAATTAGGAAACGTCTAATAAAATTAGTTGGCGAAGATAGTCCAGTGCTGTTCGGTTCTTCAAACTGTAGAAAACGGTCCGAAAATTGAAGATTTTGAAGGTGACTTATTTAAAAAGCCAATGCTCAGAACCAGCTTATTGTAGTTTTTCAGTTTTTTTATGATGTCGATTTCAAAACAAAGTTAGAGTAGAACATAAAACTAGCCATACAACAATCAAGGTTTTAAATTCTTAATTTTTTTTTCAACTCCAAAATTTAGCTCTACAACGCTTATGTATTCTTTGCATACTTTTTTCAGCTATGGCTTTCTTTGACTTTTTGTCGGCAAAATTGATGATGGGCAAATTTTACCGACAAAAAGATTAAAAATTTTGAGGGTTGCTTTACGGGCTCATACATAGTCTTTGAGGGTCGGAAACAGCTTTCATTCTTTGAAACTCCCTCATACATTCAAAATATCAGAAATAACATTATTTCTTCTATTCTAAGAAGTATTACAGTTGGCGCCCAACGTGGGCGACAGTCAACATAATAGTTTCAAGAGCATATAGAAGGTTATTCGGGATATTGACTTACATTTATCTGTTCAAGGGCAATTGAAGAATGGGGAAATGTAAAATTAATCTATATTTGATGATAAATTTTGCTGTATCTTAAACTAATGAAGCATTTGCAGAGAATGTGAGTGAAGGCTACACAGTCTGGTTATTAATGTTTCAATAATTTTATAGACGATTTAATTTTCTACGGTCGTAGAGTGTCTGAAAGGCTTTTGGAAATTTGACTGCTCAAACGCTGTTAAGGAACGCGGTCATATTTTGCTGGATTGTCTCCGCATCTTAAAAAATTCATCTTTGATGACGGCTTGAAAATTTGGAAAAGGCCCGAAGTCTGCTGGAACCAAGCCTGGCGAAAAAGGGGATGTTTGAGGACTGTGGCCCCTCTATTCACTAAAAACTGACGTACAAGAACTTATGAATGGGCTGATGCATTATCGTGGAGAAGACACCAGTTACCTGATTTGTAAATTTCGCTTGGGACACCATGAATTTTCGCTTGCAGGTGTTTCAGAGCTTCAAGATAGAATACTTCTATTACAGTCTGACCTGCGGGAAATTTTTTTTCGGTGAATGATTTCTTTAGCATCGAAAGATGTGATGAGCATTGCCTTCACTTTTCATTTCGGTGCGCGCACTTTTGTCGGACGACCTTCTTCAGGAGCCCGCCACTCTGAGGATTGTCTTTTAGTATTTGGATCATACTGAAAGCACCATGTTTTATCGCCAGGAATCCATATAGACTGCTTCAACAACATTTTTTATTCTTTGTCTTCTCTCTCTGAAATACTTCGGAATCCCAGCTGTTGTACAGGCTGGGTGATACTATTAGAGTGTGAGGAAATAAAAATTGTGCCGAAAAAGAAAAAAGAAAAATCAACCAGAGATCCGTAGATCCGTAGTTCTCCAACCAATAGCACCACTAACACAATGAGGTCGAAACGAGTCCCGGAACGGTGTAGATCCAAATGTCATGAAATCGCTTATGTATCGCATACTTGAAATTAGCTTTGACCACTTTTTTTATTTTTCATGCAATTTTCGTTCATAGCCAAATTGTTTTTGAATATATTACTGCGGCATAAAAAAATACCAGAAATAGAATCTGAAGCTTTTAGTACTTAGCCATTTGTACAATTGCAAGTCTTCACGAGCAAAATAGACTGATGTTAGCTTCTACTTGTAGTCTAGATAAAGTTCTAAGCTTTAAGTCAAGTTATGTTACTCATTACCCATTAGAATTTAATTTTTAATTACAATATTAGCTGGGGCACATTATTGCACTTACATAGACTAAGAACTCTGAAACAGTTGTCGATAAAGGAATTATTTTGACCCATCGCATTCATGGGCATGATGTTTAGTTGAAAGCTCTGAATAAAACAATACCTACTATCAATTTAAGACTTTATCACAAATGTGAACAAATATTTAGAATAGCTCTTATTTGGCTCAGAGATAGAGACAATGGGAAAATATTACTTTGGTACGTATGATGCTCCTTACACAACGTACAAGTTAATTCCAAGAATGTAATTAATACATCCGTTTGACTCATCTTAAATGGCTTTTTAGAAATAGCAAACTAGCAATATTTTTGATAATTTCTTTATGAGTCTATTTAAATACTTTGTTTACACGAATTTCTTGAAGTCTATAATTCAAAAACCATTTCATTTACTGATTCTCAATCAACTTTGGCAGTCCCATACTCAGTGGCGTGCATAAGCTCTTCACGCAGGGTAGGCAGTCACATACTCTTAGAAGTAAACATTACAGCCAAACGAAAAATCAGGATTCAATTGAAAATATTTTTTATTAAAGGTTAGTCTAACTTAATGTTTAATAAACAAAGAAAGTTTAAAGTCTAGCGGCTTTACTATTTTTGCCTGCTGGCTCTTTTGGTTTTATTTTTATTATATTTTTTGCCAAAATGTTTATTCCTTACACGCTAATGATATTACCTAGCCTGTACAGCAGGCGTCAATTTTTCATGTATATTAATTTCTTTCCGGATACTGATATTTCGAATGTAATCTGCCTTCTTCTTCAATGTCTATCGGTATTGGGGAAATCTACATATTCAGTGTCATTGCACACATTTTTTGTACTGGCGAATATGATACATGGTAAACAAAAAAAACCGCTTAGTGCGCTTTCAGCCAAATAAATTTGGCAAGCGATGGGTAGCATTCCCTTTTTTTAAGTTAAATCTAATTCTTGTGTCATTTTGTCTGCTGAGATAATTTTTTGGCAAACATTGAATTTTCCTATAGAAATTCTAAGTCTATTTTTAATCAAGAATATTATAATTTTTAAAATTTCCTATCTGAGACACTAACATACAAAAATAACACTTAGATTTGACATCAAAGTTATATATTTATACACGTACAACTATTTGTTCTGGCAACTCCCTTGCATAGTAAAAACTCAACTATGGGTTTGCCCGAGCCTGTGCACCGTCGTACACTTGTGATGTATACCTGCAAGCTACTTCCCCTTGCACAGCGAGCATTGACGTCATGCAGCGGCGTATCGTATCATTTCTCATTCATGAAGGCAGGCATGCCTTTGGCTGATATAAAATCTTGCACATACTGTTGAAGCTGAGAGCAGTTGGCCGTAGTGTATCGATACGAAATTCGTTTGAAGGTGTGCGTAAGGTAAAGGCACTGAGGTTGCATGCCTTTCAACGTTCATATTTGGTTTTTTTTTACTTACTTTGCTGGACTATGCATGCGAAATCGGAAATGAGGAAATTAGAGTATGAAATATAGGTAGTTGCCAGATGCGTGTAATTCATATGGATTTATTTTTCAATTTTAAATCAAATTTTTTGAATTGTAGATAGATATATATTAGTAAAATAAATATAAAGAAACAGATAAGCAACACAACAGGGTAGGCAGTGCTTTTGTGCCTATATGAAATGCACGCCCCTGCCCATACTCTAAATCAACGTATTAGCAAAATACCAGATGCTAAATGCCAAATAATAGTCCCATCTGCTAATACAGCAAAATGTTTCTGTTACGATTTCGGTGGATTTAAATGTGCCAAAATTGCACCCCGTATCAGTGTCATAGTCCACCTAATAAATCACTTTGCGAAAAAGCTTAGCAGGTGCTTTTACGAACTGAATTTTTACTCAATTAATCTGAGTTTTAGGCCAAAACCATAATTTCCGGATTTCCACAGTCCACACGTTACCACTTAATACAAATGTAAACAACGCGTACGAAGTCAACCAGAGTCGTTGCAACAAAGAGCTTACAACAGGCCATATATCATCAGTGGCTGACAGGACATGGTGAATTTGCCACAATTTCTCCAAAATACTATTGGCAGTCCCTTATTTATGTGAGATTAATTTTGATATACAGCGGCTGTGCCGGTCAACGGTATGGAAGGGAAAATCGTACCGTTTGGACATCGAACAGAAACTCTTTGGACAATGTCACACATGTACGTAGACTAGTCGATAGCCGGCACAAAATTGAGGACAATGAAACGAACGTTCTGGTCGTCATTTAATTAAATGCAATGCAGGCAGTCCGATTGAAGGACTTTACTGGGAGCCTAAAAGCTTTCCTCGTCTCTACAATGTCTGAAATCTTTTCACGTGGTCTCGGTCGACGTTCTGTGTACCAGTCATTGTATTCGAAGTGAAAACGTTTTGCCTTTTCAGCATCGTGGAATGGCAACAAAATACATTCATAAGTCCGATTTGGTTTCGCAGACAAAATATCTGGTGTATTCATCGACAAACAATAAGGAGCAGGGACATTTACTTGACGCGTTAAAATCCTTGCAAACGTTGAGTCACATCATTGGTTGGAATGGTGTGATTGTCATGAAAATGTATCGAACAGTATTTTCATTATCTGAACTGGAAGAGAAGAAACATTTTGTTTATTACTAGTTTGCCAAGTGGTTCTTTCAGGTCCGTAGTATCTGTTGAAATTTTCTGATTTTACAAGCCATCTATTAAAAACATTTGAAATCTAGTCGAACGATTTCACCAAGTTTATTTGCTCAGCCCTGAAATTTCAGAATCGGTCAATCAACTGCAGTTTCCGGATAAATTCCATTCAATTAAAAGTTGATTCGTCCCAGATCTGATTGGTGTCATTCAATTAATTAGCTTGCAAACTTTATGCATTTATTAAACTCCCATTGATCAGAGCCTGCTACTCTCTGCAAGCATAATTAAACACCTTGGATTTCAGCTCCCTCTAGCATTACAACTAACCTGCAGGACAACACAGAAAGTATGCTACTGCCATATAAAAGAACGTACATTTTACAATTATGGCTTAAATCTATCTATGTTCAGAAGCACGAATTTGTTCAGGTTCAGAAAACGGCCCAAAAAAATCTTATGTTTCACAAACATATGTATGTGTGCCCATTTGTAATGTTAACGGAACAATTTCTCCAAAAAAAAAACGCGTTCGACTTTGAAAACAAATCTTTATCTTTGCTGCGGTTTTCCACTCTCTTTCACTCTCTCCCATGCTCATTGTTTGTTTGCTGTCAACGCAGTTTGTCCGCAGTGGATTAATGGCATCGTGGTGGTCAGTATAAATCAAATCGCATTTACTGCTTCGCCACATTTATCAAATTAATCCACAAACAGCAAAGTAATAGCTTTTACCACTCAATAGCTATGATGACAGTTATCGCCAGAAAGCTGAATTATGAGCGCTCTCGGATGAATAATGGCATCTAATTGTTAAAGTTTATATATTTTTGGGTGGATTGCGTATTGTTTTAGTTGCTGTGTTGATTTGATTCAATTTAATTTAGTACAAATATGAGTAAACGTGGAACTTTTTTATTTTTAAATTAGTTACAGTCCTTGCAGTTATGCTGATATTGCTATTAATTTCTGATACAGGTTTTCAGCTGCGCTCTTAGCGAAATGAAAAAATATTTGTAATGAAAAATTGGAAAACTAGAAAATTCATGTTTTGCTTTTTTTATTTTTATCCTATCACGAAAGTATTGAAGAAACACTCGAAGAAAAAAATGTGATCATGCTTAAGCAGACTATTTTGGTATTCTAGATAATGAGTCGTCCAGAAAAGAAGTCACCAAAAAAAATTGTGCCCAAGAAAAATATGGTGCAGACAAACACCAATGAAGAAATCGTCAGGAGTTCACAAAGTAAGTCGAAAAAATAAGTACTTCAAAGCAGGAGTAGTTGGAAAAAGAGAAAAAAACCATAACAGGAGTGATATAAAAACTTTTTAAAATGAGTAATCGGAAAAAAACAGTTCCTAGAAAAGAAAAAGTCAGCCGTTGTTGAAAATTCAAGGGTATAAACTATAAGAATTTTTTTGAATTTTCGATTTCAGATGAACCTGCACCGAAATATTCTACCTATTGCAAAAAAAAACGGCTGGACGAGGAAAACTACAGGAAAATCGACAATTTTCAATATTTTTAGCTGAAAATTTTTTTACAACTTTTTGAAATGCTAAACTTTTCTTTGTGTTAATTTCAAATAAAATAAACTTTTGGTTTTTAAAATAAATTTTTTTAAAAAAGTTGTTTTTCAAGCCCTATGTAACCCCTTAATGTAAGCATTTATTGATACGAAAATAGTGAAAACACCTCGCGCTGGTAGCCCTTTGCAAGCATCAAAGCCAAATATATATCACATCTGCCTCACGTTCATATCAACCTACCCTGTGAATTTCGTTTCGATCCAATGAGTGCATTGGAAGTTATAGGAGTACAAAGAAATTTAGGGCTACCACCCGTAAAAGTTTTAATATTTTCGAAATTTTAATGTTTGTAGTTTACTCTCACTGCAAGATCAATACCATTTTAAAATTTTACGATAAAATCGCCTATTAAAGGTATGGCAAACAAATACAAAACCAACAATAGCTGGCAGCCCTATTATGTATCTTCATCCAGATTTTTACTGTATACTGCCTATAATAAATTCTATTTACCGTATAAATTTCGTTCTGATTTCATGACTGTACTGAAAGTTATAGGGCAAAAAGCTTTATTTTTTGAGCGTATTTCCAAAATCCAGCACATAACTGGCAACTCCAAACTAATTTTTCAACCAAATTTCTATACACGTGGCTTAAATAAATGTGATTTTTTAAGATGTGATTTTTTAAGATGGCACCACTGGCACAGAGTTGCCTACATTTCAAAATAACTTCTATCATACCTGGTCCTGCCTAAAACCAATACCTCCTGTGAATTTCAGATGTATCTGATTACTGATCGGGGATTCCCGTGAACAGATGTTTCTGATGCTTGAAACAAGAGTAAATTGAATGAGGGCTACCATTCTTGTCCGATATGAAATTTTAAAAGTTTTACTTTGGCCTATGCAGACAAGATTTATAAGATTTATAAATGAGTTGCTTTTGTTTTAAAAATAAAGGCAATTTTTCAGGAGAGTCGATGACTTGAAGGTTTTCATTTTTCATGCCTGCCGTAGCTGCAGGGCTGCCAGCACGTTCATCAAAAACAATCAATATGTTCTGTAAGTTTCATAATGATCTGATGAACTTTTTCAAAAGTTATCGCAATTCAAAAATTTTCTAATTTGCCCAATTTTATTCTAGGCATCTAGTGTCCTCATATTGTTAAAAATTTTCAAAATATTATCATATTTACATTGAAAACAAGTTCAAAATTCGTTTCGCCAACTTAATTTTTCCTAAAATTATTTGTTGCCAGAATAATAGGTATATTTAGGTATTTAAGCTAATGAACATTTCGTCAAACCTGAACCTATTCTTCATATAACCCATATGTATCCTGAAAATTGCAGCTCAATTGGATATATATATATATATATATATATATATATATATATATATATATATATATATATATATATATATATATGTGTGTATATATGTACATATCTATATATAAATACATACATTTTTGGCCAAAGTAATTTTCTTACTAATGTTCTGCGAACATTAGAAAAATATTAAACAAAAGCGGCCATAGACTGCTATCTTTTGGTATCCCAGACAACACGGTTGTTTTTTTGAGAAAAAGCCTTGGAGTTTGATGTGTTTACGAATGTAAAAATCCAACCAATATCCTGAAATCCACAATTTCAAACAGTTTCCAACGTTTTCTATCAAATAAGTTTTCCGGCGCTATTCTAAAATAATACTTGTTGTAATAGGGAAGAAAATTGGATTTAATTATGTTGAAATTTTAATTTGTTTGTCAGTGTCTTTATTTCTCAAATAAATTATAGTTCCTAAATAGCCCATCCTGGCACTTTCGTTGATGTAATGGTGTCGACGATATCGAATGGTTTCATCTTTTCTACGAAATAAGGAGGACCAGTACCACTGGTGAAGGTATTTCGATATCGTTCATGTTTCGTTGTTGTGTAGGTGGAGCTAAAATCGACCAGGGTGTTCGTTTCTCAAATGCAGATAAAAGTTTGCATTTTTATTACTAAGTATGAACGCTTTCGATGAATAGATCAGAGTTCGCAAGACCATTACAAAAGGGTTTTGGAAAAACTTGACTGGAATAGCTTCAGTAGACTGAAAATGGTTTTGTTGGCTAACAAAGTATTAACAACAGTAGTGCTTGCTTCGTTCAATGTATCGGTGAAAAAGGACTTCCTCGTCTCCTAGGCTATTGTGATATTGAGGGCTCTTGATTAAGTTGCAACTGCTTATAACTAGCTTTGCACAAGTGTCATCATCAGTATTGTTGGACCAATCAGTTTAGTTTGGATATCAAGCTCTTTCATGGCCGGGTATGATTTTTGTTCTGAATACGCTATTATAGCTATGAATAGATGCAACAGTTTGAGATTGTAACTTAAAAGATTTTTCATTGACCGCCGTTGAAAATCTGGTCTTTTGCTGATTTGGCAAAATATAAAGTCGTAGCTAATTCACCAATCAGTTTATGCGCAAGGGAGATTGTTCTGTCTAACAGGGGACTAAAAAACACGTTGTTTGTGATATTCAGGAATGTAGTGCTTTTAGAAAATTTTATTTGTGCGATGTTTCGCTTATTCTGTATCAGGCAGATCAGATCAGGTGTAGTTTTGGCTGTTTTATACCTTCATGAAGACAAGCTGTCTGCTCTTAGTATCGTTGGAATAGATGTGATTTTTTTTGTTCCGGGGAGTTTTTTTTATTCAGCATACCCTTTTTTTCTTCTTATAAAAAATAATGACAATCCCCCAAAAAGCCCGCATTGAGAATGCTACATGGCTCAGTATGTAACATTTTCAAGCTCAGAGCCTCGTTTGTGGTCTTCATCAACAAGTCTTTCGAATATTTTCATCAGCTTGGGCCTAAAATATTAAAAACTGTACCATTGGCAGTGACATGAATGCGCTGTTTAACGTCATTCACCCGAGTTTTGTCTCTTAGACTAATTAAATTAATAGTGGTAGGAGCGTTAATGGCTGAATGGTGTGTTTCGAACGTCAGCCTCTTTCTGACTTGTGGTCTGATTTTTACCTGTAATTAGTTCGTTAGTCGCCACAGATTACCTATGATATATTATCTAAGTTGATATTGGCTCCCCAACATATCCCATATTCAACAGGTTAACAAAGTGGCGGTTATTTATCAATACGGCTTGAAGCAAACTGATTATTTTAACGTAAAAACTTTTTTGAGGCTACGAAGCTCATACAATGGGTTTTCTATGGGACTAAGTAAACTATTAATAAAATAAATTTTTGAATTCGGGTTAATTTTACTTTATTCAAAATTTGGAATCACGTTCGTGTCCTTACATTTTTTTTTACCTATACCTCTTTATTGGAAACATATTTATCACAAGGTACAATTAAATGCTACATCATTTTGTTGTGTAATGAATAATAAAGCTAGATTTCAAATTAGCTATTAAAACCAAGTAAAAACATGTTTTTTCTATCAAGACAGACAAAAAATATTTCAATTTTGGAATCGACGAGCAATTTCGAAACGCCATTTTCAAGCAAAATTTTGGTCCAGCGTCAATTCGGAGTGATAAAATAACAGTTTGTATGTGCAGAGGAAGTGTGGTATGTGCATAGGTGTTACAAAGAAAATTTTTGATTATTCATAAAGAGAATTCAAAGCTTTAGCTTACTTAGTCTTAACGTGCATTTCGAGCCGAAATTGCCACGTCCGCTACACAGAAATTCCTTTGATCCGGGAACCATTATATCAACTAGTTACTGGAAAATTGCTGTCCACTGTACTGAACACTAAGCAATATTTCGCAACAACGTGTCACATATATGCTATTCGCATTCGTGTGTCAGGTGAATTCGTCCGTAATGCAATTAGGACAACGTCAAGCATGAAACTCTTGTGGCAACAATGTCTAATGGTCACACATGGATTCTTAGTAAACTCCTCTACTACACATGTCCTGTTCCGATTGGGATTGCTTAGGCTTGTACTGATCCGGTACGGCCCGGGATCGAAGCAGTTTATGCAAACGGAATGTGGTCGATTACATATGCATGGAATCTTAATATGTTTATTAAACATCAAACGTGTCAGCTTGAGTTACTCAAGCATTGTCGGGAATTTAGTATTATAATGAGATAACCGTGTTCGGGACGCAATCAATTTCACATGTGTTTATGAATTTTCGAGTGAAAAGTAGAAGGATGTGTAAACTTGATTACACTTCTTTGCAACAGGAATTGAAAGAAAAAGATAAAAGGTGCTAGCTTGCAAAAAATACGTTGTAAGTCAATACTGTTCAAAAACAAGCTTTGGTTTGGATTTGTTTGGGACTTATTTTATTTTGTGATTTAAATGTTGATAGCGTAACTGATAAATTATGAAACTAATATTAAGCTTTTTTACGTAACTAATATTAGTTTCGTTTCATTTAGTATAATCATTTAATTTAATAGTAAAATTAGCAAAATTTGATTAATTTGGAGCCATCAAACAATATTAAATGCTTCTAAAACATAAAACTTCTCAACAATTTTCAAAATCTATAATTTATGTATTTTCAAAGGATATTCCAAATCTGCAAGCCGGTTAAAAAGCGTTCGCCTGAAGAATATACGTCAATGTTAGAAATAATTGAGAACCGTTTTTTCAAAATTACTAGAAGGAATTTTTTTAATTTATTTCGGTATAGAATACGCTATTTTCAAACTAAAGAAAGTGTTTGAAAGCTGAAAAGTACTTATACGTGAAAAAATTTAATATATAAGGATTTGAAAATGACATTGAATTGAAAACAAAATCAATCATATTCTAAAATTTAATTTTAATAATTCAAACTGAAATTATTTCAATTCAAAATCTAAGAGTATCGTCGACTTTATCTGACCAGATTAATCATTTTATTATGTGCTGCTGATACGCACTTTGCCATGAAAAATTGCATGATTTTCTTTGCAATATTATTTTTTTTTTAACTTTATACCATATTTTTTCCAGTTTGATGTTTGCGTTGGCTCTTATTTAATGATTTTAATTTTCTTTCTTTACGTCCAAGATCAGCATTAAAATAGAGTCATCAAGCAGATGCTAGTGGAAGATATTAATTTGCCCCTAAATTCTAAGGATCTCGTCAATGGGAAATTTAACTGAATAGTTAGAAAATGCAAGTGATTTCTAAGTTAATTGCCTTCATTATGATGAGCGAATGTGACTTTGGAAAAAGATTTCTTGACAGATTAACTCTATTATAATTGGAATTTTGTTACAAGAGAGCGAATGAAAGTAAAATTTAAGATGGAAACCGATGAACGAGATTGAACAGATTGACATCACTTTCAAAAAGCTCCAATATTCCTAAAATCTAAACAAAGTTTTAAGGTATTATTTAAGTTTTACTTTACTTTAAACAAAGATATCAAGCAACCGAGGGAATGATGTATAAAAGAAATAACCAAATTACACCGAGGGATATAAAACAGCTGTCGGAGTAGGTGCTGCAGCATACTCTGGAGATTGCAATGTAGAAGCAGCCCTCAGGTTTTTTATTTACTATAGTATTTTCCATGCAGACATCTTTGTGATATGAAAAGCCGCTGAACTAATATCCGTCGAGAATACTGCAGATGCCAGGACCAACATTTTCATAGACGGTCAAGTTGCGATACGAGCAGTGATACATTCAACTAGAGAGGAGATCGCAAAATCCATCAACTTGCGGCTTTCTAGTTTCAAACTCGAAAATATGGGTCGATTGAAAATTACAAATGTATTGCAAAACTCTTAGCATTGCCTAAGCTCACAGACATAAGAGAGAATGGATTAGAAATCGACCGAGAGAAATGTGCTAATTTTCGACTTTTTGCTTACTGGTGTGATAATGAGGTACTGGTGTGTGCCCTACACAGTTCATATGGTAGCAAAAAGCACAAGAGATCGCCATTTTGAACGTCGTTTGACATTTCTTTCCCCGAACCAGCGAGTGCAGATCATTGATATAAAAGTATAGAGGATATGGCGATAGAGAAATTATTGTTGCCATTTTTTGGATTCTTTATTTGTGTTTGTAAAAAACCGCACACAACTGAAAAACACAAAGGCGTCGTAATTATTGTATTTACGAGTTGGAGGGTGATAGCTAGGTTGCAAAAGTAACATTCCGGTGTATTTCCAAATTGAAATCATAAATATATCCTTAAAACCATATTTAAAATATTATTTTCCAAATTCAATTTATGCATACAAATGGCAACCCGAAGGACACTAAATATTTGATGTTACTACTTTTGAAGATGCATTTTTTATTTGAGTGCGGATGAATATTTCGCGTTTTCAGTGATGTATCCACGACCGTAAAAGATTTTATAATGATTCAAGACAGTTAAGGCTACGATTTTGAAATAACCTACAGATTCTGCACACAAGAATTGCAAAACATTCATATATATATATATATAGGCGCAAAAACTCAACGATTGTCACAGCTTCGCACCTCCCTCTTCTTTTCTCAACCGGGCTTGGGACCGGCTATGGCAG
The DNA here is from genome assembly GCA_947369275.1 of Nemotelus nigrinus. Classification (NCBI taxonomy): domain Eukaryota; kingdom Metazoa; phylum Arthropoda; class Insecta; order Diptera; family Stratiomyidae; genus Nemotelus; species Nemotelus nigrinus. The sequence continues at coordinate 37,551,048 of OX376373.1, read as the reverse complement.
ATTTACAGTGCACGTTACATAATAAACTGTAATTTTTATTTAATTACCATTTTACTATTTCATTTTTCATTTTCATATACCTGGGCATATGCTGAAAATGACCCCTTTCAGTACTAAGTTTAGTACCCGCTTTGAACTACTTCAAAATTCAATATGTCACACTGCCTAAAATGTAAACAAACCGGGTGATGTTTTCGTTCTCGTGACGATTGCCAAGCTACTATTCACGCAAACGAAATAAACAGGCGTATTTGGAATTTAAACACTTCACGCATTCTCTAACAATAGTTATATTTTAGTAATGTTAGACCGTTCACTCATAAACTATGTTTTATTTCACCACAACCAAACCGCACAACTTAAAACCTCCTTTATTTAATTATGTATCCACATTAACTTAATGAAATAATCACTGGACACTGCCACTCATATGCACAAGCCACTAAATGCAAAAATTCTTTGAACGCAGCTCCCGATCACGAATTATAAAACGTTTTCTGAATGCGCGGCTTGAAGACGCTCGATTTTTTGAAACTCAAATTGACAGTCCCAGGTACTGGAACGATGCTGGAACACCTGGGTATGTCAGAACACTGCGTTCTCACCCATATTCATACAATTGTTTCTGGCAACAGTCACGTACAGTATACGTATATGCTATTCGCATATCCTCTATACTTTTATATCAATGGTGGAGATTAAAATGCTTTTTGTGAATGAAATTAATTATGATTTCACACAATAACCAACAAAAATTGATGCTGAACGTTAATGTTACTCACCCAAAATACAATATCCCCTGCAAAGCACTTCGGTAGCTACTTTTGCAGCCTGGAACGCGGCACTTCATTATCGCACTATTTTATAATTTTTTACCGCTAATTTACTCGCGAAACCGACACAAATGATTGCGCACAAACGTAGATGTACGTTTTCACCTAATTCGCCGAAAAGTTTCCAAATTTTATTTGAAAATTTTCGACTGAAAGTCAATGCTCTCAGCCCCCGACACAAATCAAACTGACATTGACGTTTCTTTCCGTATTGTCCGTTGCACACTTTTACACCGATCTGGTGTTCCCAGCATTAAGACACAGCATTAAGGCTTTTCGGTTGTGAGTGCGGTAGTTGTGAGAGAGCAATGTTGTGCGTGTATTAAAAAAGGCACATTCACGTATGGGTACACGGATAGCCATTTCGTATCCATATTCTTTCATATCTATGCCTAAACTCTTTGAAAAAATTGTCTACGATAAGCTTACAACTCTAATAATACTTCTCCTGAACGCACGACAAAATTATTTTAGGCAGGTTAACTACTACCACACTCGTGACTCTCGTTTCAGATGTTCTTTGGGGAATGGGAAAAGGGCAACGAATTGATGACTCTTACTCAGACGGTAGCAAAGCTTTTGATCGTTTCGATCATGATATTATTGAACTTAAATTACAGAAGTTTTGAATTACGAGTCTCCTGTTAAATTGGTTTGATTCTTGTCTTCGAAACAGAACTATCCAAAGCATGGAAGTTTCATTCGGAGTACGACAAACTAGTCACTTGGGACCTCTTTAGCTAAATATGTTTATCTCGGATCTTTTCGAAGTCTCGTCAGACATTCGTCACTTTTTCTAAATAACGTTGATAGTGTCATAGACCTTGGGGTTACTTTCGATTAAAACTTGCGTTTTAATTTACAATATAATAATATCTTATGCAACGCTAATATGCAGCTGAGATTCATTTAAGAAGATGCGAAGGAAGGATAACCTGTGTGTAATGAAGTCTTGATTAATATTATTTATTAATTAGAATTTGCCAAGCTTTTATTGCAAGTTTTTTTTCTTATTTGGGTACGCCTTGGTTGTTTGCTTGAAATAAATAAATAAATAAATCAAAGCAAACTGTAAAATACATGTGGTCAAGCTTTCATTTTCACAGACATATTTATCTATTTATATCATATACTGGCGCTTTACTACCATGAATTTACCCTATTAAGGGGTTAGTCCACTGTTAAACTGCTCCAAATTGACTTTTTTTTAAACAGCTACCAAAAAAAAAACTATTCAAGATAACGGTTTGAAATTTTACATACATCTTTCTTGAAGTTAAAAGTTTACATTTTCATCGGGAAAAATTATAAGAAAACAAAATGGCGACCGCCCCAATGGATCGCAGCAGCACCGCCGAAAAAAAAGCAAATTGCGCCTCGTGAATTCCCGGACAAAATATGCATCTGTGAACAATCTACCAAAAATATTTCATTAGTTTTGAATATAAAGGACTGCATGGGTCTAAATTTAGAGCCCTAAAGCGATTAAAAAAAATTTGGTATACTTTTGAACATTGGTTGTCCAGTTTTTCGCGTTTTTTCAATCAAAAAAATGTTTCCCAAATCGTCAAAAATTTTATTTTGTTCTAAACTTAGGCCCGTGCAGTCCTTTATACTCAAAACTAATGAAATATATTTGGTAATTTGTTCACAGATGCTTATTTTGTCCAGGAATTTACGAGGAGCAATTTGCTTTTTTTTCGGCGGTGCTGCGGCGATCCATTGGGTCGGTCGTCATTTTGCTTTCTAATAATTTTTTCCAACAAAACTGTTAACTTTAAACTTCAATAAAAATGTATGTAAAATTTCAAATTGATATCTTGAATAGTTTCTTTTTGGTAGCTGTTTAAAAAAAAGTTCATTTGGAGCAATTTAGCAGTGGACTAATCCCATAAGATACTAAGTAGTTTGCATATCATTTAATGTTTGCATATAATTTAACGTTAGGTACCTAACCGCACGTTCGCATAAGAAAATGATTTTGAATTTGATATGTTTATGAATAATACTAAAATAAACATCTGTTAATACATCAATTAGTTGGTGTTCTAGCAGCTTGCACTTCAGATTTGTGCATTTATCGTCTCGTCTGCTTATGTGAATTTCAATATAATTTGATAAGTTCCAATAGCCCGTTAACATGTAACATTTGCTACAAATGAACTAATTAACAGCACAAGTTTACTTTGTCTAACCTTCATATAATCATAATAATATGCAGTAAAGCGGTTACTGCATGCTAACAAGAGTAAATTGGATTCGTCAAGGGTATGAGGAAAGTGTGAAATTGCCTCATGGGTATGGTTAAATAACAAGTGTTGTGTAATGCATTGACATATTCAGGATGAAACATATGCAATAATTGGTATGCTGTCAAAATGAGAAATTGAATCTATGTACCTCCAATCACTCGACTCAAAATCTGAACTAAAATTTATTATGAACTTAAATTATAATCATTAAACTTTTCTATCTTAAGACATTTTAATGATCAATTACTTATGAGCTTCAGTGAAAACGTAATTATTTTCACTGCTTTTGGGAACAAACATTAATAGTTCAATTGATTTAATATAATTCAATTTTTCTAGCTTTTAAAACTAAATATTTTAATTTAAAGATCAATAATTTCCTTTAGATGGTACTCATCTTCAGCTGATAGACACTGAAGAAGATGGCAGATTTCCCTCAAATTATCCACTGATTTAGTAATTGAAATTTTCGGTGGAATATATATCGGCAGAACGTCATGCAAAATTTAGAAGCATAAAATGCAAAGATATAATAAATAGTATAATAAAAATGCGTTTGTTTTCTGCGTGTATACAAGGATAGTATCCTACTAAAACCGTATTGTTCAATCTTAATTAATAACGTGGTGTAGCTTCAATTTATATATCTACCGTAATAAATATTTTTGTATTTTCAATAGCTTCGATATATTTGTAATTTTCAACGAGGACAAAAAGAGCAAAAAAGGATCAATAATTATCATTAGAATTGAAATTAAGTAAGTTTTTTGTTTCGTTTCTTTAACAGCAAGAGCTCTGCCCAGAAAATAATGAGACTACAATCAACATCATTAAGAAATAAAGAGATAGTTGTGAATAGAGCTTTAATCATCTAAATATTTTCCAATTTCTTTCTAATCATATCAAAATCATACAAAGCTTAAACAATAGCTCAGAGTATGTGAAAATAGGTTTAACTTCACAAATTGCCCAAAATGATTGTCATCAACTGCTAACCTTCTCTATAAAGTTTCAAATCAAATATCATTTATATATCTTCGAGATTAACCATATCTTTTCACTTCAATTCCCAAGCAGACATCGATATTTCGAATTCACGTTACCTTTTCATCCAGTATCTGATTGCCGATTTATCTGTTGTTCGTCTGGTGAGTAATGTACAATTGATATGCTAACCAAATCGGTTTCGCATTTGTACCTCAACAAAAATTACCTGTGTTAGCACTCACTGGCCTTCCAGTTGCTTCACGTATGCGTGCTCACACTCCGTCATTTCTCAACATTCCTAAACAATTACGCTCTTACCAAACGACATTAACTTCTCGTCACCTGAACGCACAAGCAAACATTCTTGCACAGATACGGCAGATTCAATATCAGATTCATATGTGTATCTTTTTTCGTTTGTAAGTATCTACTGCTCGTGTTTCGTTTGTAGTAATTTCAATTGCAAGAAATTAAATAGTAATATTAAATGCAGTGTCTTTTAACATTGTTGTTGCAGGTTTAATAGGGGATGTAGCTCAGTGGTAGAGCGTTCGCTTTGCATGTGAAAGGCCCCGGGTTCGATCCCCGGCATCTCCAGATATTTTACGAGTTAACATAACAATACAATTTTTATCATGATCTTCGGCTGAAGTTTGTAACTATTGAGAAAATAGGATTTCGCGTTTTGCATACTTTATCGACAATTTGATATACAGAGAGCTTATTATATTTTAGTGTTTAAGAACCTCAGCATATTCCAGTGATTCTAGATGGGAAATAGTATTTCAATCAATATTCACGAAAAACACTTTCTGATATCCAAAATTATTGGGCTATTTAACTTTAAGTTAAATTTCACGAATTGATCTATTTTAAATTCAAACAAAAAAGCATAGGCAAACAATATATATAAAAGTCCGTTTTTAATTACTCTTTTACTTCAACTGAATAATAGTGGCCTAGCCTAGGAACGATAACTGAATATGGCTCCGTCTCCATAGATTTTACCTATCAACATATCTGTTCTTCCATCTCAGGCTCACTCGAAGCAACTTTGTCCTGAACATTCTGAGCCAGCCTTTAATAGGCTAAACCATCACGCTTCTTCCTGTCACTTCTCGAACTGACGGTGTTCCTTATGATGAAGACTCTTCATTTTGAATCTGTTCACCTTTGCTGCAGACCATCGAATCTAGATTTGCATACGAAACTTCTTCGGATGCCATAGAGCGCATTGTCTTTAAGATATTGGGCTACACACTTCACACTGCTTGTGCGAAATTGAGTAAGGAGACACATTGCTTCTTTTAAATTAACTTTGCCTACTAACCTAAACATCGTTGCGAACCCGGAATTTTTGGTTGGATGGTACTTTGGTTAAACCTTTTGCGACCTGTAGAAATTTTCGTTCCAGCCTCGGCAGAAGAAACTGCACTTAATTTCTAGTCTCTCTTTTCTTAGTTTATACTTTAAAAATATTCTTCGTTTGAATTGTTTTTGAATTTGTTTGAAGAAATTAGAATTCCTTTTTTCAATTAGAATTGTAACCTGGTTTACTGAAAACATCGTAAACTCAGCTTGTTATAATTTCTACCACAGCGAATGGAATAGAATAGTTTCTGGTAAAGTTGACGGTGGTAGTGTCCTTGTAACCGTCTTAGGCCAATGACAAACACGACGGCTCTAGCGAAGCGTTTCCCGAGGGGAAAACCGAGTCAGTTTGCGTTCATTTGGCATTGTGATGACACACACCGCGGTTTGTACGCCTCTCGGTTTTGTAGTGCAAAACTAAACCGACTCGGTTTTCCTCTCGGGAAACGCTTCGTTGTAACCGCCGTGTTTATCATTGGCCTTAAATTCACTTCACAGTAAGCTCTGCTTCGATTTTTCCGCTTCTCCTCCCATTTAAAATGTCTTAGTATGTGTCTCTTTCTCTGACAAATCCTGTGTATTTTTCACTTCACTGCATTTGAAGTGTTAAGGTACGCTGCGGCTGGAAGCTGAAACTAAAAACTAAAACTGAATCTAATTCAGTTTTAGAATGAACCACAGTATTATCATACAGCTGCTGCAGTAGAATGCTAAAACTGAAAGCTCTTGCTAAAACTGTAACTCTGTCAAACTGAGCTTTCAGATACTAAAAGTAAGGAATGAACATGTTCATTGTTTTCAGTTTTAGTTTTGGCTTCGGAATTGGTTTGTTGCATATTTCGATAGTACATTTTAACAGAAATAAGAGTAATGGCGAAGTTCACAGCAGAAGAAGAAAAGATGCTGATAGAGTTTGTGAAGCAGAATGAATTCATTTATAATGTATATCATTCTGAATACCGGAACGTGGAGAGAAGAAATCGCGTTTGGGCGAGATTAGCTGCCGATTTAAAAATTCCTTTTTCCTTTTTATTTCCTTTTTATTTTGCTTTTTAAAAAGATATGCAGTGGGTGAAAAAAGTTAAGACACAAACTCTGAGTAAAACTTATTTTTGATACTATTTGAATCATAAATTATAGTGGTTTTGCATTCAATTAAAAGTTTTGGCTGTTTACTTTAAGAAAAAACTGGAAATAAAATAAATTTCACAACATTAACTTAAAATTTTTCACTGGTGATCCAAAATAGCGCAAAAAAAAGTTAAGGCACAGCGCAGTTTTATCGGAAATTATTTGTAATTTGCTGGAAAAAAAGTACCTTTAAATGTACTTAAAATCATGAAAATCTGATATTTCTATTCAGTCTAGCTTGAAAAAAGTTTAGTAAAAGTAACATTGAATAACACAATGTCCAACACACACTTTTTTCGTCGAATATTTTGCCGATATGCATTCATTTTACAATCGCGAACACACAAAAAAAAGACTTTACAGGATTCGTGTCTGTCATATATGTTTGAGTTTGAGCAACCAGCGGCAGCATTTCCTTGCTAAACTAAATCGAAAATGACGTCATTAAGCTTTGCTTACCTGGAAACCGAAATAAGTTTTAGTTTTAGGTTTCAGCTTCCAGCCGCAGCGTACCTTAACTGAGCTTTCCCTTTCATTGAAAACTTTTCTGTCAACTGTCGTCTTACCTAAATGTAAACAACCCCCTTCCACTCCAATTGTGATCTGCTGTGATTTCAACTCTCCTTCCGTTCAGTGGAACCTCACTGCTTATTGTGTGGAATCTTGTATCAATATACCTGCTTCATTGTCCTCTTCTTTTTCTGCGTGCTCTCTTACTCAATTCAACATATTTCCTAACAGTAATGTTAAAATTACTGATCTTGTCCTTCCCAACCTTGATCGTTTCTCTTTTACACTGTCTCCTGTCTTTTGTGGTTATGCAAAATCTGATAGCCATCATTTTTCACTATCTGCAAGCATATGCCTCAAGGGCCGTAGTCTACGCAAGCGATGAAGGGTGAATCGTTAGAATTTCCATAAGACTAACATTGAGAGATTATTTGTTACAATTAGCACTATAAATTGGCTTATTGTATTTTCGTGAACTTAATGCCGACCGCGCTGCTCTCTACTTCTACCACAAACTTCATCAGCAAACCCCCATATGTCTGCCTAATAAGCCTCAAGATGCTCCGTGGCTCTCCGGAAAAGTCATGCGTGCTTTAGATGCTAAAAACGATGCTCGCTTGAAACATTTGCAGTCTGGTTCTGGAGGTGATTATGCCGTTCATTTTCATTTGTGATCTGCTGCGAAAGAGGAAACAAAAATTGCAATGCTCAACTACTTTTCTTTTATTGAATTACCCCTCGTCTTAAATGATCCTAAGAGGGGCCGTAGCTTAACATTTTCTTCCTCTCTACTTGATTCTCTTTCGTTTAATAGCTCTTGTGCATCTACTTCGCAAGAAATATGTAAGCTATTGGTTAATTTCCCCCTCCCCCACTGTATATTCTAATCCTTCTTTTTCTTTTGTTTCTAGTATTCCTTCCTTTCACTTTCCCATTTGTCTGTCTTTATTTGCGACCAATCCTCTTGAAGTGTCATCTATTATATAAACATTTGACTCCAGCTTTTCTTTGGGCCCTGAAGGAATTCCTAATTTTTTCGTAAAACAGCTTGCTACTTCTCATTGTGTACCCCTGGCCATCATTTTTAACACTAATCTGTGCAATGGCGTTTTCTCAGCTTCTTGGAAAGCGTCAAACAGTTTTCCTATCCCCAATTCTGGTGATCTAAACATAGTCATTAACTATCGTCCTATTTCAATCCTTCCATGTTTTTCTTCTCTCGTGGATACCATCATTTATATTACCTTTGCTAATCAATTTTTTCGTCAATGGTCTTCCCAGTGTGTTTGCTCCCTTTTGTCTAATGTACGCTGATGACCGCAATTTTTTTCGCGTTACCAATGCTCCTTCCGATAATTTTGCTGTTCAAAACGATTTCAATTGTCTTGTTTCTTGGTGTGACTGTAACTAATTGTTCTTGAATATCTCCAAATATTTTTCTATGTCTTTCGCATTGAAGCCTTGTGCCTTATTTTGGATATGGATCATTTTAATGACCTCAGTGTTACCTCCGATCGGAAGCTTAAGTTTGAAATTCATATTCGCACCATCACTTGAAAGGGGTCGCGGATTTTGGTACATTTTTGTTACGCCTTTTTTCCCTTTGTGCGCTCTATCGTTTAGTATTTCTCCGTAGTGTGGAGTCCTCGTTTCTGTTATTTGTCAGAGGCGGTTCAATCTGACCAGAGAAAGTTCACCCACTGCCTTATTTACTAGTACAACCTAATATATTTTACTTACAGTGAACGTTTATCAACCCTTAATATTCCTCGACTTGATCGGTGCAAAACTTAGGTTGATGAATGTTTTCTATTTAAAGTTTGTCGCGGCTATTTATCTTCATCTTTGGCGTACTATTTTACGGCACGCCATTATGACAGACTTATCGAATCAACCTCAATGTTTTTGCTTGTACTGGCGTTTGTTTTCACTCGCCAGTTATTTAGGACTTATAATTCTCTTCAATTTGGTTCCCCCCTCAGTCTATTAGAGTTTTCAAAAGTTGACAACATTGTGCACTTTTTTCGCCTACTTAATAAAATTACTTTATAGTTTTATTTTTCATTGTTTTTTATTTCATCCTTAAGCTTTTTATTCTTTATTTTTACTTTTAATATATTCTAATTTTGTACTTCTATTCTTATTTGCTTTAATTTTTTAGTTATATTTTTATTATATTAATTGAAAACATTTTTGAACTAAACTACTTGTCTGTTTCTGAATAAATTATTAAATAACTAGTACATTCCTGGGTCAAAATATAATTTAGAAGCTTGCAAATATTTACAGCCAGATTTTATATTATCTGTACCTCTGGCAGCCGAAATAAAACTTACCGCTGCCATACAATCAAGCTTAATTAAAGCACTTTCATTAAATTCATCAATATCGCATCAGAACTAGAACAAGTGCAAATAATTGCATATTGAATTGCGTTATACTATACGTTAACCATAATTGGCTTTGGTAACGTCGACAACTTCCAATGGACCGCAAGCAAGCAACGAATGCGGTGAATAGTATCACTCACGAATGAAAAGTCATTGACTCCCTATCACTGCCATTTGACATAGATAATGAATTTTAACCTCAATAAACGACCTAAGTACACAGGATGAACTCAAACCGAATGTTTAACAACCGTATGCATGCCTGAAACATTAGATAATAGCCAGGCTCAGTGCCTTGCCAGCCCACCCCATATCCAGGGATTATTAATTGCCACTTTGACTTGGAGCCTTTCCACCGCACGAAAGGCAGCAGTTGTGAGCGGAGAAGGATATGTATGTCATATGCTTACGGTACGGGACGTAACATCACATCCTATCCTAGTTTCACCGCATTCCGTCGTCAGATAGTTGTTTTCAAATACCTTATGATAAATTATTCATAAAAACTGAACCAACAAGCCGAAAGAGTTATTAATTAGGATAAGTGCACCCCGGGGTGTCTCAGCGTCATAGAGCAGAAACATACTCGTACGAGTCGAGTTGCATGATGCTGGTAAGTTTCGTGAAAGGATGCTTGGAGCGCTAAGCCTCGTTAGTTTATCGTTCTGACGTACACAACTTTCAGTTTGATTGAATGATACAATTTCACCGAAAACTTTTAAGTCCTCTCCGCAACTAGTTTAAAGCTTTATTAATTATTTAGCGAAGTGTACGGTTTGTAACGGTATCATCAGCATTCATTGCTAAATTGCTGCCGCGGGCGGTATATTTTGAGCCAGACGCAGCAAATATTACAGAATGGAGCATAGAATACATATGATTGCTCTCAGTTCGTATGTAGCTACTGAATCGAACTTTGACAGTGCGTGGGTGTTTTCCAATCCATCTGCTGAGCCAATTAAATCCATAGCTGTACTTATCGATTTTCGATTAATTTTTACTAGTTAAAACTGCACTCTCTCCTACTCGATTCTCCCCACAACACACAAAAGCCCACGATTGTCATCACTTCAAATTCGAGATTTTAAAATCTCATTCCCCTCGAGGGCCATTCATAACATCACCTGTCAACGGGAAATTCGTTAGGCTCCAGAATTCCTCATGTCCTGATTTTGCCTGCCACGAATTGCCAGTGCTATCATCTCGTGGCCGTAAATTTTATATTAAACGCCTCGTGAAGCCATAAATATTTCCGTCCTGTTGATCACGGTATTTCGAGTATTCTCCCTGATTCGCGACGCGCCACTTTGTTAACACACACCATATTCCCATACGAGATTGTTCGTACGTATAGAAGGCATAAGTGGAATTCGATTGCCAGGCTATTCGCATTGTTGTGGTGTGCGAGGAGACTAAGCCGCCATACGTTAAGTGATTTTTTGCATTTCTGAATTAACTTAAAGTGCAAATATCGTAGATTTATGTAGCAGAAAAAATAAATAGGATTCGTTTGAGCATTACAATGCTTTTGATTTTAATGTTTCGATTGTGTAGAGGCTGCGTTGTAGTGCTTTTAACAATTGAATTCCATGACAATTTTTGAATAGGGACGAGAGAAAGAGAAATATACCTTAAGTTGAGTATTTTGAGTTTTTGAAGATAAATAATCAAATTAAACTCTGTATCTATTTGTTCGGTTGGTTTTAAAGACAGTACAATGCAAAGAGAAGAGCTAATTAATTTGAAAATTTGACTTTAAAGCTATAAAGTAGGGTAATGTCATTGTAAGCTTTATCAGGTCTGGGGGTTGAAGTTGGTGGAATCAGTAAGAGTTAACAAAAATATATAGTTTCTGCTAATCGAACTTTCAAAATGGATACCACAGTCGTAATATTTATCACATAGTTACAGACGATATATTACTATTTCAGAAACCCAAAGTGCTTTCAAAAGAAAAAAGATAAGGAAAATGCAATATTTCCGTATCGAAAGTTATGTCCAATTCAACAGGAAAAGCGCAACGAAAATGGCCATTATTCGCAAAAGAGACTGCAATTATCGCTTCTATCCACCATTTAAGTCTTCTCCAGTATTTAATAGTCAAAAACGTTCAGTTGTTATGGAAATATTGGTTGTTCAGTTGTTATGGGTAAGTCTTAGTTGAAATTATAGAAACCCACATTGGGCGTATAAACTGCCGCGGAAAACAGTTAAAAAAGTTGAAGGCAATATTATTAGAACACTAAAAATTTTATTTCAAGCCTTCTTAGGAGATTTATTGTTGAAATTTCAGAAGGAATGCAACATGCTGATTGAAACATACTATCGCAGAACGGCGGCGTGAAATAACCCATTAAATTGGTAAAGAAAAAAAATCAAGATTGGAAATAGGTAATTGCAGAGCTGAATTTTTCAAAACCTGACTTTGTTGATGAGCTCACGCTCAAAACAATCACGGATACAGCAATAATCAGGAGACGAAAAGCAGGAGAGAGTTTTGCTCCAAATCACGCCAAAAAGACTGAAGCAGCTTCGTATATGCATCTGCTCTGTTTTTTTAGTCAAAAGCTGACATTGAAGTCATCTTTTCATATCATTAGTGGGAAGTCAAAATTTGTTCCCAGTCCTGTTGTGCCCGCTTTGGTGTATGCTTAAGCAAGGATATGAATCAGCTTAATTTTGTCAGTTGATTAACTCCACTAAAACTAAAAGTATTAGGCATTGGCAATTAGCTGTGGATATTCCTGCTTTTGTTAAAGTAGCGTAAATTATCTGACCCAAATCATTAGTCATGTTTGAAATAACACCACACGGCATATGCTTTTTTTTTGGCATATTATAGTTTGTGATGAGTGATTTTTTGATTTGAAAGTAAATTAAAATTTTTTGAAGCTCAAAATAGTCACGTGTAACTTATTAATAAGCAGCCGGAAACAATAATGAGATGAATAGGCTTTTGATCATGTAAGCTTCACTTCATCAAGAGTAATGAATAAGCGTCTCAGCTAGAGTAAGAACTTCTTTGTTTTCCCTCTGATCTAGCGGAAATTCTAGAGGTCGCAGGTCATCTTCAATAAAAGCTTCCGACAATGAAGGCATCTTTATGTAAAGTCGTCCCTGCGGATAAATAAAAATGATAAGACTAAGCGCTTTTAGTGCAAGAATCCTGAAAAAGTATGCCAAAGACAACCTCGAGGAGGAGTCACTGACAGCAGAGCACTCATTCAGCCAGGGACTCATATGAGTGAGAGATGGACTGTTGAGGATACATCTAAGCAAGAATCAGATACTGAGTCCCCTTCAGCGGATAGAGTCAATGTTGAGACTACCTCTGATTTGGGCAGATGACTAGATATCCTGCCTTTGGAAACAGAGCAGGGCAGCGATGCAGAACTAACATGCAAAGAGGAACGCGATTTTCTCTCGATTGGTAATTACCTCAAATCAGAGGGATTTATTTTACGTCACCTAAACCAAAAGGTGATACACTGTTATATTATGTGTCACAGGTACATATCCTTTGAGCTCAACTGAGCTGGTAGTTTTTATCAATAAACAGGGAATAGTCTGGGCTAAGTTCTAATCGTTAATCCAATTTTCACTAAAAGTTTACCCGAGAAGAATCGATTGTTCCCAGGATCCCCATTTTGTGGCTAACACTCTTGCAAGCACGTTCAGTCCTGCATCTAAAATAACATGAAATTCATCCAAAGTTAACTCAAACTCCCTTTAACGTTCTTCCCACTGACATTCAACAGTTTACAACTAAGAAAGCCATGACTGAATGACTGGATCATTGGTTACAAAAAGATCATTGGTTACAATATCAAAAAGAGAATGAATCCCATGTTAATCTCGCAGTCACATCATGCTAAAACCAAAGTTTAGTTAACTGAGAATGCACTTCATGTCTTTGCAAAGCGAATAGAAATATATCTTTCTTTTAAGGTTAAAGGCTCGTAAGGCCACCTTTCAAGAGATTGAGAGGGCTCTTCACTACATTAGGTCTGATGCGGCTATGGATCCACTCGAAGGACTATATGCTGATATGCGGTTGATAGCTTTTATTATGCAGCTTCTAAAAAAACAGATATCTTCTTCACTAGGAATGCTTACTTATGACGAGGGTGACTGTTAAGTTTAATCCTTAGTGCTCTTAGTTCTCAAAGAGCCGTACCCGCAGAATTTCAACTATTTTAGTTGAAGCTGGGGCTCAGAACGAGGAAGATGAGCTTATCCTTTATCTACTGTGCCAATGCTTAGGTCTGTTGAGAAGAAAAATGGCCTTACTCGGGGCACCGTTTCTTTAAATTCTGACTGAGCTATACTTTATTGTCTCAAAGGGTACTCTGGAGATCATCAATAGAATCAAATGGTTTTCAGAGTATATGGACTATGTGTTTAATGTAACTCTCTGAACGTCACCTTGTCTGCCTAACCTGCCTGAAGAGCTAAAGTTCGTTTTCAACTTGGTTAGACTAAAAATATTACTTTTTGAGAAAAATTAGATTCAATAATACCTTAAAATACTAAGCTGACATGCAACCTGCGAAATGCTAACGTCTGGTGACCCAGAAAAATAACAAAATCAAAGTGTTCTCCTAATATTGAAGCTAAACTTTCTCCTGGTGAGCAACTTTCATTCACAAAATATTGACTTTCAAAAGTTTATATTTATTACTGGTATAAGTTAAGCAGTTTAAGTTAACCTTTTTTCTTTGGCCACTTTGACCACTGGCTACTTGCGTGTGAGGTCCCTGGTTCAAATCTAAGTTCAGATGTGGATCGGCACACCAAGCTTTGAGTTCACCTAGATCTGTTTAGGTGCCTGATTTAAATAAGGGATAAAGTGAGTCGTGGAACTAATCACTCCACCCTCGTATTCACATTGGTTGAAAAATTGTAATGAAGCTCCCTACCAGCTTCAACCCCTAGACCCGTACGGGAGTTGTCGTGCGATTACTTTGCTTTTTTTTCTTTGACGTACATTTAGCTACGTAGATCTCTATTGAAGTGCTGCCAAAAATGTATGCTTTTAGAATATTTTGGGCGATGTGATCTTGTGAATCTTTTAAAATAGTGGTAAAAAGTTGGTTTCATGAGCTGTCGTTTTTGCAATAAATATTACCCTGTTTTTTTTGTATTAATGCATATAAACGTTATTATACTGTCTTAATCAGGAAACCCTTGAGTAGGGAAATTATTTTTTCGAAAAGCTTTGCTGTTTTGCAAGAACCAAGTGAAAACGTTGTTCATTACTTTTTCATTTAACCAAAATTTAAATTTCCATTAGAAGAATGAAAACAGTAACAATAAAATCTTCGCCAGTTCTTATTGTATTCAAAACACTAACTGCCTGACAACAATAATATCATCACAACAACACCGACTTTTCTTTTTCTCTCGATAAATAAGCAATAAAACGCCATAAAATGCTTTCCGTTCGTTTCGTGAATTGAATTTTACGAGATAAGCTAACATGATGTGCAGTTGAAAAGCGATAAACCCGTGCGATTCCTTTCTTTCGCCGAACCAGCAACGATAACTTTTCTACCGGTGAAAAGCTGAGAAAACATTAAAAATTAATTACTCGACTCGAAGAAAAGAAAAACGCGACGAAAAAAGCTTTTATTGTCGGTTGAATCCCGATGGCTGCTCTGCAACTCATTCCCGTGCCAAGCGCTTGAATGCAATAGATTCATCATCTTCCGTTTGACTCAGGAGGGTACAAGTAAGGAAAACGGAAAATGCAAGAAGTAATCGAGAATGCGACCATGCATAGCCTGGATTCGAGTCAGAGGATGTACGGAGCTGTATTTGGTTGGTATTCTGTATCTTGTGCTGAATAACATATGAATTATTTATGTTGAAAATATCTTCAGGGTAATTTATGGACTTTTTCTCAAAATTTCCATCTTTCGAGACGTTTTAAAATGTCGAGTTAAAGATACGGGAACCAATGAAAGAACGCTACTGCATTGCTCACAGGCAAATAAGTAAAGTCATGTTCGCTTTATGGTATTCGAAAGTTGCGGGTTGTCGTGTTTGTTTAGTTTGATTTCTTATTCGAATGTCCTGATTGATAGTTATCAGATCAATCCTACCAATCTCGGAGCTACAACTTCGGTGCTAGACATAACTGTGCTAGATAACTGAAAAATTAACAGGATTCAAACCGTTTGAGCATTACAATTTTTTATGGATCACTTTCAGAGACCCTTAAAATCTCAATGTCATCAGTTTTTGAACGAAAGTAGTCTATTTTTTAAATCTTTAATAGTTCTTTTAAAATTAATCTTGGTCTCATTGCATAGAGAACTGACAGAAAATTTCTACAAGCTTTCGAGTTTGATTTCAATGAAACTTAAAGTTGTCAAATTGCCAAATGTTTCAATAGGCAAAAGAAATCTTATTAAAATTTCAGACTGTGTGACTCACTTTGATCTAAGCCAGTACTGTGTAGATCAAGTATCATCGCGAAACTGCCAAATGCTTCCATAAAAGTCATAAAATCATAAAACTTCATTTTGACGTGAAAACGGCACCACTTTCTCACTTCATATCATCTGCAATCCAAAATATACGATGCAAACACAAAAATCGCTGACGGTGATTTAGTGGTATTTTAGCTGAAAATCATATTCGCATTCAATTTACTTACAAAACTTTTATTTTTCCAAACTCATGTCATATTTTTTTACGCGTCGATTTTATGTTTTCGTATGTTCTTGCTGTAAGCAATGAGGTAGTAACGGTTGCATTAGCAGCCAAGTGTAACCCCTTCGAGATTGTCCCACAACAACAACAACTGTCGACGTGTCTTTTTTCGCACAAGACTCCGAAGGCAATTTCAGTTTTCACTTCTATTCTTCATCCAGGCGTGGATCGCACACGAAATAGAGAAAGTTCCGAAAATTGAATTATTAACTTATTGAATCGAAGGATAATAAATAAATTTTTCATGCCTCGTAAATATTTATAAAGCTGGAAACGAGTGGTCTGGTCCAGAAGAAGGGTTGTTTTGTGCCACACCGAGTTGAATGGCATTCTCAAGCGGTGTCGAAAATGACCGGACAGCTACAACTACTGCCTGTTGACCGACCGACTCCATTACGGTGTTTATGGGAAAATGATGAGAGGGTTAGACTTTGCAATTCTTACTGTCGGGCAGAGGCCATTTGCGTCCTAAATCGTGCACTTCTTTTCAATCCCTTTGCCAATCCGATTCAGACGAATCCGAGAATCAACCGTAAATTGCCACATGCTTTGAAGTACTAGTCACAGAAATTACGGAATTCGGATGCAAGTAATTCATGGCATAATGGACTTTTAAGGAGAGGACATTGCGGCTGATTTCCTTTTTCTGTTTCTCTGGTTTTTATGCTCTTTGTTGTGTTTTTAGTAATTCGGGTAAAAAAACGACTGGTGCAATCCTTTGGTGGTTTGGTTGGACAAAAGGACCCGGAAGGGTTATGATGAAGTCGTTATGCTAATGCACCGTAAATTGGGTAATATATTGACAATAGATGAATTCGACGCAGGCTGAGATTTATGGTTGTCCACTTCAGTGGGCTATTAAGTTAACAATGCAATGCATAAAAATTGGGATTTTGTATATGATCTGATTATGAGAACGATATGAAATCGACAGCCTATTTATGTGATTTATATGATGACGAGGTTGACATAGGGTGTATTGTTTTATATGAAATTTTTTGAAACTATTTTCATTGATATGTAATCTGTAGTAGTCGAAGTTGAAGTTGTAGTAGATACGAAAAATGGATAAACTAAATCTGGAAGTGTCGAATCTTGCGGAGAGTTGGCGAACCTTTTGCAAAAATTTTCAAACATTTCGCACTGCAGCTGAATTGGATAAGAAGCCGGACATAGTGAAAATATCAGTATTTCCGAACGCGATAGGTTTAAAAGCCGCTGAAATTTTCAATACTTTCAATCTATCGGGACGAGGAAAAAAAGGATTTTGAGAAAGCGACCAAAGTCATTCAGCGATTTTGCCATATTAAGAAGAATGAAATCTACAAGAGTTTTGTTTTTAATAATCGTGTTCAGGATCGTAACGGGCCTTTTTATACATTTGTAATGGATATAAGGAAGCTGGTAAAGACATGTGAGTTCGGAGATCTATGTAGAAGAAAGAATGCTCAGCGACAAAATCGTCATGGGTACGAATGATAGGCAGCTACGAAGGAATTTTCAGGAAATAGCGAATTTTGGATTTGGCGAGAACGATTGACTTAGCAAAGCAGCGGAAACAACAAGCAATCAAGCAGCTTAGTTTCAAAAAAAAAAAATCTGGAATACCAGTGTATGCAGTAAACAGATCTAACTTGAGTAATATAAGCCACAAAGTTAATTTTAGAACTGATACGTTTGATTTTAGAAAAAATAATAAACCTAGAATCTTAAAGCCATTAGACGTTAGACAGCGATGATAAAGAAGTGCAAATTTTGTTTGAGAAGTCATGAGCCAAGGAAATAACTAGCATATGGAAAATTCGCAACAAGTGTAATGGCTGGATTTTGACTTTGATTAAATTAAATTTATTACTGCGTTAATACTAAATATGTTCAATATCACAATTTAAGAAAATTGAAGAATATTTAGTTTAAAATCGTTTGTCATATAACCAAAAGGAGTATGGAACTTTTAGCGCAGACAATTAGCTGACATGCTTTGGAAAGCTTCAATGGCGGCTGATACACGAAACGAGATTATAGTTGGATTCACCTACTTTTTTTTATATATTTTTTTCCTGTTCTTATCACTCTTATAAGGGGGGCTCGGTAGCTCTGCTCGCTAAGGCGTCAGGCCGAAAAGCGGCGTGCTACGAGGCCTGCGGGTTCGAATCCCGCCAGTGCCATGGCTGTAAGTGTGAATGCATATGATTTTCTATGAGGGTGGTAAATGGGCCCGAACTAGTGATGCGCGATTGCGAGATGTTCAACTCGATTGTTTCGATTGTTCAAATATCTCGAAACATCTCGATTATTTAAGTTGGACTCGATTGTTGCAATCGAGACAATCGAGACAATCGAGATAATTGAGATAATCGAGGCAATCCGGGCAATCGAGACAATCGAGAGAATTGAATAAACATCTCGCTATCGATCATTCGGTCGGTCAAGTCATCGACAATCGGTTGACGGCAATTGAGTGAGCCATAAAGCACGTTTCGTTGGCGCAGCCAATAAAAAAATGTTCAAATATTTCAGCAAAAATATTAAGTGTTATTATTTGATTAAACTGCAATTTTTTGGGAAATATTGATGTATAAAAGGATATGTTTATCTTAAGTTTAAATTAAGATATCTTTTACTCTTTGGTGGCGGTGGGCATATTAGTGTATAAGCACACCAGTATACACAGTACCCTTGTAGAACCGCTTGTGAAGAATAGATTTGAATGGATTGGATATACTATTTAGTAGATTTTTTTACGTGTGCATACATATGGAATGTAATGATCAGATATGCCTGGAAATTTGTATGGCTAGCATTTATCATGTATAAATGGCTGGTAGTTTTGCTAAAACTATTAAGTCTGATCAAAGTGTATGATCAAATATTATATGAAGTTGAGTTTTGTCATGCTGTTAAGTATGTTAAAATAAAATCCGCTTTTAGATACTGCAGTTTGAAAGCATATCATGTAACGAGTATTTTCGTACTTGCGAGTATTTTATTCAAATATTCAAAAAGTTTTTAGGGCAAAAGTAGCTGAAATCGGCCAATTTTGGGTAAGAGTGGTTAGATACATTAGTGCATATGCAGAATAGTGCCAGGTTACACAAAAAGTTACCTACCTACTATACCTACTTTTCTGTCAACAAATAACTTTCGCAAAAATAAAGTTTATAAAATTAATTTTGAACGTATTCAAAATAAGAATATAATTTCTATTTTGAAAATTTTATCCCTATGTGTGCGCTAGTCGCCTAAAATGAGACTGGGAAAATTTGAAAAATTTTGAATTGCGATAGCTTTTGACCAGATTATCAGATCATTGTGAAACTTACAGGGCATATTTGTGTTATTAAGTTGTAGACTCAAATAGTTTTTTACGAAAGTGCTGGCAACGCTGCAGCTACGGCAGGCATTGAAAGAGAAAACCTTTAAAGTATCGAATCTCCTGAAAATTTTCGTTTTTTACAGTAAAAAACAATTCATATAAACATCTTATGCTTTGTTTATACAACCATAGCAAAACTTTTGAGATTTCACATCGGACAAGAACGGTAACCCTCTTCTAATTTACCTATATTTTAAGCATCAAAAACTTCTGTTCTCGAGATCTTATGACCCAATTATCAGATACAAATGAAATTCACAGAATGTATTGGAATTGAGTAGGACCCAGTCTGGCAGAAGTGATTTGTGCCAGTGGTGCCATCTTAAAAAATTATAAAAAAAACTGATTTTTGCCCTATGAATTTGGATGCAGCTACCAGATTTGCATGGAATTGACGCATAGCTGAATCTTACTCTAAGCCGTGTTTGGTAGAAATTCGGTTGAACGATTCGGTTGGTGCTGCCAGCTATGGTAATTTTTGTGTCTTGGGCTTTGAAAATTCGCTCAGGAAAAAAAAGTTTTTTGCCCTATAGCTTCCAGTGCAGTCATAAAATCAAAATGAATTTCATATGATATATGAAAGTTAATATAAGCATCATTCAGAAGGAATCTAGCAAAAAAAAACATGAAAGGGCTACCAGCTATTGTTGGTTTTGTATTTATTTGCAATATCTTTATTAAGCGATTTTACCGTAAAATTTTCAAACGGTAATGATCTTGTATTGACAATAAACAACAAATATGAAGTTTTCGAAAATTTGAAAGCTTTTGCCACTGGTAACCCTAAATTTCTTTGTGCCCCTATAACTTCCAATGCAGCCACCGGACCAAAACGATATTCGCAGAGTAGGTTGATTTCAATGTGAAGCAGATGTGATATAGTTTTGGTTTTGATGGTTGTCAGGACAAGGCTTTTTTTTTGCTATTTTCGTATCAATAAATGCTTACATTTAGTATTCATATCGCGAGCATTTACAATGAAAATAAGTTGCGAATGTTTAAATTTTCTATGTTCTAGAAAATTTTTGGTTCCAAACATCTTCCGTTTTTTGACCCTAAATATCTTTCTATCCCTGTAACTTTCACGAAAATCATCGGATAAAATCAATATCGATGGAGCTATTTGATTTTAATGTGAAGCAATTGTGGGAGATTTTTAGTTGCAGTGATGGTAAAGTGTTGCAAGCACTAAGCATTTTCTTTGTTTCTGCTATGTTATGCTGCTTTCAAAGTTTTGCAGTGTTTGGCTAAATCTTGAAATTCCTGAAATTATTTTCACCCTATGAGTTTAAATGCATTGTAAGATCAAAGTAATTTTGCACTCAAAACAGGTTGGAGCACGTGTGATAGAATATGTACTCAAAATCTGCACAATTTTTCTACTGTTCATCGAACATTAGTATTTCTAGCGGTTCAGGTGCGTTAGATTTTTTTAGTATATATTTCAATTTATCTGTGCAAATCAAGCTCACGCATGCAGCAATACCAGTGTAAGATAATTTAGCTTCTTTTTTAGCCTTGGTATCAACTTTCTTGTTTCTTTGGTGCCCTTCATGGCCGGGAAGCCATATCTACTCGAAACTGCTCTGTACCATTATATCGTTTAGAGCATCTCTAAACTCTAAAAGTAAAACTGCTTTAAGATCATACACAATAGGGTCTTAATGCTGACCACTTTAGTGTTCCTTAACTTTTTTTGTATGCTTGACTTTATGTGTAGTAGATAATTCTGCATGATACACTGAAATAAATCCACAAAACGCGTAGTCTTATGTAACATAGTGCAGTATTTATGGGTGCACGCTAAGAATATAGCACCCTCAGCAATAATATGTATGCAAATGGCGCTAGGAGTATGTAAACTATTGTCTCTGGACCTATGTTTTTCCTCAATGTAGATATTGATTATTTAGGGACGGGTAAGTGCATTTCTTATATGAGTCCTACAATCTTTGCTCCCTACAAAATCCGTCTTTGAGCTTTTTATATACACCATGTGAGCGATTTTGTGCAAGTGGTAGGCCGACTCTCATTTTGTAAATTCAGCTTTTCTATCATTAGTATTTTCTATTAAAATATGTCTTTTTCGGTCTTCTGGTTCATAATGGTCTGCCTCCTGCAACCACCAGGTATACTTTTCTTTGACGCATGTTTTTTGTGAAACACTGCTGCTCCGCATAGGATGATAAGTCTTGTGATTTGTTTGTTTGCCTAGCAAATGTACCTTAAAGATAGCCTCCGATTACCTCCAAGCATTTTTGGGTCTGTTTCTGTGGATGCATCACTGTGTCCCTAATTTCTAGGCGTCCGATCATGATTTTCTTTGTTTTTGGTCAATATTACTATCTTAATTTTGTGAGGGTTCATGGATATACCCTCTTCTTCGTGTCATTATAGAGTTTCTGGATCTAAAATTATTGAAATGTGAGCCTTTCATTATCACAGTGATTACCCAAGGGCAATGAAGCTCTTACTGTTGGGGTTCCCAAGAAGGCAATCAACCAGAAAGGAGATAATATCATTGTCTGTGGACATCCACTCTGGTATTTGCAGTTGACTTTTTTTTCTCCAAATCCGCGAAAAACCTCGTTAGTTTAGTACTTATCTCTTAGTACTTATCCCGTCCAGCAATGCGTGTTTTCTGCAGTCAAAGGTTTCTTGTATGTCCATGAGTACGAATAGTGCAATTTTGGTATTATTCAATTTTATTTTGATCAACTTAAGCTGAAAACTTAAGGGGGGAGATACATGTAACTGCTAAAACAAAAACGATTTTTTTTTATTGCATCAAAGTGTTCGAAATACTCTTAAAATATACCAAAAAAAGTTTTGAAGCGATATTCGTGTTAGTTCTCGAGTTATAGCCAGTTATAGACAGCGCGGCGTTCCCCAGGTCGGTGGAGCTTTAGAACTTTAAACGCGCTTTTCTCAAAGTAGTACTTTTTCAATTTCCGTACAAGATATCTCAAAAAATATTGAACCTATTAGGCTAAAATTTATATCACATGTACAAAAGAGTATTATCTCATCGTTGAACCTACATTTTCTTGTAATTTCGGAAAAATAATTAGTTTACCAATGTTTAAAACGTGATTTTTTTGAAAAAAATCGATTTTTTTTTTTTAATCTAATATTAATGTAAAAATTTGGTTTTTTTTTCTAAATTTTATTGGTTCACCTAGGAATTATAGATCTCATTAGCATATTTTTTTTTCTCTGAACGTTGCAAGTTTCTCGGAAAAGGCGTTAAGTTGTACGAGGCTGTTTTTGATGTGTTTTTTTCATTTGCTCGCATCGCCTCCATTTTGTGTTGAAAAGTTATTAAAAAAATATTTTCATTTACTATAAGATATGTACTTTGAGGATTTAATATTAAAAATTTTCTGAATAAACAATATATATATTTTAAGTCAATCTAAAATTAGCAATTTCTTTTCCATTTTACATGTATTTCCCCCCTTAAACTTTTACCAACTTAAGCGAAATCTTCGAGTTCACGTGAAATTTTCATACAAAAGTTCACGTGAAATTCGTTTGGGTGAAAATTTAGCTTGAAAATAAGCAAGAGTTCTTAGCTTAGCTCACTTCTTACCTTGAAAAATTGCTTGGAAGTTGCTTTCGCTTTGAAAATGCAGATGGCATTGACACATGTCTCCAACCATTTCACGCCAATTTAGTATGTCCAGTTCATTCTTTCGAGCTAAAAAGTTACATTTGGTTTTTGAATTTGAAAATTTGATTTGGGTAAATGTCTTTTCAATAACAAATTCAATCGGAAATTTAAATTCTTGATATTTTATCTGTCAGAAATGAACAGTGTCTTTTTTTTCTTTATTGTCAAAATTTTCCCTCAAAGGAATGTCCAGGTACTGGAGACGTGTCAAAATTTAGGTTCACGATTAACTCAGTACGTAAGCAGAATTCGAATGATCTTACTTGCTTCTGGTCATTTGGAAGCTTTTGGAGGAGTTTATTGCCTATTTAACCATTTCATCCAAGAAACCTTGTTTAACAGTGGTGATGAGCTTGGTGTAGTATAACTCTGCTGTCACGGCAGTTCGGAACTTTTCTGACTCCTTTTTCCACCCCGGCACCTCTTTTTCCAGGCATTAGTTTCTTCAATACAGTTGGCATGAAGATATAATGAAACTCCCCTTCGCTGCGGTGAATCATGAACAACAAATTTTGTGGATGATTTAGTCATTTCGTCAACTAGGAATTCGCAAATTGAACTTGAAAATAAATTATGTTATGTTCATTTGATAGAAACACAAATTTAAGACTTTATGGAAAATGTTTAGTAAAATTATTCGTGGTGGAGAAAGGTAATTTTCATTTAAACAGTAATATCAGTAGCATATGTTTAGTTTTATGAATAGAAGGAAAAAATAGACCAAGTTTTAAATAATTCCTTCAATTCCCGAACTTCGATTTATAGTAGACTCCGTAGATTAATTTTTTTTCGTATTTAATGCAGGTTAAATAAAATTCTTCAGAATAACCAATATTCAGGTTAATATTAGCAGATAATTGCAGCATGCACATACAAATGTGTTTTATTATATCTGAATTGTAAACAAGTTTCAGCCGAAATATCTTCCAAAATTTTCCACCGTACAATGTGCCACTAATTCAACACTTTGTATCCAACTAGTCTCACAACTACATCCTGCTCTCGACTAATAGACACCGTAATTGTGTTCGAAACTATCAAACGTTAACATGGTGTTGCAGATACTTTGAAGCAGTTTATTGTAAGTTGAAACTTTTGCATACGTCCCCAGCGGGACCATAGCTCAACTGGAACCAAGTGCGAACTTGTAAGTATCGTAGAGGACCGCTGCCGTTTAGTCTATTCGAATAACGAGATTCTAGACTAGATGCAGCCTCATTTGAATTTCATGCAGCTCTCGATGAAAACTCGAGTAACTGTGAAGCGTTAACATCTTTTCTCAGCTATTACGCTCGTACTTTGTTGCAAGCTTGGACATGGCCAGCAGTAACAATTCGCCTTCATAATTGTGCACTTTTTCACAAACGCTCTCTAAGCAAACTTTACATTGAACAATTAACTCATTTTTGACACAGCATGCTGGCACCCGCTTCATATTGTCGGGCATATCAACTTTTATTCTTAACGGTCCTGAAAACGTGTTAATTTATGTTTTAATTAAATTAACTTTTCCCCAAGTATTAAAGTGTTTGACGGGTTAAACAGTGGCGGAACGATTTGGGGACGTGGTACCTAGTTTATGAATAAATGGAAAACAGGAAAACGTGAATATCCTGGAGTGTATTGAAATTGCAGTTTACTACTTCTAATTTATGACCAAAGAGTTTTATTACCGGCAACAGCAACGTAATCAAATTTTGCCATTTATATTTGTTTTAGATGAGAGGTAAATTCAGTTTTGTGTTTGTTTATCGTCATTTTAAATGAGTTGTCGTCGACAAGTTGTTTTGTTTCGTCATAATTTACACGAAACCAAATTGAAATGGTAACGGTTTGGTTCGGTTCGGTTCCACACGAAGAAGTTTTATGAGCTATTAGTCGATTTTATATGGTTTGAAAGCTACGGAATTAACTCAGACGCAAATACGATAGCTGATTTGTATTTCATCATAGGTCGTATGGGCTCAGAATGATGTAACTGTAATAAATTGCATTTTCGTAGTAACATTGCGGAGATTAGACACTCGTAAATAATATCTAATGGTTAATGAAAATGTTCAGTCCCACTACATGAAAATTTGTTTGGGTTTAGATCATTTTCATTGAGATTATCGACTCATTGCTGCGAGAGTTTCTATCTCTATTATCATTTATCTTAAAAAGCTAAAAAGAACATAGAGACAAAAATAGATAATCGTATGATATTACCTACAAATTTTTCAAACAATCCCCTTATCTAGGTGAGTCATATTGAATATTTGTGATTTGAAAGAGTTCATTTATTCTTCACGCGCAGTCTGAGCATTAATTACATGGTTGCAATCTGTCTCCTCTCTTATATTTCAGTAAAAACTTTTGACTACAGCGCAAACCTAATAATATCCTCGGATATGCTTAAATGACTTCCAATTTCGTACAAACTGGCAGCATAAAAGAATGTGGAAGAATCACGCCACTAAAAGTGCAAAACTAGTTCACGAGAAATACGGAACTACACACTAATCGATACATTCCTGAAATTCCTTTCCTTTATATTCATAGTCAGGTCAATTTATGTCCGTGTTTTCCTCGCATTCTTCCGTTGGGTGTTGGGTGCCTAGCGGGAGTGAGTTAAAACGAAACGCTTAGGCTGGAATTCCTTACTGTAGTAAGTTCTGAAAGGAATGCGATTGCATGTTTTGAACGTATCCTGATTACTACTTTCAAACTAGTTCACTCGATTAGTATCTTTTGATATTAGGCGCTGGAATGTGCGAGGAATGTGTAAAGTTATCGATTTCAGTATACATATTTTCCTTGCGCTAAGAATAAAATGGAATGGATTTACAGCATCTCATAAAACGATTATTCGTTAGTTCTTTGATTTCTTAATCATTTGTAGAATAGCTTGAATTTTCAAATGTCAATTATTATTTATTTAAGCCGATTAGCCTCTGAATTTTAAAAATTAATATAAAAAATTACTGTGTACGAGTAACTCAATGAAATGCTCTCCCTGTACAAACAGTCATCATAATTCTCTCAAACAACCAAACTACCTCTACAGTGGTAAAAAATACCGTCGAATCCGTTTATTAGCCCTCGAGCACTGACAATTTGTAATTTTAAAAAGCATTCTCCGATTACAGTTTTTTTCTGGAGGAAAAACAATTTCAGTTTTATGTTCCGACGTATTAAATATCGTTGAAAAAAAAATCTCAAATCAAAGTAGGTACCATGAAAAAATCTACAACCCCCACAAAAATGCCCCGAACCTATTGTAGATAATTGCGCTTACAAGATACTTCAATTACAACGGGATTTTTGTGTCTAGTTATATTCGCAAATAGATACGTATCTCATTACTGCATTAAGCGCGACGGTGTTTTGCGGTATACGGCTAGCTGAAAGCTCGGTCTTCTGAAAAATACTCGTTTTTCCAACAAGTCCCGTCATAGCATAGTATCAAGTTAAATTAGGTTGTGACCTCACTTTGCATTATTAGCGCTCATTTGTTAAAAACATGAATTTGCCAGGAGGATGTTATATTCGCCAGGAAAACGGCATGGCGCCGATATTTGAAACCAGGAAAATACAGTTTCAGAGTGCTAGTGTATGAGGAAGAATGGACTTTAGATTTTCGCCAAAAAAATAATTTACTTGTTTGTTCATTTTATCGGGAATCTGATAATATCTGAATAATGAGCTTGGCTGAAGTTCAAATATGTATACCCATTGATATATATTTTCTTTGCATTGTTTTGCAGTTATTCCTCGCATAAGTTGGCGTGGCTTTTGCTTAGACATGCAGAAGATATACAGTCTGTCAAGAATGAGTTTACACATAGGGAAAAAATTCAATTTTTCATCTTTCTAATTATAAAATACTACTTTTTGTTTATGTAAATAATTTTTTTTTTCTTAATTATCGTTATTTGCATTATTTCCAACCGATATATACAAAAAAAGTACAACTTCAATGCAAAAAAAGAACGAAAAGAACAACGAAAACAATTATTACAATTTTTGAAGTGTCAAGAAACTCTTTACACAAAAGTTTTTTTTTGCATTACTGCAACGATACGGTAAATTTACCGTAATTTTTGGTCTGTATTGTAAAGCTCTATAAATTTGATCATTAGTGTGTCATTAATTTTTAGCTAATACGCATAAATAAGTGAGATATTGTGTTTTAAAATGCCAGGCAAAAGATTATCCTTTGAGTTAGTTCAGATGATATACTATAATCACCAATTAGGTAAAAGTGCACAGGAACTGTCGGAAATGTTTTGTGTAGCACGAATGGCAGTCTATAACGTTATAAATCGTGCTGAAAATGAGAAAAGATTGGAGCCAAAGTGTGGAGGGGGCTCAAAACCAAAAATATCTAAACGTATAGAGCGCCTTATGATACGGAAGCTTGATAAAAACCCCTGGATTTCGACCAGAACACTTGCTAGGGAACTCAAGGAAGAGTGTGATGCTGCTTTTTCCCATGAAACAGTACGACAGGCCATCCTACGAAATAAGTTCTCATCAAGAGCTGCACGAAAGAAACCACTGTTTTCTGCACTAAACATCGAAAAGCGTTTTTCTTTCGCTATGATGCACCTTTTTCAACCCGTTGACTTCTGGGACGACGTCATATTCTGCGATGAGACGAAAATGATGTTGTACTATAATGATGGACCGGCTACAGTGTGGGGCAAGCCTTTAACATCGTTGGAAAATCGAAATATCATTCCGGCTGTAAAATTTGGTAAGTTGTCCGTTATGATTTGGGGTGCTTCTCAAGCAGAGGAGTAGGAGACTTGGCATTCATCGAGTCAACCATGGCCGCCCAACAATATTTGCATATCCTTAAAACATATTTGGCAAGCAGTGCGCAGAAATTTGGGTTTATGCATAACAGCAAACCAAATTGTAAGCTTTACCATGACAACGATCCCAAACATAAGGCGAACATGGTGCGAATGTGGCCCTTATACAACTGCGGAAAAGTGATGGATACGCCAGCCAAGAGTCCAGACTTAAATCCCATCGAGAATTTATGGGCTTACTTAAAACAACAAGTCGCTAAAAGGCAACCCAAAAACCGAACTGCCTTAAAAATGGCGATACTCGAAGAATTGCAAAAAATACCAACCACGTATGACCCGCAAAAGTTGGTTCATTCAATGAAAAATCGGTTGCGATGTGTGGTGGATGCCAAAGGTGGCCATACCAAATGTTAAATATACCAAATAATATTAAATATCCTGTAAATATGTAAAATATTTAATGCAATAATAATTTGTGTAAAGAGTTTCTTGACACTTCAAGAATTGCAATAATTGTTTTCGTTGGTCTTTTCGTTCTTGTTTTGCATTAAAGTTGTACTTTTTTTTTGTATATATCGGTTGGAAATAATGTAAATAACTATAATTAAGAAAAAAACATTCATTCACATAAATAAAAAGTAGTATTTTATAATTAGAAAGATGAAAAATTGAATTTTTTTTCTATGTGTAAACTCATTCTTGACAGACTGTACCTTCAGCGTGGTATTGAAAAGAGTGAGAGATAATTTAGTTTTTGATAACATCAAGCTGGAAAAAGAAGTTTGAAATTACATTATGTAAGAATATCTAAATATATGGAAGTCGTGAATTGCTTTAGATTTTCTTTGCTTCCTTCTTATACATATACATAATACAGCCATCATACAGTTTCAACAATGCACCGTTAGATTGTTATTTCTTCTGTTTCATACAAAATTATATGAACGGAATAAAGTCCGAATATGATGATATTGTCAAAACGCACTAATAAATTTTACCAGAAAATATTATAGAATTTTCATGGCAGAAAGTTATTTGAACTATATTCGCAGGTTGTGAATCATAATGGTCAATAAAGGGAAAAGTAAGCAATATGCAATTTAATATAAAAAAAAGTCCATTAAAAAAAGAATAAGAAACAAAGTTAATTAGCAATAAATATTTTACTACGAACTTGATTTTTCATAATGGCAATAGAATGTGGAAGAGGACCCAGTTGAAGACCCCTTCAGCTTGTCATAACAGAATGTAACGTCAGATGAAGTCGAGCCAGTCCGAACTCAGTTATCTACGCCTTGTCATTGCTCATCTGTATAACAGTTGACGAAGCCACGTTCTGATTGATGATGCTTTGAGGCAATGTTACGAAGCAAAGCGTAGATTTCAGACAAACTGTTAGAATAGCTTAGCTACTCTGCTGACGTCACAGTCTGTCATAAGGAGCTGAAGATGAGGATGAAGACGTGAATTCGGAAAGGCTCTATGAGTGCATAAGAGTTGCAAAATAGAATAGTAGAAGAATATATCCGTTCGAAATTAACCTACTTCAAACACACTTGAAAGCCTGATTAGCCTTAGATGCTACAGAGGAAGATAAGATTTTGATCCAATTAAACTCTGCGATGCTCAAGGAGAGAAATGTTTCGAAGAGATAATTGTTAATTGTAAAATAGGCACGGAAAATTTAATTTTAAAGTAACGTGCGTGTCAACCTTCGCTGAACTGATTCAACAGCATCTGAGAGATAAAGCGAGGACACCATACTTGACCACAATATTGTATATAGGTAGTATAGAAGGAACTATGATAATAAACAGGTCGATACATGTAGAAATATTAAAGAAATTGTGGCACAATGGAATCACAAACACAGTAATCCGAGAAGCCATTCAAGTGACGGTTTGAATAGGACATGAATATCAAATTTTAGCTTACAATCAAACGTAATTCCAAAATCAGTGAAATGTTGAAGAGAGAATGGCTCAACAAATAACATCAGGAAACACATGAGTGTGAAACTTCAGGGAAAAGGACATGGAAAAATACTCGCAATCATTTAAGAATAAGCATTTCAAGTTACGCCAACCAGAAACAGCATTTAAATTTTCCTGGTGAAGCAGAGAGTCAGCAGAACATTTTTGATACCCGGGAATATTTTTAAATCTTCAATAGAGAGAATACAAGATGACATAAAAGCACTGGAAAGATCATTGAAGAGTTTGAAATGAAATGGCCTTAAGATAGATCCTTGAAGTACACCAGAAGAAGCATAGAAAGGTGAAGATGACAAGCCAAAGACAGAGGCAAAAAACATTTGATTCGTTGAAAATGGACATCAAGGGAAGCAAAGGCAAAATGCTTTAGTTTGACAAAAAGCAGTTCATGATTAATTAACAGAGGCATTAGCAAAATCAGTATAGATCACGTTAGCTTGATTGTCGCTGCCAATCGCAGAAGTAATTACAAGTGAAAATTCAACTATGTCGTAGAGGTGCGGCGGCCTTTTACAGAGCATACTGCTACGCTGCGAAGACACTGAAAGCGTCATAGATCCGATTGAAAACGAGTGGTTGAAATTTTTTTTAAAAGCAAAGACGAACAAAGATTGGGCGATAATTCGAAAGAAGGTCACGCTCACCTGATTTGAAACAATTAATAGTGTTAGATTGTTTTAAGGAGGAGGGTAATTTACCAGCACAGAGACTGACATTGCACGAAAAATTTGGAAATACCAAATAAGGGAAAACGAATAAGGTAAAGGTGTGTGCCCTACACAGTTCATGTGGTAACGCCAATGTAAAAACCACGAGAGATCGGCATTTTCAACGTCGTTTGACATTTGTTTTTCGGTAACCGGTGAGTGAAGATTAAAAAGATTTTAGTAGATGAAATTAACTATGATTTCACTCAAAAAAGATGGCATTGATCGTTACTTTCACTTACCCGAAATGCGATATCCCCCGCGAAGCACTTCTGTGGCTACTATTGCAGCCTTCATTCTCACACTATATTGGAGTTTTCCACCGCTAATTTATTCGGGAAATCGACACACATTATCGCGCACTCACGTAGATTTATGTTTCCACTATACACGCTGAACAATTTCAAAATTTTCTGTTAGAAAATTTGACTTCAAGTCAATGTTTTGATTCACTGACACTACTCAAACTGACATTGACATGCGCCACCTTTCACGCTTTTACACTGATCTGATATTCCTCACATTTCTCGTAAATAAGTGATGGGCATTGGGATGAATAAATGTGTTGCAGATATTGTTAAAAAAAAGTAGCAGATTCAGAAAAAAAGTAGTTGAAATTAGACATATACATATATAGTGTATAAAAAAAGACGAGAACAACTACTTTTTCTGAATTCGAAGAACTTAGCCAGACGAACAGCGAAAACACTGCTCAGCATTTTTACAGTAGTTGCGTCACGCTCGGCGTTTTCTTATCGCAGATGTGCTTCAGTTAATGCTTAATAGTTCACCGAAGTTTCATCTATGCCATCTTCACTAAAAAGTAGTTCCTTGGGAAAAGTAATATAGATACCATTTGCTACGTAGGAGAGTAGTATATTTAGAAAATGGGAGAAAAAAGTAGCAGATCTACTACAAATGTAGTAAATGCCCATCACTGATTAGGGCTTTTCGGTTGTGAGTACGGTAGAAAGGGGTGCATTCAGCGGGATTTTCGTGAGAGAGCAATGTTGTGCGTGTATTAAAAAAGGCTAACTCACATATGGGTATACGGATAGCCATTTCATATCCATTTTCTTTTATATCTGTGATTGGTGTGAATTGAAGAAAAAAATATTGCAAAGAGATTAAAAATATCAAGAGGGTTAGAGCCCGTAAAATTATTAAATGTGATAGAGTCTGAAAGAGTGTATTTTGAGAACAAGAGAACTGAATTCGGTGGTTAGTAGGGCAGTATACTATACATTTCTATATACCATACCATTCCAGGCTTGAAGAATATTTGATGAACTCGATCTGTATTTATACACATGCTTGCTAGAGGTTTCTAGTAGTTAAGACTGTGGAATGCATCTATGCAGTTACTGTTACCCGTACTTGCTGTACCACCTTTGTCTGGCTACTATTGATAGGACTGATGTCGTGTTTCTGCTCCTAGCTGAGTTCACTTCTCACTTTTGTTCAGACAATGTTTCGCAAAACCAACGCTTAGTTTGGTCAATGTATACTTTTTTGCATTCCAATCATATAATTCGATAAATACTACTTTTCTGCTTTTCAGCTTTCCCATCCGTAGCCTGATCTAACCTAGAACCTAATTTATTTTATCTTTTTTTCCTCAAATATTGGAGAGAACATCATTGGTACTCTTGTGGTTACTCTGGTTTTCTTGTGCAATCGGCGTCGTTAGTTGATAACGCCGCATTCTTTCTTTTTTCTTCTTAATAATGTTTAGCATATTTTACTCATCAAGTAAATTTTTGTTTTTGGGTCTGGGATATATTCATTAATTATTTGCAGTCCATTGGTCTGGCATTTTTTGCGCCCCACTGATAAAATGGCACGGTTAAAACCAGGTGAATTATAGTGTATTATTTGGTGAGAATTCTAATGATTTAATGTGATCGGTGTTGACCCCTGGATGTGTTTAGGCTTACTCAAACACTCAAAGTTAACTCAAACACTCAAATTCTCTTGGTTACTATCAAGTTAAAAAACTGTATATTTTGGTTCTGTTCTACTTCTATCGAAAGTCGTTTATTTTTAAGGACTTAATTAAGCTTTTTTCAAATATTGCTCCAAAAATTATTTTTGAATGACTAAGACAATATAACCAGGATATATAATAATTTGGCCTTAAGTATATCAGTGACTAGTGTTGGTAACGAAAATCTCATGGTGATTTTTCCGGTAGCTTTGAAGCACTTCCTTTAGAAAGTGAAATAGTTCATGCAAATCGAGGCTAGTTTTATGTTCGAAACTACTTGAAACTAGAATTTTATTATTTCACTCCAAAAATTGGTCACTCTTTGACAATAAATCTGCTGAAAATTCCAGTGTTTCTGTTCTTGACAGTATTTTCAAGTATATTTCCCAAGTGTCTGCATTCGCCTACAATCCATTTAGTAATTTGTAGCGGCAACAATTTTCTAAATATTTTTCGAAGACATTATTTTTTGACAGCACTAAGTTTTCTCCACGCATCCCATTCTTTCAATATTTTCTCCACTCGTTTGATTAAGTCTGGTAATTGATCTTTCCGCAACTCTTGAAGATCTGAGTTACTAAATTTTCCCATGATCAATCGGTCATATACTGTCCATTATGGCCACCGTTTTCTTCTTGTCTGCTTCTAGTTAGTATACAAGTTTGAGGACCAACTTTATTGGCATTTTTTGCTCTTTATCACTGTTTGCTAATTTTCGGTTTCTTTCACGATAAGTTTGCTCATGCTGCCTCTAATTTCCGCCTTCTCATCTTCAGGAAGGTGCTCTATTTCAGCTTTGACATCTACCACTAATGCTTCTATTGCGTAATTTAAGCACTGGTTAAATAGTTATAGTTCTGCTTCTTTAACTCCCAAGTGAGAATGCTTCTTTGTTCATCTTTCTCAATTCAGTTTTGGTAATTGCAGCAACACAATTGCTGGCCCGTTTAGAGTAAATACATTTGACATTTTCCTTTAACTCATTTAATTTATGGGTAGTTGGTCAGAATGGCATTACGAAGATAATGTTTTGAAACGAAACTAATATTTCTTCAAGTTTTTTCAGACACAATGCTGCACTTCTTCAGATTTTTGAATTTAATTACTAAAGCCTTGTGAATTAAGCGTTGCTTGCGTCCTTTTATCATAAGATAATTTTGCTTCATAAATTTACTCTAACTATTTCTAATTTAGTAAAAACCCGTATTTTTTTATTTAGTCATGGTTTGACAGCATTGCTATATATCATTAAATTGCAGTGCTATTTATCAATTTACGACGACAATTTGATAAGTTTTGGTTGCAAAAATTGCCCTGAAATCATATACTTCATGTTCCCCTGATTTTTTACTTTGATTCAATTTTTTGTTTCAATTGTTTGACAGCCGTACTTAAAATAATTTATCGTTTCTTTATTGTTCATCGGACCGATATCAATCGGACCGAAATATTTCTC
This sequence comes from Nemotelus nigrinus, assembly GCA_947369275.1. Lineage (NCBI taxonomy): Eukaryota > Metazoa > Arthropoda > Insecta > Diptera > Stratiomyidae > Nemotelus > Nemotelus nigrinus. The sequence goes on along the minus strand of OX376373.1, from coordinate 37,516,865 downwards.
GTATCACCAAAAGGTTTTCATTTTAAATATTTAGTAGCACCTCTATTTATTTATCTTAGCTTCAAAGCATTTTGAAATGTTAGAGCAATTAAGTCAGCAATAGGTGTACCATAGTTCTTTCATATCATTGAAAGTATGAACAATAATCAATAGTTACGAGCGAAACAACTTAGCAGATATATAATCATTACTCCCACTATTTAATTTATAATCTACATGCAAAGCACCACCCTACCATCATCAAGGACAAACTCGTTCAAGTGTAGCTAATATTGATTTCCATCGTTGAGCGCCACGTGGTGCACAATCGTTCGTCTCCGTGACATTGAAACTTTTTCACTGCTCAGTTAAATTGGTTAAATTGCATCCAAGCAAGGACGCTTAAAGTTGCAACTTCACAAAACTCCCACGATGCAACTGCATCCCCCCGTACTCAGCTGGATATCTTCTCGTACATTCTGCAACACAAAAATCGATTCAACTAAAAAATGACTGAAACAAAACCGAACAAGTGCAACTCATCATGTTAATAGAAAAATGGTCGAAAGCATTCACGAGTAACGTAGAATTATGAGCCAAGATAAGAAGATTTAAGTAAAAGGAGAAAAGTATAAAAGATTTGCAATGAAAAAAGCGAAAATGCTTCTTGGCGAAATTTATTTGACTTCGTTGCAACAAAAGAGAGGGAGTGAGTCAATTCCCGAGCATCCATTTTCACGAGTTTTGTTCGTTCTAAACAATGCTCGTTCCTGCAGTCTTGGAGTCCGCTCGCTTCTAGTCTTGTTGTCGCTGAAACAAGTCAAACTCAGAACACGAGTTCTATAAGGATAATAATGTCCTTGGCGATTGTACAATATATTCACTTCCAGAACGAATGGAAATCCATTTTGGGAGAAAATTTTATCGTCTTGCAATATGTCATGTATAAATCACACCTTTATCTGTGCTGTTTGTTCAGCGAGCAGCACTCATACATCGCCGCACAAAGGACTTTTATTCTTCGGGACACATCTTTTGTTGGTGTCCTGACGGGATTAACAACCCCGGTACAAGGAACAAGTACATCGTATCGTGATAGCAGTGCTGAAATATATCCTTACAGAATTTCGTAGCTTGTCCAGTATGTTTTGAAGATGCATACCGATGGACTTTAAGAACTGTTACACTTGCAGATTAAAAATGAGAATATTCAAGAATTGTTGCGGCGGCGGGACATTTCATGCAAAAGGTTATGAGAAAGATTCGAAGGAATTTTCTGTTGGCGATCATATTAGCACCTCAGTTAGTCATGCTCTTGGTGTGTTTCAATGTTTCTTTCAATGCCTGCCGACCCTTAACTTGAACGATTGCCAGCATATCCTGGGAAGTATGAATACACGGCTGCTAACAAATTCAGAAGGGGAGCTTCTTTCTATCGTTGCTTTGCGTTTCCTGCCCTCGGGCCGTCAGGATAATTTACGATATTTTTCCGTACAGTAATCGAAAACATTCGAAATAGCATACAGATTCACTAAAAGGACTTGATACCGTGGTAATAATTCGGTATGGAGTTGTCGTAGTTGGCGACAGGCTAGAAAGGGAGCTGCACGTTGTAATGATTCAACAGGGAGCAGTCAACGCGGCCTTGTGCTGTGGTAGGAGGCAAGATTGTTCATAATGTTCATAATGCGTCCATTTCTTGAGCTTTGAAATATTGTTGCTTCCGACAATTATTCGTTCGTAGGATATTTGTTCTGTTGGCTGTCGAAGTGAAACCGATAATAATTTGAAGTGGGTTTTTTTTTTCGAGGACGATAGTCAGTTTGTTGAGTATGTAATAAATTTTTATGCGAAAAAAGAATATTGTCTAATAAAAAAATTTAGTAGTTGGATAAAGCGTATGTTTCTTTTGTCGATGGTTTAATTGCATTAGGCACATGGAAATGCAATGATTTGGAAATGTTAATGTCTAATGTGGTTTTAGGTTGCATGTATAAAAATAATAAAGAAATAGCTCAGAGTAAACATTTGTAATATGTTTGATTGAGGGGAATGCTATCGTTTAGTAAACTTTTTAAGAGTTGCATCTATTGTTACGCATTTTCTATCAGATTCTTATACATTTTACATACGAGAACTTGGCAGGCGTGTTGTAAATAGGGAAAAATACATTGGAATTTATGTTGGTACTTTGACTGGCATTTAAACAACACTTACCATAAAGGGAATAAAAGACAGGATTTTAATCGAATTTATAATTAACCATTACGTAAATTTATTGCCAAAAATCGATTTGAAAATTTTTCGCAAATTGAATTGGAGCACTAAATGTTAAATATTTCAAAAAGCTGTGAAAATGATTTTTTTTGTCTCTGTTTTATAAAGTTCCGAGAAGTTAATGTAAAGTAAAAATTTGATTTAAGTAGTGGTTAAACAATTTAAAATGGATTATTCAATGACAGAATAATTAGCCTAAAGTAATTATACAAAATGAAAACAAACTTCCTAATTTTTTAGTAAAATTGTCATTTGTAAAATTTTATTCTTTAGTTAGCAGCCATAGTTGCATCACATAAACTAATCAAATTCGTAAACGAACGAAATCCATTAAAAAACGTAGAATAATATTTATATTGCAATGGTGGGTTGCTGCAAGTCATAATACCTACTAGTTTACTTTGATTTGTGAAGTGCAAGTACGTCGAACTAACGCCAAAAAATATAAAAAAAATATTGAATTCTATGTATTACTCTACATATGGTTTAATTTAGCAAAATTTATTTCAAAATTTATTAAATTTATAATTTGTTTGGCTACAATTGAGTCGATATTACTAGATATAGTTTATCAACAGGTTTAATTCTCTCGATTGATGAATACTGAGCAGAGTTGAAAAGTATGGTTTGGTTTGGCTAATCTACTTAGACTTCCGAAAAAAAATTTCTGAAGACTATGTTCAGCAACCTGTTTAAATCTAGGCTATCTAAGTCATCGACATACGCTATCAAAAAGCATATTAACAAGTATCACAACGTTTTCATAGACAACTTCGTTCCTTATAGGCGATCTACTTTAATAGTTTACTCTGAACTGGCTGGGTTGCATAAAACACAAGCATATTTTAACTTACTTTTGGTCAAAGAAAAGTATAAAATTTTCAAATGGTTCAATGCATCAAAACGTGGAGGGCTGCATATTATGAATCCTAAAGTTCTGCGTACATCGTATGCAGTGTGTGTTGGATTGAAGAATATTGAGATATTGAAGAATCGGAAAAACACTAAGATCCCCTATTATTCCAGCCAATGTAAATATTGTGTCATTTATGGAGCATAAATATTTCAATACTGTTTTAGGTATATTGTAAATATATCAGGTCTATACACTGAGAAAAATTTTCTTGGTTAATATTTCAATAATTTTATAGCACTGAGTTTGGGGAAAAATTCATTACTTCGCCGTAAAAGTTCGCATTATTATGTTCAACCATACTATATTTAAATTTATTTTTCATAACAACATAGTAAAAGCAACATTAAGAATATCTTACTATATGTAATGGCTGCCAACTATATATTAAAAGGTTCTGTTTACAAAAAAGTGTATGGTCGCTTGCCTCATAAATAACAACAAACTTTAATTTTCTTTATATGCATTGTTCATATTATTAAAATAATTTCAACCATACAATATGGTATCCATTGCGAAAGGTATCGTAACGCTTCTGATCTAATGGTGTATCTACGTTCTATGTGTTGTCTCCTATTCCATCATAGAAGTTTCATATGCCACATAGCAATCTCGATGTTCGATATACTTCATACTCATGTTATGCTGTGAAGTCCTTATATTACGTTGTATGTAAATAAATATTAAAAATTATATCATTACACTCAGAAAAATTTCACCACTTAAAGTTTTTTAGAATCAAATTTAAATCAAAAGTTGAAACACTTTTAAACAAAAAACGAATTTTATTTGAATTAAATAATCCCCCACATTCAATAAAAATTATTCCACTTTATTATAAAAATGTTATTTTCATATCAAAATTTTCATCATTGAATGAAAAAACAAAACATCAAAACAAACAGGACACACTTTAATACAGCGATATTGAAATTAGGTCAGATTATTTGAATTAAAAAGAAACGTATATGACGCCAAGTCAAAAATTTTCAACTATGATTTGGCGCCATATACGTTTCTTTTTAATTCAAATAATCTAACTTCATTTCAATAACGCTGTATCAAAGTGTGTCTTGTTTGTTTTAATGTTTTATTTTTCATTCAATGATGAAAATTTTGGTATGAAAATAACATTTTTATAATAAAGTGGAATTTAAATAAGATTCGTTTTTTATTTAAAAGTGTTTCAACTTTTGATTTAAATTTGATTCTATTAAATGAAATTTTTCTGAGTGTAGCACAATTTCAGGTGGGAAAATGTTTTCTGTTATTTTTTTCTTCCTTTTTTTCTTCCTTTTTTTTCTATTCTTTCTATCACTCTATTAGTATGCGCCGTCCGTGAGGATCATTCTCCCCTCGAGTAGGTGTTTCATAGTGTTAACGTCAAAGCTCAGGGGATTACCCTTTGAAGTGAATGCTTAGCTATGGTGGTAGGAACACACATGTGGGAGAAGTCGATACCAATTATTCCATTATTCTTTTTTTAGTTATTGGAATTGAAATAATTTTGTATGCTATGTATATAGTGCTATAAATTATTGTAAGAAAGACTATCGTGTATCTCTACGTTCGCCTAGATTCTCAGACGAAAGTCCTATAACTTATGGAAACTTTAGCCACAAAACTATATTAAAATATCTCATTGCGTTCTATTATGCAACTATGTCTAAAAATAGTACAAATTATCACTGTCTATATATACCCTATGCGCATGGGATAAGTGATACATAAAATTGGGTAAAATATACTAAAATTTTTTTCCGTGTAAATATAATAACTTAATACTCTGTTCCAGCCTATTTCTCAATGATACACGTCAACTACGTCATTTACTTAGTTGAAGGTTTGCCATTTTAAAATATGGATCGTTTAACAGCCAAACAACGCGTTAAAATTTTTTAAAAATACAAATAATAAATTAGTTAAACATTTTCTTCAGCGATGAGGTCCATTTTTCGCTTTATGGATACGTTAATAAGCAGAACTCTAGAATACGAGATTCAAAAAATCCACAAGTGATCGTAGAGAGGCCATTACATCTGAAAAAAGTCATTATTTGGTGCGCATTATGATTGGCGTGATTGGACCGTATTTTATTAAAGATTGATCAAGGACGAGCCATAACCTTCAATTCTGAGCGCTATGGCCGCATGTTAACCGATTGTTTTTGGACGGAATCGAAGATTCTGATCTTGTCGATATGTGGTTTCAGCAAGATCCTGCGATTTAACGCTTCTGGATTTCTTTTTGTGGGGGCACGTGAAAGATTGTGAAAGAACTCTGGACGAACTGAAAGCCAATATTCGTGAAGTCATGGTCGAGATTTTGCCCGAAATGTGCCGGCAAGTCATTGAAAATTACCTCAAATGGATTGAGTCTTGTAAGAAATTCCATGGAGGACATTCGAACGATATTACATTTCACATGTACTGGCTCAAATTAATCTTTACAACAAAATAAAAATTACATCACTTTCCGAATATTTTGTGTATTTTTTTAAGTTTACTTTTTCAAGCATGAAATGAATAACCCTCTCAGCGTAGGACGTAATCAATTTCAAGAATTCGTAATCGTTTGCGAATAATAAAAACTAGTTGAATATCATTTATGATTAATAATAAAAACGTGAACGGACTAAATCGGAACCTCGTGGTACACGGGAAGAAGGAATGATCAGGATGATCTAGCACGGAGCTAACCACTGAGCCAGTGCAATGCAAGCAATGGAAATCTATGTTAGCGAGCTTTGCGAAAAGCAAATGAAAGTTAATTTACTAGCACGCCTTTGAAAAATTAGTACACAGAGAAGGAGTTAGATATATGTTAGTGATATGAATTCAAGCTGGTGGATTTCCCGGCGAAAAACCCGTGTTTATTCGGGATCATAAGTGGAAAAACGATGGATTCGATGAAACCATAAATGAGATACCCAAACACTTTTGGAATGGGTGAAAATATTTTAGGAAGGACTTAAGGTAATGTGAAGGGTGTTTAAATTCTCAACTAAATACTTCATATTACTAGAATAGCTCGATAGATTGCCGATTGGGTCGTACGGTAAAGGATCGTACGGATAATTAGTCGTGTTAAAAACTTTATGGAAACTATTCGCAAAATAAATTCAGTTTTACAATTACATCAGAGGAAGTTATGCCGTTAAAAACACAGTGCTTAAGAACCTGGATTCGCTTTTATCTTAATTAATATGTTTTTGTGCGCGATCTGATAGCAACAAAAATCGTTATTTTTAATGATGACGACTTGTCATTTCATCACTACCAGAAATCTTCAAATTTCAAGAAGTGAATTTTTTATCTTGAACAATTTTTTCAATTCAACTAGAAAACAATTTGAAAAGGCATCACCACACGAAGGAATTCTTTGGATATGGGAGTTATGAGTTTATCGAGCTGCATATTGTGCAAAACAGTCCAGTCAATACCAAATAAAATTCTATCGAATACATTTTGATTTTGAAGATCATTTTATTAAATACATAGCCGGCTTCCAAGTTAAAATAATTGCTCAAACACGCACGATATTCAACCAAATTAGAAGTAAGTATGAGGATGAAAAGCTACTCAAATATATACGAGTTTGGGTAAGAGTAGTAAGTAAACTATCATTACAGTATTAAGTGTTCATTCTACTTTGGAAAGAGGAAAAAAGGCGATATTTCAATACTTTTTCACAAAAACTACAATGGTTAGTAGTGTTGTGTTACTCATACAAGATGCATGACAAATGTCCCATCTACAAAATGTCACATCACCTCAAGCTTCAAATTTGTACCACCTCATTTTTTTTGTCATATTCAGGTGAAGCGATTGACTTGAGGCTCTGCGATTGTAATACTCAATGGAAAATGTATGTACGCGAGACTAGTTTGATTTGTACCACCTCATTTTTTGTCATATTGAGATGCTTTAGTTAATTTCGAAGCGATTGACTTGAGACTTTTGAGGCGCAGCGATTGTCATACAGTATGAGTATGACTCATACTCAATGGAAAATGTATGTACGCGAGACTAGTTTGATTTGTACCACCTCATTTTTTGTCATATTGATGTGCTTTGCTCAACTTTGAAGCGATTGACTTGTGATTGTTGAGGCACAAAGATTGCTGTACAAGGGGAAAATGTATGCATGCGAGTTTAGTTTTGAGTTTGATTTGCACGATACTTAAACAAAAAATTTGGTTTGATTTGCACGATACTTAAACAAAAATTTACCATTTTTGGGAAATTGTTTAGTAGATTAGTAACAGTACTGCTCTCCTTAGCATAAACGCTTTACCTACATTTTTTTTTTCATTTTTGAGTTAACGCCGAATTCAAAAACTACATACTCTATTAAATCATTCTCCAAAATATGAAAATCTTATCTTTTGTGGAAGCATGCTACAATGAATAATGAAAAACCCCCCATCTATAAAAAAAACGTAACCAGTACTTAGCATAAATGTTCTATCCTACCGTAGCGGCGGCGTAATGGTATGGGGCTGTATGGCTGCCAGCGGCGCTTTAAACTTATAGATAATTGAAGGAATGCAACATGACACTTCATTTGAAGTATGACATTGTACCACCTCAAATTTGAAAATGAGTAACGCATACAAATAAATATCAATATGACTGAAGACCCAATACTAATGGTTAGTGGTTGTTAGCTTCATTCTTTTTACTGATTATCGAAGAAAATTAGTAATTGACTCGTTTAAACTCAAAAATTAGTATTAGACTCGAAACTTCATATTTCATTGTATATATATATATATATATATATATATATATATATATATATATATATATATATATATATATATATATATATATATATATATATATATATATATATATATATATATATCAGCAAAATGATTATGGGAGATAATCACTGGAGTGGCTAATCCAATTGAGCCAACATTTCCGGAGGACATAGATGTATATAATGGATAGGTACATGGCTTTCTAAAATTAAGACATATTTAACCCTTTGGCGGTTTTTAGTGAATTTTCAGGTTCTCCTATATATCTATGCTGAGTACATTTATGTTAAAAGTAGGCATTGGGAATGAAAACTTTTTATGTTTTATGCTTTTATATGATGAAAAATTGGAAATTTTCAGCCGTGTGTGGGTGCTGAGTGTCTAAAAATAGGCAAGGATTTTTTTTCAAATTTTGTTTTGTCATAGCTTCTGACAAAAACATAGAATCATCGTGAAATTTGCAGAGCATATTGATGTGGACTAAAGCTTAACACACATGGGCTTTCGAAACTGTGCCGACTACCCTATAACTACGGCAGGCACGCAAAAAAAATCCTTCAAATCATCGATTCTCCTGAATTTTTTTTTGATATTTGACAAGAAATACAAATTATTGATAAACTTTAACCTTTGTCCACCATGTCAGTTTGAAATATTCAAAATTCCAACCTGCACAAAAACGGCGACTCATCACCAAATTACCTTTATTTTCAGTACTCGAAACTTCTGTTCACGAGCACTGACGATCGGATAATCCAGTCATTATGAAACTTACAGAATATATATTGTTAATGATAAGGACCAAGTCTGATGGAAGTGATTTCGAAATGCAGGCAGCCCTGTGGTAGTGGTGCCATCTTGAAAAACCACTGAGAAATATAACTGTTTTTTGGCCCATAACCTAGAACCTTACTTTAGACCGCATTAGGTAGAAATTTGGTTGAAAAATTCAAATAGGGCTGCCAACTATGGTGATATTTGTCTCCTAAATCTTTTTAATTTGCTTAGCAAAATAGAGCTTTTTTCCCTATAACTTCCGATCCACTCAATAAATCAAAACGAAATTTATGTAATAAATGGACCCTGTTGTAGGCAAGCTGTCGTAGATAAATAATAAAAAGGCTGCCAGCTAAGGTAAATTTTGGATTTTTTTGGCATTTTTTTACCATGCAAGGTGATCGTTAAATTTTCAAATTGGAATGATTCTGCAATGAAAATTAAAAAACCAACATTAATGTTTCGAATTGAAGGTGGTAGCCTTAAACATTTTTCATCTCTTTTGCTTCTAGCGTAGCCACCCAATCGAAATGAAATTCACAGAGTAGGTTTAACTTAACGTGAAGCAGATTTGCTACTTTTTTGGCTGTGGTGCTAACGCAGGATCACCAGATATTTTCGTAAATATTGTACCAACAGATGCTTCCGTTGTGTGTTCATATGCAAGGCATTGACGATAAAATAAGCAACCAATGTTAAAATTTGACGTTTTCGAAATTTTTCGGATGACAGCCCCAGACTTAGTTTAACTGCTGAAACTTTCGATGGGTTGAAACCTGGATGAAAACGAAATTCAAAGGATAGATTGATTTAAGTACGAGCTTGTTATGGTAGACTTATTGTTGCTGCTTTGGGAAAATGTTGCCAGTACTGAACATTTTCATGTGAACATTTGTTTTATAAGAGGAAATTATTTTTGTTACTTTGAGTAAAAAATGGTTGATATGATACTACAAAGAAGTGTATTACTTCTTTCCACATTTTTAAGTCACTCAAAGCTAAATTCTTCGAAAATAAGTTTTCTAGCGGTTCTGATGCACTAGGCTTTTTTTATGTTAAGGATATTGTCTTTAACATCACAAAACAGTACGTAGTGTCTATTTATTTATTTCTTTAGTCTTAAAAATTGTCGACAAGATAAGGTTCTTGGGAGAAATGCATGTTGATGGCGGGAGTGAATCAGCCCAAAGAATTTAACTGAAATGAAAAAAAAATGTATTATTATTAAGCAACCTTGTCGGTATGCTATACAAGTTTGAAAATTGAAATGTGGAAATTATAACTTATTTTTATAAATTTTTGTTATCAAAAATATTCGGTTTATAAGATAAAATTATAATTGTAGTACCAACGATAGTTACAGATATCTAAAATAATGTACTAAAATTGCAGAGAAATTGGATGGTTAGTTTTTTTCTAAATTAATCCAGCCGATTAAAAAAACAATGCTTCTAAAATTTATATGCCTTTAATTTAAAATGTCTATAGTAAATGTGTACTTACTTCATCTAATGAGGATGGATGCTCATAATCTTGCCCAGTAGCTTGAGCTTGCTGTTATTTACGCCACGACTCCGGACATGGTGGACAATATTCGTGTTGCGGATGTTCATTTGTAGATATTTTAGGAAAAAATTCTGCCCAAATTGCTTTTTTCATATCCTCCACTGAATTGGAGCTTCGACGAGTTGCGAGCCCATTATAAATTGACAGATCAGCTATCAATTTATTTGCAACTTTTACAGACAAGTACAACAGTACTCTTGAGGGTATACACTTTCAGAAAAAGAAAGAAATCGTTTTTGTGTTTAAGCTGCAAAGTAGAATGAAACCTTAATTTTAACTAGGCTATACCATCTTATTGAATTCTGGACTTTATACACCCCACTTTGATTATATATACCGAGACTATTTGCGCCGGTGCTGAGACTTCATGCTTACAAACTCAGACTGTGGGCCTGTGAGTTGAAACTATGTGTAAAATAGAAAATCCAATAGCGTGTGGAAATTTTCGCCATGAAGATATATTTTTTTTTTATTTTTTAGACTACTATATATAAAGCGTACTCAATCAAAGCTCTCATGCTATCTTAAACAGAAGTATTTGGTATACCGATTTTTTCAAGCTATATTTTATAGCTCAGAGTCCTACCTACAAAGAGTACACGGCTACAAAAAATGGGCAATGGTACATAGAAATACACACTATGTACATTATTTCAATTACTAGGTGCTGTGCTGCTTTTTAACCCAATTTGAAGGGAGAATAGTTTGATGAAATCAATTGAAAAAGAAGAATCCATCAATCAATGGATGAAGTCAATTATTAACTATAGATTTGAATGTAAAAGTAACTCTCAAATCAAATAAAAAGGCATGGGGCAACAGTAAGGAGAATAATAAAGTTGCTTAAATCCACCACAATCAATGTACACGAGTGTAAAGTGGTTAGTTCCACGATTAACTTTAGCCCTGGTTTGAGTTAAATATTTATTCACAACTAAAAAGCCTGGCTTGTGTAGGTAGTCTGTGCTCTACTCAGTCTGCTATACTTGCTTCACTAGCAGAGAGAAAAGTTCTCTTTCATCATCTATTTCAAAAACATGATTTTGTATATAGTAAAAATGTAAACACTTTGAGCATCAATTAATTTCAGTTAATCTGTTGTTTTTGTTTCAGCTAATTATTATAGAATTTTTTTTAACAATTTTTCCATTGCGATTTGAACAAACTTTTAGCAACAATTTTTTGAAGTAAATCTCGTCATTGCTCAAATTGAATATTGAAAATCTACTGAAAAAAGATTCTAATTAGATGCCATCACGTCATTTTCGGAAATACAAAGATATATGTCCAAATCGATCTTATGAATATAAATAATAAATTTACAAATGCTAACGACATCACTAAAATTGGACTTCATGCATGGACTAATCAAGTTTTATTATGTTATTTCTTTTATTAGATTGATATCAAAAGATCAGTTCCAAATATAATATGGTATGGAAAAGTACTATCACGCACAGTATAGCGTGTATAAAATTGGTTTTAAGCTGAGTTTCAATACGTACTTCGATTAATGTTTAGCTGCTTGATTACAATACCAATTTCATAATTATAATAGCGTCCAGTTATTCGGAAAGTATTTTTAACCAAATAAAGCTATGATTGCTGCCATGGCTTAAGTGAAATCAAGAAATTTAGCAAACGCTTCATAAACTAAACTTTGATATATTTTGAATATACGGTGCCGCAATAGCATTTCATTTTGATATTCAAAATCAGCCCGTAAAGTTCTTTATCTGTTTCACATTCGATCCGTTTCCAAAACACTTACAATTCATTTCCTTTTCTCTGCTAAATGGAATGTTCTTTATTTGCATATCTGTTGCGAATAGGTATCACATTTTGTCTTCGTATTTTCGATCCCTCTTTATCAAATCAAAAAATCGGAAGAAAATTCTCGTCTGCGCGCACTTTATCAAGATGGCATTGGAGTCAGTGAAGGCGGCCGTCAAATGCAGTAAAATGATTTTTATTGTAAGTCGTCAGAAGCAAAACATCTTCGCTTTACAGACTACGGGTAAGTACAGTATTAGGCAGCCGAAGAATATCAAAGATTGCCCGGATATGAGTTTATTGTGACGGCTGTTGATTTTTATGTGTCAATCCATTTTGGCGTCATCGTGCGTCTTTTGTGCGAATACGTGCGTCTGTACGAGACTGCTTTACACCCCAGCATTTCGAATTTACTTCGCAAACGAGTATTTATCATTCAGGAAGATATAAAAGTGAATGTTAGGCCATATCCTTTCTTCACATGGATACATCCGTCGTTGATGCCCCTGACGCGTATGCATGACTTCCATACTCTCGCCGTGTTGTCAAATTACTTGATTATCTACTCGCAGATTTACGATAGATTTCCAATGTTGGCATTTTATTAAAGCGAATAATCTGAATCAAACGGGAGTAGCGGATTTGTGAGATGTGGAAAGTGCACAATATGTTTGTGTCCTTCGAGGTTGTACGAATAAACCCCGATCGCTTTTTGTGCAATACCTATAAATCACATATGCTGGCGTGGTGGCAGTGGTTAGAAAGTCAACTGAGAGGAAGTCTTGCATGCAAATCATATGACGACTGTGAACCTATAAATTTGCCGAAAAATAATTGTGACATCATAAATTTATTGGATTTTCATGTTATGAACGGTAACAGCTAAAGCTGGTTTGTAATATATTAGCGACAAGTTTATGTGTAACCGATACTCATGTTGAAGAACTTAGGGCTCGAGATTTTGATATGTGTGCATGTATTTTTGATGCCAAGTATAATATTGCTTCGAACCCTATCTAAGATTTTAAGTATTCGCTGGTTTGAAAATCATGCATGTCTTATAACGCATGGAAAATGTGCACGATCCGCCACTATCCAATACCTTAACGAAATTGCAAACCTACAGCATTGCGAAACAACAGCTGAGCCCATCACTTTGTATGAAAACCAAAATATTTGAGGCATGTTGAAGATTTGCAAATATATTTATGGGTGCTCAAGACGTATGTAATTAGCTGCTCATCAAAAATTGCGGTTCAGCAACAAAAACAAATATGATTTATAGGCACCATATGTTTGAGGGTAAAATGAATGGCGTTGGAGGAATTGTGATTAGCACGTGAAAATATGTATTTAGATTTGGAAAATTAAGAGAAAAATGTTTTAGTTATATGCGACCAAAGATGGAAAATCCCGAATAAAATTCACTTAGCGAATTGCATGTAAAATTTCACATAGGGCAACTACGAATTTGTAGTTTGGGTCCATTGATATCACAATAACTTTATGGTTTCAACTGAGAGGAACGAATATGAAATTACAAATCGTCCATGTTTGAAAGGACCTAAAGCGCCAGTGAAGCAATCTTGGATGAAAAAACGAGCACGGTTGATATTATTGCCTTTTTTCGAATTTTCGAAATAAGTAGACTACTACAAAAATAAAATCTTTGAAAGTTTTTAGGAATATATTTTTTTTCGAAAATGCAAGACAAAGTCAAGTCTCTCTTTCAGAATAGTATGATTTTTAATGTGTTGCGATTATTAAAATGTTGGTGAACCATCATTGTTTGAAATGATTTGAAATTGAATATAATCAATTTACGTTTTGAAGGCGTGCCAAATGAAATATCTTTAGAGCTACCTGTTGGATGCAGCACAATCTGATGTGACTTCAGTAGAACTATGCTTATTTGGAACCAAAAATATAATAAAACAGAACTTATTTTCAATGTTGTAAATTGGCGGTACTGCATCAGTACAAGTTTTTTCAAGATACTGTTCTGATATGTTCTGAAAAATGACGAGGGTACTAACCATAATTTTTTTGAACTAAATGCTAGTCTACTCTTGAATAAAGACTTAAAAATTAACAAGAAAGATTAAACGTGTTAAGTAGAATTCTTTTTTTTTATTTTAATTACTATACTATTTTATTTCCATTTTTTATCTGAAACTTTTATATATTCAATCATATTTAATGACTTCTAACAACTGAAAACAACTGTTTTAATGTCTTAATTACTTCAAAACTACTCGTAACGACCACGTTGACGTCAAACATTTGCGAAATCAAATACATTCCTTCCTTCTCACTTTTCCCAGCAACAGTTACGTGCATACTACTTGACTGAGTCCTCATTTTCCGATATCATTTATTTTTCATATGGCCTCGAATAGTATATAGTTTACATACATATTCTTATATCATCTCTTGCGCAGGGTAAGAAAATATTTCTCCTCCCTGTGAACGAAGGGTGAATATAATTAATACCATGGGAAATGAAATGTCCAGCTCAGTACTCCTATTGAAAATAAAGGGAAATGTACTCGATGTTTCCAGTGCATGGAAAAGGGGTTCTCAAGTTCTAAAATCGAGGGGAATATTATTTTTCTTCCCATGACACCGAACAATGTGTTTGGTATTTGGACTCAAGCCGGCGGTATTTTGAGGGTAGTTATGCGGAGAATGAGCATTGAATTTTGGAATAAGGGCGGAATTGTGTAAATTAATCGCAAAAACAAATATGGCTGGAATATTCGTTTTTCGGATAAGTATTTACCGAATGTGTACATTATGCTCAATTAATAATTTATCTCATTTGAATTTTTTTGAAGATATGTTTTTAACTTACTTTTGATGAAAACTGACTCTTAGTGTGTAGCTAAAGTAGTCCGTAATAAAAATATCTACTCTGGTATCCTGAGATCATCCAACATTTACTTGGATTTTATTAGATTATTCATAATATATTATAACAACTTTTCCTAAAACCAATGATGGGGATAACCACACTTTTGATTTCAAACTTTGTTTTCTTTCTTTAGCATTGTGAATTAGAGGCAACCCATCATTTTGTACAATTTGCACAGTTACTAACTTCAACCTATATTTGAAAATAAAAGCTATTTTGATCAAAGAAAGTATTTTAATAATCATGTCACCTATTACTTACGTACTATACAGGCTTGAAATATTAGTCTTCGGGATAAACACGAGTTGTGCGAATGAGAAAAGCGTATTTTTTGTTTTGCGTTCACTTCTTCAAATGCGTTTATTTTGAATGGCTTTCTAATTAATGGTCTTATAGACACCTGAAAAATAAAATTTTTGTGTCGTGAGACATAGTTGAGAAAGGAATTTTATTTCCAGCGAAATTTTCCGATGGTAAATTATGTTTCTGAAATGTATCAATTATTGAAATTTTAGATAAATATTTCATGCTAGATTTTGAATGTCAATTGCAATGAGTTTAGTTTATTCTTTATTAGGAACTATTTATTTTAGATTTATGCATACAGTTTGATAGCCCCATCTATTAGTTATGTAAAAGAAACTAAAACTCGTTAGATAAAAAAGTATGTTTATTGCATTTTTACATTTGGTTGTGCGAGTTGAATTTTTGACTTAATAAAAAATATGCATTTATAAAAATACCAAATAGCATTAATATTGTAAGGAAGTTTGAGCCATATTATCGGCTAAAATTGTCTCTAGCCATGTTATCGGCTAAAATTGTCTGGTTATCTCATATAGTCATGTTGATACACACAAAAATATTATAAATGAAATGCATAGTCAGGAAACTGCGAGAAATACAATAAAACTATGGAAAATATTTGCATAAGTTTTTTTGATTTTTGAATCATTGAAAATAGCAAGTAGGAAAACGATTCGCTCTGGATGCCTTAAAACCCCTGTAAAAGTCAATTTTGAATCCACACTTTGTAGTGTGCTTTCTGTGATGCAGCATTTCGAAACTGTTGCCATCTAATTTGTAGCCACCTCATAAAATCGTTTTCTTCGTTTTCATTTATTATTATGCTTTGTGAGATGTTTAAAAGTATAAAGTTGTTCAAACTCAGGGCAATCAAGTACCGATACAATTATATTTTTCTTTAATTAGATTACAATGTAACAACTACTACTTCGAAATATATTATTTTTTGTTCCTCTGGATTTAAACTATATACTGTCGTGTTCGATTTCAGAACCATTAGATTTCCAGTATCGACGCCATAAATCAAAATTGGAATTTAATTTTAGAAAATTAGCGGATAAAAAATTCAACAAAAACAAAATAAAATCCCTAGTGTCATCAAAAAATAATAATTGTATTATTGCTTAAGGTTAAATATGAAGTGTAAAACGAAAGAGGAACATTGTTGTCAAGATATATATTTGCTGAACTTAAACAAATATATTATTTTCATTCCGAAAAAATGAAAATCTGTGTTTCACGTAATGAAATTATCCTCTACTTAGTTTTTTTTCGGTAGTAGGTGTCGAAAAACCATTAATAGAAATCGTACGAACGATACACGATTATATGAGATATGTACTCACTAAAAAAAATCACCTGTCGACCTCGGAAACCCAAACCGGAACCACTTTCGCATTACTTCAGCTCGGCCTTGCTACTAGCACCTACCAGGTGTCTCCACGGCTTACTTCTGTTCCGCCAGGCTTTCCATCCATCTCTCTGAGGCAAAATCGTTACGAACGTCCATCATTATCAAAAACACTATGGGTCTAGCCTAATGACAAGCGACTTCTGAGCGATCTACTGCGCTAATAACTTCGCAGATGGCACTTATTGCTGAGTGGCCGCTGCGGAAACAAGGTTGGTTTTTCAAAAGCTTTGTATAACCGCCTTTAGCCGAGGTTTCAGCAACCGTTCTCTACAGAATAAAGCATGGAGAGAGGTATGTACGCTTGACGGAATGTTGAGGTCTCCCTTTTGCTTTGCAATTAGAGCAAGTCGCGCTACTTTCCAAGGTGACGGAAAGTCATCCGCCAGTAAACATTCATTATACATACTCATACATTGTCATGTTGGCAAGTGTCTCTCCGCCACTTCGTTGAGAACTTCTACTGGAATATTGTTCGGTACTGGGGCTTTTCCGTTCTTCATTCTGATACTGTGTAATTCTTCCTCAGTGAGCAAAGTGATCATTTTCTGTTCTTAAGTCGTATGCTGAGAATAGCAAATCTACAATATTCCTCTGTACATCCGCCTCCATGGATGGGTTGGGGCCCATGCGGCCGAGCCTACCCAATGATATTTTGTAGTCTTGATCCTATGAGTCTTGGTCCACTTTTTTGCATAGAGTTTGCCAAATTTGCTTTTTGCTTCACTTTATAGCTATTCCCAGTTCTATTTTTTTGCCTTTTGTGGGTTGCGGCAAGTCCCAACGCTTCTGGTCGTCCAATAGACTGCTGTGCTCTGTGCCTGCACGCTAGAGCTCTTCGCCTTAGTTCTGCTATCTCCTCAGTCCCTCAATAAGCCTTCTGTTTGCCCGGTAGTGACTTCTGTTTGCCCGGTAGTGACGCATCGCACGCTTGCCGAATTTTGCCCATGTTGAAATTTACCATCGTACCTTTTTCTTCGGGGTTCATTGCTACCCCTCCTAAGCCTGCGCTGATCTCGTCAACAAAGTGCTGCTGTCAAGTGACTCCAATAGCTGCTTCCTATCCAATTTCAAAATATTCAACCCGAGTATGTATTTTGCGTCCAGAGTTCTGAGGGGCCGGGCTTAGCAATGTTCTATCTACATTTTAGTACTTTCGAGATATTCAATGATTCGGGTTTTTCTCAATGCTGCGGGCATCTTCAACAAGGGCCAAAATTTAAACATGGATACAGATACTTTTATTTGAGATACATCTTAAGTAAAAGCTTTCACGTTGAAAATAGTTGTGGAAGATTGGTTTAAAGCAGATATGACGTTTTTTTAGTAACCTGAAACGAAAAACTGGCACCATTACTAAGCATAAACGTTCTCTCTACGCTAGATAGAACGTTTATGCTTAGTAGTGCGACGATTTTGGTAGATGAGGGGATTTTTCATTATTGATTTTAACATAGTTTTTTCATGTTTTGTAGATTGAAGTAGTAGAGAATGTAGATTTTGAATCCGGTGTTAGCTCAAAAATGCAAAAAAATGTAAATAGAACGTTTATGCTTAGCAGGGCAGTATGGCTGTTGTCATTTCCAGTGTTTTTCTTCCATACCTCTCCAGTTCCCTGCCATCATTTATAATGTATAATATAACGGTCTTATCGGAAAAGGACCCGCCTAAGCCTGATCTGCGATAGGTAAGTGTCGAGTTCGTGTTCACCACGACCACACTCAGTGTGGACACAGATTCCATAAACAATCGATTTCGTATAAGCATATAATTTGTACTCAGTACAAATTGTTGTAATATCGTCACCAAAATACAGTCAATAGCTTAAACTTCCGATGCTAATTAATTTGTGAAGTGCATCTGCATTTAAGGAACATAGGTATCAGATTAACTTTTTTCCCATTGTTTAGCAGATTTTTTCGATTTCGTGAATGTTTTCGATGTTTCATAACATATAGTAGCAAAAAAAATTGGTACGAATGGCAGTTTGAATTTTGTCTGAAAACAGAAAAAACTTTGAAACGAAATTGAGTTCTCCATCCAGAAACAAATAAAAAAAGAACTAAATTCTTTCCAGAGTAAGTTCTCATCATCGTATGCTTCTGTCTGTTTCAGCCTCTAAGGTTTTAAAGAGTATTGCAAGCATAATTAATATAAAAATATCAGACACACACACACACACACATATATATATATATATATATATATATATATATATATATATATATATATATATATATATATATATATATATATATATATATATATATATATATATATATATATATATATATATATATAAAATAATAAAAATATAAATGTAAGAAAAATTTATACATGAGTAAATAAATTTACAAAATATTTCGACTACAAATAAGTTTCAATTCATTCAAATTTAATTTGACCAGTACAAAATTGTTTTTATTCGAATTCAAACATACTGATTCATTGTAATTAGTATAAAATGCATTTTTAAAATACTTTAGTTTTTATATAGGCAGTATGATGTAAGTTATAGTTTGGCATAAACAGCTTGAACTATGTTCTTGTAAGATATCTTGAAAGGCCGAAGATTTAAAAAGAAAGAATTGAACAGTTATTAGAAAATCCAAAACATGATTTTACACTAGTATATCAGAAAACAAAATACTCGAAAAAAAGTATATCTTAGTTGATAATGTAGGAAATATTAAATCAGTTGCTATCACTTTATAAAATAAAACATTTCATTTAAATAGTTGCGCATATTTTATTATTTCAAAATTGTTTAAACCACAAAACATAGCAGTAAATGGGAATAACCTTAAAATCGACTGGTAAGACCTGGCGAAATATAAGCTTGATACAGGTCGATATTTTATAAGTGGTTAAATACTAATAAGTTATCAAAGGCTTTTATGTCCTTAAGGAATTTGATTATTTTTCATAATAACTGTTATTTATAAAAAGGAACTTTCTTTTCTAATTGCATAGAAGCATAATTAAAGTAATGCTAATTAATAAAGTGATTAATTCTAACGGCATTATTTTTTGGGGCGATCGAAAATTGAAGAATGCACTGTTTCTCATCAGACATCAACTCATAGTGCATATCTGATCGATGTAATCACTTGCAGTGGGGGAATATTGATTTTTGATTTACATTAGTTGGGGCAAATTTTGTCATCTGCGTATTTTATCCAATGATAATATTTTCGACTAAACTCTATAACGTGCTCCACATAGCTTGTAGTCGATTTAACCGATCGATGTCTGGCTGGTAAGTTTGTGTTTTTTTTTTAAGTAGAAAAATTATAAATTTCACCTTTCAAGCTTTTTCAAGCATTTTTGTGGTTGTGAGTTTGAGAATATTTTATGTTTGTTCTTTAGTTTTTCTTTAATATTTTGCCTCCTCGCTCATTTATTCGTACGTTTTTTTTTGTGTTTTCTTCAATTTATAACTCCTGCTGCCGATTTTTCGACCATGCAACCTGTCGCAATGAATGATCTTATTTGCAATTAGTATTGCAGTTTTATCCGCATTCTTTGAAGCATGCAGAGTTTCGTATAAGCAGTGGTTATTTTGATCCACGTAAAAGATTCAATGCTAATGCTAAAAATACATAGACTTTCCTTTGTTTCTCGGGCAAGATGATACTATTCTATTTGCTGATTGCGGTAATTAAAAAAATTTTTTTTTTTGTTCTGCCAGGAATCGATCGGCAAATACATTAAGTGAAGAATTTAAAAAAAAAAACGTATTTGAAATATTTGGTGCAACTGATGTGAAATTAATACGGTAATGTTATGAAAGAGTTGAGGTGATGCTGAGAAATACTAAGAAACAGAATAAGCTAGATGTTCTTCTGGAATTTTTTACTTTTTATCATGCTGATAAATCGAATTGATTTAGTTCTTCGGAATACAAATTTAAACTATGCAACAATTTTGTTAGTTTAAACCAAATTAATTTTATTACATACAACGTCTGATATTATTACAGGCAACGATTCTAATTCATGAAACAAAGCCATCATTCTTTAAGGCAAATCGTTAATTTTCATTTTTGAGTTTTTACTTCAATTTTTTTAACGAAAACCAATGATTTTGTAAAAGAGTCTCAAACGTTATATATTGAAAGAAAAACTCGTGGTTAGTTTAACTATTTTAAATAGTATTGCAACGATTCATTTGAAATCGTTAAGCAAACTATGTTAATATCGTTAATTTAACGATATAAAAGTAACTGACAATACTAATATCGAAAAGTTCAATAAATCAACTGCTCTGCAAACTGCAAACAACTGAACGTATCTTTGATATTTCAACTGAAATTTTTACGCATACGAAATGAATTTACTTTCCTTTTGAATGGTGACAGCATTGAGCTTCATCCTTGTCATGTATTCCTGCGAATAATTCTGAGAGGGTCAATCAGCTCAGCGGTAAGGGTCAATCAATTAAGTGTCGAAAAGTGCAACTAAACAAGTGAATTTTTAATAGTGAAATTTTTTGGAGCACATATGTTTCAAAACGTGAGTTAGTGTTAGTAAATATGTGGCATATTTTTGCAGCTGTAGAATTTGCAGCGTCCTAGTTGGTTTTGTATAGATTTTCTAGAAATACGGGCGATTAAATGAACTTTTTTGAAACCATCGCTGTTTTTAACGCACTTTAGTTTAGTTTTAACTTGGTAAATTACTAAAGCTAGAGGGAAATGTTTCTTAGAAAAAAAACTCAGGGGCTTATTTTCTTAAAATTTTGCCACCTGACATAAAATGCCGATGGTTTATCTTAAATGCATAATTAACTTTTTCTTGTACTGCTGTCTTCAGCATAAACGACTTGTGTGACATTTTTGTGTCTTTGAGCTAACACCGGATTTGAAAGCTGCATACTCTATTGCATCATTCTACAAGATATGAAAAACATTTCTGTTGTGGAGGTATGTTAAAATCAATAATTAAAAATACCCAATCTACAAAAAAAAACGTAGCCATTACTTAGCATAAGCACCCTCTCTACCGTAGATTTACAGCAAGACCGAAAGAGAATACCAAGCTAATTTCAGACGAATCTGATTTTCCTGAGCTTCGACATTATGAAGGTATTTTGATTTTTGTAAGCGATTTTCTGAACGTAAAGTTTCGTGGTTCTCACAGTAATTAGCCGATTGTAGATGGTTAAAATTCTTCAAGAAGCCGTGGGAAGAAGTCAAAGCCCGATGGGAAAAAACATTTAGTTGCAGACATCAACAAATTATTATAGAACGTAAAAAGTACACAATAATATGTAAAACACTAAATTTTAAACACAATCAGCAAAAATTTGTGCATTTATGTTCATATGTCATATTAGAAGAAGAGCCATATGTTTTGTCCACGTTTATTAAAATTGCGAACTTAAATGTGCTTTCCTTCCTAGAATAAAGTTTTGAATCAAAATGAAAGCATGTCATTTTTACGAGTATATTGATGTAGGTTTCTAATTCTACAGGATTGTTTCACAATAAAGCTACTAAAGTAGATGGAATGTTGTGAGATGAATTAAAATTGAAATGTAACGAAGCGGTGTATTCCCGCATAAATTATTCTCTGCTTGGAAAAGCTTTCAAGCCGATATACATTATCTACGCTATTAAAGACTAGAACGACACAACCGATCACAAATTAATAGCTTCCATTAGAACACATTATTGTTGAATATGAGTCGTAGATGTTAAAAACACAACTAACGTAAATTAAAAAATTTACAATCTCTCACTGCAGGTGGCATGCACTATAAGCTATGAACTATTAGCTAATATCTGATGAGTTAGTTCAACTATTTTTAATAGTATTGCAACGATTCATTCAAAATCGTTAAACGAACTACGGAAAATAATTATTTTTACTATGTTAATATAATTAATTTAACGATATAGAAGTAATTGGCTCTGGTTATACAAAAAATATCGCAACGTTCATGAAATCAACTGTTTTAATTGTTAAAAATTCACTCAAAACTCCAACGTTTCGAATTATCAACAATTTTTATAGTATTTAAACTACTTTGCAATAGTTGATTTCAACAAACGTAATTCAGTGAGCAACGTCTTTGGAATTATTCTACGCAACGTAAAATGGTTTCAATGTTTGGACGTTTTTCATGCTCGGAATGAAATTTTCCTTGCAGTAGCAGATAGGTCAATCCATCAATTTCTACGCATTTGATTGCCGAATTTTAGAGTTGCCGTGAAAAATAAGTGTTCGATATTTCAGTTGAAATTTGTATGAATGCGAGATAAATTCATCTTGCTTTTGAGTCGCGGTAGCACTGACCTCCATCCTTGTGATCTATTCTTGCGAAAAATACTGAGAGGGTCAATTAGTTCAGTGTTAAGCATCAATAAGTGAAGTGTCATAAAGTGAGTGTGCGCAACTAATTGAATGAAATTTAAATAGTGAAAATAGTGAATTTTTTGGAGTACATATAATTCAAAACGTGAGTTAAAATTATCGAATATCTAGAAATTTTTTGAATATCTCGAAAGTTATAATATAAGCATTATATAAGTATTAAATTCAAAGTTATTATATAAGCATTGAATATCTCGAAAGTTACTGAAATGTAGATAGTGCGTTCATGCTAAGGACGACCATATACTCTTGTTTAATTTTAGCGTCTGTAGCTAACAACTATTTTCCAGTCGTTACTGCTTAAACAATACTATTAAAAATTTCGCGGACCAGTGCAGCAAAAATCCTTGAATACACTTTAAACTAAGGCTTTTCCAAACTGACGTCTTTTCATTCGTTTTTAGCTGGGGATAACTGAAGACCAAGTCAAGCTTGTCCCGATTCGGTTATTTTCACCAATACTGCACAGTGCGGCCAGATATTTACGGGAAAATATAGCCCAATTTCAAATTTTCATAGCCCAAAATAGCCAAGATTTCTTATTTGTAGCCCAAAAACCGCCACACCAGATTTATAAATAAATTAATTCATCTAAGCTGATTAAACTATAATATTTAAATCCGTAAATTTCGTACGTACACATCCCTGTTGTGCATACAATTTAATTGTGGAGCAATCATTTTTGTCTGCTGAAAATTGTTGCTGAATCACTCATTATTGTTGGGGCACTACAGACTATTTTCATTTACTATTTCGTACTGAGCGCATTGTTGGAATACCTTCGTTTGTGGTTGTTCACTTTTTTGCACCACGGACGTTGTCTACCAACCATGCGTCATGGTGCATAAAAGTAATCAACTATTTTCTTATGGTTATTTTAACTATAGCCCGTAGTTTACGCAAAAACAACTAAGGAATATTGTTGATTTTAATAAGATTTATCCCTCAGTGTAGTAATTGGGGCTATGTTACATGGGAGTTGAGACTATTTACACAGCAGAAAAATCCATGATGCATAGAAATTTGTCCTTTTGACCATAAATGCTGCGCTATGCTACATAGCAGAAATGTGGCGCTAGGAGCTATACTTCATAGCTCAGAGTGCTATGTATCTAGCGTGTGCATCCATAAATGCTGCGATATATGTATTATATAGAGCTACAAGCGATGGAGATTTTTTTCTTTGCATTAACAATGCCTCTGCCAATATCATGCTGGCATTCGAAACAACTTTGTAATGATAATGTAGTGACTATTTTTGTTTTTTCATTGCCATGTTTTTTTAAACTACAAAGCATTTTTTCTACGTAATACCTCTATTGCATGAATGCATGATTGAAACAACTGAATAAGAAAACATCACATAAATATTTATTCTTAGAACTATCGTGAACAATACCATATGTAAACATATGTGGAAATGAATTATAAATCATCATTTGTATGTTATTGTATTCAGCTACGGTCTTCACAATTAAATAATATGATAAATATTATTCTATTAGTAACAAATTTCATTACCAAATCATTGTCCAACTCTTCTTTTTACTCAAAAAGCTCTTTTTTTTATTCACTTTACAGAAATGATTGAAGTATCATTGATAATTCCTCTTTGAATCAATAATTTACAGATATTGCGCTTAAAATAGTTCTTGAGAGTGCTGAATGCTTTTCAAAAATTAATTGAAAAATACAGGTTAATTATTTTCAATGTACATACAGTCAGCGACAAAAGTCATGGCACCTTTGATTGTGTAGAAAAACAATAAGTACCATTCAGTATGGTTTTTATTTTAAAAGTAAATTACTCAAAATAAAATCTTTATAATACCAGCTAAATTTTCCCATTTACGGGATTTCAATATTGCATTGCGATTGTCCATGAAGCGTAAAATTTGTTGCGTAGTACACAAATGCCGCGACAAAAATCATGGCACTCAGTGGGTTGCTTATTCAATAACAGTTATTTCCAGGAACTGTGTAGCCTGTTGGAAGTAAATATCAATTCGGTGGTTTATCTATTTTGGTTTGAGATAGGTATACGTTGATTCAGTCAATTTTTAAAGTGTTTCGTGATTAAAAAATATGTCAAGGAAAGAAACAACGTGTGAAGAAAGGAAAATTGTGTTAAATATGAGGAAAGATGGGAAAACTTATGAGGAAATTGGAGAATATATACAAAGGAGTAAGCCCACAGTAAGAAATATAATAAAACGAAAGGAAATAGAAAATAGAATTAAAAACAAGACAAGAACGGGCCGGCCCTAAGTTTTAGCCGACAACGATGAACGAATTATAATGCGCAAAGTCAAGGTTAATCCACAAATATTTGCAAGTGAACTAAGCCAGGCAGCTTCAGTTGAATTTGGAGAGAAAATTTCTCCAAGGAGTATTCAAAGAGTCATACGAAGTAATGCACTAAGAAGCCGTGTCGTTCGCAAAAAACCGTTCATAAGCAAGACAAATAAACAAAACGTCTAGAATTCGCCAGAAAATACTTAAATGCACCAGCTGACTTCTGGAACAAGGTAATTTTTACCGATGAATCGAAATTCAATATTTTTGGAAGTGGTGGTCGCACAAGAGTGTGGCGTTGACAAGGCGAAAGTTTACTGCCGAAACATTTACATCCTGCAGTGAAACATGGTGGCGGTGGCGTTATGATATGGGAATGTATGTCTGCAAACGGTGTGGCAAACATGGAGTTTATAGAAAGCACAATGGATCGTTTCGGATATCTAGCCATTTTGAAGGAACATTTGCAAAATAGTGCGGAAAAATTGGGTTTGGGTGGTGATTATTATTTTCAACAAGATAATGATCCCAAGCATACAGCATACATTGTGAAACAATGTATAATCTATAACACTCCTCATATGCTGGCTACACCTCCTCAGTCACCAGACCTCAATCCGATTGAGAATCTTTGAAGTGAATTGGAAAAAAGCTTAAGGAAACATGACATAACATTAAAAGCACAACTGAAGGACATCATACGGCAAGAATGGGCTAATATCAATAATTCATATACGCTAAAATTAGTCCAATCAATGCAAAGGCGCTTGAAAGCGGTAATACAATCCAAAGGATACCCAACTAAATATTAATTTCAATATACTGCTATTAAAAGATACAATTTTCTAATCAAGTGCCATAACTTTTGTCGCGGCAAAAGTATAATTTTTGTATAAACGAAGTTGTTTTGTTTCATTCATTTTGTGCAATTTGATTTGTTTTTATATATTCATAATCTATTTTAATAAATATTTATTATTTCTAAAACACAACGGAATGGCTTTAATATTTTAGAAGATATGTATCTGCATAACGATAAGTGCACCCAGGTGCCATGACTTTTGTCGCTGACTGTATGTATGTATATCAGTTTGAAAATTCTGGGATAAATTTTAACTTTTGCTTCTCACAAAAAATATATAACCTAATTGCAATATTTAGTCCATTCGCGTATTGTCTCTTGTCGTGGAAGGTTGTGGCGGAGAACTGCAAAACGATTTGTTTTTCTGCGAAGAACGGTCTTTCTCTGTAATTGACCTTACGTAAATCATCGTGTCATAACTGCGCGTCGTATCAGCGCGTTGTTAAGACTTGAATAGTGTATTTATGGGCAATCCCACCTAACGGGTGTTTTCGTAAGCCAATGGCTGATACATACATATCCTTAAAAGCCAAACAAATCGTCCTCAAACAAGATCTAGTATTAGAAAAAAAATACTTATTCAACTTGATAAATTTCAATTTGATAAATTATAGTTCATATACATACATACAAATATAATATAAAATTAATTTCATTTCAATTCTTATCGAACTTTTGGGTTTTAAATATATTTTGATGGCTCCCAGCGTGAAAGTTGATCATAGTTACAAAATAATGAATAAAATGGCTTTCAATATTTTCACTAATTCGAAACTATTACTTTGATATTTAAACTGAATGATAATGTTCATAATTTGAAGGGATATTTGGCACACTATAACAAAATTCCGTATTCGTATGTCGTATTCAAATCGTCCTTAAACACATGGCCACAAAATAGAAAATTTTTGTCAACAAATTTTCAATCGCCCTTATCGACGTATATGAAATTAAAGAATCAATATTCATCAATTTCATATTTGATATTACGCCGTTCAATAAAAAAATCCACTTGTGACTGATACTCACTATTGACATAAGAAATAGAAATATAAGAAACTGCTTGTGGCAAAAATCTAAAAAGTGCGATTGGCAGTCAAATCATGGTGGAGGAGTAGAGAGAAGTTGGATGATTCAATTTTGGTGGTTAGGAAGCGAAGCCGGGGAGGTGAACATAAAAAAGTGAATATATTTTTTCATCTTAATTTAATTTTTTTTCACTTCTCCACCACCATCTCCAAACACTTTGATAATATTGTGCTGTGTCATTACCATTTTCTTCTACCGACGGTACCACCACTTACACATTTACCCTATACTTGATATAGAAATAAATCTTGCATTTCAAAAAGGAAATCAAAGGGGCGAATTTTTTTCACTATTTTCTATTTTGGCATTGAATACACAGATAATTGATTTATTTGTCAAATTATTTTCACAGATTGCGTAAAAGTGAATTGCAACTCATTATGAAGTTGCAGCTCTTAAATTCACAGCATTGAATTAATTTTTTTACAAAGAAACCTTGCGGATAAAAATTTGTTATTTAACTCGTGCAACATCTGCATGCGAATCTGACAAGTTGTTAATTGAAAAAGCTGTCTACTAAGTTTATCAAAGCAGAGTTTTAACACAACCTGAAGAAAGGCAAACATTTTTACAGTCTCCTCAGATAATTTGAAGCTATAGCAATAACAATAACAATAATTAATCTCAAAAAGTCACAATGAACATCTTAACGAAAAACATGTCTCTAAAAAAAAATTTACAATGATTCACCACTAATTTACTTCCAACAATAAAAATGAAGATGACTCACTTATTATGACCAATCAATGTAACTGCACCGATCCGTAACTCCCATCGAAATTGAAATCCACCCAAATTTCGATTTTCCTCAATTCTCTCGTCTCGTCCGCTCAGAAGTCAACGATTCCAATTGGATGGAATTCAGGTTTAGGGTGGATGAACTCAGTAATTTTCGAAATTTATCAAATTCAGACCACGCCCTGAAACCAAATCCCAACCTTGCTCCCGGGTAGGCCTACACATACCGTAATACAATAGCCGTTTAAAAGAATGGGAAGAATAGGAATAAGGATATGCCTCGGGCTAACTACGTTACCGAGGTGTACCAAGCATACAAACGGCATGGCCAAAGAGATTCGACGCAGTGACAGTGGGATGGGAGACCCGGAAATTTTTTCAAGGATATACTACACGAATCTACATGCTGGAGTATCTCAACGAACGTCCATGTACTAAACTGGCGGCGAAAGTCTTCGTTCTAAACAGGACTTGCCAGCATCGAATGATATGCCTGGGGATGCAACCCCATTGCGCATGTCGCAATGCAACGAGCAGGGGAACCCAATGCAACAGGGACACACTGTTGATGTTTCGTCCTGTCGTCGAAGTGTTTTATATACACCTCAATTATAAACGATATGCATTCGATGGGAACGAAGGGTCGCTCTCACCCTTCGCACAATTGTACACTTTCCGCCTTTGATATGAAGCCGAAGAAAAGCGGCTTTCCGCTCGGTTTATATTTGCCACTCGGGAACGTTTCAGGTTCAGTTGATTACGAACCAGGAAGCCGGTAACATTTGTCCTCAATTTTGATTCGAAGCGAAGTTAATGTGCAAGTTTGCGACTTGAATTTTTCGATTTGGTGTGTACGGAAAAGACTTGTTGATATTTTTTGAGCTCGCGTGGAAAAAATTTCAATCTGTTCGCGAAGTGACTTTAGAAAATTGGATATTTTTTGAGCTCGGTTGATGAGCCAGTTGTGCATTGTGATTTGAATTGCATTGTGTGGTTTTCGAAAAACAGCAGAATTTTCATGAAAATTGTATAAGTGACTTAACCATTTCCAATTAATAGATGGTTGGTTGATATTGATTAGTGGAATAGTGAATTAGTGCAAAAACAATCTTTAGCACTTCGAAGTTTTGACTCTTACTGAAATAAAAATTTAAAATCAATTAAATTTCTCTCTACGAAAAATTATTTAAAAACCTGAAAAATGGCAGTTCCATTCTACATCCCCGATCAAGCTAAGCTTGAGCAGCAGCACCGGCGAACGATCAAGCGAGGCATCAACATCCCCATCAGCAATAACGCGCTGGACAATTCCTTCAGTTGGGAATTGATTGCGCGGGCTTTCTGCGATGCCTTGAAACAGTACTACCTGCAAAGTCTGGCGGCCCGCAGTGGCTTCATGAGGATATCGTTCGAGTTCAAACCCAATGAGAAACTAAAAGGCATCTAAGTGCCGGCGAGCACAAGGTCTGGCTGCAAAGCCCAGCTTGCAGTGCCAGCTCCATCAAAGCGTTTTGTGATTTTTCGACACTTAATAATCTTCAGCAATTCGGTGGCTAAGCAACTTTATCGCGCTTGTAAATACTCATCTTTGCTTAAGTGTTCACTAAATGTAATTCTATGGTAGATTTATTTCCTTGTCCGTAACATAGCTGAAACGAATACTAAACAGATTTTTCAAACTTTTCTTACTCGATGTATTGTATTTCAATAGCATGTATTTATTCAGAGTGAAATAGTAGATAAAGTAAAACACAACAATTGTACAATTTTTAACGGAGCATGAAAAGTACATATTTTATAAATATTTAAATGTTAACGGAAATTCGATAAGAATAAAAAACGGCACTATTTAAAGTTCTTTTTTTTCTCTCGAAACGATAATGTTTAGCGTAAAATGTATTGTATTAAGCAACGAAAGCAAATCGCTATATTTTCAATGTATTTTGCAGAGATAATTTTTGATTTTTTCAAACAACAGAATTGCGGTAATGAATTCATCTGCAAATCCTAAATCCTCTTTTGAAGAAGTATTTTTAGTCATAATGGTCTCAGTATCGGTTTTTACGACTCGGGATATTTTTGTAATGAGATATTTACGAAAGCGTTTTTACAATAATTGTAAATGTAAAAATTAGATTGTAGATCGATTTTAACAAATAAAAACACAAACCGTAAAACTGAAAATCAAAGAATTTTATTTACTCTACTTCTTTAAGTTTTCAGAGAAACTTTTCTTTCAGGTATAAGTTTTCGGGGTTGAGTTGAAATAATTATTCAAGTGTTGGGTTAGTGTTAGTGTTTATAGTGTTTGTTTGTAAGCGTTTGTTTAGCACCGCTACCGGGATTTTTTCTCGATTAGTCGACTAGATTCTTGTGATGTCGCATTGATCATTTTCAAAAACGTTTGGCCTAACTGTTATTATTAATGTACGAAGTTCTAGCAAATGTTCACAGCAAAAATGAAATTTTTGTCTCACATCATTTATTTCACAAGCAATTAAATAGCTGCTTTTATTGTTTATTTTACAATAAATTGAGTCCTATTCTTAGAAAATAATACACTTGCTAGTCACTTGAAAAGTGCCAATAGTCCTCTCAGTGTGGAGTTTATTCAGAGTCAAAAGTAATTTTTAGCTACTATCTTACACCTTGAGCAAGCTATACTAAAAAATACTTATAGAAGGTAATTCTATGACAAAAATGATACAGGTATTGATTTGTAACAAATAATGTAGCAGTGCTGGGTGAACAAGAATTCACTAAATCTTACTATTACTTACCTTCTAAAAATGTTTCTATTTGAATAAGTTTTATCATTTTTGCAGTGAAGTGGAAGTATTTACATAGATAAGTGCCGTTGAACTAAAAAAAATTCAAAAATTTTATTTCAAAATACAAGTGATTGCAAAAGGTTCGCAAAATAAAAGTGCATATGAGTGACATTAAAGAAATCATGAAAATATGCGTTATTCGTAAAAATGCTTCATGAACGTGAAAGAGATTTCGTAAGTCAGCTACTATCATTTTGTGGCAATTAAAATATTACCTGTTTCCTCATGATAAATATCAGTTGCTATTTAATGAGATACCATGTGTCACAATAAGATTGTGTTTGTTCTTTTTTAATTTTAGGAATAATTGTACAATCTGAGCATCTGATTTAAGTGCTCAGTTTCTGTTGATTGAACTTTTAGTAAATCAAGCCATTATGTATCAAAACATTTCATTACTTTGCAACGAAATTGATATTTTTCCGATTTTCTTTCATTTGTAGGAATCGGAAAAAACTATACATTATGAAATTATTATCTATTTGAATTTATTCAACAAGAAACAACAAACAAAACGACAAACAAAAAAGTGATAATAATTTAGGAGCGGTTGATTCTCAAGAAAATATCAGTTGATCTTTCATTTGACGTTAGTCGATTTTTTTCTGCTTCAGTAAATTATTCTTTATTTTTCTACACCAAAGATGTTAGGATTTGTTTTTAATGCCAATTTTAATCAGAACTTTCTGAATCGTAAATATTTGCAATAGTGCTAGCTAGAGTTCCGTTGAGCTTGTTGAAATAATTTACTAATGTGGTAGCGTCCACACATGAATTTGTCCAATTGATCATATTTTTTATTTAATAGTTACACAATCTTTCTATATTTTTCAAGATCCCAGCATTGAATGAAATAATTAAAAAAAAATTATACCAAGTACTTACTTGAGCCTTGAACCAAATGAACGGAAGCTTATTGACTCTTTAATCAGGCTCTTTCAATATGTTCGCTACAATAAATTAAAACACGAAACGCGGACTTGAGACTTGCAGATAATTTGTGAAAAGTAAGGAAATTTGGTTAGAAACAGCATTAACCATGCGTTCGAGCCTAAAACATTTTTTTGTGCCTGAGTGGCTTAAAATCGAAATTGACTTGAGAAAATTATTAAAATTGTAATTTATTTCTCAATCCATCAGTTAAGTTTGAACGAGCAGATCACAACAAATTAAATGAAAAATTATTTTTTAAAGATTCTTAATCAAAAAGTTAGGCTATTATAATAAACCAACGATATACTTGTGCTACAATTAAAACGTGCTTTTATACACAGGCCAACGATTTTCTAACTTTTTCGGGTAATGCTTTTTTTTACTTCCCAATTGCAATACGAAGAACTAAGAGCTTAGTAATTTTTTTTATGAAATAATTATTTCTATTGAGCAAACTTGTCATTATTAATTCTTGTGAATTGTTTGAATATACATTTCTTAGGGTTATTTTAGATAAACACCAAATCGACAATGGTACGGTTTATTGTGATGAAAATACTAAGAATGATATAAAAGTTATTAATTCTGGGACAGCTTCTTTAAACAAAAAGACAAAACAATTGTGATAGAGGACTTCAATGGTCCGAAAAAATGATAGCGATCTATATCCCATTAATGACCCGAAAAAACTTCAGACTATCTCTCTGCTAAGTTCAGAGAAAATTCGGCTTTTTTCCTCATCGCAAGTTATATGTGATTTTTTAGCTTTCTATTTCAAAGTACTTTTTGTCCGTGTAAAAGTGCTTGTAGCACCCTCGCTGTGGGAAATATCACAACACCTCTTATCGAAAAAAGTGACTTATAAGATTAAACTGAAAAACACATAGCGCCATACGCCATAGTTTATAGACTTCTGGCGCCATGCAAACAGTCGATTTCGGGATTGTAATAAAATATAGCGCCACACGCCATATTACATGGCGAAAAATACATAGGAGCAGACGCTATGCTTATAACCCTCAACGCCATGTACTAGGGTCCTCGACGCTATGTACTATATTCCTCCAGAAGTCGCCAGAAGTCTGGCGCTATGTGTTTTTTCAGTGAATCGCTTCCCGCAAAATCTTTTATTTCCTTTTTCCCTAAGGTCCAAATAAATGTTTTTTTGACGAAACCCACATAAAAGTTTACGCTGGAACCGGTGCATTTGATTTCCTTTAAGACTTAACGTACCATTACTCTTTGTGGAGGACTATATTATATACTATATTACATAGCTAGCTGACATTTATACGTCCCCTCACACAGTATGACTGTGAGCTATAATTATAATTACATTATGAAAGAGAGAAATTATCAGCTAGATTCTTGCTTATGCTAATTTTTTAACTAACCTCCCGGATGTCCATGGGTTAAATTGCAAATTGAAAAGAATTATTTTATTAGAGTAAAATAAAAGTTCGACTTCAAAACAAAGCACTTACCTCAATTCATCCGAATCGGTATGACAACTGAAGCCATATTACATGGCTCATGGTACTATGAAATATATTATAATTTCTGCGCCATGTAATTATTGCGCTGGGAGCCATGCTGCATAGTTCAGTGTACTATGTACATAGCGAATGGGGCCATAAATAATACGCCATTTTACATAGCTCTGGGTGCCATGTGGATTTTTTTCAGTGTATTAACAAAGCTATTAAAGCAATCATCGGTAGAAAACCAGGTTTTAATTTAGTATCTCCTGGCTTTGTGATCCAATGCGTAAATTACTTGATCGCCTCTGTTCATCATTGTCGCTAAGTGTATTTTCGTCTTTTCGAATATTCTCGCATTTTACACTTAGGCACTCCGCACACGGGTCGTTAGCCATGCGATACGTGAGAGATGCGTTTGACACTTGTCAAGCTCGCGAGAAAACGAGTGTCGTCATCCTCGTATCATGTCCGCACACGGGTCGTCAAGAAAACGTCAGTATGCGTCGTAAAATTATACAATTCGAAGCATTTTCCCACCTCCCCCACGAATTGTACGTTGCCGTCATACATCGCGCTTGCAAAAACGACTACTCATTCGACTTGAGGCCTGCAATGCACAACGCTTGAGACGCACTCAACGTGAACCGACTACGCTTCTCACTCTTCACGATAGGCTAACGCTCCGTTAGCGGTCACCCATTGATTTACATAGGTTGTGACGACCAAGCGTAGAAATATCGCATCTACGACGATAGCTCAACGATCCGTGTGCGGATTGCCTTAGGCACTTCAAATTATTTCAGGAAAAGGAATTATCAATTCCACAAAACATTGTGAAAACATATTCACCTTCAAAAATGCTAAACTGACAGAATGCCTTGCAAAACACTAACCACACATTCTAAACTCACCTTTCTCTCTCTCGATGCGCCCAAAGATGAAATTTGATCATCTCTTGCGCTCCGTTCCGTCCGACGCACCGGTTGGATAACTATCACTGCGTCTTCCAATGCAAAGTATATGGAACTTTTGAAATTCAACACAAACGGAGCGGACGCGACGCAGGTTCGCTAACTGAACCTTTACTTTCAAAAGTGGTGATAAATGATCAGTATGGCTTTTTTTTATCTGTTATCCCCAAATCAGTTAAAAAGCTACTTTGCGAAACTCACTCTGATGAACAACCCTCTTCACAATGGACAACAACTTGAATTCTGTAAGATCAGATCTATTTCCAGCTCCTGAAATTGTTTGTAAAATGGAAAAAGGTCTAGACGAACTTTGGCAAGGCTTTCAACTGGGTTGACTATCAAACCCAAACTTTTTCATCTCAGGATTTCATCGTCCTTAAGTAATTTGCTTCAGACCTGTCTTTGCGATAGAACTCAGTTCGTCAAATTCCAAAATCACTTACCAAAAAACTTTTCACATAATCTGGGGTATCTCTTTGTATCTGATCTATGCAGACTTTTTAATGCAAGCGAAATAAAAAATGACCATGTAATAAAAACGCAATCTGAATAATTTCGGAATGTTAAAAGTCTCTATTTTAATGTAAACAAGAGCCATGTGATAAGCTGTTTTCACTATAAATACATTTCTGCCCTGATTCGCATAAACGCACTTTAGTACTTTCAAGAAATTCAATGATTTGTGTTATTCTAAATGCTGCGGACATCTTCAAACGGGACGAAAGTTTAAACATGGAGACACTTGAGATACATCTCAAGTAAAAGCTTTCTCGTTGAAAATAGTTGTGGAAGATAGGTTTTAAGCAGATAAGACATTTTTGTGATAACATGCAACAAAAAACTGGCCGCATTGTTCAGCATAAACGTTCTATCTACTGTAGATAGAACGTTTATGGTGAACAATGCGGTCAGTTTTTGTAGATGGGATGATTTTTCAGTATTGACTTCAACATACTTCCATGAAAGATAGGTTTTTCATGTTTTGCAAAATGATGTAATAGAGTATTTAGTTTTTAAATCCGTTGTTAACTTAAAAATGACAAAAATATAGATATAACTTTTGATCGAATCCGGGCAGAATTGTTTTTATAACATTGAACTGAATAGGATAGTTGATCTTATGAGCTTGGGCCTAGCATTCGACAGAATGGTGCAATTCAACTTTGACTATAACAAAATCCTATCGAGGGTTCGGTTAAGCAATGTGCCAATGATTTTCAAAATATTTTATTACTCTTGGCTAAAGAGTAATAAAATGTTTTAATTTTATTTAAAATATTTTATTACTCTAAAGCAAAATTTGAACAGAGCTTTTCAAGGGCCTGTCAACATTCTCATTCACTTAATATCCTTCCCAGTCAGGCTAAAACTAAAACTAAAGTAGAGTGCAAATTAAAAACTTTAGCGCACAGGAAAATATAGGATTGATTTGCTAAAAATAAGTGGAGAAACTGTGTGGATGTTGAATGCATGTTCTATCAGACGAGCTCAAAAAAAAATCATGGAGTAGAGATTTTAGGGCTACAATTTACATGTAAAACAGCACTTTAACTTAACAAAGTAAACATTTGTAACATTTATTCATTATAAAATAAAATATAAAAATGTAATGATAACATGTCATAATAAAAAAATGCCAGATATTACACTAGCTTATTCTAATATTCTAATTCTCATATTCTAATTTTGTTGCCAAAAACCCATCGAGTTTCGGGTCAGATTGAATTCCGCATCGGAAGTTACAGGTAAGAGAGCTTTTATTTTATATTAGGTGGGTTTTTTTGCTCCGATACAGAACAGAATAGAACTATGCCGCAAAAACAACGATCTAGTATAAAACAGCAGTGCATTCGCTAAGGCTGTCATAGGTTGCTATATTTGCTGTGGTACCACAAAACAGCTGAAAATAAAGGTAGAAAATAACGAGCATACACTACCACAATCGATAGAAAATAGAAAGAGAACTAACAGAAAATTACCTTTTTAAACTTTCTACACGTTATGATTGCTTTTTCTAATTCCCTAACTACCAAAACATTCAACATAACCATGAAAAACCCAAAACCACCTTACAGCACATTCCATAGTTCAGCACTTGAACTACAAATGAGGAATAGAATTTCTGTACCAGTGAATTCACTGGTGTAGGAGTGTTGTTGTTTCCAATGCATATACTCTATTCTCTGCTGGATAGAGGAGCAAAAAAACACGCCTTTTATACATATTGATCATACGAATACAATTGATATGCTTTCGTAGGCTGTAGAACATAGATTGTACTTACATAAACAACATGTGCAGAGAGTATATTAATGTTCTGTTTTTAATATATTCATTTTATTTTTAATATATATAATGAAAAAAATCGGAAAATGCTTACATATCTCAAACTGCTTACATTGAAACACTAAATGAAAACACACGAAAACTAGTCACACAAAAAAACTTATAAGTATTCTTAAGACTTTATAAAAATGTATTTCATACTTATTCTAAAACTTTTCATAATTCAAACACCATCTGAAATTTTGCTTAAATCGGTTTAGTCTTAATGACGTAAATGTTCCGCATAATTTTGTTGGTAGTAAATATGCAGTAGCTCTTGAAACAATTCAGAAAAACAATTTATACGCCGCCACAATCATGCAGTTTTAGCTATCAAATTCTTCGCCCACTTAGAAAATATCCTTCTCATTAGAAACCGAAAATTAAAAATAACGTGGCACGCTACGAAATATGTCATGGAAGTGAGATCGTGTCATGAAAGTTGCTCACCATGCGGACACTTCCGCTAATCACATTTTCATTTATTTATCTCAGGTTGATTGATGACTGTATTTGAATTTTTGTCGCCACAATAGAATACCAGTTGGCAGCCAACAATATCCTCGAAGAATCCCAGAACTGCTAGTTTTGATGTGGCTTGAAATGAGGGCGCGTGGCAACCGTGCAGCTTCCGACGTATGACGCATTACATGTCAAACACTTTAAAATCGGAGCAACCGCCTTCTAGCCAGGATGAACCACTCATTAATTATTCGAAAGCATTGCTCTCAGGGGTCGAATCATAGTCATCATCATTCCGAGCTCCGTCGAAGGACTCATCATCGTTTCAAGCATTGACATCAACGAAGAACCTTAAAGTGTTGTTCCGTACGTAGCGTATCCGCTTAATGATACTTACTGATTTGAAACATCAATCTTCGATATTGTGCTCATTCTTATGCCTGGTACTCGGAATGGAATTCGTTCTGGCAAGTGATTAAAATTGATTTTACCGGAAATGAAGAAAAAAATCAATTCGAGCAGTCGTAGATTGTGCTTTTCAAAGTTGGGGTGAACTGGAAATGTGTAACTAAGAAGGATGCACCTCAAATGTCTGAAAGAGCTTAAACTTCAATATGAATCTTTAAAACTTAGTTTTTGATGGCAAAAGATCTAAATGCGTATGATACGGTTTTTGACTCCAAAGATATTCTAAAGCAAGTATCTTAGACATTTTCGGTAAACGGGGCCGCCCATTCTCAATATTATAGGCAAATAATTTACAATTTCAAAATTTTGTTTGCATCAAAAAACCACTCAGGCACCGTAAATTTCTCTTCATCATTATTACAAAATTAATCATAAAATATTTAGTATTGCGAATTCTTTATTATGATCAGTTTTTATCAGGTTGCTGTAAAAGGACAATCTCCATGTAGATAAAACATCCAGAAACGAAACGAATTAATACGCTTCACTCTGCAAATATTTCCGCCCATCAGAAATGTTGTTTTGATAATCCAATAATAACCGAATAATAGACGCACATAGCGGATAAATGTTTTTTCGCTTAAGGATATTCATGAGACGGTATGAGAGAAGAAGTGAAGCTACCCGGAAAAGATAAAGGGAAAAAATTTAAGACGAGATTTTTTTCTTTATCATCACATGTATGTTTGTATTCGCACGTATATTAGCTGCGGGGTGAAATTTACGGATTTACATCATAGCACATCGATCTAAAAGCACTTGATATGATAGACGATTGTGAGTTTAGAACGGCGTCTTAATGATTAAAAGTGGAAAACTGGTTCTGATTTGGTTCTTGGATTATATTTTGAAATAAAATAAATACACTGAAAAAAATCCACATAGCGTCCAGAGCCATGTAACATAGCGCATTATGTATGGTCCCATACGCCATGTACATAGTACTCTGAGCCATACAATATGGCTCCCAGCACCATAATCTCAGAATCTACATAGCGCGTGGTCCCATGTTACATGGCGCAGCATTTATGGTGCCACACGCTATGCACATAGTGCCCTGAGCCATGCAGTATAGCTCCCAGCGCCATAATTACATGGCGCAGAAATTATGGCCCCACACACCATATTACATAGTGCCATGAGCCATGTAATATGGCTCATGGCACTCCAATTATAACTCGCAGCCATACTGTGTGAGGGGATCTATAAATATCAGCAAGTGATACTTGAGTATCGTCGATAGATCGACAACATTCTCAATTGGCTAAGGGCGCATATTATTGAATGGCTCCTTCGGCGACTCTAAATGCAGCCAGCGCCTGTTTGTTGCAAGCAAGTGACTTCTCCTGTGCTCATTTATGGTAGGTAGCACTGTTTTGACTGATTTGCTTCTTCAATGTACTATAGTCTTTCACGCCATGTACTATAGTCTTCCACGCCATGTATTATAGTCATCCACGCCATGTACTATAGTCCTTCACGCCATGTACTATAGTCCTTTACGCCATGTACTATAGTCCTTTACGCAATGTACTATAGTCCTCCACGCCATGTACTATAGTCCTCTACGCCATACAGTATGTCCTCCACGCCATACAGTATAGTCCTCCACGCCATACAGTATAGTCCACCACGCCATACAGTATAGTCCACCACGCCATACAGTATAGTCCACCACGCCATACAGTATAGTCCTCCACGCCATGTGCTATAGCTCTCCACGCCATGCACTATAGTTCTCCACGCCATGTAATATAGTCCGCCACGCCATGTACATGGCGTGTAGGCCTATGTACTTTTCGCCATGTATTATGGCGTGTGGCGCTATATTTTATCACAATCCCTAAATCGAATATGTACATGGCGCCAGAAGTCTATAAATTATGGCGTCTGGCGCCATGTGTTTTCTCAGTGTATATTTGCTGATAAAGTGCATATACTAAAATGCCCGCCGGCACTAAAAGGTTTAGTGTAACTGAAATTTAGTGAGATCAGGATCTATTTCACAAATGCATCAATGCATCCGGAATATTCCAGCAAAATCGCATGACAAGCATCGGGCTTTAATACTACCCAGGTCTGAAGAGAAACTTGATATAAAATAGGCATGAAGTGGGGCGTGGCGCTTATAACTCCACACTCGATCAATTGATTGTGTAAGAAGTCACAACTAACTTCAACTCCCAGCCTAAAAATGATTACAGTGGGACTTATTTATTTTTCTGTTGATTTTATTACCAAATTGCTTGACAATATTTTTCAATGTTTTTAATTATTTTTTGTTTTTTTTTTTAATTATTTATTATTATTTTCGATGTGACTTGAAAACTGTTTCAACTAGTGTATACAATCTTGAATGTCGAAAATCATACGAATCGAATAATTCATTTTTTATTCATGCATTAAATTTGATTCGCAACGAAGCCAAAGGACGAGTTCGAAGATGCGAAGCCCTTTCGATGTAATCAAATTAAGCTCAAAGTATGTCCCCAATATTCTGGCCGTCATCTTCGACTTCTCGTACCGATACAGATAAAAAGGAAGGAATTCGGATCAAAACTTCCACATATTGACATCTGCGGGAGTTCTCATATTTTTCAGGCCAAAGGTAATTTACGTCACGTAGAAGACGTTCGGGGACCGAAATTATACTTTATGGTAGCAAAAGCGAGCGCAATGAGCCACATGGCTCGTTATTATGTGTTTCAGTGGCGAACGATAAACGAGATTTTTATACTGTGATAAAGGGAAGACGCTAAAGTAATTGTGATGCAGCCAGTGCGTAATATTCGATGTAGCAATGAATTCTGACATTGCTCTGTATGTTTACTACTCTTTGCATTATCGACGTTAATTATATATGAATCGGATTATTGGAGATTTCGGAAATGTGATCTAAGAGGGGACTTTGACTGTGCTATTTGTTGCAATTATCCATCAAAGGGATATGAATAATGTTGATATGAAAATATATCTAAATATTAGGGAATTATTAATTTTATGTTATGTTTTGTTTTGTATTTTTCGGGTAGTAATGTATTAAACACATTTACGTTTGAGCTAATATTCCAAGAAAATACCATCATATCATTGCATCAAGAGTTATATTATCACTTTCATAGCCAAGTAGTATCATCCAATAATTGAACATATTTAAAAAATATTTATAACCCATGTCCTTATATATTCCTTGTAACATGTCCTTCTCGACTTATGATGACATCTTTTCTGAACTTTCCACTTATTTTAACAGCAACTTTCACTTGTCCTCTATCATTATCTGTGGCGACTTTAGTATGGCTTCTGTACAATGAGACTCTTCTTTTCTCCGCATTGTGTCCACCAACAACCTTTCTATTGTCTTATCTTCTTTTATTTCTTCCTGTTCTCTTTCTCAATTTTACTGTTTCCTTAATGCTAACAACAAGAACTTTGACCTCATCCTCCCTAACGTTGAGTCCTCTTCGTTTTTACTATCCCCTGTTCCAATACCCTACACGCGCCCTGACCCCCATCATCATCCCCTTTTCGTTAATTTGTCTATCAACTTTTCGAATCGTATTAAATCATCCATTGCGCGTCCGTTTAACTTTGAAAAAACTAATTTTGACCGCTCGTCTATTGATTTGAATTCAAATAATTGGTTTAATTGCCTCCGGGGGCCTCGGTAATGAATCTGCTGTATCTAAATTTTACGGTATTCTTACTGAGTTAATCTCGACGTATACTCCTGTTTCCAGTTCTCATAACCCCCGTGACCTCGCTTGGTTTACCG
Source organism: Nemotelus nigrinus (assembly GCA_947369275.1). NCBI lineage: Eukaryota > Metazoa > Arthropoda > Insecta > Diptera > Stratiomyidae > Nemotelus > Nemotelus nigrinus. The sequence goes on along the minus strand of OX376373.1, from coordinate 37,475,574 downwards.
CGAGGGTAAAGAGTGACCTTAAAGATAAAAATTCAGCACGTTTAACATTTTTGAATTCTCGATCTGGTGAATACTATGCTACCTTCTCCCATTTACGTTCCTCTGCCAAGAAGGGAATTAGATTAACAATACTCAGCTATTCCTCGTGTGTTGAATCTTGTTTGAACCGAATAACCCTGAAAGTTTCTGGTATTTTGTCCGCTCCTTAAAAGCTTCCTTCTCTCTTCCTGACTCGCTAGTGTTTAATGCCTTAGCTGTTTCCAATCCTCTTGATATTTGCAATCTTTTTACTACTTTTTGTTTGTTCTGTTTACACTATCTCATCGGTTCCTGCTACTGGCTGTTTTTTTTTATTTCCCTGCTAGTCTCTCCTCCATCGTAACTAATGCCACGTGAGGTTCAATTGTTTTTGTCCTAAAATGATTCTAACTGTTCCCCGGGCCCGAATGTTTTTCCCAATTTTTATCGTAGAAAATCTTGCATCTTCCCTTTGTGTCCTTTTAGACATTTCATTCAATGATAGTCTCTGTGTTGGTGAATTTCCGTCCTCTTAGAAGCTCTCCAACATTCTTTCCAATTTCAAATCGGGTGATCGGAACCTTGCTTCTATCTATCGCTATATCTCCATTCATCCTTGGATTTCCTAAACTTTGAGAGGCCTCGTTTTCAATTGTATCTATGATACCCTCTACTGCGCCTTTGCAGCACAACAACATGAATTTGTTAACAGCCGATGCAGCTCTACGAACCTTGTTGAGTTTACTCATGTAATCGCTTCTACAATTGACAGCAGCAATAAAGTTTATGTCATTTATACTGATTTTTCAAAAGCTTTTGGCACTGTTAATTATACGTTGCTTGTTATCAAATCGAAGCATTATGGCATTCGTGAACGTTTGCTTTCCTGGATCTCTTCCTTTTTAACTGATTGCATTTGTGTTGTCTCCCTCTTTGACTTGTCATCCTCACCTTTTCTCCCTTCTTCTGGTATTCTTCAAGTTTCCATCTTAGGACCACTTTTGTTCTATTTATCAATGACTTTCCCACGGATTTTAAGTCTTCATGACTTCTATATGCAGTTGATTTAAAAATCTTCCGGGTGATCAGAAATACTGCTGACTCTCTGCTTCTTCTGGATGATTTGTATGCTCTCTCTGGTTGTTGTAACTTGAACTGTGTGTCCTTTAATGCGCCTTTCTACACTTGTATTCTTGATGCACTCCTCAAACCAGTTTTCTGGGCAAGAGGCAGAAGAATCAAGAGGAATTCTCTACGAAAAGTAAAGCACTTGGAGAAAAATTTGCATCACGTTTGAAACTGATTGATCGAGCTGCAACTCACTAACTCAACTATAAACATAGTTGACGGGCCCGGAATTTTTCATGGAACACTCAAGTCGAAATGAGAAAACAACAACACGCACACACTCATATGCTGATGCACACCAAGTGTGGAAATGGTGATTGTTGTCAAACTGGTTTGAGGAGTGCAGCAAAAATACAATTGTGGAAAGGCCCAATGTTTTCAAGTGTTTTCTATGTCCTTTTCACTTAATCTTCACACTCATGTCGTTCCTTATGCTATTGATGGCACTGATGGCCTCTTGTGTCGAACATTTCTCAGATCTTGGGGTCAAATTTGATCGCAAACTGAAACTCGACATTCATGTCCTTACTGTAACTAGCAAAGTTTCTCGGATTGCTGGCTTCGTGGTTCGGTCCTGCCACAATACATTTGGTATTTCTACTTGTCTTCACCTGTTTATTACCCAAGTCCGTTTTATACTTGAATACTGCAGTCAAGTGTTTTGTCCTCGTTTCAAATATCTCTCTGACGCTGTTGAATCAGTTCAGCGCAGGTTTACACGCACTTTACTGTTTAAATATAGTCTGCGGTATTTACCCTATACTGAACGTCTATCTGTTCTTAACATTCCTCTCCTTGAGCAGCGCAGAGTTTACTTGGATCAGAGTTTCCTGTTCAAAATCTGTCGCGGTTACCTACCTTCCTGATTAGCATCTTTGTTCATTGCGCGGCAGCCCGTAAGGCCAATCAGGCCCGCCATTCTATATGAAGTACCGTATGCTCGTACTGACACTTCTTTCTACTCTCCCGTTTTGCGACTGTTACGCACTCTTAACAGTCTTCAACTTGGTCCTCTTCCACATTCTATTGCCATCTTCAAAAATGTGGTTTGCAGTAAAATTTTTGTTTCTAATAAATTGATTTTATTTTCTATTCTTGTTTATAATGGATTCTTTCTTTTCTTGTTCTACTTAATTTTACTTTATTTAATTGCCATTTTAACTATTTTTTATACACTAATATTTACATTTACTCATTTACTACTCTACTCATTTTATTTTTTCATTGTATCCTATCAGTTATTGGGCTGATTTATTGTTGAATTGATTTTTCGTGTTTGTACTGGATTTTTTTTCTTTTTTGCTTCAGTTAATTTTACCTTATTTTATTCTAACTTTAATTAGTTTTATATACTTATATATGTATATGTATTCTCATTTAGTTCTTATTATTTTATTTGTTCATTGTATCCAATCTGAAACTGGGCAGTTTGCCTGTTGAATTGAACACGCACCAAATAAATAAATAAACATTATTTAAGTGTTTTTTGCGATTCAACTAATTTCGGCGATAGTTTTGAACGTAAACATATAATATGATCAAAAAGCTTGACGCTCAAAAATTTTCTTTGATCTAAATATTTGTATTCTCGATAAATGGAAAACTGAAATTTAAATTATTGTCACTTTCGTTATCTTTTACTCATTTCAGCTATATTGCTATATTTTGAGTATACATGGTCCAAGTGTTGTCAAAAGGTTAGCGATTCCAGAAGGCTCAAATTTGCCAAAGAACTATCGAAAATAGCAAAAATGCATGGTGCTGGCAAACCCTATTTAGTACCGAAGCCAAAATTATACCGAACCTGCTTCACGTTGGGATAGAACCACGCTGTGAGTTTCGTTTCGGTTTGATGACTGAATTGGAAGTTATATGGGTGGACTATACTGAAAGCTATTATTCAACCAAATTTCGACCGAACGTGACCTGTGTGAATTCCGTACAAAATCCAATGACTAGATCGGAATTTAGAAGGTAAAAATCAGTTTTTTGCTTTTAGTCATTTTTCAATATGGCACCACTATCATATAAAATTTTTTCCTACTTAAGACCAATACATATTACGAATTTCAATTTGATCTATGCATCGGGTCGTGAGTTCACTTGAACAGAAGTTTCAAATGCTAAAACTATAGGTAAATTGGTGAAGAGTTACCGTTCTTGCCCGATATTGAATTTAAGATGTTTCGCAGCATAAAGTTTATAGATGCGTCACTTTTTTCTAGAAAGCGAATATTTTTCAGGAGGGTCGCTGATTTGTTTTAGCACTTACCATAGCTACATGGCTACCAGATGGTCCATAACAAACTATCTTAGCCTAGAGCTTCATAGCATCAATACGTCTTGTAAAATTCATAATGCTTTGATAGCTCTGTCAAAAATTATCGCGATCCATAGTTTAGCCAATTTTTTCGATCTTTTTTAGTCCTGATTATTATTATCCATTTTAAATGAATCATTAGATTTTATATGTTTTAATTAGCAATAAAATAATAAATTTTATTCATCATTTGAGGTTGTAGATCAGATATGGAACACCATAATTTAGTACTATATTTCATACGGAATACTATATTTCATACGGAAATAATCAGAAATTTTTGAAAATAATAAATTGAAATCAGCGTAACTTCTCATTCCTGAATCTAGAGAAAAACTCCTTTTAGATCCGCCAAACTAGCATTTATTACAGATACATTCACACGCATGTAAGCTGATTCTTGGCAAACAAAATTTATTAGATGGATTACAAGACTAATGCATGCAATATTTAATAACCGCACCCCATCAAAACAACACTTGGAACAATGTCACTCAACGCTGCAGTTCATGAATGCCATGGATGCCTACCGAAGTGAGAAAACGGACAAAACGTTAATTTATCCACGACAAGCAAATGAGCCCTTCCTGTTCATTAAGACGAGTATGCGGGTACACGTCACGTGTCCCAAGCAGCGTCCTCAATTAATCATATCAGATGTAAATGCTTTGATGCCTCCGTGGGTTTTTCCGCTTATACCAAAGTAATTCGAGGACGATCCTAATCCTTTCGCAGTCATCTTCCACGAAAGCGCCTTCATCTAATATCTTAAATCGGGCGAGGGCCATTCGGTCACAAATCGAGATTTCCAACGATTGATATGGGCCCCCAGAGTCATACTTGAGAATAACTACAATATTGTAGTATACATGCAATGTGAGTCCTCAACCTCTTATTTGCATGTAATGCCGAAAGTCACTGCGCAATGAGGGCTTTAAAATGCAAATGACCCTTGTGCTCTAAATAGGATCAAAGATGATAGAAATTTGTCAATCATCGTCATCATTTTTTTTCTGATGGGAACCCGAGCACTAAATTTTGTTACGTCTGTTGTACGGAAGGTTTCTGCGTGTTGACATCTTGATGGTATCTCGATCAGCTTTCTGTCCCGAGCGTACTTAAGACTAATTAAATCGAGAAGTTAAATAGACCAGTTTAGTTTATAAATCTATATGGAAATTACCAGTATGCAGAGAGAGGTATCTTGTGACATAATGGTAATTAATACGAGTAGTATGGAATAGTCAAGTGGTGGATGGATCATTAAGGCATTTTGAGCTATCAGTTAAAACATTAAACTATTGCACGAGTTTGGTTAGTTTTAGAAGAAATACCTATAATTAAATGAAACCTCCTAGATATTTACAAGTTTCATTTTATAAATGCAATAAAATGAACAAAATTTAATTTTTTCCATGTGTTTCGTTCGAGTGGCTGGCTCAGCTGGTTGCGCCGTAGCGCATTCTGTAACTCCAATTTTCCAAGACCTTGTTGATGGTTTGCTTGGATGATATTGGCCTTAAGTGTTTGTTGGATTGTTGGGATAACATCGGTCTTTCACGGTTCCTTACAAAAAAAAAGTCCAAAGGGGTCAAATCGCAGTTTCGAGGCGGCAAATTGACATTGCAAAAACGGCTGATAAAACGATTTGAGAATTTGGTGCGTAAAACATCAATTGTGGCATGGGCTGTATAGCATGGCACGCCATCTTTCATGAACGAAGAGTTGTCCAAATCCATGTCTTCAATTTTAGTAAAAAAAAGTCGGATAACATGGCTCTGTAACGTTCACCGTTGACCAAAACGTTGTTCCCAGCCTCATTTTTGAAGAAACATTGTCAAATAATGCCACCACTCCAGAATCCGCACTAAACTGTCACTCTCTGCGGCAGCATTGGCTTCTCGACAATAACGTGCGGGTTTTCCGAGTCCCAGATGCGGCAATTTTGTTTGTTAAAGTAGCCGTCAAAATGAAAATGCGTCTCGTCAGATAAGATGATTTTGCGCCCAAAATCGTTGTCCAATTCAAGCTGCTCTAAGGCCCAAATTGCGAAGCGATAACGAAACGGATGGTCGTGTGCCTTCAATTGCTGAGTCAATTGGATCTTGTAAGTGAATAATCCGATATCTTTGTGCAGAATTCTCCTGAGGCTAGTGCGTGAAATGTTGAGCTGTTGAGATCGACGGCTAGTTGATGTTCGTGGAGTGAGTCTCACACTCTCGGCTACAGCAGCCACATTCTCGTCTGTACGCACTGTACGACGATGGGGGTCATGAATGTTGTCCCCTAGCATGCCAGTCTCACGAAGCTTTTGCATAACCTTACGTACAGAAGGCAAAAACTGATTTTCAAAAAACGCACTCTTTGAGCTACGCAGCCCTCACTTTGAAAATAAGTTTTCAATATTTTCAAGCGTGAAGTGACTCATTTCGTTCCGCAGAGGTATCATACTGACTTTCTGTAAAGATTTCAAGCGAGAAACAGCTTTCAGTGTCAAAATAACCTATGATTTAAAAAGAAACCACTAGATGGCCCACTCTGTACATTTAATTTTATGCGTATAACACATTTGGTGATACTTCGCGACATTCAGAGCAAGTGCGTTAGATATGCACCAGTTATTTATTGCACATAGATCATTTTATAGCTAATAACAATCGTCAAATGTCTCGATGACTCTGAGTATCTTGAAAAGACAAGAAGATGGCACTATGGATTATGCAAGATGGCATTACGGATTATGATCATTAATAAATAGCAGGAACAACAGGAGACCAGAAAGTGAACCTTGCTTGTAAAGGAAGCAAAAAATGGAACAGATGTACTGAAATTGAAAGTAACAACACGAGTACGAACAACAACATAAGAAGTGGACCATAGATACCATCATGTTCAAGCTTCAGAAAAAGAAAACCATGATTCACAGATGCAACAACATTCGTGAAAGAAAACAAGTTGGTCCTTGTAAATTTGCGTTTTATGCATCCAAGCTGTATGCAAAGAAAGAGTGGACGGAAAAGTAGATTCTACTGTAAACTTCTCTTTCAAATGAGCGACAATAAGAGATACAAACAGGGTCGCCAGTTCCATTTATTAATTGATTTATTCATGATCCATTGCGCTATACATATTCTCCATTTGCAGTGCCAAGAATGAAAATGGAACATACTAAAAAAAAAATGAAAGAATTAAGTAATTTGAACTTTCGTACTTGCAAACGGAATAGAAAAAAGTTCCGATATTCGACTTGGGCGACTAAATTCACGTCTGGCTATCTGAGAACCAAAATCAGACCCAAAAAACCTTGGAGAAGTTGGAAAAGAAAACAGTCACCGTGGAACGATCTACGTGGTTCCAACAAGGACAAATGAAGAATGGGAAGACGAAAATAGTAGGGGCAATAGAAGATGCTGAATTAAAAAACAACGAGCAAGTGAATCTACGCTGAGCTGATTCAATGGCGTCAGGTAAATACAGTAAGCGAAGAGAAAAGATTTGGTAAACATACTGCAGAATATTACGCACTAAGGAGACAAATAAATGAATACAATTTCAAATCAAACATCACGCCAAGGTCTTTAAAATACAGAACAACTTACAGGGAAACACCAGACAAAGAATAACAGAACACATGTGGAACATTTTTTATATGAGAATGACTTCTAGTGACACTTCTAAATGTTTAGTGGTACGAAGTTGTTTTGGCACCAGTGATTAAGGGCAAACAAATCAGTTTGCAATTGGTGATAATCGTCTGCAGACTTGATTGCCTTATATAATTTTAAGTTATCCGCATATATAAGACAGGAGGAGTTGATAACAGAAGGAAGGTCACTGGAGAACAAGATTAAAAGTAAAGGACCTAATGTAGATCCTTAAGCAACTCCGGATATGGGACATAAAGAAGAAGAAATGGATCCGTTAAAGTGACTCTGCAAGGACGACTTTGAATATAGGAGGCAAACCAGGAGAGGAGTTGACAAAAAATACAATACCCATTAAGTTTATTGAGCAGCAAGCTATGGTTCATAGAATCAAACGTTCAAACTGTCCGTATAAATTATATCAGCTTGATTTTGATAATCGGAAGCAAAAGCGACAAAATTAGTGAACACCATATAATTGGTGGTAGTAGAGCGACTCTTGACGAAACCATGCTTCTCAGAAGTAAGTAAAATTTATAGAGATGGATAAAGTCTATAATAATCAAGACGTTCAAACAGCTTACTAAAGCAACTAAGGAGGGATATATATACAAGAACACAGACAGAATATGAAAAGGTTTTGACAAGCATATTGGGAATATCGTCAGGACCGGAACTAGTATAAAAATCCAAGGTATAAATAAGAGTTTGAACTTCTGAAGGATTGGTGCTAAACACAGATAAGAGAGGAGAAGAACAGGAGAAAACAGAATTTATAGAGGCAATCAGTGGATTATTTAAAGGACTATGAAACAAGGCAGCAAATCAAACACAAATAGCTTTTATTAGAAGCAATAATATCATCAAGATACAAAGAATCAGGAACTGACCAATTGGACTTCAGGTAACGGATATGAGACTAAAAAGATTTTGGTTGATTAGAACAAATTGAAGCCTAGATGCTCGAGAAGTAACCAAGCATTGCCTGCTTGAACACTATTTTAACATGAGAACGCAAACTACAGAATTCCTGAAAACCGTTGGGTGAATCCGTTTTCTTCAGCATTTCACGAGCTTTTTCCTTAGTTTTTAGAGCATCAGAGGCTTTCAATGTAAGCCACGGAACATCATTAGGTTTGAAAGGACGTTTGATGGGAGTAAAGTAAAAGATAAAATTAAAACAGAAAGAGTAGAGCTTGGACAATGACCAATCTATATCCAATTCTTTGAAAAATAAATACCAAATGATAAGACATTTTCTGAAAGTCAGGTTTACAGAAGCTGTAGCGCTGAATAGAAGGACATTTATTCCTTGCCTGGAAGTTAACGGCAACATCAACCAAAGAGTGGAGGGTGATGAGGATCAGGTCACACCTATGGGAAAAGAGCAAGAGAGAGAGAAAGGGAATCTAAAGGAATGCAAGAAATAGCTAAATCGAATATTTTGTTGTTGCTATTGCGAAGGTAGTTAATCTGAGAGTAAGGAAGAAGAGAAAAAAGGAAAAAGTCGCAAAAGAGAGGTGGCTATAAGATAGTAAACTGTAGTTATTGGAGCCCCACACCGAAAATTAGGAAGAGAGATGAAGGATATTGAATAAAAATGAAGCTACAAACCACATCAACTACCAGTAGATCGGAGGCTGGAGAATAGATAGCATGTACAACAATGGACTAACAGGAACGAATTTGGCAAAAAAAGATCCACGAAGTTTGTTATTGTTGGGAATTAGAACTCCACCACCATCGGCTTTGAAAGAAGCAACGCAAAGACGGAGTAAAATGGTAAATATTCTCTGTTCCGAACATAGTCGGTAAACTATGATTTCATGAAACAGATGAAATGATGAGTATCTAAAGTGCTTGCAAGCAGAACTTCATTAAGTTTGGTCCTCAAAACGTGAACATTCTAGTAATAAATACAGTGCGAAGAACATTTACTGGTTAGGCTTGTAATATTTATTGAAAATTTTTCCATTCGCGTAGTTTAAACTCTTCAACGAGGCTTCCAGCAGGCCAAAACTCTAGCGCAAATATGGCCGCTAAATCAGCAGTACGGGAAAAACTTTGCCCTTTTGCACGGGAAAATCGTTTGCCATTTTCCATAGGGAAGGGACTGTACCCGCAATAATGCTAAAATTGAAGATAATTGGAAGAAGAACACATAAGAAAGAAGATTAAAACTTAGCTACGGAATACTTCCAGGACTTAAACTAGTGCTAGCATCAAGGGAGCTCATTAAGGACTCTATTTCAACAACTTTTGCACGAATCGATGATATTGTTGAAGAGAATTGAGGAAAAAAAAAGTAGTGGAAGAAGGAAAAATTCGTTGCGAAAGGAAGGAAAAAAAAGAGCAGAGATGGGCTGGTGGCTGCAATAAAACCATCGTTATCCTATTCAAACTATTCATTTTTCTATGGGTGGTCAAGGTCGAGAGCCAGTTTGCTTGGTTGGAGATTTTTGAGGCCTGTTTAGCAACACTCGCGGAAACTGCTTACAAAATTAACGAAGATTTTGTGCAGCTATCACATCACCAAAACACTTTCAGACCAGCACCGGTAAACACAGTCAAATTTTGGGTCCCGCTACCGATCACAATATCGGCAACACAACTCACACAAACTCTGTTTTTATCTCCAAAAATATGTTTGGTGTTTTTATCTCCAAAAGCACTCAAGTTCCTCAGAACCAGAAAACTAAGTCATCATGTTCATCAGACGCTTGGAAAACGCGACTTTATCTTATTATTCACGACAATTTTTCTGGTCGACAGTGGACGCAAATGCAGACGTTTTGGTTCTTGCAGCACCAGCAACTGGAAAAATTCCTCCTTCTGCTCTTTGAACGTTTGTGGCGAACCAGTTGATAACAAATACCAACGAACAAAAGGTGGTTAATTTGGAGCTATGACTCAATTGTGAGCTTTCATGGAAGCTCATCAGTGCCGCTGCCTGTAGACCCATTTAGACACAAAATTCCCTGCCACATGGGTTAACCAACGACTTGGCCAACACTTTTTCGTCGGAACCTTATCGTTTCAATTTCTGCGAATCACCATACAAAATCCCGAAGTTTAACGTTTTGAGTGATGTATTTGCGAATTCAAGCTTTCCCGAAAATACTATGCTATCATAACATCTGAAACCACAACGCAAAATTAGAGAAGCAAGCACTCGCATAGCAGAAACTCCTATAATGTATTGGAGTTTTCGCTATGAAGTAAAATCCAATTTTTTATATTGCCGTGGTAGCTTAATTTAATGACTCAGGCTTTTATTTACATCGTGTATGTGTTTTTCTTTCAGTGTCCTGTTACATAAAAGTTTAAGAGAATCTAACATAGAGATGAAGAGATGAAGAGAATCTAACATAGATCGCTTTGGAACTCCAGACCAAACTTTAGCGAGTTCTAGATAATGCTGTTCAATAACTAGGTGGATAAAAACATTGGCTCAGTAGCTAGGTGGGGAAAAATAGTAATTGGAAATGATGAACAGTTATGAAGTTCAACTAAGATTTAGATTGTTGAAAAATGATTTAAACGGATCAAAAGTTCCGAAAAAGAGGGTTACTATGTATTTAAAGCTTATTTCTTTACAAAACTCATCGTATAACAACTACAGCTTAGCAAAATATTTATTTGTATCGATTTGTATTGAAAAATTCGTATGCAAATATGCTTCTCATCCAAACCACACAAATCAATTTATTACATAAATCAATCATCTCATCGTTAATTTGAATTCGATCGAATTGAGTAAACAATTATTGCAACCTAATCAACAAAACCTGCAAAAACGAACTTTATCTTGAAGAACCAACCGACTTTTATCATCAGCCAATGCATCAAAACCTATATCATTTATTTCCGGATCATCAAAAACTAACAGTCCTTAAAACCCTCAAAACCCCTAGCTACCGCTTGTCATCTTTTCATTTAATGGAACTAGAAAAGTGGCTCCTTATCGCACTCGAGTACATTTCTGGCTTATCTTTTCCATAAAGCGAAAACATTTTACCGCTGCCGTCGTGATTAATCCTATGCCAATTGTTGTCCTAGCTTGAAACGATTCATCTCCTGGCAATATATGCATGTACTCGGCACACCCAACATAGCACAATATCGCAGAGGGTTGGAGGTCAGTTTGACGTGCATACAAAGGTATTTGTATGTGTTTACGCATAAAGCTACTGACTGTCTGCCTTTTACTTTAATGAAATGAGGACCAAATGACCACTCATGTGTCCAATTATTTGACATTGTTCGTTATCCCCCACGCATTGTGTCCATACTAACGAAACGAATGACAATCATTCGACCCTGGTGACGATGACGATCCGAGACCGTATCGAATCTCGTTATTATGCGATTTCCTAGGATCGATTCATCTTTGTGTCAGGGACTAGAACATCCAAATCTTTCTCGGTATCGTTGTGTGTCTCTTAAATTCGGTTATTAATTGTTTTAATTATGTTGAAAGAAAGAGGGCAGCTGTCTGGGGAACCCCAGGTCAGCATCATTGTCAGAAAATCTGATCGTTACACACGTCTATATCCACTGCAAGAATCAGTGTAATGAGGTGATTATCCTCTGCCAAAATACTGAGTACCATGAGAATTTGAGCAGTGTGGCCGTTACTGAGTAGAAATTGATGAAAACATATGCTTATAAAATATAAAACAGTGAAACTTTGCGTTTACATACCAGCGAACCAAACTTTCATACGAAATCTTCAAAATATTTTTAATTTATTTTCTCCAGAGAAATTGTAGCTCTAAACGATAACACTTTCCTTCGCTATCACTACAGTGGTCACTGCGTCCTCACTTTCGGTCCTTTGGCATCTAATCCTTTGAATAATTTACGCTATTAATTCTCACCCGAAGCGCTATTGTTCTCACCTAATGTGGCGATTTGGCCACCTATTGTCCAGCGTCCGCTCCGATAAACATGCGAGCGACATAAAATAATTTAAAATTCAATTAAGGCTGCTTTTATGCTCACATACGAACCTTTTTAACTATGCATGCACTTAATATCTAGCCATCAATTCATCCTGAGTCTATCTAGAGATGAGGGTCGAGTCGTCCACATTCACGTTTCGGCCATGGATAAATAATTGCATATTCAGAACTTTAATTCACAATTTCTTGACAAAAACTTTCGAGTGGATTTGCATACGTTAAAAAGCTGTTTATCATGCTGTAACGAACGTGTTGCAATGTAGCTTCAGGATACTGAAAAAGGAGAGAAAGAGTTTTCGGAAAAGTTTTTGTCACTTAAAAATGCAATAAATCAGACAGTACGCTGTGAAACTTTCAGAAAAATTTAGTTTACTTGGAAATGGGACAAGAAAATTGTGAAAAGTTTCAGAATATTGATTTTGTAAAAGTTATGATAATTTGCATTCAATTATAATGAGCGCTCTTGTCAGTATGTAAAAGTGTGTAATTTATATGAGCACTTCATCAAGAAAATATGCTGGTTGAAGTTTCTTGTAAGCATATTATTAATTTTTGTTTGGAATAAAATAAAATAATCCAAACATTATTTCGATAAAGGACTAAACTATTAACCGCAACCAAGGACCTTCAACATTTGTGACTAGGACCTTCCAAATTTTATCTTTGTTTGTTTACTAACTTATACATTTATTAAATTATATTGCAAAATTATCATACATACGTCAAAAAGTTTTATCCTGGTGAAATTATGTGAAATACAGGACTTGAAGAAAGCCTTTACAGGACTAAAGTTTTGCCATTAAGAATTATAATTTTTCTAATCATTTGGTAACCTTGTGGGTAGAGCAATGGCTTCTTGTGTGTAAGATCCTTGCTCCGAATTCAGGTTTGGACGAGCGACCGCACACCGAGTTTGAGCTCAACTATTTCTAATTAGATACCTGATTTAAATCAGGCATAAAGTGAGTCGTGGAACTAATCACTCCACACTCGTCTTCACCTTGATTGCAAATTTGTGATGAAGCTCTCTACCAGCGTCATTCTCTAGTCCTGTACGAGGGATGTTGTGGGATTACTTTACTTTAATTATCATATGCATAAGGGAACATATTTTCGAACGTAGCTCTTGATCAAACGCAAGACGCCCCTCGACCTAAGAAACAAATTGTTAAAAAAGTGCAAGATTCGATTATTTTCGACTAAATGAAAAAACTAATTTGGATACGTTAAAGTTCTTGGCGAAATATTTTAACTGGTGATGTGATCCTGAAAATAAAATGAAGGTTCTTTGATTTTTTTATTCTCAATCATGGAGAAAGGAAAACATTTTGGATTCTAGAAGAAGTTTGATTTTAGAAGAAACGTATCAGCAATATAATATTATTTAAAAAGTAATCTTTGAAAAAAGATTTATGCTTCTGGGATATAAATAAAACGAATATTTCTTGCAACAATTTGCTAATACTGCTAGTTTATTAGACTTCCTTCACAGTGAGGTCAACCTACTCTGTGAAATTTTTTTGAAATCAAAGTCTGCATCGGAAGTTATAAAGACAGAAACGTTTTTGAGACTACCGCCCACGAAATTTTCTAAAGTGAAGAGAAAAACTGAAAGTAAAGTAAAGAAAGAAATTGAAAGAAAGTAAAAAATTTCCAAAGTAAAGTTAAGAAATTGAAGCATTAGTCGTGTAATTTCTTTTCAAGGTGTTTTTGTCACATACAATTTTTTGCTGCATTTTTAGAACAAAAATAAAGAAAATTAGCAGAGTTGGCAAATCTATCCTTATTTTGGAGCCAAAAGTCTACCAGGTCTGCTGGATGTCGAAATTGACCAATTATGTGGATTTCGCTTATGACTGCTGGGATCAAGAGATTTAAGGAAATAATTTTACCAGCGCTCGTAAGTTTAGTGCATTTTCAGACATGCATGTTCATTAATTGATGCTCAGGCACATTTTGATATCATTTTGAGCTCAGCCTCTGTTTAACAATAAGTCACACGACGCTGGTAACCAACGAAATCATTGAACATGTTTTAATATAGTTGCAATGTATATTGTATTCTAATTTTCTGCGTTTTATATGCGTTTCGAAGCAGAAATTCAGGTGTGTATTTTAAGACTGCATATGCTCAATCACTACTGCACACACTTCGTTTACATTGCACAAATTCCAACAATGGAGGTTTTGATTTGGTCTATTGTGTATAAATTAGGTATTAAATTGCGCAATGAGAACTGAAAATTCATATTCAATTCAAATTTCATTGAAAATAATGAAAAATACTTCAGACCTGGGCAGAAACATTAAAATATTTTTCGCGCCCAACGTGGCCCCAAATCAAAACAAAAATTCTATGAATCTCCATTGAAGTCGTGATCATTTTCTATGAGCAACTTAGCTACATTCATGTGATTGTAACCACTTGAAAGGTAAATTTATGGGTTCTAAACTCGACTTGATGCACCCCATAGCCGTTAGATGATTTTGTCGATAGATATATGGCTAGTATGTTTGTGTTTTTATCGTTGTGCTTTTGCGGGTGTTTTTCGTTTGTTTGTTTTTTTTTTAAATGTGTTGTCTTCTCGTGTATTCTTGTTAATTTTTGTGTATTTTTCATTAAGTTTTCACGCTTGCTACCACCTATTTGCCCTCTGGTTGTAAAAAATTGCGGCTAGGATTCATCAAGTCGAGTTTTACCGAATTTTCTTCTGCAAACAAAATAAAAAAAAAATTCTGCTTCTAAAAAAATGTCTACCGTAAAAACGACTTAATCAAATTAAATATTATAAAGTCTTACTCTGATTCAAAGCCAAAGAATTTGCTAAATTAGCTTATCTGCATATCTACATTATAAAAAAAAAACAGCTGTGAGTTTGACGGTAAAATGCAGGAATATTTTAGCTAGCTAGATTGGATTTTCAAGTAATAGAAAATGAGTTTACGTTTCAGGTGAGAGTCTTAAAATCGGAAAATCGCAAACACCAGTAATGCAAAATATAAAAAATCGTTTGAGCATAGACGTGACAAACTGCTGCCAACTTAGATTAATATGTTTCAAAAATGTTCACTTTATGTTTCTCTTCAAGGATATTGAGTTTCAAATTAAATAAAAACACTTCTTGAAATTATTATTTCAACACTTGATTTTTTCGTCAATTTTTCGATAATATATATTCAGCTGTTTTTGTGGAAAATGTTTTTTACTCACCAGAAAAACTTTTTGAAATTGTATAAAGGTAGGGTTGGCTATTTTATGCAAAGTAGGATTTATACAGCTTACTAAGGAAGCCTTTTTGGTGCTGTACTGACAATTATTTTAAACTTGCTATACTGCTTTTATGCATTTTTTTTCGAGACGAGAGAACTGTAAAGCAGTATAATAAGTATAATAAAATAAATAAAGAAGACACACTTTTGAGCTTTATAAGCTCAAGCAAGATCTTAAGCTTATAAACTTAAATCTGTTGGATTTTCTAGAATCATCAGCAGTAGCTTTAGCAAAATAAATATGAAGAGTTCATTATCAAAACCTTAAAAGAGGTCATTATCAATACTGGTAAACAATGGAAACTTTAGTATTTGAATTGTTTGAACTTAAGTTTCTATCAGAAAAAAAGTTTCAAAATACGTGATGTTCTTCAAACTAATAACACTTGATACTGATATTAATACTCATTACTGAGCAATTTTCCTTAATTCGTTCCTTATTTTCTGCTGTTTTGTATCCAAGCCCAGCAACTACAAGTGTCATTTGAGTTAACCATGTATCAGCTTTCAGCATACCTCATAATATTGCCCCAATAATTGAAAACATGTCCTAACCTTACAGTGCGTGTAATCAAAAACCAATTACATTTCACAAAAATGATACAATTCTTCCAAACACAGTGTAGCTTCAATATTTTTCGAATCATAGCCGACATTAATAAACCATTATTTCGTGCGGCTTTCAATACAGCCTATCGACTAACAAAAGAAGTATCAGCTTACACCATCTCATAATAATGGTCGGGCGGTTGGCCCGTCCGTGCAACCCGTATAGAATGCGGTCAAACAAATAGGACTAAGTGACTGTCAAATCGTGATGTGATTCGGAATTGACAACGCAACCAGCTTTAATTGCTGTCGGCAGGGTGATGTCCTTCCTTTTTTTCTCTCAACTTTCAGCCCTTGTGTCATTCGATCTGGTTGAAACCTTCAAACCACGTGTGAATCAACTTGTTAAAAAAGAGCATACCGTCATTTCGTAATGTGGTACGAACACCTTACAATCTAACCCCTGGATTCAGGATTTCGTAATGGCTTTCATCGCATATGCCACGACAATGACAATGTCAACTTCGTTTAAAGCACTTTGCATTATTTTCAAGTGTCCATATGCGAGTCGTTTTGTCAAGTGAACGAAATCCTATCTTTAATAATTGAATTCGTGAAAACACTTTACCACTTTACCCCATTGCAGTGTTTGTTCAAAGTCCAAAGCGAAAAAAAGTCCTTGCCAGGACGAGCAGTGAAACTCCAAATGTCACAACTATCGAAGTGGAAAAATTGAAAAGTGCCATTGACAGTTGAAATGCAACTTTGTCGCGGAGTTTTCGATGGATAACTGTGAGGGTAGGTTTACACTATGCTGCTTTAAGTATTTCCGAGGCAAAAATGCTGACATAGTTTCAAAGAAACAAAGAACAATCATTCAAAATTTGCCTAGCCAAACCTAATCATAGGCAATGAATGCAGCACCGTTAAACTTTATTACTAATCCAGAACAGGTTTCTAAATGAATTTCGCAATATGTGAACACACCGTTAATCTTTCACTAATCTCAACCCTTGCATAAAATCAAATAGTCCTATTACAAGAGTTAAATTTTAATCGGATCTAATATCCTACTTTCTTAAATTGATAGGAATTAGTTCGCCTCTGGTACAATTGTGCTCGCTCGAGCAAGCACTGGGGTTAGAAATTTTAAATTTCTATTGTGGTAAATTAATTTAAATGAAAAGGTTCCGATTGATTTGCGAATCAGTAGCTTCATGTTTGGGCAAACGATTAGTGCACAGATGGTAATATTTGAGTTATATAAGTTACATGGATTTCATATACGGACATATTTCAAATCAAAAAGGATTGAATCTGTGCAGAAGCGTACAGAAGAATTATGTTCTGGTCGTCTTTTGAGGAATCGCGAAAAAATATTGTAGTTATTACATCTATAACTTTTGTGTTAAACTAAAAGAAGCGGATGGTTGTTTTGTACTTAAGATAAGTGACGAGAGTAAGGAAAAAATATATTTTCAGCAAAACTCTTTAAAGTAGCATCTGTTTGCAAAGATTTCAAGCCATTGAAATAGCTTGAAGCATTTTTCGGAAGAAATGACTAAAACGAAACCCCGAAAATTCGCAAAATATTCTTTTAAGTAATGGTGAATGTAATTTTGTTAGCCATTATTTTTATCAATCAAAAAAGCAACCATATTAGTCATACGTCAAAATTAGCAAGCAAATTTTTTTTCGACTTTTACCTAGTTTATGCGAGAGCCCAATGTAATCCCGATTTGGGATTATACCAGTCAGAACGTCGTATAAACGGTCAAATTCGGATTTCAGCTTAAACCCAAACAGTTGGGTGTACGCCCGATGACTATGTGTGAGTGTGCATATGAAATGTGTCAATAAAAGTGATTCTTCAACATGAAGGGTCTTGTTTTGAGCAAATTTACACATTATACATATGAAATATGTGACGGCGCTTGTTTTGTGCATTTGGATAAAACTAATGCCGTTTCGTTTATTTTTGCAAAAGAAGACGTCAATCATAATTAAGTGCCGAAAATTACTAGTGCCTGCTGTACTTTCCACAACATTGTGGAACGCTGAATAGAGCATTTGTATTCAAATTGGTTGGAGGAAATAGCAACATGTAACATACGCAAACAAGTTTCTATGGTTACGCAAACAAGTTTCTATGGTTACGCAAACAAGTTTCTATAAAAAAAGTTTCTATGGTTATACGCAATTCGAATTTCATAAAATCCCAATTCCAATTTTGCCCGTTTATACGACGCGATATTTGGGATAATCCCAAATTGGGATTACATTGGGCTCTCGCATAAACTAGGTCTTTATCACAATGTGGTGAATAATGAGTAATCAGTTAGTTATATGTCAAAATCATGCCAGTTAAATAAAATGGCGAATGTTTTTTTGTCATTTGACGGCTAAATAAATTTTTGGGCGTGATTATAAATGTGATCACATTGTAAGAGTTTATTAACGGTGCTGTTAATTACTATCGAACCAGCAAATTAGACTTACTAAATTCAAATTAGAAATAAGTGAAAAAATTTAAAATAAAATGTAAAAATTCAAAATTTCGCAGTGTGAATATTCCTGCATTTTGAGGTAAAATAACTTAAAACCTTAATTCACACTTAAAATCAGGGATTAATCTGAATCAAAACAAAGCCAATTTTTAAGTCTAAGGAATGAATAACCTAAAGTCTAAACTGTGATAATAAGCTGATAGATATTAAAATTTTAGTCAATAATGTGATGACTTTGGCTTTGCATGTAGTAGGGATATAGTCATAAGTTCGACAAGCTTCACACATTGACGCATCCACAAAAGAACATGGGCATCACCAGATGGCAATGCCTTTAACCAAATTGACCATGTCCTTATTCAGCGGAGATCGGCTTCTAGCATACTTGACGTTCGGACGTTTCGAGGAGCAAATTGTGACTCGGACCACTACTTGGTCAAATCCAAATATCGATGTCGCATGTCAAAGGCGTATATTACGAAGAGCAGTCCTCTGCGTAAGTTTGACATCGAAAAGTTCCAAACGGCGTCAGTAGCAGAAAGCTTCTCAAAAACTCTTGAGACTAATCGAACCGCCATCCTACAGAATAACACAGTGAGGCCGGTTGACGAGATGAAGACAGAGATGAAGACATGGAGATGAAGACAGCAATCAAAGCCGCAGCAGAACAAGTGGTTGGGTATCAAGCCCGGCGCAAAAGAAACAACTGGTTTGACAACAAATGCCAGGATGCACTGAACAAGAAAAATCAGGCATATAAACAGTTCCTTAAAAGGAACACCAGGACGAAGAGAGAAAAATATGAAAACCTCCGACGAGTAGCAAATAAGATCATTAGATGTAAGAAACGAAAATATTATGACGAGCAATTAAAGAGCATTGACGAAAATCTGGCGAGCAAGAAAACTAGGCAAGGTTACAAGGTAGTGAAATCTTTAAGACGTGGATATCAGCCCAAGACGACACTCTGTAAAGACGAAATCGGCAATATCATCGCCGAAGATAACCAGATTAAGGAGAGGTGGGCCTGCTATTTCAACGAACTCCTTAATCCTGCACATGACTCAATAATATCAGAGCCGATAGACGTCTCTGACAAAGTCCCGATCGTACTTCCAACGCTGGAAGAAGTCAATTCTGCCATAAAAAGCCAGAAAAACAATAGAGCGCCGGACATTGACGAGATTCC
Source organism: Nemotelus nigrinus (assembly GCA_947369275.1). NCBI lineage: Eukaryota > Metazoa > Arthropoda > Insecta > Diptera > Stratiomyidae > Nemotelus > Nemotelus nigrinus. The sequence goes on along the minus strand of OX376373.1, from coordinate 37,455,985 downwards.
GGTTGAGCTTATCAAATACGGTGGAAGCTGCCCTATAAAAGCCATCCACAAATTGATCCAGCACAACTGGGGTCAGGAAAAAATACCGCAGGAGTGGTGCAAATCCATCATATGCCCTATCCACAAAAAAGGAGACAAACTTCGGTACGAAAACTACAGAGGCATATCGCTACTTTGTACGTCCTATGAGATACTGACGAAAATATTAACAAATAAAATAAATGTATACGCTGAAAATGTCTTTGGGGAGTACCAAGGAGTCTTTAGGTCTGGTCGATCAACTAGGAATCAGCTCTTCACACTCAAGCAAGTGCTCGAAAAATGCTGGGAATTTAACATCGATGTCCACCAGATTTTCGTGGACTTTAAGCAAGCATATGACAGTATTGACCGAAACATACTGTACAAAATAATGCTATACTTCGGCATCCCGTCAAAACTAGTCTGACTGACCAAAATGACGATGACGTCGACAGCATCAAAAGTCAGAATCAACAACAGTCTGACTGACGCCTTTGACACAAATGTCGGACTAAAGCAAGGTGATGGGTTGGCCCCTCTGCTGTTCAACCCAGCACTTGAGTATGTGATAAGGAAGATTCCTGTCGACACAGGGGGTACACTTCGGTATAAGTCGAACCAATTAGTGGCCTATGCGGATGACATTAACATCTTATCCCTGTCCGCCAAAGAACTCCTGTTGAAACTTGACCAGAAAGCCAAAGAAGTAGGCCTGAAGATCAATCAAACAAAAACAAAAATCATGACGCAAACAAGAAACCAGACCTCCATTAGACGAAATATAATTCTGGACGAATATAATTTAGAAAATGTGGACAAATTTATATACTTAGGCTTGAAATTGACAACAAAAGGCAGTGAAACTCATGAAATTAAACGTAGAATACAGCTCGCTAATAAAACTTTCTACTCCGTTCTGGCCCTACTGAAGACTAACTGCATACACAGGAAGACGAAGCTCCAAGTCTACAAATCAATAATCAGGCCTACGTTGTGCTACGGATGTGAAACTTGGACCCTTACTCAAGCATCCGCAAATATGTTGAACGCCTTCGAAAGATGGGTCCTCAGGCGTATAATTCGAGCTAAACAAGAGTGCGGCCAATGGCGGATAAGGTACAACAACGAGTTGTACGAGGTTTTTGACGAGCCAGAGGTTGCTACAATAGTCAAACTGCGGAAGCTGCAATGGGCTGGTCACGTGCAACGAATGGACGAGCATCGAGTACCTAGGAACGTATTCGACGGAAGGGCCGAGGGTCGAAGACCAGTGGGAAAACCCAGAAAACGCTGGTCTGACTCTGTCGACGAAGACTGCGCAAAGCTGCTCGGCTTTCGAAATTGGAGGACGCAGTCATTGGACCGAGACAACTGGAGGCGTAACCTGGGAGAAGCCAAGGCCCGAAAGGGGCTGTAGTGCTACGACGACGACGACGATTTGGCGGTCGAATTTTACTGAGAAAGCTTAAATGCTTAATACCCTAAAATAATACACAAAAATAAATAATAATTATTAAATAAAGACCAGCAGGTTTCTTAAGTTTCTGCAATATTTCCAATGTAGTGGGTTTCGACGAAAACGCCTGTATTTTTTATTTTTAATTTTTAAATCCTTACACTGAGCGCAAAATATTATTTGAAACACCGGAAAGCAATCAAAGACAATGATATAAAAACACTACCTGCATATTTTCCTTTTTGTTCTCACTGTTGTAGCAACTCTACGGACCTTGGTTCTCTGCTGACGCACCTTCAGTTGCATTTTTTGCCAGTTGCTGTTTTTTCACCACCACTTCATTTTCCTCCGATCATCTGTGAAGACCCGTCTTTTGGAACCGTGAAGGATGTAAACACATGATTGAAAGAGAAGCCGTACCATTTCCCTAATCTGACCTAAATTGATTTCTAAGCACCATCAAATGGAGTTGCATTGTTACAAAACTCATTCACATCTAATCTTGTATGGACGGTTTTTGAATATATTCTGCTTAAATTTGTATCCATTACCTACCAAAAGCAAAACCATGCATGCCAAAATAATATCTTATCTGTCTAAACATACACTTAGGCGTACGATAATATAAAAAATATATAATATTTGGCGTCTCCACACGAAATTTCGTAGATGCAACAAATGTTATACCAGATTGAGGCACCATAACGTATACCAAACATAGAAAGAATACGAGCCGGGAGCTTCAAAAATTTATGGTTCCACGTTAGACAACAGCGAGCCATTAATAACATTCTTTGGCTGTAAATGAATATGCAGGTTAGTTCTCTTTATCTTTCCTTAACTTTTCGCTTCCTTATTTCTCGGATGGATTTTTGGCATCATGTTTTCCGATTTCTTCTACTGTAAGTCCACCGTTAATGTTCCGCCACTCCTCTGTCAAAAAATGTACAAAAATAAAATCCTTCATGAATCTCGTCTAAAATATAATGTATAAAATCCTTCATGCATCTTACTTTACCTTGGCCATTCAAAACATAGCTTCCAATAGCAACATCACTTTCCACAAAGTCTCGCCAAGTCTTCCATCTACTGGCGGCCCTTATAGTCTCACAAGTTTCTCTCTTCTGGGTCAAAGTGTGAGGTAGGCAAACTTAAATTACTATATCTTCAAGCGTAATCATAGGCGGATTTCATTTTTAATAATAGTCTTCTCGTAACCCGAATTATTTCCCAATGGAAAGATGCTATCTCTAATTCCCAAATCAGAAGATGTAACCTTTGCAATTAATTTTTATCAAATATCAATCCTTGTATACTTTTTCAAAACACTTGAAGAATACCTTATATCATCATGAATGAATACGGGTATTGTAAATGAACTAGACTGATTTAATCAAAAAACAATTTATTTCAAATTCTTTACACTGGCGGCTGTTGCCATTAGTGACTAACTTCTACTACTAAGTAATGGCGTACAAAAATATGTTGGTGTTGCCACGATCATGACGTTGCCATGCTTCATGACGTTGCCATGCTTAATGACGTTGCTATGCTTCATGACGTTGCCACGCTGTTGACATTGCCATGCCATAATTCGACTGGGGTTTTTTACACTCCACCCCCCGTGAATCCCTGTTGGCTGGAGGATTCATTATATACCAAAGCGGCTAGCTTCGATGCAGGACGGCGCAATAGACCACGTGATGTTCGAACCTCTGCACTGCGAACTTGACCATCTTTAGCAGTAAAAACCGCGGTAATGCATCCTTTCTCCCATTGGCTACGAGGCTGATTCGATTCGCAAATGATCACCAACTGACCTGGCTTGAGCGGTTGAACTTCTTGTCTCCATTTACTGCGGCAAAGAAGTTGTGGGAGGTATTCAGCGATCCATTTTTTCCACAACCGGTCCTTGATGTTCTGAGCGATTCGCCATTGTTTCCGCAGGCAAATAGACTCCTCAGCTACGTTCGGTGTTTGCGTTGAGTTCATGCAACCAACTAAAAAGTGATTCGGTGTTAGTGGCTCGTCATCTTGAGGCGATACAGGTAATTCAGTTAAAGGTCGACTGTTGACTATATTCTCTGCTTCGATTATAGCACTCCGAAATGTCTCCAATCGTGGCGCTTCTTCCTTGAACACTCGACTTAGAAGACGCTTGACGCATTGAATTAAGCGCTCCCAACATCCGCCAGCATTTGGATAAAGTGGACAATTAAATATCCAGTCTATGCTGTTCTGACCCATAAATCGTTGCACTTCAGCAATATCCAACAAGCGGTTGTTCGCTGTTAACTCCTTTTGTGCTCGCACAAAATTAGTGCCATTGTCGCTCCTAATCCTTACAGGCGTACCACGACGGTTCATAAAATTTCTCAAACACAGGAGGAAAGCGTCGGCGGAAAGATCACTAGCAATTTCCAAGTGAATAGCTCTAGTTGTTAGGCACGTGAATAGTGAAATCCACCTTTTCTCTTTACGACGCCCAATTGTAACATAAAACGGTCCGCAATAGTCCACTCCGGTGTAAGTGAATGGACGAATATAGGGCGTTAACCGATCCATTGGTAATTGTCCCATTAAAGGAACTTTCGGTTTGACTGATTCGGCAATGCACACAGGGCATTTTCTTCTGATAGACTTCATCAGAGGTAAGACTCTCGGAACCCAAAACTTCTATCGCATTTCATTAACCACTAGCCTATCATTTTGATGGTGACGTTTCCTATGAATGTTCTCCAACAACAGGCGTGTCACATGATGCGATCGTGGCATAATGATTGGTTGTCGAGCAGAAACAGGAAGACAATAAGCGGCATCGATTCTTCCTCTTACTCGCATAACGCCGTCTGATCCTAGATTTGGCGTTAGCTGATATAAGTCGCTTGATTTAGGCACGTATCCTTTCAAGCGAAGACAATCGATTTCGGTGACGAAGATTTCCGCTTGGACTAGACGGCATATGATGGTTTCAGCATCCGCCAATTCGGCTGCAGTAATTTCGCCCTTGTGACGATGGCTTGATTCTAGTAGTTGACTATTCTTGACGAATCTTAGGATCCAGCCTATGACTCTGAGTAGTTTCAAATACGATGAGAATTTTCCAAATTCGATGACAGGGTTTACATTTTCAGATGTCAGAAAGACTCTTAAAGGGATTTCTTCGGTACGGCAGCTCTCGGAAATCATGTCGCCCGGTTCCTTCGGCCATGATTCTTCACTTTGATGGAGGAAGTCTGGACCTTTTACCCATCTAGAGTTGTCGTTAAAATCTCTGATTTTGGTAGCATCGTCCGCTACATTCATAGCACTCGGCAGCCAATGCCATTGAGCTGGTGTCGACGATGATAAAATTTCGGCGATCCTGCAGGCCACAAATTGTTTATATTCTCGTGAGCTTGATCTGATCCAAAGTACGACTGTTTTTGAATCGCACCAAAAGGTAATTTTAGGGATGACGATTTCCAGGCTTTGTAGGATTGATTCTTTTAGACGGCATCCGAGAACAGCGGCTTGCAGTTCTAGGCGGGGTATAGTCATACCTTTTACCGGTGCGCATCTGCTCTTTGCAGCAACCAAGGCGACATCGATTTTCGATCCAGATTTAATTCGAAGGTAGGCGACTGCGGCGTAGGCGTTAGTACTGGCATCGGTAAATATGTGAAGTTGTAGTTCGTCTGCGATTTGAAGTAGCGGCGAGTAGCATCGTGGTACACTAAACCTTTGAATACTTTTGAAATCTTTCCACCATTTGCTCCAAGGCACGAATAATTGATATGGAAGCTCTTCATCCCAGCTGACTTGAAGTTTCCATACTGCTTGCAAAATTATTTTAGATGCAATCGTGAAGTTTGCTAGTAAACCGAACGGATCAAATATAGCCATAATTATTCCCAACACTTCACGTTTAGTTGGTGGTCGATTGAGTTGCATAACTTCGTGAGGAATTTTGTGAAATTCAAAATGAAATTCCAGAGTATCCGTCTGTGTGTTCCAGAAAAGCCCCAAAATTTTGTCAAAAGTCTTCTGACATTCTAAACTGACAGCAATGTTGTTTTCTATCCTGTGGCCGTTTAACTTTTTCTGCAATTCCTTCGAATTCGAGACGAAATTTCGAAGCTTAAATCCAGCAGCTTGATTTATTTTAATTGCCTCCAAGACAATCTCCTCGGCTTCGCTTTCATTATTAAAACTGACCACAAGATCATCGACGTATGTGTTTTCGATTACTGCTTTACAACCATTTGGCATCGCTGTTGTATATTCTTTGGCGTTCACATTCTTTACATATTCCGCACAACATGGCGAGCACGCTGCTCCAAATATCATCGAAACCATTGCATACGTTTGAATGGGCTTGTCGCTATTTCCTTCGCGCCATAAAAAACGCTGTGAATTTTGATCAGCTGACTGAATCCGCACTTGAGAGAACATTTCTTGTATATCCCCTGCGACTGCAACCATTCCTTGTCGAAATTTAAACAGAATTCGAATTAACGATTGGGCCTGCTCAGGACCTTTAATCAATGCTGAATTTAATGAGACATTGGATACAGTGGCGGCTGCGTCAAACACGATACGTAGTTTTTCGGGCTTATTAGGATTCACCACCCCAAAATGAGGCAAATACCACGTTTTCGAATCCTTTATTATGGCTTCTTCTGGCGACAGGAGTCTAGCATAACCTTTTATAATATACTTTGTCATCTCTTGTGTATATTTTTCAGCAAATTGGGCGTTCGATTGCATTTTGGCCTCGATTTTCCTTAAGCGGCGCTCCGCCATTTCATAGCTGGACGGGAATTGAAACTCATCCCTCCGCCATAAGAGTCCGATTTCATAATAGCCGTCCATATGTTTTGTTGTATTCTTAAGGATCTCTCTGGCTCGACGATTTTCTTCAGACTCCAACAATATATTGTTGCTCCGAACTCCAAAATTTTCTATTGAAAAATATTCCTCGACAAGCTGAGTTATTCTTTTAGATGGTTGGCTCTCGTTGATATGTAGTACGGTGGCGACTGACTCTGTCTGACACACAGGTCCAAATACAACCCAACCTAGCTTTGTCTCGGCCGCAATTGGTTCATAAATCTCACCTTCAATCACATTTTTGTAAATGCCTAAAAACGAATTATCTAAACCCAGTAAGAGTACAGGTTTGGCTTCGTTATAATTGACAACGGGCAAAGCCTTCGTATGGCTGAAACTCTCCCGATTAAATGTTTGCGACGGAAGATTTAAATCTTTGACAGCGCGGACGTTCTTCAATGTAAAGGATTGTGCGTTGTTGAAATTTCCCTTTATGACCAATGACACTTTGGTTGCATTTTGCGTCTTTTTTCTATCACCATACCACTGCAGTGTAAGCGCCATTGACTGACCTTTAAGGCCCAAAGTAGCTGCGACTTTCTCTTCTAAGAGTGTAATGGATGATCCCTCGTCAAGCATCGCGTATCCAGAGATATTTCCCGATGGTCCACTGAGGGTGACTGGCACTATTTTAAACAGTTGTCGGTATTGACTGCTTTGACGGCAATTTAGCACATGTTCCGTCTTTAAGCCTGATGTTGTCGCTTGATGCAGTAGTGGATGATGCATGCGTCCACAGTTATCTGTTGAGCATATTCGCTTCTTACGACAAATTGTAAGGCTATGCCCCTTTTTTAAGCATCCAAAACATAGATGAGCTCTCTTTACTTGGCTCCATCTGTCATCCACAGCAAGTGCCTTGAACTGATCACATTCGGCAATGAAATGACATTTTCGGCACTGAGCACATTCTTGTGTTGTGCCGGTAGTGGCTTCACTCACACTGCTATGCAGAATTCTTCGGGCTACTGTTTTGTGCGGCGGCTGACGATTGACATTCGAATGGCTTTGTCGCGTTTCGGAGCAAAATGCACTAGCTGGAGCTGTCATTAGACTTACTACCTTCGCTAAATCGTTGATCCAAACCGAGAAAGCTTCCACAGTAGGAAAAGGTTGAACTGTCGCAGCAAACTTGGCCCACTCGTACTGTTTTGACAGTGGCAGCTTGGCAACCAGCTGGTCTAATAAAGTTGTGTTCATCAAATGATGATGACAACCGGCTGATTTAAAGAGTGATACCATGTTGCGAATTCGATTTGCAAATGGCAGCACTAAATCGATTCGTGCATCCACGATGGAAACGACGGATTTTACTTCTTCAATTTGCGATCTTATTAGCAATTCAGGGCGGCCAAAGTTGAAAGCTAATTCTTCTATCGCTTTAGGAACGTCATTGGGGAAAATTAACATAGATGAAACGGCTCGTTTGGCTTCTCCTTGCAGTGCTTTATGGAGGCGTATTAAATTCTGCTTGTTGCAGTAACCGAACTCCACGGTTGTTTCGTTGAAAGACGTTAGGAATAACGGCCATTCTTCAGGTTTCCCGTCAAATGTAGGCAGAGGATATAATTTCATTCCATATTCGAATGGCAGGGACGTATGGTGTTGATGGGCTACTGACTGAGGCTGTTGCGTCGATGTGTGCGCATTTTCTGTTGTTGGCGCAGAAATGGTGCATGGTGGCCATGAATAAGCAGCTGACGGCTTGAACGTCATAAACGAAGATGGCGGCGCCCATGTTGTATTAGTCGTCGAAGCTGTGGCTGACGGCGGTACCGACCATGTTATAGATTGTGGCGTTGCTGTAACCGACGGCACTGAATCACTTTGCATATGACTCGTTTTGGCTGGCTGTGCCTGTGACGGCGAAAATGTTGGCCGCTGGTCGACTTGTGGTATGTATGACATGTCTGCCGGTTCTGTCGGCGGTCCACGCGGAACTTGAAAATGTTCCGTCGTTGTCTGTGGCATATATAACAACTGCGGCGGCGGTTGCTCTTGAGGTGGCGGCTTTTGTGGCTGTGGATCCTGTGGCGGCGGATCCTGTGGCGGCGATGCAATCGAAAGGCGGCTTACTCGTTCGATCATTTCCAATCGTAGGATTTCTATATTTTGACGGTTTTCTTCGCGTATTTCACGGATGGTGTCTGTAAGCACAGAAATAGCGGCACCTAAATCACTATCTGTCGAGCGTGTCGCTTTCGGCGTACTGCTCACGTTTTCCGGCACATCGTCTTCGACACGGCTAGTATTTTTTTTGTTTTTCGGCATTTTCACAGTAGAATATGTTAAATAATGGCAAACTTTGTAAATGAACTAGACTGATTTAATCAAAAAACAATTTATTTCAAATTCTTTACACTGGCGGCTGTTGCCATTAGTGACTAACTTCTACTACTAAGTAATGGCGTACAAAAATATGTTGGTGTTGCCACGATCATGACGTTGCCATGCTTCATGACGTTGCCATGCTTAATGACGTTGCTATGCTTCATGACGTTGCCACGCTGTTGACATTGCCATGCCATAATTCGACTGGGGTTTTTTACAGGTATCTTGTTTTAAAACAACACCAACAAATCTCTAAAGCTTCATAAATTTTATTGTTACAAATCCGGAGATTGAATTCGAAGTTCACTTTGTAACTACGGACGTCTCTAAGGTTTTTGATCATGGCGAAAGTGACCTCCTTCTTTCCAAATTGCATGGGAATGGTTACTCAGCCTGATATGTTCGATATTATTCCTGTATAGTCCATCCTGTGGAGTCCAGTGCCAATGTTCTGCAAGATTCTGCTCTGGGTCCTCTTCTCTTTCTGTTTTGGTGACTGATTTGTCTCCGCTTCTTGCTTTTGAATGTTTATTTTATGACGATGAACTTCAATTTTGCATTATCATCGAAGATTGAAGCCATTCTTACGATTCTTGAAAGCTAGTGTAAGGCAAATACAAATAAATGCCCAACATTGCTTTTTTCTAATAAAACTCAATCTTTGGTATTTGGTTATGGTCAATCATGAACTCAATTTTCTTAAATTAGAGCATTATGGTATATCGGAGCCCCTTCTCTCGTGGCTCTTATCATTTGTATTTGATTGTACTTGTTATGTCTCTCTCCGTGGCTCCTCGTCCTCTCCTTTTTTTCATACCTCCGGTGTACCTCAGGGATTTATTCTCGGGCCCTTGCTATTTAATATCTTCGTCAACGATCTTCCTAATATACGCTGATGACCTGAAAGTATTTCGTGTCATCAATGCTCCTTCCGGTCATCTTGCTCTTCAAAACGATTTGAATCGTCCGGTTTTGTTATACGCGTTTGCCACAATTCCTTTATCATTTCCAGTTGTGTGCGTCTTTTTCTTTCCCTTGTTCGTTCTATCCTTGAGTATTGCTCTGTAGTGTGGGGTCCTCGTTTCTGTTATTTGTCTGAGGTGGGTGCATCTGTCCAGCGAAGGTTCACACGCTGCCTTATTTTCAAGTACAACCTACCAGATTGTCCTTACAGTGAACGTTTATCAACCCTTAATATTCCTCGTCTTGACCAGCGCAGAATTTACCTCGATGAATGTTTTCTTTTTAAAGTTTATTGCGGCTATTTATCTTCATCTTTTACGTGTTTTTTACGTCACGCTATCATGACAGACCTATCAGAGCAACCTCAATGTTCTATGTACCTTTTGTACGTACTGACGTTTTTTTTCATTCGTCTGTTTTGCGTTTACTGAGGACGCATAATAATCTTCAGCTTGGTTTTCTCCCACGGTCTATTGGAATTTTCAAAAGCTTAGTTCGTAGAGCGCTTTTTTTCGCCTGCTTAATCATAATCCTTTTTTTCTCCATTTTTACTCTTACTGTATTCAAATTATGTGCTTCTATTCTTATTCCGTATTTTTGTATTTTGCTGTTTTATCCAGAGTCCTTTTACTCTCTATTTTTACTTTACTGTATTCTAAATTTTGTAATGTTTTATTATATCTTAATTCTTTATAATATTTTTATTCAATTTGTAGCTAGGCATATTGCCTGTAAAATGAATTATTTTGAATAAATTACAAATACAATTACTCATTGAATATCCGTGTGCAAGAACCTTTGAGGTTTCGTTTGGCTAAAAAAGATTAGATCCAATGTTCGTATCTTGAACTTGGTTAATCAAGCCCTTAAACTGCCAGCGTTTATCTTAAAATAATCGTAAACATTTAAACACATGCAAGCATTCTTTCAACTCTAAACCCATGTTCGCAACACCAATGGCCTTGCTATCAAAGCCATCAAAGTAAGAAATGGTAAGTAAATATCGAATGCTAAAAGTTTTATAAGAAATGCAGTATCTGTCACGCTATTACTATAGATTCAAAGCTAACATTACATAAATATAGTAGTTAACTAATTTAAATATTACTCAATATTCTGTCATCGAAATCAGATATTTGTTTGCGTCTACGTCCTTGCTCATATGTGCCAGTGATATATTTTGGTGCTATCACTATTGGAAATCATATCGTGGATCATTTTCATCCGACGGTTATGGTTTATCATGATAGAATCTTTTAAACTTTTCCGAAGTTGGAATTATTGAAATATGATAAAGTAAATCAATATTTTATTAATTGGTTTATCATGTTTTTTTTATTCAGTACTAAAGTTTCTTTGAGATTGATTGTGAACATGGAAATGTACATCTGCAAACTAAAAAAAATATTTTTTCTCGCACGTCTCCTGTCCCATTAAGTATTCATTTAGTGTTTCATTAACTCTCATGAGCGATTTGAACTAAATAGTTTCTATGTACCCGTAATCATGACCGTAACGCCTTTTGAAAGCCAAACTTCACATGATCCAGTATACCCTCTCTAATACTTTCTAATTTGAATAACTTAAGTCGTACTCAAATCGCACCTCGTCCGAAAACTACATACTTTGCAGCTAGTATCCGATGTATCTTTGCCAGGTTCTTGTTCAGATGTCTTCACTCGAAGATATTTTAATTAATTTGCTAGAATGAATGAAACGAACCGGGACTTTCAAAAGGACTATTTTGAATTCTAGCGAAGAACTTTGACTACGTCTAAATAATAAACAACACTTAGGCACCGCAACGAAACTTAGCAGTCGTGGAACGACCAAACACACACACATGTCGAAATACATTAGTTGGCATAATGAAACTTCGCTCTAGATTGGATGGAAGCTATTAAGTACAAGGATTTTCGATTAGATTATTTCGGGACGACTTAAGATTTAGATTTCGTCTTTGCATTTCTATGTTGATGATGTGAGTGGACGATGAAGTAAGAAAGGTGTATTGTCGGAATGATACTCAAGTCAAATTCAATTGAGTAAATTTATCTTCGGATTGTCTGAGGTTTTGTATAGGTAGTAAGAGAAAAGCATTAAGGCTTAAGAGTGTAATTCACGTAATGCTTTTCTTAGCTACAAAAGACATTAAAATCGTGAAACAATAGAATGCATACGAATTTTGTTTCGCAAGATAACCATCCCTTATTTAATCACTAAGTGGCTCAGCAAAATATCTGGCATATTCATCAATTCACATCTTTCTATGGATTTCAATCGAGCAGCAATTTCAATCGATACAGCAACGGTACAGTCCGTTTCCTTCACGATTCAGTTTCTCCCCTTCCGAGAACTCCAAAACAGTGTAACAGAAGTTTATATCCGAAAGAAGAAAAAATGGAAATGTCATTTAGCCCTAAAGGTACGCTCACTCTGAATTAAGGTATCAATGTTCACCCTTGAGTTAAAAACCAAACCAAGTAGAAAAATCGCAATAAGCTAATTGCCGAAGAGTGTTTTGTCTGGTGTATTTCTGAAGACAAATTAAATCATTGATGAAGGATGATGTATTGGCCAGCAGGGCGGAAAGTTCTTCGGAGTCGGTTTGATAAATTGATTAGCCCTCAAGCGGGAGTTTATGCTTGGCCGGCATTTCATTAATGCATCATTTCTATCGCGTTGTCATTATTATTTTTGCAAAATGATAGAAAAGAAATCCCATAGGCTGTAAGGGGTCGTCTCTTTTAATAAAACTCCCATATATTTGCGAAAATTAATTGAAATAATATCTTGTTGCATTTAATAGATTAATAAGCTATTTTGTAAATAATCGATTAAATATTTTTGAACGCTCGATTTATACAAGGCCGTTACACTGTTTTCAAGAACAACGCTAATTTTATTCCGAAGTGACAAATTTTGTGTTTTGTTGAATTTAAAATACTATGCGAAACTAGCGTTTTATCAATATTTTAAGGCATTTTTTTTAAAAGACGAATCTTTCTTTAGGTAAGATTTCAATTTGAGGCGAAATTGAGACATATTTTAAAAACTTTTGTCTGCTAGTAATAAATTTGCGTTTGCCCGAAGAAATCCTGAAACAAATTATAAATTTTGTTTTGGCTACTGAATTGATGGAATTCAAATTTAAGATTGTAAATTTTCTTTTCTAAACCCAGTTGCAATTTAAAAATTTGAAAATCGATTATTAAATGGATAGAAGAGTTTTTGCAGGCAGCAAAGTGAGCAACTATTGAGGTGAAACTGAAGCACAAGTATGTCATGAAATAGTTTTGATTCTTTCAATGATTTCATTTTTCAGTGAATTATCCTTAAATCTAGTAGTTAACGGTTGAACTTAATGATTTTCAAATGATTGACACCTGAATTTTCGTACGATTGACACATGAAAAATTTGAAAAATGTTTTTAAAGTGCAGAATAATTCAAAAGAGTTTGAAATAAGACAATTTCAACCCATTAAAATCACTAAAAAGACTGATTTTCAATGAAAATCAGTAAAAATATGTAGATTTTGCTTCATGTTGAAAATGGTTATAGTAAAAGTATTTTCATGGTAAAAGTATAATCAGCACTCACGACTAGATGGTCACACACCAATATTTTCAGCTCCGTTATATTTTTTGGTTTAAGGTACTAGTACAGTCTAGAATGCAAAAAAAAAGCATGATTTTCAAGATTTTTTTTAAAGCCTTTTTATTAATTACATCAATGCAATCTTTTACATAAAAAAGTAAATATCTTTAAGTGTATAAACAAATTTTTTTTTATTTTTTTCTTCCTTATATAAATTTTGTAGAGAGCGCCAAAGTTTCGTCCTTAAAAAATCCGTCCTAAATGGCAGACAGTTATTCTCAGAATTGGTAAGTCTGAAACAAAAAATTCAAAAAGTATGTTATAAAAAGTGTTATTTTGTGTGACAATTCACCACCGAAAGTAAAAATTTGTTGAAAAAAAAAAATGGCAGTCTTTCAAAAAAAAAGTTGAAATTTCGACCCTATTTTCCGATCATCATCCATACATAATTTTTTTTTTTTTTTTTTTTTACAAAATGTGGTAAATTGTCATGTCCCATGAAGGGACAAAGAAAATGCTTCAAGATTTATTACTCTAAGTTTTATAGTTCCGAAGATTAACTGTCTGCCATTTGAAAAAACGTCGTTTCGAGAAAAATGCGTTCAAAGTTTTTTTTTTCAATCTTTCGGTTATAAACAATAAGAAATCGGATTTTACCTCTTATAATTGATTAATCTGCTATCCCTGGGCCGTACAATAAAGAATCGTCATCAAGATTAGCTTCCTCTTCTTGCTGATGGACTTCTTTCTTTGATAAACGACCTTCCTTCGTCGCTTCTTTACTCGCTTTTTCAGCTAAAATAATGCGCTCCTCGTCCTTGGACTGAGCGTACATGTATGCGCTCGACCCAATGGTGCATCCCATCACTTCCATCATTTTTAATAAAGTCATTCGTCCTTCATTAAATATACACAGTGAAATGTGGACGGCCAATTCGAGGACTTCTTTACCAACAAACGTGTGTTTGGGAACGATCGCCCAAAGAGTTTTATTGTAGCACTCGTTGTTATTTTGGGTGTTTTTTCCCAAGCAGCGCGTCAATAACTCATCGTTGGTCAATTTTTCATACACAGGTTTCACATATTGTTGCACCTCTTGACTCAAAGCTGGTTTGTGTTTGTAAGAAGCATTATCCGCTTGCGCTTTGAGATACATGCACCATTCAGGATTGCAGCGCTCGTGTTGCGGTGCATCGTCTGTGGAAATATAATGATAAAATCCGGCCCATATCTCTTTTTTCATTTGTTCAAGAGAATCGGGATGCCGTTGAATGGCTAAAGAGTAATAAATAGACAATTTTTTCATGATTATCCCGGTCAGATCTACAGTTTTTGGAGGTAGTGGCGCGGTCTTGTCAACTTTTCTTTTTTTTTGCGGCTGACAAACCTTTGGCTCATTTTTTTTTCGGCTTCTCTTTTTTTTTCTTCGGCTTTTTTGATTTTTCGCAGCTCAGTAAGGGATTTTTTTACTTCTTTTAAATGCCGAAACATCCGTTTGCCAACGTGTAAAACGCACTCGAGCTTTTGTACGACAAAATCACCATAAGGTTTGGCTTCGATTAAATTCGAAAAAGTTTTTGAATCACCATCACCTATGTAGTAAGCATATTTCGCATCGTGCAGCTCCTCAGAATTTTGAAACATCTTTATGACACCTTGGACCTCCATTCCTCCTGAGCTACCCTCATAATTAGCGCTACAATTTTCACTATGCTCACTTTCAAACCATATATCAAAAGCTACGCGTTTTAACTTTTTCAACATCACCTCACAAGTTTTACAGGTTTTAGAAGACACAAAATAGTCCAAAATCTTTCCAGTGTATTTACCGATTATAGTTGTAACACCAAGCAGCGAACTAAAGCCACGTTTAGACCAAGTGCCATCGCCGGACACCGATAACTCGTTCTCGGGCAATCCTTGTTCTTTATTTCTTTTTTTTTCTTCAACTCCAGCTTTTCGAATACACATATCAGCTACATTTTTTGCTGCGATTTTAGCATTCTCTAATAAGTAATAGTACGTTGATTTACTAAAATTACATTTTATATCCATGAGAGAGCAAAACAAGTCGAGGCCGTTGCGACCGACGCCGAGTAATCGCATGACAAAAACTATACGCCGATTTATTTCAAATCCCTTCTCTACAAACGGAGATGAATTTACTGTTCTATTTCCACACTCACACTCGATATTTAATTTGAATCCTAACCCACGAATTCCGGTTTTAGAAAACTTTATGTCTTTATCACAAGTTTTACACTTCACCATGCTTTCCAAAGCCAAAAAGACGAAACTGAACGACAGCAGACAATAACTAAACGTTTCGTCAACTTTAACCTCAAAATCATTATTTCTTGACAGTTTTTCAGCAGATTTACTAGTAAAAGTAGTATTTTGCTCCGAAGTAAATTGGTTACCTTGGAATTCATGAGATTTCCGCGTGGCTCTTTTTTTTCTTGGTTTAGCGGTTTTACTCGCCTTTCGGTACGATTTGCTTGGAGCCATAATACAAAAAAATATATCGACTACCAAATAGATACTGAGAGAAAAACACGTGAGAAACTTTGAATTTCAATTGGTATATCAAAGAAACTGGAATTTTGGAGATGGGATCGACATAAACGCCGTGCGAGCTTTTGGCTGTGCGCTCGCGCGTTATTATAGGTCTGTTCGCGTACTACGATTAATTGCAATTAATTGCAATGAAGCCGTTTTTGTACTCCGTTTTACTGAATACTGAAAATTTCCCCTCTTTCAGTAAAATTCAGTAGGATCTGAGCTACTGAAAAATACTGAAAACTGTCAAACGGTTTTTGGCGTAATGTTATTATGAAAGACGATTATTTTTGTGGCGATAGTTTATCGCCGCTTAGGATGACTTTATAATAACTTTTGTTTTCCCAAAAACCGACAACTGACCCCTTTGTTTGTCAATTCTCAGGAAATGCAATGAGAGCGTTTTCGTACTTTTCCTGAATTTCTCCCACAACATGATTCAGAAAAATTCAGTAAAATTCAGTGACTGAAAGTACGCGAACAGACCTTATATTTACTATAGAATTAAATATAGTTCAAATTTCTCTATAATGTTTTGGGAGAATCTTTTTGAATGCCTAAAGAATCGAAATCAATAATAAAAAAAAAACCGATTTTTTGAAAATTCTAGACTGTACTAGTACCTTAATACCCCAACATTTTCCAGTAGTTTTGTTTGCAATTTAAGTCAGGATCTGTTGCTGGCGAAGGTAGAATAGTAATATTACTTTTCGCGGACCATGATTGCGTGAGGGAAACAGCATTTAATCTTCAATACAACGCAGATGAGACTCTTGCAGAGTTTTTACATTTTTCTTTATTAACAGTGTCTGATTTGAACAACACAGTTATGAACAACCATACCAAAACATAGTACCCTTGTGGTCTTCTTTTCCGCTCCCTCGCTGAGCCTGGTATTGGACACAGTGGACAAAATATTTTTCATCTTAAGCTTACGGATCCACTTTTTAAATTGGCCCAAGTTGGAAAGTGATGTCAAGCCAGGGTTGCCAACCTACCAGTCACAATTTTTACTAATTTTTATTTAAATTTTTAGTGAATTGACCAGCTGCACATATTTTTTGTACATAATTTTTATGGCTTGAAGAAGAATGAAATTTATTATTCATTTCTTTTTATGTATTGTTTATTTCTTTATATTTAATATAAAAAATTAGTGCTTCTATGGAATTCATTTTGAAAATGCGAGAGAAGTGTAGAGTAGTATCTTAATTTATAACATCTTAACATTGATAGGATAAAAAATTTAACTTCGCTAAAATAATTAAAACTTCAAAATAAAATTGAAAAAGTGGTTTACTTTTTCTTGTGCTTGGTTTTTTTAAATGTAGATATATGCCAAACTAGTGTCGATACCGGCGGCTTGCAAATATATTTACTTACTTAAAACTTCTTTACCAGTAAATTACTTAGAACAAACATTTGATGCAGATATTGGGTTTTCCATTAGAGCCGCCTTAATTTTCTCCTGAAAGTTTTTTGTAATGCAAGAACATTTCTGTCAAAATTTTTTAACGTTTGAACTGTTGAAGGTTTGCCATTTTTATTCGTAGATAGATATACACTTCAGCAACGTTTAGAATTAGTGAAAATTTATTATCAGATTTTAATTCTGTTTTTAGCACAAAAAAATCGATTTTGATTTTCACCGCAGTCAGGCTAAGCGACGATGCAAATTTTTGGTTGAATGGATTCGTCAATAAGTAAAATTGCTGAATTTGTTCGTTGAATTCCCTAGGTGACACCTTCTTCTAAAAAATATATTATCTGTCACAGAATCGATAATCATGCTTGACTTGCACATACCCATTGACTGAGGTTGAGCATTTTATAGTTTTAGAGCATTTATTAGAATATGACCGGTTTTTTTCTACAATAATTTCACTTTTCACATTATTCTTTTCTAAATTTCTAAAGTGGCCGTACATGTTGTATGGGTGGATAGCATGGCTAGATACTGGGGTACTTAAACTAGAACCTGTATTATGTATGTTTTAAAAACAATATTGCATTCCCTCTAATCATATAAAATGTTAGACTATAGTAAGTATTTAATACATGACAAATTTTGTAATAGCGCATCATTTAGTGCAGTTAAAGACAAATTGAGAAGGTTGAGGTTTTGAAAATTGATTTTGTGGTTCTACGTTTTGTTTGATTGCAGGCTGCAAAAATTTAGTTCCAACAGAAAAAAATGTTGAAAAATTTGAATAAAGCAATACACGCCCCAGAAACCAAAGGAAGATATGAATTGAATATTCCTATTCCACCGCCGAGCTTTTAAAGCTGGTGAAGAGCAAAATAACATTTTCAATGTCAGAGCTGTAGTAACCTAATTAGGTAAAAGTTTGGACATATTATTCTTTATACGACTTACCAGATGCCGAAAAATCATTTGGTGGATTTATCAAGCAATGCAGTATCAATTGATGTACTTTGAAATCATTTTCAGGGATTCTTCAAGAAAGAACCTGCCAGCCCTTTGTCAACCAACCAGACTACACGTTTCCAAACATTGCTTCAATTGTGATGTTGTTTGCACCAGATCATTCAATTTGTCGCAATTTGTGAGTTTTGACTACTGGGCGACTTCTGTAAGCCATATCGCATAAAAGCTTGCACATATGAGATTTAAAAAAAAATTCTTTCATTTCAATTCGCTATTTATTTCTGGGCTTGAAATAAAAATCTGTTTCATTTTAAATAAAGCCGACTTTCTTATCCTTTCTTTCGACTACATAAGCGATGGTTTCGATGATGGTTTCGGATCCACAGACTCTGTGTTCTCATATTTTTGTACTGTTCCCAGCACACAGGACTTACTAATGACAAGCATTGAGGTAATTTTTCATTCTGTAAAGTTTTTTTTTATACAAAGCTACAATCTGAAAATACAACTGAAAGAGTTAAAGCTATATAAATTGAGTTGACAACCTTCATTTGCCACATGATACCGGCGTTGAATTTTTAGCCATTTTTTTTAAACAATTACAAATCCTCCATAAGAAAAAAACCCTACAACTTCCATAAGCTCAATTTCGCTATTAATAGCTGCAACGAGTCTTCAATTCATCATACTCAATCTGGTTTAAGAACACCTTTTTATACTCGCAAGGCGAAAAACAAGAAGCGAATATTTTCGAAATTTCCAAAAAATAATAATTATATGCTTATTGTTATGTATGTATTTGAGTTTATTGTAAGCATTATCTCTCTACGTAGCAAAAAGCTTCAACGCACACAAACACATTATATTATTATTTTATGGAACAAGTTTTAAGTCAATAAAGATTATTCGTAACCCGGACTTCGTCTTATTAATACATCACATTGGCGACGAGGTTAAATCAAAAATCATAGTTGAATTTCAACATTTGAAATTGCATCGTAAGTGAAATTAGTCGAATTTCGATTAAATTTTAATACAGTGAAATTGATCGTGATATTTAATTAATGTAAAGTCCGCGCTTGATCGAATGTAAAAGTGTATCAAATCATACGAGTCATGTCGGTAGAACAATCGAATAGCGGTAAAAGTACTGTAATACAGTCGATAACAGTTCCAGAATTTTCTCCGTGCACAGAAACGTGGGAAATATGGAAGGAACGCCTAGATATTCACTTTTGTGAAATTAACTGCAGTGACGATAATTTAAAAAAGGCAATCCTATTAAAGTCAATTGGCTCTGAGCCCTACAGTTTATTACATAGTTTATGTAGCCCGGCATCGCCGGTATCGAAGGCATTTAAGGAATTGTGTGATATTTTAAAAACACACTGTACTCCTCCGACCATTGTATTTCGCGAACGCAAAAAATTTTATAACGCGTCAAAAAATGAAGATGAAACTGTTGCTCAGTGGTACGCCAGGGTAAAAAAGTTAGCCTTAGAGTGTAGATTTGGTGATCAATTGGACGCATTCGTTTTGGATCGTTTCGTAATTGGACTACCCGAAAAAATCTTCGAACGTCTTTGTGAGGAAGACGAAAAGCTAACATTGTCTGATGCGCTAAGGAAAGCCATGATTATCGAAACGCAAATTACGGCTAAAGCTGAGAAGGCTGAAATTAATTTTGTTAAAGAAGGTGTAAGGAGCAGGCAAACACGTAGTGAAAAGTCAAATTACGGTAATCAACGCAACGAAAGGTGCAGTACAGGCAGAAAAGAAAGACAAAAATGCAAACATTGTGGATGGTGAAACCACGAATTGTTATCGTGCAAATTCAAAGGCAGCAAATGCCATTTTTGTGGAAAAATAGGACATTTGGCATCTATTTGTAAAAATAAGTTTCGAAAAATTGTTAATTACTTATCCGATTCCGATAATAGTATTGATAATTTTTATGATTTTAGCGTCTACAACATATTTAGTGAGGCGTCATCGAGAGTTTACGCGGTAACAGTGAAGATTAATGATGTGGAGATGAAGGTCGCTTGCGATACTGGTGCTCCGTGTACTTTGCTTCCGGTAAAAATACTACACAAGATGAAAGTTCTACCAAAACTAAGACCATGCCGGACTCCATATTTTAGCTACAGCGGCGATAAAATTAAGTTGCTGGGTGAGTTTGACACTTTCATTACCTATCTTGGGGTCACATAAAAAATACCTATAGTTGTTTCAAACACTGAAAGTCCACCTTTATTAGGTAGAACATTTCTGAGAGCTTTCAATTTCGAGTTAGCTCAAGTGAATTCAATTAGTGTCAATCAGCAGTATTACATACTCATTGATCAAATTATAAGTGAATTTGAGGAAGTTTTCTGTGGCGGCTTAGGAGCATATAATAAATGTAAAATTTCATTGTCAATTAGTGAATATGCTAAACCAATATTTTTCAAACCGCGTCCGATTCCGTTAGCTTGGAAAAACATAATTGAAAATCAATTGCGTGATTTAATTAAAAATGATGTACTTGAACCAGTTGATAGTGCCGATTGGGGAACTCCTTTAGTACCTATTCTCAAGCCAAATGGTGATATACGCATTTGCGGCGATTATAAAGTCACACTCAATAAATACTTAACTGATATCAAATACCCACTACCTCGAATTGACGAAATATTTGCTTCTTTGGAGGGTGGCGAACTTTTCTCTAAATTAGATTTATCCAATGCTTATAATCAGTTAGTATCAGACGAGAAATCACAGCTCTTATGCACCTGGAGCACTCATATCGGTACTTTGAAAATGAAATGCTTAGCCTTTGGTTTGAAACCAGCTGCAGCTATTTTTCAAAGAACAATTGAAAATTTGCTTAGAGGGATCTCAAACGTAGTCGTTTATCAAGATGATATCACTGTGACAGGTAAAAATTTACAACAGCATATCAAAACATTAAAGTTAGTTTTAGGCAAGTTGAAAGATGCTGGTCTTAAACTGAATGTGAATAAATGTAATTTCTTTCAAAATAAAATTTCCTATTTGGGATTTACTATTGACAAACATGGATTAAGCAAAAATGATGATCGAATTTCAAGTGTTAGTAAAGCTCCAGTGCCAACAAATGTTTCAGAAGTGAAAGCGTTTGTTGGAATGGTTAATTATTATTCCAAATTTATCCCAAACTTTGCTGACAAAATGATACCACTATATGGGTTACTGCGAAAAGACATTACTTTTTGTTGGTCAACCAAGTGTCAGGATGCATATGAGCAAATTAAGCGAGACATCACAAGTGATCAAGTTTTAGTACATTTTAATCCAAAATTGCCAATTATTTTGTCTACAGACGCATCTAATAATGCGATTGCTGGCGTTCTTTCTCACAAATTTCAAATTGAGACTCTTAAACCAATTGCTTTTGTTTCTAGAGCCTTGACGAAAAGTGAAAGGAACTATAGTACGCTTGAAAAAGAGACACTCGCTATAATTTTTTGCATCTCAAAACTCAAGCAGTATTTACTAGGAAATCATTTTATTTTGCAAACAGACCATAAGCCCTTATTATCAATTTTTGGTGAAAATAAAGGTTTGCCCATTATGGCAGCAGCACGTGTGCAAAGGTGGGCATTTATGTTATCAGGATTCAACTACTCCATTCAGTATATCAGCGGAACATCTAATGATGCTGATGGTCTATCAAGAATTCCGCAAGCCAAAGTTGGCACACAAACGAATGAAAGCAGTTTTATCAATTTTATTGAAAGAGAGAATTTCCTAAATTTAAATTTCAAAGATATTGCAAAAGAAACTTCACGTGATCCCATTCTTTCCAAATTGAGTGATGCAATTCAAAGAGGTAAAGTCAAAGATTTAAAAGGTTCTGATTTTGAACCATTTCACAATAAATCTTTGGAATTAACTGTAGAATATGGTTGTATTTTATGGGGCTATCGAACTATTATACCTTCGAAATTGCGTAAGTCAATTCTTGAGGAATTGCACAGATCACATCTTGGTATAGTAAAGACCAAGTCATTGGCACGCTCATACGTATGGTGGCCAAGGTTAGATGAGCATATAGAACACTTAATAAAAAATTGTATGTCTTGTCAGGAATTGCAACCAAGTCCAGAAAAGAGTGAACTCATTCCCTGGAGAACAACAGATTCGGTATGGAGTCGTATTCATGTAGATTATGCAGGTCCAATAAATAATTCATATCTATTTATAATTATTGATTCCTTTTCAAAGTGGGTCGAAGTATTTCGTACGAAAGATTTTTCTTCTGCGTTCACAATTAACAAACTCAATGAGACGTTTTGTAGATATGGTATAGTTGATACTCTTGTAAGTGATAATAGCCGACAGTTCACATCAAGTGAATTTAAGGAATTTCTTAATATGAATAAAGTGAAGCACATTTTAACTGCTCCTGGGCATCCTGCAACCAATGGACAAGCAGAAAACTTTGTAAAACATTTAAAGAAATGTATTTTTGCTAATTTGCGAGACAGATGTACTGGAAATCTCGATAATATTATTAATCGTTTTCTATCTGACTATCGAAATACTAAACATTGAGCAACCGGTGAGTCACCCGCAAAATTATTTTTGGGGCGATCATTAAAAACGCGTTTCAGCTTATTGAAGCCACCGTTTACTAGAGACGTTATCAATATGAATCAAGAAAACATTAGCCGTCATTACAAAGGTAGACGTAATGTTCAGTTTTCGAAAGGTCAGAATGTAATGATTCGCGATTATAGAGACCCAAACAAACCAAAGTGGTGCCAGGCAAAAATCAAAAACCAGCTTGGTCCCAGGTCGTACTGTTGCGTAATAGCTCACAGTGGTAGAGAAATAAAGAGGCATTTGGATCAGATGCGCAGTCAAGGTGACGTCAGGGAATCGAATGTTGAAGTCAGTGGAACGGTTACAAGTACCAGTGAGACAAGTGCACCTCCTCCAACGAGTAGGATAATCTTTCAGTCGAATGAATCAAACTCTGTAAACTCTGATGACTCCAGACAATTGAGACCTAGGAAAGATGGTAAAGTCATAAAATTATCATAGTTTTATCATTTGTTCTATTGAATATAAAAATCAAATGTGAATAATATTTTGAATTCCAATTATCATTGTAAAAATACTTTCAGTAACATAATTTAATATTTTCATTGTGTTATATTGTTATTACATTTAGCTTAAGGGGGAGCGTGTTATGTATGTATTTGAGTTTATTGTAAGCATTATCTCTCTACGTAGCAAAAAGCTTCAACGCACACAAACACATTATATTATTATTTTATGGAACAAGTTTTAAGTCAATAAAGATTACTCGTAACCCGGACTTCGTCTTATTAATACATCACACTTATCTAACACAAGGATCATTGCTTATTTTAGTTTACTTTATTTTCGTAACAAAGCTGCTGGTGAAATTTAGTAAATTCAAAGATTTTAGCCCAAATACGTCAAGAAAATTCCATTGAATCGTTCTATATCTAAAACAAATTACATAATTATCTTCTGCTGCATTTTTCTTGCCTTTTCTTTATTCATGAATTTGTTTGTTTATCATTTGACGAAGATAGTGCAATATTTTACGCTGCACAAATACGCGCTTTTCGGGCAAAATAAAATTAACGCCGTATTATCAAAGGAAAAAAGATTCTAAGCACAATGCTCCAAAATTTTATGTAGTCATACATTAGAATGTCGTAGCGTCAATTCAGGTCAAAAGCCTAACTCAATAAATAACTGCATAACAATATAACCAATTTATCGTCCTTTTCAATAATAATACTGAAATATGTCAATAACCCTAATTAGATAAAAAGTACTCTCAACGATTTCAAGCCTCCGTAAATTGTCTGAACAAAGAAAGAATTCGAACAACAAATCAACTTGCTCTAGCGATTCCTTATAAATATTTAAACATACATTTTATTCCTTTCGGCCGTCATTGATAAATAGTCATCGCTTTGTTACTCGATCAAATTGATACAAAACGTCTTCATTTGACGATGTCGTCTTCGGTCGTGTTAATCTTCCGCCCAAGAAGACATATCGAATGGGGTCACAAAGAAGTTCTTGGACGACCTCATGATAGATAAACTGACAGAGAATTAATGTCCGGCCATTGACACACACATGCTCTTACGATTTTTTCACAGCTTTCGGGCAACGCACGATGCTCCAGGCAATTAAGTATCTTTCAAGTGGATCCGAGGAGTTGCTCGCTCTGGTGATTAGACGGTTAAAAATAGGCCGATGATACCCTATTGTGGAATAACTTCATCTGTAAATCAGGCGTTAGTTTATTGAATGGGAAACGACGTGTGGAAATCTGGTGTGTTTGTTCAATAGAAACGTGAATATTTGAATGATAAATGATACGTTATATTTAGCTACAGCAAATAGCATTCAATTGATGTAATTTGATTGAAAAGGCTTATTGGCTTTGTGCTTGGGATCATCTCGAAAATCTATTCAGGCGCAACATTGAAGCTGCAGAGCTCAAAGAACATCGCTTCATATCTTTGTCATCGTTCCGAAACTCGCAGCATCTAGACAAACTCGACGTCTTGCACGAAAATAAAATATTCAACACTTAGTTCGTGCCGCTCAAAAACATTTCAATGTAAGCTAAATGAACCCATGAATGACGACGGCAAATTGCATTAATGCCGTCATCAATCTCCTTTCGAAAAACCTCATCAATTTTCTTAACCTCAAGAATCTTAATCTACTCCGAAGATAAGAGGAATGACATCCACTCATTTGGGAATTCCTTCAAATTGGCTCCCGTATTTAGGCAAACAACAACCAGATGTGATGGGGCGACGACAACGGGAGGACATGTCGTGAAAAAAATATGGGAAAATTAAATGCAATTTATTTGATATGGTAATTTTTAAATTGACTTTTTGTTTAGGAAAGTCAAGACAATTTGCATAGATAGAGAAGCTGGGAGGTAGATTTTTTGTGGGGTTGTTACATTAGTGAGACTTGAGTGGTGGCTTTAGTCTCATTCGTAACTTAAAACAGCACAGACATTCTCGTTTTCAAACGTTTTCTTGCTCGGATGTTAGAAATAATAGTTCACTAGTTTCGTCCTAGTGGTTTAGCGGCAAAATTATTAAAGCACACTCAATATCGCACAGAAACATTGTACCGAAAATCTTCGAGCCAACTTTTGATCACTATATTTCATTCGTTCATACTTTGCCGACAGACATCATCCTTAATTATATTTCCTTCATAATTGGCTATTGATGCTGGAAATTGCCATAAATTATCGATAGGCTCCTACTCACTCTACACACACAATAAATCTAAAGGCTTAGATTTGTAACGGCACACACTTCCACAGTCTTTACGTACAGCCAAGTTAATCCGACTCCATATTCAATCTTTGACAAATCCGAGCCGCTTAATTATCCTGATTTCCCTTCGAGAGTGTTTGATTATAAATTTGAATTCGAAGCGACTGAATGCTGTGACGAGCTTTGACCGAAGTTAAGCTTCCCGAGAAACATCGGTGTTGAGCCTGTAATCGGAAGGAGCTGGAGCAATCAAAAGGATTGATAGGCATATCCTTTATCTAATGGTTTCATATGCATGATCGATGAGACACTGTGAACCGAAGACTTAATACGTGCAAGCGTACCTACTGTAATGCATTTATTCATCAGTCAAGAATAGATTGCACTAATATAGAATGCATGATAAGATATCCTGCTGCACACGGTATGAGTCACATATCATGCAATTACATTTGGCAAATTATATTTATGGTTGGCTTACCGCACTTTCAGGTGGGATAAGACACAAAATATACGCGCAGACACTGCTGAAGGATCTTTGGAGTCTTCGGAAAGGAAAATCGAATTTCAATTACAGCATAATGTCATTAAATCAACTCAACTGAATCGAATTGTTACGTGATGACAGCATGCACTATCAGCAGAATGAAGGTATCTAACAGTATTTGCATGCATCCGGGATAGTATGTGAAGTGAATGCATGTGATGGCATTTGTGGAAATAATACGGGATTTTATGCATTAATCATACGGTTCATCGGAGTGGAGAAGTCTTTGGTGACTGGATGACAATATAAGAAAAAATTCTTATCGTTTCAATAAACCTAGTATGCATTTGGTTTAAAAATACTTTTTAAATCCGCAAACAATTTGTGGGAACCGATACAACTATTCTGCTAGTACGATCTTTCTTCGGCAGCCTTGAGTCGAATAGAGGACATTTTTACAACGCAATGTAGATCTGAAGCTTATATGTCCATTTCCAATCCATCTAAGAGTGAAAAAGTTGAATATTTGAAGCTGGTTTTTAATCGCCAGTGAGGTTACAGAAAATAAGAAGACATGTTGCATGCACTTTGGACAATGGTCTTCAAGCTGATGTAATTTACACTGACTTCGTGAAAGCATTTGACAGGGTAAACCACTCAGTGTTTTTGGATAAGATCTGTAATTTTGGTGTTTCCAGTTCACTTACATCCTGGCTTTTTTCCTACATCCATGATCGCGTCTGCCGTGTTGTGTTTCTGGTGTTCCCCAAGGTTCCATCCTTGGTCCCCTCCTTTTCACATTGTTTATCAATGACCTTCCTTGTAACTTTCAGTCTGACTCTCTGTTGTATGCTGATAACCTTAAAATTTTCCGTGCTGTAGCTTCCCAAAATGATTGTTGTAAGTTACAATCGGATCTTTTTGTTTTAAGTGATTGGTGCTCTGCGAACTCCCTTGGCCTTTATGTTTCCAAGTGTTTCGTGATACCTTTTTCCAATAAGCTTAATCCGATTTCCTTTGAATATTTTTTGAGTTAGAGTCTTGTGAAGCATGTAGATCAACATAAAGATATCGGCATTATCTTTGATCCGAAGCTAAAATTTGATTTTAACCCACCTATACCTAGGATACTAAGAAGCTATTATGAGCATCAGTTTGGTTCTTTGTCCATGTCTTTTCAATCTTCTAAAAAACATGTTATTGATATGTTAAAAAAAACATGTTATTGATAGTTATTTTTATTGTGCATTTTTCTCTTTACTTTTTCTTCTATTTTTTATTAGTTTTATTCCTTTGTTTTGCTTTATATTAATGATTTTTATAATTTTTTGTATCTCATTTTATAATTGGATTTTCTGTTAAATGAGATTTGAATAAATAAATAAATACATAGGAACCCATGGGCATAACAGAATAGATGAAAATCCTGTTTGTGCACTTTTTTGATTGGTATTGGTGCAACCGTAAGTTTTCAATGATTTTTTTTTTGTTTTAAGGCTAGTACTAACATCCGACGATAAAAGTTAATAAAACTCCATTATCTGGTTTGAAGCGATAGTTTGAAAATTGAGAAAAATGGAGATTCTATTGATTACTGACTGATAAAATATCTAGTATTTGAGTTTTCGATTGATTTTTTTATTATTTGCTAGTTTGAAGACATTGCCACAACTCAATTTGAAAATTTAAACACTTATTGACATCTTTGACCATCACCTCTGAAAAAGAAGCTTGAATATCACTTTTAGACCTTAAAGCCAGCACGGATCCTGATGGTATTCACTGTGTACTTATTGCCTTTATTTTCATCTTTAAGTGCTCCTCTTTCTACTTTGTTTAATCTAAGCTTGGCCACCGGTGTTTTTTTTTGTATGAAAAGCTGCAAACGTTTTTCCAATCCTCAAATCAGAGAGTGTTGAAACTATTTCCAATTACCATATTATCCCTTCTTTCCTGTTTTCCGAAATCGTTCGATCGAATCAGCCACAACAGGGTCTACGGCGCTAGCCATTTGCGCTGCAGGGAGCAACATAGATTTATTAAAGGCCTTTCCGCGTCATCAACTTGGTAGAATTTATCTACTTCGTTGCTGGTTTGTTGGATGGTGTATAACAAGTTGACGTCATCTACACGGATTTTGCTAAGGCATTTGACAAAGTAGATTATACTGTGTTGTTAGATTAGCTGCGCAATTTCGGCATATCCGGAATCCTTCATTCCTGGCTGTCCTCCTATATTGTCAACCGTACTTGTTGTTTGGTCTTCAATGGCTGCGTTTCTTCTTCATTTCATCCTGCATCTGGTATTCCCCAAGGGTCGATCCTCGAACCGCTTCTATTTCTCTTCCTTAAATTTCTTCATACTATTTCTTCTTACGAAGACTGCCTGCTTGGTAATCAGACCTTACTGCTTTGAGTGATTGGTGTGCTGTTAGCTCTCTTTCCCTCAATATTCCTACATGTTTTGCTATGTCCCTCACAAACAAACCAATTCCTATCCACTTTCAGTATACTCTCTGCGGTATTATGTTGCTGCATGTAGACCAATATAAGGACCTTGGCGTTATCTTTGATCCTCGTATGAAATTTATCTGCATGTTCAATTCATTTCATCGAAAGCGTCAAGAGTGGCAAGATTCGTTCTTCGTTGTTCCCTAATATCTTAACTTGTGTCCATCTATTCACGTCGTTAGTACGTAGCATATTAAAATACTGCTCGCAAGTGTGGTTTCCTCATTTTGTATACTTGTTTAAGTTTAATTTCCCTACGCACCTTACAATGAACGCCTAACATTTTTAAACCTCTCCCCGCTGCACATTCGCAGATTGTTCCTTGATGAATGCTTAGTGATAATAATAATAATAATAATAATAATAATAATAATAATAATAATAAATTTATTTCCATAATGCATAATAAGTACAATAAAATAGTGGAAAACAACGTAATTTCAGTTAATATTACAACTATGACTAAATAAACTAATTCACTAAATAGTTAGTACATTGAATACTCAATCAATATTAGCTATGCACATGGATAGGTACCTCCTTAATGCTGTGTTGAGGTTACCTTCTTATAATTTAAGGTGCAATAGGTGACAGGTGATCAAAACATTACTCGATTTCGAAAAAAAGTATATCGAAAAAAAGTATATCAAGCTGGCCCCACTACACTACTCAAAAAAACATGATTCAATGTCTTGCATAGTGAATAGCCAAAATTTTAAATGTTTTAGAAATTGATTCACGTTATCTATAGATGAAATTGAGCTGGGAAGGGAGTTAAACAATTTTGGTGCCTACAACTTGAAAGACTTTTTATAAGCTTGTACAAAATTTATGTTGGCCTATGTTTCATCAATATTCTCTCTCCAAATTTGTGCGGGTCTCTCACCGACCTATCGGATCCCAGTCTGTTTTCGTCATCCCTTTTGCGCGTACTAAAGTATTTATTCATTCACCATTACTGAGAATGCTAAGAAATCATAATGAGCATCCGTTTGGTTCTTTTTCTGTATCTTTCCTTAGTTTTAAATAGCATATTCTACAAGCAATGTCAGATCCTGTTTGCTTATAATTTCGCTTATATTGCAATTTATTTTTTTTGCTTATGTTTATTTGTTATTATTATTTTTTATCTTCACTATTTTAGGATTATTTATTATTCATTCATTTTCACTTTTATGATTCTATTATTATTTTTCTGTTTCTATTTTTTAATCTACTTTATTGTAATATTTTCGTTGCTTATCGTGTTTGTAGTACTAAATTTTCAGGCATATGCCTTTTTTTTTTATTTTTGTTTTTATGTTTATATCTTTCTTTTCTATTTTATAATTGGATGTATATCTGTGAAATAAATTCTAAACAAATATATAAATAAACAAATATCACTTTTTTGCCCAAAATAATTGGCCGGACTGTTCTTAATAGGAGTGAAAGGAGTGCACCTGATTTTTCGTGGCATATACTCTTCAGGCGAAAAACTTAAAACTGCTCTAACGAAATTTTAAGCTAAGTTTTGTGGGGAAATTTATCATAAGGGCGAAATTAGTATTAGAATTAATTTTGCATACAAGAGACCGTAATTTCAATCTTAAATTAGGCCTAGACTTAGTGATTAATTTATGACATTTTCTTTTCACACTGCATTAAAATATTGCAAAGACAATAAGTGAGTAAATGGAGTAATGTACTCTGTAATAAATGAAATAATGTCTTCAAATCCAAACAAAAAAATTTCGACCCTTACACACGCTACCACGTCAAGTAAGTAAAACAACATTACTGACATCACCACAACACCACCTTCCTCTGTGAATCCCTCAACATAAACCAGATCCTTCTCAAACATGTGATTTTCAATTGAAACTTCTTCCCAGTCAAATTTCCGATTCATCTCGTGTCAGCAAACCTAAAATTAGTTTCTCACACCAGAAATGCAATTTCCGAAATAAATTGTAACTTCGACAATAACGAACAAATTCAAACTTTACGAAAATCATTGAGAACTAATTCTATAGTTCCGCTTCGTCGGTATTGGCACAAAGGATTCATTGGTCATTTGACCATCGCTTGCCGATTACAAAAACTGACCAGCAAACGTTCAAGTCCGGAACGAATCGCATTAGGAGGGTCCATCCACATCAACACTAGTGCGGATTGAACCGTATCGAATAGGTAGGGTCACAGAGTTTCGAAAATATTTGCATTTGACTTGACCAAACATGTTGCAAGGGACATAAGAAAGTGGCAAAGTCTTTTAAGGTACTCAAAGTAGAGTAGCAAAGAAAAGATTTGCAAAAGGGAGCAATTTTCTTCGATAATCCTTTTGTGCGAAGTGTTGCTGATGCATGTACAGCTTTTGAAATTTCTCTCTTATGGTTTACATCTTAGAATTCCTTGGTGTATACGAAAGTATACATTTAAAGCGAATTCGTGCTGCGATAGGGAAAATGAGTGGTAATTTCAGGAATCTTCCAAGCATGTTAATTAATATTCGTTCTCTTTACATGAACCTAGTTCAAATAGCAATCACACTCATTCCCTCTAGAATCCATGTCTTAATACATCAACTGATATGATAGCCTGTTCATAGTCAATTGTATACCATTTTAAGAAAGCCCTTTTCGAAGCTGGTCAATATCTAGGGCTCACTCTCTCTACTATTCTCCAATTCATCTTTATCCCGGGGGATTCATTCAAATGGTCATGTTATATAAAATTCAATAAGTGTTCTTTAATAAGGTAATACATCACCTTTTCCAAACACGGATCAGACTTATTGTCCACAAGGGAATCCGTCGATCCGATTCAAGTCCATCTTTTATTTATACGAGAGCTCATTCATAATGGACAAGCATTTTTCACAGTTCGATAGCGTCACTTGGTTTCCTACTCTATTATACGAAAGGGCTTTTCTCAGTGCTGATAGTATGTTAGTGTGTTTTTCTCGGCGTACTCGTAATCGTTTCGGTCAACATTTTATCGTGAATTATGGGAAAAGTTATGCCTTCAAGGAACTTGAAGATAAGAAGGAATGAAATTATGTCGGGATTCTTTTTACAATATATCATAAAAAATATTGCAATGGAATTCGAGTAGTTTATGGCATACTACTTACGTCCAGAAAAATATTCACAAAATACATTTGTAGCAGGTCGACATTTTCCTGGCTAACGTGAACCTGCTGTTTTGAAGAAAAAAGATTCGAAAATAAATTAAACTGTTCAATGATTGCAGCCTAGTCAATGAAAGCGCACGGTAGTCAAAATAAAATCAATTCAAAGATCCCCAATAACAAACTGGTGATCATATCTCTTTAAATAAGATTCAAAACCTCCGGATATTTCACACAAAAGTTACTGAAGTGCAAAATAAAATTGGTCATTGATATTCATGAGAAAAATCAGGACCTAATCAGAATCGGACAAATTCGACACAGACCACTAAAAATATCCCTGGGCTATGTGCCGCTCTGAATCGTCAGCCTCTTAACCTGGCAGTTATGATGTCAAGGGTCACTCGTACGATTGACTAACTGATCGGACCTGCATCCCAAACTGTACTCTCTACGCCGTGGGACAAGCTAAACAATTATGAATATATCAGGGGAACATTTGCAAATATTTGGCTATCAGCGTGTCTCAATAAATCGATTGGTTTTTCTTTTTGTCTTCGAATCGAAAATTCACTTTTCATGAGAGAACTGTACTAATAGAGACACGTGACTTGGTTAAGTGCCTCGAGCGCACATGTAATTTTACTTGTAATAGCATAATCAGCGCACAACAATAGACATGCTGATTTGCGCTTATGTTCCATGCAGTTTGGTTTGAATCACAGAGATTTTATCGAGTTAAAGTAAGTTTGATGTAATTGTCGTTTCGTAAGTTATATTGAACTCTGAGACGAACTATGAATTCCAAAATCAGTTGTGATTTTTTGAAAGAGAGAGCACCGGTAATATTTTTGCATGCAACATAAAAGCGCTAATATTTTTTTATGCATCGTATGCAGCGCTAGGACACTTACCTTATGTCTCATTAAGGCGAGTGCCAGAAGAGTCTTAAATTTCGAATTTCGGTCTTTTATTTCTTTTTATAGTTTTTTGTTTGAATTGAAAATATTTTTATTTTGATTTAGTCGTATTGACTTAGCCTAACTTAAAGTTTAATTAGCAAGAAAACTTAAAATCCAGCGGCTATACTATTGTGACCTGTTGGCTTTGATCAGTTAATTTTTTTTAATATATTTTTTTGGGAGAAATTGTATTTATTATACACAGTAGTTTGGTTTAATCTGGCAATAATTTTTAAAAAATAATCTTAAATTATACCAAATAATAATTAAACTTATACCTAATAATAATTAACTTAGCCTAATTAGACCTAAATCTTAAACTAGGTTAATAACCGGGTGGCCTATGTAACTGAAAAGCCCATCCATGAGCTGCTACCGAAATGCTATCTTCGCGGGGCGCATAAATGGCTCTTCAAAATCAATTGTACACCCTAGTGGCCAAATTAGTGCATACTCATGTGCGTCTTTTTGACTATAGAGTCGTGTCGTTAATTCTACAGCGCGGTCCCTAATTAGCTTTAGTCCCGACTCCTGATAGAGGAGAAAGTTCTTTGGCCAGTCTTTATTTACCGGGTTGTAGAATTTGCCAGTGCAGAAGCGGAGGATTCTTCTTTTGAATATCTTCACTTCGGCCATGACAGTCTTCGAGCAGGTAATCCAGGATGTCCATAAGTCAGGTTATGTCAAATGAGGGTCCGATGGCAATTGGATTTAGCTTTGGTGGTCATGCCCATATTTTTGGCAAAAAAAGGTCGGATGCGTTGATATGCAGATTTGGCAGCTTTGATTTTTCCCCGCACAAAAGGATTACATTTTCAAACATCCTGGAAATCCATTCTGAGGTACTTTAGAGGTGGGCCAGGAGTAATCTTAGAAGTTTCAAACGAAACAGTGAGTTTCTTGATCTTCTTGCGAATAGTTTGGGATCCCTGATAATTGAGAGCAGAACAGTCAGGCGGAATAGCGTTCAGCTGGGATTGGAATGCCAATGCAAACAGCTGGGACTGACGGTTAGGGCAGCACACAGCGGCATTGTCGATTGCTGCCACCATATCCTGGCTTGTCTCTATCTGGTTGTATTTGCCAGAAAGTAGATTGATTTCTCTAAACATGTCGGGGCCTGGTCAAATGTGAGCCAGCTGGTGCACAAGACGATCATTGCAAAAATTACCAGTTATTTGAGCAATGATTTTACGGGTGATCCTTCCCATGGTTATGAAAAATCCGCTTTCATGTGCTTAGTAATATTCGGGGGCAGCATGTGATTCTGATGTTTTTTATAAGTGATCAAGCGTGTATTCTGGACAGCGCTTTCGTTTATGATGTCATTGACGGACTCTATTAGAATATCACACTGACGAGTTGTTCACTTTTCCGTCACAGAAACATCAAGATTTCCAGCCACAGCAACTATGTCGCACTGAAAATTGTCCCAATCGATACTTTTGAAAGGTCTTGGGAGGTCTTTCCATGAAGCTGAAAAAAGAGCGGAAATGAAGTCGAACTACCACGGCAAAGTAATCCGACATACCAATTTGCGTTTTTTGACATGAAAAAGAAGTATATGGTTGAGTTACTACTTGCTCTGGTTAGTAAGTTCGGAACAACTACTTGCAACGGAATGGGAGATGTGGATGTCTCAAGTTCAAATTGCCACCAATAAGCGAATATTTATATTGAGATATGATTGATTTAATTACTCTGAAATCACTTAAAAGACTTGACTTTGACAAACTATCACCAAACGTACTACGACGCTACGAAGATTTGCCTATGATCCGTTGTTTTGACTACAGCTGCAGCAAACGCACAGCACTTTAGATCAGAAACCGCGACGGATTTCATGTTCAAATTATTCCTAATAAGTAGCGCCGAGCCGCCATTGAATTCTAAGAGTTTTGTTTCTGTAACGTAAGATCCGATTTCATTACATCAAGGAAATGTCCAGCAGATGAGCAAAGCTCTATTGAAAATGACCACGTAAACTAACTTATTTAAGAAGGGCAGTCAGCAACTTAGAAGTGGTAGCCAGCGTCGCAGCATCAGTTCCAGCTGCCAATATCTGGCAGATAAAGTCATTTCAGTCCAAGATTAGCATTTGCAGGACATGACCTCTGTGAAGATGAAGCTGACTGCGCAATAGAGCTCTAGGAAGTATTGCGTCCTACTGCCTGTGCGTAGGAGATACCACTTCACCTAAAGTTCGAGACGCTCTACGTCACAAACAGCTGAGATTCCTTTCGGGACTGATCGCGGTGGATATTCTTCGCTTCAATCCAAGCCATCGTTTTCTCATATACTGGACATCCTAGGTAGTTGGCTAGGTAATCATTAAGACCACACATGACACATGTAGGCTGTGCGTCTTCAACTTTTTTGCAATCACCACTTGGGTGTCTTTCCAGGCACTTCACGCAGCGATGGACTATGGGGTGCAGTTACCTGCAATATATCCGAAATTTTGACAGTTAAGACACTGCAGCCTTTCTTTGTTTCAGATTTATTCCTAAGTAGCTCTCTGGCAGAGAATATACTGTATTTGGAATGTAGCAGCTAGCTCCTGCACATGTCCAAACTGGGCAACGAAGACCCCGGACTGGGGTCAGACCCTAATCATTCAGCCGCTACCGACTTACTCAGTTCCCAGTTTTTACGGATAAAGAAGTGCAATATTGATTTGAAGGGTACTGCGCCACTAACTCAGACTGGATATTAAGGTTTAACGCCTCTGTGCAGGCTGTTGGTGATAAGTGACGGGTTTTTCTGACGCTGCAGACTTGGTCGTTGCGTTTTAACAACCGATTTTAATCAGTTCGAAAACCTTTTGTGGTCTTTTTAGGAGGTTCACAAAATGAGTGATCTATCGCTCGAAATATTTTTGATAGTGATTGCTTGATTCCTTGAGCATGAAGTTCTGTGATGAACTTAGGAATGTCCATCGTATACGTCGTAATTGGAAAACCGTAGCGGTTTTCGTGGGTGGGGTGAAATGAAACGAAGTTCCTAATGTTCGTTGTGTTATTTGTGAAACAATTACAAAATACGAAACGGACGAAGGGTTCATAATTTTTCGCGCTACCAAATTGAAACTTTGGCTTTCGGTATCAAACTCATCTAATTTTGTCAGCGGCTAATGAATGGCTGATTTAAACGTACTTACGGCAGGTTCTGTCTTCACGATAAGTTTTGCCATGTTTGTATTTAAGCCTTGTTGTGGGTCGGTGGCCATGAAAATCGTCATTGTCACCAGATCCTTCTTTTCGAGCACTGTTACTTTTTTGCTAGGATTTTTTCCACAACAGATTCATTGACATCCAATGACCCGGAAGCTTTCACTTTCCATTTTTAGCTCATCGAGCGTCACACAAATATCGATTTTTTAAGACAAAACAAAAACTTTTCAATCTATGCGATTGTTTGCGAAAAGAACAACTTTATAGGTCTTGCACACAATTCAATGTTTACCGCTATTTACCTAACGACACCTCACTGAGGTAATTGCCACCAAGAGCCGACACTGCAATGAACGACCCTAATAATAGTTAATGTTCTTAATTGAAATGTCTGCTAATCGTTTTCAAACGACGGGCCCTGGCAGTTGAACATTTTATTGTTTTTCTAAAATTATTTTATTTATTGTTTTTATTTATTTCATTTATTGCTTTTTTTTTAAATTCAAATTTGTAAACAAATAAAGATTTTATCCTTTTCTTGCACGTCAAAAGCTTTTGTTCAAAATCCACTAGTTCCATTGATTGTGTGCTCATCTATGGGATGCGGTTGATTTGCGTGTTATTCTCCAGTTTCGATTTTCTTCCTGCTAACCTCAAATCACTAAGAATATGTGGACGGTTGAATATTGTTCACATTTTAGTTTATAACTGAGATAATAATCTTGTAATTAGATTTGCCAAAATTTGATGTGCTTGAAAATCTCCAAAAAAAATTATCCAATTTTATTGCTGATTGCTTTAAAATCAACTTTATTTTTAGGAGCATAGACAAATTTCTATAAGTATTTACAATCATTTTCAATAATTTTTCCAATATGCATTCTTACGCTCCACCATTTTTGGAACTAGAATTTTTCAACCAACTATGCTAAATCTGATGATAAATGAGATATCCTTCCAAGCACTTTAATATATCGTAATCTGAGCATGAAATTTCAGTATACGTAACAATTATTTAACCAATTTTGACATCTTCGTAACTCTTACTTGAGAAAACTAATGACTCGTGTCGATGCAGCATTGTTCTACCACCAATGAAGGAGTATTTCATAGAGTTAACTCGCTCGCGAGGAAACAACGTGACGCCATCATCCATCTGTAGCGTCGTAGCTTAGGCTACAAAGTCGCGAATGAAAATTACTCGAGTGCAAGTAATTAATAACAGAAGATTTACCGAATAATTCGAGCCGCGGAAACTGTAATCTTCTTGATTAAACATTGTTCATCGTTGTTGGGGCTGAAGCGACTCGGGTCTCTTCTGACAATGAGCCTGTTAATTATAATTTCAGCCGCAAATCTTTCATGAAAGCAACCAATGCGGTGAAAGTTCAATATAAAACCTAAATGCTTGTTTCGTTGTGTATGGATTCATAGTGTGGCTTCAAATGAAGGAAGGGTTGTCGAATCTTTTAGAAATATAATTGATTCTCAGGTAGTTAATGGGAAGTCTGAAAAAATACTGGAGTTAAATGAAAGTTAAGTTTAATATTCAAATTATAGAATGATAAATATTTAATCATCCTTCAGTTTCATGCCCAGCCTTTGGGTTGTTCGATGGTTAGAATAAAATATTCGGTATATCATTGTTTATTTTGCGTCTAATTCCGAAACGGTAACATTGTTTTTGATTCTAGAGCTGATGGAGTGAAAATGACTATGTTGCAAGTAACCCTTTACTTTTAATCAAATTCAAGAGGTGATGGCAAAAGCAGAAACTTCTGAGGCACTTCAATTTGCTTTAAAGCAAATTAGTGCAAACTCACATCCTTGAACGGCTTCTCTCTGACGTGACCGCTTAAACTCTTTGATGCCAACCAAATCGAAAATTTCTATTAACCAAATATTTCGTGGCTTTCGTTTCCATACGTTTTTCGCTTTCGATACGGTTTCGTAATTTCCACACCCTTTTGTTGTATGTATAATCTTCCAATTAGTAAATATCACCGCCAAAAGATTTGCGGAACTCTTGCTGTCGGGCACTCCCTCTGTGAACCTGTTAAAGGGTTAAATGAGAATCGGATGGTAAATTGAAATCCAAATGAGCCATCTTCATATCGCGTTGTATGCCCATGGCCAATGTATAACCCTCGGATATTTACACTTCAACAAGGGATTAAGCTAGATTTTTCATTCAGGACAAATATTTTTTTTCTTTTCGTTCTGTTGAATGATGTAACAAAGCTGTGTTGTTATTGCTACCGCTAAAATGCATAGCGAAGCCTATACAAATGAACCCTTTCCTTTCTTTACTTATCCTTTGATCTTGCCTAAAAGCCATATTTCTATCAAACAGACAGGAAAATACTTTACGCCTATACTTTTTTTCATAATTTGCGTTTGCATCATTTGTTATGCCGACAGACGTTACTTTATTTCTTTAGCTTCTTTATAGGCTTCGAGATTATTTCGGTGTAATTAGAAGGAAAACAATACGGCAAATAAATGATGCAGACAGTTTTAAATTATTTCCTGACTAGAACGTTACAAGCATCACTTGAAAAAGAAACAAATACTAAAAAATTGATTGATTTGAAGCTTTGAATAATTTGATTGAGCTAAATATATCATATTTATTCACTCAAAAGCATCGAATCAACGCCAGATTACAAATATAAAGTTGATCTTAAAGTGTTTATTAACAATTTTGAACGAACTGAACTATATAATTTTGGATCTCATTTTTATTTGAGGTCAATTGAATCAAATGATTTAATTTTCTAACCTTCTGACTTTAAATGTCTGATTCCCTCTCCATCTTGTTCTAAAAAAAGTGTTTATTTGGAATTTCTTCTCATGTTTGTTTGGAATTTCTTCCTTAATAAAAATTAAGCTGGAGGCTTTTGTTCACTGCGTCGAATAATCCTCTTAGGGCACTCAATACCAACATTTATCATATTAGTATTTTCACCTTCACTGGATTTTCTGCTATATAGTACCATTTCTCTTTCTCGAACGATTCGGCCTTGCCCTTTGGTTTCGCCGCCTTTTATCTTAAGACTAGGAAATTTATATTATGTTTCGGTAATACCTTTTTTTTGCTCGGCAGTCACCTGTCTCTAACCAAATCACAGCACTTAATATTTCTAGTTCTTCTTGTGTTTCGCAAATTTTTCATTTCATTTTCGTCTCGATTTCATAAGATTTTCGCACCCATAAAATTTCTCTGCAATACACTCTACAGGCTTAGCCTTTGTTATCACCAAATTTAGCGATTGTTTATCGTCTAGTGTAGTTATGCTCATGATCTGCAATGAAAGCATGATAATCTGCAGCATGATAATTGGAGGACAATCTAACCGATGATTTTCAAAAGATTTTACGAAATGGGGATCTCCTTGGCGAATCCTTCAAGCATATTTGTAATTCTTCTGTTATAGTCATAGCACGGCAATATAAGTATGTTTGAAAATGTAAAACAGAAATATGTGACTGGAAATAAATAAATAAAATCATGTACATATGTAAGTTAAGCAAGTAGTATTTTTGTTGCTAACCAGACAGCTATAAAACGAGTTATCTTGCCTATTTTTTATGGCTATCAACACTCGACAGGCGTACAAAGTAGTGAGGCACTTAAAAAAGGCCGATGGAAGCATCGTAAGCGGCTTAGAACAGGTGAAGGAGAGATGGACGTCATGTTTCCAGCAATTACGGAACGGAAATGTCCCCGCACTCGACGAATCGCCATCACTAATTGGCACACACCTTGACAGTGCCTCATATCGTCCTCCTACATTAAATGAAGTCCAACAGGCCATGGAGCACTTGAAATCTAACAAAGTACCGGGCATCGATGGGATCCCCGCGGAGGTCCTGAAGACGGGCGGGATTTCCGTTTTAAGGGCAATCCATGGGCACAAGAAACGATGCTGGATCAGTGGTGAAAAAGTGTTATATGTTAAAACTACAGAGGCATATCACTACTTTGTACGTCGTACAGGCTTTTGATAAAGGTTTTAGAGCTTAAAATTTCCCACCTGAGAAAATTTTTGTTGAATATCAAAGCGGTTTCAGATGTGGAAGATTGACAACTGACCAAATATTTACGGTCAAACAAATTTAGGGAAAATGCTGAGAATTCAACATTTATGTCCATCAAATATTCGTCGACTTTAAACAAGCGTATGACAGCGTCAACCGAACTGCATTATATAACACCGTGCTGTAGTTGAGAATCCAAGCAAAGCTGGTACGTTTGGACAAAATGACCATGACCGACTCTACATCAGAATAATAGGACCAACTCGTTTCCGAGGAATACAGGGCTGAAACAAAGAAGTGGACTATCTCCTGTACTCTTTAACTTAGCGCTTGAATAAGTGAGCAGAAAACTTCCTGCTGACACGAGAGGAACTCTCTTATATAAGACGGCACAGCTTGTAGCTTACGCATATCACATCAATATTATGTCACGTTCGTTCAAAGATGCCGAGGAAGTATTTGTAACTCAAGACGAAACCGTCAAAGAAGTTGGTATTGAAATCAACGAAGAAAAAACAAAAATTAGGATTCAATCAAGGAAAAAGTCGCCAGTAAAACAAATCATCACGACAGGGAACTATAACCTTGAAAACGTAAACAACTTCGTGTACCTAGTGATGAACCTCTCGAAGGATTGAAATGAGCTTGACGAAATGAAACAACGGATTCAATTAGTCAACAAGCTATTCTTTCGGTGCTTTTCACTTTGAAATCTCGTAAAACGTGTTAATTAACAAATCAATAATTAAATCGAATGACTTTATTACTTTGCGAATGCTTTATCATCTCTTCATATTCAATCGTTATGATGGATGAATCAATACTGTGAGCAAAATAAGAAAGAAAGAAAAAGAGAAATAAAAATTCTTTATATTGTCCAACAACACGACGACCAGGATGAAAAATATATTCTCCTATATATATTCTCCTATATATTCTCCTACTCTGGATTTATGTCTTTAAGTCTTTTGAAGTTTCATTTTTGAATTGCTGGATGCCTCTTTTTCAGGCCCTATAGTGCTCTGCATTTTTTATCCCGGATATTTCGTATTTTTTCAAGTTGTTCTGATTCAGTTGTTCAAATCAGACGTTCACACTAGAGTTGGGTCGTACTCGGATTTTCACATACTAGGTATTCCTTGTACGAGTATAAATATATACCTGTTCCAAATACCTGTTCGAAAAATACTAGCTAGTATTTTTTGAAGTATATACATATATATATATACGTACATACAAGTACATGCGATTTGATATGTTCTCCCCCATCTACCAGATACAAAGTTCCCAGGCTAGAATGGTGGTGGTGCAGATGACTGTGAAAGGATACCGAGTCATTAGTCTGTGCAGCTTGTCCGTAACTTTCCAATGATCGGTCACTTATTTGGCAAGTCTTTCCCCAATTTAGAAGCCATCTAATGGGAAACAATCAAATTCAATCAATTTAATTTGATTTTCATTTTATTATATGCACAAAACGCCTTTTGTATTCGTTCAAATTACCAATGTCGAAAATTTTACTAAGCTAACACCAACTAATCCTGTTGCCATCTATATGACTTTTCATCGATCGAACTCTGATACCAAACTTTTCCTGGCTAATCTGAAACAGTCAGTTTTCCACTTCGCCTCACTGAAGCATGAAGTTCGTCGAAAATTTTATTAATAAATGGTTAAAAAAAAATGTTTTGCCTATCAAACATTCACCTACTAGGAGGCCAACCTCTTCGATAAGGCTAGACATGAGTCCAGGGCCACCTTACCTCCCGCGGTCTCGTAAAT
The DNA here is from genome assembly GCA_947369275.1 of Nemotelus nigrinus. NCBI lineage: Eukaryota > Metazoa > Arthropoda > Insecta > Diptera > Stratiomyidae > Nemotelus > Nemotelus nigrinus. The sequence continues at coordinate 37,414,403 of OX376373.1, read as the reverse complement.
TTTACAGCCCCGGTATGGTTGGTACGCTACCCTCGTAGCGAACTGCAGTCACGAGGAGGGCCTCAGCACAGCCGGAGAAGCCAACTGGCGAACCAGAAAGGATCTCATCATCAGTTTCTCAGTTTTTCCGGACGGTTTTCCGGCGGATTTCATTTTGCCGTATCTTCGAAACTAGGCCACTTTTTCCCAGACTTGTATGGACATTTTGCCCGAAACAACTCACCCAATTTCCTCTATCAAACATTTTTTTGCCCTTAAAATATCACTGTTATACTCCCCGATCACTTTCAATCATCGAAAGCGCCATAAAGTCAGTTTTTGCCAAACTATGGCCAAAAACCACTTACTCCCCTACAAAACCGAAATTTTTGTATCGCAGCAATAGGTCTTGTCCCAGACAACTCAAAATTGGCCGATTTTGTCCGTTTTCAGCTACTTTTGCCCTAAAAACTTTTTGTTGAATTAAAGAATAGTTGAATTAAATACTCGCAAGTGCGAAAATACTCGATACGAAAATACGCGATAGGAAAATACTTGCACACATGGCAAATTAAATTTTTTCAACGATTAAGTGCCAATTTTTGAACCAGAAATGCAGTTCGAATTCAGAAAAAGGAGTGCTAGCATCCCGTAAAGTGCCTCATTTGAGTAAAAGAAATCACCTTAATATTAAAGAGTCCAATGTGAGTTTAATGCCACTGAACCAAAACGACTTGAAATTAAAATCATAAATTATGAAATTGAATTGAATTGAATTGAAAAATATTTTTAGTATGAATTATTTGTACAATCTTAGCCTAACTTACAGTTTAATTAACAAGAAAAAAAAAACTTAAAATCTAGCGGATATACTATTTTGGCCTGCTGGCACTTATCGTTTTTTTTTTTTGGTTATTTTTTGAAATAAACTTTGTTTCTAACACTCTAATGATATTACCCAGCCTGTACAACAGCTGGGACTACACTGATTATAATTTCCTTAAACATTACCTAGCACTTAAATTACGATCTAACCTATGTCTAATTATAGTTACTTAGCCTAATTACATCTAATCTTAACCTCGGTCTTAAATCTAACCCCTTCTGTTTGACGGGTGGCCTGTGTAGTCGAAAAGCGCATCCATAAGCTGCCGTTGCAATGCTATCATCGCGGGGTCCATAAATGGCTTATTAGAGCCACCTGTACGCCCTAGTGTCCGAATCAGTCCATTCTCATGTCCGTCTGTCTGTCCGTAAAATCTTGTCGTTAATTCCACAACTCGGTCCATAAGTGGCATCAGTCCCGACTCCTGATACAGGACAAGGGTCTTCGGCCAGTTTTTAGTTACCGGGTTGTAGAACCTGCCAGTGCAGAAGTGAAGGATTCTTCTTTCGAATTATGAAATTGAAGATTTTCTTTCTAACGAAATTTCATTTTTTTCGAAGAATGTAAATTTATTGCTTTGTATACTTATAACAGTTGATAAAATTCTTAACTTTTTAAATAACCATATGACTTTAAGTGAAAAGTCAAACTTTGCAATTTGAACATTTACACTACTAGTTTCCAAGCAGGTATTAATAAAAATAAAAATATACCTTCAAAGGAAATATATACATCCTGAATGCAGCTTGAGAAGTTCATTTCAGTCAAAGATGAGTAAATATGTAATCTGTTCTTAACCTAAATCCTAATAAATATAGTTAATGAACACAATGGTACAACGTTTTTCCCATAACAACGGATAACTTTTTATTTTGCGATACTTGAAATCATATAATACCACTAAACCGTGATCCTGGATATTTGTTGCCAAACAAAATATAGTTCAAGGAGTCGTCTGTTCTTAGTAGTGACCACTTGGATGAAAAGAATCTCGATTTCAACGTCCACTTGGGCACGCATTCCCACTTGTTTTACCCTCATTTGGGACGTGATACGAAGCTTACTACCTATGAAAATACTTGGTTACCGCATTCGCAAACCAGCCCCACAATCTTCCTGCACTTCGGTGTACGACAGGACGATTATATTCCTCCCAAAAAATGGTACGGAAAAAATATAAAATATCCTGTATCAAGTCGACTATTTTCATGAGGTATATTGCAATGCAAACACATTTCAGGAAAACTGATATGCACACGTAGTGGACCTAAATCGTTTTAGATATTGTGTACATTCAATTATGACATCTTTACTTTATCTTCTATGCATTCATTGAAAGGGTTTTCAGCAAATATTTGGGTTCTATCTTTTATCCGTGGTTTTTTTTTCAAATCGAAACATGGGGATGATGAAAGGCTTTTTTTTTTAACTTGGTATGTTTATTTTAGAATGATTCAAAGAGCATATGTAAACGCTCATCGTTTTATCAACAAATGATATCGCGCACTATCTTCGTTACTGCGTTGGAGATCTTCACTTTTAGCTGGTCGCATGCAGAATGGTTTGGATTTTTTGAAAACTGAAACGCTCCCAGAGGGGAATTGTAAGTAATCAAATATTCGATTAATTTTTATTGAACTTTTCTACGGCAGGGAAGTTAATAAAAGAATGAAATACGGATTTCTTTTGAATGTAGTTACCCACGATTTTGAAAGGAATACTCACAAATCAGATATCTAAGAGTAGCAATGCAATGTATAAGTTTTTCAATAAAACCGGATAGATATTACTTTCCGTTATATATCTCAATATTTTTCCCATCGATCTACATTCGGTAATCAAAACTGTGCTCAGAAGAAAATTTCTAACGAATGATTGATTTATGTTTAATTTAACTGCATTGTGCAATATCTCGATTTACAACCGATGCTCGATACGAAAGAGACATTCGTAAAGGTGCATTTTACAGCGGTGAGGACGAAAGGCGTGTGCTCAGTAGACATAACAATTCCTCATCATCTTCTGTCACTACACGAAACGACTCAGCCATAACGGTTTTGATTGGATCCTGATGCCAGGACCAACTATAACTGTGCCATTTCAAATGTGCCTCAATCACACCCGGGAGGCATTAAAAAGTGTCGCATGAAGATATTTCCAATGTTGCAGTCGCTACAAAATTGCACTATAAAAAGTCAGTAGTATTGCGAGCAGTTAAAATTTACTTTTTATGGGAAAAATGCTATTTTTGAAAGAATTTTTTTTATGAAAAGTAATGACAACGACTCCTTTCGTTCGCCCGACTCCAGCGATTGCAATTGGAATAGACTCTTGTTTTGTCGGTTTAGTTCTTTGACTCGTTCTGCTGTACATTTTATGGAGCAAGTTGCGTGCGCTTCCTATCTTGGGCCGTTAACGATTTTATGGGTAATTTTAAGTTTTGCTCCGATTGATAGCGATTTATGGTCTGACGTATTTTTAATATTCACCCCTTCATTTTGGTTGCGCTTTTATCTGGGTTTCGCGATTGATCGAAAAAGGAGCGGTCGGGTGAAATAGGAAAAAATGAGGAAGCACAGTTTTTAACAGGCCTTGTAACAGCCTTAATTGAGCTCAAATAAACGGTAGTTAAATGTTTTCGTAATCACTTTTCAATATACTGGCTTATTAAGTTTTAAAAATATTCAGACTGCTAAGCTATTATTTCATGTAGTGTCTTAAAGCCCGCTTTACCAACAATATCGCCTATCAGCAACGCATTCCCACTTCCCCTATTCATTAATCCCTTGACTTCTCTGATACTATACTCGCCATACAAAATTTTGATGGTCGATTTATGGATTTTCATGTCATTCCGCCTTTGTACGATTGATAGGGTTGCATGATTTCTTTAATTTATTATGTGAAAATATAAATAAACCGACGAATTCAAGACTGTCGTTTTCAGGACTTTCAATCAAATTAAATTGGACGACACCATTCCGTCGTCATATTGTTTCGTTGCAAGTTTTTATAGTTTCGCAATCTCGTATTCGAGTTGAATGACATAAGTGCTGATATCAAGGATATCTCTGGAAAGGGGTTTATGACGTAACACGACCACCTTCTGCCGAGAGAAGACAAAAAAAACGTACCAAGCTCTTACCCCGAGGGATTGAACCTACTATCAAAGGATCTCGATAACGAGGCTGTAGTCTTTGTCGTTGCATAGGAAAAGTCTTTTGTATGACCCTTTTTCAGGCTTTCAATTTTTTCTCGTCATTCTTTTACTGGGGCGGTTATACATTGTCGCCAGAATGATTGTCATATGAGAAATATTTTCATGAGTTTTCTGCATAAAAGTTCCTTTTTAACGCCACGTCAGGGACACTCAAGGGGCAGATTTTCAGTCCGTTGCGTATTATTGCAATGTACCTTGTATTTATGCCGTGCAATAAAAAAATGTGGTCAAAATTGGCCAAATCATACATGATCACATGTGCGTGAAATTCAATTTAGCCCTTTTCACGCAAATACCACGTTTCTGTGCTCTTACGACTGTCGAAGGGTTGAAAAGATTTGTTTGCCTTGACGTAAAGTCGACATTAAGAGAAAATCTATATTGTTGAGTGGGTGGAAGTTAAATAAATGTAGATGCAGACGGGTAAATTTCATTTTTTTGTTGATTATATTTAAGAAATTGTTAGATTTGAAGAAGATAGTCGTGCTATGCATGTCAATTAGGTAACATGCGAATATTTTATGTTTTAAGTTATAATAATAGCTGGAACACTATTTTTTCATTTCACTCAATAAAATACAAGGCATTTGTGCGAAAGGAAGCTTAGCACCCGCCGCTGAATAAGACTTCGGGCGTGTGGGATATTTTTTTTAGCAAAATCTATTTTGGTGTTTAAATTTAAGATTCTTTCTTTTCAAATGGCTTCTCGATTTTTTTTACAGATGTGATAATAGGCAACAAATATTGTATCTCACAATCAGATTCTTTTTTACAAGGTTATTCTTAGTGGTTGGACGCCAAATGTGCGAAAAATTACCTACAAATATGTGTAACTGAGCTTTCATGTACATTTAAGTTGTCGTAAAATTTTTTTTTATGGCTATAACTTTGTTCCATTGCTCGTATCCTCAAGATGATCACAAGTTCTTGGAAGATAATAAAGTATTCTAGAACATTCAGAAAATTTAGATATTTAAAGATCATACTAAATGTTTGTGGTATATATGAAAAGCACAGCATCAGGTTAAAAAAGCTTCGGTCGAATTAAACATTTATGTTTGAGTTGGAGTCCGATTTCGGACTCGGAAACTGCTGGGCTAATTGGCATAAAGGTTTAGTTGATATTCAGTTCCCGAATATCGCCACGGTGGTATAAGAGCGACGTAATCTGGATTCTGTGACAAGTCCATTGTGTTACATCATATACCGCTATTTAATTTTAAGGTACTAGTACACTTTATAGATTAAAAAAAATCGATTTTTTTGTTATTGCATTTTTCGACTCAATATAACTTCAAAAAGGACCTCCTGCAATATTTTTTCCAAATTCGAAACTTTAATATATAAATATTGACTTTGAGCGCATGCAACTTCTAATAAAGAAAATGAAAAACAAAAACTTTAAACACGTTTTTCTCGAAACAAGGTTTTTTAAAACGGCGGACAGATAATCTCCGGATTCACCGAACCAATTTTGAAAAACTTTATGGCGTCTTATTTGTTAGAGTATCTTACATCGTAATATACCAGAATATGACAAAGAAAATCACAAACAAATTTTTGGCGTTAAAGAAACTAAGAAAAAAAGGTTCGATTTTTGACATTTTTTTTCCACAGGTCCGCCATTTCTGTTTCGATTTTTGGTTTTTAAAAACCGTGGTTGATTACGATGTAAGAGACCTTAGTTTTTAAAACCCTGTTGAAATTTTTTGTTTCAAACCTACCAATTCATAGATTATCTGTCCGCCGTGGAGTAACGATTTTTTTCAGAACATGATTTCAGCGCTCTTTATAAAAGGGACAAATAAATAATCAAATAAAACAAAAATTGTTTTTGTATTTTTCAAATATACAATAATATTATAAAAAAAGATTTATTAACATGAATAAGAAAATGTCTGTCTTTAAGAAAATTGTCTTTAAGAAAATGTCTGAGAAAAAATTTCTTGAAAAATTGTAATATATTTGTCTTCTAAAGTATACTAGTACCTTAAATGAAGTTACGAAATATTGTTGATTTAGTGAATTTCTTATGAATTATCATTCTCTTATTTTTATTATGAAAAATAACAATGATTAACTACGTCGTCGTAACACAAGAATCTTCTTTGGAGTCTTGGCTTTCCACTTCATATTAAGTTACCGTGAACTTTTTACTAACTTTACATTTGAAAATTTGTTGCCAGTCGGCAGACATAATAGAAAAATAGAAAAAATAAGCTGGCAGATATTAACATAACATTGTTTGGAAAAAAACTGGACGAAGGGTCCTCGTACAGCTAGTTCCGATCTTCCAATGATGTCTATATCATCTGCATAAGTAAGTATCTGGCAGGGATTGGTGACGATAGTCCCTCTCGTTGACATGCTAGAGTCTCGGATTACTTTGCTTAACGCCAAATTGAAGAGGAGGTAGGCCAGACCATCCCCCTGACGGAGCCCATTGAATATGTTGAACGATCTGCAAAGCAATCCGGTTATTTTAACTTGGCTTGTTGCATTGGTCATCGTCAGCCTACACAATCGTGTCAGTTTATTTGGGATGCCAAATTCTCTCATGGCTTTATATAGTTCTACCCTGGCTATGCTATTATAGGCAGCGTTAAAGTTTATAAAAAGATGGTATAGTGGAATGTTGAATTTCAGACATTTTTCCATCGCCTGCCTGAGAGTAGGGATATAATTAATTGTTGATTTGCCTGTGATGAAGCCACATTAATATTGTCCGATGATGGCTTTTGCGTATGGGGTAAAACATTGTTTCGGAGCAGAAAGCAACACAAAAAAACAAGCCCCATAGTCTCTCATGCATGTGACTTCACATTTCAATAGCCATTGTTTACGATCGCATGCCTGACGTCGACAGCTTGGGCTCTCACGTCGGAAAACATCGGATCAGGCAGTTACTCAAAATCGGATTGGTGAGAATACGAATCCATTGATCTAGCTTTTGACGGCATATATTTAGTCTTTGTTTTCTAAATTTGAAAGAAGAGTCAATTATATTATTGCGTCCAAAAGAAGATTTTAATAATGGTTTTATTTCTTTTAATAAAAAGGTATATCAGGGATGGGCATACTTAATACTGGTATGATCGACATTAATTTTTTTTATTTACGCGCGATCGACTTCGAAAAATGGGTTAAATTAAAAGGAAATACAAGTTTAATTAAGGTAATGTATTAAATACATTGTATTTACTATTTTGTGCAATCTACTTTCTTGATAAATATTTTTGATTAATTTTTTTATGTAGATGCTGACATTCCATTTCGTCAACAAGACTTGTAAAGTTGGGTTTGTTATCGCTGATGCACAATCGAATAGATGCCATTAAGTGCTCATCAGTCAGAGAACTTCTAAATTGCGATTTGATGTTTTTCATTTGGGAAAACGCTGCTTCACATAGATAAGTGGAACTAGAAATTGCAAATATTCTCATTGCCACCGATCTCAATAATGGATATTTTTCTTCTGGTAATAAGTTCCATAAATTATTTTCATTTGCACGTGCTTTCAGAATTATATCTGATTGCATTGTTAAAATTTCTAACTCTAGATCCGATGAAGTCAATTGAAAAGTATAAGCTAGACTTGATGAAATATTCTCTTTATCAAATTCTCCAAAAGCAAATGAAATAAATTCAAAAATCGGTTGAAGATTATTGAGATTTGCAAATCGTCTCTCAAATTCTTGATTGAAATGTTCCAGTTCAGAACAAAACATTTCAATGATACATTCACCGGTAAGTTTAATATGCTTTTCTAAATGTGGAAAACTTTTAAAACTTTGCCTTATTAATTGTGAAGCAAAAAGTTTCAATTTCGCTTTAAAAGTATTAATCGAACTGAGCAACTCAATAATATTTTTTTCTTTTTTTATAATTGTAAACCAAGCGAGTTGTAATGGCCCATAAAATCCGTAAGAAATGCTAATTTTTTCATCCATACTGGATCTTCCAATTGCTCATGTTTTTCTCCCAATGTGTCCAAAAATGCAATAATTTCAGGATTTAGAAATCTTTCCAAAAAAACTTCCTCAGCTAAGCCACCTAACAGAACAAAAAAGAAGAAAATCTTCATATTCCGAGCCATTGTTTTCAAGTTGAATACGGAATAGACGCCTCCTTAAACTTCGCGCTCTAATCGAATTAGCAATTTTCACTGCCACATCCGTAATATCATTAACATTCAATATTTTTGCACATAAGACATTATTATGAATTACGCAATGAAATGATATGAAATCAGGAAACTGTTCATTTTGTTTGCAAAGGGCTAAAAATCCATGATTTCTACCAATCATTTAAGGTGCTCGGTCAGTAGATATAGCAACCAATTTATGCAAAGGTAAATTTCGTTTTTTCAACAAATGGCATAAAAGTTGCCATCATATCTACACCTCGCGTTGTTCCCTTTATCGGAAGTATTGTTAAAAATTCTTCTTTTACGGAAAAATCACAAAAAACCATTCTGATAAAAACAATTAATTGTGCAGTATCAACTGCAACGAAAAGAAACGGCAACTTTGTACGTCATCTGCTAGTTGTCGTGTTACAGTTTTATTTATATCTTCAATACGACGAGCAACAGTTCTGCGAGAAAGCTGCAAATCTTTAATTGCATTGAAAATTTCACTTTTGTTTTTGAAGTTGGAAAATAATTCCTCGCCGCCCTCAAAAAAAGCTTCCTTAAAAATTTCTTTTTAACGCTTTTTATGTTTTGCCAAAACGTATGTTATGATATAAGATGCTTCAGTTGCCATTTCGGATTGATGCATAGGCTTTTGAAACCAAAGTTGCTGTGCGATTAATTGATTTTTTAATTCTTTTATTTTTTGTTTTCTTAATTCGGTTTTAGTAGGATAATCATTTTCATAATTTTTATGCAAACTCGAAAAATGTCTTTCTAGATTTCCTTTCTTAGGCAAAGCGACTGTAACACGAAATATCAAACATAGGCATTTATCCTTATACATAGTAAAATAATAAAGCTTTTCCCATTCATTATGGAAATAATGTTTTTTGTTTTTTATTATTCCTTATTATTTTATCTGAAATTAAAATTATAAAATTATAATATTAAACCAAAGTTTTGGGCTGTTTTCATTTCCTTATACTCTCTTTTCAGAGGTGTACGCGCATACAGTAGAATGAGTAGAATGGTGTAGAAGCACTGCTTGAAAATTAGTCATGTGAGTTGTAGAATAGATGTTTGATTTTAAATTCATGTTTAATCGTCTGGTAAATTATTAATACACATTTTAAATTAGAATATTTGTAATCAACCTAATAAATTATTTAAAAGGACTGTGATCGACTGTCAAACTGTTCGCGATCGACCGGCCGATCGCGATCGCCTGTTTACCCATTCCTGAAATATATGTTAGTTCTTCATAAGAGTATATATGTTATTTGGTGGCTTAATGTATCTAATCCTCTCTAGTCGCCTTATTGTCAATAAATTTTCAGTACATTCAGAAAGAATGAGGGCAAATTATCTTCCAAGTATCGAAATATGTCAAGATATTGAAATATGTCTAGTTTCGAGAGGAAGAATAAGTCATTAAATTAAAATATTTGATTTTGAAAGCATTGTTACGATGCTGAAAAGATACAATTAATAGTTAAAAAGAAAAGTATTTTTCTTTCACTGTTTGGTTCACTCCTACTAGGAACCGGGGTTGGCCTTGTCCACATAGGTATTGGCCATCGGGTTCGATTATTACTGTTGCCAATCAATTAATTCATCGGGCTCGACGCAGAATAACACACGTTGACACAAATCGATTATTTATGTATTCTTGACATTATTTCCTTAATATGTGGCTCTATGGCTTGACACTGAGAGCGCTTGACAGCTTTCGTGTTTTCTTCTTCTTGATGAATTGCGTTCTTCCCCCTGTGAGAAAGTCTTCCCCTTCTACTACTTTGGCTTCTTCTTTTCTTCAGTAGGAAAATAGGGAAGATGTTGCGGAGGTTAGGAAGAATGAAACTGAGATTCAGGATTCAAGTTAATTTATTGGGAAGTTTTACATAAATTACGCTACTATACAATAAAAGTAAAAATTAAATTTATTCTATGAGCCAAGTGAACCGAAATTAATTGCTAATTAAAGCACACAGATTATACAAATCTATTTACGCTAAGATTTACATGGTAACTGAGAGTATGTACATGAGTAAGCCAGGCAACACATTTACACACATTTTCTCCTTAATTATAATAGAGTCGTAACTGAATCAACAAAAAATGAATAGAAAATGCAATTAAACGGAATCTTAAAATCTACTAGTATTAGACAAAAGTTCAATAAAGTTAGCAAGTTCTACGAAGTAAGCGACTTTCATGTTAGTCAGAAAGTTAAATGAATTGTTAAATCTACTAGATAACTCCTTCCCCACTTTTAAGCGGCTTAGGATGCTACACTCAAAGATACCATGATCTATGATGTCTATGAAGTTTTTGCCTGTTGTAGGCCTTTTTGGTAAACAGTCTATTGATGATCTTTATAATTTCGCCTTTGATTTTAACCCTTTTGAAGCACATGTTATCTTTAAATGCCAGTCCCGCCTGCAACCGTGGACATCTTTCAAGTCCCCTAATCTGATAGGTAATCCCTTTGCCAAAAGACTTTTATTTCCTCGAAGATGTTGGAAAGAACTTCATCGTTTTCCAAAGCTATGGCTAGAGGGTTGCCACTTAAAATAGCATCTTTAGCTGCTAAAAAGAAAAGTAAATAAGAATACAGGTAACAGTTGTCAAACAACTGACAACCGAAATGTTCCATTGTCGAAAGTTCCGCAATATGGCCGAAGAAATGATTTATCAAAAATGTCTAATAAGGAAAAGTACGGAAAAACTTCGGTACAATGAAAATTTCAGGACTTTGAAAATTTCAGTACTTCGAAAATAGGAGGATTCTTTTGTTCGCCGGCAAGGAGAAAGGTTGTATTTTCAGCAAAGTGAAAAGATTTTGTTCGTTTTATTAAAAAAGTAAAAGTTTCGTGATGTTATATTGAATAAAGAGGTTTCTGAAGGAAGGAACCTGACGAAATTCGGAACATACGAGTATAGTGAAATCAAGGAAACATTGCGGAACAACATAGTTTGGTGGTACAACAGCAAGATGATTCTTTTCCTGAAGGTATCAAAAACCCACATACGTCGAACGAGGAGTGATATTTAAGATACAAGGCTTAATTCAAAACCGGAGTGGAGGTGAAAACGAGTGTATCAAGAAAACGAATTGGAATGGTTAATGAATCGTGGTTTGAATTATTCGAAGAATGAATGTTAAGCTGGAGTCAACTATTGGACGTGTGAGATAAGTAATATTAATAATTGATGTGAATTTATGGATATTTAATGATTTAAAACTGATTTAAAATTTTGGACGTTTATTGACTTAAAAGTGATTTAAAATTCTGGATGTTTATTGACTGAAAATTGCTTTGAAACTCCGAAATTAAAATTATTAAAAAATAATTAAAAAGAAAGTAACGATATTCTGTACCATGATACTGTTATATTCTAATGAAAATTTGATTAAATTAAAATAAGCGGAAAAAAGATAAGCAGAAAGTAATTATAGCAAAATGATAAATAACGATATTATGAACTATAAGGCTGTTAGGTTCTAAAGGAAAAAAAACTTTTGTGTGGGTTGCATGTGATTGATTTCTCGCGTATGTTTTTTAGTTTGAATTCTTGCATGTGATTGATTTCTTGCATATATCTTTTTAGTTTGAATTACTATTTCTATGATTTTTTACAAATTATTGTGGTATCACAACGGGCCTCTCTGGTGCCTATGTGCGTCGGTCGGCGGACTTCTGTGGACCGGCAGCCACTTTAACCTAACCTAGCCTAACCTCTATGACTTTTGAATGATGGTATTATTATTATTTTATTTGCTAAGATCGGTGTAAACCGATTCCGGCCGGAATTGGGTGAATATGGAGGCCCACACAAAATAATAGATAAATTTCGGCAGTCATGTTTTCGATACAGTTTGTCGTAGTTCATTGTGGAATCAATTTACTCTGGTTTCTTTATCAAATATTTATTGTTGTTAGTTACATTTACCATTTTTAATGAGAAATACAAGTTTGACTGAATTAAAAGATAGTATTATTATGACAGAATATATTTACGTAAAATAAATAATGATTCTGACATGGAATCTCCTTTATCCTGCGGTCAAGGCACACAGGGTAACTGTCCTTACGACGATTTCTAAAATTAAATCATGCTGCACTGACGACGGCTCGACAGAGCCTAAGCTGGATGCAATAGCATCCAGTTTTGAACAAAGTGACGGCACAGAATATTTTATGAGATCAAACTAAGTGTAAAATTTTAGTTAAGCTGTTGCACTTAAACCAAATTTACTCTACCATCGTAACACAATACCCAAAAAACTTCATATGAAGACAATTTTCTGCAGCTTATATTGCCTCTGGAAAATTCTAACACTGGCGGATCACACAGCGTGAAAGAAGATCATTTTGAATAAACAATTTAGGAACAGGGTTGATTAAATCAATGAATTTACAGTTTTAATATGACGCCAGCAGTTCCAATTTAAACTGAACATTTACTATTATTATTACTATCACTTTTAATTTTACTACAATAGATTATATATTATATTTGAATCATATTTTATTATATTTAGAAAATTCAACTAGAGACTGAACAAACTGACTGAATATCCATCATTCATAAAATAGCCTTTTCTTTAATATACTCTGAAGCCGTCAAACTTTGCAAAGACCCATATGTGCTCTATATGAATTACTTATTAAATTACTCCTTCGGGAGTCTTCATCACACCACAACTGATTCCCAACCTGACGACTTCACCTCCCCAAAGACCATTTGTAAAAAAAAAATGAAAACATCTCCTTTCATCGTTGAACTCTTTAAAATTGAGCCTGTTCAAATTGAAATAAAGTATCCATCATTAAGTATTGAATTGCTTGTCATTAGTCATATCTATTTTAGAAGTGTCTTCGCGTTGCAGTCAGTCAGTCAGTTGATTCGATAATGCACTGAAAAGAGCGAAAAGTAATAGGGTTGAAAGACTGTCACGACAACCCGCATCTATTTGCTGATTTGGGGTTGGTATCGAGCCGATACACCAAAGTATCATTCATTGCTGTGATAAAATATTGGACCTAATTTATCACCGGAGAATTCGAATTTGTTTGCTGTCATATAATCAAATTAAAGTTCTGATGAGTACTGCCGGCGCATGAATCCATTTTGGTTTCGTTGTTTGTTCAGTGTGAAATGGAGAAGCAATTTGATTAGAAATTGGTCGGTCATTTCTCAATTCCATTTCAATTTGTCTTTGCAGCCTGATATGCAGCCTGGATATTTATTTTTGGTCGGTGACTGATTGGAAGCTACAGTCTGGATGGTGGAAGACGAATAAATTTGTAGTTGGTAGCATAATTCTATTTGGGTTCGAAATGTGTTAAAGTGATTATGAATCTTTTTGAGTTTATATTATTATTGCTGTCAACTTCTGTTGGTCGATAAATACCTAAATCTGTTTTCTCTGTGACGCAAGAAAAGAGATAATTAGTATTCTGAATTATCAAAGAAAATATCACTGATTTGCTCTGAAAATATTTTCGGTAGTGAACTTAGCAGAAAAAGCTTATTAGCTCAACTGAAAAGCTATCCAATAAAATCAACCACTTTTTGATTCAAATTGAATTGTGATACAACATATGATGCTCTTTATCAAAAATTTTTCATCTTCAATATATACTGTATAAAAATAGTCAGAGGACATATTAGCCACACGAATTGATAGGATTACCCGAGTATGATTGGCAACACATTTTTTAAAGTTCACATTACCGTGAAATCAAATTTTTCCCACTTGTGTCTCGGACCTTTTTCCCGTTCGATGGTCCACTCAATTCAATTCACTTACAAAGTTTTTGCTAAGAGCTGCCGTTTTTTTTCTGTTTGCAATCCTAAATGTGTCTTTGATAGTCTTTTTCAGGCTATTTTTGCTACAATATTACAACATGCTTTTGCAACTTTTCAATTATTATCCCTTATAATTTTTTATAATTTCATGATATTGCTCACTACCAATGGTCTTGTCTCTCAAAAAATGTATATGCTATATTATGACCCTGCTGATTTTTATATTGCTTTTTAGCATCTATTCTTAAACTTTTCTGTCTATGCAAACACTGTTTTCGAAACAACTAATCCGTAAGGATTTGAGTCCCAAATCAACTGACAGTCATGCATATATGTTATGGTTGTGTGGTTTTCAGGTGAATTGTGAATTCGGGCTGTAGGGTTAATTGTTTTACAATGTTGAAACAAAGGTAAATCGTTACATTGTATTTGAAAATATTTCATCAAACACAGCTTGGAAAAGTGAGAGCGTTCGGAAAATTTTTGTATGAGTAAAAGTGTTTGGACTGTCTGTGCTTCGTTTATTCGATTGAGTGTGCTTAATAGTATTCGGTTTAGTTACCCAATTAGTTACCCTATAGCCAATCATCCACATTTATGGAAAAGAAAAGGAGGTGTGAAGCTAAAGATTGTTGAGACAGGCGGCTCCACTACTTATTTACATTATGCTTTGTCGTGAAATGTTCTCAAAAGTTGTTATTTCGACCCAATATAGTTTTATGCGGATCCTTATATATTGATGTTCGTGTTTATGTTTGACTGTGATGATGAATATTGATATTATTTTAGCTTATTTCAATCTGGAATTAATTTTTGAAGAGATATGTGCTTTTACTTTTCTATATGTGAGTAACTTAACTATTGAATTCGTTTTGTGTGACTTCTCATTATGTATTTTCACTATCAAGTGTGTGTTATTGCTTCATATGACATTTGATTATTAAGTTAAAGCGGTTTTTTTCACTTGCTCAAATCTTGCTATTGCTTAAAATAGCAAGAACACTTATTTGCCCACACAGCGTGCATTTTGTATAAGAAATGCTAGAAACCTGATATTTTTTACCTTGCATTAAGCCCAAAGAGAAATAAAAAACTATGCCCATTGTCATATGTTTTTTAATAAATACGATTTTTGGATACAAAAGTCAATTATTTGTTTATCATTTAATTCAAAATTTTAGTGGAATTGCCATTTTATCCACTATTTCTAAGCTGTCTGAAAAATCATGTGTCGAAATTTATCCCTCCTGGTCAATGTTGAACTAAAGAAGCAGCAGTATAGATTTAAAAAAGATCATTCTAGCACAACCAACCTGATGACACTTTTTCCTATGTTTTGTGCAAAATGGACAAAAGTGATCAAATTGACTATATTGACTTTAGCAAACTATTTCACACCATACTGATCACTCAGAACAATTCAGAACTGCAAACTTTCTATTAAAATGGTTTAGCCCTGACTGCCGCAATCGCTCACAATATGTGAAATTCGAAGGGCTTATCTCTAAAGTCATTCATGTCGACTCAGGTGTACCTCAAGGTAGCCATCTAGACCCTCTTCTTTTTAACTTGTTTATATCAAGCTTGTCGAATGTTTTATCTGATAAACCCTATTAACTCTAAGCAGACAACCTGAAAATGTATCATACTATCAAGCCACCACTAGTTGCCAACTTTTTTCAATTAAAACTGAACTCCCTGGAGCATCCGTGCTGCGTTAACAGCCTAACTCTTAAAATCGCAAATCATCTTGTGATTAACTTCTTTCGAAAAAAATATACTAGTACATTATACGTACCTCCTGAAGCGGAATCAATTGGAAGGTCCTCCTTTCTAAAGCTGATAAGAGCTTGCAATTTCTTTCCTTGAGACCGAAAGTATCCGATGAATTCATTCGATGTATTCTGTGATGACTATTTTTGTTTGTTGGTTAGATTAGTCCAAGATGTCGATCTTCGGGCATATTTGATTAATTCGGCTCCTGACGACTTATTTTCTTGGGTCGGTTTATTCAGTCGGACGGTCACTTGAATTGATGATGGTGACGCTTTTCGACTAATAAAATATTAAGGCAGGTTTCTACCGTGTGCGCTCAAATAAATCGATTTTTGGTTTTTGCATTTTCGGATAGATAGATAGATAGATAGACAGATAGATAGATACATGTTGATAGATACAGTAGGCACATGAATTACGAAAGTTATCCCTTAAAATAGGAAGCGGTGTCGAGCGCGCTGAGCCGCCTCAGCCCGGCGCGCTGCACCGCATTTTTTGACCTGGTGGAAGTGATTGAAGGCAGACGGGTTAAGGAATGATTACAAAATCTTTTGCAGTTGGGTATCAAAGGCTTGTTCATGGCTGGTAGCAGAATCATTAAAAAAGATTAGCAGTCTTTCATTTTACATAGCAATAAACCAAAAAAAAAAATTCCTAAAAATCGTTTTCTTTTTCATTTTTCATTTTTTTTCACAATTCTGGTAGGGGCCACAGACAAAAGTATATTAAATAAGATTTGGTTTCATTTTTATGTTTCAGATCATCTGAATCGACGGCAGGACCGTTGTTCCATAAAACTTAGTTAAGAGTAAGGTCCACCTACTGTTTAAATTTAGTTAAAATCTGGTAGCTGCATCGGATGCTATAGGGCAAAAAGGTGTTTTTTCCATAGCAATTTTTAGAATTGCGATCGTTGCAATTTGGTTACAGGGTTGACCACATTTTAAAACAACTTCAATCAGACCTGGAGGGTCGATGATTTGAAGGATATTTCTTCATGTGTTACCTATAGCTAGAATGATATTCGCACACTCATAACTCATGTATGTATAACAATTTTTAGCATAAATATGTCCTGAAAATTTCGTTACGCTCAAATGTTTGTGTCAGAAGCTATGACAAATCGAAATACGGAAAAAATTTGGACCTATTCCATATAAACATCAAAACCCTCTAAAGATTTAAGCTTAATTCAGGACCAGGCACTCCAGAGATTATCTCCCTGATCTGTTTTGCTGATACAAATAAATATACTAATTTTTTTCAAAAATCAGTAAAGACAAAAGGAAGTATTAAGCAAAGAGTTCACTTTGCGACTTCCTATCAGCAACCTTCGCAATTGTTTTTCATCCCGAAAAGCTTCACTTTATTTCTTCTTGAAAACATGGTACATCAAAAATTTTCAAATCAATCTCGTCTGCAGTGAATCGTCATATCGAGATAATAACTATTTAAATTCCATATGCAAAGTAGTACATACCAAAAGAAAATAGCAATTGCTTTCACCAGCATGCTACCCTCGAGCGAATCCAATTGAATATCGTTCTGTCTGTTATTGCTAGTAAATATTTCGACGTCATCAAGTTACTTCAGCTGCTTTGCATAATTTTCAATAACACCAGCTCCGTAGCACTTGAACCGGTAACAAGTCCAATGACAGCCATTGCAATCTTGATAAGGGTGAAATCGATGACGGAGCTAATGGGATAATCGAAGACGAAATGAAAAAAATGCAAATTCGCCAGTATGCATAACACAGTGTGTAATATGGCGAAATTGAGACAGAGACAATCGTCGGGTCGATGCAAAAGTTTCATTCGACTTGCGATTATTATGTATATGCATGTCGAATCACTGTGCGGAACAAAATATGGTGGTGACGCCTAATTTGCTAGGGTATCTTTGCAGATTGATAGGGGCGGTAGAGGTAATGAAGCGAAAAAGTATTTTTCACAGAATCGATAATGATTGGAAAAAATAAATCGGGGGTGAATGTGATCATAAGTGCTGAAATGATTATTTGAGCTTCCAAATGGTTGTGTCTTGGTTTATTGCTGAAGAGAATTAAAAATCAATTTAAAGCTGCTACCTTATAGTGAAACTCAAAATCATTCAAATGGTTTCAAAACATTTGAAGTGATAGTATTGCATTTAACACCACTGAATTCACCACAACTAGTAGACGCATCCTCATCAAATAAACAACGCCAGCTAGGCAAATAAAGTGGTCATTAAATGTATCCTTGCCACAAATTTCATTTTTAAAAACTGCTGTTTCATGTCACCCACCCGCAATGTTTAATTCGCGTCAACTTGCATTGCGTACAGTCTCTTCTAGAATCCCTAATTAAAACAAACTGTAATGCTTCATGGCGTTGTCGCTCGACTAAATCGCATTTAACCCTTTCGTTGTTCGACCGGACGCTTCTCAACTTCAACCTTCCCTCAATGTTTTGATTGTCCGCCTTCATCGTTGGCCTCCATTCACGTTTCTGAATTATGACCTTAAACAAAAAACCGCCAAATAACAGAACTCGTTCCTTGAGAATCTCCTCGAAAGTGTTGCAATCAGATCCCCGTAATTATTTAATGCCAGCGCTTCCAACGCTTGTCATCCTGAATTTAACATCAAGGAGTCACGTGGCGCAAGCCCGCATGAATTCGTCGCTTGAGTGAAACTTCCGATCAGATTTGGACTGAGCCGTGTGAAAGCCTTCCGTGGATACAATTTGAATAATTTGAAAAAATGCTTTTGTTTTGGGTGACCAACTCCGGTCTAATCGTTTTGTACATAGTGCTTTTTTAGATAATCAAATAATATTGATCCAATAATTTAAAAAATTAATGCATTGCAAAAATAACCTCTGAGCAAGATCAAAACATCAATAGTCTAACACACCAAATTTATGTTCAAAATAGTATGCGATTGACTTGTTTTGCGATTTTCCTTTGGCTTGCGGAGCATAGTTGGCAGCCCTGTCATTTTAAACTTAGAGGGTTCACACACTAGCAGGAATCATCGCTGACTTTTAAGTAGTTCATCAACAGGAAGCGTTTACGAGCAAGAAATGTTGCTGGTCGTTTGCATACACTCACCTACAGCCCGTTCAACTCTTTCAACCCTTTCGCTACACTCCATTTCAATCTCGAAGCATACGGCTGCAAATGGTGGCGATACAACGCACCCCCTTGTCAATCATTTTCATTATGCACGCAATAGTTTATCGTGTTTTTTCGACGCCAGTTTCCTGGGAGTGCAACGTCGTTCCGTCATAAATATAATGTAATACTCGTGTTATGAAATTCGAGTTATTTGTTGAGGATGCGGTCGAACACATTCCAAACAAAGATTAACGTTCTTTTGTAATTAATGAAAATATGTTTTTTTTTATCATTGCGCTGACCAGGGATCATATTTCCACGCAATGAAAGCTAACAAAATTTAGAACACAGTTCCAGTAAATAAGAGATAAAAGTTTTCGTTCAAAGAGCTTACCTGATGGAATACTGATCTATAATTTTGAGAAATAGTATTTTAGCTGTAAAATAAATGGAAGCGCCTGATTTAAAAAGTATCATTTAGTCTTCATGTAATTTGAATAAAATTGTTGGAAGTAAAACAAGGTTTGGCGAAATGGGAAGGAGTTATGGTGAAAGATGGCGGATCGAAGTGGTAATCAACAAGACTCAGATTGTTAAGGAACCCAATAGTCTGAGTCTTGTTGATTACCTTTCGATCTGTCATCTTTCACCGTTAGTCTGTGTGCCTTCAATGTTTGTTTTATTTTCAATATTACAATTTCACTTGAACTAACAACATTTATTTATTTATTCAAATCTCATTTAGCAGAAAATCCAATTATAAAATGAGACACAAAATTAACAAAAATCATTAATATAAAGCAAAACAAAGGAATAAAACTAATAAAAAATAGAAGAAAAAGTAAAGAAAAAAATGCACAATAAAAACAACTAAGAGGCTACGTTAACATATCAATAACATGTTTTTTAAAAGATTAAAAAGACATGGACAAAGAACCAAACTGATGCTCATCACGGCTTCTACACTCAAAAAAATTTTGGCTGAATTTTACCCTTATAATTATAGTAGGAAACTTGTTTCCTACTATGAAAGATGTAAATTTACAAAAGCGCGTAAAAAAATATTTTTTACGACCAAATGGTGTAATTTTACCCTAAATAATGATGCAATTTTATCGCTTTGGCGCAAAGATGAATAGTAAACTAGTAAATTTACACTCTTTTTGCTTCAATTTACAAAAAGCTGTGTATTATTCAGCTGATATGACGTAAAAGCAAAAAATGCACATCGAATGTGTAAAAAAAATTGTGATTCGTTATTTTAAACGAAAAAAATAAATATATTTCCTATTATCAAAGTATTAATTATGTACCCACTTTTTAGAGTGTAAGTATGCTAGGTATTGGTGAGTTAAAATACGCAAAAGCACCCGCAACAGGAGTAAGGAAAAGCGATTGAGTTCTAACCGGGCTATCAGACACAAGTAAGAAATGACACACGCGAATGTTTGAAGAGAGTAAGCCCTGATAAAGCTTATAAAGAAGACATTCATCCAGGAATATTCTGCGGGTTCTCAGCAAATGGAGATTTAAGAAAATCAGGCGGTCATCATAAGGACGATAAGCATCATTAAACTTGTACAAAAGGCAGTGAGTAAACTTACGCTGAACGGATTAAATAGCATTAGACAGGTACACAAAACGAGGAGACCACACTTGGGAGCAATATTCAACAATGCTACGAACAAGAGAAATAAAAAGACGAACATATGTGTTGATATTGGTTGCAAAGCGAGAACAGCGCAGAACGAAACCAGCTACTTTTGAAGACTTAGCAACAACAAAAGAAACATGCAGATCAAATTTTAGCTTCGGATCAAAGATGATGCCGAGGTCTTTATGTTGATCTATATGCTTCAAAAGACTATCACTCAAAAAATGTTCAAAAGAATCACTACGAAACACTTGGAAAAGATCACGAAACATCACAAAACACTTGGAAACATTAAGAGCCAGGGTTTTCGCAGAGCAAAAATCTCTTAAAACGATTGTAACTTACAACAATCATTTTGGGAAGCGACAGCATGGAAAATTTTAAGGTGATCAGCATACAACAGAGAGTCAGACTGAAAGTTACAAGGAAGGTCATTGATAAACAATGTGAAAAAGAGGGGAGCAAGCATGGAACCTTGGGGAACGCCAGAAGTAGGAAAGAAAGGGGAGAAAGAACAAACATTAGACACAATACGGCTAACGCGATAATGGATGTAGGAAGAAAGCCAGGATGTAAGGAAACTGGAAACACCAAAATTACAGATCTTATCCAACAGCACAGAGTGGTTTACCCTGTCAAATGCTTTCGCGAAGTCAGTGTAAATCACATCAGGTTGAAGGCCATTGTCCAAAGTGCACGCGACGAAGATAGTGAATTCCACTAAATTCGTAGTCGTTGAACGTCCCTTGATGAAACCATGTTGCTTTACAGAAAATAAATGACTAAAAGCACCATGAATTCTGTCATGAACAATTCGCTCAAGCAACTTCGGAAAGCAGGACAGGAGCGATATAGGGCGGTAGTTGGCCATATTGCCAATGTCCCCCGATTTTGAAAAAAAAAATTGTTAGCGATGGGACCTGAAATGTATAGGCAAACTGTATAAAATAAACTATTATATGCAGTCCGTATAAAAATTATAAGAGGAAAAGGTAAATTAACATGCAATTTCACATTTATTTTGAAGCCAGTGCAAACCATTGTTAATAGAATTAGATGTTAGTTTCTCTTGTCAAGCAGACAATAATGCATCATTAAAATTGAATTAAATTAATTATGAAAAAATGAGGCAAATGTTTTGATTTTTGGAAACATTTTCATTGAAAATATGGAACAAATAAGGCACTCCGCACACGGGTCGTTAGCAATGCTATACGTGAGAGATGCGTTTGACACTTGTCAAGCTCGCGAGAAAACGAGTGCCGTCATCATCGTAAAACGTCAGTATGCGTCGTAAAATCATACCATTCGGGGCATTTTTCCACTTCCCCCACGAATCGTACGTTGCCGTCATCAATCGCGCTTGCAAAAACGACTACTCATTCGACTTGAGGCCTGCAATGCGCAACGCTTGAGACGCACTCAATGTGAACCGACTACGCTTCTCACTCTTCACGATAGGTTAACGCTCCGTTAGCGGTCACCCATTGATTTACCTAGGTTGTGACGACCAAGCGTAGAAATATCGCATCTACGACGATAGCTCAACGACCCGTGTGCGGATTGCCTAAGTCACCGGAAATGAAAGATCACCATAAATTTTACTGTTTATGTAGACTCTGGTGGGCATAGTTTTCATTTGAAATCGATACGGTTTGAATAATACTTTTAAGACATTACCAAAAAAAATTGAATTTTTTGAAGTGTTTAAACAAAATGATGATTTTTTTTGTCGTATTTGAAAAAAAATGTGCTATAAACAATTACACTACCGCAAACTAAGATTCGTACAGAATGTGGTCGTGGAAACATGCGTATTTTCACTTACTAAAATTATTGGTTATAAATTTTTTGAGTTAGAATATACATAAATTGGAAAAAAACTCGTTCTGAAGAAAAAAAATGTTTGAAACCTGTGATTTAGCCTTGCATTTAAACAAGGGACTGTTATTTAACTGATTCCAGCATTTGGACGTTTTGGAATTTGTAGGTGATAGTTTTAGAACATATTCTTAAGTAGCTTAGCTACCAATTTGTGAAATAAATAAAAATTTGATTCGATAAGTCAGTTAAATGGTTTACCCTTCTTAAGGGGTTATTCTACTGTTAAACGGGTAAAAAGCAGTATCATTTTAAAAGTGTTGTAAAAAAAACTATTAGAGATATCAATTTGAAATGTTGCATGCATCTTAAGTAACAAAAAGAGTATGAAATCGCATAGTTGAATTTTTCAAAAAAAACAAAATGGCGGCTTCTGTATGCAGTTGATGGAGCGCGCGCTGACGGCCAGAGTCGATTGCGCGGCACATTGCCCAGGTCGTCCAGGTGATCTGCAATCAATTTAAAGATGAAATTCTATTAGTTTAGCTACAAGCACACACAGTGAACCTAAATTGAGCCATAAAAATTGAAATCTGGTTATTTGGGAGCACTTTTTTCATCGAAATAAACGTCCAAAATCGAGCATGCTATTTTCCAACACTTGTCAAATCGCGAAAATTTAATATTTATGGCTCAATTTAGGTTCACTTTGTGTGTTTTTAGCTAAACTAATAGAATTTTTTCGTTAAATTGATTGCAGATCACCTGGACGACCTGTGCAATGTGCCGCGCAATCGACTCTGGCCGTCAGCGCGCGCTCCATCAATTGCATACAGAAGCCGCCATTTTGTTTTTTTTTTGAAAAATCCAACTAAGCGATTTTATACTCTTTTTGTTAATAAAGATGCATGCAAAATTTCAAATTGATATCTTTAATAGTTTTTGTTTTACAACACTTTTAAAATGATACTGCTTTTTACCCGTTTAACAGTAGAATAACCCTTTAAATCAGCGATAAAGTGAGTAAAATAATTTATCACTCCAGGCCTATACACCCAGTTTCAACACCACTGGTTGCTGTTAGCACTGATGGCGCGGCACTTAGAGGAGTGTTTGGTGAATATGTGATATGCCTTCAATAAAACTCCAACTCCACTTCCTAAACAAGTTTCTTCAAATGCAGTATAAAATTGAATGACACTCAGGTTTTGCTTTCGAGCTATACAAAGCTTGAGCAGTCCTATCAGCTTCAACAACGAATAAAAATGTTGACAGAATTTGGGATTTTTTTCGCTTAGATTGTTAATTGTCAGTCAACGTTAGCTGGCTTTTTTTTTCATCCAGAGTGAAGTAGATATCCGGCATGCATAAAAAACCGCTTTGGAGTAGCTTGCAAGTTTATTATTCTTACTTAGCTGGCAGCTGTGTGTTTATTAGACATTTCCCTGTAAGAAAACTGGCAAGACGTTGCTTGATAATTTATTCTGGAAGTACTATATTATTCACGAAGCTCCATTACTTACGATGTGATCGAGTTTGTCGAGTAAGCGATCAAGTAACAACCAACCCAGTGCATTACCATTCTTAAAAAGTAATGCAGTAGGTAACTTGTTGCTTATTTCTACGAACAAGTGAGGCTGCGTAGCCACAATTTTTATTAAAATATTGCGCATAAGAATTCTTATGCACGCAGTTCCGAAAAAAAATGTATTTTTCTACAGTGCAAGTTATTTTGTGCAAGTGATATGAACGCGTATTTGATTTCTCTATTGATATATAGATTTCAATTAGTACATTTTGACTAATGCTGAAATATCTTGATTGTATATCCTTGTTTTAATAAATAAAATTGATTAGCTTTATAGTGATATTTGCCTTTTTGTTCGTCTTTTTCATCCATGAAATTTGTGTCTGTATATTTTGTGAAAACTTTGTATTTATCTATTTTTCAACTAAACGAATCAGCGTCATTGGTGTGCTACACTCCCAATTAAACTTTGATTTCCATCACGCACACTCGTACGTTATCGAGATGATTATTTACAATTTTCGTAGTTTTCACCATACATGAACGTGCCATATCACCACTTCTGTCATGTATTACGGCATGTCTGTTATTGAACTGATTTTCTATCATCACTTTTGAAGGCACTCCAACGTAACTGTTTCCGTAACTAGTACACAACACAATCACAACACATTACCTTCTATGACATAATGAGGTAAATGTAATGCAGAAATGATATTGGAAGTCCTTGCCTTGGTAATTAGTGACTTATTACCTAGAAGTATTTACGAATTGTATTCTGAATGACTTACTGAAGGTACAGGGTTCTTACTAATACAAATACTACTGCTAATACTACCATTAATAGTAGTACTACCACTAAAAATATAGTCTTTTCTAGTAAAACCGCTTTCATATTCTGCTGAAACTTTTCTGTCATGCAATAACATTTCTGTCAATTTTTTTTTAAACATTTAAACAG
Source organism: Nemotelus nigrinus (assembly GCA_947369275.1). Lineage (NCBI taxonomy): Eukaryota > Metazoa > Arthropoda > Insecta > Diptera > Stratiomyidae > Nemotelus > Nemotelus nigrinus. The sequence goes on along the minus strand of OX376373.1, from coordinate 37,389,524 downwards.
TGAAAAATTTGCCGTTTTTAACATGGATGGATATATACTTTTGCAACGTTTAGAGATAGTACAAGCTTATCAAAATTCGTGTTCCGTTACATGAACTTTACGCGCATTGCGTCGAATTTACGGTCATCGTAATCGCCCAGATAAACAAACAATTGAACGTTTAGTACAGGGGTGGGCAAACAGTCGATCGCGATCGACTGGTCGATCGCAAACAGTTCGACAGTCGATCACAGACATTTTTAATAATTTACTAGGTTAATTTAAAATGTGAACTAAAAATTTAGTAGACGATTTATTCAGTACATTTTTGAATGGCCCTTGGCTTAATAGATCCAATCGGACAGTCCACACAGTTTTAGTTCACACAAAAGCTCGCAGAGCCTTGGTGGCGGGGGAAAAAAAGGGAAAATCCGAGATAGCTAAGCTCTCGATTTGTGCAATTTATAGATTTATATCATTTTAGTAAAACTGCTTCACTAAATACGGTTGTTTCATTTCCTTAAATCTCTCTGTTCTAAAGTACACACTTTATATTTTTGCTTCCCGCTATACACCTTGCCTGCATTTGCATTCGTATTCCTGCTACCGAGATAGTGAATTGTCACACACAGCGCAACAAAGGTTAATCTCAATTTTAAATAAAATAAAATTTTAAATTAAAATCTTTTCATGCCAATTTAGTTTGTGCAGTTCATTCTTTCGAGCTAAAAAGTGACATTTGGTGTTTTAATTTGAAAATTGAATCGTATAAATGTCTTTTCAATAACATAATCGTTCGAAAATTGAAATTCTTGGTATCTTATCTGTCAGAAATGATAAGTGTCCCCGCTTTTCTGCATTTTCAAAATTTTTGCTCGAAACAATGACCAGATAATGGAGACATGTCCAAATTTAGCTTCACGATTAGCTCAGTATTAGCCTAAAGAATGAACTGCACATACTAAATTGGCGTGAAATGGTAGGAGACATGTGCCAAAGCTATCTGCATTTTCAAAGCGAAAGCATCTTCCAAGTAATTTTTCACGCCTAAAAGTGAGTATAACTCTTGCTTATTTCAAGCTAAATTTTCGCCGAAATAAATTTCACGTGAAAATTTGCATGAAAATTTAACGTGAAATCGAAAACAGTACTAAGCTTTAGATGGCTTAGCTGAGGAAATTTTGGCAAAGATTTCTAAATCTTTTGCCTGAAACTATTGTTTTTTGGACACATTGGGAGAAAAACATGAACAATTGGAAGGTTCAGTATGGGTACAGAAATTAGCATTTCTTACGGATTTTATGGGCCATTTTAGCTTGCTTAATTTACAATTACAAGGAAAAGGAAAATATTGTTGGCTTGTTAAGTTCGTTAAATGTTTTTTAAGTAAAATTAAAACCTTTTGCTTCACAATTAAATAGGCAAATTTTTTAAATATTTTCCATATTAAGAAAAACATATTAAACTTACTGGTGAATCTGAAATGCAAAATCTGAAAGACATCCTTCAGTTCGCGAAACAGTCCGGGGCCTTTGATGGCCGCTTGGACTGATTTTTTTTTTCTCCTGGCCTATTTATCTGGTATCACTATGTACCAATAGGTCTATGTGTGGCCTTGTGCCAACTGGTACAACCTAACCTAACCTACTGGTGCATCTAATATTGAAATGTTTTGTCCTGAACTGGAAAATTTTAAACAAGAAATCGAGAGACAATTTGCAAATCTCAATAAGCTTCAACCGATTTTTGAATTTATTTCATTTCCTTTTAGAGAATTCGATAACGAGGATATTTTATCAAATTTAGCTCATACTTTACAATTGAATTCATCGGATCTAGAGATAGAAATTTAAACAATAGCACGCGCAAATGAAAATTATTTTTGGATTTTATTACCATAAAAAATGTCCATAATTGAGATTGGTGGCAATGAGGATATTTGCATTTTTTTTTGCTTCCTTTTATCGATGTGCAGCAACATTTTCTCAAATGAAAAACATCGAATCGCAACTTAGGAGTTCTCTGACTGATGATCACTTAATGGCATCTATTCGATTGTCCATCAGTGCTTACAAGCCTAACTCTACAATAATTTTTGATTAAATGGAGAGTCACGCATGCATATACATCAAAAATTAATCCAAAATATTTATTAATAAAGTACATTGCACAAAGTAGTAATACAATGTATTTATTATATTAATATCAATAAAGACCTTAATTAAATTTTAATTTGTTTTTAATATAACCGATTTTTCGAAGTCGATCGCGCATAAATTAAAAAATTAATGTCGATCATACCAGTGTTAGGTTTGCCCACCCCTGGTTTAGTACAAACATTTGAATCAACATTTACACTTCATATTGTTGTCGTACCAGTGAGACAAAGAAGTGCGAGAAGTGATGAAGAATTCGCGGCCGTACGTGAAAGTGTGAGACGAAACCAAAATTTGTCAATTTCTCGTCGTTTCCAGGAATTAGGCATTGCTCAAACTAATTTGTGATGAATTTTATGTAAAGATTTGGGTTCACGCCATCACCAACAGCAACTTAGCTTCACTGAATGGGCTTTGAGCATGCTTCAGTTGAATAATGTTGTGATTCATACGTAATGGCGTTGATTGTAGTTTAACTCACAATAGAAATTTCATTCATATCTGAAGTCGTTTTTGTGCTATTTAAGATGTTGAATGAGGCGCCTTTAAAAGAAAAACCTGTACTATACTAACCCTAAAAACTTACTCTTAATCATTAACTAAAACAAAAACTATTAATACTAATACCAACCGCTGCTGCAGCTGGAACGTAGTGAAATAGACAGAAAAAGTAAGGAGAAAAGTGAGAGAGAGAGAAATAGGGAGAGCAATAGAGTGAGGAATAACAGAGAGAAATGGAGAGAAACAATAGAGAAAAATTCAAATTTTGAAATAAAAAATTGTCTAGTTAGAAAATTCGAATCAAGTTAATTATTTTTCAAAACATGATCGAAGAATATTTCAACTCATAATATAGGAAATGTGTGGGTGGGCAGCAGTGATTTTTAATCATACTCACCGATTTAATTTTCACTGGTTACCAGGTTGATGGAAATTTTGGTGAATTTATCAATGCAGCCAATTGTTTCAGTTAATATGACACAAAGAGCAAGAGTATGAAATCCACTGATTTTACACGAATTCGTACTCTAGATGATATTGTTGCCTCGTGTGCATTACCTTTATCCCGCATTACTCTGAATGCAAAAAAACGCAGCTATTGTTGGAAAATAATTGAAGTTCATTGATATCATCGTTCATGAAGTTTTCCCTAATTGCGAAAATAGTTCAAAAATCTTTTTCGGGTTACGTTAAAAAGTGAAGACCCATGTTTCACAGCGACCAGAAGAATGAGATCCTATGGACATTATTAGCTTTCGAAAAGGCAGTTGGCAAGATTTAGCACAGTGGCTTCATTTTTAAATCAATAGAAAATACCAATAAATATATCTGTTGAAGTTAAAAAGCAACTCAATATATTACACTGTTGTATTGCAATACTTTTTTTTACAGCCAACACTTATCCGCAGGTTGTATTGGAAATGAAAGCATAAAAAATTTTAGCGCATCGGCACCACTAGAAAGACTGAATTTCGAAGAAAAGCAGAAGAAATCTGTGTATTTCGATTCTGATTTTATTCGTTTGGAATATTTTCGAAATATTTTTGTTGCCAATAAAACCGGACCATTATATCAGATATTTAGCATTAAAAATTTCAGCAAAAAATGGACAGTTTGCTCAGTCAATGTCTGTTATCAATTCTGCGTGTGTTAATGGAGGAGGCGGTTAAGAAAGTTCAATGTGACCCACTGATGTTGGCCCATAAATGGCAATTTTGAATGAAATCTTGGCATTGAATGTGAGCGATATTCTAAGATTGATGTAACGCTTATGGGAAAGGTCAGGAAAACGAATTTTAGGTTGGCTGGACTTTTTGGCATAATAGTTTGACTAAGTTAAATTTTGTAAAAGAAATCAAATAAAACTTGTCGCACAAAAAACAATAGTCATAATCTATGTAACTATATTCTGAAATGTTATGTATTGAAGAAGTTTTCATAAGCACAGATATCAATGGTCACATTACAGTAAAATTTAATGAAAAAAAATGTTGTGTCATAGCTCTATTGTGCTAAATACAAGATGATATGAATTTTTTGTTGGGAAAAAAGTTGGAAAGAATTATGTTTAACACAAATGAAATAGTGAGCAGGCAACGTCACCACAGTTGCTTGATCTTGCTTCAAACCAATTTTTTATTCCATGGCTGCATCAACAGTTTTCAAATAGACACCAACACTATTAATACTGCTATTGATCAACAAACAGTGTGTGGATGTGCTCCACAAATCTAAAGCATTTAACTCTGTCAGCTATGAGCTTCTTCTTTTGAAACAAAACAAATATGGTATCTACAGTCCGCTTGTCGTCTGGTTTTCTTTTTGCATTAATGATTGTATTTGAGAGGTGACTGTTAAATCCTGTTCTTCTGCTTCCTTCGTTCTTATTTCAGATGTTCCGCAGGGATCTATATTTGGTTTGTTACTGGTCCTAATTATTGTAAATGATCTACTGCGTCTTCTAAATTCCTTTTCTCTTGTATATCCAAACGATTGAATGTTACTTACAGCTCCGAAATTACCTGCGTACTCTAAACAACTGGTGTATTCCGAACTCTGAATATGTCAAAATATTGCCAAATGTAATTTAGACGTGAAGCTTCTTCACTTGTATTTTCTTATTACGTTTATGGCACTTCTTTCGATATCATATTCAATTTTGAAGACTTCGGAGTAATTTTGGGGATTAAACGCTTAATTGACCAACACATCTTGCATATAACCGCTAAAAAGTCAAATCGAATCACTCTTCAACCACCCTTGTCAATAAACTTTAATTTATTCTTGTGTAATATGTAAATTTTTAAAGGTCGAATTAGCGAATACACAATGATTATTTTTTCCTAATCCATCTTATTTATTTAAACCACCTTAATGCAATACAATCGAGGAATTTGCAATTACAAGGACATATATTTAATTTTGATAATATTTTAAAAAATTAACTGACAACAAGCGGAACAAATTCTGTCTGATGTTCGCGGTTCAGCCTTTGATTAAAAGTGATGACAATGAAGCGGAAAAGTGCAGGCGTGCAAACGACGCCTTCACCTTTGATGTAGACCAAAACTTCCACCGATTTCATGCTTCAGGATGTCAGACAGGATTTTCCGCTGCTCCTCAAAGCAAATGCGACTGTTGTCGATCCAAATAATTAATGATGGAGAGGAAATGTTGTCACTAGTAAAAAGCTTCACCGAAAACGTGAAATTTTATAAATCTCTTTGATCTAAACGCAAAATGAAACAAAATGTTTCTTCATCGATGTTTAAAAATTAAAATTATTAAATGACCATAGAAATATAGTTGCATTGGTACTTTAGTCAATAGATACAGCCGCACTTAGATTTTCACAATTGTTTATATGATTTTAATGCAAATTTTCTCATCAATTAACCGTCTCTCAAAAGGTCGTCATCGGCAAGCATACACATTATGAAGAACCCTAACCGCGCATTCAACCAAATACGTACAGTCAAACAGTTATAGAACTAAGTGGTCTTCTTTATTGTTTCTTTGAAAATAAAAGAATACCAATTGATTCAACAAGAACCGCCAGTTCTGAAGCCCAAAGCAAATTAACACTAACGATCGAAGGGAAAGTTATTCCTAGGTAAGACCAATGCTAGTCGGCGACAAAAACAAAGTGAAAAACAGTAAGAGCTTCGAATCGCAAGGACGCGAACAACTCATGCCATTGTCCAGGAATAAAGTAAATTTTCGAATACATCAGATGGTCACGTGGCGCCATGACAAGCACGTGCAGTTTTGATGTTTTTTTCCAGAAAGATGCATTGACAAGATTTACAACGATTCGAATACTTCAGGGGTATGTGGACAGTGAGCCGGCATTGACAAACGGACACACGGTGGATACAAAACTCTTACGTGCTCTCGATACTGCCGAAATTGATGTCCTGTGAATGGAAACTTCTGCAACTCTGTTGTGATTCAAAACATGTCGGAACACTGTCCTGCGGGTATCCTTGATAATGATGTACATACACATAGACGTGTGCATAGAGTTTATATTTCTTTTTCGCGAAAGGGGTATCTTGTCATGAATCAACAATATGCGCTTGGAAGGTTTTAGTGGTTGATTTTCACGCCCCAGTTTATAGCCATGCCGATATCTTTCATTTGTTTGTTGGTGTTCGTTGGTGTGTGAGTACTGAGTGCACATCATTTAGATGAGTAATAATAAACATACCCGCATTTTTGAATGCAGCGATTTGATTTATTGATGTGATTTATAGCTTCCGGTTAAGCCGTATGATCGAGGAAATTTGACCAATTTTAAAGCTTAATTGATGGGATCAAAAGTATGCAATGTAAAACGAACAATAATTTTCAATGTATGGGAAACATTAAATTTTTGCTTTATGTGTAAAGGTTTTAAGATTGTTTTTGTACATGTTTTTTTGTACATACCAAAACGTTCAACGTTGCTGAGTGGCGTCTACACCTGAAAATATAAACACTCCTAAGTTTCTCAGTCAGATGTAACTGGAAGCTGGAAGTCCGTTATATCTATTCCAAAAATAATGGACAGGAGGAGCGTAGCTAGTCAACCAGGATCTCTTTAAACACAGAGTACACTCCATAACCCGAACCCTGACGGATTCACACATATGTAACTACCCCCTTCAAAGAAGAAACTAGTGTGGGAGCTCATCTGGCCGAACCATGACAAGATTGAATACACAGCGATAATGTCACGCAATACCACAATCTGCCAAACACACACAGTTAACACCCCTCTCTTTTAACTCTGTGGAGCTCAGTGGTGCCAATTTAGCTACATTGTACATTTTTCATTTAGCTATTGGCTCATTTTAAGCTAATTTATAGGTTATAAATAATTTAAATTTTTGCTTTGATTGCATCAATTTGCACTAGTTTATTAATATTTAAAATACTCAGTGCTTGAAAATAATTTCCTCAAATTCTAAGGTAACTGCTAATGCTTTGGGTGTACAATAGTACTACTGCTATGTACTATGTCTTTCTGGACATAGAACAATAATAATCTTCTACGAACAGGTTTTTTTCTTTTGTTCGGTGCGAGCTCATTAGGAAGAAACTAAAATAGGTAAGACAAACGAAATATGTTTAATATAGAATACACATTATCTGCCTAAATTTGAAGACAAGAATCGAAAGGTTTAGGCGTAGACATAAAGTTGCAATGAAACGTAAACAAGGTGTTCGCACAAAACCCAATCGTGCTCAGTAGTAAAACCAAACGTTAGAATTGTGCTAGCTATGTTTTTTTTTCATTTTGTAGAGTTTTTCAACACAGCAAAAAATTAAGACTATATTTTCTCCGTTGGGAGCAGCTTCTGAAAAACAGCATCGACAACAAAACAAAACTACAATGTGTATTTTCGTTGTGAACCATTGCGCATTAAGATTAATTGACCATTTGAGTGAGATGTGTAAAGAACTGGCAGTTGAGTCCAAAAGTTGGAGCAAGTATAGGATTCATCGATCAAAAGCAGCGCCATATTGAACAACGTTATGTTTCCATACTTCAAATCGGGTTTAAAGGCAGAAATTGGTAACTCTATTTCTAGTATTTTAATTGAAGAGTCTATGGACATTTTAGTGATATTCAGCAAAAATGTATTACAATTTACTTAGTCACGCTATCATCCACTTCCGGCGGCATACATTAATTGCTTATTAATCTTTTTGGATAAACAATTCTTAATGTCATATTCTAATCTTAAATTGCGAATCTTTAATTCAAGCCAAATCAAATATGCTTACTTAGCAGTAAGCCTAATTGTTCGATTCAAAGAATTGTTTATTATTCACATCTGAAATATAATATACCAATGCTTGTGTTTGTAAACGATTGCGTTTTGGACCACATATTAAATTGATAACGATTTAATTTCTATTTTGCATGTTCAGCATTCTTCAAACTGATAAAATGGTTTGAAGTTTGCTTGTTGGAAAAAGATAAGTAAGTTGTACTCCGAATCTCAGGAAATAAAGAAGCAACTCTCAAAATAAAAACGAAAAGATTTATTTTTTGAAACTAAAACGTGTAACTTTAGAAAACACAATTACTTGGCTTTGATTGAGCTAGAAAGTGAAACTGCTGAAAGCATTACTACTATCATAAACACGTGCTTAGAAAACTACAACCTAAATGTTACAAATATGACAGACAACGCAGTCAATAACGGTGTATTTCAAAAATCCTTTTTTAATATTAATAAGATGTGGTTGTCATTCCGTTCAGCTTTTAGTTTTTACAGCTGCAGGATCATTTCTTCCCCAAACGTTCGAGTTTTCACTTGCAGAGATGTACAATTGGTTTTCTAAATTCCTTTGAAGACGATACGGAGTGAATAAACGAGGTGGTTGTCAATAAAGGGATCAGTATCAAGGATCCTTAGCCAATAGTTAGACCTAACAACCAACTTCAGTATAGTCCAAACCTCAGAAGAATGTTATTTAGCAAAAATGATTTAAAAGGAGTATAACAATTACTTCTGTTCCTTCAAACCATTTTAAAGGATGCTTCTATCATGAATAAAAAAATGGAAAGTAATTCTGTTGAACTCACTAAGCTCTTTAACGATTTTACACTATTTTCTTTTGTTAAATTAATCAACCACTCATTATCCGATGTACATTCAATATTATTCCATATGAATTATAAACATTAGCTTAATAAAACTGTTTCCGAGAGCCTTGAATTTTGTTATTGTTGGAGTACACTTTTTAGCTACAATGGGAACTTTTTAGCTATTTTTAGCTATGTTTTTCCTGAATTCTAGCTACAACGGCTGGAAAAAAGCTGGCAACATTGGTGGAGCTCTAAGTGAGTTCCACCTATGGTACCCGATGTCCAACCACAATAGAGCAATTTGATCACAAACACACACACACACACAAATTACGGAACTTAGTGAATACCTAAGTTATCCCAAAAAACTAGTGCTTCTCGCAACTTTGAAGCTTAGTGAACCACTCACCTGAAAGATTTTTTGCTGATACGGGAATGATACTATTATTACTTGTCAGGACTGTCGCACTCAAAAGGCTGAGCTCAAAGAAAACTTACGACTGCTATGACGCTGAAAAGACTGAAAATCAAAATTATTTGGACCCCTAACAAATGTAAAAACCCTAACATGTAAAATGCCTTCTTCTACACCTACAAATTCTCGGAATGTTATTGCACAGTTCAATGCGGAAAGAGTCGGAGTCACTACATACCTATAGTATGGGCGGCGTTTTATGGCCCTTTCCCTCATAAAACGAACAGATCAAGAAGAAAACTATAAACTTGAACAGCAAAAGAAAAGTTTATTTATTTTTTTAGTACGCTTTTTTCAATAATAAATAAAATAAATGTGGATTTTAAATTAATATTTGGTGATCAAATTCAATTACCTTTACTAAGTAAAATTATATCCATGGATATAAGTAGGAGATGATAAAATTTGTCACAACTAGCATAAATAAAAATGTAATGATTTCCACCTGCAAGTGGTCACGCCAGTCAAGTATGCACTGTGTGCTGGTGTCTGATGAGAAGCAGTGCATACTTTCGAAACCACTTTGTCAAAATAGAATTTTCAATGTAGATTAAAATTTTTAATGTTAATAAAAAGTTGGAATTGTTTTTGCGGGATGATTAAAATTGAACAATTTTTTTTTTTTAATTTATCTTGAAAATTTTATTTGACAAAGTGGTTTCGAAAGCGTGCACTGTTTCTCATCAGACATCAGCACACAGCGCATGCTTGACTGGTGTGACCACTTGCTGCGCTGTGTGCTGGTGTCTGATGAGAAATAGTGCATGCTTTCGAAACCACTTTGTCAAATAAAATTTTCAAGATAAATTAAAAAAAAAAAAATTGTTCAATTTTAATCATCCCGCAAAAACAATTCCAATTTGATTCTGCTTTCGGAGGCTTATTCCGCAAAACGATCGAGTTTCCCGTATCAATTATTCTCTGCTTTGATAAGCTTTAGAGACGATATACGTTGTCTATGCGATTATAGACAAGAAGGGAACCGTGATCACAAATCAATAAAAAGTTGTTCAATTTTAATCATCCCGCAAAAACAATTCCAATTTAATATTTGGTGGTTTAAAAAATTAATTAGACCCAATATTTTATCTATTTAATATTACCATGGCCCATTAAATATTTAGCTGCGTTGTTTCTAGCTTCTTCCTTCCACAGCTATAAATAGTGGCCTGACGGCAAACAGAAAGACTTCAAATAAGACAGCAGTTTTAAAAAAAATTGAACTAGAAAATTTCTGGATACAAAACGGCACGTAGCAATATTAATACTTAAAATTTTGCCCCAACGTATAATCAAAGCTCACAAGATTTATGAATTCAATATCACTTCCTTTAATATACCATGCATTAAAACCTAAAAGTATTAATTTGAAACCAATAAAGCATCTCCATTCGCTATTTTACTCTCGAAATCTGCAAGAATCGTTTCAATAACAGTAATTACTAAGCTGAGTTTACAAACATCAAAAGCATTTTTTACTTGATTACTTCAAAATGTACGCGATCCGAAGAAAAGCACGTACATGGTAATACAAAACCATTCGACTGCTTTTTCAATTTTCCGCCAATCTTTCATCACAAGTCCTTATAGATTTTATTGTAAATCTTCCGCTCACCTGACCGCATTCCCGTCGCGAATACTAACTTGCTTATTTACTGACTGCGATTGTTCGCGAAAAAAGCATCATCATCGTCGTCATCGTTCGCATTAACGTAATGATGAAAATCCGAAAGTAAATCAAAGAAATCCATTGAGCGATTTGCTGGGCGCGCAAGATGGCTAAGCAACAGAAGCTTCCTCGAACCACGAACTTAAGTAGATGTAATTTTCTTTCATCCAACGCTTCTCAATGTTTGTGATGAAAAATGCGGTTCACCATTAAGGTTTGCAATATTGCTTTTGCTGTGTCAAAGCTGCCATTGTCCTTGCGAAACACAATCGCCCGAGACGTGCATGCACTGAGTACACATTAGGCATTACCTTTGACATGAGAATTCGAGCTCTTTGATGTCTCTATCCCGCCGGGCTCGACATTTGATGTAATAAGTTGTGGATTGACGACAAAGAGCGTTGGATTTAGGATTATGAATTTATAAGACGATCTAAACTTCAGTTTCAATTTGCAAATTGATGAAATCGTACTGCTTGGTAAGGAGCATAGAGGAAACGAAATGACAAAGGATAATGTCGACCGGTTTTTTCCAATCTATGAATATATATATATAAGCTCCAAGACCAAGATGCAGTATCACAATGATGAATAAGCATAGTGCACGCTATAAAATATTGTTTGCAAAAATCAATTCGAACATTTACTCCTTACAATGCACGTTAAAACATGTACAGACCCTCCTTCTTGCTTTCTTACTGCCACTAAAGAATTCTGTTTGCATTCCAAGAATCATTCTGGCATTCCGTTGGTCTTCGCTAAGTGGAGCAATCATTAACCTCGCTATTGTTTTCGACTGCTTTACAACCCTTCGTGCCGACGAAATGCCTCAATGAGGAAATTCTTGGCTTAGGTTAAGAACAGAATGATTGCTGCGTGCATCAGCGTTTGCCACCGTTTCTTACCCGAAGATTCTATTGACCACTTACTGTAAGTCAGCCAACTGGAATTTTCTTTGGCACCGTTCCTTCGTTCATTGTTCATTTCTTATTGATGACTTTCTTCGACTTTTGTCGTAAATTACTTTTCGAGACAGTTTATTGTTTCACGAGAAAAGTTTTTGCTTCGCGTTCAAACTTTTGCCACGAGACAGGCCATGACCTCAGCAAACCTTGTTTTGCGTTATGCAGTCACAGTGAATGGTAATAACCTTAATCTACATACTTGGAGAAAATATCCTTTTGATTGAAAACTTTCAAATGAATTTTGGGCTTCTAGTGTTGATTGTCGAGCCATTTATGCATGCATCAATGAGTGATTATTTCATACATTATTGAAATTATTGACTTATGCTTCGAAACAAAGGACTATGTAATCGGTATGTCGACTAGACGAAAATGTCTAATAACTATTTCTGAAATAATTCTATACATGGTACAATAATTGTGTGTTCGAATATCTTTGACAAAGTTGAACGATATCAATCGGGAAGAGTGATTACTCCGACAAGTCACACGAAATCAATAACAGACAAAATAATGTTATTCCACGGAAAAACAATTATTCGAATGGCATTCGTGTTCCAATTAAATTAGTCATAATACGAGGATTTTCGTGTGCATGCCAAACTCTTTCAGGAAAAATTGAGATATTCCCCGTCATAAATTAATGCATGAAAATTAACTTGTACAATAGAATGTGTGCATCAATTTTTGTCACCTGACATGAACGTCTTTCTGATAGTACTGAACGACGTTGCTTTAAAATGAAAACAGTGTAATTTGTAATTACAGTCAGAGTAGGTATATCCTGTTGGATGCACCATGCAGTCACTTCTTGTTCTGCGATTGCTTGTTAGCACGCAAAACATATCCTGGTACAACTTTTTGCACTTATTTACAATTGTCAAAGGCGACAATTTTATTGTTCTTCTTATTGATTACGGTAAGTTTTTGTTACAATGCTTCGGCGTTTGAATTTTCTTTTATGGTTTATAAATAAATAACGCTTTAAAATGCTGATGAATCTTTTGAGTTTTTTAATTTTCACAATATTATTGTTTCATATTATTTTTTATTTTTACTTCTTGAGAAAAATACTGCTTTCTATTTTCCAAATTCAAACCATGTGGTTGGCTAAGGCATCAATATTGTTTTATAATTATATATTTGATTATGAAGATAGCTATAAAATGGTTTAGAATAAGTTTTGGTGTAATTGAGGTGTTTTGTGTAATATTGGTGTTTTGGTGTAAAGAGGCTGGAAGACCGATTAGGAAAATGCGAGCCAGATGTTAGTCTCCAGAACAACTGATAGGAACAGCAACAGTATCTTCCTGTTTGGGCAAATTAGGTTATTGTCAAAATGAGGATGAAAAAAAAACCACAACCACCGGTCACTCCAGCAATCAGTATGGAGTGTGATGAAATCGATATGGAGACAAGTAGAAGTGATGTTTGCCTCAGGCTTTTTACCTGGGGATGAGAACCAGGCCCCAAGTAACAACATCAAAGGATTCATAAACCACTGTAGGAGACAGACAAAAATGCTGACAATGGAATGCGATGCCAGCGTTACATGCCCAGTTGCGTATCCAGTTGCAACCCAGACAGTAAAAAGAGACACCGTTGTACTTAGCAAGAGTGAACATGGCTGCGTCTGGTAAAACGTGAGAAAATATGTTGAACCTAGTAAACACACAACGTGAGAAAATATCTGGAATCAAGTAAACACGCGGAGGGTAGACGCGAAATTATTGGATAAATACGAGTATACCGGGATGGTGACTCTCGCCTCCAGTTCCAAAATATATCACTAGGTTAGGTTAGTTTAGTAATGAGGGCTACCGGGAACGCGGCTTGCGTTAGGCCACCAGTTTGGGCCCATTTGCCACCCTCCGCTGGCGTTTTAGAGCTGCCAAGTGACCGCTTCGCCAAACTGGATCAGCTGACTCAGCGTGACGGTACTGGCCACCTCTGCTAACCCTTGAAAGTGGTACGAACAAAAAACCGTGAGGCGTTTATTATTTAAGGCCGGACAATCACAGAAAGTATGCTCGATGGTGTCCTCTTCCATCTCGCACCTCTTCCATAAATTGCTGGATGTCAGTCCCATTCTTTTCGCATGAGATGTGGTAAGGCAGTTCCTTGTGAGCAAGCCGGCCGTGGCTCTCAAGCAGTTTCTGCTGCTTTTCTGCTTCTTGCTTAGAGCAGGTGATGGCAATAATGTCCTGGCCACCCTGCAGTCCATCCTGTTTTTCCATTTGGGCTTTGGTTTGGCCCATATGGCGGCATCAAGTTTGCTTGTGGCGTCAGCGATTGACCGTGGTACAGTGATGCAGGGGCTATTGCTAGCTCCTGAACCTTTCCTCGCCAATTCATCAGCTCTTTCGTTGCCTATGACCCCACTATACCCTGGCACCCACATAATCCGGATAGGAATATGCCTTGCCTTTTCATTGAGAGCCACTCTGCAAGCGTTAACAGTTTTTGAAGAACATCTGTAAGACGCAAGAGCGAGAATGGCTGCTCTACTATCGACACAAATCGTCATTGATCTGGTTGATATACCGCTAATGGACCCAACTGCCATGCTTTTAGCATGTAATTCAGACTGAAAAAAAAAAATCACTTAGTAGAAATAGGTTTATTGCTAAATAAATATAGCTAAATAAAACATTTCAATCGAAATTTCGTTTATTTCCTCCTTTATACAAAGTATATATTTTTTTTTAGCTCGGGCCACGTCGCATACATAACTAGCTAGAGCTGAAGAATTCTCAGAGTCCCTAAAAATCTCATAAGTGTCCATCAATACATAGTACGTAGTGAAGAAGACATATAGCCTTTGAATTAGGAAAATATGCCATCAAAGTTCAGGCAGATGAAGTACAAGGGCTGGAAAAACAATAAAAATGATCTCACTGCGAGGCTTCGCTGTCTCCACCTGAATTTTAGTACGAACATGAAATCACCAGAATAATCATCAAATTTTACCGTAAAAATTGTTTTGAAAAATCAGTACCTCCAAAACGAGAGTATCATGGTGAAACAGTAAGTTTGAAAAACTCAGTAGAGCCAGAGGAGAGTTTAACAGGACCGAAAAAACACTGAACTGGGAGAATGCAACAAAAAGTTAAGGAAATCTAAAAGAAAAGCTTGCAGTGCTTGGGAGAGTTTCAATGACATTTCAGAATTAACAAGGATGCAAAAGGTTCTATCCTAAGGCCACTAAAGGGATAGAAAACTGCTCCAACATCAGGTCGGAAGATTAAAACTATGCTGGTGTACACATAGGGTGTAAGTTTGGTAATCAAAATGAAGTGAAGGTAAAATACAAACACCATGAGCGCAAACCTCACTTACCACTGATTAAACATGAAAAGGTGGATAAGGCAATAAACCACCAGATGGACTCATCCTGACCTTGCTACAAAGAGACATGCAACTGAAAACCTTCCTGGTGTACATTTTACATTTGCACATGTATAGAAATCAAATACGCCAGCCAGCATAACTCCCTTTCTATTGAAGACTCCAAAACTGATAAGGAGTGATCCTTGATGCTACTGTACAAAATTTAATTTGCCCTTCAAAAAGTAAAGTCAGCTTTATCAGCTGCACGAAAATCATACGGTACAAGTAATAGAAAAAGCATCATGCACTCTAGAAAAGAGGCAGGCAAATGGGCAAGTAAAGTAATAGCTCACTGAGGTGTTTATGTGGAGTGGTGCTAAGACCAGCTGAAGGCAGACACTAAGAGGTAATATTCGTAGGGAGAGGTATTATACCCCTACTATGATACCTACTCGTTGATAACCTTTTATCGGCCCTTGGCAGGAAGGAAATAGTAAAAAAAAACACACATTTGAAAACATTTGATCAAGAATGTTAAAAGCCTTGAATGAAACAACATAGCGGTGGAAGGAAGATGGTCTATCGATAAAACAAAATCTAGTTAAGGCCACTTAAATCAGGGGCAGAGAAGTGCGTCAGCGGGTGGGGGTAAAATATCTAAGAAATCATCTACATCGGAAATTTACTTGAAACAGTCATCTAAACAACACTACAGTGAATCCCATTATCGCACTTTGAGCGATAAAACAATTGATTGGACGCAATGAAGGTCTATTATCCTACAAAGCCAGTGTGGTGGAGAAAACCGCCTATAAACACTACTGTTAATATGTTCAAAAGCACGTAAATAAAAATTAATGATCTCCCATTGCAAGTGGTCACATCAATCAGTTATGCACTATGAGCTGATGTCTGATGAGAATAAGTGCATACTTTCGAAACCACTTAGTTAAAAATTTTCAATTTTAATCATCCCACAAAAACAATTTTCATTTAGATTCTGCATTCTTAGGCTTATTCCGCAAAACGATCCAGTTTCCCGTATCAAATATTCTCTGCTTTGATAAGCATTAGAGACGATATACGTTGTCTATGCTAATTTATAGACAAGAAGGGAACCGTGTTCACAAATTGATAACCTTTATGAATCCCTCCTCGTTTCTTGAACATTGTTGCAAAAACTGAGGGGCACATTCGACGCGTTTCTACTTATGGTTTTTTTTTAGCACTCTTGGTACCCACCATGCACACATCTTGTGATAGGCCAGTTTTTCGGTCAACATCTTGTGAATTATGTGCTGGAAATCTGAGGAACCCCAACAGCAAGTTCGCTTATTGTTATCCTCCAATCTTCAAGCAGATAACTCTCGACCTTTTCAACAATCCCGTCTAAAACTTACGGCTTTCCGATCCGTACTTCATTGGGAATTTCCGTGCGACATTTACTGAGTTCTCTGTACCATTAACGGACATGTTGAACAGCTTTTCACTTTTCTCCATAAAATTCGGTTAACTGACGATGAATATCTATAGGTGAAACCGCTTTCACGTTTAAAAGAAGTAACGCATCGTGGATTTTGCATGTGGCGATAACGGCAATGGAAAGCTCCGTTTTGTATGGCTGCTAGGCCGATACTGAGCGGCAAAGCGAGGCGAGAGTGATGCGGTACAGAGGGGGAGAGTTGTTGCGTGTGCCAGTTTTGCCAGGTTACACATTACACATCTCACCTTCAATTTATGGGATTGGAAACCTTATTTTACGAACGACCCTCGTGTGAAGTGCGAAGCTTGGGTAGCCTAGCGGGTAGAGCACTGGCTTCTTGCATGTGGGGTTCTTGGTTCAAATCCAGGTTCAAACGAGGGTCCACGCACCAAGATTTGAGTTCAAATAGTTCTGATTAGGTACCTGATTTAAATCAGTAAAATCAGGTAAAGTGAGTCGTGGAACTAATCACTCCACACTCGTATTCATAATGATTGAAAAAATTGTAATCAAGCTCTCTACTAGCTTCAACCCCCAGACTCGTACGAGGGTTGTCGTGGGATTACTTTACTTTACTCGTAGTAAGTGGAGTAATCCCCTAAAAATCGATCTCAAGCTCTATTGAAAATTGACACCGAGTGAAATTAACCCACTTAGTAGTTGGTTTGCCATGTCACGAGCTTCCAATGACACTGATTCTTTCAAATCTTTAATGCAATAATCGCAACAGCTCAGTTTTTCTGGACTCATCTATTTTTTGCTTCCGAATTCAAAGAATTAAAATAAAACAAGAGTTTCGTTATTAGCTCTGAAGCGTGTGTTACCATGTAGAGCAGCTGGTTCATATCTGGCTTACGATGAAAACGAATGAGCTAACTGAGCTGTGAGTATACACCAGAATCAAACCAGAAGTAAAATTAATCATGGAACAAATCATAGCTCAGGCACACAAAAAAAAATTCGCTCTGCTATATGTGTAGCAAAAATAATAATATCCGTAATAGCCATAATTAACTGTAGTGGGCACAAAATTGCCCCTACAAATATATTTTTGTTCTATTTATGTGTGATACATAACATATACAAGCAACAGGTATAACTATTGATTTAAAAGGTATTATGAGTATATGGAAATCCAGAGTTATACTCATTTTAAGTAAAATTTGGCTTTCAGGTAAAAAATATAACTCGGGTACACAAAATATGCACACAGCAATCATAATTATGCACGCTACAGGTATAAGTTCTATATGGGTTTCTCTGTTTTCTGGTAGCGAAAGATATGAAATCCATACAGTTGGTATATTATATACGCGACAGGTATAAAATGACCACTGAACAATGTAATTCGTAGATATATGGTTTATTTTCGTTTCTAATTATGGGGCATCTTTTGTTTATAGTTTGAGATTGAGCTTGCAAAAGGGTCGGTAGCTTAGCTCGCTAACGCGTTAGTCCGAAGCAGCGATCTACTGCCCGCGGGTTCGAATCCCGCCGTGCCCATGGCTGAATTTGTTCGTCTTATGATGTCTTAACAGTCAGCGACTGGGCATAATACCAGCGCTCCATTGATTAAGTGCCACATTAAAGCTTTAGTAGCGACTAAGAATAACATTAGCGCTTTAGGAAATGAGAAATAAATGTGGCACTTAGAAGAATAATGGAATAGTTGTTATCGGCTTCTCCCATATGTGTCTCCTTACCGCCATGGCTAAGCACTCGCTTCAAAGGGCAATCCCCTGAGCTTTTTTCTGCTTACATACGATAAATATTTATATTATATCTGCCACGAATATATTATGTCTTTCAAAATACACCCATATAGTCATGTGAGATATATTATATTTCCGTCGTTTTATATCTGTCAGCGATATATTTTTTTTTTGAGTGGGGGTTTACATTGGTTGCGAACGAAATCTTTGCCGGCTTCAACCTCCAGATTTCAGCGAGTTGCTACTTATCTTGATAGTGCCGTATTTAACGATATCTGCGCTCGTTGTAAATTTACGTTAAGGTATAAAATTTTTTTGAATATGTTAATGCAGAAATTTTAAACATATATGAAAATGCTTACATATATTTTATTGTCGTTTTAAGTGCTATTATAAAATAATAGTAGATGTGAAGAATATTATCCAAAGCCTTTTGCGCCTTTGGAAAATATGTATATATTGACATATTGATATCAGTTATAATATTATAATACTGCTTAGCTCATATATTCGTACTAGCTATTATTACGAAACAGGACCAACTCAAGTCTAGTTTTCTGCTACATTATAATCTAATGGACAGCACACCGTCCCAAATTAAATTTCAATTACTCAATTACGACTTCTAAGCAACAGTCTATCACCTGAGTACATGCATTCAATTCAAACCTTCAAAACTTCCCAGCAATCTGCCAACAATCAGGGGAAATTCGATGATGTTGATGCGGTCGATTTCAATTACTAAATTATAACGCGTGCCAGCAATTCGCCAGAATTGGTGTAGATCCTTACGCTTCTAACGAAATCATTAGTTTCTTCAACAACACATTGCATCCCAATCAGCGGCACTTATTTCGATCAGATGTCAATTAACATTGGAAGTAAATAAATCAATTAGACGTAAAAGTGCCGACATGTTGCAGGAGCATCATATGTTTCAGGAGCATCATGGCAATGTTCCAGTAGCGCACCCTAGACGCTTCCTTCCTGACATGAAGAGGCACTTTAGTGTTTTACATACATTGTAAACTCCTTGTTGCGTCAACAACGGGTCGACCTTTCTCGTGGCCCGGAAAGCTCGTACCGGGCGAGAACACTCCGAAACGGAAATGTACTTTCACTTTAACATTTTACAGGCGAAGGTTAATTTCGCGACCCATAAGTTGGAACATATTGAAGACTGTGATAAATAGTACACGTGTAATTCTTATCGGTATGTTCGTGCAGAAAAACCATTCGCAGTTTAAAATTGCAGGGATTGTTCAATCCCGTGCCCCTTGCTCATTGCTGATTTTCAAATCGTATTAAGGAACCATCAATTTCATGACCAACTGTACCTCCCTGGAAGATACATTGAGGGTGGTTTGTGCTGCATTTCGGCAAATTACATGCTTCAGTTCGTGGCTTACCATATGCTCGTCGATGGCATGTTTACATTTTAATCATTAGGAAACTGACGCAGTGACATATGTTGTAAAACAGCCACGAGATAAAAATGCCGTATCTAAAATTGCATCAGTGTCGAAGGTGTAACAGAAGTGTGCCTTGCATCGCCGCTAAGCGCTTTTCAAGTGCCTCCACCCCATACTTGACCGGCTAATGACTGTGCGCAACATTTAATTTCAATTTGATCTCGTCAGATGATAGTCTTTTTTTGTGACATGTTGTACAACTTGCTTGATCTGTCGGCCCCCAAGTCACAGTAGCAAATATACCTTGTCCTTTGGCGAGGACGTAAAGGAACTTTGATCTTTGCTGCAATCTTGTCAGTTTGCGTGTACTTTTTCGAAACGCTAGAGGCGTAATTAAACAAATTACGGTATTGTTTCGTAATTGCATTAAATTTCGATGGACAGGGTGAGAGCGAATGTGAGAGCGATGTCAAATGCAATTATATCCTCAATTTTCCACATGACAAATGCCATCGAAATTGAAACGATAAAATTATGTTTTGTCATCATATATAATTGCTTTAATTCGTGGCGTAATACGAGAGAGCGAGGGGATGTAGGCTTATATCAATATTGAATGAATGAACTTGAATTTTGATATTATCAGAATTTATAAAGCCTATTCGATGAAAAGAATTGAAATAAAATGCGCATCTGAATTCAATACGAATAATAAATAAAAGATAAACTTACAAAAACTTCAGAACGGACGAGGGTGGGTCATTAAGTTCGCGGAAGGAGCAGGTAGGTGGAACTCTTGTCCAGGTTAAACCATGATTTACAACTGGCACAGTATTTTTGAAGCCGGAAAGGACTCACTTGGCGCCCAATCGAAACGACCACTCCGAAAATTGTCCAAAAAGTCGAAAAAGTGATATTGGAAGATGCCGGACTAAAGAAGAACCACTTCGTACGAATAGTTGAAGTATCAGCTACAACGATTTTAAATATTCTTCACGATCATCTTGGCATGACTAAGGTTAGTGCAAGATGGTTGCCGACAAGACTTACTGCGCCTCAAAAACAACAATGCGTGGAATTCTGTCGCGCGTTTTTAGACCTTTGTAGTGAAGACGAGAATGGAGCATTGAGTCGAATCGTTACTAGAGACGGAAACTGGATTAATCATTATGAGCGTGTGTCCAAACAAGACTCTATATAGTGCCACAAAAAAAACTTGCCACCACACAACAAGTTCAATATAATATAGTCTTCTGAAAAACTCCTGGTGAACGGTTTTAGGATTCAGAAAGCATTTTGCTGATGAATTTTCAAAACAATGTCTCCATAACCGGAGAATACTATACCTCAATTCTACAAAGGTTGAAAAAAACCATCAAAGAAAACAGACGAGAAGAATAACCAAAGCTGTACTCCTTCTGCACAACAATGCACCTGTTCACAAGAATCGTTTTGCGTTGGCTGCGCTGCATAAGATAGGCTTCGATATTTTAGGTCATTCACCCTATAGCCCTGAACTGGCTCTCAACAATAATTACCTTTTTCCAAAATTGAAAAAGGAACTTTGTGGGAAGATTAGGTTAGGTTAAGTTAAACTGGCTGATACAAGATCACACATAGACCTATTAGGTCCATAGTGATACCAGATAAATGGACCAAGAGAAAGAAAGCTCAGTCCTAGCTGCCGTCAGAGAGCCCGGACTTGTTTGCAAACTGGAAGACGTCCTTCAGCCTCTGCTTTGTCACGTGCGAGAGATCCAACAGCCAGGGCTCATCGAAACAGCGCTGTCTGGTTTCCTCAGTACCAGTCAGATGCTGGATTGTTTGTGAGACTCCCGGCTCCTGACACTTCCTACAGGTGTCACTGGTAAGGAATCCCATTTCCATGGCATGTGCTACTACAAATCAGTGACTAATAATGATGCCGACTAGCCGGAATCAACCCCCACATTATTTTTGTTACCCTGCAGTGCAGGCATGAGTTGCATGACATGTACACATCACACCTTGCTTCAAGTTAGAGTCTATTGAGTACTTGATTGTTTGGATAGTAGTTAAGATGGCTACTGATCCTGACAAGGGAAAGCTAGCCTCATGATTGAGTAACGCATCTGCCCCCTCATTTCCATGAATGCCCTAGTGACCGGAAACCCAGAAAATTCTGACTCTCCTGTACTTGCCCAGTCTATTCAGGGCCTGAATGCAGTCGAATACTCACTTCGATTTGTAAAAGTAATACAACAGAGCTATTACAGCCGCTTGACTGTCTTTAAAGATGTCGCATAGTATCTCTAGCCTCTACTAGCTACTACTACTACTGGCCTCTACTACCGATTTACTATGCCTGGCGGCAACTTTTGCGGCAGTGCCTCTAACGAAGTGGATGGAGATGAAGCATCACTCTCTTGCTGGTGTAAATCACGTTGCTTACCCGCTTGACACTCTCCTCTAAATTCACCTTCCAGGTAATTTTACTGTCCAAAAGTATTTAGTTTGTGACTTAAGACTTAACCTGCCGCCACCCAACCTGATAGGATCTAATTCAGGAATTATGTACTTCCTTGCGAAGAGTACAAGATCAGTCTTATTGGAGTTGATGCCAAGGCACACGGTATTCGCTCATTCCTTAACCAGCCCCAGCGCATGTTCGATGAGCTGCCCGAGGGTATGTGGAAACCTACTCGATACTAAAATCAGAATATCATCAGCATAGACCACAACCATGAGTCCCCTGCTTTCCAACCTCCCCAAAATTGAAATTGTGACCAAGTTTCACAAGGGAGCGGATAGCACTCCCCCTTGCGGTGTGCCTCTGTGGACCTTTCTTTTGATTTGCGCCCCCACCCACTCCGCTGATATGAGCCTTTGCTTAAGCATGTTGCTTATCCAGCTACAAATAGCGTGGAGGCTCTACTTAAGGAGAGATATACACCTAGAATGGTCGGCAAAATTGATTTATTTTTTATTGCATTTTCGTGAAGATACAGGTCTCAAAAATATCTGGTGAAAACACCAAGTTAATATTTCTATAAATAAGCTAGTTACAGCCGATATAATCAAACGTGCTTTACGAAGTACGATACGATAGTTAATAACATTCATTAGGCTGCTTCAAGTATTGTTCAATTGGTGTTAAAACAAGCTGTAAAAGAAGTACAACGGGAAATAAAAACAAAATTCGAGTGCTGGTATAACCAAACTAACCGTTTTTGGAGACAGTACGGGGCGAAAACGTGGTTTTACCTCATTGTAGGGAGTTGAGGTTCTCATTGGACAGTTTACAGGAAAAGTTTTTGATATTCTTGTAAAATCTTCTTATTGTGCGAAATGTAATTATTGGAATAAACTCGAAAATACTGAGCAATGTGAGGAATAGAAATCGAATCACGATGGAAATTGCCAGGCCAATCATGATGGATCGGCAGGTAAAATGGAAGTAGACGCCATGAAAGAATTGTTTTCACAATCTGCCGAAAAGTATTGAGTTATGTACACTAATTACGCCGGGGATGGTGACTCTAAGACGAACACGGGATTAGTGAATGCGAAACCGTATGGTAACGAGATTGAAATTACAAAAAAAGAATGAGTGGGTCACGTTCAAAAGCGATTGTGAACCCTTCTTCGCGAATGAAAGAAAAAAGTCCTGGAATCAGCAGCAAAAACAAATTGAGGGCAAAGTTTATAGATATACTGAAGATTTATTATGGCTTAGCTATTTGCAGAAACTGTGCCTCCAAGAATGAAATGAAAAAAGTGATACGGGCAACATTTTACCATTACGGCTCAACAGACAGCAAGCCTCAACAACATTTCTGTCCCGAAGGCCCCGAATCGTGGTGCCAGTTGCAACGAGCAAAGGCTAAAGGAGAACTGGAAAATGTTCGTCACAATTATTGAGCATTGCCAAAAATGGTTTTAGATGTCATCAAACCAGTAAACGAAGACCTCAGCAATGAAAAATTGTTGGAACGCTGTGTTGGTCGATATACTCAAAACTGCAACCAACTTATTTGGACAATAGCCCCAAAAATGATGAACAGCGGGGCCAAAATCGTTCGCATTGCAGTATATCTTGCAACATGTACATTCAACAATGGTTTCACCTCATCGCTGGAAGTCATGAATGTGTTAAGAATATCGTTCGGATCGGGAGCGCACTTGTACGCAGCGTAAGAAGACGAAACTTGCATAGCGAAAGCCGAACTGGAAGCGCAAGAACAGACGAAAGAAGGTTGAATACGGCGTCGGCAAGACAATTTAGAAGCCATGAATATTCCGTAAACAGTAAAAGACTTGCACTATGGGCCTGGTATCGATGATTCCATGTTAGTTGACAAATTTAATGATTTATTCAGTCCTAAATTTTCAAACGCGTTTTTCTTAAAAACACGTTTTTCAAATCGGTACCCAAAATTTCTCGAAAACCAATTAACTGATTACCTTAATTCTTTTTGTGATTATTTTATATAACATTATCTAGTACTTGTCATAGGATTTTTTTTTTCGTTACTTAGTTTTTGTTTTATAGCCAAAATAATATCAAATTTTTTGTCAAAAAATCACTATTCATGTTCAAACGTCCGCCATTTTGTCATTAATCGATATTTTCAAAATCGGCTATGACACGAACTAGATTATAGTGTCTAATTTAATAATCTTTTTCCATTTTTTTCTTCAGATAATTTTTGAACAAATACCAGTGTGTACTGTTAACGCTGTTTTTTTTACAGCGCTCCAAGGATCATACAATATCCTTGTATATTTTTTATATTTTTAAATAAAAAAAAATTAAGCATACTTTTGAATGTGTATACTTTTAGATAATTAAACTCCCAATCCAATATTTCAAATAGTTTTCCTTAAAAAAATGCACAAAAATGACCCTTTTATCCGGCTCCTAGGTGTATATCTCCCCTTAATGGCTGTTGTTTGCATATTATTGAAGCCGCCTTCAATATCTAGAAAAGCGCATTCAATATCAGGCAAAAAAGGAAAACAGCTGTGTGAAAAAATATTCCAGCAATTAAGAAGTGAAAGACGCAGATTTGGCTTACTTTTCCGACAAAGACAGAACATTTTGTTGGACGGTATACATAAACTGATTGAAAGATCCGAAAAATGTACTACGGTAACAGGCAACTATATTGAAAAAAAATTAATAAATTTCCATTTCTTATCCCTCATTTGCAGATATTGTGAATAACTCAATTTAATCAAAATTTATAGCACATGGCATTGTCGCTTAACCATCGATATTTTCTGTATGAAACAGATTTTAGAGTGAAAAGCTATAATACAGTTTTAGGAGGCTTTTTAATCGATCTTAGATCCCAAAAACTTCTAGACACAGAGAAAGGACAAGAAAAAAGACGACATCCAGAGACTGACGATTGCTTAGGCTGCTGCATCTAGTAAGTTTG
The DNA here is from genome assembly GCA_947369275.1 of Nemotelus nigrinus. Lineage (NCBI taxonomy): Eukaryota > Metazoa > Arthropoda > Insecta > Diptera > Stratiomyidae > Nemotelus > Nemotelus nigrinus. Next base: position 37,364,337 of record OX376373.1, on the reverse strand, counting down.
ATACAATGACAAAAAAAACCAATTTGTGTGAGAAGCGGCTGCTCGTAAAAAAGCACTCTAGTTCACAAATCGAGAGAGAATAAACTGAAAAATCTATATAAATTGTTTAAGCTACTGTGAATAGTTATTGTGATACATACTTTTTTAGTGATTTATAAATGATGCAATAATTTCTATTTATTTCAAACATTACTACGTCTAAGCATAATAGAAAATTATATATCGACATAACTGCACTTATTGCACTAGTCCATTGTGCACAATGCAGTCAATGTACTTTGAACTCGCTTTCTTACGCTGCTTTCACGCCCCTCACTCGCAGCCTCACAGCGTCCATTGCAGAATAGAATATAGTACTCGGTGGTTCATTCAACTGTTAATCAACCTCAATAACTCAACTGTCCCTGGGCCATGCATGAGAGAAACACAATGGGCGTTAGAACTTCGCAAATAGTGAAAACGACTAACGTGTAGTGTCCAGGACGTAATAATAGCACAGTCGAGATCCACTAGAGCAGGGAACTTGCATTGTTTCCCAAGTTCTTTCAATAGAGTCGGGCTCCCAAGCAAACAGTGCTTTCCATTGATGACTACTAATAGCCCGTCCAGACTACGGATACTTAAGTATCCGCATACATAAGTATCCGGAAACATATAATCCCGTCCAGACCGCAGATACAATTGTATGCGGAAACATTTGAAAAAGAATTGCTGTGGACCTAATTTTGCGGATGCATTGATGAATGCATGTGATATGAGAATGAAAATCTGATAAGAAAATTTATATTTGAAGAATGGCTAAGATAGAGTATTGGAAAATGAAACATTTGTGGGCACTGAAATTCTAAAAGTAGGCAATTGCCGGTTTTCAATGAAAATTACTATTAGAATCACTTTGCCCGAAATTCAGATGCATATATATATATATACTAACATATTATGTATATACATATATATATATACATATGCATGTATACATGACTCCTTTTTTCACAAGCATCTATATGCAGGTTAAATAAAATGAAATAATCGATTAATCGAATAATATACTCAGGTATACAGTGGATGAAATTTCCATGGCAGTCTTTCTCGGAACGAAAGTGGCCAAATTACTCAGTAACAACCACCAAAAGTCTTTTAGACATGCTGCATTTCCAAACCACCTTGTCCCGTGAATTTCATTTTGGTATGATAATGAGGTCGAGAGTTCTCAACACATGTTTTGTGGGCTGAAAAATGGGTCATTTGGACATTGGCTATTTACCAGGAATGAGGTAAAGATTTTCATTTACATGCCTGCCCTAGGTTCAGGCTAACCTGCAGAGTCATTAAAAATGACACAGGTAGGTATGTTGTACCTATAACACAATCATTCATCGCTCAATCGAAAAAGCATGAGCAAATGATGCTTGTGGATGCAGTGCAGTCCACTGCACTGCATTGAAATTTAAAACTCATGTGATTCTGTGTAACAACTTGCACTGCATCGTTCAGGCTAATTTATGAAAACACTGCATCGGTTGATATTTGTTTGAAAATATTTGGCCGTGCAACAACTATTTAAATTGAGGCGGGAATTACATTCCAGGCATTAAATTGTAAATGGACGAAAAACAGATACAGAAAATCTAAATATCAAACCTCCACAAATTAATTTGGCATTAATTGTGAGAACACAGCATTGCTTTCAAGTGCATTACAATGCGTGCACTGCATCGCTAAGTGTTTCTCGCTTCCGAATCAATAATCGCTCAATCGAAGAAGTATCCGCATTCATTTTCCAACAGCGCCTACTTATGTATCCGGATACATAAGTATACGGAAACAACGGTCCACCCTAGTAATTTTCACATAGTTTTGTATCTGCATACAACAGTGTGAGCTAATTTCAAGTGTGGACCGTTGTTTCCAGATACTTATGTATCCGGATACAATTGTATCCGCTATTGCTCGAAAATGTATCTACAATTAGCGCATACTTTTCATTCATTTTCATGGCAAGGGTAAAATGTATCTGCAAATGTCGCTGCAGTGTGGACCATCTTTTGGCAGATACTTATGTATGCGGATACTTAAGTATCCGTAGTCTGGACGGGCTATAAAGCAAGGAAATTGCACAATACGCGTAATCTGTAGAAACAGAAGCCAGTAGGCATCACCTCGAATGCAACACCCGAGCCATTGTTCGATGATGCATCGGAAGGGGTTTGGTCAGGTCGATTTAGATTCATCACTTTTAATCCTTTCTTACGGCGTTATATCTCACCCTTTCTGCTTGTGTGCGAACCGAGTCACAAAAGCGGAGCTGGCCAATGGTCAGTTCGTTTATTTACACCGTGGCGATAATAATGCCTTCAGTGATATTGTCTTCAGAAAACGGAAGGGAAGCAAAGACATCGGGGAAGCAAATCCAAGAAAGAGCGCAATTGAGTTAACTGATTGCTGCCTAGTCCATTTTATCGATCAACTTTTCAGCATATAAATTACACGATTAGCGATGGACATAATGCAGTGGATGCGCGATTTTATAGTTCGACTTGTGTGTCAGAGATAATAAGAATGAGATCTCCAGTCAACTCCTCTATTATGATATTAGTTGACTTTATTACCGCCGTAAGACATTGTATGCGTTACGATATCCGAGATGTTAAGCTCGGGAATCGGAACTGTAAACATGTCCCTTTGTTTGGACGTCACGGTTGTAACAATTGCGACAACTCTGATAATAAATTGTCCGAAATTATATCTACAACCAGCTACATTGTTGCAATGCAATGAACGAACTATACTGCTGCTGAGTGCTAAGTGAAATATTTGTGAACAGTGTGATTGATAAATATTTGGCCAACAGTTAAAAATTTCAGGAGATTATCTTTGTTTAGCTCGTTATTTAAATATTATAAAACATATTTGTATATTTAAGCATGCATGCTAAAGCTTATGTTTATGAATATAATGGATATGACGTTACGATTTCATCAGTTTTCAGAGTTTCGCTCCAAAATAATTTCTCTTTACGATAATAAAAATCAAGTTATATCAAGTAAAAACTGTAACACCGCAATAGTCAAAATAATTTTATGATTCACTGTGTAACTAGTCCGCACTGGTCAATTGATGGACAAGTACAGACACAATTGAGTCGACTTTATTGCCAGCAGGACAAAGGACGAACTGGACTGATGGACGTCAATAATACCTGGGCTCGAATTATTGCTGATTTGCAAACAAATTGCACATTTGACGCCGGTCAGTGAGCGGCTCTATTAAGAAATGATTTACGGCTGAAGATGAAATTTCGACGCATTCGAACGGTGAGAACCCGCTGGGCCTACAAAACCAGATTAGTAGGATGAGGTCGTCAGTATTTACCTCCCGGTCATTGCGTCTTGGCTGGGAAAATGCTTTGATACCATAAGCCACAGTACACAGTTGCAATAGCTACATTGTATCGTCGGACAACAAAATTGCTTTGATAGCGAAAGTCATTAAAATTATTTCAAAAGTTTGTTTCAATCACAGAGACGGTATCATAAAGGAAATCCTGCCGAAAAACCCAAGGCGTCTGTCGTAAAACTTGCAGAAGCGCTTTGGGTGACGCACGGTCAAGGAGTTACCGTTCGATTTCATACAACTCAAATCTGTTCGACTGTAGTTATTTGTATCTCTCCTTATCGTTGATTGAGTTTTATAGATACACTTTAACGAGTAGTATATGGCAGCCCTTTGCTCAAGCATTTTCCAATCCATACGACACTAACCCCATTCTTTACGTGATGATTAAGAAACCGAAGAGATTTTAATTTTTATTGCACTACCGTTTTACAGCATTGTACCATAAATACATAAAAGTATTGCCCGATTGAATCGAGTGAACAATCGAGAGCGCGAACAATATTATGGTGGCTACCACATCGTAAAAGTGGACCCAATGAGCAGCCCGAGCGGCGAATGTACGCGAGTTGGACAGGGTTCAATTTTGGATTCGAAAAGGGTCCCTTTCTTCGCAACTACTCCTCTGATTGATTTTTACGATTATATTCATTTCGTTTGCTTTATTCGAGTGCTCATTAAACTTAACTAATACTTTTATCGGCAATTGTACGTTTTCAGACTCGCTGCGAAGATTAACGGCCGCCATAAAAGTGTATGCGCTCTAAATCAAATTTAACGAACTTTTTTTTTGTAACAAATAACAATATCTATTATGCTGGCTTATAAAAGTTTCGGGTAGGTAGCTACTGGATTAACATCGAACTAGTAAATTTAATGATATGAATTAAACGGAATTAAATCGGCTGAGAGAATCGCTGTTTATTCGGGAAATTTGTATTTTGGTTGGTTTCGTATTTAAGTATTGTAATTGTTAATAGGCAGCATAAGATGCGGTTTCAGTTGCACATGGGCATAATAAACTGGTAATAAAATTTATTTGATTCGTTTGAAAAGACATACATTGTATCTAAGAGATAAGTTTATAGGTACTGGTATAGATGAGATTTTCGGAGTTTAATTAGGCACAACAGCTAAGATTTATTTTGAGATGAGATATATCACGCTCGCGAAGGTTTTTAATCGATGCAATCAAAGTATTGCCTTAGTAATTAATGGCCGAATCGTAAAAAATACTGAGCAGACAAATCATTTTGATCGTTCGTTATGAACATTATTATCTAATTAATCAAGATTAATCAGATTTTATGTTACTTTCTTCAGAAAAAAACTAATTTTATACAATATTGCCAATTATCTAATAGAAATGTTATCTAGTAGCTGCGAGAGGGCTTCAGACTTTCAATACTTTTAGAAATTAATTGTAAACATAGCCTGAAATTTTTGTATTTTATAGAAATGGACATCTAAAATTGTTGAAATCGATAAATATAAACACTAAACAGATTTAGATCTTATTTTGACTTGTCTAGTATGCATATCTATCTTTGATGGATCAAATTAATTTTCTGCTAGTGTCCACAAATTAAGGCGTAATTTTTTGTGTTACTTTACTTAAGATAATTTTTATATTATTTTATTTTAGCTCATACAGCTTGAATAATTTTTCTCTTTAGATACATAATTGAATATCATAGTTTAGATTATTTTCAATTCTAAACACTCAAAGGATTTAATGTTCTTCAGCTATTACATTTATTACTTATTCAAAGGTGGTTCTCCATTTTCTAGCAAAAGGCAATTAAATTTGTGGCTGGCGATAGCTCAAATGAAAATACCAAGTCTATTACCTCCATTTTGTCAAATCGATTGATAAAAATAATTTTTTAAAATGATTATCAATTGATACAAATGATTTGAAATAAAGAACCTGCTGTCTTGATAAATATGGCAACGATACGTTTGAAGGGAAAACTAGCTATAGAAGACAGAAAGAAATTACCATAGAAGAAGTCAACTACTAGATACCAGAAACTTATGTACCATTATAAAGAATTCAAAATATTCTGCTTGTAGGATCCAATGATAAATGAAAAATTAATAAGGAAGTCAAAGTTGCGAAATGATTTTTTGATAATAACGTATTAAACAATAAGAGCCTCGTTAGCTATTTTCCTGGGCAAAAAAATATTTAAAGACATAGCTGGTAAACTTGGGTGTAATAGATTTCCAAAAATTAAGTTACAGTACACTAGATAATCAAATAAATAGCATCCATATTGGACCAGCAGGGAAATTTTATGAGAGTTAGCTAAAACTCAAATGCAAACCATCTTCACTGAAAAAAATCCACATAGCGCCCAGAGCCATGTAACATAGCGCATTATTTATGGTCCCATACGCCATGTACATAGTACTCTGAGCCATGCAATATGGCTCCCAGCGCCATAATCTCAGAATCTACATAGCGCGTGGTCCCATGTTACATGGCGCAGCATTTATGGTACCACACGCTATGCACATAGTGCCCTGAGCCATGCAGTATAGCTCCCAGCGCCATAATTACATGGCGCAGAAATTATGGCCCCACACGCCATATTACATAGTGCCATGAGCCATGTAATATGGTTCATGGCACTACAAGTATAACTCGCAGCCATACTGTGTGAGGAGATCTATAAATGTCAGCAAGTGATACTTGAGTATCGTCGATAGATCGACAACATTCTCAATCGGCTAAGGGCGCATATTGTTGAATGGCTCCTTCGGCGACTCTAAATGCAGCCAGCGCCTGTTTGTTGCAAGCAAGTGACTTCTCCGTGTGCTCATTTATGGTAAGTAGCACTGTTTTGACTGATTTGCTTCTTCAATGCACTATAGTCTTCCACGCCATGTACTATAGTCCTTCACACCATGTACTATAGTCCTTCACGCCATGTACTATAGTCCTCCACGCCATGTACTATAGTCCTCCACGCCATGTACTATAGTCCTCCACGCCATGTACTATAGTCCTCCACGCCATGTACTATAGTCCTTCACGCCATGTACTATAGTCCTCGACGCTATACAGTATAGTCCTCCACGCCATACAGTATAGTCGTCCACGCCATGTGTTATAGCTCTCCACGCCATGCACTATAGTTCTCCACGCCATGTACATGGCGTGGAAGACTATAGTACATGGCGTGTAAGCCTATGTACTTTTCGCCATCGACTATGTACATGGCGCCAGAAGTCTATAAATTATGGCGTCTGGCACCATGTGTTTTCTCAGTGTTTAGCAGCTAGGATTGTCGGTAAAGGTAGGAGCTGCTTGAACTCGTTTACATAAGAATGAAAGCTAATTTCTAAATTTCACAGCCTCGATAATGAATGAGCTGGCTGTAAATAGATCTGAGTAAAAAAATTTTAACAAAATAAACAAAAAGCTGGAACTTACCAATGTTCAACTATTTATTATATGTCTAAACGTATTGCAATAAGCAGATCCTGTGGAAATTATAAAGGAATACGGACGCGGGCCATTTGCTCATATATTGACCAGCTGACTGGGCACGTACATATTATATATCAAATAGAGACCTGCATACTATTGCGTCGTTTTTATTTTTAAACCCACGCGTAGGAGCAAAAGCAATGAACTGATTGATAAAAAGCGCACCAACTATAACGTTTGAGATCCTAGCTTATCTTTGGCAAATGAAAATACAATACATCCAAGTCACAACAATATTGTCTTTCAAATAACAGACTGCAATTTTTAGCTGCTATTTAGAAAAAGAAATGGCTATTGCTATTTGAAAAGAGCAGTTTGGCCCATAGCTAGGATATACTTTTAAAAGCCGTAGAGCTCAAAAACATTATTAATATGCCTAAAAATTGTTCTATTTTTCTTGTTACTGCTCAGCAGACATGAACGACATGTTTAAAAATTTAACAAGACCACCAATATACGATAAAAACCTTATTACTAAAAAAACTTTGAAAGCAGAAGTTGAATAGCTACATGTAAACTTTTTGCTGAACTCAATTTTTATAAAAATACTTTTAAATTTTTATACTTTAAACTTTGATGACTTATTTCTCATTTTACTTTTCAGTTATTAATGTTGGCCGACTTTTTTATTGTTGCATGTTTTTGTTACTTGTTTAGCATTCTTCTGTGCCACCTCGTGCACCAGTGCTAAAGACTGTCCTAAGGCAAACCGGATTTAATAGCATTATTAACATTAATTATACATCAATCTAAGTAAAGTTAAAATTATCCCACGACAACCCTCATACTGGGCTGGGGATTGAATCTAGTGGAGAGCTTCATGACAAATTTACAACCAATGTGAATATGATTGGGGAGTTATTAGCTCCACGACTGATTTGACCCCTGATTATCTCCATGCCCCTGATCAATTCAAATTCCTATTCAGAGCTAAGTGAGTTCAAAGGTTGGTGCGCAGTCCATCGTCCGAATCTAGTTTGGAACCAGGCGCCCCACACACAAGAAGCCAGTGCTCTACTCACTAGGCTTCTCAAGCTTTATCTACGTACTGATAATATTGTGTTACATGAGCAAGATGATAACTAATCATCTCATTTATCTTAACCAACTTTGAAATTTAAGTTTCTCAACAAATCCATATGCATCATGAGCGAAATTTATTCTTACAAGTACTCGTATATGAGAATATTATTATTTTGCTTTTTTTTCAAAGCTAGCCTATCTTCTTTCTGGGGATTAATGATAATAATATACAACATATATGTATTATATTATCCATATATGCTGATTATATTTGTCGGTTGAAGCTCAAATTGACTAGTTCTCGTGTCGTAAAGAATGGGTTAATTAAATATGATTGAAATGTTTACTGAATTAATTTCTTGCACTCGCGACCAACTCACCAAACCAAACATGTAGCACATGAAAATCTAATAATAGCATTTTTCAGTGCACAATTGGCAAACTTTTTTCTGACGTTAACCGCTTTGGAAGCAATCGCAGCAGAAAGACTTTGAGAGTTACCATCCGAAAAAATTTCATCACTTCCGAAATTCAATAATATTGTGTTTATCTAAAACTAATTTAATTGTGGCATCTGTTAGTGCAATAACGACAAAATGGCCATTTTGGGCAGTGTTGTATTCATTTGTAGTTTTTTTTTCTCGTTTTTGTATTTATCTATATGCACTAAATTTGCCATGTTTGGCTAATAAATAAAATGAAAATAACAAAATGAAACTTTGTCAGTACCCACATCAAATGTATATCAAATCAGCTTAATTTTGATACCTACTTCTTCTGTGAATTTCATTTTGATCTAACGACACGAGTGAGCGCTATAGGCTCGAAAGAGTTTTGAAATTTTCTGTAAAAAATTCAAAGGAGAAAAAATAACGTTTGTTATTTATTATTTTTCACGTAAGAGCATACAGGGTGCGTCAGGTATTTGAGAACATATTGTCTTCAAAATTAATGTTTTAATAAAACTTTTAAGTTGCATTATTTGAGTTTTAAATTAAACGACTGTTCAATAAAAAACCCCTCAGCGCAAATAACTGCTTCAATTCTTTGTCGAAAACGTTTACAGTTAGTAGAGTCCTGTTGAAAAACATATGATCCAACACCGCGTACACTATCAATGCAAGGCTTCACAACTGTTTCTAAAACCTCAATATAGGCGGCAGGATTCACTTGAAGTCCTTGAGGAAAGAAATGGGGTGGCATGACGTGTCCTTCTTTACTAATCAATCCCAAAACCATGACAGTTGCTGGAAATTTTGTATGTATAACATGAGGAACATCTGAGGGCTTATTTTTCGATCTTGATCCAAAATTTTTTCATCAGAAAAAAACCATAGCTCGTCTGGATCTTTTGGATATTTTAACTTATTCAAAAGTCTTTTTGAGCGCATAAATCGATTTGCTTTAGTTTGGGCTGACATAAACTGGCCTCTGCGCTCACGTAAGACTTATAACGAATATCTTTGTGAATAATCCGACGTATTGTGCACTCAGAAACATGGACGTCTCTCGATATGGCTCTCATGGACTTTGAAGGATCTTCATCGACAATTTCTTGAACTTGCTTCACAAATTCCTGTGTTTTTACAGTGTCAGAACGTGTCTCATGCTTTTTACGCTTTGAAACACGTAGTACATCACCATCAGATGCTTTTAATTCCTGACGAGCTTTATAAATAAACGATCGGGTGACTTTCAAAAATGTGGCTTATTATCCTCCATTTTTAACCTGAAAAGAAAGAGGAAAAAAATACCGTTTAGTATTGGCAACCACATATGTGTATGTATATACAAATACCTGACGCACCCTGTATATATATTTATTGGAAGCACCTCTTAGTATAAGAATGATAAAATGCTTCGTACTGACAACTTCAGCAATAGCAATAATAATTCAAAAATGGCTTCACCTGAACCTGTTCCTTTTAAACGCAAATGCATCCTGCGAATTCCACATTGATCTGATGATCCGGACCTGGGCTCTTGCAAAACAAAAATTTCTAGTTGTCAAAAATATCAAATGTTGTGGCGGGTTATTGTTTCTCTTGAATGTGAAATTTTAAAAATTTCAAGCTGATAGAGTGGACAATGAAATAAGTTATAGGAAGATGAATTAAAATTAAGATTTGAAAATATAAATTGCTAAAATTTGCCATTATGAATAAAAATATAACATAAAACTAAGATTTTTTTCACATGCCTGTTGTGATTAAAGGGTTGTCTGCATATTTACCGAAAATCAAAAGTTTTTTGTGGTAAACATCCACACGTTCTGCATATTTCTTAATGATCAGATGTTGAAATATGAAAATAAAATCTTTACGTACTATAAGGCACTCGGCATCTACATAAGATTGAAAATTTACAAGCAGTGAACATGGTCAAGTAAAAAAAAAACTTTATGAGATTTTGTAGCATTTATTAGGTTTTCTGAAGTTCTTCTTTCCATGGAAATGTAGGGGGACCTGAAATTTTACTTAAATGCACACCGCCGCCATAGGGCTGAAGATATTTTAGTTTTAGCTTAACCTGGGCCTATTCCTCATATCCTCAAAAAAATTTAGTTCGAACGGAATGTGCACTATAGAAATAATCTTACTGAATCTTATCACTGATAGACTATATACATACATAAAGAAATATAAATTATCGGTCAATATGATTATAATTCTAGTTTTCTTCCAAAGCCAGTAAAATGTTAGTAACTACCATACATTCACAATTCGAAACATATGAAATTAATCAGAACATAAGCAAAAGCGTAGAAGGTAATTACAAAGTTCTGTAAAAAATTACGAATGTTGCTACTAATGTTGCTCCGGCCAATAGTGGCTCTCTATGAGATGGTTTTGTTTTATGCAATGTCAGATTTCACGCCATTTAAACGCCCCTGGAAACTGTTTAACGTGAGAAAATGCGAATATTCCACCATGTGTTTGAATTGATCCGTTTTCGAAAACATTTCGTGTAAGTTCTAGAGAAACTTGTAGTAATACTGGTAAATTCAATTTTGATGCCGGTGAATCGAATTAAAATCACACAAATTCAACTGTATCACACCTGTTAAATATCATCAGCAGCAGTTTCTGCTATTTGTGCTGCTGATATGCGGAACTTTATTTCGTTCAACTCCACACAAGTATTTTTGCTGCGTTTAGTAGTAATACATACCTAAAGTCGCAGCTCTCTGAATTGCATTATCCTGTATCACCCCCGAAAGGTATTTTTCGCAAAGAACAATTTTCGTAAATATAACACAAATATATTTCACTAAATTGTTGAACACGACAAATCTGCTAATCTAAATGTTCTAACTCTTGTAAATATGATTCTTATATTTATGCACAAACCAATTTCGAAGTTTTTACTCCCAACGAAACTCCAAATTCCACCTCGATTGAAATTAGGCTTTCACATCTCTTCTATTCTCAAGCTATCAAGCAATCATTAAACCACAAAATTATTCATCAAAACATACCGAAATCATTTGGCCGATAAATAACACCACTTGAAGCGCGCTAGCCAGGAACACTCCACTTCTTCTGAAAATGGTATTGCTCCTTGAAAACTGAGACCGATCTTTTTAATTACATTGTCGCTCCTTAATTAAGTTGCACGGAATCTTGAGTCGACTGGCAGTCTGACTCTTTGAATTTCTTACTTCAGCCTCCTAATTGGTGTCACAGGTGTCTACCAAACTTTACGACGGATCTAAAGATTTTTACTGTTTGTTAAGTATTTCGAATTTTTCCTGGCGAATCATTCGAATCTCGGAAATACTGTCGTGGAACAGTGCAAATAAACAGCAAATAATGACGAATTATGAAGCTAAATTACGGTCGTAATCCTGTTTGCATTTTTGTTTAGAGTCATAATAAAATCAGATGTAAAGGATGCTGTTGTGGATGCCTAGCTGATAGGTATGATTAGGAGTCACATGTGCATGAACGTGGGTTTTATGGTTTTTATTGGTTGTTTGTTTAGTCGAAACTAAATTTTGATGGAAAGGGTGAATGGTGACGAGATTGGGTTGAAGTTAAGTTCGGATTTGATTTTATATCTTCTGCAGGTGGCTGAATTGAATAATTGCAGTATGATATTATTTGCTGGATATTTGATTCTAATCGTTGTTTATCGTCTAGATCAATTCGCTTCTGTTAAATAAGAGCAGAGTAAATTTATTGACAAACTATAATAAAAGCACAAAACGATAGTCAAAGGGTTCATATCTTTTCTTCAACTCTTACTGACTTAACAAGCTTATAATAACTATTGTTTTGTGTGTACATTAAAAATATGGTTTTGACCCGCGGGTTATTCAAAGCCCAAATATCGGCAACCATAAATTTAATTTGTTTAACTACTAAAAGTTCATGTTTCACATACCGATGACATTCATTACTAACAAAAATGTGCGATTATATCATGCGGTTTGCATGCGTCTTGTTTGCTATTCGCATACACTATTTTCAATTTCAACGTCACTAATCCTTCGTAATTTGGCATAATCATAGACATAATCGTAAAAGTCGTGCCAGCCCTGAGGAGCATTAAATTTAATGTTAGTGAAAGGCTCAGATGTGCACTTGTGTCTAAAATTTGATTAAACGGCTCGTCGTATCGTTTTCTACCACCGCTCCCATCTCCTGCAGTGAACACCAATCACCCGGTGTACACACCACCGTATCCCAGTCAGATTGTGTTGCACTATTGCGCCACCAAATTATGGCTGTTTGAAGGATACATGCTAACGGGTTAGTCCTTTACCTATCCGTGTATCATCAGAACCAGACCATGTTCCATGATACTTTGGATTAATAGAATTTCTCGAGTTTTTTCAAACCACACCATGCACGCCCAACGCCTCTTAAATACGAGCACAGTGGGCATATTTTGATGAGCGCCAAACGGGTTGCCAATCGAAAGCCAAATTGAGAGATCTGTGTATTTACAAACACATCTACAAAGTGTTGCATAATTAGTATTATTTGATCTGCGTCAGTTTGACAAATTTTCACAGCTCTTAATTGATAAAATTTGGTGCCACATCCGCGAAGCTTTTTACCATTTTGTGTAACTCATTTTTCAATAGATCCAAAATTATCAATAATCATGGTCGAATTGATACAGGATTGCAACCCGAATCATAACTACAATGGGGTGAAATTTTTCAATCTGCACTTTATGCCTCAGCTTGTCACGGTAAACCCTAATGTCAATCATTACTGTCAGAACGTTTGCATTTTGTGTGAATTTACAAGGGTTAGAGTCGAAAGGGGTTTAAAATCCTCAGGATCAGTTTCGTGTACAAACGGTTCCGTAGTCGCCCGACTTAACGACAAAGTCGCATTATAGAGTGGGTAGTGACTTCTGTTCCAAAACGAAATTGTACTCTCTACGCGCCTCATCGATCCGCTAGCTTAGGACTTGCTCTCGTAAAATCCAGAATTCAATTTTCGTGCACAGGAATTGCCCATTTTGGTAAATTGTGGCTGGCTTCCGGCGGACTTGTAGTCAGTCTCGATCGGGCCAATGTTTGTCAGCATCAAGAGTACTTTCGCATCAGGACCCGATGGTTTCATACCCAACTACCCGTTGCTGCATGTACAGTTGCGGCTTAGGCACGCAAGTGTCACCCTTGTACACCAGGATAATTTAAAAAGTCGAAAAATTTGCGTTTATTGTTATGATAGAACCGGGAGGCTTTGCGCGAATTCTTTAATTGCAGTCGCAGTCGATGGCATTTTTTCGTCCTGTTATATCCCGGAGGATTATCAAGGCATTTTCATTTTCGTCAATGAAAAAATGACGTGTAATTTATGTCTGACAAATATTTGATGAAATAAAATTTTATTTTGAAGCGATATTTTTGGTTTAATTAAACTTGACAATATGAGCTGGGTTTTTCAAGAAAATAAGTTTGTTCATGGAAAAAATAAAGAATATTCAGTAAATGATATTAGAAAATAAAGTGCTGGTTAACGAAAACGAATGATAAATTATACTAGGGAGTAATTTGTAACACAATTTCTTGTGAGTTTGAGTTTAGAACTTTTTATTGTCAATTAGGTTTGCTGGTTTCAAAACTATAATTACTTTTCTTCTACCACGCCAACATGTTTTGACAATCATCAGAACATTTATAAAGCAAGTCTATTGAGCCTATCTTAAAGTGAGAATTGGTGGTCAAGATAAGTCATGGACCCCTCGCAAAGTGTGTAAGCAATATGTTGAAAATTTACGAATGTGGACCAATGAAAAATGTGATAAACATCAACATCAACAAGAGCTCGGAGCTCATTCAAGTGATTGCTACTTTTTCATAGTGAACATGTCAGGGTATTACGAAAAAAAACCAAATTTAAAATAATGTAGCCTAATTTACTGTCGCCCAGTACGCCCAATATCTAATTCAGTGCCAGTTTTCAATGAATTACCCTGCTCGCGAATACGTGTCTAGTGAAATTCAAAGTGAATCTATAAATGAAGATTTTGAAATTCAAGGTAATTCCGTTCGTAAGCGGTTTGAGCAGCTTGACTTGAATGATTTGGTACGAGATTCGGGTTTATCCAAAAAAGTGTTGGAGCTTTTAGCATCAAGACTGCTCGAGAAAAACTTGCTTGAAAAGAGTCTAGGTATCCTATTTTCGATCAAAAAAATATGAGTTTCTACAATACTTCCGAAGTGATGATGAATTTGTATATTGCCACAACGTTCATGGTTTTATGAAAGAGTTAGGAACTTCAGCCTATAGTGTAACTAAATGGCGACTGTTTATCGATGATTCAAAGCGGATCCACATTGGAAATTTATTTGGTTCAGTCCCGATAGGCCATTCAATTCGTTTCTGTGACGAATATGAAGACACAAAGAGAGTCATTGATTTGTTGCAATATCATATGTACCAATAGATTATTTGTTTAAACCATAAAATGGCCAGTATTTTTCTTGGCCAGCAACGCGGATACAGCAAGTAACCCTGCTTTGTGTATATGTGGGACATCAGAGCTCGTAAGAAGCATTGTATGTAGTTAAGTTAGTTGCTAACACCTAGAGTGAAACCTTGTGATCTAAAGATTCTATATCGGCCATTTGTCGACAGAAAGAACATTATATTTCCAATTCTGCCTGTGAAATTGGGTTTTATAGAGTGTTTCGTTCAAGTTTTGTCAGTTGAAGGAGACTGTTTTAAGCATCTCGTTTCGGCATTTCCCAGTCTGTCATTTGAAAAGATAAAGACCGGTATTTTGTTGGTCCACAGTTTCGGCAGTTTGATAAAGATGCCAGAAATTCAAAAGAATTCTTGGTTCAATTTCGGAAACAATACTAAAGATTCCACCGAGATTTGAGAGTCATGGAGGGACGGTGTCAATGGTACATATGATGGCTGACTATTGTTGGAGCATTTAGCAAGAATGTCCACGGATTCAACTCACCAAAAAAGCTATAAGCAAAATATTGTACCATAATTGCCACGGTAATCCCAGCTGCGCTATAGGCTGGGTAATATGTGCAAGTAGAAAGATATTTGTACCGAAAAAGTATATAAAAAATAAAACCAATCAGAGCCAGCAGGCCAAAATAGTATAGCCGCTAGATTTTAAATATTCTTGTTAGTTAAATTTTAAGGTAGGCTAAGAAAGTACGATTAATTTAAAATAAAAATACCTTAATACCTTAATATATAATTACCGGACGATAAAAACAAAAACAATTACAAAAACCATTTAACTTACAGTAACTATTATAGCCTTTATATGAAAAAAAACATTCCTTATAAATAGAATTTTTGTGAAGTTTTCATTTTCTTATCCTTAATATGCACAATTTGTTTGACATTTCAGAGCATCTAGTAGCTTACAAAGTTAACGTAAAAGACAAAATCCGCTGCTATTTTTGGATCCAGAGGTCAAAAGTTAGTTGAAAACAAGTCACCGATTGAAGACAACGAAAATTCTGTTTCTCAGGGGTAATAATCATATTGTGTAGTGATTATTCTTCATTTTATATATTTTGAAAAATAATTTTTATAAAAAAACTGGAAAATAAACAATCTCTCCATAAACCAACACAGATATGATATTTATTATTCGTGGTGCGATTTCGGAACACATCTAAAATAATCTATTTGACACCAATTCTCTAGCTTGGTATAAAATTTTGTTTTCTGCACAGAGATAGCTCGTTAAATCGAGTATTTTGCTTTCCAGATGAACTTTCAGAGTGAGATACGGTTTGTTGCTCTTAAAACTACTTTTAAGATCACTCTAAAGTATGTGTGAAATCGCGCGTGCGATTTTTTTGGTCAAATATTTTTCGAATGTTTTTTGAATGCTTTATAGCTCATATTCTGATTTTTCCCAAAGAGAGTGTTTTTAAGCTGTTTTCAGAATATCGTCGATGTACTCAATTTCCATCGTTTGTGCAAACTAATCCTTCTCTCAGTTTGCTTACGAAACCGATCCTGAGATAATTGCGTTTCTCGCTTTAATCTCCTAAAACGAAAGACCAAAGAGTAAACGACGTCCGTAAAACGGCCCACAGACACGGAGATCTAGTCGTCGACTGGATCTCAATCGATTTGCCACAGACACAGAGAATGTAATCGCAACTTGAATTGCAATCTCATTTGAACGTTGTTTTCGTGGAGGTAACACACGCCTTGGAATCAGTGCTGCCACTTTGGATACCTTCGTATCATTTTGGATACGAATCGAATTTGGAAAATCTGGATGATACTATGATACGTTGTCCCCAAAATTGATACTTTTCTCAATTTTAATTTACCTGCGCGAAAACGTATGTTCATAACAATCACTTTTTTCAATTTTCATTACATTATATTTCAAATAGAAAAGTTTGATAACACAATTTTATCATACTGTTATATAAATGGAAGTAGCAGCATTTTCTTGCGAAAAAGTTTGACGTTCTATTCAAAATGGGTATAAGCATGATGTGACTCAAGAAACGGACAAGAAAGAAAGTAGCTCAGGAACTATCAAAAATGTACAATAATTTATAATACATAATAATTTGTAATGTACAATAATTTATATAGAGCTGAATAGGTGAATTCTTCTAACCCTCAAAACACATAAGCCACTGCTGAAACATATTTTATTCTAATATTGAATGCATTTCCCGTCTTACCTAAGAGTTATGCAGCAGTCTTTGAGGAATTTCGAATGATTTCGTTGCAAAATCCTTTCCAAAATCTTAAGCAGGGCAAATTTAAGACTTATTGGACGATAGTCCTTTGGCTTAACATTAAAAACTTTCCCTGCTTTATGGAACATACGATAAGCGCAGGCAAGCGTTATAAATCTCTCTGAGCCATAGTAGCGATACTTCCATGGTCTGCTGGATATCAGCAGCAAGGACGCCATCAGGGGCCGGGAATTTAAACGGCTCAAACGAGTTAATAGCCCACCTCAGTTGAGAATTAGATGTTCTAAATGACGGTGTTGAGCTCCTAGATTGCTCCATTTGTGCGTCCAAAAGAACGTTTAGAGTACCTGCGCTCGAGCTAGTCTAAATGCCCTCAGAGTTCATGATGCACCACATAGTCTTCGGTGTCGTGCTTAAAACCTCACGAAGGTGATTTGCCTCGCTGATACTTTTTGCCTTGCGTACGGCATATTTAAAAGCCCTCAGCTTCGTTTTATACAGCGACCAGTCATTCGATTTTTCGAGCTATTGAAATCCTTCCTACACTCTCTTCGCTGGGTGCTGATCTTCATGATCTCCGGCCAGCCACGTTGAACGATATGAACCTATTATCGGAGAATGAACACTCTTGTAAAACCCTCCAGTCACGGAGAAGATGCGAGTGCCACCCACTTCCCAAGGTAACGTCAAGAACCTCTTTACGGTTTGAGTAAAAGAAGGTCGGTTCGTTGCTAGTATTGGCGATGAAAAGGTGGTGGGCAATGATGAAATCAAAAAGTTCCTCATCTCGGCCATTTGAGTAAGAGCTACCCTCTACTTCATTATGAGCATTAGAATCAGCCCTCAGAAATAAAGGTTCACCAATTTTCATGGCTTTAGCCACAACACCCTTGACAATGTCGCATAGATGGCTAGTGACATGATCATATGCCATGTAGTAGAAAACAAACCAGCATGTTATCCTGCAACAGCCATGTTATCCTTGTCACAGAAATTGTATAGTAATAGGACGTTAGTGGTTTTCTTGACAACAATACAGACATGTGGCTTGTGTAAGCCGTCGGGTACTATCATTCTGCATCCATTGGTACGTAACACACAAACCGGTTGTTGGCAACCCATGGTTCTTGGATTAGGATTAGCTCTTCCTCTGTCCTAGACAAGCGGAGAAGCAGGGCAGCTGATGCTGCTTTGGTATGGTGTGGGGATCTGCAGTACCTTCCCCATCATTCATTGTTGATAAGGGTTAGGTTGAGGTCCTCCCCCTCGGACATAGAAGCTGCCCAAGCCCATTCCTCTGCGTCCAGAGTCATGAGGTCCAGGCAGCTACCCAGCTCAGAGTTAGTCCCGACGCTGACTCCATCGGCAAAGAGGATTCTGCATCCGATTCTTCCTCAAACGTTGCCCTCAGACAGGCGACAGTCCCCTCTTCAAGTATTTTCTCGGTCATTTGAGCCACCTATTTTGAGTCAGGCTTTAAATTTATCGGATCGTTGGCCTGTCCCTTTAACAGATACGTAGAGCCAATTTCTCGACTCCGTATCTGATAACGCCCTTACAGGGCATCTAAAACCGGCAGTACTTCTTCATTTATAATGAAAAGGGCCTTCTTCCGTCGATTATCTACTATTAGCAGAAAATTTGAAACAAAAATACATTTAGCTTCTGCCGAGTTTTATGCATTTGATTTGTTAAAAGCTGAATGTGATTTTTTGATTGAGATTTTGATATTTTTTAAAAATATAAGTTCGATTTTACAATATGCTGTGGCATGAATCGTCGATTTATGTTAAATGTCGAAAATTACATTTTATATTTCCGACAAAAATGGCTGTACAGAGCAATGCAGAGCTATTATACCAAGGTATCAATTTGATACGCATTGCTAAAATTGTGGATACGATGGATACGTTTTTCTTACTAATTTTGTTGAATTTGGATACGATATGAAAGCTCTGAAGCGGCAGCACTGCTTGGAATGGGTGTTTTCAGGTCGTTTTCGTTGTAAGAAAACGGAGGACATACATTGTAAGCAAATGATGTTTTACGTAAAATAATTTCGAACAGGTACATATACTCGGATATATGAGGTATTTGTACTTTCTGATTCAGGCATCTGTAACCTAGTCATAGATACCTCTAAATAATTTTTAATTGGCGGTCATCATAACCAGGCATTGATTGTTCGTATTAAGGGTGTCGGAACTGATTTTCGAAGAAAATTATAAATTTGTATGTATCATGAGCTGGCAGCAATTGTGCTTTAATAGGGTTTAAAATTATGTTTCACGTAAAGTTATTTCGAACAGGTATGTACGGGTATCTAGGTATTCGTACTTTCTGGTTCAGCCACATATAGCCCTCTAAATACTTTTTTATTGAATTTTAATTGGCGGTCATCATAGGCAAGCAGCACTAAAAATGAACTAAATATCCGTTGCTGCCAAATGTTTAAAGATATTATTGTTCCACATCTATTCTTTTCGTTCATAAATATTTCCTGAAATAATAAAACATTAACGGGATCATGAGGTATGCTAACTGACTCTTGTTGAGTGTACTCATACACAATTCAGTCCGTTAAACCAATGATTTCGAATTATGTTACCATTACGTTACACTAAATTCAAATGAGATCTCCATTCTAGTCTCAAAATCACCACAGACACAGCAACGTGTTCGTCGACCAGTAGCTCCGCCCACCAAATATCAAAAAATTTTGATATTTACTGCAACCGTTGCAGAGACTAAAAATGCAACCTGAGACTAGCCCAAAGACAGAGATTTTCGTTGCAGATATCGCATATTGCAGATCTAGTTGTCGACGAGATCTCTCGTCTGTGGGCCGTTTAATACTTTTAATTTTGAATACTCGGTGAGACGGACATACATATTTTACTCTTTTCAGCAACATTTCCAGGCAGAAGACTACTCATTAGCCATAGTACGAAATTACTTGAATGATGATCATTTGATATACGAGTCGAATGAAGTATCTATAGCAAAACTATTGTAGCTAAAGCTGAAACACAAGGGACATACCAATGACGTTACAGCAGTAATCGCACCTCATCTTGCCAAGTTTAGCCTCAATCTAGTAATGAGAAGGGTTGAGGTTGAGGTTTGGATACAAATCAGCTGGCAATCACAAAACTGAATTGTCATGCTGACGAAGAGAGGCTATTAACGGTTATACCCATGAAATGGCAAAATATCTTGGAGTGATGTTGGGTTCCATGTTGGCTTATCAAGATTATATCCAGAACGCAGGTGAAAGAGGCCTAGTGACTTTCATTGAGAAGATATGGGCCACTGTTTTAAGGTTTGAAATGTATCGACCTATTAAGATGAGCGCCCAGCGTGGGAGAACGCTGCTGATTGCAAGCAGCTACAAAAAAATTTCGGGAAACGCCATGGAATCCAGCTGAAATTTATTTCTAACTGAACCAGTTCCTATCAGACCATGGCTACTTCAGAAAATACCTCCAGAATAGGGAAGGTTAGGAAGGAGCTCTGTAAGCATTACCTTAAGAAGAGTAATGACATTCTACATATACTTTCCCATTGCGCTTACTTCCCTGCAATTAGTTCTGCGACGCCAAAATAAATTATGGTGATTAAGAGACGGTTAGCTGACGTCTGGTGAGCTGTGTCAGCTTATTGCTGCAGGCATTGTGCTTTATAGACTCCTAAAATGCTTTATAGACTCCTAAAAGTCTCAGAGAATGATAGTAAGATCCTAGACAGACAACGCAGCCTAAATGATCATTTGTCGTAAATGATCATTTAATTGCTGTGTATCATATGGTAATTTGGACTAATTAAAACTAACAGACCAAATTATCAATCACTAAGCGAATCGCTAATGATCATAAAACTTTGGTAATTTATTCTTAAATGATGTACAGTTGCCCGATATGATACATAATCTCTTTGTAAAAAGTAGTTTTTCACATTGAAAAAGTAGAAGAAGATAACTTTTCTGAGATATCAAATTTGAATTCAAAATGTGTACAGAATTTTAATGTAGTTCTTGCGCGTTTTATACTCCAACTTACTTGATTAGAACATAAAACAGGCAACATACACTTAAAACACTTTCAATTTCTCCATTTTTCAAAAACGAATTGCATTGAGTAATAGACAGTCAGTGATACTATTCAAGGGCTATTCGCAAGGACTGTGTGGAAGCAACTTTTAAATTACTAATTTCGGTATAAATGATTATTAGTAAATTAGTAATTTAAGTGCCTGCCCATCTAGATTCTAAGCCAGTAGGACACCTATCAGGGTCTTGCAGCACGATTGAGCTGAAGTAATGGGTAAGCGGTTCAGATTAAAATTCTTGTAGTCGGTATCTGATATAAAATAAATTGGCATAATCCAGCATCGTCTTTCAAAAACATTTTGATTTTTTTTTTTATGCTAGTTCAAAAAAACAGACTAAGACTAAAATGTCATAAAATTCCCTTTAACGTCATGATTTGCAACATCTAATCGCTTAATTGAAAGGTAGAAGGTTACTTTGAAAAAAAAAACTTATTGAATGATTTGTTTATACACATTTTCACATAGGCAATCATACATAGGTATCTTATCAAGCCAAAGAAGAACACTAACCACAACGTCCCCCTATCAACAAAATCATTAACTTTTCATTGCACGATGTTCATATAGACTCTTTCGCATACGAAACAACTCATCACGACTTTACTTTCACATGAATAGCCTTTCAGGAAACAGGATACCGCACTCAATACCAGAAAACACATTATCGAGTGGAATCGATGGTCAGTCTATCATTTATTTGTCCTGGCATGGTCATTAACAGAGCACGTGCATACCGCACACACGTGACATATAATTGAGATAAATAGGATGTGTCCAGTTTTAACACATTTTGTCAATTTTTCTTCGATTGCAACAAAGCGGTAACAGTTTCGATGAATCAACAGCATCGTCCGGACACAAAAGAATGGGCCAGATAAGGTTCAACATCGGCCGTGTCGATGTTATTAATTTGTGATTCCTTTTTCATTAATCAGTCGCTTAGAAGAGTTGAACCTCGGTTAGAACATGGCCTATCAGCTTTATCTTTATACAATTGCTTGAAGCAGGGAGTGATCTGGGAAATGCAAAAGATTTGGCAGAACCACTCTGATCCGATTGTCTCGAGCTTGTGGAACGATGCGAAGTTTTTGCTTTAGTGGGCAAACACAATAAACTCTATCGAGTGAGTGCTTTAATTGCATCTCGACAAACAAACAGAAACACTCGTCGATGACCAGTGTCAATACCAATTAGGACATGCTATGGACTATCTGGGATATGTCTCAGATAAGTAAATAGTTTCAGAAGGATTTGATGAAGGGACACGTTTCGGTGTTCAAGTACCTGGAGATGATGTTTGCAGACTAAAGCTTCATAGAATTAGAGGAATGATTAATTTTCGGCTATTTTTGCTTGTAAAAGCTACAATGGATAGTTTCTCAAGACTACTGAAATGCAAAAACCTACAAACGAAATCATCAAATCCTTTCAAATTATCCAAACCAAAACAATTTCACGTAAAACCGTTAATATTCACCGTCACGAATTATTTCGTTTCCCGTCATTACAATTAGCGATCGCGATAAGATCTCGAATCTATCAAAATGCACGCGTTTCCATTCCAACGGGTTCCCAGCAATTTCCCGAAAATGCTGTTATGAAAATCTATTGCGGAAATGAGTTCCGAGTGCGCTCTGTCGCATTTCCACGGCCCAGCTAATTAGTTGTAGTTCAGATAAATTTTCGGAAAGAAGGATTCGTGCTCTGTAAAATAGCTTCGAATGCTAGAGCTCGAGCATCGAGTCCCCGCTTTGCATTAGAATGCACAATAGTTGAGGAGAATCTATTGTTCTGTGGTTTATAGAAATGTTAGGCCTAATGGAAGTGTAAATAGGCTTCGGTACAACTGTAATTATGTGCTAATGTAATGTATTAGGTGTAACCATTGTGTAATTGTTGATTATGTTTGATATGTTGACCGAGCGTGCCATAAAATACGAAGCTATGCTAATCAACTGTCGACTTGAGTAGTTGGTGCATTGTAGTATAGTTTGCACTTAGTAGGCATTCACTTATCATAATATTTATCGACTTTCGACGTGAATACGCTTGAGAGTGGAATTTGATTGGAAAGAGTTAAGTTTGTGGAATCTATTAGCGACAGTACACGTTGTGGAAGAGATGACTTAATGAACCCAAACAGGTTATCTTTAATTTTCGAAAGCCTACAGTTCTGATAAGTATATTTCTTTCAATATTTGTTGATGAAAATTACATTTCCCAGTTAAATTCTTAGATTAGTAGATGAATATGAGTCAATGCATTGATTCAAACGTAACTTGTAAGCGGTTAAGTTGTTTTGGCTTAGATAGAGCTATCAAAGATGTCCTGTGGAGTATATTGTTTGATAACTAATTACACTATAGGTATACAAAAAATGCAATATTATTTTCACTGGGCTTGCAGTTTATAAGAATGATTCATCTTTCATTCAATTAACGTTTGGTTTAATTGAGAAAAGCGTTTATGTATGGTATTTATTCAAATTTGTACTATATTTTCGACACATAATATTATTTTTTCATTGCATATCTGAAACAAATTTTTGCAAATCAATGATAAATGCACATTAAATTAGAGTACCGAGTAAAATTTTAAAACTTTCAACAACGTCTTTAATTAATTGAGCGCAAAAAAATTGATATAATTGTTTTTATTGTTAAATAAATTAAATTATATATCTTTTTTATAAGGTTTTAGCTTATACACTTTGCATTTCCTTTTATACCTTCTGCTCATAATGGTGATTCTTTCCCTATCCTTGGCAAAATCAAAAGTTCTCAGTCAAATCAGCATCAAAGCTCAGTCACCACGGGAGATATATATCAGATTATACTTAGTGAAACCACTACCTTATGATATGACCGGAAAACATTTCACATTTTTTCCATTATCTAAAAAACAGCATTTTATCTACATTGACAAATATTGACAAGCCCTTAGAAATGTACTTTTAAGTTTTCCCATCCTTTTAAATCCCCGCACTACTAACACGGAGTATAGATACTCGTATCACTGCCGCGGCACAATGTCCATTGAAGCGCACGCACTGTACCAGCAAATATGGTTTTAAATTTCATTCCGCATGACTGATCAAATTTGAGGACCATGATTGGATCAAATTGGATGCGACCATAGAAGGACTTTGCTGTCGTAAGCCGAATAATTCAAAAATAACCAAGTACATTTGTATTCGTATCAATCGTATCCATGCCATTAGGAAAAGTTTTTCGAAAGTAAACAAAGAAAATTGAAATCGTCTCGAGGGAAACTTTTAACTCAATTTGCCTTGAAGGAATGAAACCGATATGCTGTGATGAGCTGAAGAAAATTAAATTTCTTCACATATGAAAGGAATCCGCAAGATGGTTGCGTATGAGTGGACATTGGCTTTGATGGAATGGTAGCGGAGGATCAAGAAATTTGTTATCTGAGAAAAACAGGCAGTAAAGTGGGTTGGAGTTTGCAATGAGACTTAATGATAAATGGAACCTGTTTGAAAACATGAAAAACGAATGGCACTTTAAAAGTTTATCAGAAATTTATAAGAGGTAGAATATTTTTAAACAGGCTTTTCACCTTAAAAACTAAAAACCTATTTTTAAAACATAGCAAAATGGATGCTATCCCATATTCTTCAAGAGCCCTTTTATCACCAATAGAGAGATAATCTTAATTGAATTTGTATTCCTGTTTCCGCTAACTCTCCACACATCGCCTGCAGACACTTATCATTCGTGTCGACAAAACATTAAATCACATGACAAGCCATTCACAAATCAATTCATCACGATCGTCAGCAAATAAGTACATCATTGATTTTTAGCGAAAAACGGAAAAAACAACATTTACATGATTATTTGCACTTTTGTGTGGGGGATAAAGTCCGACCTCAGTCTACACTACATTTTCCCGGCAAAAAAGTAAGACACAAAAGTGGAAATCCAGAAAAATGAAACTCCCAAATTGTTTTATTTCCACGCCACTAGTCACTTGACAAATGCACGCCGTCGTTTTCACCCATAATCCGGCAACTCTATTGTGTTCCGGACTTGTGGCCATCAGTCAGTCAGATCTTGACATCCTTGCAAAAAAACGGTATAAATATGGTATCGAGATGAATTGCGATAAAAAATGACTTCAACGTTCTACATGTGTACATGCATGGTCGTGGTCTTGTGTCGACACATCTTTTCCTTTCGGAAAAAATGAGAGAAAATTTAATAAAGATAATCTGTTTTGCCGAGATATACTATCTTGGTATTGTCGGGGTGAAAATTGGATGTGAATTTGACAAGTTTCTGAAACGAAACAGGATTTGCAGTCAATAGCATACGGAAAAGGAAGTTAGGTACGAGTATTGGAGATTATGCTTGAAATTCGGGTGAAAATGAAAAAGATTCGCATGGTCGGAGGCTTGATTGCGAATGGATAGCGCTGAAGTCTTATGTCTATATATATTGGTGCTAGAAATCAACAGAGTCACACATTTTAACAATATTTTAAGCGTAGCTTGGGAAAATCTGTATCAGTGCAGTGCTATGTAGGAAAATTTTTACAAAGTAATTATTATAATCACCATCCTTTCGTAATATCATCCAATAGGCTTGATCCCCCAAAGAAAATACACCGCTAAGAATACAGCTTATTATTTACGCCTATTTAAATAGTAATTATTTTCTGGATGCGATTTTGATCTATTATTTTTCTGTCGCATTGTTTGCACGCAACTAAATCCGGAAGCTTCACACAATACACATAATTTGAGTGAAATGACTGTTCCAAATATAAGCCTATGGGTAGTAAATGAAGCGCACTTAATAAAATCTAATGACATTGTGATTTTTGGTATGATACGTAATGACTTCAATTCGTCTCGGTGTCAACATACAACAATGGCTCAATGCCAGAGTCTTAGAAATTGAACAAAATCCTCGTGACACTATAAGTAAGGGAAACATGTACACTCTATAGAAAATTCATAACATTTCCTTAGAATTTAGGCCATAAGAAAAAAATTTACTAATTTTCGATAAAATACTACGTATTTTTAGAGTATAAGTAAGTAGCTTGATATGAAACCAACAAATATTTTATGAAAAATTCCGTAAATTAAAGCACTGGGGAAAAAGCAAACGACAAAAAACATGAAAATTACCTGATCGTATGCATAGCTATAAATATAACAAAGCTTAACTGAAATTGTATGTAAAACTATGAACAAAGGCATAGAAAATCGCATGAAAAGGCATAAAAAATCGCATTTTTTCCTTCATAGTCGCATGAAAATTTTCGGAATATTTCGACTGGAAACTTTAGCAAAAAATTACATGGATAGAAGCATTTAAAATTCTAGCAAAAATCGCATTCAAATTCCATGAAAATTGGAAGGAAAATTTATGTATTTATTTACTTTAACCAAACAAAGCGTACAAAAAAACACAATTAATATTTAAGAATTTAAATTCATTTAAAATATACATGATAAAAACAAAAAACAAAAATGTGAAAAATATAACCATCTTTGGTAGAGAATTGGAAAGGGGCATTTATGACGTCAGCACCTTGATCAGAGCTGTTTTAAACCTATGTCTGGAATTGGTTGAGGAATAGTACTTTGCGAAGCTGTTGAATATTTTGCAGTATCTGTTGATTGGCTCATCGTTGGCGTGAGCTGTGTGGTGTCGGTGTTCATTCAGTAAGCGTGTGTGCCTCGTCCCCCGTACTGATTTGTTGAATATTATAAAACTTGAAGATCCCTACGCGAAGATAACTTTATAGATATAAAAAAAATAGTCTCTATCTGTATGAAGGTAAATTATCAAATTTATATCGATTATACAGATCTCCTACCGCAAAGAGCAAGAACTGCGTCTGCACTGGTTCGATCCTATCACTTTGAACATCAAAGGTAGGATGCCATACAACACACACTGAGAAAAATACTTCTATTTTTTGAAGAAAAATTAACACATTATCAAAAAAAATTGGTAATGATTCTTCGCCAAAGAAATATTTACTCAATCTAAAGTAAGAAATTTCTTCATTTCAAAGAACAAATATTGTACTTGCTCTGAGTAAAACTTGGTATAGTTTCAAAGAAATATTTACTCAATCGAAAGAAAGGAATTTATTCATTTCAAGCACTGATATTGCACTTGCCCTGAGTAAAATTTGATAAAGTTTCAAGAACATCTGGCATCTGGCATAAATCGGTTCACGTACAATCACCGAAGCTAAGCAGTGCTGGGCGTGACTACTTAGATGGGGGACCGCTTTGAAAGCATCGCATGTTGTTGGCACGCAAAAACTCTGAAAAAATTTGTTTCTCTTTTTTTTCCTTTTTTTAAAGTGCCACATTTTTTTCTGATGCTCTGAAGCGCTAGTATTATTTATGCTTAGTCGCCAATTTAAGCTATAACGTGACACTTAATCAATGGAGTTAGGGTAACTGAAGACGAACAAAGTCAACCATGAACCCGGCGGAATTCGAACACACGAGCGGTAGATCGCTGCTTTAGATTGACACGTTAGCGAGCTAAGCTATCGACCCTTTATTTGTGTAGAAGAATTTTTTCGTCGAATGATGAATTGAATTTTTCAATTTTTTCGTCGAATATTGAAGCATGGTTGTTGTTGTACAAGATTTGAGGAAAATTACTTACTTGAAATGTGGTAAAGCAAAAATTGTATTCCGTTGAATGTAAGAAATTTTTCAATGATATTTATACAAATTACTGATATCAAATAAAAGTTTATTTGATTTGTGGAAGATTTCACATCTCGTAAACAAGTAAATATTTTCTTTGATTTTCGGAAACATATTTTTCTGAGTGCATGCACATTCTAGCAACGGTAGAATTAGAGCTACATATGTATAAAGACTTTGTGACCCATAGGTTTTTGAATTCCTTCCAATGTCTTTTGATGAATCCCAGCTGCTTATTAGCCTTGCTTAAGACTTTGTCATAGTGTAAATTAACACGTAGCTTTTTAGACAAAGTAACCCTGGATACTCGAATAGTGACACTATCAACATTATGTAGTGAAATATTAGTGAGGCGGTAATCAAAATTTATATTACTGGTATTGCGGGAAAAGCTTATGACTTTTACATCAATATTATTTTCCTTGCAGCACTGCTCGAGAGATAACAGTTTAGATTAAAGGAAAACTGAGTTTGGTTTTGATTTGATTGTCAGGTACATTTTCAGATCATCTGCATAAGAAAGCGGAAGAATGTCTGATCAAACTTTAGAAAGATACGATGTGAAAATATTGAATGAAAGACTTTGTGGTACACCTGATAAAACTTCGTTTTTTGGATAAGTTTTTTGGATGAAACTTAACGTACTGCGCCCTATCTGGAAAATACAAGTTTAACCAATTTAATAAGAGACCCGAAAATTGCATACAAAAACTGCGTGGCAAATCACGACAAATCCTTTGAAAAACTGCATGGAATTCACTTAAAATCTCACATTTAACATTGCATGAAAAAATGCATGGGAGATCGAATGAAAATTCAAATGAAAACAAACATGAAATTGGGTGGGGGTAAAAAAATCATAGAAAAAATGGCGTATAAAATCGCATGTAAATCGAAGAGAAAATCACACGGAAAATTTCATAAAAAACTACTTGATATATAACAGAGAAAACAGCACGGGCATTTAAATGAATTATCCCACAAACAATCACATCATACATTGTATGGAAAACCGCACGGAAAAATTATAATGAAAAATCTTAAGCAAAATTCGATGAAAAACATCAAGGTAAAACAGTACAAAGCCCCAGGATATACCGATCAATAGGTAAAAAATAAATGACATTACGAATTTCATGAAAGTTCACACGAAAAACCGCTGAACAAGTTCCATTAAAAATCGAATGAAAAATACTATGAAAAATCATCTTGGAAATGGCTTAGGAAATTGGAGGAAATATAGAAATAAATTAGCAGAGAATACCGTGAGGAGATATCGCTGCATGATTGCGATAATTCGCCCGAAACGCAAACAAGGCAAAACCACAGAAAAAAGTGAATAATTACATGAAAAATCAAATGCAAAACCAATTGAAAAATCACTAGAGACTTCGTATGACACACCTCTAATAAAACCATTAAAAAATTTACACATATTTACAGGCAACTTTGCAGTTGATATTGCAGGGATAATGATGTGAAAATATATATAAAAATTGCATTAAAAATCGTATGAGAAATAGAATGCAAAACGCTGTGAAAAAAACCAACGGGAAATTATACCGAAAAGTTACATTGATGATCACATTGAATTTCGCATGACAAATAGCTCAAAAATCAACTGGAATATCGCAGGAAATATCTTGTTTAAAACTCTTGGAAAATATATACCATCGAAAACCACACGTAAACTAGCATAGGAAATAGAAAAGTAGTATGGGAAACCATTCAAAATTACATTTAAAATAACAAAAGAAAATCAAATGAATAAGCTGCTTGGGAAATAAGATCAAATTTGAGCAAAAAAATGAACAAAAACGAATGAATCATAGGAAAAAAACCATGGAAAACTTTCCGAAAATCCATGAAAAATTGCATGAAATATGCCTTAGAAATTTGTGAAAACTCATTCTCGAAATCACTAAGTTAAAGGCATTAATGATAGCGTGATGATTTTCATTAAAAATTACATGGGAAATCAAATGAAAAATCGCATAAAAAATCCCAATCCCATGAAAAATAGTTCAAAAATCTTACTGAAAATTCCATAAAACATCCTATAAGGAATCGCATGATCATATGCTTAGATTTTGCAATGGAACGACTCTCAAATTTGTGTATGAAACAACCTGAAAAAACGATTGAAAATCGCATAGAAAATTTCGAAAAAAATTCACGAAAAAGTGAATTAAAAATCCCATGAAAACAAGCATGGAAAATTATATGGCCTGATATTTCATGAAATCCTTCATGAGGCTTTTCATTAGACTTCCCAAAAAATTTTTAAATGGGAAGTTGCATGCAACTATTTTTCGAATTTTTTTATTGCAATTTTTCATCTGATTTGCGTACTTTTTGTGATTTGCCCCTCGATTTTTCGTATGATTCATCATACTATTTTTAATGCACCCTTTCAAGTGATTTCTATACTTATTGTTCATGGAGTTTTTCAAAGGATATTTCATGGAACTTTTCATTTGATTTTCATTTGATCTTGGAACATCTTTCAAGGGGGTTTAATACAATCTCACCAGCGATTTTTTCCAGCAAATTTTTTATAAGATTTTTTAACCAGAAAAAAATACTTCATTTGATGAGCTGAATTCGATCACAACACAAATTGTCTTAGCTCTAAATAATGAGCATCAAACTACGAAACTCGCTCAAAAAAGCAATTATTGAAACATATCTTGCCACATAAACTTGCCGAAAACGAGCCTTCCATTTCAGATGAGTTATTTTCAATATCTTTTAAATAGATGACAATGAGCACTTACAAATATTTGATGGTGGAATAATTCCAATTCGTGCGAATGCGTTTCATGCAAGCATAAATATTTTCATTCTTCGAGGAAAAGTAAACAATTTCTCAGTACCGCAACACAAAAACATCACTTCGATCAAATATAGTGAGTTTGATATTTCTATGCTCTTTGCAGATTGTTCGATTTATTTTTTCTAACGTACTTGCCAGATGAGATAAGTAGAAATAGCTTTCATATTTCGCATGACAAATCACATTAGTAAAACTCACATTTTTATTCAATTTTTCATAAAGCATATGTTTCGTCCTCGAACTGGAAGCGTCTAAAGGGCGGTTTCGTTTGATGATCATATGCATAATCATAGACCCCGAACTAGTTAAACTTCACTGGCTACAATTGATGGTTCGAAAAAAAATTAGCAAACAGCGACAACATTCGAATAGCGTTATCAACAAAACAACTGTCTAAGTGAAATACGCACTCCATCAGCAATTTTAATCACCTATTACACATTTCAATCCTAATATATGTAATTACCGAAAATAATCCACCTGAATAATCTCCCACAACTTGTTTTTGCTTTCCGATTAATCATTCAAAAAAAAAACACGCATCAAACATATCAAGTGCATTTTAATGGCATTCCAAACACATCAAATAAAAACACAAACCACTCATCATATCAAACACAGTCGAACGTTGAATCTATCATTCGAATGCTACATGAAAGAAAAGCGCTTGGAATGAAAATTATGACGCGGAAAATTTCTACACGCAAAATATTTACTCAGAATGTTGTTAAAAAATAAGAGGGTCGAAACGAAAGTGTCTTTTGCTGTTGCTCTCAAGCCGACTGTGTACGTTTTTGAGGGGAGTAGACCTAATTTCAACTTTAATCTAATTTGCTTATCTGACATGGTCGCGGTTAACTAAAACGTTAAAATAATGTACACCTGTGGTTTCCCAGCTAGGATTGCAGGACATGTCAAATGAAAAGCCGATACTATCACAGTCTGTTCATTATTTTCAATACATATCGTTTGAGTGGCATGATGATAAACAGGCTCAACATATGTAGGGGTGAAATTGAGTCCAAGCCATGAGTACCCGAATTTCTTTAGAAAATAATAGAAATCGTTGACTTTCATGGCAATTTGATTTTCTCGTAACTATCTATCAAATACAAACCGCTTTTTGAGTTATTCTAGTTTAGGCTGAATCTTGCTGAAGTAGAGTACTGTAAATAAAAGAGAATCGACTTTAATTACCAGCAACCCTATCGAATATGCGAATGCACCCTTGTGCAGTAAAATTTTAACACATCCGGGCCTGTGCACATTTTCGATAAATGAAGCATACGCAAAGTGTGTGAAAAGGATTTCGACGACGATCGGTATCTTGCCATTGTGTAATTGATTAATAGGAAATAATTTCCTTTAAATTAGTCACGACCAGACTGACCAATTTACAGTTCCAGAACATCGTTGCGTTTTGAAATTTGTTAACAAAAGAATTTGATGGATATTAATTGCATGCAATTGTTCATTCGAGCTCACCTGTAACTAATTTAACTAGAGTTGGAAGGAAGTTGGATGTCTGATAAGTGGTTTAATAGATGACCGCATTGTTAGGCCAATGACAGACAGTTCGGTTTCACCGAAGCGTTTAACGCTTCGGTTTGGCGCGTCGACTGCCACACACAGCGGTTTTCATAAGCGTTTATCGAGTCGGTTTAGTTACAAATTACGTCAGAGTATCATATTTTCCTTCCCCTATCCCATGCATTCATCAATGCATCCAGAAAATTTCAGCTCGATCGGACTACGCAGCAATGAACTCATCGAAAAACGCTCGAAAAACGAGTCGGTGGGTCATTTCTCTCATCAACCGACGCGATTCCGAAACCGAGAGGCGGTTCGCACCGCGGTGTGTGTCATCACAATGCTAAAGTAATGCACGACTATACCGACTCGGTTTTCCTCTCGGGAAACGCCTCGCAAAAACCGCTGTGTTTGTCATTGGCCTTATTCATACAGTGTTTTTATTTCGTAGAGGCAATATAAATTAATAACATTTGATAAGACATGAAAACGTAAGGCATTTTCACAATTTTATAATCAGAGTGTTTTGTTTAGGAATGCTCGTATATGTGAATTATGCATGCATATATGTATACTGTGTGTATTAAAATGGCCGTCGACAGTTCTTGAGTAAGCAGAGTAGTATACTAGCTGCTAGTAAAAATCCTAAGTGTTTAGATTTTAACCTAAACTAATGATTCAGAGCTTAGCCTTTTTTAACCTTATACATAACAAAATGTATATAAGTAACATGTTATTCACTAAGGTCTATAGCAAAATCGAGGTGAAAAGGGCTTTCCTAACATTTTCATTCGAATCGTATTTATTATTTTCGGTTGCGAGATTTGCATTTTTTTGGCAACATTATCATCCAAATATAAACTTTTGAAACACTTTGGCTATAAATCTGTGAAAATGCGTTACATTTTCATTGATACAAAAATGCATTACATTTTCATTCATACAAAAACGCATTACAATTTCAACAGAGTTACGGAGCTATTCCTCGCGAAATATTTAGTATCTGATAAAATGAAGAAGTGACATGAATTAGCCTGCGAGACGATGTGATTGGGCGTTATAAAAACTATTACTGTAAATGTTTGGTAAAAAAAACTCCACCAGAAACTACTGCAGAAAATAAACCAGAAACTATTGTTTAGCCCTCAAAGTTATACAATACAAAAGCACAACAAATCGAAAAGAAAAAACCCCTAGCGCATCAGAGCCGCTAGAAACACTAATGTTCGAAGAATAGTAGAGGATTTGTGCAGATTTTGGGTGTGTATTCTACCACTAGCTACTTAAAGCCACTACCACTAGCTACTTCTCTTACTTAAGACCAATACACCCAAAGTAAAAATAGACCCTAAATCAATTTAAGGGGACATAGCCAGGGGCGGATTTGACCATTTCGCCGCCCTAGGCCTCTGAAATATTTGCCACCCTTTTCGTGAATTATATTATATGTAACAATGCGCGATTTTTTTCGATTCCCTAGAATACTTCGCTGTTTTTCGTTGCGCCCTTGCCACACAAATAATTATTAAAATGCACACACGGTAAAGAACCTAAAAGTACCTAAAAAAAAGAATCCAAAAATACCAATTTTCAACAGTCCAAAACCGTATACACCTTTACATCGCATATAATTCCAACGTCTTCGCTCATATTTTTATAAGTAAGTTTACTATTCCGTTCGAAGTTTGCTTCCACACTTGACTGGAGATCAACTATGAACTCGACTACTGTAAATTAATGTTCAATATGTTATTACTTAAGGATGAACCCGAAATATTTTGACCTATGATGCTCTAGATTTCATTTTATAGAAATTTTTTTTATATAAATTAATTTCAGTAATGAAGTACAATTAAAAAAAACACGTCAAAAGTAAAAAGATTCGCATGTAGTTGATATACCTTGTACCATAATAATTTAAAAAAAATTCTCTGATAAGCTTTACCTAAATTGAAGAGATATTATTTGGGTTCTTTTTAGGATCTTTTTAGGTATTTTCAGATACTTTCTAGGTACTTTTTATGTATTTTTGAGTTTCTTTGGTCCTTTACCGTGATCGCATTTCGATATTTATTATAAGTCAAACTTTTTAATGCCCGAAAAAAAATCATCAGAGGTGAATTTTCGCGTGCATTGATTTTTTTTAGAGAACTCGGTTGGCTTGAGGTGTTAGGCTCATTCAACTGAGATATATGTACATATACGACAGCAAAAAACTGCCGCCCGAAAAAAAATCGAAAAGTGGCCGCCTCAAAAAAATTCAAAAATTTGCCGCCCTAGGCCCGTGGCAAAACCGCCCCTGGACATAGCACCTTCAAATTGAAAATAAAATTGTTTTTTTTTCCAAGGTTAGTTTTTAATTGATTAAAAAATATATCTTAATGAAACTTTGTACATATATTTTATTTGCCTTATACTGTATAAAAAAAATGTTAAAAAATTTTTGTGGCCTCTTGTCGTCTGCTACAAGTTTTTTTTTGAAAAAAACACCAAAAAAACCTGGCGTACACGATAACTGCCCTCAGAAAATTCTGGAAAAAAAAACAAAAACAGGGTTTTTATTCGCACCAAAGCGGCCTTGAAATGAACTAAAAAAAAAATTTGGTTGAAAAATAACAAAATGGCGGCGTTTTTTGGAAAATCGAGGTTTTTTCCCCCCAGATATCGGTTATAACTAAAAAAATCTCAATGCCAATTTTATCATCCGTAGTTCATTTTGTGCATTAACATGTGCAGATTAACATGTTGAAATTTCAGAACGATTGGATGAATAGATTTTTCTTAATCATGCACGCCAACTTGAAATAGATTGTTTCGAGAAAATCGCGTTTAATATTATTTTTTGTAATAAATCTTACCGAACTTTAATCTGCGTTGCCTGGACCATACAATATACCTTTCTCTTGCTCATACTCTTCCTCTTCCAAAGCTTTTCGCTCCCTTCGAGCAGTTCTGGCCTCTTTAAATGCCTCAGTCGAGTGTTTTTCCGCCTGGTTGATTCTTACAGCATCTCTATTTTTTGCATGTTCATGCGCACGTTTGCCAATTGCAATTCCCATGACTTGCATTATTTTCAAGATAGCCATAAATCCTTCATTGAATGTACATGCAGAAATATTTGCAGCCATATTTATGATATTTTTTCCACAAAAATATGTTTGGGGGCCAAATTTCAAATACAAGAATTATAGCTTTCGTTATTATTCTGCGTGAAATTGCCCAAGCAGCGCTTTAATAAATCTTCTGATGATAAGTCTTCATCAATAGGCTTTAACTATTCTTGTACCTCATCATCTAAAGGTGGAGGATGCTTGAAATTTTTTAAAGCATAACCACCAGCTGCCTCCGCCTTGCGGTAGTTACACCAAATTTTTTCTCCAACAGAATAATAAGAGTGTTGAGGGTTTTCATCAGTTGAAATTTTTTGGTAATATGCTGCTCAAATTTCCTTGCGCATGTTTTCCACCGAATCGGAATTTTGTCGTAGATCTAGACCATAATATGTTGATATATTTTCCATTAATTTTAGTGTCAGTTGAACTTTTTTCAGACCTTTTTTTGGAGTTTCAAAATTTTTTTTAGAAGCATCATTTTCAGCTATTTTTTTTGTTTTTTCTTTGCCGAGGCTAACTTGTTTTTTGCTTCTTTTGAAAGAGTTGACTCACTTATCTTTCTCTACACTTTGGCCTAAGTCAATGTAGCGGTATAGCGAAGTGAACGAATGTCATAGAAAAAAAACCTTGGCGCGCTTCCCTTTATATGCTCACACATTTTTTTTTTAGAATTTCAATTTTATGTTATTAAAATCATGTTTTTAAAGCTTCATTCTAACATATTCAATAAAAAAAAAATCGATTTATGAAAAATTTGAAAGTGCTATGACCCCTTGATTTCGATGACTTCATCGAAAGTTACAGCGATAGAAAGGTGTTTGAGGTTGCCATCCGAAAAATGTCCAGACCTTAGAAAATTTAAATATGGCTTACTTATTTTCATTGCAAATGTTCGCGATGTGAATACTTAATGTAAGCATTTATTGGACGAAAATAAACGCCTCGTGCTGGCAGCCCTTTGCTAGCACCGAAGCCAAAAATATGTCACATCTGCCTTACGTTGAAATCAACCTACTCTGTGAATTTTGTATTGATCTTAAGACCGCATTGGAAGTTATAGGGATACAAAGAAATTTAGAGTTACCACCCGCAAAATTTTTTAAATTTTCTAGATCGTAATATTTGTTGTTTATTTGAATTACAAGACCACTATGATTCGAAAAATTAATTATAAAATCGCTTACTAAAGATATGCAAAATATAATGCAAAACCAACCATAGCTGCCAACCCTATCAATGTTTTTACAGTAAGATTTCTGCTGAGTATTGTCTACAGTAAGCTTAATTTGCCATAAGAATTTCGTTGTGATTTCGTGAAAGCACTGAAATCTATAGGGCAAAGAGCTTTATTTTCTTGAGCGAATTTTCAAAATGTAAGGCACCAAAATTACCATAGCTGGCAGCTCCAATCGAATTTTTCAACTAAATTTCTATCAAAGGTGGTTTAGAGTACGGTTCAGCTATTGTTTGAATTTTGCCAAAATCTGGTGACTGAACGAGAATCCATAGGGCCAAGAGCAGTTATTTTAATAGGTGAACTCAAAATCGCTTCTATCAGACCTGCTTAGGACCAATACATTTTGCAAATTTCAGCTATATCTGATTATTGGTTCGTGAGTTATCGATGTTAAAAATATGTGTAAGTAAATTGGGGATATGTTACCATTCTTGTCCGACATGGAATTTCCAAAGTTTCACTTTAACTGTGTAGACAAAGCATAAGATTTGGATACGAGTTGCTCTTTTTTGTAAAAACGACAATATTTCAGGAGAGTCGATGGTTTGAAGGTTCTCATTTTCAGCGCTTACCGTAGCTACACGATTGCCAGCACGTTCTACATAAGTATACAATTTGATAGCATTAATATGCTCTGCAAGCTTTGTAATGATTCAATAGCTCTGTTAAAAGTTATCGCAATTCAAAAAAAAATCAAATTTTAGGCACCTAGCGCACACAAAGGATTAAAAAAAATTTCGAACATATGCCTAGTACTATACACTTCGCGCAACGAACTCAACGGTCAAATCCCATACAAAAGAGCTTTACTGACGAATTGAAAAGCTCTTTTTGTATGGGATTTGACCGTTGAATTCGTTTCGCGAAGAGTATAGTACTAGGCAATAAGTATTATTAAAACGTAAAATTTTACTCGGAAAATACAAGTTTACTCGGATCGCTCAGGTGGTCATTTTGGATGTTTTATTTCAGAAGCTCATGTCTCTAAACTTGAATTTCGCACCAATATCGAAAAGTTCAAAAATTAAAATATTTTCTTAATTTGTTTGATTTCAATTATTATTTTCTTTTAATTTTAGGCTAAATATTGTTTGAAATACCTATCAGTTGAACGTCAATAATAGTATTCTACAAAATTAAACAAACACAATTGTAGGATTATGCTGTTAAATGGGAAAGGAAAGTTTATCAACTAGGAAAAATGAATTTGATGTATGAACTGAGACGAACCCACCTACGATTTGTGCATTTAGTTTTCATAGTATCAATCATTTTTTCCCAATTTCCCTGATTTTTAGCTCTTTTAGAGATAATGCAATCTTTAAAAAAATCGTTTCATGCAAATAGTGTGACAGCCACATAAAATTTTTTAAATTCATCCCAAAAATTCGTTTATCTGATTTTACATACTCTTATCATACCATTACCGAAAAACCAATTATTCAAGTAACAACTGTGACCAACGCGCAAATGCACCTGTTACCCAAAATTCATCGCTGAATATCTCAAACGGCAATAAAGAGAAAGTAGTTCTAAAGTTTCGAATTTCATTATTCCTGGTCAGGCTGACATAGATCTTGTTACAGTTCAGTGACATTGCTGCCATTATCATTTACACATCGCTGTAGCTCAAATCGTTCCAAGAGAAAAACCATAATCTCGAAATCTCAATTTACACGGTTTTATGATTGACATCTAATTTGTACACGCGTCAAACATGTGGACACTAGTTCGTATAAATTTTTCTGAAATGGTTCTTCCATAAACATTTCACAGCATAATGATTACTTGAAGATACATGCGCTGGTTGCTCCTTTGCACTTGCATCTTGTCAGTGATGCACAACGTTTTCATAAAGTGGAAGAGATTGAAGTACTTGCCTCAGCAGTGTACATAGGATTTTACATTTTACTCAATTATTTAAACAGTCACGAAATGCAAGGATCTTTCAAAATTTGCTGCATTTGAATGAGCGCTGAGGATCTTACCTCAAAAATTCAAAAGAGCCATCTAGGAGCTTCACAGCTCCCATCTTTATCTATGAGCCCCTGCTGCACCTCGGAATGTTAATAATAGTGCACTGTTTAAAAATAACGCGCTCTAGTGAGCTGCAAAATGCATCTCCCGCTGAGATCAAATAATGCACTTCAGAGTTATATTGATCCCAAGATGGTTTACAAAACATACGCAAACAAACATGTGTCGCCGAAGAAGAGATCAACAGTGCAACGCACGAACTGTGATTGCGGAGTCAGAGAAAAAAGGAAATTGTTTGTTTTGGTATATTTTTGGGCTGTGTCAGCATACTTGTTCTGTGGATATGGATGCATACTTTGGCTGCATCATCTCCACCGATTTCCATGGCCACATAGGATCCGAATTGTAACCGGATCATATGACACCCCGTTTTTTTCAGACGCTGGAATCTGGTCGGGTGGATGTTGATAAGCAGGTGGTGTTCCGTATGTGGAATGCATGACTTAGAATCACAAATGAAATATGTTCAGTCATTTATCCGTGTCGTTTTGAGATACACATGTAGATACACGAGGGTGTCAAATCGAAAAAGGCCATAAAGTAAAGATTATGATCTTATGTAATGTGCTGTTCGCAGGAGATGTAATTAATGCAAGCACCAACCGTGAAGCTGAATAAACAGATGAGAAAATCGAATTTGAAGTTTTTATTCCAAATTTATCTTATTTTATGTGTTTTCTTGAATTATGAAAGCTTTATTTTTCAATCAATTTTAATGAATAGTAATTTGAATGCAGGCAGGTCTATGTACTTTCACTAAAATATATATGATAAAGGCGAAACTACTTTTGAAAATCCTAGCTTTCAAAGTATTTTATACTTTAAGTTTGAAGTATTCTTAGTCAAAAGATTTTCTTACCTTCTGATATCTGATGCAAGTTAGTTATTTACTTCTACATCTACTGAGTAACTGATATGCGCGAACTCTTTCAGTAAAACCTGATTTGGCCAGAAACACCGTGAATAATTATTCCAGTTTGCAGTTTTACTGCAAGCTGAGTGTTCGTTATGGGAAAGAGTGAGAAGCGACTCTACAGCATTGTCTAGCATCCCTTGATATCAACGACATTTCAAAATATAACAAATGGAATATCCAAATAATTGCTGCTCCCTAACTGTATGCGAAGGATTGTACTAATCGTTATTCCTAGACAAAATGATCTCCTTTTTAAAATATTGCACAAGATCTCCACATTTGCAACTTATGTATATTTAGACAACTTAAATTTAGTTCTTATTTAAATTGAAGACTGTCAAAATTGGTTTAAATGCATTCCATGTGAAGCGAAACCATGGAAATAAATTCTTGTGTGTTTCTTTTGCTAATCGAGCCTCACTAGGTAAAAATCGGGGTTTTTTATCTGGTTTAGGAAGACGAAATGGACGCTATAAGAGCTCGATTTTTTTTGGTTGTATAGGGTTTAATAACCGACAAAAAGTCACCTCCTTGGGCCAAAGGAGGGGCCAGCTTAAAGCTGGCTACTTCATTAATTTGACTTACTGCTTTTCTTTTTTGCGCCATCCTTGTGATGTAATGTATGTATCGCAGTCAAGCTCGTTGATTTCTCTGATGGCAGCATAATATTCACCACAGTTTCCTGACTCAGGCGACCATGAACCTTAATTCCACTTTTCTTTTTCATTGCTCTATTAATAACTCATGCTCAGGGCCCTCTTCAACGTCGCAGCTCGAGCAGCTCGGAGAGTCAAAGAGACCAAATCGGTGTAGATACTTTCTGTTTTCGCCAGGACCAATTGAAAATCTTGCTAGGTTCTGTTTTATCCATTTAATAAAGTCGACAATTAGTTTATACGTTCATCTTCTAGTTCAGGATTGTTTTTGATATGCCTCCTCCGAAATTCGCCATGCTGCCCTTTGATTTATTATGTCATTTTTGGACACTGAAATCATGCCACCTTTCACATATGCAGCCTCTTCTGATGTGGTTCTATGAGTCCGAATCATTATTATTAGAATGAGTCTACAGAGTGAACATTTTTCTTGTTTAATTTCGCATTTATTTATAGTACCCATCCTGGCGCTGCGTGGAGCAAGATTGAGCACAAAACTGTAGCTAAAGAATTCTGCGACCTTGATGAAGCCCTCGAAATTCGATAGAATCCTCTCGAATGTCGCATTTAGAGCTTTGCAGCATACATTTTCAACACGGGTTCTCATGTTGAGTTTGAATTCAAATTTCACTCCTAAATATCGAATATATGGACTGGATCGGATTTCCGGGTATGCAACGCTCATTCCGATTATCTCGGTTTTTTCGACGGTTAAAATCAAACTACTCGTTTATCGCATGCATCACTTCGTTTTCGAAAAGTTGAATTTCATACAGGTTGTTATGTAACCGCATCTAAGTCGTCTGGAAACTAAATGATTGCTACATTCTTTGGACCTTTTAGGCTTAGAACTTCATTATGTATAACAATCAAGAGCAGTGGTGTTAGAATAGATCTTTGTGGGACGCCTGCTGTAACGTTGTGTTCCTTAAAGCAATATTCTGAGCTGTTTTAAAATTCTTTTTATCTGAAATAATTGCCCATTAATACCAACAAATACAGAGGGGTATGAAGCTTAATAAAGGACATAATTGTCATATTCCAATCAACCGAAATACAAGAATTTTTGAAATCGTACGTAATTAGGGCACAATAATTTCGTGATAACGTCACAATATTTATAATGGTAGACTTTGCAGATCCCATAAGCATGTTAATGGCATGAATATTCGAAAACGCTCTGCAAAGCCAAACTGAAATATTTTTCTCAGCCTCTACTAGTCGGCCGGGCAGGAGCCCGGATTCTTTAGGGCTGATCACATTTGTTCCGTTGATATCAAATATTAGATTTTCAAATTTATAAAACCGCAAATGTAGCACCAATTCACAAGTTCAATAGAAAGTTAGATGTTAATAACTACCGTCCAAATTCTTTGTTGTCTAGCATGTCCAAAATTATAGAAAAACTAGCAAAAAAACGTTTGATGACGTTTTTAAATATGCATAATTCCTTCAATAAAAACCAATTTCGCTTCAAACCTGGGCTTAGTACTGAAGATGCGCTGACAAAATTTAACCGGTTAAGCTGCAAAATCTTTGGACCAAAGATGAAAACCTCTAACTGTATTTCTTGATTTAGCAAAACATTTTTAGTGCATCCCACACAAAATAATTGTTGACCAGCTTTACAAATATAATTTCGTTTTAAATGGATTGAAAACTATTTGCGAGATCATAAGCCATTTGTTCGTATCGCTGAAAAGCAAAACAAAGCAGCTTAGCTTTGAATACGGAATTTTACAAGGGACTGTACTAGGCCCTATTCTTTTTCTTATCTATGCAAATTATTGTATATCTTTATGTAACATATCAAAGGGCATTTAATATCTTTTACTGATGA
Source organism: Nemotelus nigrinus (assembly GCA_947369275.1). Lineage (NCBI taxonomy): Eukaryota > Metazoa > Arthropoda > Insecta > Diptera > Stratiomyidae > Nemotelus > Nemotelus nigrinus. The sequence goes on along the minus strand of OX376373.1, from coordinate 37,322,266 downwards.
TAAAGTGCTTTTGCTAGAAGAAAATAGCAGGAATGAGGGAAAAGTAAATACAGAATATAGTCTTTGTTTATTGAATGACTGCCTAATGATACCCTCACCTTAAATGCACAAATAACACAGTACATAGCTTTCTGCTTCCACTCAACGTGGGCTGCCAGAGGCACCAATATATTGATTAATTCAAAGGATTTACAACTGGATGCCATTGATCTCCATTGCAGAGAGTTACCAAAACTAAATATCTGGGCGTAATCATAGACCAATATTTAAAGTGGGATCTTCAGATTGAATATGTCGTAAAAAAATTAAGAAAAATAATTCCTACATGTTTCGAGATTCGTTCTTTCTTGAACAAGCAAACAATTCAGATGTTCTACTCTGCGTTGATGCATTCTATTATATTCTAATATGGAATCGTTGCATATGGCTATGCATCATCACACCCTTTAAAAGTAATGCCGAAGTCTATACTCCAAATCCTATTTCTCGAGCCTGGACGCTTTAGCAGTGAACAACTTTTTACTACAATCAATGTTTTAACAGTCAGCAAGCCAATCAATTGTGTACTATGATACAAACCTTTAAAGAATTTACATTCGGCAAGCTCCAAACTAAAACAAATCGAACGAGAAGTGGTAGCGAGGAATTTTCGTTACTTCCGAACCGCTTGACGCAAATAGGACCGAGCCATTATAGCATTTCGCAGCTGAAAAAAACCTTTTCCCAAATGAAAAAAAATTATTCTCACATGAAAAAATAATTTTCCCAAATGAAAAACTCCATATTCCAAGTGAAAGAAACCTATTTCCAAATGAAAAATCCTTTTCCCAAATGAAAAAAAACCTTTTCCCAAATAAAAAAACCTTTTCCCAAATAAAAAAACCTATTCCCTTGTGAAAAAATCTTTATTTTGATTTACAATAGTAACAGAATATATAATTGAATACCTCAATAATACGAGTATAAACAAATACGTTAAAGTCGATGATACATGTAAACGCCTGAATTTAGACTGTTTTTCAGAGGCTCATTTAAAATAGAAAGAATAAATGAATCGTTTTGAAAGTAATCATGTTTATTCATTACATATTAATATACAAGAATCTGATTTTATTTAATTTTTTTTTTCAAAATAGCCGCCGTAGTAGCCAATCTCCTGAGACCATCGCGCCGAAAGGCATCAATCGGCGGGATTTTTAGCATCAGTTACAGCAATCTTTAATCAAAAAAATGGATTGAAGTGTGTTTATTGAACATGTATCTTCTAGTTGAATAAAAAAAAGTCCAAAAATCGTGAATTAGCGCGCCTCATAAAAAAAGTACGATTTTTGACCCTTTTTTTAGACAGTTTTTGGGTCAAAAATGCTAAGTTTTGTTATTGAGGTTCAACTAGAAGCTTACAGTATAGAGAAAACGTGTGCCAAGTTTCATAAGAACCGGCTGAGAAAGTTTTGAGTTATCTTGCCCGCCAATTAAAAAAAGTCGTTTCGAGAAAAACGCGCAGCTTTGACACACAGAAACTCTATGATTACAGCGACTTACCAACTAATCAGCGATTCCAGGTCCATACAGAAGTCATTCAGTACGTTTATTTTTTAGATGTTAATTTAACTATTTTGCAAAAAAAAGTTCTAATTTTTGAATATTTTACATGTATCGCCGGCCTTAAAACTGAATACTAATACTAATAACTATATTCAAACCATTAATTTATAGGCAACCCAGCAGTCGCTGCCGGAAGTTTTACGAACATGTCCAAAACGTAATGCTATGGTCGATACTGCTCTATTATCTCCACCAGTGCCTGGTCTTCACCGCTCTCTGCCGAATATTTAATTTTGAAGAAGGCTTGCTTTCCAGGGGTTCAGTGTGGGTGAGTATTTTGGCAAAAACTTCGGGATGAGAGATACCCGTGCTGCTTATCCATCACTCGACGGTGGTAGCTTCCCAGCTAACTCACGGATGAATTCACAAAATTTTGAGCTGTAACTGCCCGTGTTCCCTTTTTTGAGCGAGCTCGACTCCGACATAGATGCAGGTTGAACCCAGACTCATCGCTGAAAATGAGACGTTCGCGATTGTCGGGTACTCAAGAGCTAAAATCCAATGCGAAAATTTTACGTTTCTCAATGGACGAGCCGAACTCATACGGTCCACTTCAACAGAGGCCTTTTTGAGGGTAATCGCAAGTTTTTGCAAACCTCTGCTTATGGTGGACTTGCTCAGACTGAAGCCTTCATCTATTAACTTACCTTTTATCTGCATTAGAGTGAAAGATGGATGAGTTCGACAATCTCCTGCAATACGGAACTCATCTTATGCATTGAAAACATATTTTTATTGCTGCCTTCAATATAAAACTAATATGTTTCTAGCAGGAACGGCTTAGAATTTCACTATGTAAGGTATGTATACTTTGAATTTTATGTGCATCATTAGTGGTATTAATTTTTGAAAATTTACAGGCAAGATTTTTTCATTTGGGAAAAAGATTTTTTCATTTGAGAATAGGATTTTTTCACTTGGGAAAATGATTTTTCCATTTGTGAAAAGGTTTTTTTCAGCTGGAAAATGCTGTATATCGGAATAAAACTTTTTAATAACTTGCCAAGGTCCATCAAGAGAGCAAATAATTTAGAAATGTTCAAAAGAAAGCTGAAAGATATTTATTACGTGAGATATTTCTTTCGTAATTTTTGATTTATTTCTTGGTCTTAAAACAATAATATCCTCCATGATTTAACTAACTGTGTGTATTTACTGAAGCTGATAATTCAATTTTATTCGCATGTTTTATAAAATTTGATATGATAATTTATTAACTCCTCACTCCTAATACAAGGTATGCTGCCTTAAAACGGGCAGTAGTTTATAAATATTGAATGGTAAATCAGTAATGAGCAGTCAAGATACTGAAAAATGCACATTAAAAAAATAATAATAAAATTAAACTTGAAAATAAATATAAATAAACCTAAACAAACAATTTTGTTTTTATTTTTTTTCTATGATCATGCCAAAGCTCAGGGGATTGCCCTTTGAAGCGAATGCTTAGCGATGACGGTAGGGAGACACATATGGGAGAAGCCGATATCAATTATTCCATTATTCTTTAAAGTGCCACATTTATTTCTTATTTTCTAAAGCGCTAGTGTTATGCCTAGTCGCTACTAAAGCCTTAATGTGACACTTAATTAATGGAGCGCTGGTATTATGCCCAGTCGCCGACTGTTAAGACAACACGAGACGAATGAATACAGCCATGAGCACGGCGGGATTAACTATGCCTACTTTAGATGATGTCTGACAAATTTTCAGCAAAGGATTGTCAGGCATAATGTGTTCAAAATAATTTAATAAGACTAGGCAAGTATTTCTTGAATGGTCAATGCCCTGACCACATACTTTTCATTGTCTTTTAATGAGTTTTGAATCTACGGAAAATGTTTATTCCACCTATATTTCCTATTTAGCATGATTCATATAAAAAATCGGATTGCCCACATCACGTGAAACAACTTCTGTTTGTTGTTTAAACAAACTCGATAATAAATTCATAACTATTTGAGAATGAAAGAAACAAATGTTATCTGTAATTTATCAATGTAGTCACATCAGATACATTAAACACAATTCTGCACGCAAAATGTCATCCAATTCATCCACCAGCAATATATTAACTGTTTATTTAATAATTTCCTCACAAAGCAATTCTGTAATATCTGACGTAATCTAAGTGCACTATATGGGTTCTTTCAACAACAAAAAAAAAACATCATAAATCGTATGCTATCTTTTATTTGTAATCAAATAGCAGGTCATTAGCATAACTATCATTTGACTGACTGGCCATTGTCCGAGCAGACACTGTCCGCGATGCACTCGCATTCATACGAATGGGCAGAGAACGACACAACGACTGGCAATTATTCATGTAATCAATGCATAAATTGTATATTGCATGTACGGCACACAAATTACGGTCTTGAGATTAGCGACAAAATTTATATCCAGGCTATCCTTTTAGCTTGCTCTTGGCAAACTAGCCTCAACCACTTGTTACCGTAAAGCTCTGCACCGCGTCCCAGCATATCCGAAAAGAAGTCAGTCGACTGACGACAAGAACGAAAAGACTTCTTGCATGGCAGTTAATTCAACGATAACATCTGCGAGACACATAAAACTCACATTAAACAATGCAAAGAGCTCTTGGACTGCCTCAACAATAGGTTGCACTGTAGATTTTCTTGACCTAGGTCAGCGACAGGCGGACCGTCAAAAGCGTGTCCATAATTTACTCGCAATTTTCCCAGAGCTAAATGGACTTAATTCAATTTATATGTTGGATTGGTGCTGCCACTAAGATTGTTTCCGATTGCACTTGATGCAATCAAATAGTAAAAGGTGAAAGAACTATTGTTGAGGAGCTAATTAATATCTGAATTCATTCAAAAACTTTTAATGGCAAATTGATATTAAAATTAAAAACTTATTTTTGTATTCGAAAACAGTAAAATGATATTAAGATTTAAGTAATACCCCCAAATAAGGACTGAATAGTTATATGTTTGTAAAAAATAAGTTTCGATTTTTTCATCTTTTTTGCTGTTTCTACTATTGCAGCTATTTCTTGATTGCAGCAAGTTCTAGAAAATCAACTTAAGGGCGACTAAAATCACTTTATTCAAGCTCGTGGGGAGAGATCCTTGGATGGGATTTTTCTTTCAGGTGACTTATTATTTTAAAACAATCTTAAATTTCTTAAATTTTGTGACTATGAGCAACTGGTCTAGTTTCCGCTTCGACTCTCTTTCACTTGTTGATTCCGAAGGGAATGTGGCCCAGCCATATGGTAATGTAAGATGTTTTTAATTCGAAAATAAGAAAGCAGACACCTTAAAACTATAAATACTGAGCGTGATTCATTAAGCATAAGCTAAGAAAGTCAGCTTTGACTCAGATTTTCCAGGATCTTTTCAGTAAGACTACAGATATTGGGAATTGATTGATTTCGGTAATTATCTAAGAATTTTTCCCTAATCTTGGATAGAAAAATTTAGAGCGGATTTAATTAATATACGATTGTGCCAAGGAAATCACCCACTTCCCCCTTACTAGCGCAATTTTTTTTGGAGTGTAATTTTTCTATGAAAAATAAAAATTTATATGAGCATATATCATATTGATATTATTACTTTAGAAAAGCATGCGTAGATATGATTGTAAATAAACAATAGCGCAATCAAATATGCCAACGGTCAAACGGACGATCTATTTGTATGAACAAAGTTCCTTTGCTGAGAAGCAGAAAGGATCAATTAGAGAAAAAGATTCAGTTATTGTAACGAAAATGGATAGTTTCAACAGAAAATTATGATTGAGGTAGAGTTTTTTATTAGGGAATTGACAGACTAAACTTTTCAGGCTCAATCTTCTCAATCAATTTTTAGAATTGCCTCTCAATTGCTTGACTTGGCCAATTTTTATTGGCAGCTGCTCTATTTTAACTTACCTTGTGATGCTTTGCTCCTTTTTCGGAGTCATTAGATACAGTTTATAATATGCAAAAGTAAAAAAAGGAAGCTTTGCGAAAGGCAGCTGGCTAAATTTGACTACGTTATAGTGGACAAAAATTCTTATTGAAAAGTGAACTGGTTCTGTCCTCGATAGTTATTTTCTACGGCAAAAACAAAGAGCGAAGTCAAGGTTATATAGAAACCAGAAAAATTAGCAAGGTTTCCTGAATTATATATGAAAAAGATGTAATATGTGATCTCAGATTGAAAAGAGCAGTATTCCTTATCCAGGGAAAAATTAAACTGAAAAATATTTGAAGCGACGTTTCAGACCTTTCACTTCGTCCGTAGCATGGATGTATTCATGTAAATTTAAATACTATTCGGGAGAAGTGTACAAATAGGTCAACTAAACTGTTAAGCTCACCCTTATGAAGCATATAAAATTAGAAGACATATTGGAAGTAGTAAAAAGTGTATGTTTAAGAGTGAAGTCTAGAACGCAGTTTGAGTAAAGTGCCAGTTTTCCATACAAATTGGACTAGAGGTATAGTCGAGAGCAAAAATGTTTGCAATGATATTGCAAAAACGATAAGGATATTGGACGTGAAACTTTTTAATAATAATTGAAGTCGCCAGTGCGGAAACCGGATAGCTCTATATTTTATCAAAATGTGTTTTGTTACTGCAAACATTATTTTAAAATAACTCTTCTTTTTTTGATACAATGTTTACGATAAATCTGAAATGAACTATTCTATTATTGGAATTTATTTGGAGCAAAAACAAGACATTTCCTGCAATTGTTAAGTTTTTGCACTAAAAAAACTTGAACATATCCGTATTTTAAAAAAGACAGCTGTGGATAGATAGTAAGATATACTTTATTTATAGCTGGTCGTTAGTTTGTATAAATAACACATAATATTTTGCTAATTTAGAGTTCACGCTATGTCTTTACATATATGTATATTATTTAATAGTTTAAATTGGAATTGATTTTATTAAATAAATGCATTCATATTAAATTAGTTGTCAGCTTACAAGGGGAAATTTACAAAAACCTTTGGGAACTTATTAACTACAACTATTTTACCTATAACTACTTAAAGTTAGGAATATACATAGTTAGAAATTAAGGATGCTATTAGTGGGTGATTTGATTTATGGCAATTTCGCAGACATTGATGTAAGTTCTTTTTAGCAGAATAATTTATACATTTGATTTTACTGATTCGGTGGAATTGCCTTGTAGAAAAGAAACGCGATTTGTTCAAAATTATTTTTCAGCACTTGTTTTGTTGCGTTTGTACTTTTTTCCTGTTGTTTTGGCACAAGTATACCTGATAGGGGAGCCGTAAAGTAATATAAGCTGTAAACTGAGGCTATAGATGAGTAGCTTGCTCTCAGTTGACATGGTGGAGTTCAGGTTAATGAGTGGATAGAGCACGCATATTGCCTTGATAATTTTTGAACACGCATCATCCATTTGAGGTTTGAATGTTAATTTCCTATCTAACCGGATGCCAAGATGCTAAATAGAATCTGAACATTTTATTAGACATTCTAGGATGCTGATCGTGGGGATTGGAAAAAAGTGTCGAGCGTGCCTTTTTGAAAAGGACATAGCCTGGGTTTCTTGTTTATTGATTTTAATTTTCCATTTGTTATAAAGCTTTTCAACTTAAGTTAGGTGGTCATGGAGCCTGTTGTTAATAATATCAGGGTTGGTCGCAATTGTGTATACCGCAGTGTCATCAGCATAGGTTGCTATATCGCATTCTGGAGTCGTTGGGATATCCGAAGAGTTTAAATTATATAGAGTTGGGCTTAGAACGGAACCCTGAGGAACCCCGGCGGGAACGATACATGAGGAAAACATTTGCCCAACTTTCACCGAAAACGAAGTCAAGAATGATTTAATTATCTTTATTTGGTAAGTAGGAAATGATTGCTTAGAGAGCTTGGATGTTAGTTCATTGTGCCATACCAAGTCAACGGTTTTTTTTTTTAGACCGGTAGACTGATTGGTTTGGAATTCCATTTGAATATGCCTACAGACTTTGTACTGCTGATGATTTGTTGAGAGGTGTGGTTGAAATCGAAACTGGTAAGCTGGAATAACTTTGGTGAGTGATATCAGCTCCTGCAGTCTACATAGAATTACTTTCTCAAAAATTTTACTAAGAGATGGAAGTAAACTAAATGGCCTATAGTTGTTAGGATCATGAGGAATCTTTCCAGGCTTAAGAATAGGAATGACGACTGCTTTCTTCCAGGCAGACGAAAAGTAACTGATTTGAAAGCATGAATTGAAAATGGAACATAAATAACCAATTGCTTCTGTAGGTAGGTTTTTGAGAAGTAAGTTGTGGATTTTATCGAGGCTGGGAGCTGCTTTATTTTTGCGTTTTTTTTTTAGAATGCGTTTAACCTTAAATCGTGAGCATAAAATAGCGGATGTGTCTGCGTCTCTGTTAATTAATTCATTATTAAAATTTTCAGTCTCAATTATCAAGGTGGTTTCGCTTATGCAGTCGTCAGAACAATGGGCTCGAAGGAAGTAACCCGCTAACACGTCTGCTTTTTCTTGCTCAGTATACGCTATATTGTTAGTAGGGCCGTGGAAAAGGGGAATAAAAGCGGGTTATTTTAAGGGCTCGATGTAATTACCACACGGTCGAAGAACCTTTTTCTTGGGTAGATATTACTTCATTCCACCTACGATTTCGCACTTCTACGAACTTATTCCTAATTAACTGAGTGAAGCAATTCACTTGAGTTTTGATGTCAGGGTTACGAGTTCGCTGCCATTGTCTATGGAATTTGTTACGCAATTTAATTAGCCTATTCATTTCAACGTCTAATTCCCGAAAACGTATGGTTCTTAGCGAAACTTTTGGTGTGGTTTGATTCCTGGCTGTCAATATGGCCGATGGAAAAGATTAGATGATTGAATCGATTTCTTGGTAAGATTGTGCAGCTATATCGGAGTTTTTGAATTGCATAGCTAGAGTACGCCTTAATATTGTCCAATTGGTTTTGGTATATTGAAATCTAGTGAATTTTGGATTTTTGATATTAGCCGTAGTCTGCAATTTAAAACTAACGGGTAAGTGGGATGAAGACAAATCATTTAGCATCTGAATTTCAATTTCTGCATCTTTCAATGTAGCACTAAAAAAAGCTACATGTATATGTATGATGAAAAAGGACCTAAAAAAGTAATAAGTTTAATTCATCATTTCAAAGACAATTTCCTCAGCGAAACAGTAAATAAACTATATTTATTTTCTGATAACAGCAGTGCGCAGGATAAAAACAATATTATTGTTCAGTACCAATACGCTCTTTATTTTTAGAACGTCTGTCTTTTAGAACGACTGTATCTATCAAAAGATTGTAGATGTTTTGTAGATAAATAATCTACTAAGTTTCATGTCATTCATGTAAGCCGATAAATGATCTTCAATTTCAAAAGCAGTTTAGCTGCATTTTCTTAAAACACTGCGACAAACAACAATAAGATAAAGTGGACTATTCCCAAGTATAGGAAAATAAGGAATAATATATTCTTATAGTTTCGATATCGAAAAAGGCTAAATCCTCAAGGCGGCCCTTTTTGCACAAAGCACCTGTCTTTTTCTAGTTTGCCATTGAACCCTAAAAAGTACGAGGATGTAATGATAGTAGCGCGAAAATATGTTCCTCAATCGGATATGGACTTCTACGACAACCTGTGTTCATAGAAAGGTATCCAAGAAGCTGAAAGTTCCGATTCTGAAATTGCGGAAATAACTATTTATTTGAACTCCGACCCCTATTTAAATTTAGGGGTCAAAGCAGCGACAATTCCAAAAATTCTCTTTTATTTTTCTTAATGAAAAAATGGTAAAATGTAATATATTCCCGAGTAAAAAGTTTTGTTTTGAGTTGCTCTAAAAAGAATAGATTTGTTTTTCGATGAAAATCTGATTGTTGAATTTTTTTGAGGTTTTTTCATTTCCCCAAAATTGAAATAATTGAGTTATATTGTTTTCGCACTGACACCTTCAATTAGAAAATTAACAGGGAATAATAGATGGTGATAAATGCTGCTATGTTGACTCTCTATCCTGACACTAATTTACATAAATTTTGTTTTGGTAAATTACACTTGAGAAGAAATTCATAGACGAACATTACTTTAATTTGAGCACATAAATGCAGAATTTCAAAGAGATTGATTCAATTTTTTTACCGAACCTCCTGTATATGGTAAAAAAATTAATTTTACAAGTGACTTTAAATGATTAACTGACTATGCATATAGACATTAAATTTGAAAGGATACAGCTATGTCATTTTGCATACTCGAAGTCTATCCACCCTTGCCAATTCGATGTGTCGAAATAATAAACCACCGCAATCAATGATAATGTCAACGGCCACATCAACAAACGAGAATCATTTTGTTTTCAAAAAATTTGCCGTTTAATTAAAACGAATGCAATCCGGACGTATACAAATGCATCTCGTTCGCGTCATTCTGATTAATTTGCATGCAACTGGGAAACACATGTCCGTGAAAATGCGCTCAAAACGGTCACTTTACATGGACCAACACGTCCCGATATGACGATGCAACTACTGCTGCCGATGGACGAGATGGCATTTCATTAAATTCGCTCTCTTATCGCGACGAATTGCATTCGGTGCATTCCAATTGAATTGCAAATTAAATCGAAACCTGCTGCCGTTCGCACTGTCCATTAAATTCTTTACGCGGCTTTGTCACTGCAACTGGTGATGTGTTCAAACAGCATGGTGTGTAATATTTAAATAACTAGATGTTTGCAAGCTGTCAATGGAAAAGCCATAATGTGTTTGATTATTTGCATTAATTTCAATGGTACTGAACGCGGAAAAATATGATGTACTTTGTAAAGGTATGCTGCTCAGGCTGGAAAAATGGCTCTTTTTGCTTTTAAGATTTAAATTTCTTAGGTTGTGCAAAAAAATCTCATTTTGGACTAAAGATCATTCTTGCCAGACTACCATCAAGGTCGAATGGTCAAAGTCATTAAGATACAAGAGTTCTTCGTAAGAATCATACATACGCCAACACCTTCCTTCGCGGCAGTTGAATTAATCACTGTAACCACTCATTTATCAAAATCAGTCCACGAAGCGTCTTGGCAATTAGCGAACAGGTGCAAAAATATTACTCCATTCAGCACGCCGCCACTGCGGTTTCGACATATTAAACAATTTTCCATTTCGAATTTATTGTGAATTACAGGCAATTTCAGATTAAGCACTTCTGATTAATCGATACATAAAAACTGAACGTAAATGTAGGCGGCTTAACTATTGGCTCGTGCGGTTTGCAGCGAGTTGAATAATTGCAGGCGATTTCCGAACTTTCATAAATCTCTGCGGTTAGCCCAAGTAAAATGAAGTGCAGTAAGAAAAGAATGACCGTAAACAGAGCATTGCTTACTTACTGCTTAGAATTTATGCCCGTGAACGTGAGCCGCTATCGAGAATTTACACAATTTTACAAATTGCTACAATTACTGTCGCTGAGGTTTGAGCGAGTGGTATTGGCAATGAACATCGATTTGATTGAATTGTTGTTATTATGAATTTGCGGTCTGTATTTTAGGTTGAAATAGAGCATATCAAGCGTTGGTGGATTTTGTAATAAATCGACAGTGGAAAGGTTTGGTCGAAAGCACTATATCTTTTTTAATATTTAGTTGATCTCTATGATTTGTTTGATTCGAATAACTTGATTCTTTCGGCAAATTACCTCGTAGGTCCACGTATTACCTATAATTTCAATGACAAACCGAAGCAAAAGCCTATGTTAACGAAAATGCATGTATCTATCTAATCTTTGCACAATGTAATCGCAGTAAAATAATTAGCCGGCGGATCCACAAATCCTTTCCGGCAGGAAAATTAAATATTGAGTTACAACATCCATCTAGATAACACGATTACCGCTGAGAATTAACTTATTGGCCGAAATATATATTTTTTTTTTGATCCTTCACAAAGGTAATGAAATTGATTAGCTACTTGTTCATTTCGGTAGGAAATATAAAACTTTGCTTTATATTTGGAAATTATACATGAAAGGTTAATCGAACGACATGCCAACCCTGAACCTTTTAGTTTTTTTTCTATCTAAATTTCTAAATTTCCAAAAAAAAAATTTATAAATTTTATTCTCAATTAAATCTAGAAGTAAATTAAACTTTCAAATTTCTTGCCATTGTAGGTTTAACCAATCCTTAGATTTGAACATGTTGCACAATTTTCGAATAAGCATAGAATAAGAAATGTGGAAAAAAGATAGTAATAATATAACTTTATTGAGTTTCATCATAGTATGTAGTGCACTATGAGGCTACAATCGGAGGATTTTTGGAAAAACTGCAATTTTTTCGTGACATTGTGTTGTTTCAGTAATTTCACCGGCATACGTAAAAAAGTAAATGGGTTTATAGAAAATAATTTTCGAGTAATTATTTTACGAGAATTGCAATTTTCTCTTGTAGGAGTCTGCATAGCTATTTCATACAAGGCAGGACAATCGGTTATATGACGACTTCATCAGCTTATTAGTTATTGAGAGTTTCGAATTCCTATTGTTAAGAGAATAAATTTGCAAACATAATTTACTTTAAATTATTTTCCTTGGAAAAACAGATCCTAGAATCTTAAAAAATATTGGTTTTTTCGTTTCCGAATTAAATTATTATTTACACATTGCACAGAAATCATTAACAAGTGAAAGATGTTGTTGAATGTTGCTAATTATTAGAGTTGAATCAATATATTATTATTACAAATATGATAGCGTTATTATTAGAGCTTGAATAGGCATACACGATAAAAGCCCCAAGTATGCATCTAAATATGCACAAAAAGATCACTAAAATATAATGCTATAATAATGATCAAAACATGTAAAAATCTTCCAAAACTTGACAAAATATGCACAAAAAAGATATAAATTTATATGAATGTAGGATTTTGTTATCTTGTCAATTGTAAACAAATCATTTAGAAATATTCTTTGCAGCAAGTAAGACTAAGATATTTGAAATGCTCAAATTGTCGCTTCTCAGTAAAAACAAGGTTTATAAATAGAAAGATATGGCACAGCACAACATCAATTATATATTTGTTTACATACACATTTTTTTCAGCATTATATCGTTCAAAAATGCATTGAATCAAAGATTCGAAGCCCACTTTGTGACTTAAGGGGGTATTACCGGTTAGAATGCTAAAAAAAACAGTCTAATTTTCAATGTTTTTTTTCCAGCTCCTTTATTATGTATACACTGAAAGAAAAACTCTTGGTTGATTCAACTATTTTTAATAGTATTGCAACGATTCATTCAAAAACGTTAAATGAACTAAGGAAAATAGTTATTTTTACTATGTTAATATAGTTAATTTAACTATATAAAAGTAGTTGGCTCTGGTTATACAAAAAATATCGCAACGTTCATGAAATCAACTGTTTTAATTGTTTCATAACCACGAAAATTAGTTGATAAATAGAAAATATTCATCAATTCACTCAAAACTTCAACGTTTCGAATTATCAACAGTTTCTATGGTACTTAAACTACTTTGCAATAGTTGATTTCAACAAACGTACTTCAGTGAGCAAAGTCTTTGGAATTATTCTACGCAAAGTAGAGTAGTTTCAACATTTGGACGTTTTTCATGCTCCGAATGAAATTGTTTATCAACCACGCGTTATGGTGCATAAAAGTAATCAACCATTTTCTTATGGTTGTTTTAACTATAGCCCTAGTTGATGGCAAAACTGAGGAAAACTGTTGATTTTTCATACTCCTCATACTCATACTCCTATTCTATCATAGAAGTTTCATATGATACATGGCAAAATGGTGTTCGGTTTGCTGTTCGATATAATTCATATTCATGTTATGCTGTGAAGCCTTTATATTACGTTGCATGACGCTATTTTGTTCAGAATACAGCGTTTTCCGCTGTAGCAAAACAGTGGGCTGCGGCAAAGCGCAGTCAAAAAATTAGAATGCACTGTTTTGTATGGTAACGCGCACAATGGCTGCGGCCGAATTTGCGGCAGCGGCAGCGGCAGAATTTGCCAAATTTCTAATTTTGCCGCACCGCTAGCGGTGATACCTACCATAGGTTGGCATCACCACTAGGTTGAAGTAAATCTGATTGAATTAGGTTGAATGGTCTGGCCAATCTAATCCTCGTACAACAGGATTTAGCAATACAAAAAAAAAAACTCTAGTGCACCTGAACCGCTAGAAACACTAATGTTCGAAGAACAGTAGAAGAATCGTGCAGGTTTTGAGTGCATATTCCACCACATGCGCTGCTTATGACGGCCAAATTGTTTCAAATGCCACGTTTTACTTTTGTCTCAAGAATGCATTATAACTCATATGGTAGAAGGTTTCAGATATTACCACTGGCATGAATTTCAACGTTTATGAGACCAAAACACGGGCTAATTATATTCGTTATCAGTTGCTTATTTCACAAAATTTTGAAAGCAGCATCTCATATAATATCAATGAAGAAAATGCTCAGTGCCTGCAGCACTGTAACTGAAGTTGGAGTTTGGGGCTGCGATCCGAAAAATTTGCAGGACTTTGGGAATTGAAACATTGGTTATTTATTTTCATTGTAAATGTTTCCGGTATGAATACTAACTGTAAGCATTTATTGATACAAAAGTAGCACAACCGACTCGTGCTGGAAACCTTTGGCCAGTATCAAAGCCAAGAATATATCACATCTGCTTCACGTTGTTATATAACATTTGAAGTTATAGGAGTATAAAGAAATTTAGGGTTACCTGCAGAGAGTTTTTTCAAATAATCGAAAGCTTAATATTTGCTGTTTATTGTCACAACAATATCATTACCAATTGAAAATTCTACGATAAAACCGCTTAATAAAGATATTGCAAACAAACACAAAACCAACAATAGCTGGCAACCCTATCATGGCTTTTCAACCAAATTTGGCCTGAATCATGTTTATAATAGGTTCCAGTAAATGTATGAAATTCGTATTGATTTCATGACTGCACTGGAAGTTATAGGGCAAAAAGTTTTATTTTCCTGAGCGAATTTTCAAAACCAAAGACACAAAAATTACCATAGCTGGCAGCACCAATCGAATTTTTCAACCAAATTTCTATCAAACAGAGTTTAGAGTAAGGTTCAGTTACTGTGTCAACTTCATGAAAATCTGGTAACTTATTCACATTTCATAGGGCAAAAAGCATTTTTTTTTCTTTGTAATTTTACAAGATGGCACCACTGGAACAGAGTTGCCTACAATTCAAAATCGCTTCTATCAGACCTGGCCCTACTTAAGTCCAATGCATTCTGTAAATTTCAATTCTATCTGATTATTGATTCGTGAGTTCCCGTGAACAGAAGTTTTTGAAGCTAAAAATATAGGTTAACTGAGAAAGAGTTACCGTTCTGGTCCGACATGAAATTTCCAAAGTTTTACTTTGACTGTGTAGATTAAGCATGAGATTTGTATACAGATTGGTTTTATTGTAGAAACGGACATTTTTTTAGGATATTCGATCGTTTGAATGTTTTCACTTCCAAATTTTTATTTTTTCAAATTTAAGACACCAAAATTATCATAGCTGGCACCTCCAACCGAATTTTTCAACCAAATTTCTACCAAACGTGGTTTAAAGTAAGATGCAGCTATGATGTAAATTTCGTTAAAATCGAACGATTCAATCAGAATTTATAGGGCTAAAAGCAGTTATCTTTTTTAGTGATTTTTCAAGGTGGCACCACTGGCACAGAATCGCCCGTATTTCAAAATCACTTCTATCAGACCTGGTCCTATTTAAGACCAATACATTCTGCAAATTTCAATAAATTCTGTTCATCGGATCGTGAGTTTCCGTGAACAGAAGTTTTTGATGCTAAAAATATAGGTAAATTGGGCAAGGGTTACCAGGCGTGCCCGTTATACCATATCAAATTTTATTTTTTGCCTATGTAAACAAAGCCCAAAATTTACATATGAGTGGCCTTTTTTTAAGAAACGACATTTTTTCAAGAGAGACGATGATTTGGAGGTTTTCACTTTCAGTGCCTGCCCTAGCTACAGGGTTGCCAGCACGCTCATTAAAACGTACACTAATCTACAACTAAATAAAACAAACATGTCCTGAAAATTTCGTAATCATGGAATAGCTCTGTCAAAAGTTATCGCAATTTAAAAATTTTCAAATTTTCCCGTTCTCGTTTTAGGCACCCAGCGCACACATGGGGTTAAAAAATTCCAAAACATTATCTGATTCACATGTAAAACAGGTTCGAAATGTATTTCATCAACTTTAATTTTGCAAAAATTATTTGTGTACGGAATAATAGGTATCTTAAAAAAATCACTAAAATAGCCGCCGGCGCCAAAGGGTTAAAGATTATTAACTTTTTGTGAGACCTGGCACTATTCTGCATATACACCAATGTGTCCTGAAAATTTCAGCTCAATCGGATGGCGCGTTCCTGAGATTTTTTCACTGAAATTTTTTGATGATATATATATATATATATATATATATATATATATATATATATATATATATATATATATATATATATATATATATATATATATATATATATATATATATATAGAAATATGAATTTTTGGCCAAAGTGATTTTAATACTAATGTTCTTCTTCGAACATTAGTAAAAAATGAATTTGGTTGGTGCCTTGATTGCATTGACAGCGACATTGTCGCTGCATTGTGATACACCAAATTCAACTGCGGCATTCACGCCTCCCCTGCATATATTTCGTACTATGTATATGGTTGGAATACCATTGTTTGTGGTTGCTTACTTTTTTTGCACCACGGACGTTGTTTATCAACCACGCGTCATGGTGCATAAAAGTAATCAACTATTTTTTTATGGTTGTTTTAACTATAGCCCGTAGTTGACGCAAAAACAACTAAGGAAGTGTATATTTTAAGTGTATATTTTCAGTGTATATTTTAAAATGTGCATAGATAAAATACACATCTTGGAAATAACAAAAAAAAATTATTTTTATCTATTTAATTTTTCTACTTGTTTATAAAGGGTGCCAAAGTTGATGCCTCGAAAAATGCCTCGTCATACTGCGGACAAATAATCTCAGGAATGAAGAATCCGAACCAAAAAAAAAACCAAATCGCATTTTAAAGAGGAATATTTCTTACGTGGTAATAAACCACAATATTTTAAAAACATGACAAAAAAAATTGCGGCCGTTTGACATTTTTTTCGAAAAATCTATTTTTTTCACTTTGTTTCACTTGCCAAATGTTTTTGGGTGGATTTTTGGCCGATATTGTGGTAGATTACCAAAAAGAATACTTGAATAAAGTAGCACATTAAGTTTGATTTAAATCGGTTCGGCCAATAAGTGTCCGCAGTTTGAAAAAACGACATTTCGAGAAAAACGCGTTTAAAGTTTTTTTTTCGGTTTTTTATTAAAATATTTTTTTTTCCATTTATTTATTGAATATTATTTCAAAAATGTATTTTTATCACTTGCGATTGCTCGGTCTGCAATCTATGGACTATACATAAGTGCCCCTGAGTCCTCATAAGCTAGTTGCTCTTGCAGTGCAAAAAAAACGTGCTTCCTTTGACGCTGCCTTTGCCGCTTTTTCCTCCTAACTTATGCGTTCTTCATCTTTTTTCTCGCAGTAATTAAAAAAAACGGTCTGTCGTTAACTTCCGTAACTTTTTTATTTTTGGGAATATATATTCTGAAGGTATAATAAATTAAAAAATGCAAAATAAAAAAAAATATTTTCAAAATCATAGCCGGTACTACCCCCTTAAGGGGTTAGTCCACAGTGCCGAGCGTCAAAACGCGCTAGTTTTCAGGAATTAATTTTGGAAAAACTATTAATGCAATATTGATAATTTTTCGATATCAACTCATGTACACATAAGAGAGTGTGTTTAAAATATGTCTCATAGCTTTTTTCGATGATTTCCGTGCGCGGTCGATCGGTGTATATGATTTTGCGTGCATCGGTATTTTGAAACGAACAAAGAAAATATGTTCATTAAGTAAATTGTATAAAGTTTCTGTTTTTTTCATCTTTGGTAACGAAAAAAATATTCCTGATTTGTTTTTCGTTTTCTTGATTATTGAATAAAAAATAATACGATAAAATCGTCCGTCAACAGAAAAGTACTTTTCCTTTGGATATGTGTACCAAACAAGTCGATTTATCGACTACATCCTGAGATATGGTGTACACATAGGCGGGCCGTGGCCTAAAATCTGGCAGGGGCCAGGGACTGAAAGGTTCAAGACATGTGATGATTTTGTTTTTGTTTGTACACATACTGTTCATACAACTTATATAATTTACTAATACATTATTATTTGTT
Organism: Nemotelus nigrinus; assembly: GCA_947369275.1. NCBI lineage: Eukaryota > Metazoa > Arthropoda > Insecta > Diptera > Stratiomyidae > Nemotelus > Nemotelus nigrinus. The sequence goes on along the minus strand of OX376373.1, from coordinate 37,304,296 downwards.
GATTTATTCTTTGTTATTTGCTAATGCATAATGTATTATTAAATAAACTCCTTGTATGTGAATACGTAAGAGCTACTACCACATGCATATAAATTGAATGGTAGGTATGAACTACACATGAATTATCAATGACCGCTAAGAGAGAAAGCTTGTATGAATTATACGGGAATAGAATGGAAATAATTAGAAATGTAAGAATATTTTTTCGTTTAGAAGCTAAATATATTGCAAATTATACTTGAAGAAGAGGATAGCTCAGTTTCAAAATATCTTTGAAAAAATTGGAATATATTAAGCTTAGAAGGAAGAAATTGATCTCTTGCTTCAAACATTTGTTACCTAGAAAACCTAGAAAAACCGAAAATAATTTGGCAAGATGAAAAGTGCTGTAACTTACTCTTTTTGAGCCATTTGGTTTGCAGGAATATCTTTGTAGCCCTAACTGCGTGTCCGGGGCTAGATGAAACAGCAAAACCTTTGAAACTAGTGCTTTTTGCTGTTTTCCATTTTCGCGATCCTCTGGTAAATATGAGATTCAGACAGTTGTTTTCTGCGAATGATTTAATTTTTCCCCAAACTACATACAAGTCTTCTCGCTCACTTAGTAGCGTTCCATTCACAAGATTTATCCCATCCCGAAGAGTTGCATTTTTAGTTTGGAAATATGTGCTTAACATGTTCATTATAGAGAGAACATAGTGAAAGATTTACTACAAATTTAGGATTACTGATTGAATGAAAGATCTCCAATGAATAAACTGAGTCGTTGTATTTTCCCTCATTCATTTCTTCCTCTAAAGCATCTTTCATAGTCCCACATATTCGCAATTGTGAAATCTCATTGACTATCGAGTTGAGCTTAAACTTCTCATTCCACGCCTTGTGTTTAGACCAACTGCCTCTTCAAGCTGCTTCAACAATTTGTGTTGTGATGGCTTCGAAAAGTGTAGGTTAAGGGATTCGATGGCATTGAAAAAGGATATACACGTTTTGATGGTGAAAAATGTGTCCATCACAACCAGGATAATTTTATGAGCTAGACAGTGTACAAATGTGGCTGCAGGGTGTTTCATCTTAATTTAGATTTGTACACCACTTTTTTGTCCTGACATGACACTAGCACCATCATAAGACTGTCCAACAACAGACAATTCGAGAAGTCCGTAGCTGTCTAACAGGCTCAAAATTATATCTGCTAAATACGAGGCATTTCTAGCTCCTGAACAGTCTACAAAGCTTGAGAACCTTTCTTCGACTGCTAGCTCTTTAGCAAATCTGACAACCACGGAGAGTTGTTCCTTCTGTGGACCCTTGTTGCGTCTGCCATAATGGATATCAATCCGCAATCTTTTATTTCAGCTGTATTGTCCTCGCGAACGAATTCAGCAATTATTTTCATCAATTCATTTTGGGTTTTGTCACTACAGTAGTTCGCAACCTTGTTTTTAAAATTATTTTCAAAAGTTGAATCATGCTTCGCGAATAATGCACAAAATTCCAAAAAAAATCACGGTTATCACTGGGACCACTTTCATCATGTCCTCTGAAAGCACGTCCTTGGCGACTGAGACACGTCGTAAGGTCGATAACCTTCTCCAAATAATTTCCGTTCATCTTGACAATATTCCAAGACTGTTCAAGCTCCATATCATTTACTGTCTTCCAAGTACTATTAGAATTTTCTCATTGTGCATGAATTTTACTATCCGGATAATTTATCCGGATCGCGAAGTTTGGTCGAGCTGAAATTTTGGTGTATTTTTGGCGACAATGGAAACTCTATGGAAAATTTCGCATTGTGATAACTTCACACCGAGTCATCAGATCATCACAAAATTTACAAGACTCATCCATGGGTATAAAAAATAAGTTTCTGTCGTTTTTAAATAATGTCTGGGCAACCTTGTAGCTACCATAAGTACTTAAACACAAATCTTTCATACGGCTGTTAGAAATGCAAATGGTTGATGAATTTGATACTATATTTATACAGTCAGATCTAAACTTGTAAAATTCAAAATCGCACAAAAATCGCACCGAATTATTTATATTTTTAGCACCTGGAACTTGCATCCACGGTATCTCGCGATCGGATAAAATTCATAGGATATACTGGTTTTGAGTAGATACAGGTCTGACAAAAGTTTAATCAACATGATAAGAACCATGTGGCGGCTGTGTCACTATGAAAAAACGCTCGGTGAAATTGAAGTGCTATGCCTTTTAACTTCCGATGCGATAATAAAATTCACGCACATTTAACCTGAGTGTAAACCAAGTACGTCATAGATAACATAAAAGTGGCAGGGATGCCATTTTTATTCCTATTTTATACCTTGTTACCTACTATTTTTTTTTCAGATTATAAAAGTGTTCTTTCCTAAATACCTGTATATTGCCTAGTAGGAATGAACAGATAATCTTAATAAAAAAAGGATGATTGGCAAGGTGCTTTTCGTTTTTTTCTTAACGTTTAACTTGTCGAAATTAAATATTGCCGTCCATTTCTCGAAATAAGTCCCATAACATCGTAATTAATACCGCAAATAGCACAGTCTTTATGTTATAAGTAGTGTGTATGCTTTGGTATAGGCTTATAGTACTACACTACTCACCTCTTGCTGTAACCACAAAACCCTAAGAGGCGAAAATTTAAGTGTCTGCTGTTGGAAATATTTATTTTTCTGGGAGGGGCCAACCTAGGGTCTGGGGGGGTCCCGGCCCCCCCTGGCCCCCCCTACGGCGCGCCTATGGGTGTACACCGTTTTGAAGACATAGTTTCGAGAAAAAGGCGCGTATTTCAAGACCTATAATTTTTCTGGTCTCGCAAATATTTCCACAGCCACCTTCGGCACCATTAGTACCTTATTTTCACATTTATTAACAAGAGAAGTTTAATAAACAAGTATTTTTTTTACCTATGTAGCCTTAAGCTCATATAAAGCAAAAACAACTAAAGGGTATATTATCTGCTTGTTCAACTGATTTTTAAAGAAAATTAGATGAAATGGATAGATTTTGAATGCATGTTCTTCCAAATGTGCTCTTTATCACGACCAACTTATACCAAGATTCAACCGGTAAAGAATCTTTGACTATTTCAAACCAAATGTACCAAATTCCCAGTCAATACCAGCAAAAGTTCGTTGAGACCTGCTATTTTTTGATACCAACATTTCCTTTCAATTCATTTTCATCCGATGACTATTTAAGAATTTGTAATTTGTGGATTTTTTTACGTGAGTTCTTTTTTACAAAATCATGAAAAATCTCATACGACTATTTCTAATAAATAATGTGTCCCGGTAGTTTTGTAATAATTTTATGACTTTGTCAAAAGTTATCACAGCTTGATATTTGAAAATAAAATCGTTGTATACTTTTATGCACTGAGCGCTTACGGTCAAACATTTCCAATGCGGTACCCATAGCCAAGTATAAGGCATTTTAAATATTCTAAACGCATTCTTGTTTCCGCAAAACTCTTCTTTCCATAGATATACATGGGTATCTGAAAATTCACTTAAATGTACGTTGCCGCCAAGAAGTTTAAAGTATGTCAATATCACCCAAACACAGTTTTAGTCTTAATATACGTTCATATCTGCTGAAAGTATCAGTTCGATCGGATATTCGGATCGGATTATTCTTAAGAAAAGTCTAATATTTATTTTAATTAGGGAAACATCCAAAACGTTAAACAGCCGACATTAAAACATGTTAAGTCTCTTTTTCCATACTTGCTTTTTTTCAAATGCCATTTCCGCAATATCAGCGTACCTGAAAAATACTTGAAATACTCGCCGCAGCTAAAGTGTTTAAGGTAAATATACTCGTACATATTTTCGCGTAACATGATCTGGTCCATAAAAACATTAGTCCATTCTCAAAGTTTCAGCATGGGCAGATGGTTTATAAATGATCTATGCCCTATGAAAAGTTATGAAAAGTTCCCCCTATTTATAGGTTTATAAAAATAATTTTAAAAGGTTAAATCTTGTGGCTATTTAGCGTTGCTGTTTTTACTTTAATTATGAGCAATAGTTTGCAGCAATAGTTTGTTAATATTTACAAGCTAATTCAACTAAAGATTTACTAGAGCTTAAAAGCTTAAAGATTTACTAAGTTGGAGATTGGAGATTATTTTGGGTAAATATATTTGACATGAATCGTAAACTGCTTGCAATATACATATAATCCACCTCAAGTGTTTCAAAGCTCCCTTCCAATATTGTCCAGTATAATAGCTATTTCCAACACCAATTAAAGTACTTGAATTGACACCATAAAACCATTCTAAACTGTTGGTCATCTCTGAGATATACTGATACGTCACTCGGTTTCCTAGCGATGCTAAAACATTCAGGAAACACCAAACTCCATGCTTGTACAATATAACCAAAAATCCTATTAGTTTCGTCGTATCCACTACTACTTGCAGCCTCATCATCCGAAGCATGCAAATTAAATTAAAAAACTCTAGCGCACCTGAACCGCTAGAAAACTAATTTTCGAAGAAATTTTCTTTGAGTGACAAAAAAGTGTGGAAAGACGTAAAACACTGTTTTGTAGAATTATATCAACCATTCCTTATCCAAAGCAACAAAACTCAACTATAAAACAAATGATGAAAATGTTCAGTGCTGGCAACCCGAACAAAGTAGTCCGAACGAAGCGTCCGTTCGGCAGTCCGAACGAAGCAGCAATAAGTTTACCATAACAAACTCATACTCAAATCAACTTATCCTCTGAATTTCATTCTCATCGCAGGATTTTATCGAAATTTTCAGCGGTTAAACGTTGTTTGAGGCTGCCATCCGAAAAATGTTCAAAATTCGGAAAATTTCGAAATTGGTTTCTTATTTTTATTGCAAATTCTTTGCATATGAGAATGTAATTTGAAGCATCTGTTGGTGCAATATTTACGGAAATGGCTAATGCTGGTTACCCTGTGTAAGCAGCAAAGCAAAACACATACCAAATCTGCTTCACGTTAAGTTAAACCCAACCAGTAAATTTCGTTTCAATTGAATCACTGCGCTGGACGTTATACGGGTGAAAAGAATTTTAGGGTTACCACCCTCAAAACTTTTCAAGTTTTTAAAGCGTTAATATTTGTTATTAATTTTCATCGCAGGATCATTTCCATTTGCAAATCTAAGGACATAATCGCTCAGTAAAGATATTAAACAAAATTACAAAATGGTCATAGCTGGCAGCCCTTTCATGATTTTCGTACGAAATTTCTACGACATTTGGTTCATATTAAGGTTCATTTACTGCGTGAATTTCGTTCTGATTTCTACACTGGACCGGAAGTTATAGGGAAAAAAGCTTTATTTTGCTGAGCAAATTTGCAAGATTTAGGAGACAAAAATCACCATAGCTGGCAACTCTATTCTAATTGTTCAGCCAAATTTTCACCAAATGTTACATAGAGTAAGATCCAAGTATTGTATGAATTTTGTCAAAATCTGATGGCTGAATCGGAAGTTATAGGCCGAAAACCGGTTTTTTTTCTCAGTGATTTTTCAAGATGGTACCACTGGCACAGGGTTGCCCGCATTTCAAAATCACTTCTATCAGACCTGGTCCTAGCTAATACCAACATGTTCTGTGAATTTCATTATGATCGGATGACCCGGTCGTCAGTTCTCGTGAACAGAATTTTCGAGTGCTGAAAATAGAGGTAGTTTGGTGATGGGTTGCCGTTCTTGTGCGAATCGGAATTTGGAAAACTTTAATCTGACGTGATGGACAAAGATTTAGATTTATCAATGATTTGAGTTTTTTGGCAAAAAGCAAAAATTTTTCAGGAAGGTCGATGATTTGAAGGATTTTTTTTTAAGAGCCTGCCATAGCTACAGGGTTACCTACACTGTCTTTAAAATCCATGTGTGCTAAGTTCTAGCCTACATCAATACGCTCTATCAATTTCACGATGATCGAATGTTCCTGTCAGAAGTTATGACAAATCAAAATTTGAGAAAAATTCCTTGCCCACTTTTAGGCACTCAGCACCCACACACGGCTCAAAATTTCCAATTCTTTGTCATGGGCAAACCTTAAACATAATAAGTTTTTATTTCCAATACTTTTTGTTACAAAAATTTTACACTGCTTGGAAATATAGGAGTACCTGAAAATTCACTAAAATGCCCGCCGCCGCCAAAAGGTTAAAGATAACTGAATTCGAACAAGTCATGGACCTACCTACTATATACATCTACGACATCCGAAAATTTCAGCTCAATCGGATCGGCCACTCCAAAGATTACTTCTATTAACCGATTTGCTGATATATATATATATATATATATATATATATAAATAAAGAAATATGAATTTTCGGCGAAACGAGTTTAATACTATTGTTCTTCGAACATTAGTAAAAACATAAAGCCAAGCATTGAAGTAATATTCCACTCTCGTTGGTTTGAATGGGTCCTGGCCGCTTTCCAAATTATTATTGTCCCCCTGTGACAAGAGCTCGCTCTACCACTAACTGCTGTTGGAATTACCCAGATCAGTAAGTTATTGAAATGATGTGGCTGGAATATTTTGCTATGTTTCAAACTCGGTAAACGAATATGGCTTCATGTACCGTAGGTCTTTCTGTAATTTTATAAAAAACAGATACTGTTTTTGTGGGCTTTAGAATTGAAAATAAATACGTATATGCGAGTTTTAATAATTATATAATACGTTTTATTCAAGCTGTAAACATTTGATTTTGAAAATCATTATCTGTTTATTTTGCATTTATGAAAATGAAAAAAAATCCATAGCCACTCATGAAAATATTTGATTTTCGATATATTGAGTGAATATTCGGCGTTCTGCTCCGGAATCCCTTGTGACGATTCTTCGCGCAAAAACTTATAACGAGCTTTCCAACACATAGTTTAGAACGAAAAATGTTCGCAGCCAGAATGGATAATTTTAAACTACATTAAAATTTATAACGAAGAAATAACTGCATTGTTCTCGGTTTGCTATTGCGGGACGATACCGTCATTATTTCATGCTCATAAGTTTCTCATTATGTCGTGCAAAAACTGTCTGCTGCACGTTTGCAGACAATTTAACAATTTCGATGAGGACACTGCGCGACAATGAGTCGAGATAACAAGGAAGAAATTTGTTGCAATTTTTGAGGAACACGAAACAAGTACTAGATTATAATTTAAAATAACAATTGGCTAGGGTTTATGACTTTTTAAGAAAAAGTTTTGGTGTTGCTTTCAGTGATGATTGATTAGCACGGTAAATATTAAAGTTTTGTTTTTGAAATAGAATTCATTTATTTTCGTTCTCTTCATTCTGTACCCTTTAATCGTATCGTATTTATTGTATCATTTGAAAACTGTCAATTTTCTGGATGGTTATTGGCACGATTCACTATTAAAGAGATACTGCTGGAAACAGTGGTGCATGCGTATTAGATGTAGAATTTAAGTTATAAGTGATATTTGTTATCAGAGCTAGTAAAGTTCTAAAGATTCCGTCCACTGACGAAGCAAGACAATATCCATAGCCCACAAGAGTATTTAGGAATTAACAAGACAGTAGATAATATAAGCTAGCAAATCTAAATAGCATGGAATAAAATGTCTGGTATACCACTGAATAGCAAGTTAGCTTAATATTCTAATATTATTTTATTTTATATATTTACCAGGCAAGGTACAAGTTACATAAACATTACAAAGCGAAATTAAAAATTAATATAAGTATATTTTATAGAATAATTAATAAATAGATCAGTCACAATAAATAAATAACAAATAAATAAAACATTGACAAATAGCTTCGCATAAAGGGTTACGGATGGCTTAGAAAAGGGAAGATTTGAAGGATAATATTGAGACCGTTGGAGAATACAGATTACTTATGCTATTGAATATCCTGCAGCTTCTATTAAGCGGCTCATTAGCTGCGTAGGTAGTGGAATGTGGATTTTCCTTAAGTAAACAAGAGGACCTGGTGCTCCTCACAGGGTTATTTAACACCATTTTACTTCTCAGGAGTTCAACTCTGCTAACTCTTCTAATGACGCCAAATGTGAAGCAGGCCGAAATCATCTTTCTTCTGGATGCAAGTGTCCATAAATTTAGGTGACCCAGTCGAAACTCATAAGGAGAAAAGGCATTAAAATCGTAAGGGCTGTATAGTTCTCTCAATGCGAAAAGTAAGAATTACTTTTGTATGGACTCAAGTCTGTTACTGTGGGGTTGGAAAGCCAGGTTTCAGCAAATGGAAGCATATTCGAGAATGGGGCGTACAAGTGAGATGTATAAGGATCTTGTGATCCACAGGTTACGAAATTCCTTGGCACGTCTTTTAATGAGGCCTAGTTGTTTGGTTGCCCGGGAAAGTATTTTATCATAATGCAAGGTGAAGCGGAGTCTCTCATCCAAGACAACACCAAGGTCAACAACGTTTTCAACTCGAGCTAACAAATTATTGCCGAGGAAGTACGTATTATGTGAGACGGTGTTTTTTTCGGGAAAAACTTATAACTTGGCACTTAGCAATGTTCAGAGAGAGCTTGTTTTCATTGCATCAATGATCAAGTGAATCAAGTTAGGATTGGAGAAAGAGTGCATTGGATTTAGGTTTAATGATGTGATAGACTCTGAGATCGTCGGCATAAAGTAGATGAGGTATATTTGGTAGGACGTCAGATAGGTCAGAAATAAATATATTGAAAAGAAGTGGGCCAAGATGGCTACCTTGTGGTACACCAGAGGTAGCAGAGATATTTTTCGATAAGAGTCTACTTTGGTCAGCGTTGTCAAAAGCTTTACTAAATTCTGTATAGACTGCGGCAATTTGATATCCTTTCTTCATTTTACACAGAACATCTGAGATTAGGACTGTCAAATTTGTGGTAGTTCTAAAACCATGTTGCTGCTCATTCAGACGGGAGTCAACAAGTGGAGAAAGTTTATCTTAGACAATCTTTTCAAAAAGTTTCGGAATTTAAGGTAAGATGACAATGCCCCAATTATTTCCGATACAGCGTTAATCACAATTTTTGAAGATGGTTGTGACTTATGAAAGTTTCCAGCAAACTCCAGACGAAAGTGATCTGTTGAAAAAAATATGAAAGAGAGTCATAAGCTGCTCTACACACTGACGCACTGACTGCAGTTGAGTTCCGAAATAGTTTGACGTATTTCTAATTGGCCGACAAAAGCCGTAGGTGAGGAATGAGAGAAAGAGAGGTGTAAGTTTGATGGGTCTGGTGCATTAAAAATATTCTGGAAACTATCTGCGAATAAATCACAAATCTCATTAGGAGAGGAAGAAGTGATTTTATTAAAGAACATTAAAGAACATCGACGATGGATAATCAGCAGTTTTACGCTTCACATTTACAAAATTATAAAATTTTGTTTGGTTGTCTCAATGTAATTGTCATAAGCCTCGTGAGACTTTGCTAAAAACTGCCTAGTAACTTCATTATATTCATCCTGAATAGCAGAACTAACGTCAATATTGTTTTTAATCCGCTTATAAAGTTTGTTCCTACGATTTCGCAAATGCCTAAGGTCCCTATCCAGCCATGGCTCAGACAACTTTTTCTTTCTTTTTATCTTAAGGTATGTATCCATATGTATCATTTTCGCGTATCGTATCACCGTTGCGTATCAGTGGATACGACAAACGTATCTTCGTTGCGTATCAAAATTTGATACAAAGAAACGCAACGAACTCGATCGGTCATTTGGCGGTTTCTTGCCGTCGCATCAAAGGAATGAAACGATACGCTCTCGAATCATATTTGGACAACTTGCGTTGCACAAGTCGCGTTGCATGATTTGACATTTGAGTCGTTAACTTGTCAATATTGTAGTGCACTGCATAGATAATGGAGTGGAATAAAGAAAACATTCTTCAATTTATTGAAGTATATCGGCGATATCACATTTTGTGCAAGGAATGATACGATATTAAGTGGAGCCAGGTGTGGACACATTGCGTTGTACACTATAGATTCGTGAATAAAAGTGTTGCAGCTGCGTATCGAGCTTTTTGCAACGGATCGTATTGATGATACATGGAATATTGAGTAGTGTGGACACCGTATCCGTTTAGTGAATGATACACAACAGGGATACGATACGGAAGAAATGCAACATATGGATACCTACCTTTAGGTACATATCTTACAACAGCGTCAAAGATTTTGCTATAAAAAGTGGAAATGGCTTCTTCAAGATCTAACGTTGAAATAATAATCGTCCAATCTATAGAGTCAAGGTGATGGTGAATGCTTTCGTAATTAGCAGTAAGAAAGTCATATACAATTGAATTATTGTACGTTCTTAAGTAAATAGAATAAGGAGTGGCAAGTTCAACTGAGAGTGCTGTATGGTGCGAACTATTACAAAAAGATGCTCCGTGTCATTAGCTGGACTTACCACTACTTAGTCATAAGCGTTAGTCAACAAAAGATTCAACCAATTACCGTTTTGGTTTGGAGTCGGACAAACTTGCTGCAAATCGTTGCCATAGAAGGTACTCGTCAGGTTGAAGTCGATGGAACTCGCAAAGTTTACAGGGAGCAGGTAAGTGTCATTTTCTTCAGGAATATAATATAGATTGGGGCGATTGAAATCTCCGAGAAATATAACTTTGTCTTTTTCGTTAAGGGATTATATGAAGGAAGATACTGATTCATATAGATGATCGTATACCGATTCGTCGGATCTGGGTGGAACATAAACTACACCAATGTAAATCGACATATTATTGAAAGAGATTTGAACAATTAAGTGCTGGAGCATTACGTTTGGTGTGGTATCGATGCATCTGCTTGGAAGTGTCTTACTCACAGCAATTAAGACACCACCACCTCGCGTCTGCTCTGTAGAGCAGTAGTCGCGATCATCTCGGTAAACAGTCCAGCTGCTGTGAAGAATTTCTTCGTTTGTACGTGAATCATTAAGCCAAGTTTCGGTGAAGGCAAATAAATTAAAATGGTACGATTTGGCGTCAAGAAAAAGTTTAGAAAATTTGCCTCTCATACCAACACAATTCTGGTAAAATAGTTTAAGTTTCTGGTGTGTTTTGTTAGGAAAAATTCCTAACAGGGTGGTCTGGTCTTTGAGGAGATGTAGACGTCGTCAAGTTATTATTCGATATAGAATTATCCGTTGCCGCAGTTGATGTAATATTTGCAGTTGCCTTGTTATGGTTTCTCATTATGGTTTCTCTTCCATTAGTCACTCTATTGCGTACTTTTAGAGGAGAGGAAATATTAGAAACAGGCGATGTCATCATTTTGGTACAGTTAGAAGTAACATTGGATGGACCGCTAAAGAAGCGATCACGTATAGTTGTAGGAGGCTGATGGTCAGTATCTATGAGAAAAAGAGTTTTAGGAGTAGATAGAAAGTACGGTTTGTGCTCGAAAGGAATATCGCAGGTAAGGGCATTTCGGGATATATATTTATTCTTTACAAGATTCTTTTTTGTCTTCCTGCTAATTTTGTTGCTGACTTTCTTCCATGGGCTGAACGTGATTCCTTTCCAATTGAACCTGCCACTATTTCCATTGAAATCCATAAAAAGCCAGGCATATTTGGCTGGTATAAAAGCCTTGTACCGCTTAGGTGATTTGAATAATTATATTAATGAATAATTATAGTGCTGAAGTGTGTATTATCAAATAATTGAAGATTTGAATTCAAATTCAACTTCAAAAATTTGATAAACTACCAAATGCAAGACTGTATCTATTTTCAATGCCATTTTATTCACACCAGCTCAGATCAAAATACATAAGCGACAATCAACAACGCAATTGGCTTATAGCATTGTCAGTTCACATTTTCAATTTTTCACATTCTCACACTATTATTTTTAAATAAATCGTACATTACACTTCCATGCACATTTGATATGACATGTAATCAATTAGCTAATAAGAATCAATTAATAAAATTTGTTACACCCTTCTAAGCCGCGTGTGTTTCAATTCAACTGCTGATTTAAAGAAAACTATCAAAAGTCGGAACTCATTTCTGCGTGTCTTGATTGGACATGCCTTGTTGCGTTAAATAATTTTTATTAATGATGTTTTACTGCTTCGGATCCAAGAATTCATGTAGTGAATTTTCAACCGTCATACTAAGAACATGTCGTTATTTAAATATCTCGCTCCTGCCAAAAAACTTGAGTTTTAAAAAACGCTTTCTTTTACATTTGCCTTTAATGCTATGCCTGAATGGTCTTTTGTTTTATTGGTGAAAATAATTTAGTATCTCATGATTATAATATTTAACACCATGTCAATTTGTTTTATAGTGGAAGTTCCTGTAAGAAACTCCAACAACTCAAAGATTCGTATTATTCATCTGCTTAAGGTTAAACGCCGCTGCTTGATAATATTACTTAATCTTATGCTCTAGTATGTCTGTGTATTCATATTTGTAATGACTAGCAGCAAAGGTACTTAATTAAATGAATCATGGCCTCAAGATATCTGAACAATTCATGGGAACGAAATGCCGCACGATGCGACGAGTTGGAGATATGATGTGTGAAATGCATCTCCTTTGCACCTTTTATTTTCTGGGTGTTTTGACGGGGGCAAAGGGCTCCCTCCGTCAACTTGTAGCCACCCAGAAGATGTTTGGAGCGGAAGATATTAGGGGTGTGACTCACGTTTCTTGAACGGAATGCTGTAGAGTTTGACCTTTCTGGTCGAGGAACGATTGTGCATTTCGTTTGCAATGACAGCCCGCACAATCGGAATATGATTTATGTACCTATACGGTGCGTTTTGTGAGTTCCACTGATGCTGCTTGGAGATAGATATTAAGTTCTGATTTGATTCACACAACAAAATAACTGGTTTAATTTTAAACTGCTTATTAGATACTACTTTAATAAGAGTCCAGTTTGCTTGCTGATTATTAAATTGTAGAATGAGTAAGTAAGCTGCACGTGCACCTCTAACGTCATTACATTTGAATTCGATTAATCCACTTTTATAATCTCTGGATATTATGATTTTCAAGAAGCAGTGTTAGAGCTATTATCGCTAAATTTATAAATCTGCAGATAATTATTTCTGTACTTGTATGACATCCTTCTTTACGTGGATTAGCTTTTATTTAACAGTTATACTTTGTTCAACAGTAATACTGAGAATCTGCTCTTTCTGTTATCTCCAAAATTCACTTTTTGTATCACTCCTTTCAAACTGTTTAATTGTAAGTCTAAAATCAAATAAAAATGAAGTCCTTTCAATATAATAACGGGTCTGTGTTTGAATTATGTTCATTAGACCGCGAAAAGAGCAACAAATAAAATCATATAATTATAGTATTTTTGACATGCCTTGAAATTTAAATTTTGTTTTTCGTTTTATTTTGGTGAAAATTACAAATAAATCCAAGTATCCTAATCTTTTAAAATAATTGCTCACAGCTAATATTCTTTTTATTTGTAGGAAATTAATAAGATATAGTGATGCTATTTGGTATTACTGGAAAAAAAAGTTAAGCAATGACATAAATAAATTTTTCTGATATTTTGAACAGAAACAGAAGATTAGGAAAAATGAGCTAAGGGACATTTCGTTTTGAGAAGATTGTCCATCTGTTAGTTCGTGTGACTGAAGAAATGGAGAACTTGAAAATGAATAAAAGCTTATCATAAAAAATTCTTAGCTGAAAATGAGGAAAAATTGATGAATAATATACAAATTATTGGCACAGAATAGTAGAAATATAAGGTAGAAAGATAAGTAGAATGAAAATAGCAAATAATTGTTTGGAAATAATGAATGCAGGGACCCACTTGTAAAAGGAATTACTAGGCTTATTTGAAATTCACTAGCCACTTAATTCTGACTCAAAGCAAAATTCATCCAGCAGCAAGGCTAATAATGAGAGGGAATAGCAGTAAAGGCGATTGCAAAGAAACACCTAGAAATTGTTATTGAACCATGAAATAAGTGGAACTCTTCCTTATGTGTTGACCGAATTTTCAATAAGCATCCAATTAGCTATTTCATAAAAATGGTTTCGTAGTTATTGAATAATTTACAGGCTTGGATTGTTCTTTGCAATTTGATTACGAAATTTTTTGTTGTTAACAAAATTTGCGTCAACATTTTCTTAGTTGAACATTTTTCGCAGAATAAGTAATTTTTTCTTATTACACTTTTTACTTTTGTTTCGCTATAGCTTCAATATGTTTTATTTTGTTGTATTTTGGAATTTTCATTTAAGGTAAGAGAAAAAGTAGTGCCATTGCAATCCTTGTCTGATCTGTGGGTTGTAGTTCGTAGATAGAGTGAAGTGATAAGTTCCACCCAACATTTTATTGCTGATCCAACTCAATTGCCTATTCAAAGCTTGGTTCGCTCGTGTGCTATCATCGCTGGATGTGAGTCAAGGACCAAACAACTTAAACCAGTCGAGACTACAAGCTTGAAGTGTCTGCCAAATTAGCTAATTTGTCTTCAAAAAATTGTCTTGTTTTTATAGTTGAACTTATCAAATAAATATTTACAGTAATATGAAAATAGTAAATAATCTTCCATTATACCTTCAATTACAAATTCACTTTCTTGTTTCATCTAAAATACCACGTCCTGGCAAAATTTCAAACGTGAATGGTTCACCACAGATATCATTTTTGGCTTCAATAGAAAGAAGGTACGGCACGCATGGCTACAAAACGACCTGAATGAATGGAGCTACTTGAATTAAAGAATTATGATATCAAGAGTGTGGAAAGATTTCATCATCGGATCTATCTTTTACCTAATCTTTACTGCTGATCTTCCAATTGCAGTAGACCACCTCAAGTGAAAGTCCTCCAATGTGCAGATAACATGCTTTCGTTCGCATTAAGCCAAGACTAGCTCAAAACAGCCAAGATTCTAGTCTGCTGTTTGAATAGAGCTTCTGTGCAATTTGACAAATCTATAAATATCGCATAGGTCTTCAGTCTGTGCGATATTTATATATTTATTTCACCAAACAAGGTATAATATTACATATAAATGAAATAAACTTAAAATAAAAAAAAAACTAAACAAATTTAAAAACAAGTGTAAAATACATATGAATACAATGCAAATAAATCAATCAAAACTTAAATATTTTGAGCTGCATTTTCAGATTTCGAACTAAACGGTAATGCTAACTATCCAAATTGACGAATATGGAGGGACTCTAATCCACAGATACTCTATGAAATTGGATAGAAATTGCATCCACTTTGAGTCACATTGTGGTGTACAGTTTAAGAAAGCTGCCAGGCCTTATGTTTTCGAAGGAAACGGATACTTGAAAATGTTGAAAGAGTTTTTCTTTTTAGAACCAGGCCGAAAAAGTAAACATTTCAACTCTGCGAAGTTTCAAAATTATCGCGCTACTTCTCACTTTAGCGGGGCTGTTCAGACAGAATAGAAGCGAAAAATCCCCAATAAAATGATTTCCAGAAGTTCCACATTTTGTTGGCTTTCAAGGACTCCTGACCTTAATGCCCCTCATTTTTTTTTTTCAAGGACTCCTGACCTTAATGCCCCTCATTTTGCCCCTCATTTTTTTTTTTTTTCAGAAATATAAGTTCGAAAAGGATAGTAAACACTCGATTAACTTCTTTGATTTCGTTAGTTTTTTTGACTCCAAGTATGATTTTATATTGAAAGAATTTAAAGCCTTAATATCTTAAAATAATAAGATTTTGACTTTCAATGTACATTATTATCAACATCTAAACAATTGAACCATTGAATATTTCGAATGAGAGGGCAAAATTTTTTTCTAAAAACCGAAAAATATTTAGACTTATCAAAAATAAATGAAAAAAAAATGTCAAGAAATCAGAAAATATCCAGAACTAGTGAAAATCGCCTCAGAAGAACTATATGACGGAATGCATTGACCGATATGTTGCTTTCGTTGATAAATTTGTTAAAAATATTTTTGATGTCCGCCAGTGAAATTAAATTGCTTTTCAACGCCCTCTTTTAAATACTCGAGCACAAAAATGAAATGTTTTCATTTTAGCTCTAAATGCAATTCAGTTCAACTGTCACTTTCACGTCTGGCATCGCTTTCATTACAGAAATCACCGTCAACTTTTTTTCCTTATTTATTGCCCCACTTTTTATTATCTGACTTTAACTCGGCCATGCTAATATATCCTGCTGAGGATTTTATGGAGTTTTCCACACATAAAGCAGCTCTAAAAAAAGGAATGAATTGAGAAAAAATTGAAAATGAACACCAATGAGCTTTTCTTAGAATCTTCCCGATGAGGCCAAATATCATCTCACACTTCTCGGAGAAGTCATTGATATGTTGAGATTATGAGTTCTGTATGTCTAAAAACGTATTTATTTGTATTTTGGTTGGTTGGTTGATTCTAACTTCAATTGCTGGGTAAAACCAACAAATCGAAAGAAACCGAGAAATTCTGCGTAATCATTCATTACTGTAAATATTTTCAATCATCAATACTACCCTTCTAACCATAAACGTTCTATCAACATTTTAGTAGTTTCGAGATTATCAATGATTTGTGTTTTGATTTGTGCTGGAGATATATGAAGAATAAATTTTTCAATATCGATTTTAACATACTTTTACAAAATATAGGTTTTTCAAATGTTGTAGAATAATGGAAGAGAGTATGGTTTTCGAATCCGGTGTTAGCTCAAAAATGAGAAAAATGTAGATAGAACATTTATGGTTAATAGGGCAGAATACACAACAAATGATTTTCCCAGGATGATTTAAAAAACAGAAATCCACTGATATTTCATAACTACCCATAGCAAATATAGGTTTCCGCTGTTTTGAAGGGAGCGAAAACATCATTCGTCACCAATTTTTTCTACCGTAAAGTTCTTTTATTTAATCGCAATGTTGTATTCAAGAAAACCCCCAGAAAGAACACATCTTCGCAGATAAAACCAGTCAAGGGTTGTTCGATTTGTCTTTTTCCGTCTTTCCGCAGACGTGATTGATAACGTTGTGCCAAAACGACTTCTCTGATTGATGATGTGTTTCGGCTTGGAGCCAGAGTCCATGTCGAATCCTTTAATTGTGCGGTCACTATACATGAATATAGGACTCGCAGTCAAATCCATACAATCTAATCTTGTTAAACTTGAAAACAGCAACACGTTGTAATCCCTTGTCGGATCTCTTATGTCATTGTTCCCTACATTGTTCGAAAAATAAACATGAAACTCTATGAATATTAAGTTTCGTTCTCGAGAGAGCTTTGAGATTTGTTTTCGGGCAAGTTTTTGCTGAAATTCGGTATGATAATTTTCGTATAATGTTAATTTGGATTAAAACGGATTGAAGATGGATGCTATGAAAAATCAACGGACTTTATTGTCACATTAGACTGCTGATTTTTGAGAGTCGTGGGATGAAAATATTTGTGTTCTTTAAAACATGATGAGCAAATAATATTTAGTATTTCAGACAAATAGCATTTAAAAATTTTAAGCATAATACATTTCGCAATTTTGTTGCCTAGTTAGTTTAGTGTTATAAAGTAGTACATATGATTGCAATTTATGAGATCATAGGCATTCTTCAGTGAACCTTGACAGAGTGTGTTCATCCCAATCAAGATTTAGTTCGTTCAAATAGTTTATACATTCATCTTTGTTCATTCAAGTTAAAAGTGTCCTCACTAAAGGGCATTGTTTCAGTGCAAAGATAAAATCGACATTAAGGTTGTTCTGAATATGTTTGTCTGACGTATCGTCACTTTCAGAAGCCGGGCAGTATCAAAATGAAGTAAAATATCTTGCTGCAGACATCTGGATGTTGTATTAGACATTGTAAGCACTTATAGCAAAAGTTGAATTGAAATCTTGACTCATGATTTATAAGCAAATCAGAAGTTAACCGAGCTAAAATATGAAAGGCAAGAAAATATTAAACAATGCTGTCCTGTCTCTCATTGCAATGATTTGTTGAAGTGTAAAGTCAAGATAAGCTATGAATCATATTATGACCGCAAATGTGTGCTATATCTTTTACTACTACCTTTCCATGAAATTATTTAGTTTACCCTTACTATGAACTAAGGTTGTTTACCTAATATTCTAATTTTTCAATGCAATTTTATTACATTGTATGACCAAACATTTCAGGAGTAGCTATTTACACTTATATTAGCAGTATTAGTGGAAATTAGAAGAAAGAAATTGATAAACCATACAAAAATTTAAACTGATTATACGTATAATAAGTACTTAAAGTGCAACTGAAAATTCAGTCGAGCAGATTTGAATATTGCTTTAGAATTCGTATTTATTACGTTAAAACAAATTTGTTTAAAATTCATTTCTATGAATTTGAAGCCAATTGATTTTGTAGTGATATTGACACTCATTTTTAGCTCGATCTAATTTTTGCTGAGCTCTTAAGTTTCCTCAACAATCGTCTCCCTTTTGCTGTCATCAGAACATTTTTGACTTTTTTTACTCTTTCGACTACTCTGTCCAGCCGTCCCTGCAAATCCAATGATGCTCCTTTATTTTCTCATACGCCTTCAAGACAAAAGATGCACCTCATGCTTCAGGCTAACATGATGAATACTTCGAATTCTCAAAGCACCGATCAGTTGCTAAAATCGTCGTCGTACAAGCTATGCCTAATTATTGCCCTAGTAGTGAGTCCTGTACATTATATTCGAACCAGCACAAGTGCTTTTAGTCTTACGTCCACTCCCTGAAAAACTCGCACCGTTTCTTTGATTTCGTGTTTCTCAATGATGGCATTACTTCTAATTCACAGAAAATTAGTGATCTTTTTGCAAAATATCTCAGCCAAATTCTCTCATTCTCTTCCATCATATCTCCCTTTTATTCATACCGACCCTCTAGAAATTGAAATCTTACTTGAGTGCTCTGATGCTAATGTCGGATGTGGTCCTGACGACTTTCCGAACTTGATCACCAAATAAATTTCGTTGCGACTGTGTGTTTCCTTTTCTATTGGTTTCGACCTAAGCTTTGCCTTGGGCTCCTTTCCGTCATACTGGAAGTTTACTGGCATTTCCCCAAACCATAAATGCGGTAACCAAATTGCATATCCAATTATTGTCCTATTTTCCTTCTTTCTTGCTTTAGTAAAGTACTCGGAAGAGTTGTTTACAGTAGAATGCTACCTATCCTTCACTCTTTCTTGCTTTTGACCATCATAAGTTAACAAAAGGAAGATCTTTCAATTCTAACTTCATAACCAACACTTACTTGATCGTTTTTACTTCAGACCAACATTAGTAAGGTAATGTGGTCTACAAAGATTTTTCAGATACTTTTGACAAGCTACTTCTTGTAAATCTTGAATGTTATCTAGTATCTGACCTTCTCTTATCCTGGCTTTCATCTTATGATTTTTGTCGTAGCTGTGCTGTATCTATGAATTCTTGTACCTCTTTTTCAAACTGTTTTCTTGCTGGAGCTCCTCAGGGTTTCATACTAGGTCGTTTGGTATTGCTGGTATTTATCAATAATCTCCCATTGCTTGTACGTTCTCCCTGTTTTCTATTTTTTGTTAACTTTAAAATGATCAGAGCCATTGAATCGCTCGTTGAATACCCCAGCTACATTGTGATCTTTGTGGTGCTTAATGCACATTCTTACTCTGAATATATCTAAATACCACCAAACTTCTTATAATTGCAATATGTACTCGTTAATGTTTTTCTATTACTTATTCGAATTGTCTCTTACAGCTGTCGATAATTTTATCTTTGGTGCGCTTTTTGACTCTAAACTCAAATTGGATTAACACATTGCATACATAACGGTTAATGCCTTTCGTTGGTCTGGTTTCGTCCTTAAGGCTGGTACTGAGTTAATCGTAAAGCTAAATTTTGACATGTCTCCATTTTCTGGTCATTCTTTCGAGCGAAAATTTTGACATAGGAGAAAAGCGGAGACACTTCCTATTTTGGACGAATCAAATTACAAGAATTTCATTTTCAATCGATTTTGTTATAGAAAAGACATTTGCACAACTAAATTTTCAAATTCAAACACCAAATGTCAATTTTTAGCTCGAAAGAATGAACTGGAGCGTGTTCAATATTCTTGCTATAGCAGCTATTAGCTGCTATTTTAGCTGCTCTGTTTGTCCAGTGTCACGAAATAGCTGCTATCTGATGCCTGCTATTTGACAATAGTTGCTATGGTAGCAGCTATTTGCTGCTCGCAGTCCGGAGGATAGCAAGAACATAAACAGAACATAAACGTGCACAAACAGCTGACACATTCTCCAAACGTCATTTTCGATTAGAAACTGAAATGAAAATATATTTTGGGCTTTGGTGGCAAAAGGGATGAACAACAAATTTGAAAATAGTGCTATCATAAACAAATTATACGAGCTTTTAAACACTTCAACTCAACTCGAATTTTAAGTTGGTTTTTTACACAACGCAGATCAGCTTGAGTTTTAGAAGGCGAGTATGAAGCGCAAAAGGCCGAGTACGCTGATTCGTGTAAATTCAAATTTTCAATGTTTTTTTTCGGCTCTTTTTCACATATATGGTGTCAAAAGACGGGAATAAGTGAAAAGCTTTGAATATGTTAGGAAAATTTTAATGTAAGCTTCAGGTTTATGCTGAAAACTCCGAAATTTTATATAATTTAAAAAGTATAATGCAAGTATTGAGCTGATCCACATAAATACAAAAATTAAAATTAAAAAAAAATTAAACAAAATTATTATTGAATTGTGCTGTGTAAAAGCTGTCCAATATGTTATGCTATGCTATGCTATGCTCTTGGAGCAGCTATAGTATGCACATTGAACACACTCATGCACATACTAAATTGGCGTCAAATGATTGGAGATGTGGCAGCACGGCATGTTGCCTCTCGTCGTCCGTCAGAGGCGTCGTTGTCACAGAAAGAAAAACGAGAATGCAGTTCAGCAGTCGAGAACGAAGATCACTCTCTTGGGAATCGGGGACGAACGAGCTCGGGTGTTTGAGAAAAATAGTGATGTAATCATAGAGTTAGAAAGCTAAATTTGAATAAATAAAACACGAAGTTTGTTACGTTAGCAAATGCTCTTTTATTTGTTGTGATATCCTGCTCCTAAACTTAGTAGGAGAAATATCTACATTAGGAGAGATATTTACAGAGACATGTGTCAATGTCATCTGCATTTTCAAAGCGAAATCTATTTGCAAGCAATTTTTCACGATAAGAACTGAGTACAACTTTTGCTTATTTTCAAGCTAAATTCCACGTGGAATCGAAGACAGTACTAAGCTTCAGGTGTAACATTCGTTTTACTAAAATCATTATTTTCCTTCATCTGTTCCTTCGATTTATCCGTAGCATGTTGAATACCATTTTGAAACCTGGTCTCCCCTTCGTGCGGAGTGCGTTTCGCGTAGACGTACTCCCTCATTATTATTTGAATTTCACATACCTTATTGTTAAATATATTGATCGTTTGTCCGTACTCCTATTTCCCCGCTTTTAGTTTTGATGAGTCCCTGCTCGTTAAGGGGGAAAATAGATGTAACTGCTAAAAAAAAAATCGATTTTTTTTTTTACATCAAAATGTTTGAAATGCTCTTAAAATATATCAGGTCGGTGGAGCTTTAAAACTTTAAACGCGTTTTTCTCAAAGTAGTACTTTTTCAACTGCCGTACAAAATATCTTAAAAAATGTTGAACCGATCTGGCTCAAACTTATACCACGTCTACAAAAGAGTATTATCTCTTCGTTGAACCGAAATGTTATTGTAATTTCAGAAAAATAATTTGTTTATTAATGTTTAAAGCGTGATCATTTTGAAAAATAATCGATTTTTTTGTTTACTCTAAAATTAATGTAACAATTTTTTTTATGAATTTTTTTTTGGTTCACCTATGAATTATATATTTCATTAGCATATTTTTTTTTCTCTGAATGTTGCAAGTTCCCCGGAAAAGGCGTTAAGCTGTACGAGGCAGTTTTTAATGTGTTTTTTTTTTCATTTGCTCGCATCGCCGCCATTTTGTGTAGAAAAATTATTAAAAAAATATTTTTATTTACTGTGAGACATGTTCTCTAAGGATTTTATGTTAAACATTTTCTGAATGAACAATATATATATTTTAAATCAATCTGAAATTAGCAATTTTTTTCGATTTTACATGTATTTCCCCCCTTAAGCTCCCCCACTGTCTTATGCTATCTGGTCTTGGTTTCAAGCATTTGTTACGTTAGGTTAATCGCTCGGAAAGATTTTCTACGTGTTTTCGATGCCTGTAGCGAGAACTAATATATATTTTTTCTTACCATTATTGCGTTTCCCCAGGAAATACAATGCACTATGGCTTGATTCTTTACCGCTTACCTTATTGTTAATAATTCTCGAAGTTTCACAACATTTTTGATTTTTTATTATTTTTCATTTAATTCTTTACATCATTGTTTATAACTTCGCCTTCTCCAGAGCCATTATTGCATTTTTGTGTTTATTTCCAATTATATTATACTTTATTATCGTTGTGCTTACTGCGTTAATTTCATTTTTGATTTTGAAGTGTCGAAATTTCAAATTCTATGAATAATTGATTGACTTTTCTCTTTTTTTTGACTCATTCGGTTTTTATAATTGTCTGTGTCTGGATATAAATAAATAAATAAATATAATGCAAATTATACTCTTCACTGCATTTTTTTAAACAAACTTTCATTAAACTTTATTAAGCTCTACTTAACTTTGTATTAGATTTTATCAGCAGTTTTCTATAGAGCTGCAATATTGCATTAAATTTTTTTGATGTTCTCTGCCTGCTATCTTTCAATCAAAGTTGCTGAAATATCGTAGCTACGTAAATTCAAATACATAAAAAATTAGAACTAAAGCTGCATGAATGCTAAACAGTTTTCAATATGAATGCAAACAAATATCGATGTCCAAAGATATCTCGTACAATAATCTAGCCATGTATCAAACTAAACAATGGACTCATTATTCACTATTTTCTTCTCTCATTACCAACCAGATCTTAATCCTACTATAGCCAAACAAATAATCCATGGACACATTGCCAGTGTCAAATAAAATACTTAATCCTGGAGTCCTTAAAACTTTCGCCCATGAACGCCGGCTGCATAGCCTAGCAGTGCTGCTTTGCGAAAAACTAGGAACCGCCTAATTGAAGATATGTTTCAAGGATTAGCATTTTACGATTGTGTCTGGCTCTTGCCGGTGCGGAGTTTTCATCCAACTTGATTTGCATAAAATGGTCGCAACTCATTTGCGCCAGATTTGTTATTTGATATATAGCTTACTTCGCAACCAGGGGGAGTCTGGAAGCGACAGTCTTCATGCGTAAACCTGTCAGTGAAACAATACCAATGTTTCTGCTGATAAAATCAAATTTCCTTCCACACAGTAGCCAATATGTCATTTGTGTTTTTATGACCTGCAAAATAGACCAGTGCTTGGCTCCCTAATACGATATCTACCGAACTTCCTGTTGTGCTGCTCGATGGATCAGTGATTCGGTGATGATTTCAGACTCATTTCGGCGCAGATTCGGTGTGATTGACGAAGGGCAATAAACAAGGTGCAAGTCGTTGGTAAAGTTTCCGAATCAGACTGATACTAAAATTTAAAACGATGGTGCTAGCTGGGATGAATTTCATCACATTGTACGGTTTATTGGCGAAGTTATCCCTAATCCGTCTTGGTTCTCTTTAGGATCCATTGGCATGAGTGAAACGAAATAGCATCCGTCAGAGCTTACCACCTTTATCAAGCTCGAGACCTATAGAGGAATCCGGAATGAAATGAATCATATTTTTTGAAAAACGTGAAGTATGCCTATTTTCATATTTTACTCTTTCTTTAAAACCCTATTTAGATGTAAATATGATCTCAACATATTTTTTGTGGAACAATTTCCTGTTGAAATTTTTCAAAATCATATTAGTCAAAACCAGTGTCTAAATCTTATTTCGTTGTTTCCCGACTCCCCTACCAAATAGACAAGCAGACAAATCGTTTCGTTTTGAAATACACAAGTATCTCCTCGAAAATGAAATACCGACAAAAACATCATGCAAAAGCTTGCCAATTGCGGCTTTCTAAATCTTCTCAGGAATCTGGATGTATTTTGTCTCATCCGGCCATTTCAACCTGAGCTCGTTTAACTGTTCAGAAATCCTCGCTATGCTTAAGTCGATTAGATCCGACGATGGAGTGATAAAAGTTTGAACTATTTCAGGATTTCTATCTTCCCCTCGCGCGTTTTGGCGGTTCCGAGGATGGCGTCGTCATTGCCGGTTTCTTCTATTCTATCTGCGATCCAGCACTATATCCATCCAGGATTTGAAATCCTTCCTGTTAGTGGTATAAAGATTTAATGTTTTGCGAGGTAAATTTGAAATAAGACGACAACGTTGATGATGTTAATGGTGATTGCACGGAATCGAATTGAGTGAGATAGCGGTGGTTGCGAGTCTCCGTTAACTAAAAGAAAACGAGACATCTAATCACGTCGTTAGTTTTCAAGAAGTTGACTTTTCGCTGACTATCTGCTCTCAGCCACATTTTCTTTGGTAATTTGTTCCTTCGAGCGGAGTCTTAATGTCAAAGATATGTGTTTTGTCATAAACGGTTTCATGAGACGATATACTATTACTAGGAAACTTTTGTTCGAGAATTATACCGAACTATGGAGTGGCATTGAAGAATGCATGATGCGCTTGGTTTCTGAGAGTTCATATTGTATGCTAGCGTTAGTGCTTCATGTGAATATTTCTACCGAATTTACTTTAGACAACTTGATACACGGTTTTATGTATCGTCCTTTATGGGATTTTGTAGACGGTTGGTTTGATGTAATTGCAAATGAATATTTTACTGCTGTTTAGGATATTATGTAAGAACGAAATAGCTTTTCGCGAGTAAGAAATTTATAATTCAATAACACAATGAATTTAGATCGTCAACCATTGAGGGGACTGGTGAACTCAAACCCTGATGAAGATTTACTAATAAAAAAAATTAATTCAACTTATCTTGTTGACAGAATGAGCTCAAATTATTCATTAAAATTAAAACTACTTTTGTATTTTATCGAAAGGAAGGCTCAGGTCTAAATGGAGGAAGAAGAGAATGATTTTGTTACTTTATAGGATATTTCAACGATAACGGGGTTTGATCATTTCAACTTTCATCCTTTGTGCAAAAGTAATGATGTTTGGTTGGCTCGTGACAGCCCTTGTCTTAATTGTTCTATCACTAGATCCAATTTTTTCTAAAAGCCATTCTCTGATTGATTTTTTTTACATCCTCGAAAGTTTTTGATAATTTTTTGAGCCGTTCAGGTAGGTAATTAGTCAGATTGAAGTGGCTGTCGATCGATTGAATATTTGTGATTGAATATTTTTTCAAAAAGAATATGACCCCACGTATACTAAAGAAGACGTAAATAAAACATCGGCGAAAACCGCGCCTTTGTATTCCACGGCAAAAAGGGGGCAGCTTTGCTCAAACTTGTCAGAGAAATAATCGAAGATGACCCGAAAAGTGGTAGATCGTCGACGTTCTATTCTTCAGAAACATCGATAATTAGCCATAAAAGGGTTTTAGAAAACCGAAGGTAAAAACTGCCGGAAATGAGTGATACTTTAGGGATCTAGACTCAGAAGATACATCATATTTTAGCCAACGAATCAGGCCCAAAATAAGTTTTAGTTAGATGGGTTTCGCGTTTCTTAACCGAAGAACAAAAGTTCAGCCGAGTTGAAATTTTTAGATAGGATCTGGCATTTTTTCAAAGGAAAACTACTAGTTTTTTGAGAAGATTCATAATAACGTATGAGAACCGGATTCGCTACTCTATCCCTGATGCAAAAGAAGAATCAAAACAATGGTAACATTACGATTCTCCTCCGTCGAAGAAAGCCAAGTTACGTGCGTCGGTCAACAAAGTGATAACGTCAGTACGCTGGGACTACAAGGGAATGATTTTATTGACCACTTCCCGAAAGGACAAACTATACTAGGTGGGGAGAAAAGTAACTTCTTTGGAAATGGAAAAAATGTTTTTTTTTTTTTAATTTTTTTTATTTTATTCAATGTAGTCTCCTTTTAGGTCGATACACTTATTCCAGCGATTTTCAAACTTTTTGATCCCGTCCTAAAAGTAATTTTCCGGAAGGTCTGCAAAGTACTCCTCCGCGGCGTCGATGATTTCCTCGCGCAAGCTGAATTTTTTATTCATGAGCCATCTTTTGAGGTTTGGGAACAGATAATGATCCGAGGGAGCCAAATCGGGTGAATAAGGTGGATGGGGAGCTTTAAATCATTGATTTTAGCCAGTGTTGCAATGCTCTTGTGTGACGGCGCATCGCCTTGTAAAAACCAATATTTTTTCCCTTCATGTGAGGCCGTTTTGCAGCGATTTCGGCCTTCAATCACTCCAGTAATGCGCAGTAATACGTGCTGTTGATGGTTTTTTCTTTTCCGAGGTAGTCGACGAAGAGTATGCCAATATAGCCCCAGGAAACCGACGCCATGACCTTTTCGACCCATTGAGCCTCCATTGGCCGCTTTGGAGCATTCGTGCCGGCTTCAGTCTATTGCCGGGCACTCATTTTGTTCTTTGGCGTGTAATAGTGGATCCAGGTTTCATCAACAGTCACCAATCGACGCCAAAAGTCCACCCTATTCCGCATCAGCATGGCCAAACACGCTTCCGAAGTGCGCTCGCGTTCGTGTTTTTGGTCCGGAGTCAGCATGCGCGGCATCCAGCGGCAGGATAACTTTTCCATCTGCAGAATCTTACCCAAAATATGGCGTGTGCATTCAGTACTAATCTTGGTTGCATCTGTTAGCTCGCGTACCTTCACTTTCCGTATTTTTATTTTTTTGTATTCTTTTGACATTGTCCTGTGTAATCGCATCAAAGGGCCTGCCGCTTCGGACTTCAGCGGCAGTAGAGTTTTGGCCACCACGAAACTCTTGAAACCAACATTTCACGGTGTAATCTGAAGGGGCACTAGCCCCATAATATTTATCCAACTTTTCTTTTGTTTCCTTCGCTGTTTTGCCTCTCAAAAAATAATGTTTTATAAGAGAACGAAAATCGTTTTGTTCCATACTCAGCATAATGCCAAACACATCATCAAAAATCGGCTGTTAAAACAAAACAAATGGCTGTATCGCACTGAAATTTGATATGTCTGCCTAAATATAAATGGACAATAAGGCACAATAATCTTTTTTGCGATTGCAGCGCATTCTGGCGGCTGAGGAGGTTACTGTTCACCCCACCTATTAAAACGTCAACAACACACTTGTTTGCTTGGTTAATAAGCTCAGAAAATTGGTCAAAAAGAAAATCCTTTTTCATTAGGATAATTTACCGCTGCACAAATCAATTGCGGCCATGACTAAGGACCATTAACTGTGGTTTGAAGTACTGAACCACACACCTTATTCGCCTGATTTCGGAATCGGCTTGAAAGAGAGATATAGAAGCGCTAGAATGTAGATGGAATAAGCGAATTAAGATAACAGGAGAATGTGTAGAAAAATAATTAAAAAAACTGAAACAGCCTTTGTATGTACTTATTCACTTATAAACTCATTTTTCTTCAAAAGAAATATTAACTAGTAAATAAGCTAATAGATTAATGCAACTTTTTTTCCAAGTGATTTCAGTTTATCAAAAAAAGCAAAACAAAGCTTATAAACTTTGGAATAAATAAACTATCTTCCAAAGGATTATTAAACTAACGCACTTTCATTAAAAATGTTTTACCTTGGCTTGAATTGACTAGTTTTGAGTGAACGATATAAGAATTGTTTGTGAGGACTCATATGTTTGCATCTTCCACAAACAAAGGCTTTGGCTCCCTGAATCAAAAGTACCTACTCTAACACATTCAATCTAATGCATTTTCAAAAACAGATTGGCACTAACAAACTAATGACTGACATCTTTTGTTTTCGATAACAAGCAAAACATTTTTAATACGAACAACGCAGATCGTTTACTTGAAGTAACTAAGCTAATGGTCGAAATTAGGATTGCACAAGTACGCAATTGCAGCCAATGTATTCCTTTCAAGTTACGAGTACTTCGATGAGAACGCGTGTTACTACACACCTAGGCAATCTTTGGAGTAACGGAAGCGTAAATATTTCGACCCTTAATTTTCTATTGAAATCGTACTAGCTGAATTTGTGGAGCTTAAGTCCAGTGCGCACGCCGCCAACAAACAATTAGCTTACAAACCAAAGTCCACTCATGCGAAAATATTAAGAATCCGAATTTGCAAATGCATGCTTGGCCAAAGAACACTCCACAAGTAATTCCCGATAAAGTAATTTCGAGGGTTGGTCTACAAACACCTAAGTCCGGATAATTCTGAAACGAAGTCAATGCATTACATGCTCTTTGTCCTGAATCAACTTGCCATTTTGACAATCGATTCGATGATGTATTTATTTCGAATCGAAACCACTTCATTGTTCTGACTTTACATTCAGGCTCAACTTTTCGAATTCAGTTTGTCATGCTATATTGCTCATGGACTCTACATGGAATAACCAATTTCGCCAGAACGGTTTGAAGTCCTCTCTAGTTTTCATATACTGCCAAGAAAGTATTCGATAGTGTCCTAATACTTACAATGCATTCAGGATTCATCGTATTCAAGCACCGGCAATCCTTAAAAATAATAGTGTCCCTCGAAATTCAGTTTCGCATAGCATTGCCAAATGTAAAAACAACACTGAAGTGATCCAATGAAAACATAATGGTATGCGACACGTGACCACTGCATCGAACACGTGTAACGACAAGCGTTGTTTGCTTTTTCAACAGACGCACTTTTGTTTGAATCCATCAACTGTTAAAGATTCGCCACGAACCTCCTGAAGATTGTGATTCGCCTTAAAATGCAGGCTCATGCTTCACCTCATTGTTACTTGACGAGTTTGTTAATTCAATTTTGTGTTTATTACTTCGTTGCGGACGACGCCCGGGACGAACGCCCCCCTGAAACACTGCAACAGGGATGCTATCGTAAAATACACGAGTCTGGACTCGAATCTGCTTCAATGCTCTTGGAACAACAAAACGCAAAACATCGCATCCGAAAATCCAGTGGCTCTGACTTTCACACCCTCCGGGTATTAGCCAAATGGTTGCATGTTTGTCAACAAACAGGAGCATATTGCCCGAAATCTAACGTTTTAATTTTACAATCGAATTAACTTTGATATAAATTGGGGTATAGTTTTATAATTCGTGGGTACAAGGTCGATCATTATCATATGATGTGTTCTGTGGGAATTAGGTTGTTTGGCAGAATATCATTGCAAACACTCTTGCCGATATAAAAGTGATGCAAAAACCAACAATTGAAAAAAGTTCTGGGTTAGCAAAACTAATGACGAAAAGAGCTGTTGGCTTTTGATTTACTATTTATATATTTTTTTACTTTACAGTTATAAGAAAATAACAAATGAACAAGGATATCTTCCAAAAGAAAAATATTAAAAGCCTCATCAATCGACTCCCCTATACTGAGAAAAAGTGATGCAAAAATTAAATCTTAAAAATGGTTGTTGCAGTTGGATTGTCTTTACATCTGGATGCAATTAAAAGTTTTAAGGATACAATAGGATATTTTTACTGTCTATGACTGCTTCTAGTCTTCCTGGCATTGAGGAACCTAGAATTTAACAATATTTTTGAGGGTATTGCATCACTCTTTTTTTATTTTTACCTCAATTATAGGTTTACTATATTAAGACTTGGAGATCTACCCAAACATGCTTAATTGGAATTAAATTGAGTGATTATGGGGACCAGTTTAAATAATATTTGACATTCTAAAGCAATCTCATTCGAGATTGGTTTTCTACGAGACAACGAGCATTCATAATGAGTAGCAATCCTGAATTTGACCTCATCTGAGACTTAAGTACTAAACTCTAATTTAATGCTCTCTGGAAAAATTAACCTTTTATCATGATTAGTGGCAAAATATTATCACTGGCAAAAAAAATTTCTTTAGCGGAACAAAAAACGTGTATCGCTATTATTTTAAGTAATATCGCACGGTATGGACTCTAAATTCTTTTGTCAGTGAAGATTTTAATGTGACGATAGATTTAATTAGAGATACAACATGGTGCTTATTTTACATAATTTTTCTAAATTTTTTTTTGAAAGTACCTAGCCCTTCATACGATTGATTATCAAATTTGAACGCCAATTGACGTCAAATATTACGTTTTCGCTTGAAAGATTGGTCCATGCATTCTAAATAACGAAAATGTAAATCCCATAATTTTTTAGAAAGTAGTTAAATTTTACTAATAGTCCAGTAACCTTGTCGTCTAAGGTCCATAGTTTTAAATCCAGTAGTTCTGATTTTTCACCGACTTGTTTATGATGCTGCATCAATGAATGACCCAAATTTGCGACTTCGAGTGCCGAACGCAGCCTTGTCAAAATCGAAAAAAATAAGGAAATGTTTGACTTTTTTAGTTTTTGACAATTTATGCCATAAAAAAATTGTTTTGTGATTAAATCTATGAGTCACTACTAAATTTGCTACTACTTGAGACCAGAGCCATCTCTGTAAAGCCAATAATTTTCAAGATACAGCTTTTCAAAATTTATCAACTTTTTTTAAATTTTGAAATTTTTAGCAAAAAATATTATAAACTTATAATTTTAGTAACAAAAATATAATAATATACGGATATTGTTATTAAATATTGTACGGGAAAGATTACATCAATAGAAGGGTTTTCTTTGTAAGGGGAATATATAGTTCAGGTGCAAGAGCTGCTGCCGATTGATTGGAAGCAACCCTACCGCACTCTCCCTCTTCCTCTGCTGCATTCCTTTCCCACCCACAGGTTCTTCGCATCAAATTTCATCTAACTTCTTAGTTCTCAGTCCTTATCTAGTTCTCTTCAGGCCAGTATCTCATTACATGAGTTGAGCGTGTTCCCCTTCCAGTTTAAATTAAAAATCTACACAATGTCTGATCCAAGTCCCAGTGCGAGTTTGTGTTTTATATGAAAGGAGACTTTAAGTCAAGGTGAGGAACGGTTAGTGAAGGAATGGAGTCTAAAGACCTTTCTTGCATCCAGTGTTTCTCCTAAAAACCAAGAAAATGAACGTTTATGGAACGGTGTTAATGAGATATTGATGCACAGTGCTTGTCAATAGAGATATATCAACCCAAAGTTGATCCAAGCAGCTGTTCGCCTTGGAGAAAGAAGTGTGATACCACCAAGACCAACGATATCAGTGTCTCAGCTGCTCAATTTAAGAAAACACTGCCCTCTCTGCGGAGACAAAATAACAGCAGAGCTTACTGATGCTCAAAGATATAAGAAGCCAGAAAAAAGGAACAATGTCATTACTGTGAAAAATATGTCTCTCAATTGAACAATCTTGAAAACAGCTAAAAAACGTGATGTTGAATGAGCTATCAAAATACACCAGCTTATATCTGACGACACAGATTTGGTAAACCTTGGTGCCAGATATCATTGCTTTTGCCAAACAAAGCTCTACCAGGCACCACGAACAGGATTGTTCAGAGTAACCGTCAGCATCCCACGGTTGATCAGGCAATCGAATTAATTTATTCATTCCTGGAAACGACCTCTGAGCAGTGTCAGTTCTCTCTAAATGAACTCATGGACCTAATAGATGGAGAACGACTTCAACCACGAGCAGTGAAAAATTATTTGTTTAAAAAATACGGAGCCGATATTGAACATCCTCCTAACAAACAACAGTTTGTTTTAAAAATGCATGTCAAAAAATTCTCACCAGTACTTTGTATGTGAATAAAAGCTCAGATACTCAAACAGAAAGGCTACGTGTGGTGAAGGCAGCTGTTGAATTTATACGAGAGGACATTGAATTCAGTTCATTTATAGAAAACGTTTGTTTTATCATTTTGTATCTTACATGTGCAGACGTGGTTGGGAGTTACACTAAAACCGAGGATATCCACGTCATAAGGTCTCAACCCTTAAATGATGATCCGAGACGCAGCCCCACAGCACCTCTTACGTATGATTTCATGTGGCTACAACAAATCTTGTGGAAACGCGTGTAGCTGCAGGAAAGCCGAGTTGAAATGCTCATCAGTATTTAGGCACTGCAGCGGGGTCTCCTGTGCCAACGAGCAAGATGCAGAACTAGAAATAGGCTTCCATTCCTCCAGAATGCGACGCTCTTTCCGATGATGACATGATGAAGGATATTTTTGGTCATATCAGTCACAAAACGTCAATGACACATCGAGATCCTCCAATACAGCAACAAACGAACCTCAATTGGGCCCTTCCAAGAGGTAAAAATTATTTTGATTGGTGTATGTAGGTACAATAATGATTGATGACATTATTGATGTTCTCTATGTTTTATCTAAGTTTTTTTTAAATTTTTTTTTTTTTTTGTATTAAATGATCATTCATGTAATTCTGATTTGCTTTAACGCCCCATAATTTTCAGACAAGGCTTCGATAATATAATAAATACGAGGTTGAAATAAGATTTGTGGGCCTCTCAAATCTCTTCGAGATCTACTTTAATATTATAAGGGGACGAGGCACTTAATGAATAAAATAGTTTTATAGGACAAAAATGCACTTAGAACAATAAAATATTGCTAAAAATTTCAAAATTAAAAAAAAACGATAACTTTGGAAGACTGTATCTCAGAAACTATAGGATCTACAGAGACGGTTCTGGTCTCAAATTGTAGCAAATTTATTATTATTTAAATATTATATTTAAATCAATATTATTATAAAGCAAGTCCTTTATGGTATAAATAAGCAAAAACTAAACAAAGTCGAAAATTTTTCGATTTTGACAAGGTTGCGTTCGGCGCTAGAGGTCGCAACCTTGGGCTATTTATTGGTGCAACATCATAAACAAGTCAGCAAAAAATCAGAACTACCGGCTACTGGACTATAATGTTCAAATACAGCCTTTAAATAAAAATGTAATTAACGTATTGTCTCTGCTGGTGGAAGATTGTAGCCGAAGAATTGCAAATTGGTTGTTTTTCTCCGAAGGACGGTCTTTTTCTGGAATATACCAAATGTGAATCATCGTGTCGTATCAACGCGTCGGTAAGACGCAATTTGTGGTGTCTATAAGTCAAAATTACGTGTATTAAACATAAAAACTGAGTGTTTGAAAAAATAATCAATCGAGTAAACGTTGGGGGATGCCTGCAAGTCAGGAAGCCAGGACTATTTTCTGCGAAAAGCAGAAAAACTCGCAGGAAAAAAAATCAAATTTAAATATAATCACCAAAAGCAAATAAATCTAAGCACTCATCACTATCAAATCATTCCAAAAACATCATAACTTACTGCCACTTTTAGACTTAATGAACTGTTCACTTTCATAAACTGACACTACTTACATGTAAGTAACAAAATTTAAGAAGCGTTAAGCACACTAAAAATGAAAAATAAATTAATCAAAACCGTAATGTAATGATTTGCTAATTTTTACAACATCTTCACATCTATATCAGGGCTGCTTTCAACTTTCGAAGGAAAAAACTGCATTCAACTATCTAGTTTAAAGCGTTGCTATTCAAACTTAAACCTGTCGTCATCTCATCTCATCTGTAAGTGTAAAAGTCTTACTTGAGGCGCTTATCAAAAAAGTACCCTTAATTTTTTTCATTTCGTTGAATACGGTAGAGTATATGTAATAAAATCTCTCTAGCAAGAAAATACAAATAAAAATCATTTTAAAAAATAAGCTTTTGTAGTAGATGGAGCTCTGGCTCCTGATAAGTACAGTCATTGGTTCGAATCCAGGTACGGACGATTGACTGCGTTGAGTTTAGGTTTGATTCGAAACAGGAGTAGAGTTAGGCGTAAAAACAATCATTTTTCACTTCTGAAAAAATATAACTAACATGGAGCTGCTACCACCTCCACTTTCTAAGTCCCCAAATTTCTTCAAAATCAAAAAAGTTTACGCACCATATTTCCCTACTTCTTTGTATTGATGGTACTCCCAAAATTTTAAAATTTATTTTCCACTTACATCAGTATCGAATTACATATTTTGCAGTCGCACTTAGAATCATCGGGGTGCTCTATTCACAGGCAACTAATTTCATTGCACAGTACGAGTATAATTAAAAGTACTTAGGTAATATTTTTCTGCATTTATCTCTTTGGACTCAACAGGGAAATGCATCCGCTTGAACATTTATCTGCAAACATACCTATACAATCTTCATGGACATTTTTATGCAAATAAAGGATTGCTTTTTATGCACAAAGACAAATTAAATATTTTTATTATTTACTCGTTTTAATAGTCGACCATTACTTTTATGATTTGTGAAACAAAGAGCTTTCGAATAAAAACATCTTTGGACGTTTTGTTTGAGGATTTCATAAAACGGGTAGAAATTTTTTGAAATGAGATTGAATCATAAAATGCTAAAATGCTAATTTACACAGTGCATTTAATTATAGAATTAATTTTTTCGATGCTATGAAGACAAGCTTCATTCGGGGCGGAAACTTATGCAAACATCTTAGTAGATCTCAGCAGTTTATTATGAGCTATTAAAATCTGTCAGGAATGCTATGTTAAGATTATGATTCAGAATGAAACCGTTCTGTACTTAGCATTTATGGCAATAAATTCAACTTCATTGCAGGACATTGTAGATTTCATGCAAGCAATATCGAATACTTTAATCCAGGAAAAAAACTCTCACCCTTCTTGACAAGTTTACGGAAAAGCCATCAGAAGCTGCACTCTGCCTTCATCAGTTAAATTGCATAACGAAATCAAAACAGTTCAGCTCATCTAGCTGCCATTCATGTTTGAAGTCTGAAAAATGATAGGCCATAAAATTGACATTGGCGATACTGAACTTACATAATAAAATAATTTATTATTCCGGAAAAACGTCGCCAAAAAATACGAAAAGTCCAACGTTCGACTTAATGTAGCAAGGAGAGGTTGTCAGACTATCACCCTTCGAAGATACATCCGTGTCCGTAATCAAATTACTTCCGGCCAACCTACTCAAGAAAAATGACATGATATTACCGTTTCCCTTCAAATATATTTGTTCATTCCTTTTTTCCTATCGTTTCGTAGACCAAATAGTATTTAGGATTGGTGAGCTCATTTCGGGTGGAAGCTGATTATTTTTCTTAGACGTGTTTCAATTGCCGGCGTTACTGGCCATGTGAGTAGAATCATTACGACTAACTAAAATTTGGAATACATGAAGGGAATTAAGAGGAATAGCCATCGTTCCAATTTTTGTCAGCAAATGTTTCGAAATAAAACAATCTTTTCGCGCATTGTCTTATTTGCACTAAAACTGACTGTCGTGAATTATCTTTGTTTGACTCTATGGTATGTGCTACAATTTCTATTTATTTTCATCACAACTGGAGCCAAACAATTGATTTCCAATTGTTCACCCCTAGAGAGCTTCTCATCTTGACGTGACCCGTATAGTTTTCACTAGAAATGCGATTCGAGAATTTTATAGCTTCCGTCTTGGGTGTGCAAGCTGATATACATTTGAGTCATAAAACTCTAGCTACTACTTGTGTTGATGCAATATTTTCAGTGTTTATAGGGCTATTAAGCTGTTCTTTTGCAGTTTTTTACAGCCAATTGATGTCGTAAACATATTCTAATCGATGTGAAAAAGTTATTTTAATAGTATTTTTGGCAAACTGATAACGCTTTTACTACGTATGTTTTGATGCATTATTGTGGAGAAATACATTGGTCATAAAATATTTTGATTTTACAGGAAAGATGGCGTACACATTTTAGTGTATCGACCGACATGTAACCATAATATATTTCGTGCTTATACCAGCTTTCTTTTTCGCGAGGCGAAACGTAGATCTGGTAAACAAAATATCCCACCACAACCAGTTTCGGGTCTTTTTGTTCGGGGTTGGTAGAGATCTGTTTTACAAAAATTTTTAACAGGGTGTAGAAGTGTGGCATTGTTGGCATGGATCAGATTTATTGCACAAACTTTGCAATTTTCACAGCCATGAACCAAAAATCAGTTGAAAACATACAATAACAAAACAAATAAAAAATTTAAAATAATATCAACTTCAGTTAAGTAATAAAATTTAATGCTTTGATAATTTATCTATTGCTTCAAACAGAATCCTAGCCTAATGTGATCGCTTTTGCTCTTTAAAGGCCGCTACAGACTTATCGCGTTTCGCTTATTTCACGTTATTCGCGTGTTTCTCGTGTTTCAGGCATTTATCGTGAATTTCTCGCGTTTCGTTATTCGCAATTCGCGATTCGTTGTTTTCTCTACTGATGGTGGTTTTTTGATGACATCAAAGGATTTCGCTCGACGAGAAAGTGACGAAAATTACGCGAGACGCGTTTCGTGACTTCTTCGCGAGTTTCTTGTTTCACGTGGTGCATTCGACGTTTGCGTTTTATGGCTTAGTTGTAAACATTTAAAGTGAGTTGGACTAACAGCGAAGCTATTAATTTGTGCATTGATTCTTGGTCGTTTGTAGGTTTAGTTGAAGACATTTAAAATGAGTTGGATTGATAGTCAAGTTACTAATTTTGTCCATAAATTTTTGGGGTATCTTTGTATGTTTAGTTATAAACATTTAAAGTGAATTGAACTGATAGAAAAATTATGAACTTTGTCCATTACTTGTGGTGCATTTGACGTTTGAATTTGTAAGTTTAGTCATAAACATTTAAAATGAGTTGGACTGACAGCGAAGTTATTAATAGATGAAGTGAGTCAGTGCCATTGTATG
Organism: Nemotelus nigrinus; assembly: GCA_947369275.1. Classification (NCBI taxonomy): domain Eukaryota; kingdom Metazoa; phylum Arthropoda; class Insecta; order Diptera; family Stratiomyidae; genus Nemotelus; species Nemotelus nigrinus. The sequence continues at coordinate 37,267,450 of OX376373.1, read as the reverse complement.
TGGAACCCAAGTGATGGGCAAAGAAAAAATCGTTTAAAGAAAAAAGGTTTTAACATCGAAATTGGTCAATACATCGCAAAAGATCCCAACAATGTGAGGATTAAAAAGATTAAAAATTGTTTATTGTCCGAGGCAGGAGCTAATGAAATTTACTAACCGAACTGGTTTGCATACGAACCGCTACACCGTTTTATGGAGGATGTGTATACACCAAATAATGTAACAGAAACAGTGGTAAGTCAGTACAGTTTCATTTATTTAATAATAACAAACGACCATTGAATTTTACCATTAGAAAGAAAATATTCGCGAAACTCCCGGCGTATTAATTTAGGAGTAACGTAGGTTCTAATACCTCTTCTTTGTAGAGGAAAAAAAAATTGTGCTGTCATTATCTTTTCGCCAATTACCATGAATTAATTGTGCACTTTCTTCATGATCTAAAGTTCTTGGAGATGAATATATATTTCTAGAACTTGGACTTTTGGGCAGGAAGTTATGCAAAGAGCAACAGGTGGTCGTGATTAAGCAAGCTTTTTTCGGTTCCAGCGAAATTGGCCTTCGAAGTGTTTGGAAAATTGAAGACTTTATTCCAAAGACGTTTTCTACAATGCAAAAATTAACGAAGAAACTTGAGTTTCTGCTGCTTATCAGTATTTATAGAAGAAATTAAAGGATGGCACGAAAAAAGCTAGAGATGAGTGTGATATATTCGGAGAATTGGTCGCAGCGAAACTTCAAAAAATAAACGACGTCTCGAGACAATGCGCAATGAAGGAAATAAACAGTGTAATGTTCCGATATCTCACACGAACTGATTGCTGCTCATCATGCGCCACAGTGACACCTTCGCCACAACCATCGCTTTATTCCGCATCGAATTCACCACCTATTCCGAGTCCTACTGTCTTGCAAACCTCAGCATGTGCTATTTCTTCTACTCATCTTAGGGCTCGAGAGCAATCCGGCTCATCTACTAAAGTTGCAGCCGCGAATCAAAACTTTTCAAATACCAGGGATTCTTTTTGCGAGTTAACCCTTAAAGTGCATACTTCTTGGGAATCACGTAAAGTGCACACTTGGGTGTCCGACACCCTGACGTGTTCTATGCTGATTTGCTCTGCCGCTATGGAAAATTTTATAACAAAAAAATTATGGGATGTACTTTAAAATATCTCCTTCAAAGTTATGTAAATTTTATATTAATATATTAATTTTTAACTTGTTTAAAAAATTGTTGAAAGAAAAAAGTTGAAAAAATGGCTTTTTTAACTTAATGTTGTTGGGTGTCAGGCACCCACAATGCACTTTAAGAAGTAATAACTATTTATAGTTTGAAAAAAATTGAAATCGAAAATATAGCGTTCTTTCCGGCTTCATTTGTTATTAAATTTAATTTTTTATTTTACTTTATTAATTATTAATTTGATTTATTCAATTTTTACGGAAATAAATATTTATTTGGAACCTTTTCATGTACGAATCTTTATTTTTTCCGATAATAATAACAATACTGGAAATAAGTTGAGGGAAAATTTTAAATAGGTATCGCAAGGCCACATCCAGTCTTTCTTTCGTTGAAACACTTTTCCCAAAATGAGAATCTTTTTTGACAATAACAGGGCCTATTAAATTCAAAAGATACTCTAAATCCTGTGATGACATTCTGCAAAAGTTTTCGAATTGTCTGAAATATTACTCAGAAGATGTTCTGCTTTTTGTTCTTACTTTTCCCCCACTTTATTGTTTGAAATAGTTAAGATTACAGCTGAAATTCTAGTATCGCTATCTGAATCCATTTTTGCAGTAGCCAAATAGCTGAATGGTTTCTCTGTTCAGCTGGTGTTCTACGAAAACAACTCACGAACCGTTTGCTTTACTTTTTCTCGTGTTGTCTCGAGTTTCGTGTATTCGAGAAACTCACGAAAAACTCAAGAAATGCGTAAAATTAGAAAAGCTTGACAAGTCTGTAGCCGCCTTAGGAGTGAACTGGACGAAAAATGTGAATGGGGAAGCCAATTAAGCTTGGTACATGGCAATTTTCTGCATTGTCGTTCGAGTAATTTTAATTGGTCAAAATCATGATAGTCTCACGTTAAAAATTTCAATTTATCTTTCTCTCCTTTCCACTCCTTTCATTAATTTGTGTTCGAAATTGCATCTTTTATCACCTCTTAAGAAACCTCTAAATTGTTTCATACAGAATATTATTTCTAACAGAACTATTAAATAACAACTAGCAACAATAAAAAGATAACAGTTTTTCGCAATGGAAAATTAAGCATAGGGAAAAGATATATAGCAATACATTGTCAAAGATCATTATTCCATGCTTTTATAGCTGTGCACCTTGATTTATGTGTATATGTGTGTTTCAAAAAACGTTTCAGTTACTTCAAATCGTTTGCAGCTTCTCTATAAATCATCCCATGCAACTATGATTGCATTTAAGTCTTAACAAAGTTAACAAAAACACTCAATTATGTCTTCTTCGGTGATTTCGGAAAATTGAAAAACCTTCTGATCGATAAGATTAATCATCTTCACCTATCCTTAAACTGTGTGTACAGTTGCGGTTAACCTAACGCCAATCCCAATCGATTATCGATATTCCGCAAATCATCGATCTTAGTCACTTCTTACTTTCTTCAAATTCAATTAGTGAAATGCTTTTCAATACTCGGTAGTCGCATTCAAATGCTTTTCGTTCATAAGCAACGATTCGAATGCATCACCGTGATTGTTTTTGCATTACGAACAGATTCCCATTTTCAGTTTAATGTTATTGCGCTTCAATTTACCACCACGCATTATCGTCATCGTTATGTCGCCCGTCCATTAGTTCAGTTTCACCCTTGCCTTTCACTTCCTCCGGCGGCCACTTCATCCTTTAATTGTTCGATTTGATTATCCCCGGAGATGCGATTGAGCGGAACACGAAATTATTTTTTATTCGATTACTCCGACCGAACGAACAGAAAAAAGGACGACGAAAGGGTTGTCCTGTTGAAAGTGTTAAAAACTGTTGTTAAGACACGTTGAAAACATTATAAAAACGACTTTAAAATCGAAATAATCGGCTGCGACTTCTTGTCGAATTAACAAAGGGACAAAGAGAAAATTGAATTTGTTTGGAGTGTAAAACTAGCAAATGTCATCAAGGAAATTAATCGAAAAGAAATGATATATGTGCGAGGATGTTGGTATGAGGAAAGGGTTAAGGATGGTTGGGGTCGAGTAAACCCTAAGCGACCAAATGATTGGTTTGTTCGGTGCCTAAGTGTCTGGGCTGACTGGGGATGATAATGCTCGTAGCTGGCTCAATTTTCCTAAGGTGTAAGATGCATAAGTCGGTAATTAATGAAAGTACACTGCAGCCGTCCGGCAAGACAAACAGCTGAGATTAAGTCAAATAATCCAAATTAATGTTACTCTGAAAGATATCATCACTGTTGAGAGTAGGAAATTATTGCAACAATGCTGCGGGAATGTGATATGCAAATCAGCCCTTTCGTGGGCACTATCGAAGGTACTAGTTAGTTCAATAAATCAACAATGACTATTAACACAATATATTAAAAAAATCAAATGTCAAACGTGTGAATTATACCATTTATTATTTCATTAAATTAAAAAAGTCTATGATTTGCTTTACTGAATGATTGTGGACTTCAAATGGTATCCTGATCGTAATTTTACTGCGCTGTCTTCTATATTTTAGTGTATTTTCGTGAAACCTATACTGCCCTACTAAGCAGAAACGTTTTATCAACATTTTAGTACACTCGAGATATTCAATGAATTGTGTTTTGATTTATACTGGAGATATATGGAGAGTGCATTTTTCAATATTGACTTCAACATACTTGCACAATAGATAGGCTTTTCAAATTTTGTAGAATGATGTAATGGAGCATGTAGCTTTCGAATCCGATGTTAACTCAAAAATGAGAAAAATGCAGATAGAACGTTTTTGCTTCGTAGGGCAGTATATAGATGTTGCCAATTCCGAAGGGTTCAATGAAAATTCACCGAAGAATTAGCTTTTCCAAATCAATTAAACCACATTATTTGCAACATTTAAGAGAAAAATCAAAATGAAGGGTGTTTTCTTTAATTTCTCTCAAAAAAGTTGAAATTCTTGTTTGACAAGTTCATTGACTTGCCAGTTCACATCTATTTGTCAAAAATGTTGGCAGTTAGCAAAGCGAAATTAACGAAGTCTTATTCGTGCGCGAAAGAAAGATTTTGACCCTTAGTAAGTTCCACTACCTATTCATTATTATTAACACCAATCTTTGTGTGCTGACAAGAAAATATTGCATTATACGCCTTAAAAGTGGCTGCATAATTTCGTATGAAAGGAAAATGTGTTATCCTTTATAAAAGGAGAAATCAAAAGGTTAAGTTAAAATATGGAGTAATCAAACAAGTAATAATATAAAAAAGGAGTAATATAAAAAGTAGTTTAAAATTTGGCAGCTTCATTATTCAACTGTCCTCTCAACTACTCCTTCTTTGAATTGTACTATTTGCGACCTCCCCTTATTTCGTTTACAATTTTTTTTCAACGTCTTCGTTCGACAACTCCATTTTTTGCATGCGATTTCTCTAACTACTTCTGATTTTGACCTGTTTCCTCAAATTCTTTATCAATATTTTTTTTAAATCATATTTAAATGATTTTTTAACTACTCTTTTCCTATTCGGCTTTCGACCTCTTTTTCTTGGAATTGTTCCAATTTTGAGCTTTGTTAACACCTCTGGTATGGATATATTTCCATTTTTGATTATTTATTTGGATCCTTCCTGTTTTAGTTACATGTTTCGAGTGCTTTTCTCTTTTACACTACTTTAATTTTTGACAACTCTTATTATTCAACTATTCTTTTTTAAAATCATTCCATTATTGAATAGTTGACCATATTTGATTAAATTTTCAGGAACTAATTCTCATTTTCACTGCTCCTTTTTTCTGATCCCCTAATTTTAACTATTTTGTAAACTCAATTTATTCAACTACTTGCATTTCGATTGCTCGATACTTTCAAATACTCTTTTACCACTGGCTTCTTTTTTCTCCTACACTGAAAGAAAAACTCTTGGTTGATTCAACTATTTTTAATAGTATTGCAACGATTCAATCAAAATCGTTAAATGAACTAAGGAAAATAGTTATTTTTACTATGTTAATATAGTTAATTTAACGATATAAAAGTAGTTGGCTCTGGTTATACAAAAAATATCGCAACGTTCATGAAATCAACTGTTTTAATTGTTTCATAACCACGAAAATTAGTTGATAAATAGAAAATATTCATCAATTCACTCAAAACTTCAACGTTTCGAATTATCAACAGTTTTTATGGTACTTAAACTACTTTGCAATAGTTGATTTCAACAAACGTAATTCAGTGAGCAAAGTCTTTGGAATTATTCTACGCAAAGTAGAATAGTTTCAACATTTGGACGTTTTTCATGCTCCGAATGAAATTGTTTATCAACCACGCGTTATGGTGCATAAAAGTAATCAACCATTTTCTTATGGTTGTTTTAACTATAGCCCTAGTTGATGGCAAAACTAAGGAAAACTGTTGATTTTTCATACTCCTCATACTCATACTCCTATTCTATCATAGAAGTTTCATATGATACATGGCAAAATTGTGTTCGGTTTGCTGTTCGATATAATTCATATTCATGCTATGCTGTGAAGCCTTTATATTACGTTTCATGACGCTATTTTGTTCAGAATACAGCGTTTTCCGCTGTGGCAAAACAGTGGGCTGCAGAATTTGCGGCAGCGGCAGTATTTGCGGCAGCGGCAGAATATGCCAAATTTCTAATTTTGCCGCACCGCTAGCGTTGATACCTACCATAGGTTGGCATCACCACTAGGTTGAAGTAAATCTGATTGAATTAGGTTGAATGGTCTGGCCAACCTAATCCTCGTACAACAGGATTTAGCAATACAAAAGAAAAAAAATGAATTTGGTTGGTGCCTTGATTGCATTGACAGCGACATTGTCGCTGCATTGTGATACACCAAATTCAACTGCGGCATTCACGCCTCCCCTGCCTATATTTCGTACTATGTATATGGTTGGAATACCATTATTTGTGGTTGCTTATTTATTTTGCACCACGGACGTTGTTTATCAACCACGCGTCATGGTGCATAAAAGTAATCAACTATTTTTTATGGTTGTTTTAACTATAGCCCGTAGTTGACGCAAAAACAACTAAGGAAAATTGTTGATTTTACCAAGATTTTTCTTTCAGTGTATAATTGACTACTCCTATTTTTGACTTTTCCTGCTTTTCAAATATTTTCTTTTAATTTTGCTTGTTTTTGCAACTACACCTTCTTCCTAAAATCCTTATTATTTTTTTTTATTGTTTGCTTATTTTTCGGCTCACTCCTTTTTACAATTTACTTTTTTACGACTACAACATTTTTTAACTGCAACTGTTTTTCGATTTCTTTGATCTATGACTGCTCCTTTCTTACGATTACACCTTAGTTCTTCAAATATTTTTTCCAGCTCCCCCTATTTTAGATTTGTTCCTTTCTCCCAACTATTTTCTTTTTCGACTAGTTCTTGTTTTGAACACAGCCTTTTTTTAACTATTTTTCGGGCAACTCCTATTCTCGACTGCTTCGTTTTCTGACTAATTTTAACATGGATTTTGATCCGACTTTTCATCTTTTCGACAACTCTGCAATTCCTACTACTCCTTTTACCGACCAGTTGTTGTTCGCGTTCCTCGTCTTTGTCGATGTTCCCATCATGTCATCATTGTTGGCATTTAACTCTTTGTCAGTAACCTGTTCTGCGGTTTTTTATCTGGTCCGCAGGTCCGCGTTTCAGGCAGGCTGTTTATGAAGTCAAAATTAGCATACAATATTTAATAACTTGATCTTGAACTTAATTTGTTCGGCCATAATACTACTGACCTACTACTTTTCTCCGTAAAATTCATCAAATTTTGAGACGAAAACATATAAGATATAAGCCTAATAAGCCGAGATAACTGGTCTAAATTCCAACATGCGCCTTCACAGTATTTCACGAAAAATTATGGAAAGTGTTTGTTGATTTTAGACATCTATCTTATGCTTTTGTAAATGTAAATGCACGATTAAGCTATTTTGTTAAAACTAGGTGATTTATATACCTCTGGTAAAGTATCAAAAATATAGTTTACAGATAACGCGAATACTCGTATGTGCTATTAGTGCTCAGCCTAATTTTATTAGTTATGTTTGGCGTCCTGTTGGTCACCATTACTGACTGAATTATCCCTCCCACTGCAGCCCATTGAGCATTTCTTTTAAATTCATATATCTAGCTCTTGTATTCTGTTCACCTTCATTTGGAAGAGAGGACCATAAACGGACCGTTGTTGTGATCGTGAATATTTTTCTGCTATTTCCTTTGCTAAGCTATCACATTTTCAACGCAGGCAATAGGAATGGAAAGATTATGATCTTAGATTAGATTATGATCATAGCTTCATATTTTTTATTTTTTGATGTAATCAAGTGAAATACCCTTTTCACATCATGAAAAAAACATTCTTTTGATTTCTCTTCAAAATGTTTTTCTACGGCGCCATCATCTCACTATCGTCCGAAAATGTTCGTCCCCGTAACTTGTTTCTTAAATTTGAAAATGAGAAAAAGTTACTAATAGTAATGTTCGGATTGTTGGGTGGGTGGTCCATTACTGTGAATCCCGTAGCTTTCAAAGCATCCCTCGCAACCCGGGCGGTATGAGCGAATGCGTTGTCCCGAAACAACGAAAAACGGCACTAAGCTCGCCAATTTGCCATGTTTCTTCAAAACGACTGACTGACAGTAATTAGCATAATACTAGAATTAGCATTATTGTCACTTTAGGCAACTAATCAATGAATATAATTCCATCGCTATCCTAGAAAAAAGTAGCCATAACCTTCAACGACGACTTTTCCATTTTGAATTTTTTTGGTGACCTTCTCTCTTTTTTATCCTCTGCATCGACTCTTGTTTGGACTTGAGATCATACTGACACATTCAGGTTTTATCAACGGTCACAAATTTCATTCAAATCACCCTGGCATAGCTCCAAAAAACATTTATAGCACCCCAATCGTCACTGCTTGTCGAGCGGTGGGAACAATTGCGGTACCCAACGCACAAGAATTTTTTTCATGTGCAAATGTTCATGTTTTATCTCTCCAACTCATTTTTTGTTAATCTGAAGTTCACCTGCTATCTGCCAAGTACTAATTTTTCGACTTTTTGACCATTTTCTTCGGTCACGACCATCACTGCGCGGCCAGGACAGGGATCGTGTTTACAGGTCTCTTTTCCTTGTTGAAATAGCCGAGCCCATTTTTTAACCATCGTATATGGAGGTGCAAAATTTTGAGGAAACAATATCTTTGCAAAAAAGATTTCAAAAACGAATTTAATCACAGCGCAATGCTCCAAAGTGCGTGAATTTCCAGTTTCCGTTCACGTAGTGTTGATGCTTGTTCCAGGGATGAAGTGTAAATGAATAATATAAAAAAAGACGTGGTATTGTTACTTACAATGAGTCACACAATTAATGTTATCTATAACGAGATCATGAGTCATCGCTCAATATTTTAGTCAGCGAGCAACACAACAGCAACACAAAACCAAAATAAAAAATAAACAAAGTCGATTCTCTATCGGGATTACATACCAGATAGTACAAAAACAAAAAATCCTTCTGTTATAAAAAAAAGTTAGAAAAGAATCGCGGTATTGGTGCCGACGTGCAAAGTGCCACTGTGCGTTGCTCCTTGTTTTTGTGAATATCACACGCCAGCAACGGTTGAAAGTTTTAACTTCTATAAATATTTGATTCTTCTAAGTTTTCCGTTCATTATGTATAAATATATGTTTATGTTAACCGATTGTGTAAATATTACTAATAAAATTGTTCATTTTCTAAAATAAGGTCGTCTTATTGAGTCAATATTTCAACAGCGCCACTTACACTGTATTTGACGACTATACCCGTCATCGCTTGATTATCGCGACACACATATTGGTGCCCGCTTTTCAAAGAGAACGCCACAGTTAGCTGGCTAAGAATAATTAAAAAAGTAGAAGAATAGAGTTATTATTAGTTTTGGAAGTCTATTTCTGTTTTCGGGCAGGCTATGTTTTTTTCGCGCAAGACTAAAGAGGAATTTACACATGAGTCCATGTGTCCATGCGATCAAACCGGTTTTTTAGAAGGTGGGAGTGAAGTGCTAGAGAGCGGATACACTGACTTGAACTTCCACTTCACTCCAGCATTCTAAAAAAGCGGTTTGATCGCATGGACGCTTGGACTCATGTGTGAAATCCCATTAATCGCTTGTGGAATGGTCTAATTTAAGTTCCAATTCTTTTTCTAATAGCTACTCATGAAATACTATTAACCACTTAAAAACTATTAAACAAAAACCTCAACACCAGTTTTTATGCATACCATTAACTGTGCTATTTTTGCAAAAGTATATTAATTTCAATTTCAGCCAATAGCTGCAAGAAGGCAATATTTCAGGGAATATCTTTATTATTTCTCTTCTTTAATCTCTTCCATTCATTTTAGTTTCTGGTTTTGCCCAAATCTTCTTTGCAATTTCATTGAAAGTTATTAGCTTCAACTTAACGCAGCATACACTCCAGTCTCCACCAACCACAAATTTTAGAAGGATTAAAAATACACCGGGCAAAATATAGCCGAAGTACAAATAGGACGGTAGCTAGCCACCACCAGTCAATTGATTCTGGCGAGAAATCGCAACAAGCAAGACTGGGTAGACTGAACGAACGACCTTCTATCGATACCAAGTTGATTTCACAGAGATAGCTTCTAGGTGAGGGTTTTCCTGTTTATTTTAATTAAAAGGGTTTACCTTTCTAGCCCAAGTTATTGGCTTCAGAACACATTTCATTACGGAATAGCACCACTCAGAATTATGTTTACCGAAGTCAGACAGAGGGTTGAGATTGTCTGTATGTACTATGCACGTTTCACGCTCGACGAAGAGTCCTTCACGAAGTCTTCATCCTGTTTAACACAGGCCAGATCCAGAAAATTGTGTACATTGGCATTAGTGTGCTTGAGAGGTAGTTAATTATCTGGGATTTGTCATGAGTCCAAATACATTTTTGGCCTTAATTAAACAACGGATCTGTATGCGGCGATGGACGAAGCTTTTATTAGATAGACTATTTGCGTAATGATGTTTGTCTTCGACGCTCATCGATGTGTTATTTCTGCGCCTGCAAATCAATTGGCACTCAATTTGATGTGAATGTCACGTTGCGAAGGCTGCCAAATGTTTAGCAGGAAATTTTATCTGAACAGGTGTGAGATTAATAGTTTGAAACACAATCATTTTTTCATTCAATTTTATTTCATTATTGTCATACTAGCCCAGTAATTAAATACATAAAAGCCGTTCTGGCAAAAAAATCTAAATAATTGCTTTCGAACAGAATTATGTTTACCGTGGGATCAAAAATTAACTGTGAAAAATGCATTACGCAAAAACATTATAACAGGCTAAAGGTCATGAAAATCAATTTTCCTCGAATGTTGTCTTGACTATAATTGCTTTCACATCAATTTTAATTGCATCAAAGTTGTTCAGCACACAAAAATTTTTCCCTCAAAATTTAAATAATTCCCTCCTTTAAATAATTGACCTCAAGACATGAGTCTAACAAAACTTCGCCGAAATATACAACATCCTGAGGGGATTATGTGCCTTTCGTGATGTAAAAAGTTGAAGTTTTTTAGGCTCATATCCGAAGACCGATTTACCTCCTGTGATTTTTTTAACTTTTCAGTAATTTTCCAAAAATTTGATGAACGAAATTTCACTTAAAAAAATTATATTCGTGACCTTTGATCTTATTTAACCTTTTTCCGTACACAAGATTTCATAATGGGCTTTTCGCATTCTGTTTCCTTTCCTACAATGTACCTACATAATTTCGTTAAAAAAAATTATTATGACTGAACTACAATCAGAATCAATTAGAAATATGGATTTTGAGCCACAGCTCCCAAATCAAACAAAACAAGCTCTGTGGAAAGCTGTTTGTTCGCATAAAAACACTCAAACTCCATTTTTCAATGTAAAAACTACGCACGCTTTACTTATTACCCTGAGCGAATGTAAAAAGTGAAAATCGTAAGTATATTCGTGAATTCTCTTTAATTTATAATGAATGTGATATCTATATAAACCATTTCACAAACACCATAACTCATTTAAAAACCTTTTGAAGTTTTAACTCTCGGCCCTCACACACACGCTTTGTTATTTCATTCAAATACAAAATCCTCTTAATAAACCAATTTATATTCATTTATCTGTCATAGATGAAAAGTGATATAACCCTGTAGCCCCCAACATCACTGGCATCGGTCACTAAAAGAGATATTTGCAGGTCAAATGAACTGCACACCCAAAATCCCTAACCCAAACGATTGTCCTTCTTGGTCCGTTTTTCTTTTCATTCAAAATTTATCGCACAAATAAATCACTAAAAACTCACGTTCAGCATATGTGAAAAGATACACACACGTTCTTTTGTTCGTGTCACACAAACGGGGGAAAGGATATGTTTGCGAACAAGGAAACTAGGCTACAATCAGAAACCATCGAATTTTCGCCACATTGTAAACTAGGATAAAGCTGAAAGATTTAGTTCAAAGGATCATAGGACGATTCTTTATGTATTCGAATGTAAGGTTCGATGGTGTTTATCTTTTGATATTTTTTTGGGAAAATTGAAGAGACTTTTCTGGATTGTTGCTAGGAATCACTCAAAAGGCCAAAGGATATCCATAGATATTTGACAGGTTGACATATAAAAGTTTAGGGGATTAACTGAGTATTAAGGAGACTTCTCTTTCCGCGTAAGCATGTATTTTATCAGTAGGTCCGCTTCCCAATTGGTTGTGTAACTAGGAAAAATATCTATAAGGCATATTGTTAAGAAGAAAATTTTCTTTCGAATCGGATGCCCTTTTATCTTAGAAATGAAGTTACTCTATATTGAATGTACTGCGAATCAGTTGATACACTTTAAAATCTGAATTCAAAATTTGAATTTATAAATGGATTTTTTTTCCCTTGGTGCAATTACTCTGAAACCGCGCAGAAACTTTATTCTCAAATAAAGAATCAATTCCAAGTAAATTGCCCTTGAAATTTACTTGTACTCGGCGGTAACTCTTGTTACAAACACCCAAGAAAAAAATTGATCTTACTCCCTCGGGTTCACTTTTTTTCAAAATATATTTGACCTTATCCATGACGAATGTTTGTCCTTTTGTGAGTCTGCGATACGATATCAGTTGTTTGTTAAATTTTTCGAATAGATCTGAACCAAGAAATTTCACAAATTCGCTAAACTATCTACTACAAAGTTGATTTTAATACATTTCCATTTCGGATTTTGTTGACAGGGATTATAGATAGATCTTTATCAGCTCCCAATTTTATATTAAGGATTGTGGGTGATAGGGAAGGTAAGAGTGACTTGACTACTGGATAAGGAAAATGAAGGGGATTAGTTTGTCAACCAGCAAATATCGAGCACGGCTACCGTTTTCAAAGAATTTCAATGTGCTTAGGGATGTGTTTGCTGTTGAGTATGGTTTGGACACACGGCAAATATCGAACTCGTATTATTTGTTTTATTGTAGTATTGATAACAGTAGCTAATCAGATATTGCTTGTTTAGGGCAAATGCTAGCTGATTGTTGGCTACTATGAAATAAATAGCTGGTGTAGTAGATTATAAAATATAGAAAAGTAAACTCAAATAACTTCTTCGTTTGTTGGTTTCTGAAACATCAGAGATGGTATGTCTGTTATTTCCTTCTTGAAATAGTCAGGATTATTTTATGATATACCAATTATATTTTTTTTAAATGACTGCTGAAGTGTGAATAGCAGATTTATTTCAAGGGATAAAAAAATATTTATAGTTTTGTGTGCAAGTAGCTTTTTTTAAGAAATGAACTGTAAACAATTACAATCATTAAATTCACTAAAATAGGTGATATCTTTCAAAATAAATCATCACTAAAAGTGTAGGAAAGAACTGCTTTTACTGCGTTTTTTTTTCATAATAACAATGAAAATCGATGATTTTTTCCAGTTGTTGTGAAATATGGCATACTGTTTCAATTTCGAAGAAAATTTTTTTAATATTAAAAATCACAATTTAAATAAATTTTTGGGCATTAATATCTTTAGAAATATTAACATAGAGCAAATTATACATAAAAACTCAAAAACTTTTTCCTAAAAAAAATGAAATACTAAGGTATAAATGGTAAACACGTTTTTTAGATTGGTAAATTTAGGATTATTACTAATAGAGTTTTGCTATTATTAAATATATAGTTGCACACAATAATTAAACTGATCTAAAATTTCCCAAAATCAAAGATTAGTTACTAATTTTCAGTCAGCTTACTTACAGTAGGTGCGTACTTTTAGTTGTTTATTTTGAATCACAAAAATAACGAAAATTATCATAACTTGCAGTCCTATTTTAATTTTTCAACCAAGATTTTAACTATACCAGAACACACCTAATGAGGAAATTCATATGACGACTGCAAAAAGCTTTCATTTTGCTGAGGGAATCATTAAGACTCAAGAGGGAAAAAATAAAAACAAATTATCGCTGAAGCAAACTACTTTTTAAACATGCTTACAATAAGGTTAATCTTCTATATGAATTTCGTTAAACTCTTATGGATGCTTCGGAAGTTAGATGACATAAAACCTGCATGTTTTGAGCGATTTTTTAAGATAGCACCATTGCTCCGAAGTGGTGGAACTCAAAGTCAATACATTCTGTAAAATTCGATTGGATGTGATAATCTAGTCGTGAAATCTTGTAAACATAATATCTCTTGCTCTAGTTCAGTTCATAGTAGAATCAGCCAGGGAAGCTTAGCTTGAATAATGCAAATTTTCTTAAAAAGCAATACAACAATACATCACTGTATTCTGATTTCAATGTACTTTTAATAGCTAAAAGTCATGAACTTTAAAAATTTTAAATATGCACAAACACTTTGGTGGATTTTTTCTAGAACTAAATACTGGTCCTTCAACACGTTTACAAAATTGTGGAGCACCTCAAGACCCCAGATAGTTAGCTATAACTGATGAAAACCATGTATCTTATGTAACTTTAGGGTATTTTTATAGATTGCCAGTCGATAAATGTAGGATAACAAATTGTCATGTTTTTCGAAAAGCTGTAAAAAAGTGCCTCCAGGAATAACATCTGCAAATTGACAGTCTCCTAGATAGATTTATTAAATTGCATGAATTTTATTAGAAAAATTTGTAAAAATATTGTTTAAGAAATGCAAGCTATCTCTCCAAAGCACGCCCTATGCTCATTGTGGGAACACCAACTGCGTTTTTTTTTATTTTGTAATGTAACTGTGGGCTATAATTACATATTATTAACACAAAACATATTATTATTATTTTCATTTTTATTATTATTTTAACTACGTATATGGCACCAAAAGTGTATAAACTACGGTCTGTAGCGTTATGCTTTTTTCAGTGAATCTGAGTTGAATCAGAGGAAAAGTTTATAAAATATAAAACATATGAATGAAGCTGTCTACCAGTTTTAGCCCCTAGGGCTGGCAAGGAGAGTTGTGGGATTATTTTTTTACTTTTTATCATTTGACGTAGATCAGTGTTTTTTTAAGTAAAGTTTCTTAAAATAGAATATTATTTTTTTAGCTACCATAAGTAATGGGCAATATTTCGATGTTTCTGTCGAAGTTTTATTTGCCAAATATTCTCGAAAAATGTCAAAATACTATCAAAAATTATAGCATGGATTATCATGGCTGGATTTCGTAAGATGCATCAGTTTTAAAAATTATCTTATGTCTCCGTGGTAGCCCCACTGGACTTCGTTGTTATATTTCGTTGTTATTTCATATCACAGTAAAAACCGTTTATTTTTTAAAAAAAGAACAGAGTACATACTATTCCAATAACACTCGTGTTACCACTGCTTGCCTGCAAACGAATGCAGATAAAGTAACATTATTTTCGCTCGAAATTTTATTTTGACTAGTTCTCAAAACTCGTTGAGGATTTAAAAAGCAAGTAATTTGGTGACAGAATACCGTTTTTGTACAATGCGGAATTTTAAAATGTCTAACTTCAGTGCATACGTAGAGCATCAAATTGATCAATCATCGGTATTTTTTTTTTTCAAAAGAGCAAAAAATTTTTCCAGAGGGTCAGTGAGTTGAACGAGTTTTTTGTTTGTTTACGTGTCTGTCATAGTTACAGGGTTTCATTATTCAAAAAACCAGACGAGAGTATTCTTTTTCTGTTTCAATGGGTTTTTGAATTCCTTAATGATCTAATAACTCCGTGAAAAGCTTTCGCTGTCTAGAATTTTACATAATTGTGTTTGCCTATTTTTAGCCATGGAGGATGAAAATTTCGGAAACATTATCATATTAAAGCTAAAAACATGATTTGTTTTCATTTTCTAAATTAATTTTTCCCAAATGTTTTGTATCCGTAAAAAATAAGGGTACCTAGAAATTTAGTTACTACAAGTGTCGCCAAATAATTAAAGGTGATTTCTTGTAAACCGAAGAAACGTAACTTATATAGATCTATGATTTTCTGAAAATTTGAGAAAACTGAAGAGAATTTCAAAGGTATAACGTGTTAACATGCGTTTTTTTAAAATGTAAAATTGAAAATTCAGTTTTTCAATTACTTTGTTGTACACTTATATGTGGACTGTCGTTGATGAAATTAATAGATGCGTGAAATAATGAAATGTGTGAAACTATGTTTTTGAAAATATGACAGGTAATTTTTGGTTAATTCATTTCTTTTTAACAAAAAACACTAAGTTACTCAAAGGAACGTGTTTATTCGAGCTAAAGCTAAATCCTATCTTTTTTAATTTATTCTATTCTCCAGTCTACAATTCACAGGTAAAATCCCCATTGTTCAAAACTTAAATACATTTTGCATACATTTTGCCGCTAACACCTTTTGATAATTATCTTGTAGTTTAAGTAAAATATTTTTGTTTAGATATTAACTTATCAGTATTAAATAATATTGATGTCTTATTTACTGATTGGATCCCTTCAAGGCTCGGTTTCTACAAAAATTCCAAGATAAATATGATATACCCACACTGGGCGCAGTTCTGTTGCCTTGGTATTCAGTGAACAAAAATGCGATTTCATGGTACAATCATAAAAAAAACTAATATAAGACTAACTGAGTGAGTAGAGTTATAAAGGAATAAAATATCAGAAGCCTTTTCAGTGCAATAAGCAGCCTAAAATAGAGAGATAAACTAATACTGTTATATTCTAGAAAATTATGTGTCACAATCTAATAATTTATAATCTATCTAATAATTTATCATCTATCCATGAAATTGGAATATACTGCTGGTAACAGATAAACATTTATTTTTAGCAGTTATGAAAAAAGTTGTTGTTTTTTTAAATATAATCGTGGTTTAAAATATTTGAAATGTTTCAAACATAATTTTTGGTTTCAAAAAGAGATTTCATAAGGTTGAGATTGATATCCATCTCTTGTCTTGGAAACTGAAATTTGGACAGACCACAAGAAGAAAAAAAACTGCTCATACTTGAAGCTTATCCTCTAAGTGTTAAATGAAACTGAATTCGCACAAAATAGATTTTTCAGCTATTATAATAATATTTAGACAAAGTAATTTTTCGCCATTTCTTTTTATTTTAATTTTCT
The DNA here is from genome assembly GCA_947369275.1 of Nemotelus nigrinus. Classification (NCBI taxonomy): domain Eukaryota; kingdom Metazoa; phylum Arthropoda; class Insecta; order Diptera; family Stratiomyidae; genus Nemotelus; species Nemotelus nigrinus. Next base: position 37,250,611 of record OX376373.1, on the reverse strand, counting down.
TTAAAAAAAAACTGTGTAATTTCAATTCTTTTGCATGGAATGACGTGGAAGATGAAGAAATTTAAATTTCTTTAAAAATTGTCAAATCGAGTAGGTTAGGTTAGGTTAGGTTAGTGAAGAGGGCTGCCGAGAATGCGGGCAGCATTAGGCCACCAGTTTGTGCCCATTTGCCACCCTCATAGACAATCATACGCATTCCCACTTACAGCCATGGTACTGGCAGGATTCGAACCCGCAGAACCCATAGCACGCCGCTTTTCGGAATGACGCCTTAGCGAGCAGAGATACGGGGTCCCCGTCAAATCCAGTAAAACTGAGGCTTAAAGAAACAGGTGCTTAGGCTTTGCAGGGAGTGTGCTCTACTCTCTGGTTACCTTGGAATTGTTTCCAAGTTCCTTTTTAAGAAGCTTGTATCTTACAAAGAATTGTCCTACAAAATAGAAAAATTTATGCAACTTGTATTTTTCTTAAGTTATATGACTAGAAATACCTTAAATATGAAAACAAACCGTTTTAGAAGCTTCAATTTTACACACTACAAATCTATTTATTTACACACTACATCAAAAAATTTATTATTTTACCGTAATTAAAGTAAACTTTTCATTTATATGAATTCAAGTCAATTGTTTTAATGGACAGCAACTTTTCCTCTTCATACTCCTGCAGGAATCAAGACTAGACCATAACATAGATAAGACACACTTTAGATATGCAATCTGTTATTCGTTCCATAATATATAGACCATACTCTCAGCAATCCACAGCGCTAGCCATTATTATAGTTCCGTGACAAAAGCACTCATCGAAGATCTTAAACAAACAACATACAGTTACATTACGTTTTACAAACTCCCTGTACTTCATACACTACAAGTGATAGTACCATATCATAAACAAGTTTCCATGGCATTGTTCATCTTCTATTACAAGTGATGAGAGAAGAAACCTATAAAATTCTCGATAGCACCATGAACTATTTATCGGTTAACTGCAGTGTACCCTGTATGCATGCCATTCGACCGTAAGACACCGTAGTATCGCACATCAACTTTAATTGCACCCTGACTGCTAAAATGAAACTAATAAAAGAGATTAAGGCACATTCCGAACACCTTAACGACTATTATCGGCGGATTCTTGCCGAAATTCGATTGCTCCCTTTCGAGTCCTATTCATCGTAAATCTCAATCAGTGTCCCTGTCGGCTGCTAGCCGTCATCACAATGCGAAATAGCCTTTTACTTATTCATAGTCAATCAGATAGTCATCGTATGACCAGTCAGAATAATCCTGGCTCCTTCCAAGAACTGGAGAGTGCTTTTATCACTATCTTCTGCAGCGTCTGCACTGCAGGCAAATGGAGATTGCACCCGTACTGACGGAAGTTTATGGCAACGAACTTGAGGTGGATAGGTGGTATGTACGTTATTCCAATCCAACTTAAACTCAGTCAACCGTAAAACATTAAATTTTCTTGGTAATAGTATTGCCGTTGTGGCTTGAGTGGACTCAAAGTGTTAAACCTAAACTACTAAGATTTGCCCAGTATGTACATATCTATGCTCAAGACATTTCGTTAAGGAAATCTTTATAAAAAGAAGTTTCTAGAAAAGAAAAAGTTTTTAGTACATTTCATTGTCTGATTGTTTAGAAATACTGCATTTGGAGGCAACTAAGGGAAGAAGTTTACTAAAAAAAGAGCTGAAAGTCTTTACATCTTGACCGCTGAGAGCTACTGGCAACACAGTTCCGAATGTAAGTAAATGAGGAACAGAAAGGACGAATCCTGATAGATGATGACACAACAGCAACGGAATTTATTTCCTGACATTGTCCTTTACATTCACTTTATTATCACGGAAGGAGTATTTTCATTGTCTACGGTCATTGGCTGAATGTCCATTTTATTCCGGAATTAATGACAAAGTCGACTGGTGACTTTTCATATCTCGTGCACTTTACGGGCTCCATGTAATTAAAAATCGGAAACATGTAAAAAAAATGTCTTCGGGGTTACTGTACCCGAAGCTATAAATTTCAAATGGAATGGTAATAATATGTTCGCGTAATGTCCGTTTACAGTCATTCGAGAAACATTTAACCTTCTCGGAGCAATCAATCAAACGACTGAGGCAACCTTGACGAAATACCAACATTGCATTGAATGCAATCCGTTTACCAAACGAAACAAGATGAATTTTTAACGCTCAATCATGCAAGAAACCGATTAATTTCACCCTTTAAGGTATTCTTGGTTCTTCGTTCAATCGGATATGGATGAAGTATGCGGTGGATGTTGCTTGCTACCGTTTGGTGAATTAGAAACGATTTGTCTGCGAGACCGATTCCGGGAATTCCATTCAGTTTACCCTATTCAGTAGCTCGAATTTCGTCTGGAATCGAATAACCAACCACTTTGGCAACTGCAAAATGTCCAATTTATATGCATGTTTCAGTTTCAGATTTTTTGATTTCTTTGCGGCATTGATTGATGGTGTTTTTGGCCATGTCAGGGAAGAAAAAAAATATCGAAAAAATAGATTTAGTAAATTTAATGTAAATTCGTTGAATTGGGGGAAATGCAAAACGCATTGAAACATTCAAACTATGCTTTGAATAAAGCAAAGAAAATCCAGCTAAGATCAGGCGTATACGTAAAAGAAAATTCAGTGCAGTTGATAATATTGATTAAGTGGAAGTATCGACATGCACCTACGATTTCGTATCTATATATAATCAAGTAAAATTCAGACTGTACTCATTTTTAATTTAGTTCAAAATAGTCAAACATTTCTAGGTTTTTTTTTTTATCCAGAAACCACATTTTGAGGTCAAGTCTTCTAAAAGCGAAGAAATTGACAATTTTTTTTTCGAACTTTGCAGGCCAATTTTAAACTCTTTAAGATTTCGTGTACCAAGAGGCGATATAAAAATTATTCACGAGTTCTTTTACATACAGCATATATTCATAAAATTTATCCACTCTCTCGCAAATAAAAAATATTTTAGTTAGAGGACATTACTAGTGACTCGAACAATCAGCTTTGGCACTTCTAGTTATAATATAGGTTAATATAGGTTTTTTGGCCTGAGTGCCAGGTGCTTCTCCCCCATTTTAAAGTATCGAATGTTTCAAGGGCAAATTTATTGAACATATCCTTCAGTATCATACTCCATCCAGTCGCCCAATTTACGAACAAATTAATGAAAGCTATAAAATGATTTCCATGTCTTTATTATTGATATATTAGCTCGTTATCAATGTTTTCATAATGTGTGAATGAGATCAGAATGTAACTGCTCGCTCATAAACCTTCGCACATCATTACCTAACTCAGGATGTCTTTTCAATTATCCTTCACAATACAATTTCAGTTCAATCTACTTTTCTTCCGTTTTACTGTTACCGTTCCAATTAAGATTTATACGATCTGGTATCAGGTGTAAAGTAAATTTGATTTTAATAGACCATAGAACCTTACGTTCCGTTACGTCAATTATGTTATTTACGCGACTCGTACTTCATTATAGCGCCTTGTGGAAACGTAGAAAATTGCATTCCCATATGGTTGATTGACTGTCATAAGCATTCTATCTTGCAAACTGTAAAATCCCTAAGGCATATCGACTTTATGCCTACATGTGCGAACGTAGTAAGTGCAAGTCGTAAAAAAGACTCAGTTGTTTTCTAATGACTATATTTGTACGCGAATGACTACAAACGTGAAATTATTTCCGGCCAACAGTATTTTATTAAATATCAATTAGATCTGGGGAGAGCTACTAATTTATTCGAAATGACGTTTAGATGGTGCATAATGACTTTAATAATGGCTCTATTAAAATAGAAGTGATATTGTTCGGGGGATTTATTAGAACGTTCTAAGAAAAAGAAAATTGGAATCAATAAGTCAAAAGTCATCTTCAAGAGCGTGTTTGCATATACATATGAATGCATACATCCGGGAACGATAGTTTTCTGCATATTACTTGAATTTTGATTCGCATGTTGCATTGGAAATTCATTGTAGGCATTAAATTCAAGAATTGAATGCAAAGTACAGACAGAATTTAAATAGGCAAGGAATTTAAATTATAATTAACTTTTTATGAATAGGATGGAATAGGGAGAAGCCAATATCACCTAGAATTCGGTTTGAAAAATAAATTTCTTTTCCGAAAGATGTACCTGAATGTTCTAAATGAAATTTTAGCCATCGTACAAAACAACAATGAATAATGTCAGTGTTGTTTTAATATCTCATTTCAAAAACCAAAAGCGAATAAAAAAAATTTATTAGTACCTACGTGTATTTTTTTTCGTTGTATATACAGTTATTCACAAAATTGAGCGTACACCCATATAAAAACTACACTTCCTCAGAAGTCAAGGGAATAAAAAAAGTTTGCCGTAAAAATATGTTTATATTCCAAAAATTTATTCAACTAAACGCAAACAAAATAAAATAACATAATTCAGTTTGCTAGCAGAATAACCAGGTTTCACTGAAATTCCACAAACATTAAATTGAGCGTACACTTGGAAAAACCATGGACTCACGGATCTAATTCCTGGAATTTGTATCGCGTTCAAATATACCGCTAAGTTCAATTCCTAGCATGCAGAGTTCGTAAAATTTTCTTGTGGTTTGGAAGTGAATTATTAGATAATTGTTTAGAGTTCTGTTGTTAATTGTGAAAACAGGAGTTAAGCGAAAGCAAACAGATATTTCAACTAGAGAGCTTATTGTTAAGCTGTGCTGAAATTTCAAAATTAAAAAAATTATATATAGATGGAAATACGAAGGAACCTTAAAGAACAGGCCTGTAAGAGGAAGAAACAAAATTCTTTTACAACATGATGAACGGCTCATTGTTCGCAAGGTAAGGGCAAATCCTAAAAGAAGTTTGCCGAAATTGACTGCGGAAGTGCTCACGATGATTAAAAAAGCAGTTTCGACAGAAACGGTTCGTCGTGTTTTGCTTCGAAATAATTTGAATGGAAGAGTTGCTCGGAAAAAGCCATTCATATCTGTCGCAAATCAAAGAAAACGTTTGTTTAACAGCTTTTGGGAGAGCGTCATTTTCACAGATGAAACAAAAATAAATTTATTTGGCTCTGACGGGAAGCAAATAGTATGGAGAGAACCTAACACGGAACTCAAGAAGAAATATTTTAGTAAAACTGTGAAGCATGGGGGTTGTAGTATTATGCTGTGGGGCTCTATGGCTGCAAATGAAACCGGGAATTTGGAATTTATTGAATCGACTATGGACAAAATGAAATACCTCGATATACTAAAACGGAATCTGCATCAATCAGCACAAAAACTGAATTTATCTTCGGGATTCTGCTTTCAACGGGGTAATGACCCAAAGCATACTTCCCAGATAGTTCGTGCATGGCTTTTGTACAATGTCCCAAAACAACTAAAAACTTCACCACAGTTCCCAGATCTCAATCCGATCGAGCATCTATGGCATGAAATATAGAACCGCCTGAAAAGTATGAATCCTACGAACAAAAATGAATTGAAATTCATGTTACGGGAAGTTTGGGAAAACATTCCTTCTTCTTATACAAAAAAGTTTGGAGAATCAATTCCCCGGCGGCTACAAGCTGTTATAGATGTAAAAGAAGGTCATACAAAGTATTAGGTTTATGAGTGTTTTTTTTTTTTTTGGATTTTTCTATATTTTTGTGAAGTGTACGCTCAATTTTGTGAATTGTTATTTTAATGGTATTTTTGTTTGAATATAATAATCTAAGAAATAATTTTTCCTTATTTGTTTGTTATGCAAGCATTCCTTAAAATAAGATAAACACTTTATTTACAGAAAGATTTTTGATTAAAACATTTTTCAACATGTTAATTGCAACGAAATACGTTTTTCGGCTGCCTGTACGCTCAATTTTGTGAGTAAATGTATGTGCATAAATATATATGTACATATAACGATCAATATAAACTTTTTTTGGAAGTACCTTTAAAATTCTCGCATGCTTTGGTTTTATAGAATTTGTGGATAGAATCGTAAGGTAGCTCAGTAATACTGGCTCTTCGTATATTAGCCAATTATTTCAGAAGGCATATCTATTCAAATTTTCATTAATTTATTTCACCCCCAAAAAACATCAGAAATTTCGTACAAGATTTAAATGAAACAAACGCTATTAGGAATGCTATGACAAAGTTTTTTTTCGAAGAATAAATCATATTCATTAGCAATCATTTCACTTCTAGAAACACTAAATTTTTGCAAAAATATTGCTGAGTCGGCTAAAATACACCGAAAATGCTGTGCCTTGGCTGAGAACACTCTGTCTAGAATCCATATACATAATTTAGATCTATCTTAATTCAAGCAGTGAAATGATTTCTTACTTTCGAGTTTTTAGGTATTGTATCATTTTTCTAACATTTTTAAAAATCTCAACCTCTGCACTAATATCTCCGCTCTTCCTCCATATCCCCTGTGTTCTCAGTAGTTGATTGTCCATATACATAAATGTAGGTATTAACATACGTTTAACCCACAAATATCAACCTCTACGCGTGCTATTCAAATATGCAATGCCATTGACAATATACAATCGCGAGCAGAGAGCAAAAGTCTATTGTCCACGATATCTAAATATCCATTATTAAGCACATAAATTCACTTTAAAACCTTCAACAGATGTTGGCGGCACAAGCTATTAAAATCGATGAATTTTCGGAGAAAATAAAAACACTATAAAATCGTGTCATATATCAGTCAACGGGAAGATCGACCTCTTTTCAAAACGACATCGATTAGATACGCATGACGTACCCCGTCAATAAAGATGTCAATAAAGTGAGAAATCAGAATTGCAAAAATTTTCGTTTCGTTCCGACCAAGAAGTTTTATGCATTTCTGCCAACGCATTGGCAAGCATATGCATGGAAATTATTTTAAAATTTATCTGGTAGAAGTAATTTGATTCTGTTTTCGGAATAGCGGTGGCTCACACCCTATGCTAAACGGCACTGATGAAGTTTGGCATTACCTGTAAGCGGATTTTGGGTGAAGGAGGTAGGGGCTGACTTTTATTTTGAATGCCAAGTGAATGAACTTAGCAGTGTAATAGTAATAAATAGTAAATAAAAAATAACAGTGTAAACTTGTGTGAACAGGATCATGAGGCCATATACTTGATTCAGGAATTATTTTATCACAACTTTAGAAGCAGTAATCGCCATTCACTGAGCTTGTGGCTGAACATCAAAGTACCGATATGAGGAAGAATGCGAGTACGTTCCTCAAACAAACACAACCCTCGCTTCGCGTGAGGCGAAAAGGTCTTCTTCGTAAAATGCTCAATGAGGTGTACTGCTGTAAATTCCGATTCGATTCGATCGATTTCCAATCCAGGGTTTTATTAACAACTATTGCAGGTCGGCACTTGGGAGCGATGCCAACAATTGAAATGTCAGGATGACCATAAATTCGACACTTAATGGTCCAGATGCATTTCAAAACTCACACCTTCCGCCAGCGATTGAAGTCCATTAGCATATTACGGTGGCGAATTGTACTCGCATGGCGGTGACTTGTCCTTGGCTCCAGGATGACGACAACCGATGCTAGCTTATGAAAATATCCGGTGGCATGCATCGATTTATGAGTGATAAATTACTGTCCAGCGGTTGGGTAATATCCTTTGTGGAAAACTTCCGGGTGAAGAGTGTTATGATGACCCGCGCTGGGCTCGGATTTCTATATTGATACAAATGATGTCTTTATTCAAACGGACAGGGATGCACATATACATTTAAAGTTTGATAAATGTTGATTGGATTAGTTCATGTTGCCAACCAAGATGATGCACTGAGCTAACACTTTAATTAATGTAAGAGAATCTAAAATTATAAAAGTATTGATTCAAAGCTGTTTGCATAATCTACCCAAATATTTTATGACAATTGTGACTTTCTTGTGAATTTCTCTTTGATGGTTATATCTATCTTCAGATCAACTAACTTCTGAGTGGGGGAATAAATAATAGATAGGTATACTATGAATAAAAGATGGAAGTTAAAATAAGTTGCGAAAATAAAAAAAAGGTCTTATCTGAATCATTAATTAATTTTATACCACTTCTGGCTGCAGCTTTGAACTAACGCTACGTTAGTATTTTATGCCAATCCAGTAAAAAAAAAATTTGTTGAAAAATCTATGATAATTTTTGAAAAAAAATCATTGAAGATATTCATCGGCTATTGCGAGTGTTTATATACATCACAAAAAAATTGAGCATAGATTCATTAAAAAACCAGGTAAAAACTGTGATTTAAAAATAATATAATAGTTTTCATATTATTTCCGGAGTAGAATGAGTAAACTTGCAGCGACATCGAATCATCCTGCAATATTATTGAGGGTTGGATTGTTCCATATGCTTTAATTGAAACAAAATAAATCATAGCCCAATGAGCAGAAATTGTAAATTATTTGAAAAAAAGTGATATATCTAGCGCTCTTATTTATTTATTTCACATCTGTTGGACTAGTTATCCTTGCTCTACTTAAGTAGTCTTTTCTTATTCAGATTGATGTTTCTGAAGATAAAATAAAGAGTTGTCATTGAATTTGTGGCAAAAATAAAGGTTGTGCACCCAAAGAAATCTATAATTGCCTATAATATCAACTCTGATAATCTTTTATATGCTGATGACCTTCCAATTTTTCGTGCTTTAGCTTCGCTAAATGATTGTAGCTATTTACAATAGCATCTTTTTTGTTTTAAGGTTTGGTGCTCTGTGAACCCGCTTGCTCTTCATGATTGCTTGTTCCTCTGATCCCACTACTTTTAACTACTTTTTAATTGGTTGTCTTTTGGAGCATATGGATCGATAGAAGGATTTTGGTATCATTTTTGGGCCGAAGTAAAAATAAAGCATCGAAGGTAACTGGTTTAGTTCTGTACTGCTCTTGGTTTAAAAGGTTACAAAAATGGACAAGTCTGCGCCTGTGTGCACCCTATATCCCTGATTTGGCTCTTTCTGATTTAAATCTGTTTGGGTGCACAAAAGGCAGCCTACATGGTCTCAAATTTCGAAAACTAGTTGATATATAACTTTAACATCGATGTTATATCTTCCGTTGGGTTCATTGCTATTAGAGTCTAAATATATTTGATTGTTACTCAAATACAGATTTATGTTTTGACATGGTCTTGTTTGCGGTTAATGATGAGCTCTCCTTAAATTTCTGTAACACCGATCCAAAATATACGTCACGCTGAGAAAACTGTGACTTGACTTTCAAACAACCGACGAAAATGGTTAAAACGTAGCTCAATAAGTCGCACGCAGTAACCTGAGCATGCAGAATTTCGGTTGTTTATAAGCACAGCAGCTCTTCCTAGAACACAAATGATGGCAATGCCTAGTGCTGGTAGCACTTTATCAGCGTTGCAGCCAAATGTCTACCAAAACTGCTTCACGCCAACATGAAACTAGCCTGTGAATTTGGTTTGTGTCCAATGACTGCATCGAAAGTGACAGGTTTGGAAAAATATTGGGGCTACCATCCGTAAAATCTCCACAGCTTGGAAAATGTAAATATTTGTAACATATTTTCATTGTAGATTTTCATCCTATTAAAATATGCTTGGATTATCTATTGGTACGAAAATAGCGAAAATGCTTGATGCTGGCAACCTTTTGCTAGCAACGTCGGTTGCTGAGTATTCGATGGTACCATCACTTATAAAATATTACATCAATATACGAAAATTAACGCAACTAGCAGTCCTATCATAATTTTTCAATCAAATTTGTCTTACAATGAGGTCCATCTAATGTGTATGGTGACTGAATTGGATGACTGCTTGGAACATTATAGGTCATGAAGCATTTCTTTTTTGCACGATTTTTGAAGATGGCATCACCACCACAAGGTTACCTAGGCTTCCAAATAACTTCTATTTGAACTGCTCCTACTCAAAATGTATATATCCTGTGAGTTTCATATTGCTTTGACGATCTGGTCGTGATTTTCATTACTAGAAGTTTCGAGTGCTTAGAAAATAGGTAATTTGGTAAAGGGCTACCGTTCTTGTGTGAAGTGGAACTCGGTAAATTTGAATCTAGCAAACTATGTAAAGGATGAGGCTCATGAATCAAAAAAAAAAAATTCACGTGTCTGCTGAATTAGTATGGTTGCCCGAACATTCATCGAAAATTACTCATGTTTATTTTTGATTAACGTTTATAGGTCGTGTAAATTCCGTGAAGATAGAAGATAGAAACTATAGTATGATAAATAGAAATTTAAAAAAAAAAATATTATTCACTTTTAGGCAAACCATTATCATACTAAAGCATAAAACTTCATCAGTGTTTATTTCTACTTCTTGGCATTCACAAAAACTTTCTTCCCACAGAAACAGACGGGAATCGGAAAAGTTGCTAAAATGCATGCCGTCACAAAAGATATTTTAATTTTAACTTAACAAGGATATATTCCTATAAGTCCATGTTCTCAGAAAATTGCATATTTTTGTAACGGGCCTCAATGATTCATCTTGCTTATTGTAAATATATAAAGAAATCTGAATTTTGGAGAAAAGTGATTACAAAGGCATTGATTGATTAGGCTTTTATTTACTTAAACAGTTTAATTCAATTGAATTTATTGAAAAAATTATGGGCTGAATTTCGTTTTTGATTTCAATTGAGTTTACTCTGTTGTCGAAAATAATTAAATTTATACTACTCAAATTAAGTTCAAACTAACTACAAGATTTTCAGAGTTTGAATAATAAAAGTATGCATAAATTTGAACTTCAAAAATCCCTTTGCGTTTGAAAATAAACTGATTTAAAACCAATGTATTCATGTGAACCCATCATTGGCTCGATGTAAGCAAAACATTCGAACCATATGACGAGATTCTAGAAATCTTTTGTAAGCAAACGCAGCATTCCTCCAAATGTCAGATGTACCTCGTAAAAACTAAACATCGTTAACGATTCTATATTTTTATTGCTGCTGGTAGAACGAAAAAACAACTCTCGACTGCATATCCTATATTATTATAGTACTTTTTGCTGAATCATTATATCTATTTAAAATTTTACTTTTCAGATTAGCCCAGCTTCACAATGCAATTTATCTATATAACTTCCAAATGAGTGCAATATAACACAAGACCAGTAAATATTATGACTGCTTCGTCATTATTTAAATAAAAGGGTTAAAACGTTAACCCCTGTTCGTAAAGAAACTAAACATTTTACTTCGTATCGTAAACACCTCTTCTAACGTAACTCATTTGTCACAGAGCACATCATGAAATTTGTTTTGCTTTTATATCGACTCCATTCATCCAACAAAAGTCTCTGCACATGCAGTTTTTTACTCATCGATTGTCGCCGTTCGGAAACCTTTTTATTTGTTTCCTTATGATTTCACATCATCATGATTTCGCCTTAAATCCACCTTTTAAATCCTCGACGATAAAATTTTATTAAACTGAAGAATCTCACAGTTCCGCTCACAATATTCGTAGGCTGTACGATACAACACAATATGAATGTTTACATGTTTCAATATACCACCATCTCACGGAACATATTATATTTCTGAAGGTGCATTAGTACGCGACTTTACACCACATTTAATGTCACCGGAGAAAATATTTTCGGCTCCCTAAGGTGCTCGATTTCAACAAAAAGATGCGATCATGGTGCCAACTGTGTTTCGTTCAAGGGGCGCAAGCCGGAAGATTTTAAGAAAAAAACTCTGTACTTTTCTTGATGCAATGAGCTTCAGTAAACAAAAACGGCAGATTCAAAACCACATACAAAATTCACCCTTAAATCCATCGTGAAACTACTAGCGCAAAAAAATCACGCGGAGGAATGCATTGAATTACTCGACGTAAAATGAATACAGCATGAATCCCTCCCGCTCGTTACTTTGGTTGTAAATTTGAAATCTCAAACTACTTGTCAACCCTTAATATTCGCCGAATCATATGCAAAGGTTGTTAGGCACCGGAAAGTCTGACAGATATGGCGAAATATGACTTTGCCTCACCCCATCTTAATCTCGATTTTACGAATTTTGCAGCAAGTACTGTGCGATAGCGTTGAGTCCTGTAGCCAAATGTTGTTGTGGCCCATTGTGTGAGGTTTTCTAAGCTAGTGCTTTCGAAGTTCTTTTTTTTTTGTTGGTAAGGCAGATAGATACTGCCGGGAAACAAATAATATTTCTCATTGTGGTGAATGTCGCCATTTTTGAATATTCGACCAAACAAAAGTTTCAAGTGAATTCCAAAGTGAAAGCGCATTACTGTTTAATGAATATAAAAAATGCAGGCGTAAATATTTTCACCTCATAAGAGCTCATGAAGTGTCCGTTTCAAAATTTCATGTGTGCATTGTTTAGATCCAAATCATCTAATGTCATTCGAAAATTAAATGAAATTTCGCGTGCACAACTTCTAAATTTTTATAAATGTCATCACAACCACCGTTTTCCTGGGCCCTTCCTGTTTCGAAAGATTTTATCAACTGATTCAATAAACTGATAGTATTCCTGGTCCGTTACTGCATACTTAGCTACGATACGTAATTGTCTCGTAATCCCTTAGGGCAGATATTTCTTCGAGATGACAAAAATCTGCCTTACCAAGCACCAAAGACTCGTTGATTTTACAAAAAGTTCTTTCGTTTTTTTATTGGTTTCGCAGAAAAGGTCGCATATTAGGATAAATTACTAAAGATTTCAAAAAGAAGATAAATCGCTCGGTCGCTATGATATGACATTGCGATTTTCCCCCTTCGAGGCAGGCCTTGTTGTGGCGATTTAAATGTGAGTATTCATTTTTTAGGTTTTCCCGTGTTCGATAATAAAGTGTCATCAGATAGCTGATGATAAATGTGATTTCTTTCATTGAAAGTAAAAAATGACATCGTGAAAGTTAATTTGAAAATATGAATGTTTTGAAGTGTCAGGAAATTTAATCTGACAATCAAAACTTCAAAGTTGATATTACGAAAATTGCAATTCAAAGTTCTTTTGTTTCGATGCCAATAGCGAAATTGAGCAAATGAAACCTACTCAAGATAAAAAGTATGAAACTAAATGCTGAACTAGCTAACAATAGCATAATAAAACGAAACATTGCAATACTATTCTTAATTTTTTTCCATAAAAACCAAAACACTTCCAGATACGCCAATCACTCTCGAGCAATATCATCCATCATGTAAGAAATCGTACGCTCCTTTTTCTGCACAGAATCATTTAACCAATTTTCTAAACAAATATGGCATATGGCTTTAAAAATTATTATCAAAATCTATTTGCAAACGTACCAATAATAACTACTAGTTAACCTTCAAACCCTTTCAAATTTTTCTATTTGTTTGACCCATATAAATTTGAAAAGCCAGTTTGATTCGCACTGGAAAAACTTTAAGTGTCCATTGTGAAAGACAACACAAATTTTTATATAATTATTCGTCAAATATGCGAATTTTCCCTGCGAAACTTCGTGTCACTCATGTCATTTCATTCAAAACTGCTAAGAATCGTGTTCCACCAGGGCCTTATTTAGTCACTGACCTCTTGGTTACGATATCGTTTTTGTTATTTGTTGTTAAAGGAAGTAATCAATAATGAAACAGAAAATTCTAATAATACTATAAAATACGAGAGTCAGTTTTTTTATACCAAAAATTCATTGACTTGATTTATTAATGATCCCATAAGATTTTTAGTAGACGACTTCTCAGTAACAACTAACCAATTAAGAACCGGTCAGTAAACTACGGTCGCAATTATCACTTTTCGAGCTTCTAACAATTTCATGCAATTCTTTTTTGTTATTTGCTATAGTCGGGTAAAGTGATATATGCGCCCAATGTGATATATTAGCCATGAGGAAATAAATAGCATCAAAAGTCGCGTAAAATATTATAAGCGCCCAATGTGGCTTAGCAACATGCTATTGATATCAATAAGCCTTTAATATTTTTCATCCATATACAAGTGGAGTCATACTAGCGAGTTTTAAAATGTTTTTTCTTTTAAATTCAAGGTTTTTTTTGCTGTTTAGTGGTTTCAAAGTGTCCTTTACCTTTAAGATCTACACTGTGAGACAGTTTTCTTTGAATTATGTGAGTTCCTTAAGGCCTATCTAGAATGTATGCAAAAACTAATTTGTACGCCTCATCGGATATTGTGGAAACATACGTTTAGCACAAGATTGCGTCCACTCATATTGTGAAATATTTTCAAATTAAATGAGTTCACTGTTCGTACCTTTAAGAACAATGAAAAAACTTTGAACAACAGTTTTAGCATGATTTGCGTTGCATGCCAAATATACATCTTACCACATATACAAATAAATTTCGGAAGTTCGTAAAAATCGATTATGAGGTACTTAAGTGATTATTTAAAGGTAATTGTAAATGTTTTCCTCGTTTTGTTGCGTACCCAAACAATTGGGTGTCTCGATACTTAAAAGAATTGATAAATGTACAAAGTTACCCATTTATGCTCTTTTAGTAGACGTAGTTATGCTTGGGAATATTTCAGGCCCTCTGCTGCATTGGACAGTTCGACGCGAATAAGAGCTTATCATCAGCATGTTCGGCGACCTGGACTTGGGTTTCACAATAGAATCGAGAGCTCCACGATGAAAATTTTATCAAAAATTGGTCCAATGAAAGAGTTTTGTGTGATTCCTAATGCAATTGGTCTGTTGAAAAGACAATTTAAAGTGAATGCTGATTAACTCAATCAAAAGACTTTAGTAGTGGATGACGTCAAAGGCCTTCTCGGCATCCAAAGCACTTGGCACTGTTGGAATATTTTGCTCATTCAAGTGAGGTTCGCATTATTCGATTGATCTGAAATGTTTAGGAGATTTATAGGGTTTTTTACTAAAGTTAAAAGATCTTCAATCTTTTGGCCGCAGCAGGCATTTTTAAATAATTTTCAGTGTGTTGCTTTTTAAAGATATCTTTTTCTGCAAAAACAATGGTACCATCATCAATAATCACTCAACTATTAGAAAACTTTTTGCCCTTAAGCTTCCGATGCAGTCATTAGATGAAAACGAAAATCACACAGTATGTGGACCTAACTGTAAGCAAAATTTGATAGATCTGGTTGATTTTGATAACGAGTACGTTTTGTGGAACATGCATTCAAAATTTACATAATTCCTCTATTTTATCGAAAATCAGTCTTGCTAGCAACTTTCATGCCCAAAAGTTTTTCTCTTCATCTAGGTAGGAAGCAATTAAATTTACATCTTATCATTGCTTCCTTTGATACAAGCTGAACAGTTTTCGTTATCTATTTAACAGTTTAATTTCATATATTTCATATATTGAATTGTCTTGCTGCACTGGTTATGACTTGTGGTACGGAGGAGGAAGTAACCGTCTACCTGATTCCTTTAAATATTCTGACCATCTCATGATTCATACATTAAATTACAAGTTTATCTCGGTGCTTATTCAATCTAGCTATAACCCAGCTCGTTATTAGCCTTTTTAGTTGTAAGCCATTTCCAATGTAGCATTCTGGGTAAAGTAACAATAAATTTTGTGACCTGATATAAATAGTTGAAAAAAAATTGAAATACAGCGCCTTTCTTGAAATATTTTTTTGGAAATATATGAAAATGGGCAATGGAAACATTGACCATGTTAATATCGAAATCATTGAGTTTTAGCGTGTTTTGTCTAGGCAGACATAGGCGATCCGCACACGGGTCGTTGAGCTATCATGAAGGATACGATATTTCTACGCTTGGTCGTCACAACTTAGGTAAATCAATGGGGGAACGCTAAAGGAGCGTTAGCCAATCGTTAAAGGTGAGAAGCGTAGTCTTCTCGTTTTGAGTGCGTTTCAAGCGCTGACTGAACGACTGGTCGTTGTTGCAAGTTCTATGGAAGACGGCAACGTACAATTCGTAGGGAATGTGGAAAAATGACCCTAATTGTATGATTGCACGAAGCATACCGACATTTTTTTGACGAATTTTGAGCTTTTAAATTAAAAGAAAACTTGAACTTTTTTCGCTCACTTGCGTCAGGAGTCTGTTCATACTGTCAGAAGTTTTCGTCTGTATATTCATATTCATACATGCATGATATACAGAGTCTAACGCTACGTTAGTAAACCTTTAATCATATTGATTAACTCATCTTCATTCAAAAGCTACGAGATGCCATAGTAGCTGTATCTTAAGTTTGCCGACACAGGATTTAAGCCCCCAATCGAACGCGATTAAAAAAATGTTAAAATTTTTTTAGCAAAAAATCTTTTTGCCTCATGGTACAACAAGGCAGCCTCTCTGTTTTAGTCCTGTTTTTTTGTTTTGTTCATGTGTCCTCTTATGAAACTTAACCCACATTTTTTACGTTGGGGAACTCAAAATTATCGCGTCATAAAAAGCAAAACAATTAACTGATTCAAACTGGGCCCCTTCATATTTGGTACGAATTCTCACCGAATATTGATAAGCATCAGGATGTTAATTATTCCCAAAATATCGTGGCGTGACATAGCGCATCGTTTTAAGTCAACACTTTATTGGCTCGAATAGGTAAAATTGTTATACGAGATCGAGAAACATGAAATCGTGGATAGAACAAAGTGCTCCAGCATACAGTGTACCGAAATCCTTAGAAAAATCATCTTCCAAATATTGTGTACACCTCTATAGCTATTGTTACAACGACATACATCTCATTCCCATGGTGTTATTAGCGATACTGCTGATGATATTGCTTTGCGTATAATCGCGCCTTCTATCAAGATTTGTCTGTCACGATTTGCGTACGATACATCTGCAGCTGCAGTAAAATAAAATAAATAAGTAATATAAACATATGCAAGAAGCTTGGCTACACTCCTCATATTTTTGATCATGTCAAATTTACGAAAGATAGCCAGACTAGGAGATATGTTGCTTCTTTTAAAATTTCTTCTAATTTCTAAATTTCTTCTTAATTTTGGCATCCTGGTACATTTATCAAAATTTTGGAAAACTCACCAAATTTTCGATCGTCGAGCAACCGGAGAGTCCGAATTCAGTATTTAAGCTTAAAAATATTGAATGAAAATTAAGCGTAAAAACAGAATGTTCATGGAATAAGGACCAATTATGAATATTATTTTAAAACTGCAGCTTTACTAGAAAATTATCAGCTTATTTGCTTGTCGGAAACTTGGGTCACTCTGAATTTTTCCCTAGGTACAATGTTTATCGTTGTGACTGTAATCGTTTTGCAGCTAATAAGTCTGATTGTGATGGCGTACTTTTTGCTGTTCTTAAGACTTCCAACAGCAAACTTTGCGCTGGTTTTATCCCTAGTGTTGTTGTCTGTATCTCTTTGTCTCTTAAATTCTCGCTGTTTGTTGCGAGCTCATACATTTCTTGTAATACGTCCTTCTTGACTTATGATCTGCTCTTTTCTGGACTTTTCACATATCTTAACACCTACTTTCCCTCGTCGACTGTCACAGTCTGTGGAGACTTTAATAAGCCTTCTGTACAATGAGACTTCTCTCTTCTCCGCATTGTTTCTACCAACAACCTTTCTATTGCCTTATCTTTTTTTTTTCTTCTTGCTCACTTTCTCAATTTAACTATTTCCCTTATAATAGTGACAAGGTCCTTGACCTCATCTTCTCTAACATTGAGTCTTCTTCCTTTTTACTACCCACCTTTTTCGACCTGACCCCCATCATCCTCCCCTTTCTATTAATGTGTTCATCAGCTTATCGAATCGAATGAAATGTTCCACTAAGCGTCGGTTTAATTTTAAAAAACTAATTTCGACCACTTTTCTGCTGACATGAATACCATTAATTGGTTTACTTGCTTCCGGGGTCTCGATATTGACTCTATTTCAAAATTTTACGTTATTCTTCTGAAATTGATCTCGGCATATATTTCTATTTTCTGTTCGTGAAACCCCCGTGATCCACGTTGTCGAGAGAGCCCTAAAAGATAAAAATTCTGCATAATTGAAATTTTCGAATCATTGGTCTGGGGAAGATTATGCTACCTTCCTCCGTTTATTTTCCTCTGCCAAAGAAGAAATAAGATTAGCATTGCTCAACTATTCCTCGTCTATTAAATCTTTTTTGAACATAAATAGCTCTAAGAGTTTGTGGTCGATTGTCCGCTTCTTAAAAACTTTTACTCTCTTAATGACTCCGTAGTATTTCATGGTGGCCCTCTTAGCATTTGTAACCTCTTTTCTTTGTTTTTTTTTCTCTGTTCACACCAACTCGCCGAGTCCTGCATCTGACTGTTTTCCTTTTGATTTCGCTGCTTTTCTCTGTAGTTACTAGCTCTGTTGAGGTTGAATTGCTTTTATCTTCACTTGACTCCAATTGTTCGCCTGGTCCGGATGGCGTTCCAAATCCTGCGTCTTCCCTATGTGCCTTTTTGGCCATCTTATTCAATGTCAGACTCTATGCTGATAAATTTCCGTTCTTCTAGAAGATCTTTAATATTGTTCCTATTTTCAAATCGGGTGGTATCTCGATTCTTCCTTGCCTTTTAAAATTTAGGAACGCCTCGTTTTGAATCGTATCTATGCTACTTTCAACCGTGTATTTGTTGTCTTTCTCTTTGGCTTGTTGTCCGCACCTTTTTCCTTTTATTTTGATGTACCTCAAGGATCCATATTAGAATCACTTTTGTTCAACCTGTTTATCAACGATGTTCTCAGTGCTTTTAAGTCAACGTTTCTAAATGTTTTATTATGTCCTTTTTACTAAATCTTCGCAGCCATGTCTCTCTTTATGTTGTTTGTGGAACTATCCTCTCTTCTGTCGAACATTTCTCTGATCTTAGGGCTACGTTTGATCGTAAATTGAAATTCGATATTCAGGTCCTATCTACCACTAAGAGGACTTTTTGAATTGCTGGCTTTGTGGTTCATTTCTGTCTCAATGCGATTAGTATTTCTACTTGTATCCACCTATTTATCACACTAACTTTTTTAATCTACTTTGTATATGTTCAATTTTGGTGTTTGTTTAAGTGTAAAGTGTTTGTGGATGTAGAATTGTGGATTGTGTAATTATGTGCTACTTTTTTTCACTCTCCTATTTGACGAGTCTTACGCACTCATAGCAGTCTTCAACTTGGTCCTATTCCACATTATATTGCCATCTTTAATAAATAACTGTAAAATATTTGTTTCTATTTAATTTCATTCCCAATTTTTTTTTCAATTTTTTTTTTATTATACTGCATATTACCTATACTTGCCTGATAACTAAACTTTCTTTGCTCTATTTTGTTTTACTTAACTTTTCTTTATTTAATTCCTACTCTACTTAATTTTTATATACTTATATATATTCTTATTTACTCTTTATTTTTTATTTTTTCATTCTATCCAATCTGTAATTGGGCAGATGCTTAGATGCTTTTACTTGCATCAATGGTGATTTTGATTTATATAAGTTCGCATTTGAAGTCATTGGGGCCATAATGAGAGATATATACTGTTATACTAACATGCTGATTAATAGGCTTGCAATGAAACCCCGTTTCATTCATTTTCTCGAGGAATGCTAACAATTTATTGCTTATGCAATCAACAAACCTGAAAACAGACAAAGCAGAATATTCATGAGGATGACCAAATTTTACTTTCCTGAATTTCTATAAAAAGCGGCAAATCCTCTCTTATGAAAGATCTTCCTGCTCCCTAATTTTAAAATTGTTTACAAAAATATTTAATTATTTGATAAATAATTACATAAAAATAATATAAAATATTGTAGTAGATTCATTTGCCTGCCCAAGAATATCAACTTACTCTACGAGTGGATTTTCATTGTAAATCTTGAAAAATCTTTAACTAAACTTCATAGGCAAAATGAAAATTTGTGCAGAACAGTGTAACAAGCTAAGTTGGGAAACTAGTAAAATATTTGCGTTTGTAACTACACCAAGGTTCCTTTTTAACTTCACATAAACGGAATTGTTCTCACGACAAACCAAACGGAAGGAAATATTCATTTATCTCATGACACAGTACGTCCACCGCGCCTGTTCAATCAAAACACGAGTACCCATCGTTTCATGATAATAACTGCCGTGAAGCTCATAATCGAAAGCCGTATCTCTCGTCATGTTTACTATCACGTGTGAAAGTGATTCACCGTCGAAGGACATTTCGCTGCCGGGGGTAAGAGCGATCTGCGTCAATCTATAGTCAATCATATTCATCCCGGCACTTCCGTTCCCTTCAAAAGCGCCCGCAACTCAGGCGTCCAGTGGAAATGTGAAATGCGAAATGTTTTGTTTTCGCATCCCTCCTCCCATGCACATTGATGATTTTGATGCGTTTGACATACGCTCGCATTGATAGCCCATAAATAACTCATTTATGACGGAATGAATTGCCAATGCATAGCGCTGCTGATTGCTTTTTCAAGAGTTGCTCCTCAAAATCATAAAAATCATTGAAATGTGAATAATGACGAGCGATAAGAACGCTGGGAGGCTGGGTCCTGCGCAATCTTTGTACATTGCATGCATGTATTCATACAACTGAGGCGTCCAATTGATATGGCGCACTCAAACCTCAAAATAGAGTTGCTTTGAAAACTACTCCAATAAATAGTTATGGTTATTGCAATAATTTCGTTGATGGAATCAGTGATATGCGTCGTCATTGCAGAGCGTGTTTTCCGTTGTTGCTTCCCTTCCAATCACAACATAAGTTTGCTTTGTTTATGATGGACATTAGATGAACTACGAGAATATGCGATTGTCTGATGTTTTTATTTCGGGCAACGACGGCGATGTCACATAATTTGTGTGAAATGGCGAAGAATTGCGTCGACGCCCACGGTGCGGAAGTGGAAGAATCGAGCTGTCTGAATCAAACGAAGTAGACTTGATGAGAAAACCAAAAACGAATGACATTTCAAATCGTAAAATTCAATGGTGGATGAAAATTCGAAAATGATTCTTCATAGGGAAATAGTAGTGCAAAAAATCAATTGACACAGAAGATACTTTGGTTTTATTTCCGGTTTCGAAGTCAAAGAGGATAATGAACAGAACTGCGATCGCATTAGTGGAATTATAAGTGTACTTACTTGCGGCTTACACATGTTAAAGCAACTCTACTCATCGCATCAAATTAGCTTCTTATTTTACGGTTCGCTGACATGAAAGCGAAGATAGAATTGCACCGGTTCGCTTGGATGCATTTCACTTTGTTCGAAGCCGTGCAATTCTCAGTTTTTGATGCAATAGTTTCTCGAAAAGGGCGCAAAGTAGGTTAGGATTTTACCAAAAGGAATGCGATGGTTTGTACTCAGTTTGTTTTTGAGCTTAATGAGTGTTTTTGCTTCAGAGCAGTTATATGTACACCAGTTCATGTCAAATGGCTGTTCTTTCAATTTTAGATCACTTTGAAAATTGAGTATGTTAGTACATGAGACTTTAACACTGTTTCACAAAGCTTATGAAACCTTGCAATTTAATTCTATTTCATAACGACAAAGCAACGCAACAAAAATAAACTAAACAAAACAATCATTACTGATTTCCAGCACCTTCCTAATCTGCTCAGCCCCAGCATCCTAACATTTGAAAATTCAACATGTTGGACCCACCAAGACCAGAGTTTTTCAAATTTCAAATTTATGCAAATTGCGGTCTGATTTTTCACGCTTCACGACCCTTTTTCTTCAGTCACAACCGATTGTGTATTCATGATATATTTTTGTGGTAATATTTATATTATCCGTTACCACTTTATGATTGTTCTCGTTCGTATCGGCAGATACATATGTGACAAAGATAAGAACGAAATAGTTAAACTGTCTTTTGTTGCCTTTATTGGCGACCATGCGAGAGAAATCGCATTCGCTTCAGGAAGAAAAATCGCTATTAGCCATAACGAATTGCAGTGAAAGAGGAAAGTCGAACGAAAGATGGTGAAAGTTGTATATGTTGTGTGTTTGTAAAAGTACATGTATATGCTTGATCACGACACGCATATGTGTCTCTGCATGAAGTAGATTATTCTACATTGTTGGCAGCGCCAACTTAATTAGTAAAACTATAATGGTGACAACTTTTCAAGACTCATATTTTAAGGAATTTTATTACTTCCATAGAATCGAAAAATACATTTTTCACCGGCTAATTGCCTTGCGTTCTGCAAACTTCATCCATTCAATGGAGGGGAAGAGCCTAATGTCGCAAAAATTCACCCCTCAACGACTTCAACAGTTATAACTTAAAAGATACTGGCTGATAATTGCTCGACATATGCAGCTCGGACAAGGCAAACTTCAAACTTGATTCGAAAAGTTTTTGAATTACGATAAATGGTTACAACTCTCCGCAGAACACTAGTTCCATATTAACTTTTGGCTGGAAAATTGAGTTGGGGTTTGACCAGGTCCAAATTGGATATTAGTCAGAAGTCGTTAGCAAGCAGACATACTGGAAAACATTGTTACGCTTTTTAGACAGCTCCTGCTTCCATCTCTCGAACTCAGGAAGCTATCTTCCACACTTGTCGCTCACAACGAGCCAACCCATCCATCCATCCATCCATTTCGAGCCCCTCATGCTAACCCATTGTTCTCGGCAACGTATGCAGTACGTGTGTACATTCATATTTTGAAATTACAAAGTTTGAAAATTCAATTTAATCCTGGCAGCATGAAATTCGAAGCGAACCGTATCGCTTCGCAGGATTCAATCAGGCAATGTCGAGTTACATGATGTCATGACGTTTCACTGCATGCACACCACTTTTTCAAAAAAAAAAAAAAAACAGCTCTCGATAGCATTCTTCATTGCGGTAATCGTTCCCGTTTTCATGTTTTGATAAACCCGGAAAACGTTTTAGTTTCACTTGTCAGTGTTTATGTTTTTTGACAAATCAAATTCGTGATTCCTCTTTTCGACTGGATTGTGTTTGAGATTGTTGATGGATGAAAAGATTATGATGTATCGAAATTGAAAATTTCATGGGAAAGGATTAGATTTTCGTTCTATTTGTGCAAAACATTTGGAACAAAGGTTGTCTCTTACTAAGAAATTGGTACGAAGTGGATTCGTCACAACAAATTTTGTTTTTGTTGAGCTTCGTTTGTTTTCACACATGAAAATTGAAGGTGTGTTTACTTTGAATAATCCGTGCGCGTAGTTTTATGAATATGGGCTAATTTTAAAGAAAATATCAGCCAACGCCCTTTTTTGCCAACTTTCAGTAACTTTTGAAAATACTTTAGTTGCTCGAAAAAGAAACTGTTGATTGTTGATTATCACGATATTTCTTTTTCAGTTGCTAATGCTTGTAATGAAGTTAGTAATTTCCAGGTCTAATATTTTAGCATCCATTTCACACTAAAAAATCAACCCTGCCAGTCATTAAACCAAACAAACATGGTTTACAGCACAAAATAATAACTGTATGTATTTTGACGCGAAAGTTTCGAAACAACATTACTTTAAATTGCAATTATCAAACATTCGTCACGTTTCCATGATTTCACTTAGTAGTACTTCTCACAATATACTACTAGGGACATCTGCACGGAATCCTGTCGACACAAAGGACAAAAAGCAAACGACACAAGTTTCATTTAGTGAGCGAAACGAATGACGAAGGCGTTAATGGCATCTTAACTTTGCCTTCTCCTGTATGATTGTTGGCTTGGATCGTATCGTAGCTGTAAAATATTCCTCATCAAAACATCCCATCATTTTATCGTTTATCCCGGTTACTCAGCTTTGTGTACTCCACCCGTTCTAGTTTCACGGAACCGTTAACGTGGCACATAAAGTGCACTTTTTTAATGTCGTTTCATATTAATAAAAAAACAACTTTGTAACAAACAGAATGTTGATGGCACCAAGAGAGGATTTTTGCGAAGCCAACTGTAAATCTCGTAGTTTTCATAAACTTCAACACAATTGAGTGCTAGTTTAAAGTGGGAATTAAATTAATTCAAAGAAGAATTTAACTAAGGGTTGTACAAGTATACTTCATTAGTTTGTCTCATTGGTCAAATTTTGGAGTTTAAAGAATGTACAAATAAAAACTGAAATATTAATATAACAACTTGGTTATCATCATTTTGCCATAAATTGTTCGCAAGAATCAAATCACTCCCCTTAAGCTATCATCTTCCCATATTGGATTCAATGTAACGAAATGGAAATATATCAGCCGCGAAAATGACAGCTGCCAACCAGATTCATATTCAGAAAGGTGTAAATGTAAATAATAATTTTCAATATTTTTATGTCATCGTAAAAAAGTGTCGAGATTCGAAGCTGCACTGAAATCATATGAAAATAAAGACTTGCAGAGTGCAAGGTAAATTCGAAGAAGGAAGTCATTGTCATCACCAGACGCCCAGATTCTCTGTCTGGCAATCTTCAAGTTGAAGTCGCCTTGGAAAAAGCATGGACCGAATCATTATTCATTATTAGCACTGCGCATAAAATGGAAATTTCGCTGAAGTAACCAACACCAGTATTCGAGCGCCTCTTATACTGCAAGTAACGTCATTATTAATCCCAATTAATGGTTTTCGCTCTTGAGCACGAAGAAATGAAATTCATGTTTTCCATCCTGAGTACGAGAATAAATGATATTTGAAATGGAAATGATGCAGGGCTGAGAATAGATAGTGCAGAGGATATTGTGAAATGATATTGTTACTCGCTTTTAAATCTTGAGATAATGCTGAGAATGAATATCAGAAATGATTGCAAAGTTCAACTCAAGTAACAAAAGTCTTCATTAGTCACTTGATTCGTGGGCTAGAATAATGTGCTTATGGTTCAATTGTTTGGTTAGAAACACATCACTTGTGTTGATAAAAATTTTGATTTGAACCCAATTGAACGATTATATCTCTTAAGTATTAAAATAATGGCAGTACAATAAAGCTCAAATTGTATTTCATTAGTTGATAAAGGATATGTGTGGGTCTTACTATTTTGCTCAAAAAAGTCATTACTTAAAATGATTCACTTTCAAGATAACCTTAGTGCAAGACTTCTTGTGACAAACTAATGATCATTCATCGAACTTACAAATATTTGTCTTCCTACCAAACCCCAATCGCAAATACTTCACTTAGAAAATTGAATTACTAACCTTTACGGGCGAAAATTTGCAAGTCATATTAATGTGCCATACGTTCATCTGAATATTTCCGGATTAAGAAAAGCAATCCTTCAAAATGCCTCCGTCAATATTAAAAGTAACATTAGTAATAAGAGCCATTATTCGTTATTTCATTCATTATGGGGAGATACACCATGGTTTACAACAAAACGAACAAGCATACATCCTAAATTTTCGAAGATATTGCTTGATGACTAGCGAAAATTTTCATGCTCTCAAAAACTTTCAATTCTCTTATGAGCTGCATGACAGTGGAAACGAACCTTTTCTAAAAATGAAATTATAAATTTTATCGGTAACCTGAATACGTGTATTTTTGTCGGATGATATATGTAAAAAAATCTTGTAGTGGGGTATGGTGAGGGTTTTTACGGTTCAGAGAAATTCATAAGCAGCGTTTTGATATTATCCTTTGCCCATCTACAGTCACACTCAGAGCCTTCAATAGACCAATTGCGATATTCGTTACTGCATGACATCCGAAAATAGCAGTAAACCAAATTTTGAAGACTTTAATCTCAGTACGCTTCCTTTTCCATAGCATCGTCTGGAAAACTCACAATCAGCCTACAATTCAGCCTAAACTGAACCTATTACAATTTTGATTTCTAACGAAAATTTTGAGGGATTTCGTTTGGCGGCTTGACATGTTCAACTTTTAGTAAGGACTAAAGAAAGTTCACTTCTAGTTACAGTGATTTAAAAAAGAGTCCACAGGTGGCCAGCGAAGGTACTTCGGCTTCTTGTAATCTAAAGAAATATGACATGGTGCTTCGGAAAAATTAGGGGAGAGCTTAATTTAGGTGTGAGCTCTGATACTGACGTCCTTAACAAAATGTCAAAAGTTCTCATCGATCTGAGCATTGTGTTACATTTTAAACGCGGTCAAAGGTCAACAAAAGTGATTTTTTGTAAATATCTCAGAAATGATCATCTCTACAGAAAAACAACGTAAGACGAATTTGTAGCTTTAAAAATGTCTTACAAAAAAGATTATTAAACTTTTTCTTGTAACGATAACCGTTATTGAGATATATTGATCTAAACAGTTATAACAAACAGTATACACTTTCTCAATGGTATGTTTATATTATCCGACTTTGGTTACGGTTTGGAATATTTGTGAATATGTTTTTCTACGTTTCAGAGGCATATAAAAACAAAAATATAAACGAAAATATCTACCACACTTCAGGATAGATGGAGCAAAAAGGTGCCCCAAAAAGTTCCCTTCCTTATCCATAAAACCTTGAGGGACATCTGCTCGCTACTTTCTTGTCGGATTTTAACTCTATAGCTGCACCATGTACGGGATATTCCACGAAGGAGCTATACAAAGCTGCAACAGTGTAAGTAAAAATTGTTTTTATTACGTATCATCGCCCTGTGATGCCACGCATGATATCGCGACACACTAGTATATCTGTCAATCTTTGACACCCAAATTCAAGAATTTTTTGAGTATGAACTAGCTCCATATCCGTTGTCACTCTTCGATGAAAATGGAATGTGTAAAAATCAAAAAACTTCTATTTATAAATCATTTGATTCAGTAAGTGTTGAATTATATACCACAAATGTAGCATATATTATTGACGGAGGATTTCTTTTACATGGTGTTAATTGAAATAAAGAAGAATCATTTAATGCAATTTTTGACAATTATGTGCATTATCTAAAAAAGCATTATGATCATAATGTCTTAGTTAGATTCGATGGCTATAACGATAATCAAAAAAATATCAAAGCTGCGGAGCAACGTCGTCGATATGCGAAAAAAATTTCATCTGCTAATATTCTCGTTGACGGACCCATCACTGTTCCAACAAGTTAAGAACAATTCCTTGCGAATGCCAATAAAAATTATCGATTCATTTTTTTGTTAATATCAGGTAATATCAGCGTAAAACAAGCTCAAAATGATGCTGATTTGCTCACCATTGAAACAGCAATCGAAGAACCCGCTAAAAGAACTTGTATTGTTGTGGGTGAAGACATAAACTTGTTAGTAATATTGATTGCATGAGCTTCTGTTGATAAAATCATCTATTTTTTGAAAACTGGAAAATCGAAAATAGAAACAAAAATGTATTCTTCATAAAGCTTGAACCCATATCCAAAGTGTCAAGCTCATATTTTATTATAATTAATAAAAATTTTAGTAAGACGGAGTGTTGTCCAATAGTGGTGTTCAATAATGGAGTTCCTCTTCTCCTGGCTATGTATCAAGCTCCAGCACAAGAAGTATCTAATTATACTCACATGTATTCAACTTTAATTAGATCTACACAGCGCAAAAAACCTGTTCAATTATCTTTTCTTCCGCCAGAATCTAGCGCTAGTCGGCACGATTAATATCGAGTTTATTACCGAGTTTAAATATGGCTAGGCAACGAGCTCATTTTTGGAGATTGGGAATGGAAGTTCAGGGATATCATTTTGAAGCCAATTCAAACTCTCCTTCCACCTGCTCGAGAAATTTTGCTGAACATAATTTATCGTAATTGCACCAAGGACTGCAGCTTCAGAAGAGTTGGGTTATATTGTTCTCCAGTTTGCAGTAATTATCATGGTCAGGCGTGCTTAAATGTATCACCCGAGATGAATATCACCAATGATTACGACCTTACTGATGATTTAGATCCACCTTGTTTCCTGATTGAATCCATGGAAATACAGGAGACAACAGAAGAACAAGAAAAAGAAGATTATTAAGAAGAAAACATAAACATAGTAATATATCCACAGAGGAATAACTATTGAAATCGATAACTCCTCCTTAAAATAAATCAAAAAGAAAATAGTTAATAAATTTCTAATAATTTACTAAAAAATAAGCATTTACTGGCCACCTTAAAACACTAATTCACACTCTACCTCGAAGGTGGTGCAGAAAGGAGTTCACATTTCACGAGAAACATAAAAGTGTTTGAATCAAAATGCCTAAAAAATTGATATCATTACCAGAAAAAGATATAAAATCTTTTTTGTAGGAATTTTTTGAAGCTACAAATTCATCAAACATTGTTCTACAAAGTTTATCATTACTGAGATATTTACAAAAAATCACTTTTGCTGATCCTCGACCTCTTTTAAAATGTAACGCAACGCTAGGATCGATGGGGACTTTTGACAGTTGGTATATTACAAGTGATCAGTGCGAAAATAGTTACTCGATGAATAAAGTTACTTAGTACACCTTAAGAGCTGATAACAAAAATCTAAATAAAAATAAGAAATCCCACATTAAAAATTCTTTGTGATTGATTGAAGAATGAGACTTTACTCTGACAGTTTTTTACTTTATTTGATTTCCCTTGCAGTCTTTTTTCTTTCTTTCTAGAATGGGATTGGCTGAGTGCTTCTACTTGTCCCAATTAAATTCCATCTTATTGATGTGTTGCATTGGGGAAATAAACTTTTAACACAAGAAAATACTATACTTTGAAGATCAATGCAATTTCACATAGAAATTCTTTCAATAATTATATTTTCATAGCTGCCAAAAATGTTTGTTGTATAGGAGGATATATTTGATGATATTTTGTTCACTTGGAAACTTCTTAAGAATTTTATGACAACCATATCTGTAAACTCGTGGCTGGTTCAGAAGAATCGGCATTTCTTCGCTAAAAATAAACTTTCGTCTGTCTCTTCAACACTGTTGCGATCAATGTTCCATTAAATAGGTTGAAAGTGAATTTTTGTGAACTCATTTTTAAAAAGACCAGTTCGCTTGCTGTGTTTTTTCCGAACGACTAACTTGCAACAATCTTCAACCTTCCTCAAATTTTCTTCAAATAGTTTTTTTAACCTTCAAAATATTTAGCCACAGTAGCTCATAAATCTTATAAATCTGAGCCCATCTACAATTGAATTAGTTTCTCATGATAAAAGAAAGTATTCAATAAAATAAACCTGGAGAATTTTCACGAAAATGAAATTGTTTTTTCTGTTTTCTTCTTAGGAAAAAATAAAAACGTGACAACCATTTATATATGTGGCCATACCATACATATATCTATGTATAATTACAATCAGGATTACTCCAAATTTGACTGTGGGATCAAAACGCTCCTTTCGGGCGACACTTTAGTTGAGAGAAATGAAACTAACAGATCCTTACAGCAACTGCAGCATCCATTAGAGACATTATTATATTATTATACATTATTATATAGTTTGTTCCTACCTGTAAGCTCATTCACGTGCTCATGAAGAATTTCATGGGCTTTCTTCAACATTCTTTTCCCCCTTAAATAAATATGATTGGTTCTAATATTTATTTAAACATACTACCTTACATTTTTTGCAGACCATACATGTTTTCAATATCTATTAAATACTCATGTATACCGCTATTACATAATGTTTCTTTGCAGCAGCATCTGGAACAATTTTCTGATCCCAAAACTGTCAGTCTGAAACGATTTTTGTATTAAACCCTGTGAAATCATTATTTACTAAAGCCTGGTGACCCCTGCATCAACTGATTTTAATATGTCCATATTAGGCCATGTTTCACAAAAAATACACTATCCGTAATGCGATTTTCCTATCAATAAGCAAATCCACAGTGCCAGGAAAAAAAATGCACAATCCAAAAAATCCACCAAATCCACAGTGCCAAAAATCCAGCAAATCCACAGTGCCAGTAAATGATCTCGGAGGGAGTTTTCAAGAGCGATGTGAACTGGATGTGCTTAGCAATTAGTACCAAGGTCAATGTTGAATGTGAACAACAGTGGAAGTGAAAATATGTGAAACGTAAACTGTTATCGATTTATATATGTTTTTCGGTGTTTTTTGTCTGGAAAAATATTTTTGGAAAATGAAAAGTTATTTAATTTAGAACGATTTGTCTGCAAATTCATTAGACTCTAAAATTTTGATTTAGATAGTTATTTTTTCTTTAGAAAAAGGGATTTCTCTTGGAATTTTCGTAACAAAAGATTTTGAACAATATTCTCCAGAGCACCTATAATAAAATGAATCAATAATAATAAGAACTCATTGCATCAACATCTCAACAAAATGTGAAGCACCACTGATCCGTACGATTATTCTCTGTATCTACTACAGGAGCAGCAAATAATTTAATTGACGTTGAAGGATCCGGACTGGCGACCATACAAAGTTTTACCCGTTCAACTTTGCTGATTGGCAATGATTAAGCAATTTCCTACTGAATAGTAACAGTTTGGCAAAAATCTATCATATGTACCACCTCGTCTTTCAGTCCCGAAGTAATGACACTCAGCACGCCTTATCTTATTTGACACAGTTATACCGATGAAAAATGACATGTTTTTCTCTATCCCGACTCGACTTTCAGTCGAAGTTAATAAATTGGTTGCAGGGCAGAATCCAAGTCACAAAAAATTTGTACAAGGAAACATTCAATTTTTTTCCATTGGAAACTCAATCTTACAATCCGCAAATGAAATGCATGCTATGAATGGTTATACTTCTAGCATACTCGTACTGTGTTGAAATATGAATTATTCAAAGCGACTGCAAAGTATCTGTCTGTCAAATATATGAAATTGATTAATGGTGAGATTTCCTTGGGTTCTAATCCAGCTCTATTGTTGTACAGTTTGGTTTAACGAAATCAATCGAATTCGGTTAGGTTGAATTGAAGAGATAATGTTGCGGTAGAGTGATTATGGAAATTATTATGTAACGGACGGGTGCAGTAATTTATTTTAGGGGGAATGGGAGCAGGTTTTATTTTGATTTGATTATTTATCGACTACGCACGAGTTCTATCGAATGAAAAACTAGATGAGACTTGACTCCAAAATTTTAATCTTTGCTGTTTAATTTTTATTTAACTATTTGTTTTTAAAGTGATGTTTCGATTCGAAAAACTAGTTTACATCCTAGAACCAAATTTTGAAAGTGTTCCTATACTCTTACACAAAGAAAAATTAATAATTATTTTTTTTCGCCGTTATCATTTTAAATAAGTATGAATACTCTTTGGGTGTAAAAATACTGGTTCAGAAAACAGAGTCGAAAATATTTTTCGCATGCTTTTTTGTTGGGTCTTGTTAACAAAATAAGCCAACAGAATAAAGATTTCAAAATAAACACTCTGTTCTTTTTGCATGTGGTTTCGGTCATAACAAAAAGACCAGTTACAGGTGAAGATAAAACTTAATATAAAAATAATATAAAATTTAATATAAAAGTTAACATAAAAAGTTCATAATTTATTTATTTATTTAGAATCCATTTCACAGACATATATCCAACTATAAAATGGAAAAGAAAGATGTATACATAAAAACATATATAAAAAAAAAGCATATGCTTGGAAATTCAGTAATCCAAATATGATAAGCAACGAAAATATTATGAGAAAGTAGATTAAGTAGAACAGGAAAATAATAATAATAATAGAATAATAAAATAAAAATGAATAAATAGTAAGTAATAATAAAATAAAGAAGATGGAATATAATAATAAAAAATTAGAAAAGAAAATTGAAACATAAGCAAAATTATAAGCGAACAGGCTCTGACAATATTTGAAACATATTCCTCTTAAAGCTAAGGGAAGGTACGGAAAAAGAGCCAAATTCTTTCACATTATGATTTCTTTGCACTCACAGTAATGGTGAATGAAAAAATACTTTAGCACGCGCAAAAGGGATGGTGAAAAGAGACTGGGATCTGATAAGAAACAGGACTATTGACAGAAATTCGGAAACAGGAATATTGATAGAACAAATGCCAACATAAATTTTGTACAAGAAACATTCATCAAGAAATTATCTGCGAACGTGCAACGGAGAGAGGAGGTTTAAACATTTGAGGCCTTCATTGCAAGGACAATAGGAGAAATTAAACTTATACAGAAGACAGCGAGTAAACTTATATTGGACAGTCTCGACTGCATCTAACAAGTACACAAAATGAGGAGATCACACTTGCGAGCAGTATTCTGGTGAACGTGAATAGACGGACACAAGTTCAGATATGGGAGCAACGAACACAACCCATTCTTGACGCTTTCGATGAAACGAATTGAACATGCACATCAAATTACAGACGAGGATCAAATATAACGCCAATGTCCTTATTTTGGTCTAGATGCAGCAACGTAATACCGAAGAGAGTATAATCAAAGTCGATAGGCACTGGTTTGTTAGTAAAGGAAAGCGAGCAAAGCAGTAAGGTCTGATTGAAGTCTTCAAAAGAAGGAATAGTATGTAGAAGCATCAGGTCATCCGTGTAGAGGAGGGAAACGGAATTGATACAACTGGGAAGGTCATTAATGAACAATACAAGTAGGGGCGGCCCGAGGATGGAACGTTGGGGATCACCAGCTGTAAGTTGAAAAGGGGAAGAAACGCAACCATTGAAGACAACACGACAAGTATACGGTTTACAATATAGGAGGAGAACCAGGAAAGAATGATTCCGGATATGACGAACTTTCGCAGCTTATCAAATAACAGAGTATGGTCTACTTTGTCAAATGTCTTAACCTGTTGCCCAGCATCCAAAGAACCAGCAAAGGAGTTGCAAAGAAGCGAAGTTCGAAGGTCGGTAATTGGAAACAGTTTCAACACCCCAATTTGAGGATCGGAAAGGATGAGGATCATGCAGTTGCTGTCAAGAAGATTGGATGGGTTTGATGATCCAAAGACTGAGGAAAAAAAAGCAGCAAATAACTTATAAACGTCTTGGAGAAAAGAGGCAATATCACCGTTAAACGAAAAGCTATCTGGTAAGTGTTTTGAAGTATTCAGGGAATTGATATTAGAAAACAAAGATATCTCTATGAGCGTTTAGCTGTTTCAATAGCTTTTTTTTTGTCTTTATTCGGTATTTGCGGAAATTGCGAAGCGAACCGAGGAACTACGCAAGTGTACCAAGTGTGCCTGTTCTTTGTTGCGAAGTGCGAAGGAAACATCAACAGAGAACCAAGGTGGACTAGATGATTTGCGGGAATGTGTCATAGGTGTGTAGATAGATATAAAGTTGGAAATTAAAGCGTGAAAAAATGAAAGGCCAGCATTTACGTCCAGCCCATCAAAGAAATTATACTACTTAATGGCATCAAGTTCTGAAGCAATTCACAAATAATAAGCTTTGAAAAAGTAGAAACGATTGTCAAAGATGTCATATCCCATTGGATGAACGGAAGGTTAAAGTCACCACAGATAACCACAGAAGAATGGAGATATTCAGTAAAAATATAATTGAACAGTTCACTATAAAAACATTCGTATGAAGATACGGAAGTATATATACTTTTTGTAAAGTCATGTCATTTAATTTGCTTGGTTGACTGGAGCGCGAGTCCGATGTCCCGAAAATGAACAGAACGTTGACGATGTTCAAAAGCCTTGATTAGAATACCAGTGGGCCAGGAGTCAAGGTGACCAATAACACTATGAGCGGCTGGAAGAGTCAGTTCAAAAGATCCCACAAAACGATCAGTCGAAGTTAGTTTGGTTTTTTCAAAGTACACTCGTGAAATTTCCTAGTCTTTGATGGATATATTTAATAGTGCCGCTTTTAGATGTATCACCAGAAGCTTGAGATAAAAATAGCTGCAGAAGGGGCGCAGTAACTCCAATAAGACCATCCGCATTAAAATTTTATTCCTGAGCTGGATTAGATGTTCGAATTAGTTGAACTACTTGGCACAGACAATACCTGAACCTGAGGAAGATGAGGTATAGGAATATCAGGCTATGATGGGTTTTCAAGATGCTGCTGCGGTAGCTGCTGAGGAGACGCAAGATGAATTTCTTGGGGCTGTGCCTGTACCCGTTCATGTTCTTGATGTGGAAGAGATAAAGACCGAAAAAGTTGCTGCTGTTGCTAGAGTCTGAATCCAAATTGACTGCAGACAGAATATCCGTGCAGATGGTTCACAAAGAGTGTCTCACTGAAGTCACCGAAGTTGCTGCAAGAGAGAGACCCAGAGATCGTTGTCTTAGACTTGACTCAACTGCACAAACAGCCAATAACTCCTTAAGATCGTTCTTAGCCACTGCTAGCGACTCCTTATAATAATAACCTAAAACAACCAATAAGGTCTGTACAACCATGAAATAAACAGAAAATCTACACATCTTTGAAGCAATAAAAATAAAATCAATGTAAGATAGAGCAAATCAAAAACAAAAACGAACAAACCGCGCAATCATCTGCATGACTGATCCCAAAAACTTTAACTTTTATGAAATATTGGTTAAAATTTACCAGATTTAATATT
This sequence comes from Nemotelus nigrinus, assembly GCA_947369275.1. NCBI lineage: Eukaryota > Metazoa > Arthropoda > Insecta > Diptera > Stratiomyidae > Nemotelus > Nemotelus nigrinus. The sequence continues at coordinate 37,216,164 of OX376373.1, read as the reverse complement.
CCAGTGATTCGTCAAAACCACCACTATACTTAAAATACGGCTGTTTATATTTTTAGTACCGGTATTATTTTGAGAAAATAAAGCAAACAAAAATGCGGAAGTTTCAGAATCATGAACCGCCAGAGAGAGATTCCATAATGCCACGATAATACACAATTGTAATTTATATCAAATATATTCGACCAGCAAAAATGAACAAAAATATCTATTTGAATAGTAGCAACCAATTTCATTACCTCTTATGAATTATTTAAATGCATAAAACAGTCAAACTTATCTCATCATAAAATGTCTATCATACTAAACGTTTTTTGCACGTTATTTTTAGTCATTCTCCAAATACTCGCTTGCATAATGAACTGCAGATTAGACAACAGTGAAGTTTATGTTCTCCAACAATAAAAGCTCAATTCCAATTCGGACCGCCGATGGTCGAATGCACCAGTTAAACGACAATCTTGTAACGAAACCATTAAATCTATAAACGTATCAGGCAGAGTTTACGATTTCGCAAGGAACAGTTTATTGCGTGGCCTTTTAAGGTCAAGTTATACTAATCCAATATTTTCAAATCAAACCAAAAACATGATCACATTTTTCCACTATGCGTCACAGGTGATTATTGTATTAAATTTTTTTTATGATTGATGATTTAAAGATAAATTTACCGAAGACTAAGACCATAAATCCTTTGAAATCCCATTTATCCCGTTTGGACTAACCTTTAATAGCATCAAATGTTACGACAAAATCTTTAGCACCTCTGCACTAAACAATCCTTGAAAACAATACAAGATGCATGACCATATCGTCACCAGAAGCTTTAGGCACCTTTACGACTGTCCAAGGATTACTTTACGACCTTTTACGTTTACTCACGACACACGGCGCTACGTGAAAAGATAAACCTTGACCGTTCATCCAGTCCATTGTTATCTGATTCAGTTCGGATAAATGGCACATAATTGCGTTTCTGGGTGCATTTAATGTTTCGGAAGAGATTTACGAAGTCGGTGCAATGGAAGCAATTGAATTTGTCGAAACCAACTTGCGTTAAACTGCGTCCATCACATTAGGGTGGCATCTGGCGTCAAAGCCCATCTCCAAAGTCTATTACACAAACTGAATTCTTGTACGGCCTCTGCAACCAAGGATGGAAAACTCCTTTGCCATAATGATTTTTTCTTTATCTGATTCGAGGTCACTTGCGTTGTCGTTAATGAGATTTTTCTTTCCCTTAATTAGATTATCATGACCGAACAGTTATATTCATAATAATGGCAGTCGCCAACTTGACTCGCAATCGACTGAGATGAATTAAGTTATTCGTATTTTTATGACAGAAAATTAAGATAAAACTGCTACAGTTTGACCAAGCCAAATATCGGTAGTATTGTCGACTGCAAAAGGAGGAATAGTAAATGTTCATGGATATTTTCGGAAAAAAAATTGCTCGAGGGTGATTTTTTGTGTTTTTTTTTTTCATTTTAATTCACAAGAAGATTATAAATTAGAGGATGATGACGGCAGTACAAAATATGTAAATGACTCACAAAGAACCGCAGGGAGTTTGTGTCACTCGTGATACAAAGTAATTTCCATTTGTATAATGATATAGTTCTAGATTTTTCGCAGGCCAGATATTCGATTTTACTTTTATTTCTTTCTCCATAGATTTTATCAAACAAGTCTACATTCAAATAAACAAAACCATAAGCACAACAAATACCACAATAGATATGTTTGATGTTGCCGCTGAGGACATGCTTATTTCCATTCTTCGAGTTGGAAATTGATTGGCATGTGTCGGAGACGAAAGTCCCGAGATACAATTTTCAGTTAAGATATGATTTCGATTTTCTTGAAAATATCAATTAGAACTCGTTGACATCTTCCATGAGCATTCAATTAATTTTCGTCTGTTTCATATTCTATCTTGCACTAAAGGGTCCAGAATATATATCCAAACTTCCTTTAAGAACCTTTATCTTGTTAATATACGCAAAGGGAAAAGGTCGCTGATTATAAATGGTCCCAGTGATTGAAAGTAATTAAGAATTTTGAACTCGAACCCTTAGTATCCAATTATCATCTTCGTCTGCGAAAAGAAGTGTAGCTCGGATTTCGAAATTAACATTCACATAAACGAAAACAAATGCTTTAAATTAGAGTTGCCATTGCTGGCTCATGAAAGCCTAATAGCTTCGTCTTACGCACGTAAATCTGTTTTAAAACATTGATTTATTTACTTCATACGCACGTCAGCAACACCAAACAAACACCCAAAAATAAATATAGAATTGGTAGTGATCAGGATTCGACACCTAGTCACCAGTCAGTCACTAGCTTATCTTCGTCTAACTGGAATGTGTCAATCACAACAATTGAAACAACATGAAAACGATTTATTATCCGGCTCCCACAACAAATCACCCGGAGGACCTCAATTTTCGAAGATTTCAAGAATGCACGCCACGACTTCTACGGGGTCATCAAGGGCTGTGTGGCTAAAAGAATTCCGTTTCGTGTCAGAGTGTCAAATATCAGAATTACATTGAGGCTTGCTGAAGGCTACGGTTGAAGAATCGAGCTGAGGCTGCGGCAGGAATACGCCCACTGATTTAAACAACAACTCATTCATATTAATGATGCGAGTAAATGTGCTCTTCCGAGGCGGACATTTTTGGGCTTCTTGGCAAACTCAGAAATGTCTTGTGTTTTAGCCGTGTGTGACAAGATATTTTTGAACGTTATTGATTAGGAAATAGATGAGGGTATGAAAGGCTTAGAGAATATGTACATTGCTATCATAATCTTCCCATAAATGATTGTAAATACTACCTGAGAAAATTTGTAATGCTTTGACTGTTAACCTTTGACCGAAAGTAAATTAGTTGAAATTAAAATGCGCTGTCAGCATTTGGTAATAAGAGCTAATACGATTGAAAGGCAAATACAATCGTTGAAATGCACTTTTTTAAATATTGTACAGTCACTGTCTTTCGACGAAACATTCACTAAGAACATGAATTATGAAATATTATTCATACAGTATCAGTTCCACTGTTCTATAAATTGAGCCCTAACTAAGAACATAGAGTCTATCTAATATAGATTCAGACAAATTGTGACTTTTCTTCGGTGAAATAATTTGTTGGTCCTCTATCTCAATGACTTATTTCGAACGATTGTTTCAGTACTTTAATCAATAATACGATGTCTGACCTGGTCTAATCAATAATACGATGTCTGACCTGGTCGGCTTCAGTTTTTTTAACGCAATCATTTGTAAGTTCTGACCCCAGCATCATGTTCTGCGTCTTCGAGTTGAACCAAAGTTCACCTAATTGTGGCGAGATATTATTTTTATGAAAGAAATTTGTTCAACCTCTGTATTATACTGTATATACTCAAGTGAAAATGAATGCTGACTTTTTTTCATATTATTTAATTCCTGTAAATTGTTGGGAAATTTAACTAACTAAATTTTTCGCAAAATTCCCGAGTTTTTAGCAAATTATTTGTCCTCCATTGGGGTACTCACTTAAGCCGGTTAATTTTTGCAAATGATTTTTTGACACCGAAAGGATAATAAGATGATTATTTTCATCCTAGATCCAACCAGAGCGTTAGATCATAATAAGAACGCTACAAGGATACTAGAGGTGTGTTTTGCTCATTCATATCATATTTTGAAAATCGTTCGTAGTGCAATTGAATGCAATTTTTTCTTTCGCTAATATTGGTGCTATAAAAATAAATTGAATGGCAATTTAAAGACAGAAAAGCTGAACCTAAACATCATTTCATAAAATGTTTCAAAAATGATAAAAGCGCTAAAAGTTTAATTAGGCTATAGTCTGCAGTTTAGACTATAAAAACAACATGAGAGAAGTCCGACTTGGAATGTCGATTGGAAAGGAAGTAATATTGCTAAAAGGCGCTTATGCAGGACCAGTTTCACTGAGCGTGCACATAGATGCCAAAGAAATAAAACTCGAGAGCTTATAGAAAGGCCACCGGTTACTATTCGCGCATGACGAGAATGTCTGGGACTTTGAATGACAACACGTTCATACCAAAGTATCGGTTGTTGCGCCATTATAATGATGAAAGACTATAACAGTAAATAAAATACATAGCCAGAATATTGAAGGCATATACTATCTGCAAGTATAAAAAATATTCAAAATCCCACTCTATTTAAAAATGTTATGTGTATATGTATCACTTTTATTCTAAAAACTCTCATTTATTTCAAAAATTATGCTTCTGAGTGTAAAAACATCCTTTGATTGACTCAAAATTGAAGGCACAAACCATTTTTGCTTCAGCAGAGAGAGATTTAACGAAATGAAAACAGCAGTGAGAGTTGTAGCAATTTGCCAAAATGAAGGATACCAAAGGAAACTTAAGTTTGCAAGATACGAGCAGTTGGCAAGATAAGAGTAGTTGTCTTCACCGATTGGTAATATAGTAAAAATGTAAATATGACGGAGAATAAAGTTGGCCGAGGGCGAAAGAAACTCCTTTCTACAAAGCATGAGCAATACATTTGGCAGCAGGTTAAATGCAGTAAGATTGAGGAAATTTTTGGAAAGCCGATGTTAAAAGAAAAATTTAGAATGACACTCAGGTAATTATGTTTCCACAAACGAAACGTGAGGAAAAATTTATTTATTTCCGTGACCAATCGAAAGAAGTGATTGACTCGTCAAAGCCTGTGTTCATAATAATCCTCAGTTTTCGAAAACCGTTCTGTATAGCGACAAAATCAAATTTTACGTACTTAAATCAGATGACAGAAAAAATGTGGTTGACTGATGTGACCACTTGCAGTGGGAGGTTATTAATTTCAATTTACTTTAGCTGTGACAAATTTTAACTTCTTCGATATACATATGTATATCGAACGATACTATTTACTTATAAAGGTTATTAATTTGCTAACACATTTTCCCTTCTTGTTTTGGTTATTAATCAATAGAAACAAATAAAGAAAACAACAAAAAATATTGACATAAATATCTACATTTTACAAGGTCCAAAATAAAATTAACTAGCTAGACTCAAATTTATCGCACGAAGTTTAAGGCGCAAATAAATAAAGCATTACAATCAATTTCGAAAATAAAGATTCAATATTTGGCTGAATAGTATATGCTGCTGCTTCAATGTATGCTATGGGGTGATGTCTGATGAGAAAAAGAGCGTAATTTTGAAACCACTTAGTAAAATTTCAATTTTGAATCATCTCACAAGAAAATTCCATTTGAAGTATAATAATTGCAGTAGAATTGTTTCAGGGTAATTGTTTTAATTAAGTGACTACGTGCGTATGTTTTTGTGAGAGTCAAGCTTCTACAAAACACCATTTGAATTCAAAAGCAGAACACAATTGAAACCGAAAAGCAGCCGCCAATGTAGGCACAAAACCGAAAAAGAAGACAAATGGGCCTAAATCTGACACCTATTGGAAAAAAGCATTTAAAATATACAAATGTTTAGCATGACGTTTTAGATTTTTCTCTGGCATAAGAATTTTAAACTTTAAAAATTTAAAATACACAATAGCCATGACAACATAAAACTGCAAACAGCAGTAATTTTCGCAAGCATAATATTAGCTGTTGAAATAGATTACCTCAAAAAAACGTTCATCAAAGAAAGTTCAACTACCTTAATGGAAGAGACCTGGAAAAAACTAAAACAAAAGGCTTAATAAATGGAAGAAGGAGAAAGAAAAGAAGGAGAGTTAAGCGGATAAAATGAACAATGAAGTAAGATAAATGTAACAGTGAAATGGCAAAAAAATACTTTTTCAATTTCAACATCCTCTCCACTTAAAAATTTTGGAAGCCACTTGAGGGCCATTTCAGTTGCCAATTTAGTAAAAAAAACATCAAGTTCGCCTTCTCGTTGAAAAAAAAAACTGGCGGTTTCAATGCGGTTTACGGTAGTCATATTTTTTTCAAATATTTCACTCATAGCTTCATTTCTTCATTTTTGCTAAAAAAAAAAAAATCTGATTAAAATGACGATGTGTTATACTCATATAAATAAATATGTTTGTTAATTCGATGCACTAACAGCCCTAGAAATAGCAAAAATATGTTTGAAAAGTAAAATATTTAAGCTTATAACTAAGGACACTAGGGATTTCGAGAAATAAACACATTAAGCATCCACTATATCTAATGATATAAATTGAAGTAGATCGCTTTCAAAACTTCAATAATCATGCGTTTTCTTACACATCCCAAAATATGAGATAAGATTTCTTAATGTTCAATGCTCCTTAATAATTATTTGATTTTTTATCATTTATTGTTTGGCTTATACTTATAGAATATTATACAAGTACAATTAAATAAGCAGATTTCATGTGCTATTCTCACAAATATTGGATTAAAAAATTAGTGGCTGCAAAACAACTGTCGACAAAATGGCTTTCTACTGAGTTAATTTCATTGCTTTTTAATAAAAAAATATACAATTGAGTCCTCAAATATAATCGAATTTGATTCATCGGCTTTATAGTGCCCATGAGGGTTGGATTTGAATACCTTACCTTGTTCTACTCTTCAAATTTCCGATATCTGATCTGTAAACGTCACTCTTAATCTAAACTCATCCAAACAGCTTCTCTTGAAAACATTCCAGAATTCGGGTTTTTTTTCGTGAGCTGTTCACTGTGACTTCTTGTTTCAAGTTTGAGAATGCTATACAAAACTGCCACATGTTTAATGACATGTAAACAAATACGCAATTTGTTAGCTTCTGATAACGTTAAAACTAACAAATTTTTTTTCAAATCCCATTGTAAAGAAACTTGTTTTCGAATTCAATCGATCACAGGTCTTTCAATTGTCCAGCATCAAAATTTTATGCGTGTTACTCTAATGTCATTCGGTTCAAGATTAATGATGACATTATTATTCAATCCTGAATACGGAGCCAGTTAATAATAATCTGCTACAATATCTCCTCGAGATGAATGCAAGAAACGTTTATTTGCTTTCCATGCCACGTACAGGACCATAACTCATCTTGAAGATCCGGTTAACCACAAGATATCCTTTTTCGATACAAACTCCCAGGAGGGATATGAACCTAATTCTTATTTTCAATACTTATGCACCCTTTTTTTCTTCTTTTATAGTCTTTCTTCAATTGTTATTATGATGTCCGGTACGAAAGTAACCCACTTGACTATCCCACCGGGACAGTAGATTTTGGCAAAACTTGTCTTGAATTATACGTACAAATTACTTACAGACAATAAATCATAGTCTTGTCAAAATATATAAGTGTTATAGGTGTGGCAGATTGAAAAGTCCGGTTTGCGAAAAGTTGGAAAAGCCGTATGAGTTTTCTTTCTTTGATATGTATTTAGGAAAATAGTTGACTATATATGATTTTAACATAGAGAAAAGTGTGTTTGCATCTAACTTTGCTCATTTGGTAGTAAAGGCATATTTTTTAAAATACTTAGATGAATCAGAAAAATATTATGTTTGGTTACAGAGCTTGACTTTTTTTTCCTATTTGCCATTTAAAAAAAGCTTAGATGTAACAAGTATATAAAAATTAGTTTCGGGAAGCACTAGATTAACTTCTTCATATAGTGCCGATTTACTGTTAATGCCTTCCGAAGTCATGCCACATCACAAAACCAATTTTTTTTATCTCAAATGTGATCGTACATTGTTCGCTCATGGTTTTAAGGCTATCGAATTCACAGTTTCTGTAAGTCGGTTTGAAGAACTGATGTGACGGACACTGTGCCTCTCTATCTCTTACCAAGAATTGAAATCAATAATTGGGTCCAGAAAATTTCAAGTACATACTGAGATACAAGTGTAATATTCCGATAAATATTTGATTAGTTGGTCGATTTAATTTTTTTCTGTGAAAATGGGTCTGATCAGAACAGATTTTTCATGAAATACCTTTAAAACGCATAAAAACCTTTTTTTCTTGCTCATATATTTTCGCTGAAGGGAAACAGCCATGACATAGCCCACCATATGTAAATTAAATATGTTAAACTTTAATTAGCTGTCTGTATGTAGTGTATGTATAGCGTACATGACACACCTTCACCAAAACCCAATCATAATATGCTAAGTAGAGACCAAGAAAACTATAAACGCCTCTCCATTTAGTCCATTCATATCAATTTTATATTTGCACGAGTCTGTGCTGCCAATGCACGCATATGTAGTAAGTAGCCTGATTGTAAAAACGCCCATGCAATTACTAACTAGCGGTTTACTACGAATGTTGCAATTCGTGACATGTTGCCAATTTCAAAACTTATGCAAAGCAAATGATCTATTGATCGATTGACTACAATTACCTGCGCCACTTGCAGCCAAATCATATTAATAATGAAAGGGAAATACTTGCGAAAATTATGGTGCAGACAGTTGAGTCAAAAGAAGCGTCCAACAATTTTACTTTGTGTTGAAAACTAGACGCCGGAAAGCAGCAATTAAAGGACTCAAAACTAGGAATTGCCGGGAATAGTTACAAATTTGATGATTGCTGGTTGTGGTGCTTCAGAGCCATAATTACATGATGATGGCATTTTGTAAGAAGTCATTCAAGCGAGTTAACATGAGGTCCTAATTAGAAGGTTTTTTGAAATATAGTGCATACATAGTTGATTTTAGCATATCTCGTTCATACTGACTGAAAACTAAGTGACATTTTTTTGGGCTCGCAATACCTTTCTTTGCAACATTATTTCGATGACTATTGATGCAAGACATCAATGTGAATTACATTAAAAAAATGTTACCATTATCTCCTGAAAAAATACATTACGACAAAATCAAGCGAATCGTAATCGTTCTTGGTCCCAGGAGAGCCGAACCATTACGAGTACTACAAATCACAGAAGAAATGAGCAAAAATAAATACAGCGCATCCTTGACGATTTCACTTTTTCCCTTAGTCATATTATCTTCTAACATTTTGTTTCTATTATAGTTATTGCATATTACGACAGAATTATTCAAAGCCAACAGCTCAGCTATGATACGTCTTGTCGACTTAACGCAATGTTTTATTCATGCCCTGTTCTATGCGTCCCCAGTGTCCTCGCATTCGAACACGAAATCGTGGGAATTCACGAGCCACCTCTGCGACGGGCCTATGTTTTCGCTACGTTATTCACTTCAGATACCAGTAAGTGTCCTTTATCTGCAACGAAACGATGGCATGCAAATTATCGAGGGTGAATAGAAAATTCTCTAGAATAATAATAAAATCATTTTTTGTTGTTATCGGACAAAATTGTGTAAAAAATTGCAACCTGCTCGTGATTGAGTTGGGAGAAGGTTTTTATTATTCTTCAAATAGCACCTATTTCGCTTCTCTATCTCGATTGAGACTGGCATTAGCATGCAGAAGGGCTTGAGGTCGTGATACAGAATTGCAATCAATCAAAGTTTGCGTGCGTTGTGCTATGTTGTGCTGCTGTCAGAAATTGATGAATCGATCCCATCAAAAAGCCATTACACATTGTTTCTTCAGACGATGCCAACGATTATCACAACATTATTGAATGGGCTGCTGGTTGTTCGACGTGTCACTAAAAATCGTATCCCCGTTTAACGTCGTTTTAAAATTTAAATCTCACGGCGAAACGTATGTAGACATGTGTGACAACAAAGTAGATCATGTGGGAATTCGATAAGACGCGATTTAGGGAGATCCGCTTGGGAAATCATTTAACGCTCTAAAAAGGGATTCCAAGTACTAAATCTTGTTTTTTTACGAAAGACTTACGGGTTTTTTCAGTTTTTTATTTGGCGATATTTATTTCAACAGCATTTCGGTTCTTAAACTATTATATATCAGTTGCGATTAAAATATGAATGATAAAATGAAAATATTTAAAATTCACTGAAAAAAGGTTTCAATCCGGAGCCCCTGAAAAGTTTTGCAATTTCGGAAATTTTATTTTGTTAGGATAAAAATATGAAAGAGAATCGAAGATGGAGTGTGGATCAGATGCTTACACAAATTCAAAATTAATGAGAATTTCCAACAAAAATTAAAAAAAATACTAACTTTATCTGCTTTGTAATTCAAGAGAGGGTGGAAAATACTTATTCTAACCTTTTACCTTTAGATAAATAAAGAAATAAAGGTATTAATATCTGTTATTACTTCATGCGGAAATTTCACTTCATGCGGAAATTTCACTTTGGTCAAGTAAAAGAAGTGTGCTCTACAATAAAGGTAAAAGGTTAGAATGTGTTGCTAGGATATGGTCGCACCCAAAAAGAGTATGAAATTCTGTCACCAAAAAAATAAAATAATACAGTTTTATATCTGACTTATTCTATCGAGCCAGCATCGGTGCAGTATGCATTATTTGTGAGGATTTTTCGGAAGTTTGCCTAACGTGTCTATTCCCAGCTGAGTTGGTCAGTTTGTCCTGGATTTTTGGGAAGATAAAACTTTCCCGCTACAGCACGCTAACTACACAGCACTTATAACTAACAATAAGGGTAACGGAAATGAAGATTCCTTGTGGGAATTTTTTCTGAAAGCTCACAGTTTACACGAAATTCATCACTATGTAATTTACTTTACCGCATTTGATTTACATAACAAAAGAAAAAAGCACTTCTTCAAAAACTCAAGTGAAAACTTCGCTTGGTCGCACCAACATGAAAATGCACCACATCAGAAAAGATTATTTTTCGAGCAAATATAGGTCGTTTCTGAGCGAATTTGGGTCACGAAGAAATCTAAGTCAATTGGACCTTGTATGCGAAAAATTCGAGATCTTTGTACATAATTCTTCTAAGGTGAGTGCAGCTTATGCTTATGATAGGATCGTGTTTGCCATCTACTGGCAAGCCTGTCTCACAATTTTTGGCCTCAAAGTTGCGTTAAAGCAGGCACAATTGACATTTGATTTCAATGGCATTTATTTTGTTTTTCAAATAATTTCGTTCTCGATTCTCGTCACCAACTTCTTAGATTCCAAAAACTAATGCCTGTCTCGCCCAGTCCAAATTCGACACTGATAGAGAAGGAAATGGATTTGTTATTGGATCGTCCAAAACTGCCGCCTTACCAAGTTTTTTATTATTTTCCTGTATACAGGAAAACCTTTTCGGAGCAAAGGAATTCCTTTTAGCCGTACGATTCCCGCAGAATTCACCCCAATTACGGCTCACACAATCCACACTTAAGTTCCATTTCATTCCATTCCTTACTGAACCATTCCACTTTGGGACGGGTAGGCGATTTCACGTCCATCTAATTTGGCTGTGAACTGAAAGTTTGAAATGTCAATTTATATTAGCAGCGAGTATGTCGTTCGTGGTTTGTTATTACTGGTAAATACCCTAACTGTCTGGAAAGTTTTAAACCCATCTCCCTGATAAATATTTTTCTTAAAATAATCAATTGCATAATTACAAACAGTATAATGAGGGAAAAGTCTTTTTCACAGTACTTTCCGGAGAACAAACATGCGTATTTAAAACAAAAATCCACTCAAACCTGTAACAATAAAATTGAATACCTGATCAAAAACAACTTGTTTAAAAAATGCAAAGTAATGATTTGAAGCCTGGATGTTTCAAATGCGTATGAAAGAGTAGATGTGGAAAAATTCAAATAGAGGTAATGGTGATATATATATATATATATATATATATATATATATATATATATATATATATATATATATATATATATGTACATATATTAGTTGGATTATGTTCTTTTTAAATAATCAAACGCTGGTCTTAGGAAAAAGATTACATGAAGTGAGAAATGGCTTGCCGCAGGAAAATGTTAAATTTATATACTGCAAAAAATCTGTAGCATAAACCACCCAAGTATTGAGACGTTTCAATTCACAGACGATTTTATTTTGATTTCACATAGTTAGAAAATAGAAGATTGCTTTGAAAGTCTGCCAAATGTCACAAATAAATTCGTGGAAATTAGTAACTGTTTAAATTTGCCGGTTAACTTAATTAATGCAATGCAATGATATTTGGAAATAATTCTAACTCACAACAAAAAATTAGAATAAATAATGATTAGATTTCTTGTATAAATATAATACAATTTCTTGACATAATAGGTGGTTTTTTTTGCTCTGATACAGAACAGAATAGAACTTTGCCACACAAAAATAACGATCTAGTATAAAACAGCAGTGCATTCGCTAAGACTGACATAGGTTGCTGTATTCGCCGTGGTTGCACAAAACAGCTGAAAATAAAGGGAGAATATAACGAGTATAAACTACCACAATCGATAGAAAATAGAAAACAACTAACAGAAAATTACCGCTTTTAACTTTCGACACATTATGAGGGCTTTTTCTAATTTCCTAACTACCAAAACATTCAACATAGCCATGAAAAACCCAAAGCCACCTCAAAGAAAAAAGACAACTTCTCATGAGCTTTTCTTTTTTCTATCAGCACATTCTATATTGCAGCACGTCAACTACAAATGAGGAATAGAATTCCTGTACTAGTGAATTCAATGGGACAGGAGTGTTTTTGTTTCCAATGCGTAAACTCTATTCTATGCTGGATAGAGGAACAAAAAAAACACGCCTAATATATAATAAACACCTAACAGGCAGAGATGGCCTCATAAATAAATCAGAAAATTTTGATAAAATTGCAAAACCTTTGAAAATCATAACTGGACTAAACAAGGTTTTAAATGTCAAGGGACTAAACTAGGGATTAAATGTCAAGGAATTAAATGTAAAAATAGAAACGCTACTAACAAGCTTTTGTGGTGCTCCTGGATATTTTTTTCAATAAACTGGATTCGTTAAAATGTAAATTACTAAACAGGTACTTCAGAGTTCCCCAAAACATTTCAAATATGATAACTTTATCATTAGCTAAAGAGTTGCCCTGCAAATTTAGAGCCTTACTTCTAACTTATAAAGAACTGTTAAAATAAATAATAAAAAATAATAAAAACAAAAAAAAATAACAGAAATAATTTATGAAACAGTAAATCTACACCAAGAGACAAAAGTGGGATTATTATGGGTACATAGGTATGTAGAAAAAAAACACAAATCAATGAATATCTCCGAAGTTACTCAAATGTAGATAGAGCGTTTATGGCTGAGCGGCGGAGCATTGACATTCTATTAAGGGAGTAGTAAGGGTTTCAGCGTAAAAAAAACACTTTTTCACGATTTGTTTTAGAAATATGAATTGAGCAAATTTGGTTAAAGCTTTTGTACATTATTATTATTATGTGTAGTTTTTTCATGTGAAAATATCGACAAACAAACCGGTGACAAAGGTTTTTCAAGAACGTCTTTGGAAAAAGACGATTTGCTGAGTTCACTGTGACTCAGCTGAAAATTATCGGATATCAAAGAACATTAAAATTTAGTAAAGGTATCATCAAATTCTCTCCCCAACGTCATTTGAAGTGAAAACTGCTATTTTTCACAAACAAAAATGTTATTTTTCACCTTTTTGTAGGTGGAACACCCCCTTAATGTTAAAAAAGAAGTTCTAAAACTTATCGTTGAGGGGAAGTATTTTACATGTAGAAAGTGTATGCCAAGTTTGAAATGAATCGGTAATGTGGTTTTTATATGGCAGTGAACACGGATTTTCTAAAAAAAAAAGTTTTGAGAAAATGACTACTAAACTATGAGCTGTCGGAGCAACAATGATAGAGGAGATGGGGCTAAGTATTCAATAGCTTCGAGAGTTTTGCTCTGATTGACTTCAAATTTCGGGACTGTATTCTTGAAATGTTTAACTATAAGATTAAGATTTTTAAAATTTTGATCACAAGTTCAATTTTTCCCAGCACTTTGTTTGTTAAATAACTGAGGAACATTGTTATCGGGAAACAATATTTTGATTATTTGCTATGATTAGTATTAACTTTTCTTCAAAATTTTCCATTTTAGCGCAAAAACAACCAATTGCAACTTAGTCTCACTTGTGAAATGTCGCTTTTGAGTGTTCTCCTTTTACAAACTTTTACTCGAAATCCGTTCTCTTACTTTTTAAATTTTCAGTAATTTTTCCACCGCGAGACAAGCAACAAGTGTACAAGCACTTTGAATTAAACGTCAAGATAAAAGCCAGAGCTGTTTTCACTTATTCTTCGTTGTGATTTCAATGCTGCGATTTTGTACAGCATGAAGAAAATTCTCATAAAGCGCTGTATTAAGCGCAAATTATGTGTATAATTAAGCAGTAACATATAAAACAACAAAAATTCACTATAAACATACCCTATGCAGAATTCACTCGTCAAGAGCATGCCTTGCAGAGCATGACGTTTGTTCAAAAAAGGACAACTTTTCTCGAGGCCAAATGGAACTTGGAAAATAAGCTTAACGTAAAATTATAATTATTGTAATAATTTAGGTAGCCCAACTCAATCCATCAAGAGCTAAAAAGCTGCTTAAAATGAGTGTAAAATTTTTGGCATACGGCTCATCAAAAAACATTTGTGAAACGATTAATGGACTTACAAATACTGTATGCACTTGCATCGAATTCCGCAAAATCTAAGTCTTAAATACTATCAGGAATCATTCAAGCGTCTTTTCACACCCTATGCAAATAACCAATTCGAATTTCGTCAATAATCGTAAATTAGAATTTCACCCTGTTATGACGATAATTAAACTTATCTTGTGCGGGATGCTATTGGACGTAACAACATGCGAAAAAAGCCTATGCGAAAAAAAAACTTTTCAAACAGAAACTGTCATAAAAAAGTGTCTGGTTGTCCCGTAAGAATCCTATAGTCTTTTACGGCCTTCTCAGTTTTACAACCCCAAGGATTACCTCTTGGTCGATTAGACCTGACGATGATGGGGTGATATTTGAATGTAAAACAGTTACAGGACTTTTAGTCTGCTCACTTCTTCCGCGAAGTGAAAAAATCTAAGGAAAAACTTGGAGGGGCAATCATTTCTATTTTACGAGTTAAATTTTAAATTAGAAGATTATATTTAATGGCAATCATATATTTGCGAAATTACTTGTTTGTCTACGGATCGAAAAGACACAGTGGTTGACTTGCCCTCTCTATCAAGTTGGGTTGAATCATTTCATTGCCTGCCGTGATATTGCGAAAGATGTCTTCGTTACTAAGGTGATGCGATTTTCTGTTTGCTTTAAGGCTCTTTATCGTCAAATGGTTTGGACAAGTGGAGGGCTAAAGTAGATTCTTCACGAGGCAGTTACTCCTTAAGCAGATTGTCTATGATAAACAATGGGAAGTAACGATTCGCAAATGCTATAAGGATAATAATATAGCACAAGAATAAAATAAAACCAAGATCCATTTCGTTATGAAATCCTATAAAGGTATTGAAATAGGTAGCTTAATGCTTTATTGTTTTTAAATATGAGACATTCCGGTTGAAAATGCAATTTGAAGCAAAAAGGCAGCGAGCAATAACATTGTTTATCGTACAAATAACTGTTTCAATCCATAATAATACGTAGGTAAAGTATCTTAATCCCATTGAAATTTAGAGACTGTTTTGTAAACTAGAAATTTCGAAAACGTCAGAAGTCCATTATATAAATTAAAATATATTTCTGAACATCCAGAAGCTTAAGATATTTTTCTACACCCCAGAAACTTTTCGTTAAGTCTTCTTACCTCTTACTATTCATAATTTCATTTCTCGTCCTCTTCATAAGAGTCTCTGTCCCGAACAAGTCTTCTGGAAATTGCACAGTACCTTGAAAATGATCTCTACAAAGGTTCATGCAGTGAGTAACATAAATGGTCTTCTAAGTAATACTTCTAAGTAACATAAAAAAAACGTAGAGCGAGTAAATAATAATTTGTAATGATAGCAGTGGAAAGTCGAGCAGAATGACCCGCAGTCGCTGTTTTCACACGATTAGTTTCGGACATAAATTACCAATCCGTGAAACCAGTACATTGTGGCTGCCCGGAATGGGGTAAGCATCAACGAGAAAAGGGTTCCAGTGACCGTTGCAACATCCCTTAATATCTATTGTCCCGAGTCGGAATCTTGTCGAACAAAGGACACATTCACTCATTTCGTCGGACATCTAGAGAAGACATTTTCTGTTCCTTCGGATTATTATGCAAAGTATCTGATTTAATTGAGTGAGAGTTTCTTGAGGTGATGCTGTGAAATGCATGTATCACAGGACATATTTATTGTACCCTTAATTGATTGGTGGTTGCACAGATGTTAGTTGTTCGGGATACATCACGAGAATAAATCATGAGGCAGGATGTAACAGTTACAACTTTTCTTTATACCACTGGAAAGATGCTAGTAACGCCCAGTGGTCAATCGTACGTTGCAATACAATTGAAAAGAAAGTGCAATTAAATTTAATAGATCTGGTAGCAATGACCTCGTATTTTAGAACGGAAAATACATAATTTATGGAACTGTAATCTAGGACATCTATTATGTTTCTTTAGATGAAGTAAATTTTTTTAGCATCAACATGTGTTATTCGCCAGAATATTAAGAGCACAATGTCTAATGGACCCTTATTGAAATGTATCAAATAGTACGTCGTATAACTTGAAAACGTGATTTTATAAATGTGCTGGGTCTTTTGCTTGAATAAAATTTTATTTTACCCGAAATATTATTGGAAACATCTTTAAATGCTAATGAAAACAATGTGCAAGATGTCCTTCAATATTTATAAATCACTCATTGAAAGAAAAATCTTGGTAAAATCAACAATTTTCCTTAGTTGTTTTTGCGTCAACTACGGGATATAGTTAATACAACCATAAGAAAATTGTTGATTGCTTTTATGCACCATGACGCGTGGTTGATAAACAAAAAAAAATTTCATTCGGAGCATGAAAAACGTCCAAATGTTGAAACCATTCTACTTTGCGTAGAATAATTCCAACTGAATTACGTTTGTTGAAATCAACTATTAGTAGTAGTTTAAAAAGTAAAGTAGTTTAAGTGACATAAAAACTGTTGATAATTCGAAACGTTGAGGTTTTGAGTGAATTGATAAATATTTTTATATTGATCAACTATTTTTCGTGGTTATGAAACAATTAAAACAGTTGATTTCATGAACGTTGCGATATTTTTGTATAACCAGAGCCAACTACTTTTATATCGTTAAATTAACTATATTAACATAGTAAAAAGAACTATTTTCCGTAGTTCGTTTAACGATTTTGAATGAATCGTTGCAATACTATTAAAAATAGTTGAACCAACCAAGAGTTTTTCTTTCAGTGCTTAGTTAAACACTTGGTAGGTCTGCAATTTTTAAGCGGTTTATATGTAGCTTTACTTTTCTTATTTTTTTTTTTTGAGACCTTTGTAAGCTTTGAAGGACCGAAGGTCTATTTTATTTTATTTGAATCTGCATAAGAGCTCACTTTCCGTTTCAGTTTCGGTACTTTTAAATGATTTTACTCGACTTTAACACTCAGAGAAAAATCGTTTCATAAATAAAAAAAATAGATATGAATCAAATATTTTCAAATATGAGTTGGCGTCATATACGTTTCTTTTTAATTCAAATAATCTGCCTTCATTTCAATAATTTTTTGAGCTCCAGTCGCCCCGAATACAAAGATCATTTTAGAGTTGGAGGCAGTCGTCGGTAGATTCAATGGCTCTGAAATGGTTGTCGTGGTACCTTGAAGTGGTCGGCAAACAAGAAGCTGGGAGAACGAATAAGAAAAAAATATTTAGAAAGACTAGGAATAGTAATGGGCGAAAAATGGAGCCATGAGGAACTTCGGGAAGCGGACAGAAAGGGGAAGATGTGAAGGAATGCACAGTTGCAGAACAGGTACGGCCAAAAGCATAGGATAAAAGCCAAGACAAAATAAAGCTTTTGAGAAGTCGGTGTATACCTTATCGACTTGTTTTCATTGGTCTAAATAAAAAGCAACCAAGTTAGTAAATATATACGATTTGAGGTGGGAGATTTACCTGTGAGAAAGCGAGGAACCTGAAGAGGAAGCAGTCTGTTTTAAATAACTCTTTTCATAACTTTACCAAAACAAGGAAGGATACAAATGGGATGGTAGTTGAGAGTGCAGCGAGAGTCGTCAGCTTGTAAGTAAAATAATCGAACGACAACCCTCGTACGGGTCTAAGAGTTGAAGTTGGCAGAGAACTCTATCACAAATTTATAATCAATGTGAATACGAGTGCAGATTGATTAGTTCCACGACTCATTTCACAGATGTAGATTGATTAGTTCCCCTAATTCAGAGCTAGGTGAACTCAAAGCTTGGTATGCGGGCCCTCGACCGCATCTGGATTCGAATCAGGGACCCCACGCACAAGAAGCTACTGCTCCACCTACTAAGCTACTCAAGCTTATCGTCATACTTGTGAATGAGTGAAATACGAGTACAAGCAGATTTCTAACTGATTGGGATTAGGCTGAGGTTAAATATAATAGACAAAGGAGCACACAAAGACGATGAAAGTGGCCTGGCCAGCAGGTTAAGGATACCATCACAATCACATCAAGACAATCGAGAAATATTGAATTCCTAGAGAATTGGTGCAATTGAAAGAGAGAGAAGATGAGAAACTACAGAAGGTGAAATTGGATTGCGTTGAGAAAAGAAGGAAAACTTTTGAGGTAACGGACATAAGACCAAAATGGTCTCTGCAGATAAGATCAGATATAGGACTCAATGCTTGCAAAGTTATCGGATAGCTTGATTGACAGCTTATTTGGCAGTAGATCGTAAGCTCGAAAATTCGAGGAAGTCATCATGAGATCCTGCATTACTAAATCTTGCTCCAGCTACTTCTTTAGCTTTGAAGGTAAACGCCACATCAATATAAAGCTTTATATATATGAAATCGAAGTATCAGTTATGAGAAACTATTTTCTAATGTAAAAAGCTCTTAAGTAGCCCCGCCGAAGGTAAAACCATGATACAATGGGTAAAACAATGATAGCTAAATTATATTTCATGACCGGTATCACCAGAGCCTTAAAAAACTTTACTGCTCCCTTGTACAAACGAAACACAATTTTTCGACAATAAATTTTCCAAACGATTCAAAACCAGCATCCGAACATATTCAGTACATGTACAAAATTAATTTAAATATAGTCGATTACCTGTTGAAAACGTAGTGAACAACTTAGCTGCTCGGTCCTCGTTCAGCAGGATAATATATTCGACCCGTAGGGTCATTTAACAGTGTTTAATGGTTGTTTTTCGCACCCTTTCAACACTCTTGCCAGGCCTATAATTGTTTTATACGATCAAAATTATTAGTTTCGGAGCTCCCCTTAGTGCGGCCGAGGCATGAAAGAAAATTTACGAGTTGCTTTATTGGTCTTATATCTTCTTTAGAAAGGACTAATGGCATGGATTGCTATGAATCTCGTCGTACTTCGTTAAGAAATACATGTTTTTGACTGACCATAGATGAATACAAGCAATAATTGTTGTTGAATCGAGTTGTAATATCTGAACTGAAAAAAATATTCAGGACAATTGTGAAAAAAGAAGAAAAAACAATTTAAATGACAAAAGTATTCATCTTACCAACCGATTTGTAGTTATATAGTTTCCACGTTAATATTCAGCGATAGCCTAATAATGCCCGCCTCCCACTGCCTAAATCAAATCATAATCGAATTGACATACGCCCGTCACAGTTGGAAATTTAAAAGTTGTCAGCGGGTTCTTTCATCAACACCTTCAATCAACCACTTAGGCATGTGGCTTTCCGTTGTTGAAGTGCTCTGCGACCGTTTGTCCTTTATTCATGGAAAGAAAAACAGAATTGTATCTTATTTCGAATCGAATAAGTAGCACGTGTTTGTTCATTCAATTGCTCTTAATATTGTTATTAACATTTTTAGATTTCCATTGAAACTACAATTTACCTATTGAGCTTTGTAGAGATGGCACGTGTACGCAGTGTATTTTTACCTTGGAAAAACTTGTAATTGGTTCTCAATGATGTGACAAAAATTTGTTTTCGTCTGCTGTTTGTTGGTTTTCATGGAGCACGATAAATTCAAGGGAGTTTTCGTAGACGACACTCTGTGTATTCTAAAAATCAAGCGCATACTATTGTTAAGGGGGCATACCTAATTCCAAGCGATTCATAAAATCATGTCGTCATATTTCGCTCGGTTTATTTGGCACAGTCTTGAATGTCATTTGAATTGCCGAGCATTTTGTTTTATTGTTTAACGGGGAAAGAGTGCTCCAGTTCCATAAAGCTAATAAGGATGAAGTTGAATATTTGACTTTATATTTCAGTTCATATATTCCAAAATGTTATTAAAATATTTATATAAAATTTTAGAAAATAAGTTTTAGCTTAGTTGTAAGTTTGTGCTCTACTGCATCTATAAATTTACTATTTTTGGCAAAGAAGATTTAAAAAAGGAAAGTCAATAGAAAGAAAAAACGTTTTCAATACGTTTCTTTTTTGTAAAGACTGATAAATATTCGAAGTTTTGCAGTGTTAATAAGTTTCCGGGAAAGTTTACCAGGCAGGATGTTTACATCGAAGCAACCAACTTCTTGAAAACGACATCGTGCAGTACCCAAAATTAATTTATAGACATGTTGTAAGCCAAAAAAATATGGTTTTTCAGACAAAAATTAAGATACGATACGTATGAATGTTTTTTATCCTTTTCGTGAAAAAGATTTTTTCGTAGCACATGGCTAAGTGGCATAGGCAATGCTACTTTGTGCTGAAAAAGACAAATGAAATTAACAGTCCTAGACCTTTGTTTAGGTTTGTGAATTTTAATTAAATTTTTCTAACTTCAAAACAAGCGAGTGATAAAATGAGTGAAGTTGTGAAAAGTTGTGTCGGCCTCAGATACTTTTGGAGTGATATAGCCATCTCGTGATAAAAGAAGCTGATATAAATAGAAGAAAGTCAATGTAAATGATTAACTCCTCCTTATTCAGTTTCAAAGCAAGTTTAAAGTAACATGAAAATATTGTTAAGAAATCGATTGAAATTCCTAATGAAACACGATCTCTAAGAATGGATTCAAAATAATTTCGATTATAGATTCGGGACCATTTATAAGAATCCACTTTTCTTCTTTTCGTATTCACAATGATTTTAAATTTGTAATGAAGCTCTACCAGCTTTAACCCCTAGACCCATACGAAAGTTGTCTTGGGATTACTTTTGATATTATAGCTCCTCTTGCAGCTAAGCTTTTGATAAAAATAGGCAAAGCAGGCAAGCACTCAATTAAAATAGCCTGTATGTAAAGAAACATAAAAAATTTGCGATAATTTGTAAAACTAAGATATTCAAATGCGGAAACAATTTTATTCTATTGAAAATCTAAGCCCTATTTGAAGAGCCACCATTTCGTTAAAATTAATGCTTTGCTTATTTCTTTAATTGATCACTAAAAAATACTATGTGTTAACTCTCTATACCTCTTTTTTTAATTATCCAGTTGGAAGATTTTGCACTCACAGCAAGGCACATTTTTTTAGAAGAGTTCCCGGAGATCAGCTGTAGGAGCTTTAGAAATAATTAGTTTTGCAAATAAAAAATCTTAAAACAAAGCTTAAAGCTATCACAATATTTTCATAAAATGTAAAATCAATCAATCTAAATTTTTTTTCAGAAATAAGTCTTGGAAATCGCTTCGTAATCGTTACTTTGCATAGTCCCTTCAAGTCTAAGGTACAGGATAAAAGTAAGTGTAGCAGTGCTCAGGTCAGAAGACGACCAGCAGGGTAAACACATAAGGCATATGAAATTAGTATGTCCAAATCTCCGTAGCAGTGCGGACGAAAATGTTGAGCTTTAGTGTGTATAGTGCGCAGTGTAGTAATTGCGGTAGTTATAAACTGTGAGTAATTCTCTGCCCTAAGTCACGGAATTGATGAGGATCTGTGTTTGTCACAGATGATCGGACGGTATTTTTGGTATTTTTCATAGACTTTATGATCGGCGTATGAGTGCGCTCTACGCTCCTCTTGATGATATACCAGTTAAGTGACTGGGTGCGTGAGCTTAGCAGGCATAGATAGTAGCGTAGGGGACGTGTTGGTCATGTCCTGTGGCTAAGATGCTAGACTGTGTATGTTAAAGTCTCGTTTATTGGCGTACGAATTTGTCTCGACGTTCCTCATCGTAATGTATATATAGCTGTGTGTATAGTTAGCTGCAGTCACTGGGTGCGTGACGCAAATCTTCTCTTAACCCTACACTCAGAAAAATGTCACTTTTTTTAGAATCACTTTAAATCAAAAGTTGATATCACTTTGAAATAAAAAGCGAATCTTGTACGAATTCCACTTTATTATAAAAATTTTCTTTTCAAATCAAAATTTTTCATCATTGAATTAAAAAGAAAACGTATATGGCGCCAAATCATATTTGAACATTTTTGATTCAAAAATTTTACAATTATACCTTAACATTAATCTAACAAATTAAAAAAAACTAGCTTTTAATTTATATTACTTTTATTTTACTTCAATTAAAACAAAAACCAAAATTCATTGTCAATATGAAAATAAAAAAATATATTTCTTTTTCTTTGGGTAAAACTCAAACAAGGACTAACAACGAATTCAAGTTTTTAATAAGCATAAAAGTAAGAAGAAGTAAGAACCAAAATATTCACATCAGTCGCCAAACAGGAACTATATACATCCTGAACATGTCAACACTTTATGCAACTTACAGACCGGTTTTTTACATTTTTTGCACTTTCCCTGCGTCTTTTTTCTGAGTTTCCACTGACAAAAGGTATAGTATTTCCTTTTCTTTGCAGCAGGTTCATCTACATCTTGTAGCGAGTACGCAGCAGGAGGATTCGGTAATATGCTTTGAATGTTTCCGCGCAATTTCCGACTCAGAGTAGGAGTTTTAAGCCTTTTTTCCATGCATAATTTTGCTAAGTCAGTGCTCAGCAGCTTCATAAATGCCCGTCTATTAAGGGTTTTTCTTTTTTGGAAAGCATTTTGTGGCAATAAATGACGTAGCTTTTGACAAAAGCCATATTCAACATTGCGTAGAATAATGCCATAGGTCATCTATTTGTTTTCATATGGGAACATATCTGGTCAAACGAATCAACTCCTCCCCCTTTATTTGATTGTAGAATTCAATCATATCTGGTTCTCCGGAGATATAATTTAAAATACCCTCTTCGTGACAGGATGATAGTAGATATACCATCTTTGCAGGTTTGGGCTTGTATGACAATAAAGTTAGCGGGCCACCATAGCAAAACATTGAGGTTCCAATAGGTCAAGACATAGTATTTTTTTAGCTCTTCCAGTATTTCCCTTTTCTTTGAGCGAATTGTTCCAACTATAGTTAATTTATAACGTTCCTGTAGTAAATATTTAGCTTACATGTTCAAAATAAACAAAATAATTCGGTTTCTTAAGTTCAAAATGTTACAAATCACATAACGTGGAGTCATTTTGACTCACGATGTCACTATATCTAGGTACATACAACGCTTACAGCAGACGTGCACAACTTTGGAGCTCTGGCCGAGTACTAAGTTGGTTCGAACAGGCGATGCGATTCATAAAATGGTTGGAAAAATACAGATGAATACGTCTCACGCGTGAGTCGTTTTGACTCACGTTATGTATCTAGGGTTAATGCTTTGCAGACTGACGTTTGAGTGAGGGAAGAAGAGACCCGCCGGGGGACACATGGTGTTTGATAAACTTCAAAGTAATCTCATTGCTAACAGACACTGTGGTACTTATTTTTAAGGAAAAAACATACCTAGTTAATATTTTATGCAACAATTTGGTAAAAATATTTTATATTTGTTTCAATTAGGTCATCCTAATTCTGAAAAAAAAAAAATTATTACAACATTAACCAATTAAAAGAACAATTAGGTTGCAGTCCAAAGGAAGAGTAAGCCTAAATTATGTGTGTACATGTATATTAAATTAATCGTTCAAGTGATAAAAAATATTATTGTTCCGAATACCGAGATTACAGTGAACTTATCATAGGGGATGTACCTAATCCGAATATATAAGACTGAAAACTTTTTAACAGATTTTTTGGGTAGTTCAATGATTCCAACTTTCGAACGCAGCTTTCACAACCATAAAACTCATATTTGTATTTTTGAATTGAAATTTAGTCGTCCTCATGAATCTGAAGTGCATTAATAAGTTGTCATTCAAACTAATTTAAACAACTAATTCCTGTTTTGTGGGTTTTCTGCATTTAAATCTTTACTTCGACTGGCATAGCAATATTTGCATAAACAGCCAAATCATATGTCGTCCGCATTGACTACAAAGTATATCAACTCAAATTTTAGCTATGTTCACCAAAAACCTACACCGGAACATTCAATGTTGTATATCCGAAACAATAAACTAATTTCGTTTATTGTCGCATATCATTATAATCCAACAATATTCGTCATCACTATCTGTTCAAACACTGTTTAGCATCAGAATAGCGAGTTTTATTTATTCTTCCGATTATATTTAAAAAAAAAAGCATGACTCCGAAACTGGATCACGAATTGTAAATCCGTAAAACAAGCTAAACAACATAAAGGTGAACGACGCCTTCGTATCAAAAACAATACAAAAATTATTATTATTGAAAAACATCTTCAATAATGTTACACTTTGGCTTTTTTTGAATGGATTCCGGTTATAAAAGACGACAACCGAACTCAATTCTACGGCATTTTCGCTCTGTGATTCTTATCAGTAAGTTTTTGTAAGATGAAAGCTGCAAATGTAAGTGGTTTGTAAATTGATATTATTTATTAAATCAAATTATCCAATTTCAGATTATTTTTATTACACTATTTGCGCTAGTATTACTTGCTTCTGCTGCGGAGATGCCAAAAATTGTCTACTTGGAGTTTAGCACGCCCCAGGAAGCAGAACAACTGCAAAAAAGAATTTTAGGTGACTATTCGAAAATAATTATAGCTACATATACACTTTATTTGTTGATTTAATAACAAAATTCAACCTGATTTATATTCAATAATCATTGAGTATTTTTTATTTAATCTCAAGCGCAATTCGCTTCGTTTGGAAGCCCATCTGTGATGAAAGAAGCTGGGACAGACAACCAAGTAGTAGGAGCAACAAAAAAATTATCAATGGAATAAAAATACAAGGCTAGCAGGCATTGTAGATGGTCAACGGAAGGCAAAGAATCGATCAGCTTTATTTAGATACCTACAAATATGCAGATTTCAATTATCTTAAATAAACACTTAAGAATATAAATGCGTTATACGTTAATCAAAGAAGTTTTCTAGTAAATTCAAATGATTCTCAGACTTTGACTTAGGCAGACGATGAGATATAGATTTCCTTGATTTTAAAGATACATTTTGAGAAATAAACAATTTATTATAATAATTACTAGTAGCAGTTTCTGACATTAACCATAAAAATAATAACCATGATGAAAATTTTAGTAACGAAGATAATATTCAGAGCTCTTCTATGTGACTTGTGGCTAAACTATGTTGATGCGAATTGATTTTTACATTTGAATATATAAGCAAGCTCATTTGCTTACAAGGCAGTGAACAACTTGTTCAATAAAAATAAAGAATTTGAAATCATCGACGGAGAATCGAAATTAATCTTGTCATCGAGAGATACTTGCACTTAAGTTTTAGATAATATTTTATTTTAGTAAATGTATAAAAGTATTCGATATTATTGGATTTCGTTATTAACTAACGTTATCTTGATGTAGTCAGTCAAAAATATTGGAAAATAATATTACTTTAAACTTCTAAACCTTACGTTTAACTTATCTAAAAGCAAAAACTTTTTGAAGATATCTTTAATCAGCAAATGTACATTTGCCGCACACATATTATTCACACTTTGAACAGATTTTCGTAGTTTTGTTGTCTTTACAAAATTTAATTTGGCAAGTTTTTCGTCCGAAAAAATTTGAGTTTGTGGATGATGTTAGTGAAGTTTTTCCTCCCTGTGATTTTTCATGTGAAACGCCAAGCTCTGAATCTAATTGGAATAAGATTTCCTGGCTTGAAATATTTTTACCCGTAGTTTCTTTATACAAAATCCAGGCATTTATTCCTGCTAGATCCAGAATGTTGAAAAAAAACCTGAACTGGCTACCTACAACTTTTTGACTTCACACTGTATTTCCTTGCCATCTGGTCTGCAACATCTACACCAAATTTTGCACCATTATAAAACCTAATTGTGTCCGGTATACTTGTGTAACTTTTTTCGATTTCTTTTGACTTATGTAAGGAACTTAGGATAATAACTTTTTTTGTTTACTTTTATATACCGTAAGAGCAATGTCATTTGATTTATATAATTTGCTTGACAATCGAGTCATATTACCCTTCCGTTCTTTGGCTAACCTTGGCAATTCTTTTTTATTTCCACGGATTGTCCCAACAATTGTGGTCTTTTTTGTAAGTCGTTTTTTGGCTAATGATACACTCGTGAAAAAATTATCTGTTGTTACGTTCCTTCCATATCCTGCGAATGGTTTCATCAGCTTCAGAACAACGAACTCCCCAAGTGGAATTCAAGATTCTCTTCTTTCATCCTTTCCCAAATAGAGAAACCCATTTATTATTTACATTGTTTTTATATAGTTTTATTCCAAATTTATCTGGCTTGTTTGGCATATATTGGATAAATCTGTACCTAGTCTTTGACGGACACATGCACATGCAGGCGGCTTCGTCTGACTTCAGCTCGCTGGGCCTCGGCCAATATCTATTTGCTACATAAAAATATAATGCGCCGATGTCCTTCCAGGTTTGGAACTTCTGGCTATTTCTTCCCAAACAGTTCCATTGACCGCACTTTCGATTCGTTGGTCTTCTATATCGGTCTCACTTTCGAATGTCGATAAAATCTCGTTCTTTTCTGAACAGGACGCTTATTTATTATATTTTCCTCTTCATTTTCGCTATTTGGCTTCAATTCACTTGTTGTAAGCAGCACTTTATCTGTTTCCATGTATTGATCAGTTCCGGAAATCTCTTGTTCATCACACACTGAACATGCTTCTTCTATGTCCGTTATTTTTTCTAAGTACTTTGTGATTTTGAAACGCTTTGACTTTTTGAAGGAAAATGTTCACCACTATTATATATGTTCACCACTATTATATATTATACCAAAGTTTGGATGCTTTCCTTTATCTTTTTCAAATACGCAATAGTAATAAAATCACGTAAAAACACGTCAGAACTGCTCTAGTTGAGATTATACTTGAAACTAAAAGTATTTTCTCCAGCGGTCAAATTTACCTACAGCGGTAGGTAGTGCACAAAACAAACATTTCTTGGAAATAGGGAGAATATATTGTATGCATATTTTAAGAAAAGTCATATAGTTTGATAACCACTTTATAGCGTTTAAATATACGTAAATTTTACAAAAGTTTGCTACCGGTCAAATTGACCGGTGCTGGTACGTTTAGTGTTAAAAATTGACTAATGATTGCATTTGGTTTATAATATTAAAAAAACTTTATTTTCAAGTACTAAAAAATAGAAAACGCCATAAGTGAAATGCCTTTAAAACAGTGGCTTCACTCCTAAAGGTGCATAGCCATTTAAGATTGATTCGGAACTATTCCGACTAATACGATATACTCCTTATCGTTAAACAAAATCTAATTATTGCTCGTATATGTCAACTAATCACTGTGTCAAATCAAAACTAAACTAATTCCATTTCCAAATAATTCTTGAACATAATATTGACAAACTGAACTCCAAAACCTATATATCACTCTCAATACATTCGTTTACAATTATTTTACCATTGTGCCATTAAAGAATCATTCCAAATTATCCTGGTAAAATTAAATCGTAAAGGTCAAAGCGAAATCATTTCTCTCGCCTAAAAACCTTTCGAAGTTCGTTATTAACCAAAAATAGCAAGAAATACTCCCGTTCCTCAGGAAGTCGACAGAGTTTTAATTTGAAAAAATGACAAACATCCGCGACATTAATTTAAGGAGTTCACTTCGGCAGCCGACAGTCTAATCACAGCGTTAATTAGACCCATTATTAACTGAAAACAAATTACGAGGCGAACATTGGCGAGCACAGTAAAACCACCCCCAATTGCGTTCAACGGTGGCGGCTCATTAAAAAGCCGCCTGGATTCGGCTGCCGGTGACAAAATGAAACACATGTATTGGACAGGACCCATGGTGGAATTTACAATGTGATTTACGATAAATTAGGGTGACTTTGTGGTTAAAGATGTTTTTTTTTTTGTTGATACTTAGAGTAGGGTACAGTATCCTTATGAGTTTGGATATCATCCGAAATAATTGCATAAATGAGATTTGATTTGGTTGTGAAATATATAGAAAATCCGCCTCCACTAAATGATAAAATACAAAAAATAATTCAATCCCAGCAAAAATCGCATGTAATCTCATGTCACATGCCGTTATTGCTCAAGGTCAGTGATAACTACCACTGAACGTTATTTTCCCTGCAGCAGAAATCAATCGGCTACAATCACTCATCCCCTACAGCCAATCAGCAATAACTCTTCTTACTCGATCCAGAACTGCGTTTCAAGTAAATGCCATCTTATTGTAACTTGGAGTTTATCTTCACGGTTTATGTATTGTCTGCAGAAGATTTAGTTGTCTGAAAGTGACAACTAAAAGACTGAAAGCCACTGCGATTGATTTTCCATTTGACCGGGCGTTTTGCCGATAATCCGCTTCGAGAGGTGCGATAAGACCGAATTTCTAGCACTTAGTCCGACTGTTATCCGAACCTGATGCTCTTAACCAGAAGTCTATAGTGGTCACGTTGATGGACTCTGATTCATAAGTCACGACCAATCTGCAGCCTTTGAATGTCTTCTTTCACCGTTCACGTATGCAAAGGCCATTTGAAAATTATCTGGGTTTTGCGGATGTGCTACTCAAGCAGCTACACGACTGGATTTCATTGCGTGCACCTTTGGTGGTCACGAGTGTCAATTGCTTTGGCGCCACGTGCTGATACGCTAAATCTGCCCACAGGCTAAGACGGGTGAAACAAATAAATTTTTAAATTACCGGAAATAATTATTCTGATAAGAAGCATTTATTCTTAAGAAATCAATTTGAGTGAAATTAACTTGGCCTGCTATTGCTGCAGAGCATTGAATTGAGGATTACGCATCAAGATGGCTCCATTTAGTCATAAGTCATTAGCATCGTCTGGAGCGAAACTGATGGGATTGGATTGTCTGCTGAATGTCGCCATTTTCTCTAATGGAAAGCATGACGGTAATATGTACTCTAGATAACCAGTAGCAGCCGAAATGACTCCTCTGTTGAGTCTGAAGAAGAAGTAACTCGCGATAACAACCGCTCATACTTATTTTCTTCTGTAGTTATTGTTCCGGAAAGGGACACCAATGCAATGTCGATTCCATCAACACCGTTCTGCATTATTGGTACAATAAATTGGTTCCCTCCTCGGCACACTCTAATTCCCTATTAAATAAATGATGGTGTAAAACTAGTCGACAATTTTGTAAGAAACGATCATAATTGCAGTTCAAGCGTAAAGTCAACAGAAATGTTAACCCATCAACGGTAAGTCCTTTTTTCATTTCCTGGCAAGTCACGTGTCTTAGCGGCAATGATATGTGATTGCCAAGAAATCAAATTACTGGCTGTCACGATTTTCCGCTAAGAAAAAAAGCACTTTGTGTGTACACGACGAAACCTCAAAATTATAGATAATTGGTTACGGCATGTGTGAAGTCTATGTCATTGATTTCGGTAACTCAACAAAAGATCTAATTTCTTAACAAATAGATATGCTATGCATTTGTAAATATTTTTGGTGCTGAGAATGACTTCGTCGTTTCGTTAAGGCTATTATTTTTCCCGAAATAACAAGATTTGATACTGTTGACACGTTCAAAATGTAAGTCGAGTGAAAATTGCGATAATGTGTCCTCATCGATTAATAATTAACTATCTTAATATTCTTTCTGCTGTAATTTTTCGACGAGCATAGGGGATAATATATTTCAGGAAAATTGAACTTTATATAGGTACTAGGAAGTACTCAAGTTGTACACGATTCTCAGCAATCTAGAGTCTTTTGTTAGAATGAATTATTGGAACTATTTCCTGAGAAAAAAATGCTTAATTCGTAAGCTTTGCTGAGTTGGTCAATTCACGGGTATTGTTTCAAACCAGTATTTTACTAAAAACTAGTGTGACTAGAAAGTGTCACAAGGTGAGGTTCCTTGCTCTCATCAGGATCAAACGAAAATGTAAATTTAGTAAGGAATAATTGATCAAATTGAAACTTTTCAATCAAAAACATATGGCCCAGAGCACAATTGTAACTATGCAGAAAATGATAAACAGTTTGAGTTTAGGTATATTCGGAATTTTCTAGCAAACCGAGAAATTTCCAATGGATGATTTATGTAATAATCGAATTTTGTGCCAAATTTTGTCACCTAAGGCCCGTTTCACACGCACGAGGTTCCATTCGGTTCGGTTCATTTTCTGTTCATTTTCGGTCGCTGCCGACAAGTGTGGAACGGTGCTTCGGTTTCTATTCGGTGCTTAATAGAAACCGTATAGCACCGAATACTCCCTGAGCACGAATAGGTTTCACCAGGTTTCTATAAGGTGCGAAAATATTTAGACATTTTACCTAGTTAGCTTAATCAGTTTTAGTTAGTTTTATTATTACCTCTAAGTTTTTGAAACTATCAGTTGCAGTTTTTCTGATAAAATGGGCGATTTACCAGATGTTGATGTGAACCGGCTGATTTGTGCAGTGCAATCTAAAGTAGTGCTGTGGGACAAAACTTGTGCAAAATAAAAAAGATACATTTAAGATGCAGGAAGCATGGAAAAACGATTGTGTGGAAATTTGTAAGACTTTCATGAATTTGACGTCACTACGCAAAGCTGAGGAAGAAAACACAAACCTAATATGAACCGTGTGAGAACAGTGTATGTCTGAAGGGGTTTCGTTCCGTTCGGTTTATTTTCGGTTAGAACCGAAAACGAACCGAAACGAATGGAAACAAGCCTAACGAGACAACTTTCCTTATTTCAATAAATTAAATTTCCTGAGGATTTTTCCAATTTTAAGAAGTTTTTATGTATTTTTCAAGAAATAAGGATTTTGCGAACACGTTTTTTCTAAATTAAAAAGAAAAAATAAATGCATTTAACCTATAACTTAATGGAAAACAAGTATGAGAAATTTGGCTAAATCCGATTATAAATTGCATTACGAAAATGAGCTACGAATGGATGATTCAACTTTAATGATCTTAGGACTAGAACATGCATGTAAATAGTAATATATATGCAGAAGTATGATACTCAAATTTTTGGAATCAATAGATTTTGAAGGAAGAAAAGTTAAATTACAAAAATTAAAAACTCAATGAAAAGAAATAAAAATAAAAATGCAAATTAAAAATAACAAACGGAGGTGTTCTCATTTTAGGTGCTCTTATGATTAACACAGACATGCCATTTAATTTGAAACGATTGTCTTTTGCCGCTCGTTTTACTTTTTTAATGATGACAAACAAATCACAGAGACAACAGCTTAAAGGGTCCGGATGAAATCCAAAAAAAAAAATCCATGTTTTTCACAAAGTCAATCATATGTTAGACGCTCACGAAAGAGCCAGCCTACAAAGGTATTAAATTTTGACACAAAACGCAAAAACAAAAACAGCATATATCACAAATCACAGGAAAAAACAAAACTATTTGCAGGATTGAATAGCGAAAAATTCGCTCAGACTAGAATAGATGAATCCTAGCCAGAAACGTCATTTATAGTTATTCCAACGTCAGAAGACGGATTGGTGGTATAGAACAACAAAATGTTGAGGTTCTGATACAAAAGTGTGTGATTATGTAAGCTTTTTGTTTACTATTTTTCAACTTTATGTCTTCAACACCTACCTGGTATAACGTTCCGTTTTTCTTCCTTCGTATTTCATCCTTGCATCGCAATAGTCCATTGGAAGTTGATTTCTAAATTTTTCGCCTCGATTATAGTACTGGCTGTGGTATTTCCAATGTCTTGGTAGAATTTCTCTTCTCTTTTCTGGCCCAATGGAAAATTGCGAATATTTTCCCGATACAAAAGCTGAGTGATTATGTTTGTATTTTTCATTATAGTTCAATGTCCCTTTTCCATACTTTAGTAAACTTCTCGAGCGTATAACAAGCATCAAGCTGTATCCTAGTGTCAAACCCTTACTAGGCCAAGAGTAGCATGGTTTTGTCAAGTAAAAATCTACTCTTTTTAATCTTTTGTCATTTACTAATGCAGTTGAATCTGCTTTAGACCAACAAAAGCAAATATATGTTTCATACAGTCAATTTCCACTGTTTTTGTAGCTGGGAGGCTCTGGATTCCCTGATTCCTGCTTTACTGGTTTTCCTCCTACGTTCTTGATTGCTTCTGTGAAGTTACTATTAATTCCTGCTCCTAATCTCTCTTCCATCTAATATTTCGAGTCCCACAAGGTTACATTCCTGTTCCCGATCTGTTTCTATTTTTTGTAAATGACACCCCTTCCTCATTTAATTAATCTTGCTTCTTGTATGCTCAAAGTTTCAAGATTTTCAGAGCACTTGACTCGGTTCGAGATAGCTGGTAGCTGCAAGATTGCGGACAGCCGCAAAATAATTTTTACACTGAATATTTGTTTTACTGCCAATTGACCAATTGACCAGCACA
The DNA here is from genome assembly GCA_947369275.1 of Nemotelus nigrinus. NCBI lineage: Eukaryota > Metazoa > Arthropoda > Insecta > Diptera > Stratiomyidae > Nemotelus > Nemotelus nigrinus. The sequence goes on along the minus strand of OX376373.1, from coordinate 37,183,414 downwards.
TCATCACCACGACTTCTCATTTATCTCGTTTTATGCTCAGATCTTCAAAATCTTTTAAAAAATATTTGTTTCTCTGTACTTCCTTTTCTCTCTGTTGTTCGCAAAATCATTGAATGTTGTTTTCAAGTGCGAGGTCCTGATTCCATGTGTCCTATGCAAGGGCTATTCTATAAGTAATGAGAATGACAAGAAAAACATCTGATTTCCGGCAAAATGTCTTTTTATTTTTCAACAAAATCTCCCTTTAACTCAATACATTTTGTCGAACGGTATTAACACTTTTAAATATCGTCGTTAAAATACAATTTATCCAATCCTGCAGAATAGGCCCTAGTCTGAGCAAATAAGTCCGTATTTGACATGCCTCTTTTCCGGCAATAATTTTTTCCGAATTCGTGAACAAGAAGAAGTCACTGAGAGATAAATCTGGTAAATACGGTGAATGTGGTAGCAATTCATGACTTTTCACGATTAAATTGAAGACTTGTGTGTCGTAATCACAGATATAAGAGAGAATTTTCGACTTTCTGCTTATTAGTGTGAGAATGAGGCATGGGTGTTCACAGTTCATATGGTAATGCCAATGTAAAAACCACGAGAGATCGCCATTTTGGTCGTCGTTCTACATTTCTTGTTCGGCAGCCGGCGAGTGAGGATTAAAAAGTTTTTTTGTAAATGAAATCAACTATGATTTCACTCAAAAAGAAGACGAAACTGATGCCAAAGGCTACTTTCACTTATTCGAAATACGATATCCCCCGCGAAGCACTTCTGTGGCTACTATTGCATCCTGGAATGCGGCACTTCACTCTCGCACTATATTGGAATTTTCCACCGCTAATTTATTCGGGAAACCGACACACATTATCGCGCACTCACGTAGATTTAGAACAATTTCAAAATTTTCGTAGAACAATTTTAAAATTTTCTGTTAGAAATTTTGATTTCAAGTCAATGTTTTCATTCACCAACACTAGTCAAACTGACATTGACATTTCTTTTCGTGTTGCCCGTTGCACACTTTTATCCCGATTTGATATTCCCCACATTTTTCGTAAATAAGAGACAGCATTAAGCCTTTTCGGTTGTGAGTGCTGCAGAAAGGGGAGCATTGAGCGGAATTTTTCTGAGAGAGCAACGTTTTGCGTATATTAAAAAAGGCTAACTCACATATGGGTATACGTATAGCCATTTTGTATCCATTTTCTTTTATATCTGTGGTCGTAATGAAAGTTAATTTTCTTCCCTGCCAAGCGAGGCCATTTTGGTGAGATCGCTTTGTTCAGTGTACATCAAAAAATGCTGCATAATACTCCTCGGTGACCGTTTTTTCGTTCTTCTCACAGTCAACGAGCACCATGTCTTACGAACCTAAAAAAAACTGTTGCCACTAGTTTCCCAGTCGACGGGACCCTTTTCACCTTCATAGGAGCTCTTCCATCGGCTTTCACCCATTCTTGGACTGTTGTTTCATCTCCGGCATAAAGTGTTGAATCAAAATTTTGTCAACTGTGATGTAGCGTCGCAAAAATCACTTGAATTGCGCTTAACCGTGTCCAAGCGCTCCTGCAAAAAATGCATACGAATGCGGTTTTGATCGATCGTTATCTAACGCAGCATACATCGCCACGAAATCTTTGTCATTTGCAAATCTACATGCAAAATTTTAGTAACGTAGCTTTTTGAAATCCTTGCAGTATTAATGACCTGTTGATCCAGTAACACTGCATTGTGGAGTTTGGTTTCGCAGCGGTTTTTGGGTGACCTGGACGTGGCTCATCACAAATGGATGAACGGCCATGTTAAAAATTGCTTATTGTGGCAAACAATAGTGTTAAGTTAAATTCAGCTCATTTTTTATTTCAGTTTCCATTAACCCTTTGGTATGGAGGTATTTTATAACAGCACGAATTTCAATTTGCTCAATTTTCGAAAAGTTCTGTGACATGTCCCCTACACTTGATCATAACAACTAAACTACTCAATAGAATTATCGGAAAATTTGACCTCAGCTGCTTTGAAGAATCAAACATGAATAGCATTAAAAATTTTGAATTTTATTAATCTCTCGTCTGTGTCATTCTCATTACTTGTAGCCTACGTGGATGCCTTAGAATCCGTTCAACGGAGGCTCATCCATTCCTTGCTTTTCAAACTCAATATCCCTTATGTTGCAAATAGTGAACGTCTAACGCTATTAAAAATTCCACCTTTCGAGTGTTTCTTGATCCTTGAATTCAAAATGTTCTAAAATATAAAGACTCGTCGTTTTTTGTGAGTTAGTAAATAGAACTGTCGTTTTTTTTTTACCTTCAGGCTGGAGTTGTCTTCGATTTGAAATTTGTTTCGGCGAAAATTATGCTTGAAATTAACAAGAGTGGCATTCACTTATTTCGGTGAAAAGTTGTTTGAAAGTTGGCTTCGCTTTCAAAGTGCAGATGGCATTGACTCATGCCTCCACTCATTTCACACCAATTTGATATGTGGGCTTCATTCTTTCGAGCTAAAAAAGTGACATTTGCTGTCAACATGCATTTGAAAATTGAAATGTGCAAATGTATTTTCAATAAAAAATCGATCGAAAATTGAAATAATTGACATTTTATCTGTCGGTAATCAGCCAAGTCTCCACTTTTCTCCATTGTCAAAATTCTTATTCCAAAGGATAACCAGATAGTGGAGATTTGTCAAAATTTATTTTCACGGTTAAGTGAATACCAGCATTTGCTTATTAAAGCTACCTAATCAATAATGTATGTTATAATGATTATTGAATAAATAAATAATAAAATTATAAATATATTATTGAATAAATAATAAATAGGTTATTGAATAAATAAATAAATAAGTAATAAGAAAACTCGATTTAAACAAAAAAAAATTGACAATATATTCCGTCCAAAATAATCTTTTATTTTTTCCATTGTTAAATCACATAAATCACTGAATTTGAACTCATTCGTTTTTCTCTTTTTTAAGGTTTTATACATTTTTTTTTAATTTGTGAATTTATTCTTTGCCTGAATAATAAATTATAGCAAATTTTTCAAAAATTTAAAAATATCTGGCCAGTTCTGAATTCAAAATAAAGCTCGAATCAAAAACATCTCTCGAAATCAGGCTGATTAAATCACACAACTAATACTTTGAGTTTTCAAAAAAAACAAAAAAACCAAATCTGATAAAATACTTCCGGACTTAGCTTATTACAGGAAAACAAATTATATAAATTCACATAATCGTTGCTTAAATTCTTCCTAGTTAAATTAAAATTTCGAAAAAATTCTGTCAATAGGCTACTAATTGAAACTAATCTATAATTTCACCGATAAATATCTAAATAATTCACCAGACATAAAAACTAATAAGCATCCTAATTGGAACAGATGGTGCAATAGATAAAAAAGGGAGGAAATCACCGGCTCTCTACGCATCCACTATCATCCCGTGAAAATCGCTTTTTACTAATAATCAATTCCACTATGCTATTAGCCCTAAATGCATATAAAAATAGGCCACGAAATCTGATTAACTGTCGAAACGAATGTTTTGGTCCAAGGATTTATCTCCGATTACCGGTCAAAAGGAAGCAATCATGGGTCGGTCGGAAATTGAATAGCCACAAACAAGGATACGATAAGGGATCTAATCTCCGAGTTAAAGTTTACTGGTAGGCTAGTGGAAATTCTTAAAGAAGTCATTTCGGAGGCTCAGCTACATCATTAGGTTTTATCTACAGGTTTTATCGAACGATGTGATAATTTGGAATTTACTGTGCGATTATAAAATGTTTGAATGTAAAAAAAAAAAGTACTAAACTTTTTTCAATTATATTCTTGCTTTTTGAACCAAGTTCAACTATAGTTTTAATTTGCTTTATCATCGCCGCAATGTGTGTAAAACTCAGTAATAAAAACTCTGGCCAAATATTTAAGCGAAATCTCCCCAGCACTTTATCCCAGAAAAATCACTTTCCTCAGAGTGGTGACGACCGATAATAATTTGTATATGTAACGCGAACAAGAAAATCATCCTCCAAATAATAGCATATTATCATGATGTACTTTCAACAATGATTGCTGTACTATGCGACTACGTAACAGAAAATGTACCTTTCCTCAAAAAGCCGATTGAAATAATCATTAACCTGTAGGCTTCGATCGAACAGGGACCCAACGATTCTCCCTCTTATGATTTTCTTTTTTCCTTTTTTATTATAATTATTGGAAGCCAAGGGGTGGATAATGGGACAACAAAACGAAGCAACGGCGAACGAACAACTGTGTTCGTTTCTGTCTTGGTTTTCATTTTCGGTGAGGTAAATATCATTTATTTTGTATTCACATTCGAGGCATCATTTGAACACCTGCGTTCTGCTCCGTGCAAGGGCAATGACAGCTACTTTTTTCCCTCACATCACACTATAGTCTTGATTGTTACCGGCAATAATATGGTGCACGTATCTCTCCGTAGAAGAGCTAGGAGTAACCTTCGAGCACAGGTAACAATAAAGTGAATGACCAAACAACCCTCTTCTCCGGTGCAGCACAGTTGTTGACTAAGTTGTATTGATTACGTTCGGGTTTGATAGCTTAGATGAGCCGATCGGTAATTTGATGTAATTTGATGTGATTGCTGGCTATGTTCATATCCATACATATGAGTAGATATTCATGAAATTATATATTGTCGCTACAGGCGCTGAAGTTTAGATTCAAAATAATATCGGATTGTTTTGAACGATCGTTGACAATTTAACATTTGTAAGCAACATTCTGTCGTCCTTAACGCCCTATCTATTTGAGTAACTTTCGAGATATTCAACGATTTGTGTTGTTCTAAATGCTGCAGATATCTTCAAGCGGAACGAAAGTTGAAACATAAATACAGATTCGTTTATTTTAGGTACATCTAAAGTAAAAGTTGAAAATATTATTTTATATATATCACGTTGAAAATATATGCGGAAGATATGTTTTAAGCAAATAGGTTCTTTTTTATAGGAAGTGTAAGGAAATAATGATAGCATTACTTAGTATAAACGCCCTATTTACGATACATACTTAGCATAAACGCCTTTTCTACGATAGATCCTAAATATCCTAAGTAATAGCTAGATTTTTTATTTTTCTTTATTGATGTAAACATACTTCCACAACTTCCACGTGGTTCATTTCATATTAAATGTCTTGAGTTCTGGTGGAATAAATTTGGAAGAAGTTCATTATCTGTTGCTATTATCACTGTGAAATCTGATTTGGTAATCTTTGGAAATTATAATATAAGTACTGTAACTAAGAACAAAGTGAAATACATAGGAGTGAATATGTTCGTCATGCAAATAGCTATGGGTAATTTATTTAAGCTCGTCTACCCTAGAGGAAAGAGCACTGGCTCTTAGCGTGTGGGCTCCCTAGTTTGAATCCTGGTTGGGGAGCTTCGAAAAAATCCATACCAAGTTTAAAGTCAACCTAGCTGTGAGTAGTGAGGCCCGAGTAGTGAGGCCCGAAATGAACCGTTTCAGGTCTGTGTCTACTTCTCTGACTGCTGTAAAATAAAAACGTAGCGTTTCACACCCAATTTCGACGTAAAGCGATCTTATTATGACACCTATCACGAACTAAGCGTATTTTTGGATAAAAGCTTTGACACAAAATAAGGACACTCCATCTCTTATATATCTTTGGAAAATATATTCTGTGTATTAAAGGCTGACCCTGAAAAATTTTACCCTTTTCTCTTTGTGAATATTTACGTGTATATGATTGCTTCAGATTCTATAAAACAATCTATAAAACAACTGTAAAAAATTAACAGACATGTGTTATGCTACGGAAGACAAACCTGGACACTGACCCATGGGCGTCTGAAAAAGCCTCGAATACGATCGAAAGAAGGGTATTGCGAAGGATCCTCGGTCCAATAGGGGAAGAAGATTGGTGGTGAATCCGATACAACAACGAGCTGTATCCCACATATGACGAGCCGGAAGTCTCTACTGTCATGCGACTACCAAAACTACACTGAAAAAACACATGGCGCCAGACGCCATAATTTATAGACTTCTGGCGCCATGTACATAGTCGACTTAGGGATTGTGATAAAATATGGTGCCACACGCTATAATACATGGCGAAAAGTACATAGGCCTACACGCCATGTACATGGCGTGGTGGACTATATTACAGACTATAGCACATGGCGTGGAGAACTATAGTGCATGGCGTGGAGGACTATACTGTATGGCGTGGAGGACTATACTGTATGGCGTGGAGGACTATAGTACATGGCGTGGAGGACTATAGTACACGGCGTGGAGAGCTATAAGCATAGCGTCTGCTCCTATGTACTATGGCGTGTAGCGCTATATTTTATCACAAATCGACCGAAATCGAAGTTTATAAATTATGGCGTCTGGTGCTATGTGTTTTTTCAGTGCATCTGAAGATGATCCAGTTTGCATCCAACAAAAGGCCACGAACCTTCTCAGTTCGGAGCATCTGGAGGTAGAGCACTTGATGTTAGGTGATGGAATTCTACCAAAGAAATTCCCGAGGATTAATGACATGAAAGATCATATCCTCTCCTGTATTCAAGAAGCTTGCTGTTATTTATACATCTCCTCACACAGCATGGCTGCGAGGTATAATTGTAGTGCCATGAGCCATATTACATGGCTCATGGCACTATGCAATATAGCGTGTGGGGCCATAATTTCTGCGCCATGTGATTATGGCGCTGGCAGCTATACTGCATGGCTCAGGGTACTATGTACATATCGTGTGGGACCATAAATGCTGCGCCATGTAACATGGGACCACGCACTATGTAGATTCTGACATTATGGCGCTGGGAGCCATATTGCATGGCTCAGAGTACTATGTACATGGCGTATGGGGCCATAAATAATGCGCTATGTTACATGGCTCTGGGCGCTATGTGGATTTTTTTCAGTGTACAATGAGCGACAATCGAATTCCCAAACGGTCTCTCAAGGGGCGAGCGAGCGGAGCCAGGGCAGTCGGTAAGCCACGCAAGCGCTGAGAGGACTCTATAGATGCTGACATTAGGTCACTTTTGGGGGCACCGAACTGGAGGACGCGGTCACTGAACCGAGACGAATGAAGGCGAAGCGTGAAGGACGCTAAGGCTCGATTGGGGCTGTAGTGCCCCGATGATGATTGCTTCAGATTATTAAGCCATATGGTAACCTTCCATACAAAACCACAGAAAACCATATAAGTGTTCATTCATCCAGGAGCTCTATAGCTGGCAACATGGACTCGAAACAAGAAAAAAGTACAACAGCATATTATTTTCAAATACGGGACAAGTCCGAAAATTAAGTTTTCAAAGATCTATAAGGACCTTTAAACATCAGTTTCAACGGTCAAACGAGTAAAAGCAAATTATAAAGAAAAGCTCGCTGTTCCAAAACAAAGAGGATCAGGCAAAAAATCTAGATGTATAGAGCTGAACTTAGCGAAGATTATTGCCAGGAAGCTCGAGACCAAACTCAAAGTTTCCGTTCACATATGGCAGTAGTTGTGGGTATATCAAAGTTAACGGTCGATCGAATAAAGAAACGTTACAATTTGAGAACATCTAAGGTGCAAATCGATACGAGGAAAAGGAAAAAGTACCAAAAACGAGGGCATGAAAATTATACAGTCAATATGAGATGAAATTCGATTGTGTCCTTTCAAATGACGAGACTTGTGTCAAAATGGACTTCAGACAAATTTCAAAGTGGACTTCAGACAAATTCCTTCAGACAAAGTACACTGCTAAAGCGAAGGATGCAATGAAAGAAGTATATACATCGATGAAAATCAGTAAATTTCCGAAACAATACATGGTGTGGTAGGCAATTTGTCAATGTGGTCTAAGGAGCGAAATGTTCATATTATAAGACAAAATCAATGCACAGGTTTACATCCAGGAATATCGTCAGAAGTGATTGTTGCCTTTCATTGATAGGCATGAAGGGTCCGTGATTATTTGGCCAGACTCAGTCATTATGCTAAGAAAATACAGAAGTGGTTAGAGAGCAACTACGTCACATTCCTGCCCAAAGAAGCCAGCCCACCAAATTGCTGTAAACTTAGACTAATAAAATGATATTGGGATCGATTGAAACGAGTTTTTAAGGAAAAAAGAAATAGCAAAGTAATCAATTCTATGAGAACACATTATGGTTGGATATGAGTCGCAAATCTTATAATTTACCACAACTAACATACATAAAAATTAATGATCTCCCACTGCAAGTAGTCACATCGGTCAAGTATGCACTATGAGCTGATGTCTGATGAGAAACAATGCATTCTTTCGAAATTACTTAGTTAAATTTTAATTTTTGATCATCTCACAAAAACGATTTAATTTAATTTATATCTTTGATTTTTTTTTCTAATTGCTACATCTACCCTAATTGAATGATGTCTTGGATATTTAAAACAATCGCTACCAACTGAATGCACTATCCGAATAAAAAACGTTTACAAAAAGTAATGACCAAATCTGACCCTAGTTAACATTTTATTCAAACGTTTCAAAATTAATATTTAACGCCAGCTTCATTTGCTGCAAGCAATATTAATTTTAGACCAATTAACCTACGGGTATTTTGAAACTATGTCAAACCAGTATTGTCATATCGAGCTCTATTAACCACAACACTTAAAACCAAATCATAAAATGGCAACAGCCAAACATAATACTGGAAACCGAGAGCAACGAAACATGGCCTTCGATTCCCTACAAGCGAAGTCTACGTAGTAAATTTTCGCTTTAAATTGCTCTTAAATATTGCGAAATGTCTTCGGTTTATTATCTACTCTTTCAGTTTATTGTCTTGCTCATTAGCGTCACTTGTTCGACGCCTTTTCGTAAGTCAATCAGTCAGTCAACGAAGGCATAGTGCTGGCTGCAGTATCAGCCTGCGGGCAAGCCGTTTTGTATCTTTTCCTACGACACAAGTCTATCCGCGAGATTTGAAAAGCGGCTTATCTACACAAGTCTGCTTACGTAGGAAAAGCCTCCGAGTTTCCGTTGCAGATCGTGTGGATCCCACCAGCAATGCATCAACCTTGCAAGTGATCCATTTGGTATACTGCGCACTTTATACAAATTTTGCAGATTCCAGCAAACACCTGATCTACTACTTCGCTGACTGAATTGCAAGGTAGATACGGATCGTGAAAACCTACTACAAGATTCAAGCCGTAAATACGCAAGATACAACGCTTCATCAATTATCCACTTGACCATTGGTCGTCGTCTTTTTGTCTCGTTCGGTGTTGCATAAAAGCCAGAAATGATGTCGTGTGGTCGACCACCCCTGCCTCCAAGTGTTTGTCGGTCCAGCCGCAGCAACGGCCAGTAGAATTTTATTTGTTTATTGTTAGAAAGTTGTTGCCCTTGTCAGAATGCAATCCATACTAGCTAGATAGGCGCTCCAGCTAGTTTTGCAGTACAGCCAGCTATGTGTTCTTATTCAGTTTGAAGAGGTATACTTATGTAACTATCTATGTTTGCTAAGCAGTTGTCGATTAGACATTACCAGGCTCACGGCATTTTATAGGAAAAACTTTAAAACAAACTAGTACTCGAAGTAGTCAAACGAGGAGAAAATAAAATTGTAGATAAGATATTAGAAAAATTGCAGAAATATTTCGCATTTACACCTGGTAGAAAAAACGATCAGATAAAAGATGTACCCTGAAGCAGCAGCTATTTTAACGACTCTAGAAAAACTACATTCTTCTTAAGAACTTATATATTAATTAAAACTTATATTTTTCGCTCTTTCGTTCTATTTCATCTGGCAATCCTATTTCGGCTTTTGAACGACGCAGTTTATGAAATCGCTGGTGGTAATAATGAAAATTTAAAATTACACTCTTTGCGATTCAACTAGACACCAGCATTTGTCCAATTTGCCAAAGACATATGATTCTGAATCTGCTGGTTGCAGTCTATTTTATTCATGTATACATAGAACTGTGCAGCATTCAACGCAAGAAACATCTAAGGCTACTTATTCGAACTGGATAATTATAACAATTACGTAGGCTAGCACTATTTGAAAAAGATACCACGTGTGGCTGCAGAATTGTACAAATAGCATGAAGCTGTAGCGATACCACCGGCTTCGTTGCAACCGCCAATAGCTTCAATTACCCGCTGAGTCCAATCGCACGTTAGGTAACGCAACTGTGGAAGTCATTACTACTCGACAATTTATTCAATTGACCGGGAGTGCAAAGTTGTCACGTACAGTTTGCTCTTTTGTTGCACGGTTTTACACGCCGTCAATTTGACCTATCTGTGGATTGTTGGCATTGAAGAGATCGAACCAAGGTTAAGTTTGTTTATATTTCAAAAGCAGTTTTGCAATGGCTGATAATTTATTACAAGCTATAATCAAATAAGTATAAATGATGTCTGATGTGAGCAAAACAATTCATTTCGAAGTGGTTCAATTAATCTTTAGCAATTTGGCACCGGCCTGGTTTGGTTTAAGTTTAAAGTAAGCTATAGAAGTTATGTGTAAATTAATTTTTCATTTTCATATTTTTCAATGTATTCATACTTCTTTTGGGATTCTGGGTAAATTTTTATAAACCGGCAATAGAGGGATATGTATATAGATTTCGATAAAAAGATTTGACATGCGTTTCCTAGAATACTTCATATGTAGATATAAGTAACAAATAAGTGGATACAGGTGGACATGTTAGTAAACATATATGAAGGATATAAAACGAAGCCAACAATCTTAAAGGTTCTGATCATTGTATTCATTGAACTTAAAATTTGGGTTTAGAATCTCCCACCGCATCAAGTTTTGTAAGCCGCACACAGGAAATGAAAAAATAAATCAACTGCGCTTTTATATGAAAATGACATCTGGTGAGATTTCAACATGTTAAGAGCTAGCATATTGTTTTGGCATCACTAATTAAGTGGAAACAAATCCGCTTTCCACTGCTGATGATCGTTTGTTCAATTTTCAGTCATCCACATTGAGAAAACAGGCGGAAAGAGAAGCCTTTGGCAAAGAAGGTAAGGTGCCTAGGAAAGTAAGGTGCCTAGGAAAGATACTTGCGGGGCTCCGAGGTGGGAAGAAACACGAACAATGGTTACCATATAAGGTGACTCTGCACTGACTGGTATGAAAATAGAAAGAAAACCAGGAAAGAAGGGGCTGAATATGTGAAACTCATTGAGATTAAAGAGTAGCAGGTTAAAGTTCGCTAAGCCACAAGCCTCAAACAGGAGAGGAAGGATAGAGGATGATCGTTGAAAACGAGGGATGAATAACTAGACTTAAAAATTGAGAAGATGTTGACTGCTTTCCATAAAAAATGCATTACATCAGCTGCCAGGAAAATGTTGAAAGGCATAGCTAAAGAAACGCAAGGATAGAGATATGAGAGATTTCACCAGTTTATTGGGAATACAATTAGGACTGAAACTTGTATCAAAATCTTAAGTTTGCATCGGAGTTCCAAAGTTTTCTTGCTAAATAAAGATAGAATTGGCGAGGGGTAGATCAAATCAATGAATTGAACTCAAAGCAGAGGATGTAGTAACTGATGGATGGTCGATTGAAAGAAATTTAAGCCTTAATGCTCAAAAAGTAATCAAGCATTGCCTACTGTTTTCAAATCAAAGCTGTTTAGCGCAAGAAAATAATATGTAATACATATTTGAATATGAATGTTGATACAGACCAATGGATTTAAGTCAAATATGATAGACTGGGTCCTTCGGTATAGCACCGTCTACTGTACTACGGCTGGAACCTTCAATTGGTTAAAAGTGTTGTTGATGTTTTAAAAATGAGACATTTTATGTCCAAACAGAAGCTTTGTTCAAACTCACGAAAAAGAAATACGATTGTTATTTATGAAAATTAATTACCAAACGGCCATTAAGATATTTGAGTGTGTGAGATATTGAACTAATCGAACATTTCAAAGTGGATGTACTAAATTACGTTTACATTCCAACGACTGAGTTTTCATTTCTTTTTACACTGCTACTTCTGTTGAGATTACCAACATCTAATTAGGAATTTTTTTTCATCAAAACATAACATACGGCATTCTTTAAGATCCGTGGTGAATCTAAGTTTTTCAGTTTTTTTATGAGCTTTTTCTTTAGTTTTTAGATCGTAAAAAATTTCATAGTGAAACAGGATGCGTCCTTTGATTTAATAGAACGTTTGATAGGAATGAAGTGATATATAATATAAGAATAGAAGAAAATAATCACAACACTTCACCAACATTCCATTCGATGAAAAATAAATAACAATTGATAAGACTGATTTCATTCGACATTTCTGAAAGTTAGCTTTGTAGAAGTTCTAATTAGGACGGAAGAGATTTTATTTCTGAAAGCCATTGTGTTGAAACAAATTGAAAATAAATAATTAAATATATTAGACGATAGTGTTTACTTACCTGATCACTCGTTGACAGATGACAGCCATTGCAGTGGAATTAACGAAATTCCAGTCAGCTGAATGTTGGATATTAACTATGTATTCTATTTGAAATTTCAACTAAGTTAAGAGTAGTTTAATCAAATAGTTAAAAATGTACCGAAATTTTCTTCCCATATTAAAGTAAATTGCCGTTGTTTGAACGGGGTATTAGTTCTTTAATAGTTCAATTTTGCTTTTGACCGTATTAGACTCGTTTTCGATATCGTTTTCCTTGTACAAATTTTTCGTTTTGCATATTTAGTATCGTTACCGCTTCAATTGATTAGTTCGTAGTATCAAGTTGATTAGCTATTAAATAAATGTTTCACAAAATCTAAGTTTCGTGTTTGAAATACTAAGGAAAGTAGAAGATAGTGTACTTGCACTTCCAAATAAAGTATTATTGCTAAAACATAGTATAAATCCTCAACAAAAGAAGGGTGAGGAGAGTCGACTGTATGTTAAACGAGCAAGAAAGAGAGAGAATCTAAAGGAGTACTTAAAAAAAACTCGGTTAAGAATTTTATTGTGAGTATAGTTTATTTAAAAAGTGCGTCATCTGTAGTTACTTCATAGCTTACGCGCCTATTAAACATTTAGAGAGAAGGTTAAGCAGCATTTATGTGATTTTAGGAGTGGTGAAAGAGCCAAACATTCCAGTAGAAGGCACCAAAATGTTGGGTGCAAAAATATTCACGACGTGATGCTGCTTTTGACTACGTGTGTCTTTTGACTATATGTTTTAGATCTGCTCCATTTTGAAAGAAACCTGTCCTGTGAATTTAGTTTTAAACCGATAGATGCATCGGATATTTAGGAAAATATAAATTTCTTTCTTATTTTCACTGCACAATATTTCTCGTACAAAAATTTGGTGATTGTATCTCCCAGTACACAAATGGCAAACATTCCCGCTGATGGCAAATCCTTACTAGAACCAAGGCAAAAAGTTTATGGCATATGCTCCACGTTACGATCAGCTAATTCTGCAAATTTTGTATTTTGTTTCAATAGCATGGGTACAGCGGAAGCTATGACAGCATAAATATTTATGGGGCTGGCATCCACAAAATTTTTAAAATTTGCCAAATATAAACATATGTTGCTTATTTTCATCATAAGATGTTTGTCATACGAAAATTGGATCTTAATATATGCTAGTGTAAAATTGATGACAGTGACTTGTGCTCAAATATTTTGCTAACACCACAACCAAAAGTAAATCAAATCCGTTTCACGTTTAGATCAATTTATTTTGTGAATTTTTGTGATCAGATGATTAACAAATTATCAGAGCTACAGCTTGCAAAATATTCTCAATATAACAAATCCAAACATGTACTATTTATATATGTAGTTTTCTTTTTTACCTTATAAATGACCGAAATTACCTCTTCTGAAAACCATATCCTAATTTCACAACCAAAAGCTTTCAAAATTTGGCTCACACCAAGAGTGTGATTTTTTTTAATCTGATGACTACATCGGAAACTATACCATACAATACCATACCGCATTTGTTTGGCTGAGAGCTATAACAAGAAGCCCCTACTGATAATCCAGCTATGTGAACAAGTGAACACAGGTGAAATATTTAGAACATCTGAGTATAAAACAGATAGATGTGTTGGTCGAATAAAAGTTTGGTGTGGAAAATTACTCTAAGGTCTTTAAAATGGAATACAACATCGAGAGAGGTTCTAGAAACGCCATAAGAAAATAATAGTGAGTAATTTTTACATGTGAATGACATTTGGCGAGATTTGCAGACATTTAAAGTCGGACAGTTCGCATTAGACCGGTTGCTAAGATTGCGCAGGTTATTCTGTAGCTGTAATTCTTCAATTGTATTAATTGCTCCCAATATTTTAAGATCGTCAGCATATAGAAGAAGGAAGCAGTTTAGGAGACAATCATTAATGAAAATTGAGAACAAAAAATGGCAAAGAATCGTTCCTTGCGGAACACCTGAGGCGCAATAGAAGGGAGCAGAAGAGCAAGAGTTCACTGCAACAACACAAGTACGTTCATAAATGATAAAGAAAACCAGGAGAGCAGTGAGCCATAAGAACCATATTTGTTTGATTTCACAAGAAAAAGCTCATACAGGGAGACAGAGTCGAATGCCTTAGAGAAATCAGTGTAAAGGTATGACGGGTGATTTTTTCAGGGAATATGACCAGCAAGGCTAAGAATTGTTGGAACAAATAGAAGCTTCAGCTCTGGCGACGTAGGTACGCATGGCTTTTTTAGTAACCTTTTTAGCACAAGAGCGTAGTTTTTTAAACTCAAGAAGATCAACATGCAAAGCAGGACGTTTGAATTTGCTAAACGATGAAGGAACACAGGGCGCTTAAAGACTATGACTAGAAGTGATGGTTCAAAAAGCGACATTCCACTCGATTGAAGGCACATTAAAACACCACATAACATATAACAAGCGGAAAGAAAACGGGACAAGAGAAAGGATAAAAGCTCTGAAAAGATAGTAGATGTAGATAGGTTGATAAATTAGGAGCTAAAGTAGCACGCTCTTAAATACATTCCACTGAGGAAGCCAGTAGTAAGGTCACTGCGAACAGGGTGCCAATGAGAGTCCATCTACTATCAGATTGACTAGAGATTTAGTGGTCACGATCCTTGTGGAAAATAGTGTGCTGTGGTAAAATCTAACTATTCAAAATATCCTCGTACAGCGAGGTTTCCGTAAAGCAGATAATATAATCAGATGATAAAGAAGAAGAAAGACTTACTTTATAATGATTGGCCCTCACGAACGTTTTCGTAATATAGCTTTAAGTAACAGATTCTTTTTGAGTCTTCTTTGTTGTTTTGGATCGAAAACTTCTACGTGGAAGTTTGGTAAACTCTCTATGAAAACTGCAGATAGCCGGAAGTTACACTCTAGACTCTATGTCAGAAGAAACGTTGATGCTGAAAGAAGCTATAGTTTGATCCTGAACATTATCCGCAGTAAGTTTTTTGCCCAAGCCGAGGCATATTTTGCTTCCACAAATATAAAGATGTACCTATAAATTAACAAAAACGCTCACTCAATTATCATAATCCGGCATTATATCACAGATATTTGCTGTAAATTTATTAAAAAATCTACAACAAAATAACATCAATTACTCCTAACAAACAGATATGACACAGGTGGCAAACATTAAACTTTAAAAACGACCAGTTTAGCTCATCATTGATTCAACAAATTCTATGATATATTTTCAAAAATTAACCTTTACTAAACATATTCATCAAAATCAATTATAATATGAGAAGCAATCCTTTTCCTAGTCAGCAGAAATAAAAATCACGATTTAAGACAGCTCTATTCATACCGAATTAGACCATATGCTAATATTTTCGGGAAATTAGGATCAAAATAAGTCAAGATTAGCAAAGATTAACAGAAAATCATAACTGGACAAGTGTCTGAATTGTGAAGTCGGAGAATAGTGGATTTCATTTAATTCGGTAGTTCAGTGTATAGACCCCTGATTTGTGCGTCCTTCTATGTGTACTGTGTTTCAAATATTATGCGATTCTACATTAAAGTTATCTACAAAAGTAATTTAACACTTTCTGTTGGTTGAAAATTTTCTAGAATGAAAATAAATATTATGTAAACTTGAGTTTTTTACCAGTATTATAATTTCCAATTGCAAATTGAATTTTTGGGAGAGGAAAATTTAATTTGAGATTTTTATCCAATTTTGATAAAAATATGATCGAAAATGTTATGCTTCAAATCACCGAATTTCGTACTTTTTCAAAAGTCTTTCACACAAATGCATTTAGTGTTCACTGAGAATACAGAGTCTGGATAATTACCTATTCCACTCACTGTCCCTGTATACATATGCATATTTTCGGATCAGGAATTCACTCTGTTGCAGATAATACGAAAATTTATTTACACCAAAATGATTTAGCATATTATATTCATAACAATGCTCTCAATTATGGTATCCGATTAAGACAAGTCAGCTCAGGGGTTTCGTACATTATCCCTGTTCGGTAGCAAAAGTGGCGAGGATATATCAAGGGATGAAATTCATATGCTCGTACCATGCTCAATCAGGTGAAGATGATTTGCACTTGTTGGTTATTATGATGTCCGGACGAAATCGGCTCAATTTTCAACTTAGTATCCTAAGTATCCATTCATTCAATCATGCATCAGCTATTCGTGTGTGCGTACACGGGACGCTATCATGGTATCGTCTTATGGCCACAAAAGTCCATCCTGAAACTTATATCGGCGAACCGGAGAGGGAGCGTTTTCCATGTCGTGATATGCAGATATTGCACGTGTTCGTCGACTTAATGACGCTTTTTTTCACATTGACGTAATTTGAATTTTACGCGACAGATGGTCAAATAGGGGATGAACAGTTTTGACGTGAAAGCGTTTCGCGTTCGAGCGCAGGGCAATACCTTTCGTGACGGCATCGCAGGGACACATGAAACCCCTGTGACTGACGCTATTTTTGCACTTATCATAGGTAGGCTAAAGTACTTGATGACTGATATCGTTCTTGGGGTGAATGCATATTTCACATTTTTGCACCTAGGATATGAAGTGAGCACTTTTAGCGTGAATACTAAATTGCATTAGGGTGGTTTGCGGTTTCACCCATCTAGATCGCGAATTGATCGTAATGGTTTCGCGATCCAGGAAAACTATTTTGCAAGTATATTTAATAGACACGTTTTTCTCAATTAGTGGGTTGCCAGCATTATAGTGGCTCTTATAATATTTTGTTGATAATATGAGAAAGTTGACAATTGGGCAATTTTTTAAATTACATCGATAAAAAATTGAAGTTTTGTTGGGAGTTTAATAATGTCCAACACGATTAGAATTTTATTTGAGTAGATTTTGTAGTAATTAAGATTCCTCTGATTTTCAGGCAGAGTGGTAGCACTGTTGAACCAATAGATCAACTACTAGATCCCGTGGCTATTAATTGCGTGTCTAGAAGACATCAAATATTACTTATTTGCTACAAATTGCAAATTTCTCGGACATTACATCGCTAAGTGTGCATCGACGCATGCTGGTGGGCACGAGTCACCCAGCAATTCACATCTGCTTTAGAAGGAAAAGCTTGACATTGCAACGTTACAGAAATTATATTGCACAGAAACTAATTTGTTGTCATCCACTAGCTTAACATCTGCGAGCGTGAAATTAAATTATTTGTCATTAAAGAAAATGCTTATGGTAATTTTATGATAGATTATGTTAACTGAACCAAAGAGCGCACTATGAAAATTGATAAGATCTTTATACGTCGACTTCGGTTTGGTGGAAGAAGATCCGTGTTGGCATATCTGGCTCGCTAGTAGATTTAATTTTAAATGCATACGTTATGATTTGTAACGGTTTCAATGATTCTAATGATATTTTTACTTTGTTTCAGTTTATGCAAATGGACGCAAAATATATAACGTTACCGAAAAATTGTAATAAAATTTAACAAAAAAATTAGCAGATAAAAATTACATATAAATGAAAAACATTCCCATATAATTAAACTTTTATCACAAGTTACATTGTAGATCGAAAACGAACAAATACATAACTATGGTTTGTATTGTAATATGTTTATGTTGCAATTTCTTTTAAATACTTAAGAGTATCTCTTCAACTTTATTCTCTAAAACAATAATTTGGTGGTCGAACAGTCATTTAGAATAAAATAAGTTCCAGCTTCTGGTATAAAAGCAGCCCAGAGCTTTATTTTGAAAAACTCGATGAAACGTGAGGGTATATCTTTCAAAAATATTACATAGCGATATTCATTCAATCAATTATGCTGTTTCTCAAAATTTCAGTGCATTCATTTACACGCACGTACTTTGGTATGAACGTGTGGATACACTTACATAAATATACATATTTCCACATACAATTCACTACTCTTCACATACACTGTACTTTTGACGACATACAGACACACACTAGTAGGTTAAGAAAAAAATATTGAATTGTCAAAGAAAAAATATATATGAATGTCAAATAGAGTTGTATGTTATAATTCGTTGATAAAACCTAGCAAACTTGAAAATTTATGTTTTTATACTACGAACCATCTTTATACATATACATACTGTGGGAGTCAAAAGTGATGGCACACTTAGAAATTTCATTTTTGAACTAACATATTTTTCTAACTGTAAGGTATAGAAAATAGTTGAATGTCTCAAATCAAAGTTTTATTTGTTCCGAAGAAATTATAATCATTACTTAGCAATGCATGCTGTACCAATCATTTTATATGCAAAAACATTGTAAGAGTGGTATTTTTACCAGTCAAAAAAAATGGCACACTTGTTTTTATCATTAGAAAAATAACAGTTAAGCTTAAAAGGAGAATTTTGTTTCGGCTTCTTTTGCTTTTCTCATGCCTTGCAGATGTGTCGGCTCTAAAGCTAGCGGTTCTTTTGTGGTTGCTTGTGATTGCTGTGAAGTGCTTGAGTCGTGCTCAGTATTAAATATATTTCAGAAAAATGAAGCACGAAACTCAGTTAGAGACAAGAAAAATAATTTTAAATTTATGGCAAGAGGGTAAGACCTACCGCGAAATTTGAAAAATAGTCAAAAGACATTATACGACAATCAGAAATGTAATCGCCAAGTTCAAATCTTGCAGAAAATTAAAAAATGTTCCACGTTCTGGTCGACCCAAGAAATTGGATCTCGCGCAAGTAGAAGAAATTATCAAAGAAGTAAAGGTTGTGTGCAGTGAAAATTGCAGAAAACATCACTCTTCAAACAGAGAAGTCAGTAAGTGCATCTACGGTCCGTAGGACACTGAATTCAAATGGTTTACATGGACGAACATCAAGGATGGCGCCTTTCATATCGGACACGAACAAACGGAAGTGACTAAAATATTCAAATGAATACAAAAACTGTGGAGTTGAGTTTACGAAAACTGTGCTTTTCGCCGATGAAAGCAAATTCGAAATTTTCGGGCATAAAAAATCTACGAAAATGTGGTGAACTAAAAATTCCAATTTCAAGAAAAAAACATCATATCAAAACATCAATGGTATGGGGGTCATAGGCGCGCCGTAGGGGGGGCCAGAGGGGGCTGGGACCCCCCCAGAACCTAGGTTGGCCCCTCCCAGAAAAATAAATATTTCCAACAGCAGACACTTAAATTTTCGCCTGTTAGATTTTTGTGGTTACAGCAAGAGTTGTGTAGTGCAGTAGTGTAAGCCTATACCAACTTTCACTACTTATAACTTCAAGACTGTGCTATTTGTGGTATTTATTACGATGTTATGGGACTTATTTCGAGATATGGACGAGAATATTTAATTTCGACAAGTTATACGTTAAGAAAAAGACGAAAAGCGCTTTTTTTATTAAGATTATCTGTTCATTCCTAGTAGGCAATATACAGGTATTTAGATAAGAACACTTTTATAAACTGGCGCTTTATGCAATTATGTTTTTCATCAAACATAGTCTGAGTATTAAAATGGTATTAACGTAGAATACAATTTTCGAAGTCATTTGGAGAATAAAAATGGTATCGCTGCCACTTTTATGCTATTTTAGAAGTAAATTCTAATTTGCAAGTAAATACTTCGATTGAAAATTTAATTTGAATGTTATCAAGAGAAACACGTCTTGACAGCTTTTTACAAAATATATTATTGATTCTTATTTTTCAATATTTTTATTTACATTTTTCTTAGCCTACTTTATATTATTGTATTGTATAGTGCTGTGTGGATATGTGATTGTGGGTTGTGTTCCCACACTATCTATGACCTACTTGGTTTACACTCAGCTTAAATGTGTGTGAATTTTATTATAATCTGATAACTGCATCAGAAGTTAAAAGGCATAGCACTTCAATTTCACCGAGTGTTTTTCCATAGTGACACAACCACCACATGGTTCTTATCATATTCATTAAACTTTTTTCATACCTGTATCTACTCAAGACCAGTATGTATCGATTGGGAATTTTCCAAGTTTAGATTTGACTGTATAAATATAGTATCAAATTCATCAATCGTTTGCATTTTATTCTAAAAATCGTGTGAAAGATTTGTGTCTACGTACTTATGGTAGCTACAAGGTTGCCGATACATTATTTAAAAACTACAGAAACTTATTTTTTATGCTCATTGAAGAGTCTTGTAAATTTTGGGATGGTCTGATGGCTCGGTGTGAAGCTATCACAATGCGAAATTTCCCATAGAATTTCCATTGTTGCCAAAAATACACCAAAATTTAAGTTCGACCAAACTTCGCGATCCGGATAAATTATCCGGATGGTAAAATTCATGCACAATGTGAAAACTCGAACAGTACTTTGAGGACAGTAAGTGATATGGTGCTTGAACAGTCTTGGAATATTGTCAAGATGAACCAAAATTATTTGGAAAAGGTTATCGACC
Source organism: Nemotelus nigrinus (assembly GCA_947369275.1). Classification (NCBI taxonomy): domain Eukaryota; kingdom Metazoa; phylum Arthropoda; class Insecta; order Diptera; family Stratiomyidae; genus Nemotelus; species Nemotelus nigrinus. Next base: position 37,162,482 of record OX376373.1, on the reverse strand, counting down.
TTACGACGTGTCTCAGTCGCCAAAGATGTGCTTTCAGAGGACATGATGACAGTGGTGCCAGTGATAACCGTGAATTTTTTTAGGAATTTTTTACATTATTCGCGAAGCATGATTCAACTTTTGCAAATAATTTTAAAAACAGGGTTGCGAGCTACTGTAGTGGCTAAACACAAAATGAATTAATAAAAATATTTGCTGAAATCGTTCGCGAGGATAAAACAGCTGAAATAAAAGAGTGCGGACTGATATCCATTATGGCAGATGAAACAAGGGTCCACAAAAAGGAACAACTCTCCGTGGTTGTCAGATTTACTAAAGAACTAGCAGTCGAAGAAAAGATCTTAAGCTTTGTAAACTGTTCAGGAGCTAGAAATGCCTCGTATTTAGCAGATATAATTTTCAGCCTGTTAGCCAGCTACGGACTTAGTGAATTGCCTGTTGTTGGACAGTCTTATAATGGTGCTAGTGTCATGTCAGGACAAAAAAGTGGTGTGCAAATCTAAATTAAAATGAAACACCTTGCAGCCACATTTGTGCACTGTCTAGCTCATAAAATTATCCTTGTTGTGATGGACACATTTTTCACAATCGAAACGTGTACATCCTTTTTCAATGCCATCAAATCCATTTAACTACACGTTTCGAAGCCATCACAACACGAATTGTTGAAGCAGCTTGAAGAGGCAGTTGGTCTAAATTCAAGGCGTAGAATGAGAAGTTTAAGCTCGACTCGTTAGTCAATGAGATTTCACAATTGCAAATATGTGGTCGATAGCTATGGGACTATGAAAGAGGCTTTAGAAAAAGATATGAATGAGGGAAAATACAACGACTCAGTTTATTCGTTGGGGATCTTTCATTCAATCAGTAATCCTAAGTTTGTAGTAAATCTTTTCATCTTTCACTATGTTCTTTTATAACGAACATATTAAGCACATATTTCCAAACTAAAAATGCAACTCTTAAGGATGGGATAGATCTTGTAAATGGAACAGTTAAAAAACTACTAAGTGAGCGAGAAGACTTGTATGTAGTTTGGGAAAAAATTAAATTATTCGCAGAGAAGAACTGTCTCGATCTCACATTTCCCAGAGGATCGCGAAAACGGAAAACAGCAAAACGCACTAGTTTCAAAGGTTTTGCTGTTTCATCTAGCCTTGGACACGCAGTTAGGCCTACGAAGATATCCCTGCAAACCAAATGGCTCGAAAAGAGTAAGATACAACACTCTTCCATCTTGCCAAATTATTTATGCTTTTTCTAGGTTTTATGGTAACAAAAGTTCGAAGCAAGAGGAAGAGTGCTGTAACTTACTCTTTTTGAGCCATTTGGTTTGCAGGGATATCTTCGTAGGCCTATCTACGTCTTCAATATCCTCTTCTTCAAGTATAAGTTGAAATATATTTAGCTTCTCAACGAAAAAATAGTCTTATATTTCTAATTATTTCCATTCTATTCCCATATAATTTGTACAAGCGTTCATTTCTTAGCGATCATAGATAATTCGTGTGTAGTTCGTACCTACCGTTCACATTATATGCATGTCGTTGTAGCTCATACATATTCACAGACATGAAGTTTATTTGATAATGCATTATGCATAAGCAAATAACAAAGAATAAATTAACAAATATGTAATGTATTAATAAATTATGTAAGTTGTATGAACAGTACGTCTTGAACCTTTTGGTCCCTGGACCCTGCCAGATTTTAGGTCACGGCACGCCTATGATGGGGGTGTACAGCGAAGACAGGAGTCGGGCGTTTCGTGATCATTGATAGCATAACGAACAATTTGGCTCCCAGTGTTCAAAAATTGGAGCTGCTTAGGACGTAGCTCTTCCAACAAGACAACGACCCTTGGCATACATCTCGCTTGGTCAAACTTGACCATCCTCTCCAGTCTCCAAACCTTAACCATACAGAGCATTTGTAGGACATTTTGAATCAGCGAGTTCGAAAAAGACCAATTTCTTGCAAGAAAGATTTGAAAAAAGCCCAAATGTGGCAAAGAACCTTGTAAAATCTATGCCAAGACGCCTGCAAGCTGTGAGAAAAGTAAAAGGAGCCCAAACTAAATACTAGTTTTAAGTTGAACTGTAGTTTTCAATTGATAGGAACTAGTGTGCCATTACTTTTGACTGATAAAAATAGCACTCTTACAATGTTTTTGAACATAAAATGATAAATACTGTATAAACTGCTATGAAATGATTATAATGTCTTAAAAACAAATAAAACTTCGATTTGAGACATTCAACTGCTTTCTATACCATAAAATTAGAAAAATATGCTAGCTCAAATTTCTAAGTGTGCCACCACTTTTGACTCTCTCGGTATGTTGTTAATAATAAAATCTGTGGTTTCAATGTGTGACAAGACAACTGCTATTGAATTAAGCTCGAGCTCTATCATTGATGAAAATATTGAGATTTGAGCTTGAGCGCGAAATATACATATGTATGACAAAGTAGCAGCCAAAAACGTATTGTTTAATACTTAAACCACAACCATTTATTCCGCAATAATACCAAAAACACGCTAGTTCCATATAAATTTAATCCAAATCTTGGAAAGATATTCCCCCCATTTTTTTCAGTTCTTCGAGCTTGAAAAAGTGAAAATCTAGGCTCATTTTGTGTCAGATGGTCGAATATAAACCAATCTAATTTTAGTAGAATTTTTCCGGCAAGTGTGAAATACTTAGTCTCACGCCACACTTTGCCCATGATTCGACTCAAGTACTGACTTCGAGCTAGTGTAACTCAAAGCTCTGCGCGTGATTTTTCTTCCGCGCCTCGATTTGAACTCTTGTTGGCCAGAGTTTCCTGTCAGAGAAGTATTCCTTAGATATTTTAAAGAATATTAAGTTGGAAATAGTTTATCATATATTTTTAAGTATGTAAGATCTACTTATAGCTGGGAGGCTTGTTTTAAAACACCCATCTAGATATAGATGGCGCTAGTAAAAGTTCATTTGGCAACTTATTTCTTACATTTATAAAACTACTTTATTCAAACTTCAAAATCCTTCCATATACTTATGCAAAATTACTTTAAATTAACCCCTGAAAACCAAAGGAATCGATGAAATCACTTCGAAACAAAAGGGTTGAATGTGTACTCAAAGGGAATGTTGGCATATTTGCTAGATCGTTCGTACTGTTCTTGTGACGGTGATAAATTTGTTAAACAATGGAATGACTTGTCGCCTGTGGAAGTTAATGTAGCGAGGAACAACATGACACCCCCGAATCAAGAATGAAATATGGCATGAATGTGCATATATTCGCTGATTGTGGTCGCGACGTTCTGGCTAATGGCTTCTACTCGTTTCGTTGGCTTCATTACATAGAAGAACTGAGCTTAGTTGCTATGCTGGCAGCAAAAAGCTATGTTTCTCAACCCTTTTGTGCCAAGCATCGACGAGACGAATAACGAATATCGACATTACCCCCATGCCATCCAAAAACTTTCCTATCGAACGAATTTCCATGAATCATTGAAGCCTTTAGAATGCACAGCGGGTTGGAATCTAATGCATTTCATGACATTTAGTTTAAATTTCTATTTAGTATCTATTTTACAGTTTTCTTTTGTGATGAAGAAAAAGCTATCCCGTTTAATTTTTTTTCCTGATAAAAAGCAACTGCCAGCTGACAATTGAACCATAAATACTTGTGCAAAATATTTATTAAAAAGTCAGAAAATGAGATTAAATTATAAATGAATTATAATAAATAAATTACATCAAATATGTAAAGTAAATTCTATTTTATTTTTGCATTCTGATACCAATCATGAAATTTTCTGTACAATAAACATCACCAGTTTAATAATAGACAGAAGAATTGACTTCGTAATTGAGGTAATTTTCAACATAACTGCTTCCAATATCATGCACACTTCAATAGTTCATAATAGCATGCATTCAACACAAATTCAATTTTTCAAAGCTAATCTGCCATAGTTGAACGTTTCATGCATTAAGTGGTGATAGAATCAAAGAAGCAACCTCTGAGTCTCGATCTAGCACTGTCAAATGGTAAAATATCAAAGTCATCTTCAGATACTGACTAAAATTTGGAGAGTTTGCGCCCGTGGCAATTAAAAACATATTCGTCCACAGAAAACACAATCGCCTAAAACAAAACTAGGAGAACAATCAAATTACAGCGACATGAATATGGTTCCGCCTTTTGACGAGTCGTTGAGGAGAGATAAGCTAAGTATCGAAACCTATCTGCTTTATACAGTTTGTAACGAATGTTCTTACTCTCCAACTACTTCTCCAATAATATTCTCCTCCTGAAATACGAAACATAACATTTCCCACCTACGCGGGCCTCTACTGTCAAAGCGTAACCTGTGATAAATTATATACTCTACACTTTCCCTCCTCGAAGTATACAAAACAAACTTCAGCACATAGTGGTGAGTCCACGCAACTACCAACAAAAATTATATAGGATGCGAGATGTTCGTCAAAGACAGTAAAATGTTAAGAAGAAGAAGAAGAAGAAGCAAAACAACAACAAAAGTGAATACATCAACAGGTAAACATTAAATCAAGTATCAGTTAGTTCGCCTTCGCAGCAACTACAGACAAAAAAGGACAGCCTGGCTGGCAGCAGAAGATTACAGTAGAGGAGCATTAAACGAAGAAAAGGTCATAAAAAACGATCACAGGTGTTCACGATCAACGACAACAACGACGACGCTATCACAGTTGATTGTCTGGTCTGGCTGGGCCTGAACTCGGGTCCCCTTAACATTCGTTGGGCTCTGCAACTCAAAGAACCTCTTAAGAAGTATAGTACGCCAAACGATGGAGATTATCTGTTCCTTACTCTGCTTTGCACTACCCACACCTGTGTATATTTTGACCATCGTTGATCTGGTCTTCGGAAAATCTCAACCGAAGATTACCTATCGCATTTACAGGCATATGACCGGTGTTACAATGAACGATAACAATGGATGAGTTTGTAATAAACTTGATCGTTCAATTTGAGTTGTGCTACTAGGTAAGTGATCGCAATACGAAAAAAAACTCTAGCGCACCTGAACCGCTAGAAACACTATGTTCGAAGAACAGTAGAAGAATCGTGCAGGTTTTGAGTGCATATTCCACCACATGCGCTGCTTATTACGGCCAAAGTGTTTCAAATGCCATGTTTTACTTATGTCTCAAGAATGCATTATAACTCATATGGTAGAAGGTTTCAGATATTACCACTGGCATGAATTTCAACGTTTATGAAAGCAAAACACGGGTTAATTATATTCGTTATCAGTTGCTTATTTCACAAAATTTTGAAAGCAGCATCTCATATAATATCAATGAAGAAAATGCTCAGTGCTTGCAGCACTGTAACTGAAGTTGGAGTTTGGGGCTGCGATCCGAAAAATTTGCAGAACTTTGGGAATTGAAACATCGGTTATTTATTTTCATTGTAAATGTTTCCGGTATGAATACTAACTGTTAGCATTTATTGATACAAAAGTAGCACAACCGACTCGTGCTGGCAACCTTTCGCCAGTATCAAAGCCAAGAATATATCACATCTGCTTCACGTTGTTATATTACATTTGAAGTTATAGGAGTATAAAGAAATTTAGGGTTACCTGCAGCGAGTTTTTTCAAATAATCGAAAGCTTCATATTTGCTGTTTATTGTCACTACAATAGCATTACCAATTGAAAATTCTACGATAAAACCGCTTAATAAAGATATTGCAAGCAAACACAAAACCAACAATAGCTGGCAACCCTATCATGGCTTTTCAACCAAATTTGGCTTGAATAATGTGTATAATAAGTTCCAGTAATTGTATGAAATTCGTATTGATTTCATGACTGCACTGGCAGTTATAGGGCAAAAAGTTTTATTTTCCTGAGCAAATTTTCACAAAAAGACACAAAAATTACCATAGCTGGCAGCACCAATCGAATTTTTCAACCAAATTTCTATCAAACAGAGTTTAAAGTAAGGTTCAGCTACTGTGTCAATTTCATGAAAATCTGGTAACTTATTCACATTTCATAGGGCAAAAAGCAGTTTTTTTTCTTTGTAATTTTTCAAGATGGCACCACTGGAACAGAGTTGCCTACAATTCAAAATCGCTTCTATCAGACCTGGCCCTACTTAAGTCCAATGCATTCTGTAAATTTCAATTCTATCTGATTATTGATTCGTTCGTTCCCGTGAACAGAAGTTTTTGAAGCTAAAAATATAGGTTAACTGAGAAAGGGTTACCGTTCTTGTCCGACATGAAATTTCCAAAGTTTTACTTTGACTGTGTAGATTAAGCATAAGATTTGTATACAGATTGGTTTTATTGTAGAAACGGACATTTTTTAGGATATTCGATGGTTTGAATGTTTTCACTTCCAAATTTTTATTTTTTCAAATTTAAGACACCAAAATTATCATAGCTGGCAGCTCCAACCGAATTTTTCAACCAAATTTCTACCAAACGTGGCTTGAAGTAAGGTCCAGCTACTGTGTGAATTTCGTCAAAATCGAACGATTCAATCAGAATTTATAGGGCTAAAAGCAGTTACCTTTTTTAGTGATTTTTCAAGATGGCACCACTGGCACAGAATCGCCAGCATTTCAAAATCACTTCTATCAGACCTGGTCCTATTTAAGACCAATACATTCTGAAAATTTCAATAAATTCTGCTCATTGGATCGTGAGTTTCCGTGAACAGAAGTTTTTGATGCTAAAAACATAGGTAACTTGGGCAAGGGTTACCAGGCGTGCCCGTTATACCATATCAAATTTTTTTTTTGTTTATGTAAACAAAGCACAAAATTTACATATGAGTGGCTTTTTTTTTAAGAAACGACATTTTTTCAAGAGAAACGATGATTTGGAGGTTTTCACTTTCAGTGTCTGCCCTTGCTTCAGGGTTGCCAGCACAATCATTAAAACGTATATTAATCTACAACTAAATAAAACAAACATGTCCTGAAAATTTCGTAATCATGGAATAGCTCTGTCAAAAGTTATCGCAATTTAAAAATTTTCAAATTTTCCCGTTCTCTTTTTAGGCACCCAGCGCACACATAGGGTTAAAAAATTCCAAAACATTATCCGATTTACATGTAAAACTTGTTCGAAATTTATGTCGTTAACTTTATTTTTGCAAAAATTATTTGTGTACGGAATAATAGGTATATTAAAAAAATCACTAAAATGGCCGCCGGCGCCAAAGGGTTAAAGATTATTAACTTTTTGTGAGACCTGGCACTATTCTGCATATACACCAATGTGTCCTGAAAATTTCAGCTCAATCGGATGGCGCGTTCCTGAGATTTTTTCACTGAAATTTTTTGATGATATATATATATATATATATATATATATAGAAATATGAATTTTTGGCCAAAGTGATTTTAATACTAATGTTCTTCTTCGAACATTAGTAAAAATATTGGTGCAGGTACAATAATAGGTTCTTTCCTGAGCTCGTCAAATTCATTTCGACGGGAATCTGATTTATACGCTAAACGTTTAGACCAACTTAAACATTTTCTTTAGCTTTGAACAGTATATTTTAATTTGCGGCAAATAGCTAGAAATTGACAGAAGTAATCAATTATGGTGGATAATAGAAAGGAAGCTGAAAGCATTCTAGTCTTTGAACTTTAAATTTCAATAATTCCAAAATAAAGATCTTAACCCAAAAAATATTGAAAATGTATGCAGTCGAACTCCGATAAAACCAATTGTGAATATATCAAACTAAAATCTCCTATCAAGTAGTTTGTGCATTATCTTTAGATTTTCAAGATAACAATTCTTTGGTTGATAAATACATTAATTCTTTATATTCTTAAAAATATTTTTAATGTTTAACCATTTCAATAAACAAAATATTTCCAAAGTTATAGCAATTTTAAGGGGGTGATATGGGCTACTTATGACCATAAAATATCCTCTGATAAAAACCCACAGCATGGCAATTGTCTCTCGCGCGAAAATACCTGGGGTTTGAAACAGAAAACGAGAGCTTCTGGAACTTATTATCGGACAAATTATATTCTTACATCTGCCCAAAAAGGAATTAAGCCGGTTTACGCTCCAACACCGATCTATTCGACCAGAGTTTGTTAGAAACTAACGAAAATCTAAATGCAGTCGTTTGGTTTATGGCTCCAAAAGTGCACTCCAGTGGGCCAAAAAATTTTAAGATTGCTGCTTATGTTGCAGCTAGAATATTTAATGACAGATATCCTCGTGTATTTCAAATGATACAATTATTAAACCTTGAAATTTGCCCAAGCGCACCTCAATTTAAAGAAAACTTGGATAAAAGCAGACTGAAGAGGCCAGAAAAATTGAAAAGAGTTTTTCTCGAAATTACTCTTTTAAAACTGGTGCACAAGATATGTATCTGAAGATTTACTCAACCAACTTGTTTTTTTTAAATTTAAAAGACATATTCTTTATAATATTATGTTAGACGTGGCTTAGGAGTTTTTTTGATTGGGTCATAAGTTATAAATTTTTTTAACTCAAAATTTCCATGAAAATGAGGGGTTTTTTCAAAACAGCTTTCATTTTTACAAAAAAACAAAATTATACATTTTTCTCTACTTCACGCTGACAATATTATCTTTTTAAATAAAAAAATATATTACACTTTTCAAAAAATGACTAACACAGAAAATAAGTGCACCACCAGCAAGGATCCTCACACTTCATTAATTTAAAAAAAATGTGTTCAGTTACATAATTCGTAAAACTACTATGTATCTTCTTGATATAGACCACAAATGGGTTGTAACGGAACAAAGGCTGTAGTTTTTTTCCTTTCTCTATATTTTATGTTCAGAAAAGAAAAGTGAAAATACGTTTTAAATAGATTGACTCAACCAAAAAAACTTGATTGGTGGGCTGTTAATATAAAGTTAAGTTAAAATTCTCTAATATTTTAAAATACATATTGGGTTTTGTTATTTTAGGCCAAAACATTTCTGAAGACGTGAAGAAATAATTACAGGACAATAGCATCATAAAATCACAATTGCGTGCCGCTGAGTTTTTGGTTGGCAGCTTAATTTTTAGAAAATTAAAAAAAAATTTAAAAAACTTTTCCCAGCAACTTGCTAGTCAAATTTAGTATGGGTAAAAATTGCAAATATTTTAAAGCTGTATATTTGAAAACTTACGTTCTTTTCTCTAGGTAAGTCTATTAGGAGTTAAGCTTTTTGATCTCAGCAAGAATTTGATAAAATGAAAATGAATCAATTTTGTTAGCTTTCTAAACTAATATTTTAATTGGAATTGTTTTTGCGGGATGATTAACATTGAAAAAATTTTATTTACATTGAACATTTTATTTTGACAAAGTGGTTTCGAAAGTATGCACTGATTCTCATCAGACACCAGCACACTGTGCATACTTGACTGATGTGACCACTTGCAGTCGGAAATCATTAACTGGTATTTACGCTAGTTGCGACAAATTTTAACATCTCCGACTTATATCCATCGAAATAGTTTACTTGTAAAGGTTATTTAATTGTGATCATGGTTCCCTTCTTGTCTATAAATCAGCATAGACAACCAGTGTGGCCAGATTGGGCTATTTCCCGCCAATTGGGCTATCTAAAATTTGAATTCGCGGGACGTTTTTTCATTTCGCGGGTTGGCGGTTTTTGGGCTATATATTTTTATGAAAAACTATATTTGGGCTATACAGTAGAACCTACAAATCGGGACACTGTATGATCGAACCACTTGAACAGTTGAGCTATAACATAATTCTTGAAGAAAATTCACTCTGTAATCGGGCAGCCTCTAAAATTGAACCGTGAACCAGATTAGCTGCATAATTTTCTGCTGAAAAACTATTTAATGGTTAGAATTCGGTACGTTATAGATAGCTTGAATTTTGTTGGTATTCTGAAACAATAAAATATTGATTTATTTGAGCATTGTTGTATGTTCTCCCTTTAAGCAAGTATGAATGTAATTCAATTGATAATTATGGTGTAAATATTTGAACGTTTGTCCAGGCAACGTCAAAAATTTGCCAATATCCGGCCAGATACTTCACAGTAAAGCCCGTCAAATCAATACAAAATTAAAACAGAAACCATCAAACAGAAAGCTGAAATCCGTTAAAAAGAACTACAATATTCACTAAGGCACGCTTTGAGGCGAAGAAGCTGATGTTGATTTAGACACAGTTCAGGAATTTTAATCAGAGCTAAGAATGTTATGTGATGGCTATGATGTTTCAAATATATATAATCTTGATGGGACAGGAGTATTTTTTAGAGCAATACCTCAAAAATCACTGTCTTATATAGAAAAAATGTACATATGGAAAACCTTGAAAGAAATGCGTGACAGTTGCAATGGAAGCTGCATAGGAAAAACCGAAAGACCAAGATCGTTGGGAATAATTGACATTAAGCGAAGTTTGGGCACAACTTGGCAAGGTAACCCAAAATTTTAGATAACGGGTGCTATTTTTAAAGAATGGATGCACACTTGATATTGAAATGCAAACACAAAACCGAAACATCACCATATCTTTTGATAAAGCTAGATGTGATAGCATTGATAATCTGGAAGACATGAAGCTACAATTTTTTCCACCAACTTGCACTTCTTATTTGCAGCCCTTACATCAGAGCTATACCAAATATAAAACTAAATTACAGCACTTATATGATGAACCTCATATTGTGAGCTCTGGAAAATACTAAGCCTTCTTCAGACCCAATAGAACTAGTTTCTATATTTGAAGCTCTCTGGCAATTACGATCTGCTCGGAATAAAGTGTCTCCACTTACAATTATAAAAGTCTTTTTCGAAATGTAGATTCTGTCGAAATCTGAAGGTCGAAAGCGGGATCGTTATGAGAGTTCAAATTCAAAGTGATGAGAATTCAAATTCACAGTGTTTAGAATTCAAATATTCCAGCAGACATTCAAAATTTGGCAGGATACGATCAATTTTAATTTATCTCTCCCGGAAGATTGAGTAGATGTCTTTTTTAAAAGATGATGATGTCTTTTTTAAAAGATGATGATGTCTTTTTTAATTTTAAACCAAGGAAGCCATAGCAGCTTTTGTTAATTCTGATAGACCTAGTTTATGCGACATCCCAATTTAATCCAGATTTGGGATTATACCAGACAGGCCGTCGTATAAACGATCAAATTCGGATTTCAGCTCAAACCCGAACAGTTGGGCTTACGCCAGATGACTATTTGTGAGTGTGCATATGAAAGTGATTTTTCAACATGGCCAATTTTTGGTAAACGCTGTGCACTTGGTCTGTTATCCATTACCCTCTTTGTGGAATTCATTCTTGATTTGGAACGACGCCGCAGAAAAAACAAAAACGAGTTAATAAAATGTTCAGCTATCGGTAAATGTTTCTCCATAGTCATTCTTGCCTTCTTAGTACGTTAACTGAAATGTTCAACGTAACCTAAACATCTTATCTTGCCACATTTATACAGTACAGTTTCTATTTGCGTGTAAGCTATTCCTCAAAACAAGTTTCTATAGATATATGCAATTCGAATTTCGGAAAATCCAAAATAATTTAATTTTTGTGCCACCCAAATTTGCAAGTTGTTTTTGCAAGCTTTTATTTTATGTGTGAACATTCTAGGAAAGTCCTTGACAAAATAAGTGCCCTTCTACACTTATTTTTTTAAGGACTTTTCTAAAATTTACACACAGTTCCTGTAATTTGTTCACATTTTTCCCTTTCCAAATACGTTGTGAATAAAATTTTATCTGTATATGGTATCGAAAATTTTTACTGTTTCAAACGACTTCTGTGCTCCAATTAGAGCATTTATGTTACTTCGTACGAGTTTTACAGATTTAAATATTATAGTTTAATCAGCTTAAATGAATTAATTTAGTTATAAAACTGGTGTGGCGGTTTTTGGGCTACAAATAAGAAATTTTGGCTATTTTGGGCTATGAAAATTTGAAATTGGGCTATATTTTCTCGCAAATATCTGGCCACACTGTAGACAACGTATATCGTCTCTAAAGCTTATCAAAGCAGAGAATATTGATACGGGAAACTCGATCGTTTTACGGAATAAGCATCCGAAGCCGAATCAAATTGGAATTGTTTTTGCGGGATATATAAAGCTGAATTTTTCCTTTTAGGGTTTTATACATTTTAATTTCTTGGCAGATACACAACTCTTCTTCAGCGTTTATCAGTCTTAATATATGCAGCTTCTAATACTGAGAAACAACAGTTTGTGCATCGATATATTGTTTACATTGTAGGAAATGACTTTTGCATCGCCAGTGGCTTAATCTGTTATATCTTTTTGAAGCTAGAGAAAATTAAATGAGTTGTTAAAGTACATGAAAATCAAATAGTTAGGAAAATGTTTGATTAGTTCTCAGAAGTTTCGAACTTAATACAATCTAACGAGGTTAAAATCAAAAATGACCTAATTCCACCTAAACCGGTCCCAAGCCTGGTTGCAAAAGATAAAGGAGGGCTACAAATTTGAGAATTTCTGCACACTATATTTTGGCTGCATATTTTCAAACAAGATATGTACTTGGTTTTAAAAACATGCTGCTTAGGTGGAGTTCGGGAAACATTTATACGACCTGAAAACACGCATATTTTTTAGAATCAGCAGATAAGAATAAGTGAGAAATTTTTGTTCGAAGCAAGGACATAAAAGCAAGCATACCGACCCAAGCAGGCGCAATGTTTAACGTATTCAAAGCTTTGTGCCAAGCGTTGGCTCCTGCTCAAAACCCAAAAAAAAATTAAATTAACTTCGCCGTAGTCATTTTTACGGTTTTTCGTTTGTATGCGATTTTGGTATCCCCTAAATTTGCGGGAAAACTTACGACCTGGAGGATTTATGGCGGAATTTTTTTCATAGTTGATTTTTTTTTGGGGAAATCCAGTGTAAATAAGTTTGAAATTTGAAGGTTTTAACAATAAGCTTAATACTGACAGCGGATTCACGTAAATTTCGGATACTAAATTTCACGTATATATAGTTTCTTTAGCATGAAATTTAACATGAAATATAACTAGGATGGTACTCAGCTATGAAAATCCAGATGAGTCTAGCAATATGGTAGAATATGCAGGCCATTCTTTTGAACGAAAAAGTACCATTTGATATCAATAAGCATTTGAGTTAGAAATTGAACTGCGTTAGTGCTTCCGATACACCAGATAAAACAAAAATCGATCAAAAATTGGAATTTTGGACATTTCATCTGTTTGTATTCAGCAGAGTCTCCGCTTTATTCCATGGTCACATGTACGAATTAATAGGTGCGTTTTTGCACTCTTGGGCAGGATAAGTTTAAGTACATTGAATACAAGAATGAAAAAAGTACACTTAAAATTGACAAACTTTCAGGAACACGGTGGCTTCCAGGTCCGCCGCAGTTACAAAAATTCTTAGCCATGAGATGAAAGCTGAAAAATGTTTTATTGCAAATCAATTAATTTTGATGCTATCTGAAAAAGCAAGTTTCCTCTAAATGACATTTTTACAGTTTATTAAAAAGTTTATAAAAGAAAATTTACAAACACAAATTAAATATTTAAATCCTTAGATGCTGGTCTGTTGAAGTTGATGGGAGATATGTATAGCTTGTTTGATGTTTACAACATCAAAATTTTAAATCTCGATTTTAAATCTGTTAGAAATTATATTACCTCCAAGCGAAAGAGCGAAATGTCCTACCAATATTTGATTCCAAAGAAAAAATTATTAATCGTGGGCATTCATTTAATGAGGCTTCATCTGGCTTTGCGGAAAACGAAGTCACTATGATACGAACTAAATGCAGAGATTTTATCATAGTATTGTGCAAACAAATTCAACGACGGCTATTTTGTTACAACTGGGATTGACAACATCACAATTCCGAATAACTCCCAGTTCCTTTGGATTGAAGTATCACAAGATAAAAACTCTTTGGGAGAAGAAAGGTTCAAACATATATCGAATTCAGATTTAGGTTTGTTTATGCTGCCTTTTTCAATCGCATCAGTTGAGAGCATTCTCAGTTCAAACATAAAATATAATAAGAAAGAGATTTGATTTAGCAAATGCTGATAGCCTTATAAGAGTGCGTGATTTTCTTGGATAATACTGTATTAATTTTGAACCAACTGAAAAAGTTTTACTGAAATTCACTTTAGAAGATATGTTCAAAATGAAATGTGATCATAGAGAAAAATGCATTGATATTTTTTCAGATGGAATCTATGTAAATGATATAAGAGCACGAAGTAACTCTGTGAATCAACTAAAATTTTATTCGGTAGCTTTACGTCGTTTGTTTTTTGCTTTATGGGGGATTTTTTTATAAAAAGTGACGTGTTTGGGAGATTTTTCGACTTTAGTTTGGGATTTCGTTAATGGCAGTCTGGTCACCCAGCTTAGGTAGCGGACAAACCAAAGTGAAACTCTAAGATAGTTTTCTCGCTCTCAATTTGTTCTATTTGTAGATTTGTATTTTTGTAGTGAAATCGCTTCGCTAAGTTTCACTTCTACGCTAAAATATATGTTTTGAAGTAAAAACTCATTTCCTTCCAACTGAAGCTCAGCATTCAAAAATACTCGCCAGATTTTCAAAAACTTTTCTCGAAATATAAGTCTGTTGGGAAACTCATAAATCAATTTTCGAAGTCGAACAAAATTTGCGGAAGTATTAATTGAAAATTATCTTATAACAAATGCGTTCCTTTTAAAATGTAAATTTTTTTAAGAAATTCAAATGACTTTCTTTCATATAAAAAGAGTTCCATAAGGACAGCAACCCTTCACACGCCAAAATAACTAATGTAATGCACATTTCCATCTTTACTGCAGTAACAGCTGTCCAATGACCAGTTTCGATTTTTGATTGCGTGAAAGAACCAGTTATCTCATCAGACGACTGAAACGCGATTCCTTATGCGATAGGCTATAAAATTGGAAGACGAAAAGTCTCAACTTGATTAAATCCAGGTAGGCATGCTCTCAGGCTTTTGGTTCTGTTCGTTTCGTAAGGTATACATATGTAGGTGCTGGTAATTTTCTAGAACTTGTGCAGGCATATATGCGAACACAAAAGCCATCAAAGCGTTTGCGTTCAGATTTGATTTCGTTTGGTGGCTACCGGTTTTGACCGTGTCATCGACAACAGGTAGGTGGACTGCGCGAGCCAAACTGACTGAGGAGTTCATCCGGTCAAATCGTCTGCCAGAGGCGGAGCGATAATATAATAAATTGTCAGTTGGATATTTTGAATAATGTGGATGGAAGCAATCTCAATTGTGAGCCAAAAATTATATAACATCTGAGCTCCATTTTATAATGACACATATCGAATTCATCACACTCCCTCTGTCTTTCCTGATTTGACTATCATAGGTCTTGAAACATACGTTTACCTTAAATTTATCCCTCCACAACGAGATCTACCTGCTACACTGCTCATTTCAAACTTGTAATAGCACAACAGTGCATCACCACGGGTCAATGAGAACCACTGATTTCTGTGTACTCATCCGCGTGTGATCGCAATGATCTCCAGAATCATCCTCATCATTATCATTATAGTCACCATCAGAATAATAGCCTCATTGCTACTGGATATGATCATTCTATTGTCGAGCACTACTAGTCGTTGTTCGATTAATTGACCTAATCCTAAGTAATTTCGTTTCGTCTGATCATCAAAAAAGTGATCATCGAATCAATAATGAACAAGGAAAGAACGCATTTGCCCGGGGTGTTCGATTAAATCCTCGACAAAACTCCAACAGCGATCACAACGAACTCTGATTAATTTCGGATCACAGCGTACAATTCATTTTCATGGAACCCAATAACGATTCGATTCACTTCGCCTATTGATTAGAGAAAAGATGATCGTGTGATCGATTTATCCAGCTACATACTGATTTCGATGTTATCCGATTAAGAAGGTGAGCTACGGATGTACACTGTGCGCTGTGATAAAGGATTCAAAATAGAACTAGAATTGGTCATTGGGATCTTTTCACTGCAACAAGGTAGAAGTTGTTGATTCATTATTTTCAATTGAAAGAACTACTAATCAATGCCCTAAAGAAGTTTTTTTTTTTAATTTTTGATTCAAAATGAATAATCAAATAGCTCTCATGGTGGTATCTCATTTTGAAGAATTTATTTCTCAATCAGTTTATGTTACGTCAGATTAAATGAATGGGAAACAAAATTATATCCAGCCTATTGAACTACGTCACAATAGTTTTTCCTCTGCATCGAAGACTAATTCTATATATTTAGTTTTGATATTTTCCATTTTTTAAATTCTCTAATATTTTTTTTGAGTCGGGAAAAAAATAGCTCTTTGAGTGCATTGGTATTTTTGATTATTATTTTCCTGTTAATTCTAATTAAAAAAAGCAAATGGCTGAAAAAAAATGTTTTTGCTTAAGTTAATCAATTTGTTCAGATTAAAAACACATTGCAAATACCTTTACCTGATACATGGGGCATTCCATGTGAAGCGGACAGGTAAAAAATTTTGAGGTTTCCGATTTTAGTAATATTTGATTATGTTATACCTATATATGTTCTCAATCCAGATGCAAAATATTTTTACCGTAATAACTCTGGTTAGCGAGCTGGAGGGCTTTAAAAATTTGACTAATCGGCAGGTATACGCTATTTCGAATCAAATTATCCAGTTTAAAAAAGTAGCAAAAAAATAAATAAAGCACTCGAGTTGATGCGTCATATAATTAGCTTATTAACAATTTTGGGTATTTAAAAAAAAATTTTTTGGGGGGAAATAATATATTAAAATTTTTTAAACTTGAATTTCACAAAGTTCGACCATTTAATTTTTTAAAATTTTTTTTTAAAAAAATTGCTAATAGTGTGTAGATAATCCTTGCCAAGTTTCATAATGGGCGCAGAAGTCGTTTAGGAGCTATACCAATTACAGTTTCAAAGCAGAACGGCCGGCGCCTGGCTCGTACCTACCGCCCCCTAACGCCAGATTATGGAAACTATCAATCATATAAAATGCCTTTAGTCCAAATAATAGATCATATTTTGTGAAGATTTAATGATGTAATTTATGTTTTAATATAATATTCAATTCAATTGTACATTCCAATTAAATAACAAATAACAATTAAATAACGTTACAAGTGTTTTTTTTTATAGTTTTGTGAGATGATTTCTCAACAAAAAACCTAAAATATACAAACAAAACTGTGAATATATATATAAATTGTTTTGTAGCGAAATTATCCCACAAAACTATAAAAAACACTTGTAACGCGTTTGTCTAATTAAGTAGTTGCTAAGCCACTGACTAAACTATCGCAAAAGTTTGAATAACAGCGTCATGGGTTTGTCTCTTTTAGACAATTGACGTATTTTAATTAAAATTAAATATTTAATAAAATTCCACTACAAAGAAATTTTCCCGAACAGCGCCATTTTAAAGCAATCTTCATAAATTTATATAAAACATAATGTATAAATGATTAATTATTATTTAATTGGTGTGTACAATTGAATTGAATATTATATCAAAATATAATTTGCATCATTAAAGTTTCACAAAATATGATCTAATACTCGGACTTAAGGCATTTTGTATGATTGAAAGTTTCTGTAATCTGGCGTTAGGGGGCGGTAAGTGCGAACCCGGCGCCGGCCGTTATGCTTCGAATCTGAAATTGGTCTAGCTCCTAAACGACTTCTATGCCCATTATGAAACTTGGCAAGGATTATCTATACACTATTAGTTATTTTTAGAAAAAAAATTAAAAAAAATTAAATGGTCGAACTTTGTGGAATTCAAGTTTAAAAAATTTAAATATATTTTTTCCCCCCAAAAAATTTTTTTTAAATACCTAATAATACATTTAATAAGCCCATTATATGGCGCATCAACTCGAGTGCTTTATTTATTTTTTTGCAACTTTTTTAAACTGGATAATTTGATTCGAAATAGCGTATACCTGCCGATTAGTCAAATTTTTAAAGCCCTCTAGCTCGTTAACCAGAGTTATTACGGTAAAAATATTTTGCATCTGGATTGAGAACATATATAGGTATAACATAATCAAATATTACTAAAATCGGAAACCTCAAAATTTTTTACCTGTCCGCTTCACGTGGAATGCCCCATATATGATATGTTTATTCGACAGCTAAAATAACAGTTGACCATTAGATTAGTATATGCATCTGTACATAAATTTACTTTAAGGCTACTCGCAAAGAGCTGGTCTCCTGATAACTACGATATATTTATTTTAACAAATTTCCAAATCTTTCAAGTTCAATTTGTTGCAGTGTCTGACGTGCCTGTTAATTATTTGCATCAAGATGAGAAGTTTTTTTCAGTTGATATCATAAAGACTCAGTAACAGTAACAACACGTTTTATTCATTATTTTTCAATTGTGTACATACAAGCTTAGATTTTAAGTGATTTAGACTAAAATCTTTTCAAATTGTGATTAATAAGTTAGCATAACCTAAGAATTTATTATCTAGTACTTATATTAAATATTGCGAAGAAAATTCGCAAAAAACTTTGTTTAGCTATGTATCCTTAGAGCTACAAACTAATACTACTTATGAACTAATGCTCTTTAACCTAAGTTCTACATCAGGAGGATGTACTAAATAGAATGGATGCAAGAAGCGGGTTGTTAAGATCCTTCAGCTTGTTATGGGAAGAAACTGTGTTTCTCTTTACCAGTTAATCAACCATCATGATATTCGAGATACGATGAAGTGATACTGTGGAAAAGTGCACAGTCTGTAACTTTGCGATATGAAACACAGCACAGCAGCTCCACACAGGTGACCCATAGGAAATGATTGTTTGCATGCCAACTTCCTAAATGAGCAATTTATTATGTTCAGACAAATAAGAGTTTCGATTTATAACAGGGTAGAGAGTTTTAACTGACAACGCAATGGATACATGGCTTTTTAATAATAGACTTCTATCAAATGTAATGCCAAGATACTTTAATTCATCTTCCCAGTGAATATTTTGTCCCAACAAACTAAGAGGACGAGTGGAAAAATTTATAGTTTTCCTATTTTTAGGAAAGAAGATTGCTTTTGTTTTTGCATAATTAATTTTTATTTTCCATTTAAAGCAGCATTGGTTTTTTCCAGTTTGCTCCCCAAAGTATTTATGATTTTATTCGGACAGTGGTCACTAGCTTTCAAACAAGTATCATCTGCATAAGTAGCGATTTCACACTTTGGGTCTACTATTATATCTGTGGTTTATATGCTGTATAGTGCTGGGCTTAAGATTGCGCCTTGCGGGACTCCAGAAGTGATTGGATATTGTGCAGAAAAAGCGTTATTGACTTTAACCATAAATGTGCGATTCGAAAGGAAGTATTCAATGAATCTAATAAGGTAAGATGGGAATGCGAACGCTATTATTTTATACACAAGACCTTGATGCCAAACAGTGTCGAACGCCTTTTCAATGTCAAGAGCCACGAGACCCCCTGATTTTTTATTATTGAGAGAATTTTTAATATATTGTGATACTCTATATAGCTGGTGGACTGTAGAGCATTTCTGTCTGAATCCAAATTGAAAATCAGGTATAACTTTCGTGGATTCGAAAAATGACTGTATTCGAGAAAAAAGGATTTTTTCAAGTACTTTACCCAAAGTAGGCAGAAGACTGATTGGGCGGAAATCGTTGACAGACCCCGATGTTTTACCTGGTTTTTTGAACGGTTGGACAATCGCTCTTTTCCAAGCTTTCGGATTGTAGCATAATTTACTGCAAGCATTCAATATGAAAGTAATCAATACTATCGCCTTTCTGGGAAACTTTTTGAGTGCCATGTTAGTGATCCTATCGTCGACAAGGGCTTTACAATTTTTGAGCGTTTTTACTATGCGAGCTATATCAAAGTATATTTCTTAAGTCCTGCTCTTCAGCGGGAAGGCTGGTACATGCATTTTTGACCATTTTGTCAATGAAAGTGTTTCCCATGTGATTTGTGGCATTATGAACACCATGAAAATGTTTGGCTAGTGCTTCGGCCTTATCAACGTCATGACAGATCACCTTCCCATCTTTTTGAATAACCAATGAGCTGATAGAGTGCTGGTTTTTTAATACTTTCTGTATTTTCAGCATATTTTGGCATCCATGGTTCATGCTTGAGAGAAAATGTTTCCAAACAGCGTTTTTCGCACGTGCAATTTCATCTTTTATCTCTTTGTTTAGATGATTAATTTCCATCTTAAATATTAAGTCCTTGCGGCACTGCCATTTCCTCCTGATGAAATTATGGCATTGAATGAGGCTTATAATAAAAGAATTGATCACATTATGGTCTTTCGGGAGCACTTCTCTGTGTGGCGCGGATTTTTGTACCGAGTTCCAAATGGTTCTGGTGGCGTAATCAATAAGATTATCAATCTGCTCAGTACCTACAATACTGCACAAATTTAAGCGGTCAAGGCAGATTTCCCTGCTAACGACGTTACAGAATTGCCTCCAGTTTGTATCTTTGATCGAAAAAGTTATTTTTGGAGGTTTTCGGTTTATTGAAGAGCAAATTAATTCAGCAAAACCGAAAATGTGAAGAGGATAAAGCATGCAACACTGTGGGATCTGAAATTTCTACTGCACTGTTGCTGACACTTAGGTCTAATACAGATGGCCATTTGGAGCACGCAATCATAAAGATTCGATTTCTAGGGATAGTTGAACAAAAAATTTAATTGCGTTGAACAATTTCGCGGGAACCCAACTATTAACATTGAAAATGTTAATAGTTACCTTCAAATGATTAATTTATCTTTGTCGAACTGATAAATTTGGTAACAGAAAAATGTTCGAAATGATGTTGCACTAATTCATAAATGTTATAATTAAACATATGGATATTAAATACGTGGCTTATGTGTACCAGAAACATGCAAGGACTCAAAAATAAATAAATGTTAGACAAAAGTGAGCTAAATTTTGAATTGAATTGATTTAAATCAACATTAAAACCAATTTTATTTGTTTAAGAAGAACATTTTCAAAAAATGTTGAAAAATGCGTATAAGATGTCCACGCTATAATTTGTGGATGTAGTTGAGCGAAAAATAATATTTCAAAGTACTCCAGTGGGGTCAATATAGATGTAAGAAAACCTTTGCTCTATTTCAATCGAAAAATTTCGGAAAGGTTGATATATTTCAAAGGAAACAAATAGTAAATAACTATTTAAAAGGCTTTATGGACAGACAATTTTTATCGATACTATTGACAATCTTCACGACTTATTTTTCTGTGGAAGCATCTCCGCAATCAAAAAAATCTTTGAAATTTCGGTTTTTTTCAGCGTGTTTCTGTTTCTGTAAGCATGACAGCATACGTCAACAAAAGCTGTGTTAAATGAGCTGCTCTAGTTTGAGCTAGGTTGTCACGCAATCGACTTTTAACAAAAAATTATGACTGAAGTAAAGTTTTTTATTAGTGAATTGGCAGGTTGAATTATTCATCGTACAACTTTGATAACTGACTCTCCGTTCTTCGACTTTTTTTGGCTCTCAGTTGCTCTAACTTGCTCGACTGTTTTTTGACAACTGCTCTATTTTTACTTGCTTTGAAATGCCCTGCTCTTTTTTGGAGTCAATATACACCGCTAAAATCTTAGTGATATTATTACCTTTCTAAATATCGAAAACAATGTGGAAGTCAAAAAATTGTACTGAATTATTAATTTTTGAAGTCTGAGCCTAATTGAAAGAAAAAAATTAATGTTTAGGGTCTGTCACAAGGGTCATAAGACAGATCAATTCCGAGAATTAGCATAACCAGATTAGCGTAAATTAGAGCGCCGCTTGTTTGTTTCTGTTAAGAAATCACGTCTCCAGCAAAGTCTCAGCAAGAAACCAAACGAGTAAAATATAATTATTGAGCTCAAATTTTCCTTTTCACGCATGAACTAATCTTCAAAATACAAATCAACCAATTTAAAGTAAAATAAAACATATTGTTTCCTGTTCACCAAATCCAAAGCAATCCGTCATCTCTTCAGCAAAGTGCAAACAATTGCAGTTTGGTCGAATGGTTAACTGCAAACTACGCATGGGCGTTCGGACAATCATCAAATAACACTTGCACGGTCATTTCAAAGTTAATATGTGAAGAGCTCCTTTCAGTGAGTTTTTGCAGTCAAGCACGTACTTATTGGTTTGGCTTCATCAAGAGGCTAACCATACCATAACATGGTCAGGTCTTCCTTCATCTCCACCCAGGCAACAACGGTGCCTGTCTGCACAAATGTGCGACGGATTTGAAACAACTCAGGGATGCTGTGGCAGCATTATTAACTAACATCGTATTCTTAACTGTTATGAAGTAATGACCTCTTCCAGTTAGTGTTGGAGGACAAGGAACAACAGCGTAAGTAGTTGAAATTCGATCGACTGTTTTGAAGATACTTTTGAATATGAAACAGGCAGGCTCCTATTTATAGAATTTTCGGCAGTATGTAACGTAGCTCTCCTGGATTCCCCAAAATAGTTTTCAATTTATATTACAATTTTTACTTAAAAGAGATTTCCAATCATAGTCATGTGGACAATTTTCGATGGGCTTGCCTGTATAAGATGTTCTTTATTCTTGTTGGCACCTTGAACACACATGTTCTGTGCATGTTATCACAGTCAGTGTGGATCCGGGCCGAGTAATACGGTAGCCGTGTACATTCGTTTCGGATTGAATTTTAAATGAGCTTAAAAACAACTTAAGATGAACAACGTCGAGGCTCTGACGGCTCTCAGCTCAGGAGTGGTATAACACCTGAACACTTGAAGAAGACCATTGTGTCATTATTTAAGACCCTTTTTTGTGTCAGATCCAATTCGAATTTTCGAGGTCTGAACGGAAAGGAGCTCTCGATGTACCTCTTGAAAGATGTAATTTATTTCTTGGCCGTTAAATGGGTTTTGGTTTTATTTTGAAAATTATTTTTTGTGGTCACCGCGAAGAATTGACGAAACCAATTTGCTTAGGGTTCACCTTTCCTCCAAGCCAAATACCCTAGAGATGGTGGAGCTAAGTGTGTTTTTTTCGAGAGGTTTACTTCCATCCGGTTCATAATTCTACTCGACTTATTTTATCAGTTTTCTCGTTTTATGCATGACAGTAAACTGCAGCTTGAAATGAGCATAAACGTATCTCACGTAAGTGATGACGGAACACTTGGAAGCTGTGATAATTTGCGAAATGCAATAGTAACATTCGTTGGTTGAACCCATTGGGCTACTGTTGTGGTCAAGATTAACTGTGTTTACATTTCCTTAAGTGCTGTGGTTTTCATTATGACTGATACTGCACGAATGATTTGTGAACATTATTGTTGCAAATTGCATTTGGCTTGTCTGTGGCTCTGATATTGTTCACGATTATTATTCGGTGTCATTACTGATGTTCATGTTTAAAGCAGTTTGCTTTGCATTGAATGCGTGAATACGATTATTTTTGTTAATTGGAATATTATCTTTCTTTTGAAATGATTTAACCATTTAATGCAGACTTTTCTGCAGAATTTGGTCCTTTCTTGACGCTTAGGGCTGATGTGAATAAGAGCCTACTTCTCCACTCCTTCGAGCCTGAGACGTATTATTGCGTCATCAGCTAATTTGTTTGCCAGACAAATCGGACTTGAATGCATGTGGATAAAATGCACACTATTTTCGATAAGAATAAAATGCATTTTTCTCAGATGCTAAAATCTCTTTATTTTCGAAAAACAAGTACTTTGAAGATCTTTAATTATTAAATATTTGCCGAAAAATTATGCAGAGTTATAATTAAGAAGTGTGATTAATTTATAATTTGAAGTGTGGTAACACTTCCTTCAAAGACTATGACTTGGTAAAATTTCAGCAGTTGCTACTTTTTTGATTAAATGGTGTTTGTCATATTAAAATTAAATTTCAGCATCTCTTGGCACAATCACGACAAAATGACTGGTGCCACCAACACTTCATTAGGACCGACTAGAAAAGTGTAGTGAAGCGAATTGAGACCAATCTACTCTGTGAATTTCAATACGATCTATTGACTACGGAAGTGACTGACGGAAGTGATAGGCTTTATAATATTTTGAGAGCCACCGTCCGAAAAAATTTCAAAATCTATGGGCTCGACACACGGATGAACATGTTGTAATACCTGTCCTGTAAACCTGTCGTGTAAACAGCAACAAATTTACTGGGTTGGACGACAGAATTTACAACATGTTTGTCCACGTATAGCACCCATTAGAAAAAAATGAAACTTTGATGCTTATTTCCAGCTTAAGATGCTTATCATATGAAAATTTGTCAGTGGCATTTGTTGCTATGAACACTAGAAAGTACTTCAACTAAAAAATGTTCCCACTTGCTTCATGTTTGCTCTGTGAATTCCTTTCAATCCTCCAACTGCATTGAAAGTTAGAACAAATTAGAGCATACAGCGTATTTCTGGTGGAACGGTTTTATGAGTTTCTTCACGCGAGAAATGCAAAATCGTCAAAATTTAAATATAATACGATTCTGCTCATTTCAGATAACTGTGTCGAAAGTTATATAAAAGGAGAGTGTTTTTTGATTGATAATATTTCAAGATCGTACCAACTTCATAGTTTTGTTCATATTTTTAAATGACTTCTATCAGACTTGGTCCTAATTTAGACCAATACATCCTGTAAATTTCAGTTTGTTTCGATGACTCGGCCGTGAGTTCTTGCGAATATAAATCGGGTTTTCGAAAATTAAGTCTTTTGATGAAGCGCCGCCGTTATTTTGGGACACGGAATTTTGAAAATATTATACTGAAAGGGTGGACAAATGACTTTTTCATGTGCTCGCTGTAGTTACAAGTATGCATATTTCTAGTAAACAGTAATACCTCTTGCAAATTTTGTTATCGATTGCTTATCTAGCAAAACTTTGAAAGCAACATCTCCTGTAACATAAATAAAGAAAATGCTCAGTGCCTGGAAAAATTTGCTAGCACTGCCACAAGAACTTTGCGAAAAAAAACGTCACGTCAAAATCAGCCAACCCAATGAACCTCGTTTCCACCCGATGACTTCATCGAAAGTTACAGAGATAGAAAGACGTTTGGGGTTGCCATCCGAAAAATGTTCTGAATTTGGTAAAATCAAACACTGCTTACCAAATTTCATTGTAGATGACATCCACATGAATGCCTAACGTTAGCATTTATAGATGCGAAAGAAACAAATATGACTGATGCTGGCAAGCCTTTACCTAAGCGAACCAAAAAATAGCTCATACATGTTTCAAGTTGAAACAAACCTATCTTGCGAATTAAGTTTTGATATGATGACTGCTTTGTAAGCTTTAGGGCTACAGAGAAATTTAGGGCTACTACCCGCAAAAGTTATCAAATTTTCGAGATTCTAATATTTTTTGCTTATTTTTTACTACAAAATCATTAACATTTGACAATTTAATGACAACATCGCTTAGTTAAGAAATGGCAAAAAATAGGCCAAAACAACCATAGCTGGCAGCCCGAACGTGTTTTTTCAACGATATTTCTACTGAATTTTGCCTATAAGGTCTTTTTATCATATGAATTTCATTTTGATTTCATGACAGCACTGGAAGTCATAGGGAAAAAAACTATATTTTGCTGAGCGAATTTTAAAAACTTTAGGCAGTCCAACATAATTTTTCAACGAAATTTTTACCAAATTTGGCTAAGAGCAAGTTTCAGCTACCATATGAATTTATAGAGCAGCATTTATAGAGCAAAAAGCAGTGTGAAAAGCAGTTCTTAGTGATTTTTCAAGATGGCACTACTGCCTTGGGGTTGCTCATATTTCAAAATCGCTTCTATCAGACCTGGTCCTACTCAAAACCAATGAATTCTGTGAATTTCAGTTATATCTGATCATCGAGTCGTGAGTTTCTCTGAACAGAAGTTTCTGATACTAAAAATATAGGTAAATTAGGGAAGGGGTACTGTTCTTGTTGAATTTCAAAAGCTTTACTTTTAAGAAAGGTTGAATGAAGACAAAGGATAAAATTTAAATATGAGTTGCTTTTTTGTCTAAAAAGCGAATATTTTTCAGGATGGTCAATGATCTAAACGTTTTCACTTTCGGTGCTTGCCGTATCTGCAGGGCTGCCAGCACGTTCATAAAAAGTTACATAAGTCCGCAACTTGGTAACTTTAATGTGTCCAGTAGGTTTGTTAATGATTTAATAGCACAGTCAAAAGTTATCGCAATTCCAAAATTTTAAGATTTTCCTGATATTATTTTAGGCAAATAGCGTACACATAGTGTCAAAAATTTCCAAAATGTTTTCATGTTCACATTTAAAGCACGTTTTAAATTTATATCGCCAACTTCGTTTTTTGAAAATTGTTTGTGAATCAAATTTTAGAGATATTCAAAATATCACTTAAATGTCACCGATACCAAAAGGCTAAAGATAATTAGCGTTTACACATCAGTCTTCAGTCAAACCACGCGTTCCCGAGAAATAGTCACTGAATTTTTTTTGATGATATATATATATATATATATATATATATATATATATATATATATATATATATATATATATATATATGTATGTTGTACCGAACGGCAACACCGTTCGGTGTGGCCACGACAACGACGACGACGATGGCGTACGTGACGAGGAGTCAGTTCCCAATTGGTGCCCAAGCGAATAGCGAGCAATGTTAATACGAGCGCGTATGTAGTGCGATTTAATGTAGTGCAATGTCATGTAGTGCAATGTATCGAAACCCAAATAGTGCAATAAAGGCGCGGCGGTCAACCGCCTATACTGAGTTTTATTTCATATAAGCCGAGTGCGCACGGATGTGCCTCCTTCGGTATATTATACATTTGGTCCGTCGAGCCGGATCCTGCGCCTTGGTGAAACCCCATTAAAAAGCCCCATCTAAAAAAAGAAAACAAGAATCCTAATATAGTGCATTGGTGCAAAGTGCGTGTGCTAGGGCAAGGTGCGAACCAGAGCAGAGTGCGAGCGAAGTGAAAATCACGTGCGCAAAAAGGTGCAAATTCAGTGCGAACTAAAGTGCAAATTCGGTGCAAATTGAACAATGAAATCTGGCACCATGAGGCTAAGTACAGTCGCCACGTAGCCCAAAAGTCGAGAAACGTAAGTACAATAACATAAATGCATAAGCAACCTTCGCAGCTACAGCGAAATATGGCATTAGAATGTGTGTGCCTGCGCCAAATACAATGTTGCCTGAAACAAAACAGGAAAATTCGTGCCATATTGATGCTGCTGCCACAAAAAATAGAAAAACAACGAGCAAATTATGACCGCCAACAAGAAAATGTATGAACATAAATACGTGCGATGTGAATGTAATGAAAATGCCAGTGTGTGCCATGCATGAGCGATGAGCTAAAATGAACGCGAGAGCAAATTTAATATGCGCGCGCCATCAGCAATTATGTAAAGAAACTACGTCAATATAGAGCACGGGCAAATACACTATCGTGTGTGCGAGAGCTGCTAGAGAGAAATCTTGACAAGCGCACAAGTTCTATCAACGCATGTATGCTGGCCGAAAAGACGAACGGCTTCGAAGCGATAATGAAAAATGTGCGTCGCCGGCTTGAGCTAATGAATGTACGTTAAGCAGAGAAACGACGTTGCAATTGACTAGCGTGTAGCGAAATGACATGTGCACGAATATGAGAGCATGAGCAAATGGCGCGAAGTCGAATGGATAGGAGCAAATGATGTTGGTGCGACGGTGCGAATGAAATGAAGACAGAGCAAGGGCAGATAATGTCAGATCCAATGTGCTGGATCGTATAGTGCTAATGTGATGTGAGCTATCGATGTAGAGCATGGGCGAGTTATGTGCAGGTACGACGGTCGAGCAATGAATTAGCATGGTCGGGCGTAAGTGCGAAGTCGGGCGAAGCGATACGACGGCGCGAATGTTGAAGGGTGAGATCGGCGGCGTGGAAAGATGAAATGGAAGACGCGTGCGCGAGGGCGAATGTTGAAAGAGCTAACATGGGCATGATCGTTATGGGAAAGATAATAGAATTATATGAAGATGAACATTAAGAGCTAGGGCGATGATCGGATGAGCTAGGGCAATGTGTGCGTGGGTAGAATGTTATGAGCTAATGCAATGCGCGTAGGGCTAGGGCAATGTGTGCGTGGGCAAGGTATTTGAGTGCGAGTGTGCGATGAGCTGATGGAAAGGTGCATGAAGAATAGGTGATGGGTTGAAATGTGCATGTGCATGTAGGTAGATAAATCCAGGCCTGGATATTAATGCATGTAAAGGTAAATAGGTTGCATGAAGTAATTTGAATGTTTCTAGGTGTGAGAAATTTAAAAGGAAGCGCTATAAATTATGCGAATGGAAGAATGTAGGTCATTGTTTGATAAGTCAGCCAGTAGTGAAGACTTAGATACAGGATTAATATTGCGAATTTAATATTTTGAAATTGGAAAGTGAATAGAATGTCGGAAGTAGAGAGAAATACGTATGTCGCGAGCATTGAGAGAGCGCGGGCGTTCGCGACGGGTTAAGGAGCAAAGACGGCGACGGTTATAAGTGTGCGGGCGCGATTACAAACATTAGAGAGTGCGTGGGCGAAATTCGAGAAGGCGCATCATGCGCTCGGGCGAAAATCGGGGCGCGATGTGGCGAGCGAGGAGCAATTATACGAGCGGTGCGAATTGTGCTACGTGGAGGCGAAGACGGCGCTAATGACCTTTATTGAGGAAGAGGAGCGTGTGGAGCAAGGGGCAGCAGGTGCTACGGTGCAAGTGACAGCTAGAGAAGGAGCACAGCCGGTTAACACTTGGGGGACATTTGCCGGAGAATTTAAAGAATGGCAAATGTTCCGAGATAAATTCAGGGCAGCGGTGCACGAAAATCCGGATGTCAAGCCGGTATTCAAGCTGCAATACTTGTTGGCGGCAGTGAAGGGCGAAGCGAAAAGGGTGATAGGAGATTGGCAACTGACGGAGGCGAATTACGAAGGAGCATGGCGAAGGTTGGCTGAGGTATACGACGATGAGTACCTCGTGAAGAGAGCTCATATAAGAGCGTTATTTGCAATGCCGAGATTGGGCACGGCAACATACGCGGGATTAAGGAGCATCATCGATACGGTGAACGAATCGCTGCGGCAGCTACAAGTGCTGGGAGCAAACGTGCAAGAGTGGGATCCGATCATAATATATATGATGGTCGAGCGACTGGATACAGCCACAGCGGAACAATGGGAGCTAGTGCGAGCTGGGGGAAGTCCGACGGTACAAGAGCTATGCGACTTTTTGGAGCGAAGAGCGAGAGCGTTGGCGCATGCATCGTTGGAGGTGTCGTGCAAGGAGCAAGGAGCGAATAGTGCGAGTGTAGGAGCAAGACCATCGACAAGTGCGAGGATGACAGGGCAAGCATGTAAGCTGTGTACAGGTGATCATCCGTTGTATAAGTGCTCCCGTTTTTTGGCTTTGGCGATAGATGAGCGGCGATTATTCGTAATTGACAACGAGCTATGCTTCAACTGTCTGAAGCAAGGGCATAGTGCGGAGCGATGTTATGGAGGACCATGCCTAAATTGTCCAGGGCGTATGCACAATAGCGTGATATGTCCGGTGCGAGCGCAAAGGAGCGAAACGGTAGGGCGAAAGCGGTTTGGTGGGCAAAATTATGGGCCAAGTGGTAAATAACTGAAAGTGCAGTGCAAGAACTACGGTGAAAGGAGAAAATATAAAAACAATGTGCGATACAAAAACAATAATGTGCGAAGAGTGATGAGGTGCGGTCGAGCAAGAAATGGCGCGGTGCTAATAGTGGAAAATAATGGGCGCGTAGTGCGGAATAAATTTAAAGACAAAAATAAAGTGCGAAGTGTGCTAGGAGCAAAAGAAAATAAAGTGCAAAGAACAGGGCGGAGCAAATTCGATATGTGCAAGGAGCGTGTGGTGCAGAGACAGTGCGAGGGCGGTGTGAAGAGCAAAGTGCGTTTGAAGGTGCGAGATAAAACTAATGGTGCGAAGTATACGAACAGGGGCGAGGTGAGAAAGGGCGCACGGAAAAATAAGCGATCGGTCGATAGTAAGCATTGTGATGCGCGGCAAATAGTGAGAAGACGATAAGAGCAAAGAAGTGCGGAAAATAAAGTGTAAGACTATGTGCGAAAAAGTGCAAATAATGATGTAGCGCGTAAAACTGTAAAATGAAAGAGATAACGTGCAAAGTGTGCGAAAGCAAAGGGCAATGAAGTGCGAGGGACGGGGCGGAGTAGATTGTGCGTAGACAAAGTGCATAGAATGCGAAGACAGTGCAAAGGTGATGGGCGGTGCAAAGGGCAAATAGTGCGAAAATGGAGCGAGGGCAATGTGAAGAGCGGAGAGCGTATGGTGCGAAGGCAGTGTAAGGACGGTGCAAATAACAAAGTGCAATTGAAGGTGCGAAAAGACAATGACGGAGCGAAGTGTGAGAATAGGAGCGAAATGAGAAGGAGCGTGCGAAGTAATGAGCGAAATAAGAATAGGAGCAAGTGTTACAATGTGCGTCGAATGATAAAAAAGCAATCGGGACAGAAAGTGCGAAATGGTGCGCAAGCGAGTGCAAAGGGCAAAGTGACGCGTAAAGGTAATAAACTGCGGAAGCTAAGTGCGAAATGTGCGGAAAAAATGAGCGGACAAAGAAATAATAAATGTGCGAACGAGAATCGGTATAGTATGTGCAAAGACAATGAAAGGGTGATAAATGGCGCGAAGTGCGTTTCGGTGCTAGTGACAGTAATGGTGCGTTTGAGTATAGACAATAAAGAGATCGGGCCAGTTAGAGCATTGTGTGATTCGGGATCACAAATAAACATGATATCGAACAAGTGCGTGAAAAGAAACGGATTAAAATGCGAGAATGACCGAGTTGAGATACGTGCGATTACGGGCGAGCGGGCGGTGCTAAAGCGAAAGATAATGGCGGTAATCAAGCCATGGTTCGGAACGTGCGAAGAAATAAAGTGTTGCCTATTAGTAGCGCAAGAAGGATGGTTAATTATAACGCCATCACAAAAGCTTGAGTATGCAGTGAACGAGAACAACATTGATATGCCGATGGCTGATCCGAGCTATAATGTGCCAGGTGAGATAGAGATGTTATTAGGTGCAAATATATGGGCGAAAATAATAAGAGCAAAAATAATACGCGAACCAAATGGAGCAGTGCTACAAAAAACGGTGCTTGGCTACATATTAATGGGAGCGGTGCCGAGCAAAGGCCTAGTAGGAGCAAAAACGTGTGCAATTACGCAACGGCAATATTTAGATGAGCTTGTCAGAAAGTTTTGGGAGCAAGAAGAGATACAAAATAAGAATGCTAGAACGAAAGAAGAAGAGCAAGTAGAAGAGCTGTTCATGAGAACACATCAGCGTGATGAGCATGGCCGATACACGGTTACGATACCAATTAAATCGGAGTATAAAACCATTGGGGACTCAAGAAAAATAGCGTTGAGAAGATTCATGGTGCTAGAGCAAAAATTACAGCGAATACCTGAGCTAAGAGAGCAGTATGTTGAATTTATGCGCAAATACGAGCAGTTGGGCCACATGCAAAGAGCGAATAGAGGGCCAATGCAAGGAGCGATGGTATATTATATACCACACCACTGCGTGACTAGAAAATTTAGAGTGGTCTTTGACGCATCATGCAAGACCGATGAGGGCATATCGTTCAATGATGTGCAAATGGTCGGAGAAAAACTGCAGCGAGATGTAGCCGATGTGCTAATGAGATTTAGAAGGCATAGAGTAGCGGTGAGCGCCGATATAAAAATGATGTTTCGACAAGTAATGGTCAATCCCCAGCAATGGGATTGCCAAAGAATATTCTGGAGAGAAAATCGAAATGAGCCTCTGCGTGAATATTGGCTGAAAGTGATAACATATGGAATGGCCTCGTCAGCCCATAGTGCAGTGAGAGCAATGGTGCAATGTGCAAAAGAGAGCGAACAAGAGCATCCAAGAGCTGCGAGAGCTGTATTGAATGATTTTTATATGGACGATTGTCTGACTGGTGCAAGTAGTGAGCAAGAAG
Source organism: Nemotelus nigrinus (assembly GCA_947369275.1). NCBI lineage: Eukaryota > Metazoa > Arthropoda > Insecta > Diptera > Stratiomyidae > Nemotelus > Nemotelus nigrinus. The sequence continues at coordinate 37,130,348 of OX376373.1, read as the reverse complement.
CGATAAATCTGAGCAGGGGCATTGACGGTATACTACGAAGTGCAGGTTTCGAGCTAGCAAAATGGGCATCAAACAGTAACCTTGTAGTGCGGAGCATGGGCAATGTAAAATATGAGCATGAAATGAGCAAAGAGCAAATGATGCAGAGCAGGAGTAAAGTGAGCGAAGGATCGACAGAGCTGTGCGACAATATAGAAACAAAAGTGCTTGGGCTGAGATGGATTATGGAGCGAGATACACTAGTGTTCCGCGTGTGTGAAAGCGATGGAGCAAGAATAATCACGAAAAGGCATGTCCTAAGTCAAGTAGCGAAATTATATGACCCGAACGGCTTATTAGGGCCAATCATAGTGCGTGCAAAAGTATTAATTCAGAGCATATGGAAGCTAAAGTTAAATTGGGATGAAGAGCTGCCAAAAGGAATACAAGATGAATGGCTCCAGCTACGAGATGCGCTACCGATAGTGGAGAAAATTCAGTTTCCACGTTGGCTGAGAATCAGAAAGGGCCACAAAATGCAGTTACATAAGTTTGCTGATGCATCCACAAGAGCTTATGGTGGAGCGATTTATATTCGGATTGAGCATGGGCAAAGAGCAATTTCGACAACGCTAATAACATCAAAATCACGAGTAGCGCCAATTAAAATGACGACAATTCCACGTCTTGAGCTAAGTGCGGCAGAGCTATTGAGCAAAATGATGAAAAAAGTGCGACAAGAGCTAGAGTGCGAATATCATAAATACTTCTTATGGTGCGATTCAATGGTGGTGTTACACTGGATGAGAAAATCACCAAATGTGCTAAAGCAATATGTAGCAAACAGGGTGGCAACGATACAGAACAATACTGAGCTAAAAGCATGGGCGCATATAAAATCATCTGATAATCCAGCGGATCTATTGAGCAGAGGAGCGAAGCCAAATGAGCTAGTAGACAATGAGCTATGGTTAAGAGGGCCAGGATGGCTTGGCAAGGCAGAACATGAATGGCCTGAATCGCTACTAAGCAGTGCAAATACAGAGCTAGTTATGAGCGAATGCAAAGATGCCAAAAATGTGAAGAGCTGTTTAATGGTGCGAATGAGCGTAGGAGCAACGTCGATACTAGAAAGAGCGGGCAACATGAGCAAAGCTATTAATATAACAGCATACGTGTTGCGATACATATGCAATATACGCAAAAAAGAGCATAAACATAGGCTAAACGTGCTGCCAACGAGCGAAGAAAAAATAGAAGCGCGAAATTTTTGGGTGCAGCAAGTGCAAGGAGATTATTATCGTGCTGAGCTAGACTACATAAGAGCAAATCGACAAACCTTCCCGAGCAAGAGCAAAATAGCAGCGTTAAAACCATTTATAAGCGACGATCGCTTACTGCGCGTGGGGGGAAGGATCGGCAGAGCCGAGTGCAGCTACGACCAGCGACACCCTATTATTATACCACCACATTCGAGATTGGCGCATTTATTGATGGCAGAAGCACATCAAAGGACAAAGCATGGTGGTGTGCAGATCATGATGCAATATATAAGAAGTGAGTACTGGGTACCAGGGCTAAGAAGAGCATTGCGGCGAATAGTGCAAAACGGTGTGACAAGTGCTAGATTGGATATGCGAATGGGCGAGAAATTGATGGGCAATCTTCCGATGTTACGAGCGATAATATGTGCAAGTGGGACAGTGTTATGAGCAAGTAGAGCAGTGTGAGCGATCTTACGAGCAGTGCCATGGGCAAGCAGAGCAATGCGACGATCTTATGAGCAATGATGTGAGCGATATTGAGTGCAAATTGAGCGATGCGATCTACGATGTGCGAGGTGCGAATTGAGCAAATTGAGCGATGCGATCTACGATGTGCGAGGTGCGAATTGAGCAAATTGAGCGATGCGATCTACGATGTGCGAGGTGCGAATTGAGCAAATTGAGCGATGCGATCTACGATGTGCGAGGTGCGAATTGAGCAAATTGAGCGATGCGATCTACGATGTGCGAGGTGCGAATTGAGCAAATTGAGCGATGCGATCTACGATGTGCGAGGTGCGAATTGAGCAAATCAAGCGGTGCGATCTACGATGTGCAAATAGAGCAAATTGAGCGGTGCAATTTACGATGAGCAATGTTATGAGCAATGTTATGAGCAAATTGAGCTGTGCGAGCTACGACGTGCGAATTGAGCGAATGGAGCAATGCGAACTGTGCGATATATGATGTGCGAGTTGAGCGAATAGAGCGATGCGAGCTGTGCGAGCTTCGAGGTGTGGATAGAGAAAAGAGCTGTGCGAATTATTATGTGTGAGCTACAACAAGAGCAATGCTAATCACAAGGTGCAAGTTTGAGATGAGCATACCGCGCGAGGGCAAGCGACGACAACAAGATGAGACCAGCCTGCTTGTGCTTTTGGGGAGTGTACCGAACGGCAACACCGTTCGGTGTGGCCACGACAACGACGACGACGATGGCGTACGTGACGAGGAGTCAGTTCCCAATTGGTGCCCAAGCGAATAGCGAGCAATGTTAATACGAGCGCGTATGTAGTGCGATTTAATGTAGTGCAATGTCATGTAGTGCAATGTATCGAAACCCAAATAGTGCAATAAAGGCGCGGCGGTCAACCGCCTATACTGAGTTTTATTTCATATAAGCCGAGTGCGCACGGATGTGCCTCCTTCGGTATATTATACATATGTATATACTCGTAAACAAACATTTATGGGCACATGAATTGTTTTTGTGTGATTTTAAGTGATTTTAATACTAATTTTCTTTGAAAGTTAGTAAAAAAAACATGTGCTTAGTTTTAGGCACTCAGCGTTCACATAGAGCTAAAAAAATCGAAAAAAAATAATAATCAAGCTGAGAGCGTTATTCATTATTGTTCTGCGTTATTGTTTTCCCGTATTTCTTTTAATGTGATAGAGAGTGTGTTCACTTAAAAAGATACCTGCTTTTAATTATAAGCAGACATACTTCTTATAGACATCAGGAATTTCTAAAAATATGAGCTCCAAATAAAACTTTTTTCAAACAAAAAATGCATTCCAATCATTTACAAAGAACTTTGCAACTTTGCAGCCATCATTTTTTTAAATACGAAAAACTGAAGCTCAATCAGGTTACTTGCAACACCAGGCAGCACTCTCTATTTTCTTTTGATTGTATTCGCATTTTACTTATCGCTTATAACTTTTCTTAATTTTATTCAGTGCAGCGATATTTGAATCAGATGCTTGATTAATTGTCGCACCCTATAGAAGAGAGTAAGAACTAGAGAAGCAAGGAAAATTTTATTGTTCAATTGAAATTTTATCACCCAAGGGAAACTCATACAGGGGAAAACTTAATACAGACTTTCATCGATTCACACACCTGCATATATTCTCTTTCTAGTTTTTTTCCTTCGAATCATTTTGATCCTTTTTGTGATGACTTTGCTTTTAGTTACCTACTATCTTTTCGAGTTCAGGAGACTTTCAAGAAAGGGTGAAGTAGAAGTAGTTAGTTTGATTTTATTTTTGAAACTCACACAGCTCGTCTGCAACATATAATACAGCTTCCTGGAGAATGAAGCTCTGATCATGATAACTGAAATTCATTAATTATTAATTTTTTATCTGAGCTGTTTTTTTTTACTGAAACAAGCAAACAGTATTTAACGCTCTGCAGAATTCAAGCATCAGACCTGATATGACTTGAAGTGAAATAGCTTTACTTCCTTTGTAACAAAAATTCGCGTGAAGATGTATAATTTTTCCTTACAAATACACTTCAATCGTCCAAAATTATTTCGTACCAATTTGTAAAAATCGTCTAATTCTCATATTCTGTTTAAGTGAACTAAATAAACATACACTATCATGGCTTATCTATCAGAACTAAAGTGCAGACCCGTGGTTAGGCTTAGAGAGGATGGTCTTGAAATTATTCATCTCTGTTTTTGAATATCGATAATTTACTTCCAAAGAATAGCATATGCAGATACAGTCGGCCGACCTGTGGTGGAATCTGGACCCTGTAATAGAACGTCAAGCCTTGCTTTGGAGTAGCAGCAGCAATCTCTTTTTCTTCAACACCGCAATGTCACCGTAACCAAAGAAGATGCAAACTGTAGAATCTGGTGACTAAATGCAATGGTTCTAATCATTCTTGGGCAATTTCTGATGTAGTCTGGATAGATTTTTAGGTAATCATCTGCAATCTGACTAATTAATGTTCGTGCCGAAAATGTCGTTGATAGTTTTCATATGGTTCTTTTCGCTCTGAAAAATGTTTTTGCTGCCTTTGCGTAGTAGATACGCTGGAATTGATCAGTCATCAAAATATTTTCATTTGCTCAGATACTTATATTAGCATCGTCCTAGCTCCCATTTGTAATTTAAATTATATTGTACTCTGTATAACTGTAGAGAAAAGATTTGCACCCAAAATGGCTTTGGACAAATGTTCAATTGATTCAATTCAATATGAAAGTTAAGTTGTGTTGATTATTACTTTCGCAGATGATCAAGAACTCGCCCATAGATTATGAAAGACCACCCAAAATTTATTGAGCACGGTAGAGTCCTTTTTCGTACTTATCTAGTTGCAAATAGTACAATCGAATTTAAAGCTAAACATATACGAAGCGAAGTTTACTTTGTACAACTTTAAAACCACAAACTGTAACGTTTGATTTTCGCGCAAATTAATTATTCAACTTTTTGCGCATCTCTTAGTTGAATTTTCTTCGAAAATCAATGTCAGTGGTTTGAATGCTCCGCACTATTAAAAGTACCTACTTATACGCATATAGCTCCAAATTTCCTAAAATTTCAATCCAGTTCAAATCACAACTTTTGTTTAGCACAACTTTTTATATGTACAACTTTTCATAATCTTTACAAGGCGTTCTACACTACTGAAAAACACTGAAAAAGTTACAAGTATAACCGACAAATGATCTCCATTTAAGTTACATAAGTATCTGACAAAAACTAAATGACCGTTTGACTGACAGTTAATATTCCAAATAACAGTCGCTGAAAGCCATATATATGTATAGATGAAAAACCTTCCTTGAAGTAGATTGAAGACGCAATGCGTGCCTCGAAATGTATGTAAGAAACTAAAGTAACATTGCAAAAAGAGAATGATTTCTTGTAAATAAAGTCTTTCACGTTTGTCGCGACGTCTTTCGATCGGAATCATTTGATAAACCTGTTCCATTGGCGCCAACCCACGATCAAGGTATATTTTTCTTGTGTCTTTAGTTTTGCCCTCCATGCCAGCAAGGTCTAATCGTTACTCCAGTAAAAGAGACGCTAACGAAGTAGTTATTCTTTTCGCCTACATATTCTGGAGCAGAAAAACCACTTGCTCCGCAACACTTCTTTGGGTAATTATATGTGTGCGTATGATGCGAGTGTTGTATTTAATCTTGTTTAGATTATATTGCAGAGTTGTCGTTGTCATGAAAATAGTATTTATTGAATGTTAGAAAAATATTCTATGGAGCTACATCTTACATCCATTAGGAAAATCAATGAAGTTGGATAAACTTGAGCGCACACTCCACAGGTCCGAGTCAAATTTTATTCAAGCACCAAAAAAATGTCCCAAAGAATTGTTTATATTTTAGATTTTTGATGTAAATGTATTTGAATAAAAGTAACAAGATCATGGCTTTTAATAAATTATATAAATATTAGTATTGAATAGAGAAAGGATTTAGAAAACTCAATGTTTTGGAATTTAATATTGTTAGTGTAAAACTTTTACATGCTTAGGATTTTTGAATTTTGTGGAGTTATTTTGTTTTTATAACAAATTAAATTCAAATACATCCAATGATGGAAAACACATTAATCAGCCTATCATCCCAGTAGGACCACAAGCATCGATGACTTTTACCATGCACTCTTTCATTAATGCCTATGAATTCCAAAAGAATGGATTACAATGTAATGTGTAAGTAATGCAAAAAAGAATCATTGTGGTACAGAAATCCATGTCGGTTTATCTACCAACTACTTTACCGCATCACAAAGTAATGCACAGTGAAGGGTACAGTAATGCAAAACGGAGCGAGTATCGTTACTTATAATGACATTCTAATGTTAAATTCATCAGTGCCGTCATGCGAAAACGATCCGACGATGATTACTGGGAATAATTCATATGCAGCTGGATAAGCAGCATACTTAAGAAAAAACCCATTTCAGTAAATAGGTGGAAGCGAAAATCACAATGAAGGCTCAAAAAGACACACCTTAAAGGACAGTTTTATCTCTAGTCTTGTGGAAGCTGGTAAAAAAATCCAATTTCAAAAGGAATTAACACACATGGTTGTAGATAGTTTTCAGGCTAATATTAGACCAGCTCATGGATCAAGTAAGACTAAGACATGAACATTACCGCACCTACTCGTGACATCACTGTATTGCAAAACATCAAAACATCAAAACATCAAAAATTAAAAACATCAAAACACTGCAAAACATCAAAAATTAACCGGTTTTATAGGTGAGAGAAGTAAACTGTTTTCGGCTGTGTCCAAATCTATCTGTTAAGCCCTTTTTAGATATGAGTCCATGCGTCCACGCGTCCATGCGTTTTTAGATTTCACGAGTCAAGACAACTCAAATCCAGTTTTTTGAAGGCGGGGCTAAGGCGATAAGTGGATGGATTTTACACGCTTTTAATGATGTTTTTTTGCTCCGTACAAATATATTGGTAACAGAAAATTGTATATATTTATCCATATGACCATATATGCCTATATATACATATATATATGTTTTTGTCTAGATATTCATATGCGTTCTAATTTTTTCGCAATAGTCATGCACGTAAGGATGCAAAAAAATATTATCCACATCATCATATAATAAAATAATCATCCACAAAACATATATTTAAATGACCATCAACGAATCATCCACACATGCCCCTGAATAAAAGAAATCATTAAAAAATCTATTGTACATAAATCAGCAAACTTCACTTCCTTCGCTTTAGAGCCGCCTATGTAAACAAAATCGAATTGACTCGTGTAAGCAAAACACGCTAGATCGCATGGACGCGTGCACGCATTGACTCATTTCTAAAAAGGGCTTTGATGAGAATGTTAATGAGGTAGTTTTAGGTGTACAAACCGCGCAAAAACTACATTTAAATTCTTTAAATATGTTGAATTTAAACTTGGCATCTTCTTCATCGATCAACTCACCGGTCTCCGGTACGTGACGTCGGTGGATAGCGCGCTGAAAAGCGACCACCCATTGTCGTAATGTTGTTTCCTTGATTCATGAGACCAGCTCATAGAGCATGTTTTGTAGTTGCTTATGAGTTGAAAAAACCGAGGGGCTTGGTATCAACTCCGATTAAATCTTCACAAGGTAATACAAGATTGCTGAAATAAACTCAACCAGGGGCCCTATTATGATTCAAATTCCGAAATCGGAATTCGTAAAATTTTCCGACTCGCCAATGGTCGGAATTTCGTATTATGATCTATTCCGAAATCGGAATTTTAAACTGCAGACAGCTTCACTCGAATGGGTTAAATCGATTCCAGATTTCTAATATATTTCCAATCAAGTGTCAAAATACTTATTTAAATTTAAGAAAATGGACGGAGTTTCTAAGTTCCTTGCTAACATTGACTCTATGGCAATTTATTTTGCTTTGCCTAAGTATGGTCAGTCGGAAATAACAAAAATAGGGATTAAAATTTAATAAAAATCCGCCAGAATCCGCCAAAAAATCCGACAACAAATGAGTTGTCGGACTAGACAACTCGCCTTCGGAATTTACAATCCGAAGTTGGCGGATTCCCGTACAAATAGCAAATTATAATACGAAAATACGGTGTCGTATGAATTCCGCTTTCGGATTTTGATTCATAATAAGCCCCCAGGTTGGTCTCAAGCTACACTCTAAGTACTCGAGTCAGATTTTTTTTTCAAGCTCACCCGTGAGGTGAAACTCGAGAAAATAGGAAAGAGAATAAAACGGCCCACAGACACGGAGATCTAGTCGTCGACTGGATCTCAATTGATTTGCCACAGACACAGAGATTGTAATCGCAACTTGAATTGCAATCTCATTTGAACGTTGTTTTCGTGGAGGCAACACACGCTTTGGAATGGGTGTTTTCAGGTCATTTTCGTTGTTAGGAAACGGAGGACATACATATGTACATTGTAAGCATTGCTAGCAAATGATGTTTTACGTAAAGTAATTTCGAACAGGTACATATACTCGGATATATGAGGTATTTGTGCTTTCTGCTTCAGGAATCTGTAACCTAGTCATAGATCCCTCTAAATAATTTTTAATTGGCGGTCATCATAACCAGGCATTGATTGTTCGTATTAGGGGTGTCGGAACTGATTTTCGAAGAAAATTATAAATTTGTATGTATCATGAGCTGGCAGCAATTGTGCCTTAATAGGGTTTAAAATTATGTTTCACGTAAAGTTATTTCGAACAGGTATGTACGGGTATCTAGGTATTCGTACTTTCTGGTTCAGCCACATGTAGCCCTCTAAATACTACCCTCTAAATAATTTTAATTGGCGGTCATCATAGGCAAGCAGCACTGAAAATGAACTAAATATCCGTTGCTGCCAAAGAAAAGATATTATTGCTCCACATCTATTCTTTTCGTTCATAAATATTTCCTGAAATAATAAAACATTAAAGGGATCATGAGGTATGCTAACTGACTCTTGTTGAGCGTACTCATACACAATTCAGTCCGTTAAACCAATGATTTCGAATTATGTTACCATTACGTTACACAAAATTCAAATGAGATCTCCATTCTAGTCTCAAAATCACCACAGACACAGCAACGTGTTCGTCGACCAGTAGCTCCGCCCACCAAATATCAAAAAATTTTGATATTTACTGCAACCGTTGCAGAGACTAAAAATGCAACCTGAGACTAGCCCACAGAAGATATATAATATCTATATTAGTATATATTATCTACCTAGGTATAAAATATCTATATAGGTATATAATATCTATATAGGTGGCCCACAGACAGAGATTTTCGTTGCAGATATCGCATATTGCAGATCTAGTTGTCGACGAGATCTCTCGTCTGTGGGCCGTTTAAGGAATGAAACGCAATTTACGCAGGCAAAAATATGCTGAAAAAACACAGGGCCTATCACCGTTCTGATGCACTGGATATATAGGGCAAAAAGGCTAATTTTTGTTTACAACTGCCAGGTCTGGAGGCCAGCAATGTACAAAATCACCTTCTGTGACATACCGAATAGAATTCATCGATTGGTATCTCTCAGTACTACAAGTGCTTTAACCAAGACTCCTTATGTCTGCGTTAAACATCCTACTTAGTCTGCCCCACTTGATGTCTTCAGCAAATGGGCAAATTAGCCCAAAGAATCTACACCGATGGAATTAAAACAGCTGCAAGAGAGAATTCTGCTGACTGCAATGTAGAAGCAACCTTCAGGCATACTAATAACTATAGTATTTCCAAAGCAGAGGTCATTGCGATACGAAAAGCTGCAAAACTAATAAACGTTAAGAATACTAAAGGCTAGAATCAACATTTTCACAGATTGTCAAGCTGCTGTAAAAGCACTGATGTCCAAAGCATATGAATCGAAGTGCGGTATTCATGCCCTGGACAAATTATTCAACAATAGAAGAATCAGAATCTACCAAATTCCCGATCATACAGGCATTGATGGGAATGAAAAACTTAATTCGTTTGCCATCTTCCTATCCAGGTGGAATTGGCGACGACAATCCTTCTTGTTGACATGCCAGAGTCTGAAATTGCTTTCTTTAACGTCAGTTTGGAGAAGACAGACATACTTTTACATTTTATATTAAAATTATTATAGTCTAGAAAAACGAAAACAATTTCAATATTCAACAATATAATCTTGAATAACGCGACGACGCCAACACTCTAATTCTGCTCATTTGCAGCACGACACCCAGGCTATATGACAATTCCAACTGTAATCATAATGAAACAAGAAAGAAAAAGAAACAGAAAAAATCTCGAAACCACATAAGAAGTACAAAGGCATAAGTACAGTAAAACAAAATGGGCTCAGCAGCAGAAGTAATTGCTTGATAGGGCCGTTTGTCGTCGCTTGCTTGCTACTGTTTGTAGCCGTTGTAAATCTCCATAATAGAAGCGACATCAGGCATGAGATGATGCTACAGCACACGCTTTTCGTAGTAAATAACATGTTCTATCAAAACACTTCACATATGGTGATTTGAGCCACTCATTACCGCAAAGGGCAGCCGCGGGAGTGTCGAGCATAATTGTTTGAAGCTTTAATTTCTTGCATCAACGTAACCACCGAAGGTGGTAATCGGTAAAAAAAAACTGACCAAAAAGCATGAGCTAATAGTTTTTATTATTCTTTACCGTTTTTAAATTTACGTGGCTTAGATGACATTCAATTCGATAGCATTTTTAAGTATAATTAAATATTAAATATCTAAAAGAATATTAAATATCTAAAAGCTAAAATGGTTATTATTCGCTATTATAACATATAGTATGTTTCTGAACCTGAGCGTTCTTCAGATCTAAAAGGATGATAAATTTCCAACAATTTTACATCTTGCTCACACTTTCTTAGTTTACTATTATATACCTATTCACACGAAATTAACTCCCCATCGATATAACCACAAACAATCTAAGATACTAAATTGATAATTGATTAGCCACCAATTTACAATAACTCTGCCTGATTGCCACTTTTTCCCTAAAAAATAATATTTTTCTGGAACTTTTCTTTCGTATACCATTTGCCCTGCGTGTGTTTCAAATAGTGCTCAAAAATGATAAAGGTGTCATTCGATACGCGTCATTAGTCCTCGTGACAGATGTCAGCCTGGAGTCAAGTCAGGATGCAATCAGAAAAGTGATATATGAAATACTTTCAGCAACGCATTTTCGGTCATAAGTTGACAACATACAGGGAGTTTAGTGCTTGTCAGTTCGATTGTTTCATCTGTTCCCTTTTCACAACTCAACTTTTTTTTCGCTCAACAAAACACATTTCGAAGACAATTTATTTATTTTTAACCGTATGGGGTTTTAAAAATGGGAGGGTGACAATCAAAGGGATACTGATTTCAAGTGCCAGGAACTAATTCGAACTATTTTTTCTTCATTTTCGGGCAATGCGTATTCGATGTGTGGAACATATTGTAAACTAATGGAGTTTGATGCGGGCTAAGGGTGAAAAAGTTAGGTGTGTGTATTTTTCTTTCAATTGCAAAAAAAAATATGTTTGACTGTTTTTTAAGTATTAAGTAATTTTTGCACTTAAACATGCTCATTCTATATAAATACATGCGATCAAAATACTTTATTCATTAAAATTAATTGATATTCGCCCTTCTTCAATAAATCTTGCACATTTTACTCGCAACAAATGATACACGAATTAATATGCGAGAGTAATTTTTTTAATTATTACTAATGTATATATATATATATATATATATATATATATATATATATATATATATATATATATATATATATATATATATATATATATATATATATATCAGCAAAATGGTTAAGGGAGATAATCTCTGGAATGGCCGATCCGATTAGCTGAAATTTTCGGAGAACATAGATGTTTATAACAGGTAGACTAGATATCTTAAACCTTTTGGCGGCGGCGGGCATTTAAGTGAATTTTCAGGTACTCTTATATTTCAAAGCAGTGTAAATTTTTGTTAAAAAAAAAAGTACTAGGAATGAAAACTTATTATGTTTTAAGTTTGCTTATGATAAAGAAGTGGAAATTTTGAGCCTTGTCATAACTTCTAAGAAAAACAATGAATCATCGTGAAATTTTCTGAGCGTATTGATGTAGACTAAAGTTTAACACACATGGACTTTCAAAACTGTGCGGGCAACTCTGTAGCTACAGCAGGCTCCTGAACAAAAATCCTTCAAATCATCGACCTTCCTGAAAAATTTTTATTTTTTGAAAATAAATTCAAATTATTGATAAATTTTGACTTTTGGCCACCAAGTCAAATAAAATATTTCAAAATTCCGAGGTAAACAAGAACGGCAACCCGTGATCAAATTACCTCTATTTTCAGCACCCAAAACTTCTGTTCACGAGAACTGACGATCGGATAATGCGATCAATATGAAATTCACAGGGTATGTTGGTATTAACTAGGACCAAGTCTGATCATTGGCGTGGCGTGATAGTTTACCTTAGGGAAGCAATTAGTTCATTTCGATGACTGACTTTGGCTATGTTTTCTTCAAATTTGTTACGTATTAATGGAACCCCTCTTGTTAGCTACTTTTAACATTGCAAATACAAAAGCTTCCATGAATTACGAGCATGGACGTGAGAGTACTTATACTGTATTGTTATCAGTACTAATTCGCATGCTACCAATATATAATTATTTTTTCATTAAATATATATTTGCAAAAATTAAATATTGGCAAACATATAAATTAGCGATGTTGCAACAGCAAGCTATGTAAATAAAGCATTTGCAAATATAGCTACGGCAACAATAACAACCACAGTGATTATGCAAATTAAATGTTTATACGCATAAAGAAAATTTCAATATTCTAGTACTTATAAAAAATAACAGTAAAGTAACAACATTCCCATAACGAATAACATATATATTTATATTTTTAAAAAAAATCTAGTAAATTTAAAATAAATGAAGTGACAGCTGAAAAAAAAATCTATTATAAATCAAATTTGATGAGAAAATTCATACATACTTCTTTTTTAAATTTAATGCAATTTGCCTTTGTTTTTTTTTTGCAAACTCATCTATGACGTCTTGATAAAAACTTTACTCGCTCAAACATTATTTTAAGAAAACCTATTCTATGGAAAGTATTGCCAAGTCACTTAGTAACTGTTCATCTGTCCTATTCCTGAGATAAGTTTTAATCCTTTTTAAGCAAGAAAAACTGCGCTCTGCGGGCGCTCTTGTAACATTCTCTTTTGCATTCATTACTTGCAATGTTAGAACTAAAAAAACTGATTTATAAAATTGTTTTAAACTATTTTCTGATTTATTGTTGATAGAATATTCAAAAATATTTTCTCTGTGAATTTGCATTAGAGTAAAAAACAATGAGTTCCTTTTTATCCGCAAAAGATCGAGATCCAAAAGGAAATTTAAAAAGGTCACTAATTATGCAATTATAATCCATGCTATTTACGGAACAAATAAATACATTAACCTTTTGATTGCACTCTCACTATTTTAAGTATAAAATTAAAAAATCATGCGATTCCAGAAAGTAATTCTACGCACTCAATTCTAAACAATTCAAATCAATTTAATTACAACAATACTCTAAACTGTTGGTGAAATAATTACCTTCACCAATTAAAAATACCTTAACCAAATTTATATATAAAATATAGCACAAATTTCGCTAAACTACATTCAAGCAGTCTCTGGCAACCCTTAAAACATCTCATTCATTCAAAAATTCACATAGTGTGTAGGTACTACAGCAAACATTCTCATTCAAAAACAAAAAAATACGCACAAGCAAATTATATGGGGAACGTCACAATAAGCTCCACAGCAACCATACGTACGCGGCTTCTCTCTCAGTTTCTCGCTTGAGACGAGAATTTCCCCTAAGAAGCAATTTCTGCATTGCTTCCAAACAGCCAGTACAAGCATATTTTTTTGAATGACGTCACAATGCAGTCTACATGAAGTGAAATTAATGCTCGTAGAAGCAATTTTTTAGTTGCTTCCACCCGTCTTGTTCTCTCAATATTTTCATTCGGTGGTGTTACCACCTTAGCCGTGCAAGATGTTCACTATGAGTTTTTGGGAAAATTTATTTAGAAAATTCCTGTCCATGATTTTTCTCGCGATTTTTAAATAAATTAATTTAAAATATATATCAGTAAAATGTAAGGGAAGCAATGCTTCCCTTGCTTCCATGAACGCCACGCCACTGAGTCTGATAGATGTGATTTTGAAATACGGGTAACACTGTGCAGTGGTGCCATTTGGAAAAAAAACCGGTTTTTGGCCTATAGCTTCCGATTTAGCCACCAGATTTTAACAAAATTCACGCAGTAGATGGACCTTACTTGAAGATAGATTTCATAGAAATTTGGTTGAAAAATTAGTATAGGGACGCCAGCTACGGTAATTTTTGTCTCCTAAATATTGTAAATTTGCTCAGGAAAATAAAGATTTTTTCCCTATAACTTCCGATGCAGTGACGAAATCAAAACGAAATTCATGTGATAAGTATATTTTGTTATGTTTCTAATTCTGTAGGAATTTCGTTGAAAAACCGTGAAAGGGTTGCCAGCTATGATGAATTTCATAATTTATTGACATTTCTTTATCGAGCGATGTTGTCATAAAATTTCCAAATGGGAATGAACATGCAATGACAATTAACAACAAATATTTACGTTTCAAAAATTAAAAGAGTTTGGATGATGGTAACCCTAAAATAAATTCACTCCTACTACTTACGATTCAATCGAAACGTAATTCATAGGGTGGGTTTAACACAACGTGAAGCAGCTATGGTGCTAGCCATGACTGCCAGCACCGGACAATTTCGTAAATATCGCATCAACAGATGCTTCCATTTTGTATTCATAAGCAAAGCATTTACAATAAAATAAGCAACCGATAATGAAATGTTCCGAATTTTGGAAATTTTTCGGATAGTTTAATCGCTGAAACTTTCGATGACATCCTTGGATGAAAATGAAGGCATGTTATGGTAGATTTATTGCTGCTGTGTTGGACAAATGTTGCCAGCACTGAACATTTTCATCATTTGTGTTATAGGAAATGCTGTCAGAAAATGATATTTGTTCCTTTGAGTAAGAAATGGTTGATATGATACTACAAAGAAGTGTATAACGTCTTCCCACATTTTTAAATCCCTTAAAGATAACTTCTTCGAAAATTAGTTTTCTAGCGGTTCTGATGCGCTAGACTTTTTTTACTTTTATATTTTATGCTTATTTCAGTAATGTTTCAGTAATATCGAGAACGACTAATAACCCTAGTCTCAAAAGGGCTCTATTATTAGAAATGACTTCTGATAAGGCAAAGACATTCATTTTGTATTTTATTCAAACTAAGAGGGTATTTTGTCACGATTTTCTTTTACACATTAAAGAAATCACTTTAAATAGCTAAAGTAATTAAATTAATAGGAAAATTTACGATTAAATATTCCTAAATTTAGTGATTTTGGATTCAAGTTTGTAACGAGCATTAAATCAAACATCCACATTTGCTGGTTACATAAAATACATTTCCAATATTCCACCACAAAATCAAACAAACTTAATTAATAATCCATCTTGAAATCACCATTATTTCGGTTCATATAGGTACAATCACTAATCAACTGTTTTTCGAACAACTTCATCATTAATTACAGTTGGCTTACTCACAGCTTGACAAGAAATCTCTTTTCAAAACTTCAATCTCTGCGTAGTTAAGAAACCATAGCAACACCACTTTACAATGTTATCAAAGGCTGTTTACGATAAAACACAGGGACATAAAGAACTGCCATGTACCGACAATTCCAAGACTTGCACAAGTGCATCTAATGAAGTACACTAATTACGAAAAGACGAACGACATATTAAAATTTCCTTATTCTTGCGTAATTTTTAATTAACTATCATAAGGACATGTAATTGAAAGTGTGTAATAACCGTATTTATCATCTATCGTGCGTCTGGTAAGTTCGACTTCTCAGTTGGAGAGTTTTTAATGTTTGCCGAAGAGTGAAGGTGCACATTGAACACTTGACGAACTGTAACGTTCCACTTGTATCTCGATCAAGTAGCGTAGACAATTTTATACGGTGGATGGTTTGAATAGATTAATCAAGTGATTTTTCGATTGATATCAAGGTTCTTATGAATTAAAGTGGCTGAACGTGGGGTGAGAATGTTGTTAGAACCGTGTGAAAAATGAATCCGGAAAGTACAGGAAGTCATGAATTGAAGAGCACTTAATAGATAAGTAAAACTATGGTTGGAGAACAAAATTTTCTCATGAAAATCGTCGATACCTAAATTTAGAAGAAATCAGATGAAATTTTTATTTGTGTACGAAAAAAATGACAATATCCGATTGTGCTAGTGAAATAAACTTCAAAAATCTGCAAAATTTTGAATCCGTTGTTAATGATGGGGATAATTATGGGCTTCTTTTTACATTGACGGATTTTTAAATAACGTTGCTAACCACAAATAAAAAAGATCTTGGTCTTGTTATTCGATGGATCTGTAGTCATTTAGAGATCGTATTATGAACCTGTGCACTATATTTTATGAGAATTCAGACAGATATAAGACAGGGCTTATTAGAACCTTAATTCGTAAACTTAAAGGGACATAGCACCTTCAAATTTTCAAAAAATCGATTTTAGTTTTGATAGAATATGTTAGAATGAAACTTTAAAAACATGGTTTTAATAATATATAATTTAAATTCTAAAAAAAAATGTTGTGCGTTTATGTGGCGAAGTGCGCCAAGGTCATTTTTATTAAGATATTCGTTCACTTCGCTATACCGCTACATCGACTTTCTCTTAGTAAAATCTGCTTAATATATACACATATGTATATAGTATAATACGTTATTCTCTCACATAGCAGCTGCAAAAGTAGAAGGAATATTTTAGGATACTGGTATTACCTATATATATATGTTCTATACCATTTGCGAGTCAGATTCATAGATTTTTATTACAAATTCATAATATTATCGAACCTTATTCATAATTTTTCAAAAAAAAAATCATAGATTAGAAAAATCATGTTTTTAAGTCAAATTCATAATTTTTTTGAGTCAATTTCATAGTTTTTTCAACGCATATTTTTTTCGTTTCAATTTCATAATTTTTGTATATTAAATTCATAATAATGGTTTGTAATCTGAAAGCTAATGAATAATATCCAGCAAAATTTGGTTCTGCCTTGAATATAGGAAGTAGAACACTAAGGAGAGTTGTAGGAAGAAACTATATACGAACCATTATTATGAATTTAAATTGCAAAAATTATGAATTTGAAACGAAAAAATTATGAATTTGACTTAAAAACTTACGAATTGTTATCGAAAATCTATGAATTTGTTTTGAAAAATTATGAATTAGGCTCGATAATATTATGAATTTGTAATAAAAATCTATGAATTTGACTCGAAAATGGTATATATACCACGCACAAAAAATATTGAATTTGAACTTTAAACGCAATTTTCTCGAAATAAACTTTTTCAAGTTGGCGTGCATGAGTAAAAAAAAAGTATTCATCCAATCGTTCTAAAATTTTAACACATTAATCTACACATGTGAATGTTCAGAACGAACTACGGATAAATAAATCGGTATACAGTTTTTTTAGTTATAACCGACTTTTGGGGGGAAAAAAACGCCGCCATATTGTTATTTTTCAACCATATTTTTTTCTTTTAGTTCATCAAAGATCGCTTTGATGCTGATTAAAGTCCTGTTTTTTTTTTTTTGTTTTCATGACTTTTCTGAAGGCAGTTATCTCTGTCTTTTAATTCAATTAAAAATTAGACTTTGAAAAAAAAATGTTCAATTTGAAGGTGCTAGTCCCCTGAAATAAAATACGGTTTTTTGGAATCTATTCTTCTGAATCGCACTGAAAAAAATGAAGGCTATTGGTTACAGCTAATAAAAAATATAAGCATAGGCAAAATCAAATCAGCTAGTTGCATAAATAAATTTTTTTCTTAAAAAAAAGAAAGACGAAACAAAGATTACTACAGATTTTTTTAAGTTCTTCCGAAGAATGTAGCTTATGTTTTATATAAATGTAGCTTATGTTCTATATGATTTCTAAATCTAAAAACAATACTTGAGATGTATAACATGTTTAAGCGATATAAATATTTTTGAATATTCCAAAATGATAAATTTGTAAATTTTTATGTCAGTGTTATATTAATTAATATGACACTGACATAAAAGATACGCTGTTAGGTAAGTAGGCTTAAGCATAGGTGTAACTCATACTTTGATTCTAGCAGCATTTTCATAATATTTGTGCTGGAATATATAAACAAGCCATCTATATACAATTAAACATAATAAACAATTCTTGAGCAAAAATACTTGCGTAATTTTCGAATTAACTTAATTCCAGCTTTTAATTGTGGAAAGTGCTCATTGAAAAAGAGTACGTTTTAAAAAAAATTAAGTGCTTTTAGTCACGGTTGACATTCAGGAGTTCAGGAAACAATTTTAAGGACTCAATTATTTTCGGAATGACACGAGGTGGCATAGATATGCTCTGTGAAATAAATTCTTGAAATAATTTTTAAAATGTTTAAATGTTGCGTCTGCGTAGACCCAAATTTACTTGAAAAGTGATATATTAATGAAGCAAGGCTTTCAGGTCAAACATAAGAGTAATAAGTACTCACACAGTGCTCGTTTGTATAAATTTTCTGAACTCAGCATAAAAAATCAGTACATCAATGCACAGTTTGAAGACTGCAAATTGTCAACTGAAAACCTTGAATGAAAATGAATTGAATCGCATTGAATAAAGTGCATATTTTGGTTTTAATTCATTTCATTAATGAAGGTTTTTTTTTTATGGTAAGGAATGAAGTGAAAACATGGGGGTAAAAAATGTTCGTGCCTCTTAATTGTCAGCCTCTAAGTTTTGATTCAATTATAAAGACCAAAAATGTTATATTATATATTCAATCACAGCTTAATTACATCCCCAGGGCGGAAAATAAGCGATTGAGCTATATATAAATCCAACTTGGCAAATTAGCAGCAATGAATGAAAATGTTTACTCCATTATAGTACTTAAAGAGTTTCACTTTTTCATTGGTTCCCGGCACTAAGCACTACCATGAAAAGGTGCTCCGGAGTAAACCCTTATGAGCAATAGGCATTCATGCTTTTATAATGAATGATGAGCTTCACCAGAAGGAGAAACCCTGTATTTTACTACGGTGATCCATTACCGACCAGTATCTGTACTGCGGGGGTAGGATTACCCGCATTTTTCAGTGGAAAATGCTTCCTGTCATTTGGGAATGGCTCCCTAAGTGGGAGTATCGCGGTGGCTGTGGTTTATAGGCTACCAGTATGGATTCGTTATCTGAAATGACCAGAAATCGTTTCCGGAACTGGCGTTGGCCTACCAATAATATAGCACTGTATATTTTCCGCCTGCATCCGGGAAAATGGGCTACGAAATAGGACTAAAGTAGGTGCGCATTCTACCAGTAATGAATTTAGCTTCTTGGGTGAAATTCAAACTGGTAGTACTAACGGAAGTTGATCCGCTTTTGATCCGTGCAGCTACCACGATCACTGTCCTAATGCTGGAACACCGAATTAAGCCTTCTAAGGCAAGTGTCGGCGTAAAACCTTAGAACATTAATAACTTACTTACAAACATTTTTTCGATTATCTCCAATATTTTACTTTGTAGCTGATAGTAAAAAATATATAAAATTTTGACATTTTCTCCTTCTAAAATTCTTCGTTTCAAGGACAAGTTTACTTAAAATGTATTCGAAGGAATCCTTTGTCGAGAGGAGTTTAGTGGAAAAAAGAGTTTCAAAATTCGCACTTTTGTAATCAAAACTATAGAAACCTTTTTTGAATGGATTCTATGTGGCCAGCATATATATGTTGGTAAGTCGTGCTCAAAAATTGGTCAATGCAAAGCCCAGAATAGAATTTTAGTTAGATGCATGCCATTAAACTCCCTGGAACTCCCTGGAGCTTTTGCATTAAAAAATGTTGTTAAGCACTAAATTTTGAGTTTAGTGTAAATGAAGTGTGACCTAGAATAAATTTCATTAAAGGTTTTATTGAACAACTTGTTGTGAAGAAATAACATTTTTAAGTGCATGTTTATGTGAGTGGAGCGGAGATGGATATAATTCTATACTCCGAGAAAGTCACTAGGATGAATCTCAAAGCTTTATAAATCCAATTTGTGGTATTGTTGACGTTGTTCTGTATTGTTCATACTAAATTATCTCGAAGCCCGTGCAGTCTAGAGGATAGAGCACTTACGTTTAATGTTTGGGGCTCCAGGTTCGAATCTAGGCTCGGACGAAAGGTTTTGGTTCCGAGATTTCTATTCACCTTACTCTGAGTAGGTACCTGAGTTAATCAGGGAGTCGTGATACTAATCAATCTACTCTCGTTTTCACATTGATTGTTAATATATGAATGGAGCTTTACCAGCCTTGACCCTTAGAATTTACAAAAGTCGTTGTGGAGTTTCTTTCCTATTAAGTTGTCCTTACCATACAATGTATACAACTATATTTCAGTGTGTTACATACACGGTGCTCACTCATTTTTTCTAAAACTACCACATTGCAAAAACCATTCATCCTGGAACGAAAATGCTTTCTCAGTCCCTTTTGCCTTCTTTTGTATGCAAAATTTTTCCGATTTCTAACTCTCATTTCGGGTATTTATGTACGTATTTTCACAAATTCAATTTAGCTTTTTTTTTAAATTTTGTATAACACAATCATTTCACAAGATTTGAAAAAATACATGAGCAAATCTTTAAATTTTCTAGTTGAGCTGCGACCTTCATTATTTTAAAGTTCTCTATTTGCAAGTGTTGAATTTTGTTTATAAAAATAGTTTAATCATTTAAAAAACAACTTCAGCGTTGTAATATGTTTTTGGCATAATCGAAAACAATCGTGATAATTTTACTAGTGTTTATTTTTGCAAAAATTTTGATAATTTTCCAAACCATAAGTTTTAACTGTTTTTTTCTTCATCCAGCGTTTATTGCATGAAGAGTATAAGCATTCATGAAAAAAAATATCAACTCATTATAAAGATAAAATCATTATTTTATTTAAATCAGTTTTGACTAGTTTTATTTAATTTTGAAACAAGAAAATCCACTTTAAACCGATCGCTGGAAAGTTCTTGAACATGTCAAAAACGTCTTTAAGCTATCTTAGCCGTTTTTTGCAGGTCTTATAAATGGCTAAGGTAAAAAATATGTGTTTTAGCATCGATACTATTTTGAACTGTGAGCATTGGACTAAAGTTTTGGACTACATTGGACTACAAGTTACAAGCAACTCTACCCGGAGTAAATTTTCGCGCAACTTTCTAGCTAAAGTAAATTACTATTTCAATTAATTATTATTTTCAGACTAAGAAAAATAATTATATTTCGGCCTGAGTGTCTTTGTCTTACCGTTATTTGGTTTAAATTAAAGATGATTAATGTATTATATTTTTGCAAAACCGTAGATGCTCGCTTCAATTTATTATTAAATATCAAAACCTTACAAGGAAAAGATTATATTCGCTAAGCCATGTTTATAAAGCAAAAACGGAACCAAGGTAGATAATCAAACACTATTTCTGAAAAATAAAACATAATTGTTCGAAAGGTATTACACTTGCCAAAATGAGCCTGTTTAATAACTCAAAAATTTCAAAACACAGGATTATGAAACTTTTTTTAAATATGCTATAACATTCCTGTAGTATTTTCAGAAAGAGACAAATCTTGGAATGGCACTAAAAAAATATTAATTTACTACGTTATTTTGAAAACATATTTCTAACTTGTTTAGAGGCAGAGAAGTAGTTCTACAATATTTTATGCAAGCAGTTCCCTGTTATTGAAAGTGATACTCACATTCAAGTCGTTTCTTTTTTCTCCTGATTTTATATTGATTACTTCCACTTAATTTAACAAGAAATAATCCAGCCTACTCGCAGTTAAAAGAATCTTTTAACATCCTCTTAATAACTCTTTCATTACCAATGATTTGAAAACATGAAGAAAACATCGAGGCACTTTAAACTTACCCACTTGAAACATTACATTCTTCACTTGGCACCAAAATGACCCACACAATACCATAAATGCTATCCAATTGCCCATTTGCTTTCACTTGGCTGATCCTTTCACCACTAAAATTCATGTAAGTACACACAGTAGTGCTGCCAACATTCTACAGATAACCTTACATTTTTTATGAGCATTCAGGATGCCTTGAAAAATACGTTTCCTTAATCCAAACAGTGGTGAATTTTGCAAAAGCATTCGAATAGCCGGTTATTCGAAGAAAATTCACATACTTGATTCTATAAATAAACTCAATAGTAAAATATCATTGCGACGGCAGCACCAATTGTCCTGTCCAAACTTCGATTGAAGTAAATTCCATCGTATCGAATGCATTTTAAGACTGTCATCAAGTGGCGACTGAACAATAGCCTTGGACAGTCTACGCTATTCAGCAAATCTTTAAAAAATTGAAGTTTATGAGGCTGTTTGTGGACAAAAGGAAGCCCATTCAAGGGTGATCAGTATCAAACAGTGGTCGAGCTGAAAGGGGAAACTTATCCGTGGATAATCGGCATAACAGCCGAAAACTCATTGAAACCGGGAAAAGGGTTTGTTCGAATAGTTTTCGGCGATTGAAGAACACAAGCTCAGCATGCCAGTCCCTGTCGGCTCATCGATGATTGAGTCAATTGATTCCACCTCGGCAAGATAATGGAATGGGGGTTATTATCAGCAGACCTTGTCTAATAGTTGGGATGCCCTCAACCTCGACGGGACATTCTTTTGTTCGATGACGAGTGATTTGCCGAAGTTTTTGTCCGGGTCGTTCCTTTCGCTCATTCAGTACGGAGCATGATTGCAACCCCTACATTGTCGTGCAGTTGTTTATCTGTCCAAGTGCAATTTTTAACCACGACACATCATATTTCTCTCGATTTTATGTGATTTGGTCGGGCGTAGAAAGTCATTGTCATTTATTAGGAGTAATTTCGATTGAAAAATGATCATCCCGATTTCGCATTTTTCATTCGTTTTGACTGCTTGTGCTCATCGTCCTTTTGTGAGTTTCGACCGTAATTGTCTCTATGACTTGATGATGGGTAGCTGAAGGGAAAAGAAGTTTGCTTTTAAAACTGATGATGGACAAAATGAAGCATGGCAGATCTGAAAACTATTTTAGTTTATTTATGTCTAATTAATCATTTCAGCAGAACAATTTAAAGGGGTGAAATGAGCAACGTCCAGGGTCATTAAGTGTATGCTATAGAGCGTTCTTTAGCTTCAATCATTAGTTATAAACTATTAAGTCATCTTTTAAATTAGCAGGTTACAATTTCAGGGACTTTGTTTTTCAATTTTTCAACAAAAATTTTGCTGCATATGTATGCTGTAAATATGTTTGCATATGCGTTTCGCTAACACAATTTGAGTCCCTCTTGCCTTTCCTTTTTTCACTCAAAAATTCCTTAACAAGAAATAAATTATCGTCGGGTACATTAGGCGTGCTCAATTGCAAAATTATGTTAAATAACAACATCACCCCTAACAATTACAATAAAAGGGTTGCAATTTGTATGCTTACATGACTTTCAAAACAATCATAATCACATATGAAGTGCGTGTTCACATATGAACTAATGCATCACATAAAGAGCGAAAGAAAATTGAAAGTGTGAAAATTCGTTCCGCTTTCCGCGTTTATTTGAATTCGCAGTCAATAGAGATGTCAGCCGTTAAATTTATTGCCAGTGTAATGTAATTTTGATAGCTAAACTCGTATGCTTAGCAGTGTTGAATAGAGTCTTGAGAGGGTATAATCATCCCGTACTCGGCAAGATTGCTACGAAAATCATGTTTAGGTTTGACTTGGCAATTGAATTTATATTTTAAGTTCATATTTATTGTACATTGAAGCATAATGTTGTTACAGCAAACGAAAGATATTGCTCTTATTTTTAGATTGTTTAAAAGCTTGTCTTAATACTTAATATTACAGGAATAGTAGCTCTTCAACCAAAAGTTTCTTCGGCTGCTTCAATACAGCCACATTTTAGCAAGAAAAGTTTTGCTACTGAATAAACACTATATTTACTCTTACAGTTCCGATAAAGTGTAAATTTATTAATTTCAGGTGCTATCTGGATGAATGGCCACTGAAATATGCCCCTGACATGCACTAAAAAATATGGAAAAGGTCGCATTCTTTTGATAAGAATTATTCTCAATTGATTGATTTTTTTTTAATAGATAGCGATATTAAGTAGCCTTTCATGAATCCCTCAAATTCGGTGGATTTTCATTTTGCTTTTTTTCCTTATTAGAGTTTCATGATATTATAAGTTGAAATTATTTACTCCAGAGTTTATCTATCAATTGTAAACAGATAGACATTTCATCAAACTATTTAGTGTAAAATATATAAACATTTCAGCAAACAATATCAATGCAGAAAACTCAAACACTTAGAACAGCTTAGAAAAACTATGCAAGAAACGAATGTGAAACGATTTAAAGGAACTTATTTTTTATTGAGAGTAACTAGAAAACGCAAGTGATTTACTAGGGTCATGCCAAGTCAAGTAGCGCCAGGCTAAAAAAAAACAATCGGGTAATTTAGACTCGATTGAACACCCACATGGGGCGCTGAAAATTTTTAAAAGAAGCTCTTCTTAAAATTTACTAATGATGCGGTAAAAACTAATTTTTTGAGTTCATTTTAACACATTGCCCTAGGCAGCGCAAGAAAGAGCTAGTTTGCAATAAAACGTCTGTATGTTAAGAAAAACGTCAGCACGTAAACAAACCGTAGAACATTTTTGAATCATTTGAACCATTTACATTCATACAAACAGAAACTCTTAGAGATACAACAAAAAATATCAATAAACTCTTGACTCGAAAGCTGCAAAAAATAGCTGCACGTATATATTTTTGTATATCTTGTTGGTGTTCCAAATAGTGTGGCAGACAATCCTAATGAGACATAAATAATCCTCCTTGCTGACAAAACATGACTTTGCCTTAATAAATAAATTAAAATTATCATGGTCAATTATTGAAAGGGAACTTTTCTTTAAGCATTTGTTAGATGTAAAGATTTACTCAAATTTTTACTACTGGCGGTTAGAGAAATCGAGTTTAGTCACCATGTGAGGTCTATAGATTGGCTTAGCAAATAATAATTGCCTTTTCTCCATTAAGATCAATTTCTCCTTGCCTTGCAAGACACCAATGAATTTCCTTCTCGCAAAAGAATAATTGGTCTTTCAATAATATTATGACTTAATGGGACTTGCTTGGATTAAAGGTAAGACACTCTCAAAGTTCAAGTTATTGAAGCTCAACCGTTTTGCCTCCGTTAAGTGCGTGTCATGACTGTACCTAGCTTAAAGAATGCATACATACCGCACATGTTCTTGGCAATATATCAACATAACTGTGCATAAATGCTAGATGACTTGTGCTTTTGTTTTGCTTGTTTATGTTATTCTTTAAAACCACAAAAAGTCTAAGGATTTATGAAACTTTTTTCTTAGAAATGCCTAACGCTAAGAGCTACATTACCTTTGTTGAATTTCGCATAAAAAGAACATTAGTTACTTCAGCGATCAACGCACGCGTTCATCGAATAATTAGTTTTTCCTAAAGCTATGAGTGCAAGAAGCAATTAGTTTCTGGTAAAACCTATCAATAGCTACGCAGGTCTTCCGTATTTCAACGCATATACATTTTCAAGTTCCAATAATTACGAGTCAATGGCAGTCGTCTCGTGTCTGACTTCTGATTCCATCTCTTGCATAAGATTAATTGCACAAACGAACCAGATAAAAGATAATCTTCGATAACGCTGCATTAATCTTCTTTGGTCAATGGTCTGCTAAGACCATGCGGAGTGGTCGCAGAGAGAAACATTAAATCGAGACGGGCTTCAACGCTAGTCCACAGCAGTAAGTACTGAGTTGGATGTTCGGGATGATAAAGCTTCTTGATTACACCAACAGTTAGTTGTTTGTGTTGTTCAGTTGACCCAAGGACATAAGGGATAGCTTTAACCATAAAAATGAGAGTTTGAAAATTATGTAAAGTTATAAATTAAGGAATATTCAGAAAAAAATCGTTGTATAAATAAAAAAATAGATATGAATCAAATATTTTCAAATATGATTTGGCGTCATATACGTTTCTTTTTAATTCAAATAATCTGCCTTCATTTCAATAACGCTGTATCAAAGTGGTCTTCTTTAGCACAAAATGTTTTGTTTCACATTCAATGATGAAAATTATGATTTGAAAATAACATTTGTATAATAAAGTGGACCTATTTTTATTGAATGTGGGGGCTTATTTAATTCAAATAAGATTCGTTGTTTATTTAAAAGTGTTTCAATTTTTGATTTAAATTTGATTCTATTAAATTTTAAGTGGAGAAATTTTTCTGAGTGAATGAATTGCGAAATAGGGAGCGTAATGTTCATAGACTTTCAAAAAAAATCCGCAGCATTTATTTATTTACAATAACTATAAATATTTTTACACTGCTGCCTTCATTAGCATTACATATTCGGCGACACCAAGTAAGAGTATTTTTTGACTAGCCAGAATCATTTCAAAAACTTCCATTAGAATCATCCACATCCATTATTGCAGCCCGGAACAGTGGCATGTTTACAAAAGCAACTCTCTATGTTGTTCATGTGTACAAGAGACATATTGATGTGCTAAATAGTCGAGTCTTTCGTATGAACAATAGAGTCAAGATGCTACAAAACATCGTAAGAGTAACACTCTTATGGAAGCAACAAGAACCCGAAGAACGAACACGCAACTCGCGTCATCTTTTCTGGATTGGATTTACCGCGGGTTTGCGGGGATCACAATAACGACAACGCGACCTGAACTCGTTTTTCTGCAGATGTTCTAGCTCACGACAATGTTTTACTAGAAACAGGCTTCCCATTTTAGAAATCGGCATGAGAACTTGATTTCCATGCACCAAATCACCAACCTTGTATGACATTAGGCAATATCTCTACATCCGAAAAATAGTTTCGAAATAATCCTTATTCTGATTATAGCCCAGAATCGACGGAAGATTCCAATAATATATCTGCACGTGTTCTTACTAGCAAAGCGGCAACTCTTGAATAGCCAAGCTAGAACTGCTCCGCCTGTAACAAACAGATAAAGGGCCCAGATTAGGTCTCGGCGCAATTAGCAATCGCAAGAAAATTGACTTTTGATCATGGGCTCGAAACGCTGGACCTCGCAGCCTCCTCGCAACCCGACGGCAAAGCAGTCTTGTATGCTCGGACAATGATCGATCTATTACGTTCCGCTTCTGTGCATGGCGCAATTGAACTCCACTTGGACACGGTGCAGCAAAAAACAACAAGAAATCGTATCTTACGCTGGCTTACAACTCCGTTCTTGCCTCAAGAAGGAGATGTCATTGGCCTCTAAGTAAATTTTGATGGATCTCGCTTCACACCTGAGAATGAGCTTTTCCCGTGTTATGGGCGCTTCCATGGCGATGGCGTGGCGTTGATTCGCTGCTCGTGCCATACTCGAGCCCGCAACAGAGGCAGTCGGCGCGGTACGGCGTCTGCAAAACAACCTCATCATTATGATAATGCCGTCGTCGTGCATTATTTTTGCTGACCCAGTTTGGGTCAATTACCCTTGATCTTCTTCAGGGGTAAGCAAATACTTGAAAAAGTTGTTTGCTTGCTAACGATCTTTGACTTGTGGCTGTTAGCTGCACGTCGCGTCGCTTTGTTAATGTCTCTTCTGACCGGTATAATTTGGCTAAATTTAGCTTTTTTATCATGTTCAGACGTTTTTGTTTCTTTCGCTAAGATTAATATCTTTTCACCTGGTGGATTAAACTGGAATCGCATCGTATATTAGCATAGACGCTACGCTGATAAATGAAGTTTCAGCAGATATATTACGGATATTTACTACGGTTCGATATAAAATAGATTTTAAGAGTAATCGAAGAGATTTAGCATAGAGTTGAATTCTGACACAAACAAACCTAGTACATACTGATTTTAACCCTTTCAATGGGAGTTCAATTAATCTGACCTAAAGTAACAATACACTTTTACTACACTGATCTGCTCTGATTCTATTAAGCAACCATGAAAAATCGTTGACATCCTCCGGTCCGACCAAAACATAATGTCTTTTTCATTCCACCATAGGAACTGTCTCAGCGAAAACCAAGATATTAATAAATCAATTGGAGGAAAATTGAAAATTTGCCATTAACTATATTGCTCACGCTCAAAAGCGAAGTGGTCCGGCTCAGAGTTCATATACAGGGCCTCTATTATTATCGACCTTATCTTAATGGATCTAATTCATCTCGAATGTATCTAATCGTTTTCATTACAAGTGTTTAACGTCCATTAGAAGATTTTCGATGATGCTATATTATGGTCACTATGAAGCGTAGCAATCATTTAAAAAGACATTAGTGAGCGCTGGTCACTTTTATCTATACATGTAACTAAGCCCATTGTATGGTCTGTATCGAAACGTATTGAAAGGTTAATGGGCGCGTGCCATTTCAAGTTCAATATCTTTTCAGTTGTAACGAAAGGATTGTTTCTTGAACTTGGATTCGCATTCGTCATCATTTGAATGTAATAGCCAGTGTGGTAAATTGTTGGTTGAAAATTACTACGGTACGGCACTGAAACCACCTTCGCCACAAGTGCATTGAGCTTAAGACAACCGCCTTGACGTTGTTCGTAATAGTTTAGATCGAACCTCAATCTAATTTCTAATCATCTGCATCAAATTAGAAACTAGACTACTCATGCAAAGATAATTGATTTGATACTGACGCTTTGGGTACAAATTCTGAATGGTTGTTACTCATGTGTTATAGGCGTTATATTTTCTGCAGGCTAATCAGTTTTTGTCTTCATTAGGTTCAAATTGAAAGCAATGACTTGTAAGTATTAACTATATACGAGACCAGCGTGGAAACTTTTAAACTAGGAAATTTTGTTCTAATTCTTTAATTTTTTAGGCGTTTATTTTAATTATTTTAGCTGGCACCTATTAGAACCTATTAAAGCTTCGCTTTTATCGTAAAGTGAAAACAGGAGAATGTTCATATACATATAATTTAAGGTATTTTTTGGCATACGACAAAATAAAAATGTACTACAAAAGCTGCGTTTTATTTTCATCCAGAGTGTAGTAGGTATCCTGGATGCATAATAAAACGATCCAGAGTAGCACGCGAGTTTTTTTCTGTCAGACAGTTGTCAATTCAAAATTTGAGCTGTCATATAACCAACGCCGTTTTCAAATGTATGACTATTTATCCTGGTTGCCAGGGTGACATGGAAATTTTTGAAAATTCCAACTATTCCAGTTGATATGACTTTTCGAAATACGTTCCACAGAGAGCACGAGTACGAACTCCACTGAATTCACAAGTGTTTGTACTCTGGATGTTGTTGTTGTTTCGTGTGCAAATCGATATCCTGCACTACTCTGGATGTATAATAAAACGCGCCTAAAGCATAGAACAGAAAAAAAACTTTTTACAAAAACCTCAATCTGTTAAAATATTTATTTCTTTTTTTTTTTTTCATTTATTTGGCTTTCATGATAATTTTCAGTTTGATTGTTTTCTTCTTAATTCAAGCTTTCTTTATCAACATCAAGTTGGAATCAGCTAACGCAATCACAGCAGCTGGGTTGAATTTGAAAACACTCACCGTATTTCACGTTTCTGAATTATAGAGTAAGTACAAAAATTTTTCAACAAAACTGGCTTTATTGCTTCACAAAAATCAAATAATTTGATGATGCGAATATTCTGCTAGCTAAGCTCCAGCAATAATTATTTGATGTTAACTTGATACAAAATCTGAATTTTTATGAACAAATTGATTTGAGGCAACCAACACAAAAAAAAACCAGAAAAGAGAAAAAAGAATAATATTTATTTTGAAAAGAATCCGTGCTTATTGTTTGGGAAAGATTTTATTAGTTGTTTATTTTTGTACCGTATATCCTATACTTATCCCATGGCCTCATCTACAAACTCCTAAGCTTTCTGGTGTAAATAATGTTACCATCCCTGTCGTCTCATATTTCCGTCCTAAAAGTATGAGAAAAATACTCTCAAGCTCTCTCCATGAATGCTGGTGTCTCGCAGGGCTCTCGTCTAAGTCCAACTCTGTTGACTATATTCACTGCAGATGTATCTCAAAACCCTAACTGTCATATGTCAATCTATGCTGATGATGTTTGTGTATATAAAAGTGCTACCTAGCCTATCTTAACTATCCATACTTTGAATAAATTTGGATAAATCATCGATACTTTGGATAAACAACTAGTGAAATTTTACCAGAACTATTATAGATGGAAAATTCAAATATCTAACACAACGTTTATATTCTTCTCTTGTAAAAGGAACAAACTACATATACCAAGCCGATGTGTGGATGTTCTTTTCAAAGAAATTCATTAGGTGGACAATATTCGATACTTTAGAATCATCTTTGACAGGAAATTAACCTTTAGAGACTACATTGAAAAGATATGCACCAAACTTTCTAAAGCCATTTACCCATTAATAAATACCAAGTCAAAAATATATAGAGAAAGCTAAATGATGACTAACAAAATCGCGCTGTAGCCAATAAATTCCTACTTGGACACATTATGCCAAAAGTGACATAAATAAACTATAAGTCGCGCAAAATAAAGCTTACAAATTAATACTTAATAAACCACTTTATTACTTAACAAAGAAAATCCACAAAGAAGAAACCTATGCACCTAACATTGACTCCTTATAAAATGTACAGTATATCAACTTTAAAACCAATGCTCCGAGAATTCAAAATTAATTTTTCTCCCCAGATGTTTTCTTAGAGTGAGACCCCTTTAGTTGTAAGTGTAGTATTCTGGTCAAATATTTGTAAGTAGGATTTAGTTGTATCCATATAAAAATAAAAAATAAAATTATCTCGATATATTTCTACCATATTTCCCAAGAAGCATTAATAAACTAGGCTCTGCAAAGGAGCTCGAACGCAATAAACGGTCAAAATATAAAAAAATTGCAGTGAGTCCATTTCGTTAGCACTCCAAAAATGGTACCGTGAGTAGTTTTTACTCATATACGGGATACATTTCGTCGCACATCAGCCGACTGACTATTGTGACTGCCATGAGGCTAGTATCTACATAAATATTATTTTATGCTTTATGATAAAATAAAACATTCAAATAATACTACTGTTGCCTTCTTTTTAATAAAAAACAGCTATATTTTAAAATATATCATAGAAATTTTAAAGTGAGTACAATTTACTCATATGTACCAATAAGCATAGAAAAATTTACAGTTTCATTCTAGGCTAAACGAAAACAAAGAATTAAATAAAAATTTTATCAGGCTTTATTAAATTAAAGCTCCTAGTGAGAAATCGTACAATAATAGTGTTGTAGGAAATTATTTTTCCTTTTTAAGCAGAAACTTTAGGCTTTTTAGGAACAAATTTAAGGGAGAAGTTTTTTTAAGGATTTTGGCGAAGAAAAAACAAATGAAACTGTTACAGACTTCATGATCTAAAGAACCAAAGAAAAAAACGATATGAAGATTTGAGGGCTAATCTATAAAAAAGCATTGGTAGCTATGGGCATAATGCGCTCTTTAAATTTGAGTTTGAGCCAAAAAATTGGCTAGGATCTTTGAAATGGTCAACAGTATTAATGGAAAAAAAATCTATGACATGATATTTTGCATGAATAAGACATTTTACGGCATTTAAATACACTCCGAGTGAGAGCAGTTTTTGGAGACTTGTTACTGAAATCTTTTCTTAAATATCTTGTTAACTATTGGTTTAACGTGTTTCTAATTGTTCATTTTATATTGTTAGTTTGTCAATCCCGAGATCTCAGGACTATCTTATAGTTTTTGAAGCGAAATCCTGAGTTTTTTTGGGACCTGCATTTTATTATCGAGACTGATGGCTATTTACGAACAAATGAAAAAAGAAAACATTTCAAACGAAGCACTACACAGATAAATGCTTTCTAGGCAAGGTAAAGAGATATGTCATGAGAAAAATAATTGGAATATTCTTCGTAGTGTTCTATCATTTTTTTGTTGTGTAGATAGGTTTACCAGAAATACATTTTTCTAACAAATTTGGTATATCACATTTTGATAAAGTCATCTACACTTATCTTACTTTAGTATATATCCCAAAAATGACAATAACACAAACCAAGAAAGACGGTAAATAAGCAAAAAGATTCAATAAAAGAACGATTGAAAACAAATTGAATCTACTCTACATTTAATCATTGATATTTTTAAGCGCCCAATGTGGGCAAGAAGCGTGCAACTTTATTAAACTGAACTATCTATTTTGAAGTAAATTTGGTTCCAAATGGTTGCCGATACGCATCATAAACAAAAAACTGTTAATGTTAAATGCCCAGTAGTTCGAGAATTGAATAGAACTTTGATTTGATATGGATGAATAGATAGTGATTTTTTGGAAGAAACATGAAATTTTCATGAGTATATGAGGAAATCAATTTTACGACGAAAAAAGTATCCAAAATATTATTAAACTGATCATTTTTCCTATTTTAAGCTATTTTTTTGCCAAAGGAAGTTTCAAGGAGCATGCATATGAAAGTATTCCATAACACTATTGTAAAATAGCCATGCTGCTTCGATGGGTTTCCATTTATTTCTGTCTTCATATCATCTCTGTTCAACGTAAGACGTAATGAACGTTTGTCGCATGCATCTTCTTTCTGTATATACTTTGCAAGTTTCTCGTTACTTCTCCATACTGCCCGATCCATACTATCCTGAACTAATACAATACGTACTCTCTAGAAATGGCCGAATGACATGCCCTGATACTTGACCTGCCAGAGTAAAATCTTCTCCAAGAAGCACATGTGATCGAGCGTGCATCGGCCGATGCAACTGATAACGAATGGCGGGAAAAGCAGAAATGAAAAGGGATTTCTTATTTACTACGCACGTACGGTCTCGTATCTGTATCGGTGATATAGTAAAATCTTGACTGTTTTTTTACGACTTTTTACTCCTATGTACTGGACTCTCCTCTGCCACCCGCTGCTCCATTGTACTCGACGTTTCTCCTACTCGTTGCTTATCGTTTGTGACAGCACGCAAGTGTCTCTAGGGATCACTCTAAACCGTAAACGCATCTTGCTTGTTTTTTGTTGCGATCACGGGATCAACAAGGCATTGACCTGTTTTTCCATTTGTTATTGTTTTCGCTCTTTCGAGCTACCACAGCTGCTCATACGGGCATCTCGTTCGTTATGCATCCAAACCTTTGCATCGAACACTTGGCAGCAAGATCAGAGTTTATCTTTTCGGACGCGATGCATGCACTTCAGATACGTGTTGCTTTTTTTACTTCATCTGCCCTTGCTTTTCTATTTTGGATTTCTGTAGAGGAAAGATTTTCGAATTGAGTTAAATGTTTACATATGCAGCGGATTAAATTTGGCGGGAAAAAATACTGATCCAGAAATACGACTGTAAATAAACGAAGAGAAATGAAATCAATAAATGGATCGACTGCTGTTTTATCTTGACAAGGTATTGAATCGTTTACGACAGACGACTCTTGAAATGAAACGATCTTCATAATCATTACGCTGTCGTATTTGATTTGAATATGTACGAATGATAAGATAGTTGATATATGATTTTTTTCAAAGTACGAATAGATAAATATTGTTTGGAAACCGCTGATTATGAGCTTATTTCAATATTTGATTACCAATTGTTGTTTTTTTAACGAATTATAATTAGCCTCCTGAAGAAAATTATCAAAGCCTGGACGGGAACAAATGTAACACCCACATCTTATGAATTTATTTTCTATTTTTTAATCTGGCAGAAAAATGTCAAAGTTTCCCATCAAGCGAATTCAAACCACAGTCAGCTCAGTAAATTTGAAAAGTGAATAAAATTGTTTGCTTTCATAACTGTGTACGCATAATTCAAACAACATTGAAAAATGCGTTGAAATCATCGAATCGCCTCTCATGGGTCAAAACGTATTTTACCATATGTATTTCAGAAAAATTAAGAAGTAGGTACTTTGAAATTAACATTCAAAGTTGCAGAAACGAATTAACACCCATGGATGACTTGTGTGACAGCTTAATTGGTCTATTTTATTCGTAGCTTACCGTACCAGGAAATAAATAACAGTCGCGCAAACAACCACCCACAAACAACAATTTTTACCATCATTACACTTGTTCACTTCACGAAATTTTTCTAGCCATTAAATATTTCGCTACAAATAAATCAGATGACAAAGAAAAGAAGACCATATCGCCATCATCGGATATCATTAAGGAAAATTATGGGGAAGTTTTATGGTAGACTAGACACATTGGCTTGAGCTTCGTATCGCTAACACTTGTTCCGGGGCCGAGACTTTGGTGGCAATTTCTCAAAATAAGTTACGATCCTTCTATCCTGCCTCAGTCTCAGCATTCCAGTACTGCTGCAAGGCGACCGCATTAAGTGCATTTTTTCACAAAATAGATTGTTATTGCTCCTGCTTAGAGTGTTCATGTGTAGGAAAGCAAAGATACCGCATTCAATCGATGGTAATCTTGGCAGTGGAAAATATTTCTACGAGCTGTGATAATTTCAATAATTGTTGAGAAGTTGATGGTGGCGTTATTGCAGTCGATGGCTATTGATTTGTTAAGGAATGAATTGTAATAAGGTTTTAGTATTTATCTGACACTTTTATCGTTAGTTGAATCATGCTAGTTCGAAATCATGAAGATGTTCGAAAAAAAAGTTTCAACCGATGGCCATCTCACTTGCTCAAATAGTCAGCTATCAAGAAAATGCAGATACAGTGAAGAAGTGTATTAAATGTTGAAATTGTTGGATAGCAAAATGGTAAAAGCATGAAATAACTATCTCATGAATTATTTGTCTTAACGGTTCTAATATTAACTTATATCTTTATTTTCAAATATATACTTACATAAAGTCTCTAATAAAAAAAGCTCCATTCTTTTCTTTAGAATTTTGTATTTAAACTACATGAATGAACATATATCCGATCTCTTGTAAGAATATTTAAGTTAAAATATTGCTCGTAAACGATGTGTTTTTTGGTACAATGAAGTTAGCTTATTGGATGTTAGATGGTTACGTCAATTCGTACTTTTATTAAAAATTTATTGGAGTTAAATTTGTTATAATATATCTCATAGTACTACATCGATCTAAAGAAAAAAAGCTTGGCTTTCTTTGAAACAAAGTGAGTGATAGGTGCAGTCTAGCTATTTTATTTCCCTTTTGAAGTTTAATTAAGTTTAGTTCCTGTAACCAAAGGACGAAGTATTCACCAGCCGAGCTTCGAAATGAGCCTAAATTAATTGAAGGCGAAAAACGCAATAAAATCATTAATATTCACCATCTCGTGCATCTACTCCGATATAATTTTATTTTGTTTCTTCAGCAATACTGAAGGGTTGTCCAGAATGGATCCGACCTTCTCCATTGAAATCACCCTGCTGAATTCTTCCGAGTCCCTTTTCCAATTATGATCCAAGTAAATATTCTGCAAGCGCTGATTTAATATTGCATTAAATACAGCCTTTCGTTTGTAATTTTGAAAAATTTGCCCTACTGAACAATAGCTGGTGCTGAAATCCATTAGCTGTTGAAAAAATGCTGAAACAAAATAAAAAATGCAAAAGTTTAGCAGTACGATAAACTTTCTTTTGCATATTAGAATAAAACAAATGCTTTTCCAATCATTTAATTTTATTATTTGTGCACTAATTATTCGAATACTTTAGAATATTATAAAAATTGAATCAAAAAATTATTCACTTTGATATACTTTTAAAAAAAAAATGTTTTCGTAATTCGAAAATTTTGTGCTTACCGTCCAACATTTTTCGCGGCCAATCCAAAACTACTTACAAAGTTTTACAAAAATTAACATTTGCTAATAATTCTGATGCTTTCTGCTGTCTTGATCGTTGCAAAGCTGACTTTTCGATGGGAAATTTTCAATTACGAAAAATTCACCTGAAAAATCAAATTGGTTTTTGCTTTGTTGGTGCTAGTGTGATGCAAGGAAAAAATAATTTATTGAAAAGAACAAATTTAAATATTTTTACTACATCTTGTAAACTTGTATTCCTTTACACATTCAATTCTTGTTAATGAAATTAAAAAAATACTCCGCAGAAAAAATATTGAAACAATGTGCAGCGTCGATTCAGAGTTTTTTGGGAGTTTGAAATTTGATTGCATGTTTTCACACTTTTCTGATTGCAATTTGGCTTATCATGTGTTTTTTTTTTAATTTATATATTTGCTTATAAAAAAATAAAAAGTAAATAGCAAATAAATAATTAAATAACAGTTAAATGCCAAATTTCAAAAACAGCTTAAAAATTACTTAGCATAGTCGGTTTGAATAAGGGAATTTCGAAGGATAATTTGAAAATCCTTGGTAAATAAAGATTGCCAAAGCCGTTGAAAATCCTGCAGCATATCTTTGTTGACTCATTAGTGGCAAAACATTAGCAGCATATCGGCTCATTAGCTGTTTTCTGAAAGTAGCTACAAAAATTGGTGCGCTGGTTTCAAAAACATAATTTTTTTTTGCAGAAAACTGACGGAAACATTAAACAACCAACAATTTGTTTAAAAATAACTGCAGAATTCAAGCTCGGAAGACAATTAAAATAACTTTTGACGGGATTGAATGCATTGACTAACAAAGTTTAAAAGTTAGTCATATGTTGCATGAAATCTTTCAAACATTCGGGCCCTTCCTTATTGCAAGCAACGAAAACTGAATAGTATCATTTCTAAAGCTCACATATACTCTCAGTTTATTGAATGCTAAAGGAAATATTATTTCATGAGTAAGTATTAGTGCGGCTCGATGATTTGCGATGTTTGTTTAACAATGGTTATGTTTCAAGACCGATGTCAAACTTACTTACTTAATAAAACTTACTTAATAATTTTCAATGGTGTTGGGACTCCTCGTTGTCTACTCATATTAAACAAAAAATTTCCTAAAATGTTGCAGATTTTTGTCTTCATTTAGATTATAATATATTAGGTTGCTGCAGATGAAATGGCCGATTTAATAATACATTTTTAAACAGCTGTAACTTTTTACAAAAACAATTTATTTAATCAAAATAGGTACCAATAGATGCAACACACTTTTCTCAATGAAATACAAGTACATTTATTCCAGTTTTGTAGAAGTCCGCGTTTCTGGTTCGAAGAAACTCCTCGAAGGCATTTTTGACAGTAGCTTCATTATTAAATCTTTTTCCTGTCAAAAAGTGATCCAAATGTTTAAAGAAATGGTAATCTGTTGGTGAGAGGTCTGGTGAATATGGAGGGTGAGGAAGAGTCTCATAGCACAACTCGTTTAATTTTTGGACCGTTGTTCTCGATACATGAGGTCGTGCGTTATCATAAAGCAGTATCACTCCATCACAGTTGACAAGCCTAGGTCATTGGACTACCAATTTCTGAAGTATTTCATCCAGCTGAGCACAGTATTTCTCAGCATTGATAGTTTCGCCAGGTTGCAGGAACGAATAGTGGATGACTCCAGCTACAGACCACCAAACAGTTAGCATTATTTTCTTTGGATGAAAGCTCGGTTTCGGCATGTGTCTTGGCGCTTCATCGGCATCTAGCCATTTGGCCGATCGGCGACGATTATCGTATAAAATCCAATTTCCATCGCAGGTCACAATTCGGTGCAAGAACGATTCTTTTTTGCTGCGGGAGAGAAGAGAACTTGAAATCTCCATTCGACACGTCATGTTTTGCTCAGTAAGATCATGCGAAACGCATTTGTCAAGCTTTTTCACTTTTCCAAGTTGTTGCAAGTGGCGGCACTGTCGAATTGTGAATGCCTAATTTCTGGGCAAGATCCCTTATGATTTGGCGGGGGTCAGACTCCACTAATGCACGAAGCTCGTCGTTATCGATCGATGGTCC
The DNA here is from genome assembly GCA_947369275.1 of Nemotelus nigrinus. NCBI lineage: Eukaryota > Metazoa > Arthropoda > Insecta > Diptera > Stratiomyidae > Nemotelus > Nemotelus nigrinus. The sequence continues at coordinate 37,092,403 of OX376373.1, read as the reverse complement.
TGGGTGTCCACGTGGCTCACTTCCAAGGTCCATATCTCTGGATTGAAAGTTTTCGAACCACCACCGAGTGGCTAACTGTATCGTTCGCTAACTGTATCAGGCCCAAATGCGCTGTTGATATTCCTCGTTGCTTCCGTTGCGTTGTGCTCTAATTTAAATTCGTATAGTAAAAGTAGCCGTTTTTGATTCACTTCCATGTTCACTTTCTCTTTTTGCTTTTACGATCACTATGAAGTGCAAAACAGAAATGACTCCATAAACCAAGGTAGCAGTATTTATGTCATACCATTTGCGCCGCCTTGTACCAACATAATACACTAAAATTACAGCCAACTTTATTTCATTGCTAAACCGGCCATTTCATCTGCAGCAACCTAATATATAATAATAAGATACTTTGTATGCCATTTAACACTGGAGAGCTGTTGTCAAGCAGTGCTAGACGTTCCAGGGTAATGATTTTGTGATATCTTGGTTCTAGTTGGTTCTTTCTTTTCTATACTTTTTATAAAGTACTAGCAAAAGTTAATATGAAAGTAAAGGTTTCAGCAATAATATTTGTGGCCCGATTCTATACAGCCTCTATATCAGGCTTTTACCACACAGATCAAATGCAAAGATTATGGGAGGCTATTCAGGAATAAAGACGCGACAAACTGTGAATCAGAATGCTGTTTCATCAAGACAACGCACCAGTTCACAAGGCTGCAATTGCGATGGCTACAATTCAAGAAATAGGATTCAAACTTCTTGAGCATCCATTCTATTCACCAGATCCAGCTCCCAGTGACTTTTACCTCTTTGCTCGGTTCAAGGAATACCGGAGCAAGAAATTTGAAGATGATAGCAAAGTAATGGCCACTGTTGAGGCGTTTTGAGAGAGCAGAGAGAAATCATTTTTTTCCAAGAGTATCTTTGGAAAAAAGATGGACTAAATTTATTAACTTGTTAGAAGACTTTGTTGAAAGATAATTTTTTTTTAAAGTTTAATAGCCTTGATTTATATTGATTATCATTACGTTACAAGAGGGTTGCCTCTTACGTGTTTAGTGTTTTAGTTGGGATTAAAATTGAAAGCTGTGAAATTTGTTTATTTAAATAAAAAAATTTCTGGTTAGTTCATCTATCATTTGAGTATTACAGCGTATTAATTTAAAACTTTGCCACCGTGTAATAATGACTATTCCACTCTGTACTCAAGTTGAATACACCATTCAGTTTATCGCATAACATGCAGTTTATACTATGCGCTGTTAAGAGCAGTGATGATCAGGAATTTTCGCAAATAATAAGAATGTCAAAAAATTATGAATTCAATGAAAAACTTCAATTTATTTACTGGTCTTGATTTTTCAAAATCAAATCCTACTCAGAGAAAATCAAATGATTGACATACATATTCGCTATTGAAGACTGCTGACGAAAATGACTGCACAGAGAGAAATTTCGGCAGTGATTTTTACTAGAGTGGATAATATAATTTACTATTGCGAAAATTTCATTTGAAAACATGAATATTATTACAAAGTTGATGAAAATTTACTATTTTCCTGCAAATAATAGTCAATTCCATTACACACTACAACTCACTCATGTTCATTGCGCTGTAGTAAAGACATTCATATATACATAATTCACAACAAAGTAGTAAAATGTGTAGTGCAATTGATTACAAAGGTAATGGGGAAAAAAATTACTACTATTGCAATAAAATTAATTGCAAATTCTGTATGATTTCATTACACTTTTCTCTCCGTGCGCGTTCTGCAATAATTTACTGCTTCTAGATTTATAAACAGGTGTCTCTCAGATAAGTTCACGTCGTTGAAGTCCCACAGAGAGCGGTGCAAGAAAGATCGAAGTGCGTGCGTAGTCATACCCAGAATGGTCTAAGTAATGTTTTTTTAAAATCTTTTTCTTAAGTATAAATAAAAGTGTCTTCTTTCAACTTATGAGTTTTTTTCCTATAATGACCATGGCTATTCAATAAGTGACCCTTAAATAAAAGGTGTCTGACAAACATATGTTTATGAACGATGTTACACTGAATATAGTCTATGAATCTAGGCAGGGGCGGCTCGTCATTGTACGCAAAGCCAGCAGTTCTGCCCTTGCTAAATGTGTATTCCCAACATAAGAAAAATAACTTAACAATACATATTGAAATTAAAAATAAATCAATTGATTTTGACCATACATGAGAAACTTCTATTTTCTAACAGCCAAAGTGCTTCAAGAAAAACTTTACAGCAACGCGATAGAAATTCTTCCGTGTGAGTCGAAACCTTAAGCATCTCGTACCATTGTAAGCCAGAACGCTTAGTTCACTGCAGCGTATTGGAATATGTTACACAGAACACTGAAATAATCTTGCCTCAATGAACGTTTTAATAATGGATACATATAACATATTCTATTACAATAGTCATAAAAATTTTACAATGTATGTTCCTAAAAAGCAGCGCGCGGACGCTACTCAGCTTACCGCGTTTTCCTGTGTGGGGAAAATAAAAAAAAAACCTTTGCTTATCCGCCCGCTAAATGGCCCAGAAATATTTGTGCATGGACGCAGAATGATTTGCAGCGTTTTCTTTTCGGTTTCTGTTTCGCTACTGAACCTGGACCTGGTTTGCTGCTGGCGATTGAGTTTAGGATGTTATTTGTAAGTTCAAATACTGTAATAGACTGATTGTTTAAGTTAATATGTTATTCGTATGTTGTTTTTCATTAATGGATTTATTACTGAGGTCTAGAGTTTAATGTTTTCTGTAGATTGAAGTTCTTTTGATTTGGCTATTTGCTTGCTTATGCATACAGTGCGTAAGTTAGTATTCGAATGATTAAAGAAAAAGATAGTTGTTTTTCCAAGTAAATAGTATATGAGTATTAGCTTTCAGCATACAACGTGGGATTATTTTAATCCTTAGACTTAAAGACATTAAGCTGATTTTAAGGAAAAGGTATTGGAATTGAATGTTTCTTTGAACAAATGCTTAATAATGGTATATTTTTATTATTAGCTTGTTAATACATAGAATAAAAAAACATACCTGACCATGTTCTATTTAAAACATAAACAGAATAGATAAAATGTATTATGGGGTAAATTTAACCCTACCTTTAATGGGTGATGAATTATTTTCACATTATATGCCAAATTTTAAATTTATTTTATCTTGGAAATTGATGCGATTTCACTATAGAAATAATCTACAGCGGTAGTATTTTTCACTTAGACTATTTTTCACTTAAACACTAATTTCACTTTTTATTTTAAAAAAAATTCTACTTTGAAATATCTTCCACCATTTTAACATTGATGAGATTAATGCCGATCACAGTGAGAAGAAAAACCGTTGAATCAAATTATTGGAAATCGAATACAACTTTTAATATATTTGCTGCGCTGAAATAACTACTTGTTTATTTTGCAAAATATTTATGCTTCCCCGAGTGCTCAAGACACGAGTCGCAATTGAATCTAGGGTTAATTAATTATGTTCTGCAGTAATTTAGTATTCCATATCTACCATATATGTACTTCTTATGTGTATCCAATTGGAGGAAAATGTTCACAGCCGCAATGAAGGATTAATACATATGTTGTCATAATGATAAAAAAAAAATATATCATAATGTTCTGCATGTACATGTATATGTATTTGTATTAAGGTGCACGCATACGGTGATCTGTTTCCGATTGAAAAAATAGGTTCACTAACGAATCATTCTCAATATGTCATATAACAAATGAACACAGTAACACACAACCTAACAGCCAATCGCTTTAAATTTTCTAGGATTCTGTTTATTCTTCGCTACAAATTATTATTCATTTCAGGTATTTCTGTTCACCATCAAACAAATATTTTTTTTTATGGACACCCCCGCTGTCACTAAAACAAAGAATAGATACGACTCGACAATATCCTATAGTGACCAATCCAATAGAACTGATTGCACAGCTGTCATAAAACAAAAAATAAAACTTACACCCAAAAATGCATTCCCTTACATACATCAATTACTGCATCCTTTGTTTCACAATATTTCACAATAGTCCACCAATCCCAGCTATACCTTTTTTTTTCACTGAAAAACAAAAGAAAAATTAACAATGATTGTTAAATAGGGTCCAAAACTCACGATCTTGATTTTTTCCCATTTTTCTATTCAAAGACATGCATATCACACATCACATTGAAGGACACCTGCATTTAGCACAAATTTGTACAATTTTTTTCCCAAATCGAAGCACATACACCTGCGACCCAGGGGTCTTCTAAGTGCCATTGTACTCCATTAGCCCAGCAAAGAGCAAATAGTCCAGTCCCGTGTATTTTTTCCTCGGTGCGGACAGACCAGGGACTCTGTGATCGATAAAGAGAAACCCTACAACAACTGAATTTTCAAAAAAAAGGTTTCCTAACTTATTCTTATCCGATCGTGATTTTTTTCATCCCATACACACAAGTCTGGCTCATTTCAAAAAAGGTCTGGTTGGATGGTTTTGTAAACCAATTTTATGCCGTTCGAAGCCATGTCAAGAAGAATAGCTTGAAAACTGCTAAAAGTTTTTTTATTCCAAGAAATCATTTACAAGGAGTCTTCCTTGTCTGACTTTAAAGGGTCGATCATCGTCCGTTCCTGTACCCCTTGCGTCGCATGATACGGGTCGAATGCATAAAAACCTACCCGAGTTATAAATGTACAGGCACGCACATGTAAAGTTTAGGATTTCTTGAGAAATTATACTTGAGAAAATTATGGCTCCAGGCTACGGGAAGGTTTGTAGCGTGGAACACTTGCGCCATACACGAGACCGTTTTTTGTAGTTTTGTATTTCTGTTTTCTAGGTTTTTCGAAGTGAGGACGACAGAAATGATGCTTCGAAGGCAAATAACTGCAGAAGGAGTCTACGAAATGTGGCACAAGAAACGAAACTTGTCTTAACATGTTTAAAATCGAAATCGAGTATGCATACTGTATAGTCGTATGTGTATTTCTAAAACGTGGCTGTTTTTATTTATAGGCAGGTGATTATCTGGGTTCGATAAAAAGACGGAAACCATAAACTCTCGCGTACAATACGGTATTGTTACGTTTTTTTTTACAGAATGGGATCTATTTTTGCAAAGATTATGCTTTGATAAGTAAAGATTTTTATTTATTTTTCTGAAATGTCGGACTAGGGATGTCTAAATGAAGAGGCAACACAATGTCGTTTAATCAAACAATATGTACAATGCACCTGCCGATATGATGATTGAAACTGGAATATGTCCATATCATGTGACATCAATTACTGTTGCAACTTGAATGTAAAGAAATACATAAAGTACATAAAACTACATACATAAAACATACCTTCCACTATTAATTACATTTTTGAATATAAGTACATACATGTATATCAACATAAACGATGAGTTTTGGAGATATCTAGTTGGATATTCGTTTAGTCGTTAATTTTTGATATGGTGGTTTTGATCTTTTAGTATTTTTTAGTTTGTGCAGTTCATTCTTTCGAGCTAGAAAGTAACATTTGGTGTGTGACTTTGAAAATTGAATAGTGCAAATGTCTTTCCAATAAGAAAATCGATCGAAAATTGAAATTCTTGATATTTTATCCGTCAGCATTTTCGGAATGTATATTTAATTTATAGTATTCGATACGACAAGTGATTTCCGAGATTTAAGCATTTTTGTAATCATGTCTCGGACTGTTAGAAAGTAGACGGAGTACAGATCGAAGTAGCAGCTGCTCTTTTCATTCTTTGGATTCCTAGGTAAACATGATTATCTGTCTTTACCACCTGATTTTGCTGAAGCTATATTTCCAATTTACATAGACCTCTGTGATAAAAAATTATTGGAAAGATGTGTAAATGGTTTTACGTAAAACAAAAATGAGAGCAACAATCAGTTGATATGAAAAACAACTCCGAAAATAGTTCCGCGTGGCTCAAAAATTGTTGAAATAGCAGGTACAATGCAATGGGACTATCAATTCGGCCCAATACCCATGCCTATGTCTAGAAAAAGGATGCAGAGCGCGTCACGATCTCTGACTCGAGAGCGCATGGGAGTACGCAAGAGCAAAGAATGGCTCGTAGGCTACATCAAATCGAAGTATTAGAAGCTGCTCATGCTACAAAGGGTACATCTTATGGCCCTAAAATAGATGACACCATGTAAGTAAACAATTTTAAATGGTAATTTTGGTCAAAAATTCGATTTTTTATTACGAAGCTGCCATTTTGTGAAAAATCTAAATTTCGATTATTCCTTCGATCAATACTTAGTTTTATATATTCACTAAAAGAATCTTTTTAGTTTTTTCACTTCAGATGAACTGTACCGGAGAAATCGTGGTCACCGACGAACACCTTTTTTTTGGAAGACCTTCAGGAGATCGCCTGGAGGAGCGCACTAGATCCATATTTTTACAAATCATTAGTGCAATTATAAACTTAGATGTTGCCACTAAATGCATATATACTTTTTGTTTTTTTAAAATAAAATACCTTTTCACAAAAAATTTATAAAAAACGTCTTTTTTCGGCCTTCTAACTGCGTATAACCCCTTAACTCAGTACCAGCATTTCAAACTCGATCGTTTGCGGAATCAGCCTCCGAAAGCAGAATCAAATTGGAATTGTTTTTGCACAAAACGATCGAGTTTCCCGTATCAATATTCTCTGCTATGATAAGCTTTAGAGATGATATACGTTGTCTATGCTGATTTATAGACAAGAAGGGAACCATGATCACAATCAATAACCTTTACATCGATGAGAGTTTAAGATAATTTTTTTTTTATCATCTATGAAAATTAATTGAGCCCAACCATCACATTATATGTGACGCAACGGGGCAACCTGAGACTGTCAGATACTCCATGAAGGACTACATTGAGCTTGAAACGGAAGCGCAATCCGTACTACCTACACTTGCCGTCAAGTTGAGCTGTCAACCAGATATAGCTATAATCAAAAGTGGCCAAAAACGGAATGCCAAAATTTGATGGTCATTATTTAATGGTATCAGTTCTATGATCTGTGTTTGGAGGATCATTCACAAAAGAATTTCGGATAGTATTCAAAAGATGTGATATCTAGAAACCAATTTAACTGGAGAAGCTAGACTAGGAAGCCATCTCCCATTAGCGAAGGAGAATTATGAGTTAGCACAGACCACTTTGAAAGATAGATATCATAAAAAGGTTGGCATTTACAACTTTTCAACGACTTCTTGAGCAACGCACTATCAAGTCTGACGCAACGTCAAAAGGTTTGAGACGACACAACAAGAAAAATGTTGTTTACGATTAATTAATAAAGCATGCTAGGGAACTTCACACTGTCGATGAGTTCCTCTAGTTTTTAGAATCAGTATTCCAATCTCTGGAAGCGATTTCCCAAAAACCAAAACCAGTGACATCAGAGCTTCAAGGAGAAAAGACAGGAAATAATAGCAGTTGAAAGCTATGCAAAGGTGAGCTTCAACTTAACATAACATAAAATGATGCTAATGTTTCTAACGGAATTTTTTAATTTTGGTGTTTCTATTTCTTATACCAAGGTATCGCATAAGAAAATTTTTACATCAAATCATTTCATTCAAATTTGCAAATCACAGCCAGATGTTTCAAATCGTTTTAAAAAATTATTTTCATAAACTTTGCGGAATCCATAAATGTCTTCGGTAATTTCTTGTAATTTATACTTCGGAAAATAATGTACTTTATGAAAGCTGAATTGAAACCTGTGCTCATAAAAAATAACAATACCAACAATATTGCAGAGCTGTTTGTACAGCAAAAAAGAAATATCTAAGATCGGGCTGCTGCTTCAGTCTGACTTGAGAGCTGAAAGCCACATTACTTTCTGTTATTAGACGCAATTAGGCTGTAACCGTTTGAAGAGCATTCACAAATTGAAGATTTTCCTTTTTTTCATCACAATGCTTGGACGATAGAAAATTAAGCTTTCTTATAGTTGTGCATCGTAAAAAGGTAGAATCCTGCTCTCATGGAAATCTAGTTAAGCTGCAATCACAAACTCCTCAGCCAGCCCTTTTTCTATTCTATTTATTATTGAGGAGCCCAGTGAGCATATACTTCTTATTAAAAATAAAAATAATCCTTAAAGACAGAAAGTTTAAGTAATGGCAATGGTGAATTTACAGCACAAGGTTAAGAGTAGTAATTTTGCAGCAATTTCTATTTTCCTTTTAAATGCTAAAGTAACTTTAGCAAATTGATTTCGCAGCACATGACAGACAGAATTACCGTCAGCAATCATTCACAAGTCACAAATAGTCCACGTCAAGAAACCGAAAACGTTCTACGACCAGCAGGCGCCGGAATATTTATTCAATAATTGCTTCCGTTAGACCAAAGATCTTGCAAACACATTGAGCTGAAAGATCGCTTAAAATAAATGTGTCACAAAAAGACTATTCTAATTTTAATTTTCCAAGGAGCTGGACATTTTTTCAAACTATTCTCATTTGTGGAGCACAGAAATTTTGCAATTTCGTGAGTGTTTCACAAATTGCGTGTATTGGACTCGCATCCAAAAAAGGAGATATCACCGGGTGTAATTCGAGTGGAAGTCAATTAAACAAGCAGTCAGATATCCGTTTTTCTACTTTAGTCATGGACAATTGCAACCTCAGCATTGGCTTGAAATTTCATTTCGATATTTCACGTAGCAAATTATTCTCTTTATTCAATATTTGGAGTGCATTACCTGCAAGTTGTAACCACTACGTTAATTCACTCAAAGACAAATTGGATCAAAGCATTTAAAAACTACTGTATATGTAAGCAATAGGATCGACGGATAGTTTTCCTTACTGCAGTTTTTTCATTTCAGCAGCAATTTTGAAATTAATTGGAAAACTATACATTTGTCACCTGCACATTCACAAAAGCTGGCCTGAATCGTTTTCAAAATACGAACTTAGTATTTTCAATTCACTTTTGCATTTTATCCGCTGGCCGTCATCCAGCCAAAATTCATGTTACAATAGTGTCACCACTGTGTTGCCTTAGTCTTTGCGTTGAAATTTTGTAACTGGACCACAATACGCATCATTGCACTGTGAATTCAGTCTTATTGAATAAAATGACCTGAAAACACAGATGTGGCCTCGAGATTTCATAGGGTAATCGCATTGATATCAATCATAAAAATAGAATAAATACATCCACCTAGAATAAATACATCCACAGCCAAACACAACTTGTCGTAAGAAGCGACTAATGGGGACAATCATGAGGATGAATCTAAAGGAAATCATCTCTGCAGGTGGCAGCCAGAATGAGTCTGGAAATCTATCCGTGCTGGGGATGCTCAGTGCGGCAGGGACTCAGATTTTCTAGGCCCCTAACTTCATTAACGACTGTTATGGAGGACCCTGGTTGCAATGGAACCTTGGAGATTCCATGGCCAGCAAGTTCTCGAGAGAAAGCAAAAGAAAGGCTGTCTGATGATGCTAATTTTGCCAGTCCTGAACCGATAATTGTCAGTCAGCACCCAGTTTATCGGATCAGAACATAGCAAACCAGGGAGAGCTCTCAGCCCTCGACAGAAGAGGACTCTGTACAAGAAATCGATAATTCCCGTTGCAAATCGGGAATCAGCGACGACGTTGAGAGGCAACAGAGGTTGGCTACACTGGAGATCTTCCTATTGGTCAGCACAAATGCCACATCTGTCAGCAGTGGCGCGGAAAAAACGCAAGGTTCACTTCACAGGCGTTTCAGAGCACAAGGTGCCGAAAAGTACCAAAATTAGCGAGAGAGATCTCGCAGAGGCTGGTCTTTCTGGCACAAATAAACCATTTGCAAAAGCAAGGAGGAGGTGATAGTTATGTCTGACAAGGATGGCATGGCAAACTGACCGATGGTCAGTGCGAAATCCTTAAAAAGGAACTGTGGCAAGAAATAGCGAAGTCGCGACCAGTTTACAACTTCCTGTAAGTTAAGTTTGTGGTTGGTCACTTCCAAGTCGCCTACCGCAATTAAACACCTAAGGAGTAGCACACACTGATCGTTCCAAAACTGGATACTGACAGTCGGCCGAAATCTACCACTTTGGATTCCAATCTCGCCAAATCCTATCATGTCAATTGTTAGATTCCTGGTCTTCGCAAGATAGCAGGTGACATCACTGGCATGTTCGGTAAACTGAATATTGTAGTAAATGAATCGCAGGAGCAATCCCACCACCGGTGAAGATTATTAAAACCTGTTTATCGTACAAGACAAAATCTTTCGAAGTATTGATTATTTTTGCCACGTTGAATTTTAGACCTATCAATGTAAAGCCGTTATAAATTAAATTATTACTCCATACTCCTTTCACATTTCCTCGATAAATTCAATGGTAGCCATCATTTCGTCAGAGATAAGAAATTAATAATGAATAAAAGTAAACTAAAAATAAATTGCATTCATCTCTTTGTCAACTCACTAAAAACTTTTAATAAAAGTTGCCAAAATCGCAGTTTTTTGTTTAGAAAACCTCAATATCCACCAAAATCTATGACTACGTTTTGTCTCACCCATTTTCACCCCCAAACAGTAACAAACACCCCATTTAGAGGGTGGGGAACATACCAACCTGGCAGCCCTGTTGTCACCTGTCATTGATCTGCAAGTCGTCAGTCAAAACTTCACAATGTAATGAAGTGACCATTCAAATTGAATGCATTCAAAGCATTCACGAATCCTTGTTATCCGGTTTTCCAGTCAAATCTTTTTGTAATTTTCGCTTGGATTGTCTTTCAAGAGCACCACGAAACAACAAAGAAGCTAAGAGTCGCTACCCCTTTGAACCGGTCACCGCCACGTCGTCCTTTAATAAAGTAATTATCATCGAGGCATGAGTGAAATCTGGAAAATGTAGTGGCATTTTCGAGCATCTTTTTATGTAAAGTTATATCCAAGCTTTTTTCCCGTTGTCGGTGCCCGTTTGGTTCGAGGCCGAGTCGTATTTACTTTGATACCGTTTTTTTTGCGGAGTCATAATAGCATAAATTTTCATCGTTTCGAAACTGTTGCGAGCAGAAAAAGAAAAACTGTGAGATTTATGGCAAATATCTGTGCTGTAAGTAACCCTTCATGTCCATTTCCACATGGACGATGTTTGAGATTTCGGCCTTTCATTGGAAGCGACAGCGTAAAGAGTCTGCCAGTGAATGGGGAAGTAATGAGCTACCAGCGGGAAAAATTGAGATTAGACTTTACTGGCAGACCACAGGAGCCGCATTCAACATTTGATGTGCGCACATGAAACGTTTTGGTTGCTGTTTCACCAAACAGTAGTATGTATCTCAAGTCTACGTGCATAAAATATCTTACTTTTTAAAACGCTCAAACTATACCACAAACATAGGAACTCCCACTAGGCTACCGACAATCAAAATCAATGGTCTTTCAACGAGTCTGTCCGCGATGAGGCAAAATGAAAAGGGGTGAATTTGCATATCATCATCATTTCCCAGCCTCCGTCACTGCACCAAACAGTGTGGCATTGAGGACGCTTTTCGAAATTGCTTCGCATAATTTTGTAATTAATCATTTTCGCAATCATCCGTTGCGCGCGAATCAAATGACATCCATGACAAAGGAAGCGGCGACGTCACGAGATGACTTTGGCGACAGATCCGCCGGGTCCGGATTTCTTGCACCTTCCGTTATAAGACCTCATCATGTCGCATCCTTTTTCACTCGATCTTTTTCTCGTCGTTTTTGTCATACGGCGTTTGCTGGCAGACAAGAAAAATACAAATTTCGCCGATGATATATGACTCATCAATTTTTTCATCTTTTCATCTTTTTATTTACTTTTGTGGCGTCGTTTTTCAGATACGCTAGCGTCCCTTCACGACGCGTTACAGTGCTTTTCGAGTTTTCCATCTGTTCTAAGGCTGCTTTCAGATTTGCTTAGGTGATAACCCTCGAGTCGGATTTCGTATTCAAAGTGAGTTTTTTCTGTGTTTATCTCATGCATTGAACATCGAACTAAGATCGCTACTGCTCATGAATATTTAACAAGACATAGATACCTTTCATTTGGAACAGCGCGTCCCCGCGTGAGATCTAATCGGATTAATGCACTCGCAGTGGGACCACTTTTTCCGAAGCACATACGGCAGGTTATGTGCTGCACGAAGAACTCAAGTCGAAATCGAGAAAAATGTCTTGACTAAATCTTATCGTCAATCTTTGTTTTGTTCTCACCTTTTTTGCGTCTATGGACGATTGAGAATCCAATAATAACCACGGTTTCTCCAAATAAGTGTCAGAAACATTAAAGTGTGATTTATGGTTGATTGTACGAGTGTAAACTGGCAAAACTGCATTGAGTTATGTAAGTACGCTTGTCGATTCAGATTAACGGAGCATTGGTGGTGAGGGTTGGCCATAGATTTAATTTATCCTTACCCTGCAGTTAGGAAGTGATAGCTGTTCTAACGCTTGAATCGGTTATTACCTTTGCTCATATCCCCGACGATCTTATAGGCGATGCTGGCTTGTTCGTGCCATGCATAACTCGCGGATGTCAACCATTCCCAATTAATAATTTTTGCATGCAACGCAAACCCCAATTAAAAGTCCGTGCCATACTTCAGCAAAGTGTGTGGTAATTTGCCTTAATTACACAATCTCTCTCTAAACTCAGCTCGTTCGCAGTTTGCAGCTTTTGCGCTCGATGCAACGAGATACTGATTTCATGACAGGAATGATACGAAATGACATACTGCTCGCAACTGGTGAATAAGTAGTGGCTGGGAGGCTACGCAGCACCGTCGAGATGCTAGTTCTTCAAACGACCGTTCGTTTCAATGAAGGCTCCGATTATTGCAATTGATGCTGTGTAATATAATTCAATACAAAACTGCAACTCGGCGTATCTCATCTTTTGCAGAGATGCATGGTATGTATCTAGTAGTTCCGTGTCAGGGTTACCACAGATCTGACACTGCGTAAACAAACATAGTACTTGTAGTTTTGCGAACGTTCATTTGGTATTTAAGAATCGTTTTACAAACGTTTTGCCGCAGGGACTGGGGTTAAGTTGATAAGAATTGAATGATTCTTAAAAAAGCCTGTGGCGTAATGATTTTCTGACTATAAAACTACAGGTTTCAAGGACTTACTAACTCGTTGTTTTCTGTCAATACAGAGAGCCTACGTGAATTCGCAACACTTTCAATTGCAATTGCACAGTGCCGATATTGCGTAGATGTGGAAAACTCTTACGCTATCTCCAAGCCAATTAGATCCAGCAATTATTATCATGGATCCCTGCAGTTCCTATCATGGTCCTAAGCCTAGCAAACAAATTCAATCTACGGCATCACCGACAAGCACTACGAAACAACATAGTTGCAACTTTCATACATGCAACAAAGCCTTTTAGCGGTAAATTGAGACTTCTCTGTATTCGGGCTGTTGACAACAAATTGAGTCAATTAAGTAACTTGAATGAGTTAATTTTCTCGTATTGAGAAGGGCCCCAATTGCAATTCTGTCGGGTACTTTCCTATGGCTTATTGTTTTTGTCACTGCGATGGTCAGTGCTCAGGGCCACTCAACGTACTCTGCACTTCAGGAAACCACCATTGTAAGCTGTGGCCAATGACAAAGAAGAAATTAGGCCAACCGCAGCAGTAAGCTAGAAGGCTTTTCAATCCAGCAACTCCATCAACAATAAAGCCAATTTTAGACTTAATATGAATAATTGATGGAGGCCATCCACAGTTATTTGGTGGAGTCTCTAGTGATAAGTAAAAACGTAGGAGATGGAGATGGTTGCCATTCTTATTCTGTCTGAAGAAAAATCCGGCCCTATGGGAGAGCCAAAATCTTGTTAGTCAAAAAATTTTGGTACATCCCTGATTAGGATGATTTGGCTTGAATCATATATTCAGCATTGGTATGTTGAGTCACTGGGAGTGTGCAGACAGAGTAATACAGCAATTGCTGTTTATATGTTAAAATTTCATAGAATTTCATAGAATATATTTTAACTAGTCGATTCGAATGAGTTAAAGTTAATAACTAACCCTTGGATTAGGTACAAAAATGCGTGATAAAAGAAACGTTTAAAAGGAGAGAAATTATGAGAAGCTTTTGATGATGCATTCCTAAAAATTGCAAAGCTTTTCTTCTCAGATATCAGCACGATGAACTTTAAAAAAGAAAAGTACTAAAGGGTAATGCCACAAGTCCCTCAAGTTTAAAAAAAAATCTCCTCGACAACTTCGTGTGCATTGGTATTGCCAAAGTCAGGTTTAGATTGAAATTTTCCCTTAAAAAGAGGCTTCGTATATAATTTCAACTTGAAGCAAAATCTGAAATAATGATATTTTGAATAATATTTTTTTTTCTAACCATATTTTTTATTTGCTTTCAATGTTTTTACAATTCATGCAATAATTGGATTATCTTTGTTGAGTTTCATTTACTAGAAAAATACATAATTATTTTTTATCACATGATTATTTTAATTTAAGTTCTAGTCGTTTTGAGCAACGAATTTCACAGAAATTCAAAATTCTACTGGTTTTGAGAGAAGGAACCTCAAACATTTCTTTTCCTTGCCAAATCTGATACACGACTAATTATCGCTATAAATCGCGAATTAAACTTTCGCGATCAAAACACTTGTTGATTTAATTTTAACCTATCAGTTTGCCTACCAACGTAACATAGAACATCTGGACATGAAGCACAAACAAACGAAGCGTGTAGATCATTTATTATCACAATTCGCAAGCACCATTCCTAATTAGTAGCTCAAGACAAACGTAAAGTAAATTCAAAACTTGCTTATGCTACTCTAAAGTAATTTAAGTGAAGAAAATCATTCAAATAATGAACGTTTGAATGATTTGCTTCACTTAAATGACGTCACAGCGGCGTGAAATCATATTACCCTTCATGCTATCAATGCCTCCTAGAAGTACGGGCCGTAATGCAGAATAATGACGTCTCACTAGACTGTCAAAGTGTCGCGCAAAATACACACAGTCGTATGGGACGTCCGCGGGAAAATGCTAATTGTACAGGTTGTGTTAAAGTGAGTGTAATGAAAATGAAGTGAGATGTGCGGAACAGTGCTAGTGAACAGTTAAAATAAAAATTAATGCGGTGCGTGCAGTATAATTGGGAAAATTCGCTACGAAATGTTTATCAGCTGGTGTTAGGTTATGTGACGTTTTGTGTCGATTTACTGACGATACAATTAATTGATACAAAATGCAAGTTATGGCTAAATATTAGAAAACTAACGTTTTATTCATATTATTGCTAAAAATCCGCACGTAAAATATCGGTGTATATCGGCACTGCCAGATGGAAATATCAAAATGCCTGCCCAAATTGACGTCATAGCTAAAACGATTCGTAGCCTGACGGCCCGTACTTCTAAGAGGCATTGATGCGATCAAGCTTCAACGCTTATGACTAAAAGTAATCAATTAAAATTTCAATCGCGCGGTTTGACACATGTTTTCAATTCGCATTTTTATTAATGAAAAGTGCAAGTGTTTACGATTGTGATTAGACAGTGTAATGAAAAAATGTGTTTTGTATCAATTATAAACAGGATATAGCCCTTCAATATCCAATGGACACCACAGATTGCCAGTATACGAGCAACTATAAGGAATACCATTAAATCACTAAACCCACTTAATAGCTCCAGAAACCTCATTATGACAAACCGAACTGCCCTATACAAGAAATTATTAAGACCTCAACTACTATATGGTAGTGTAGGATTCGGTCAAACAAACAAAACTAAATGTAAAAATCTCCAACCGTGCCAAAACATTTCCTTAAGAATGATTTGTCAAATCCCGAATTATGATAATAACTTAAAAAAATACATCCGTTACAGTTAGTGAATCCAATCCCGGGATCCCGGCTAATATCTGGTCCCGAAAATCCCGGGATTGATGAGTTCTAATCTCGGGATTTTCGGGATCAGAAATTGGCCTGGATTCCGGGGCCGGGAGTCAAGCATAATCGGCAATCAAATTACGGCAAGACTCGAAAAGAGCAACTAGAATCCATATTTATGAGAAAGCAATTAGCATGCAGGTTCACATCAAAATGCGTAAAGAATAGAGCAAAACAAACCGATGTAACAGTTAACAAGAGAATACAAAGGGGTTTGTAAATAAATAAGTATGGACTGTTTCGCATTTAGTGCATTCGTTACTTCGAATGATTTGAGGAAATTAATACTAGCGAATGCATACGCAGATTTACCAAAATCCTCAACAACAATCAAAAAAAGGCTGTGGGCTATGCAAGCAGGATGAAAAAAATAATAAAAAATGAGATAAGACAGGCTAGTATCTCAGGTGAACGGTTCAGTTTGACCTTTGATGAGTGGACCTCGACAACAAATAGGCGCTACACAAATATTAACATCTACTTAGTAAATTCTTACTGGAGCTTGGTGCGAGTAAGGATATCAATGACAGTTGCAAACTACCTGGATATTGGAATTATTTTTGCGGGATGATTAAAATTGAACAACTTTTTTATTTACATTAAAAATTTTAATCTACATTGAAAATTATATTTTGACAAAGTGGTTTCGAAAGTATGCACTGATTCTCATCAGACACCAGCACACAGTGCACACTTGACTGGCGTGACCACTTGCAGTTGGAAATCATTTAATTTCACATGCAATAATAATCACATTCAATAACCTTTACAAGTAAAATTATATCGATGGATATAAGTCGGAGATGTTAAAATTTGTCACAACTTTTACCTGGATATAAAAAGAACGTTTCGCTGAGTTTGATGTTTCTCTAGGAAAATACATTGTTACCATCATAACTGATGGATCAAATGAAATGCGAAAAGTAGGCAGACTAGTTAATACAGAGCAACATATTTATTTGGCGCATAGCATCCTTTTGGCAGTTTGCGATGTTCTCTATAATAGGAGGTCCATTCTAGATCAAAGAGTTGATGAAGCAGCTGGACGAAGACCACGAAGATTTGGGCGCTCCTGAATCAGCTTACTACGTTGAACCCGGTCGCCTGCAAGCACGCTAGATCTGACGAAGGACATCAGTGCATGCGTAAAGAAAGTTCGTAAGGTAGTTTTATATTTTAAAAAAGCTCTAACGAAAAATAATAACGATCTTCAAAACTATGTTAAATCCGAGCAAGGCATTTAATTGTTTCACTTACTGGATTGTAAAATAAGATGAAATAATCTCTTGACAATGTTTAAACGGTTTTCCATTTTGAAAAATAGTATACATTGATAGGCCTGCAATATCCAGAGCGATTAAAAGGAACTGAGTTTGATTCGATTCAGAAACTTATTGAAGTTTTACTTCTTGTAAAATTGACTGTGGAGGCCTTAAGTCGCAGAGATGCAAATTTATGCACTGCAAATACTTCATCAAGATTTTTATTTAGGCTGCTAGGAGAAAAACGGTCCATTCTTGGGAATGCTATGAAAATTGCAATATTGGACCGAATAAAAAAGCGTCCGTGTACTGAGCTATCTCCAAAATCTACATTGTGCCAGCAAAAATTTACCAAGTGAAATAGAATCTCTATTTTGCAAACCAAGCAACGCAAATATTTAAAAAAATAATACTTCAATGATCTAGATGCTGAACCCTTTACTTACTAGCCAAAGAAATGAGGAGAACCCAGTAGATACCCATATTGAATCAGAACAAGGTAGTCGTCAATTGATGCTACAAGAAGAGCTCCAAAAGTATGAAAATAATCAATCATGAAATGCCGCAAGAAACTAATCTAATTAAAACTATTACAAAAGAAATGAATCTTTTCGAAAGTGGTGGCACTCGCATAGTTTGGAGCTGGCTTACCAATATTAATTGACCGTTTCCGCGGCGTCCAACATCGGGAATAAATTTAGAAGCAGGCTTGGAGATGATACTTTGGATACTTTGCTATTGCTTCAATGTTACTTCCGAAAAAACCAATGAACTTTGGCAGAATTTTTATGTGTTGAATATTTTATATGTTAAGAGTTGTGATTTATTGTTGTGATTTTTTGTCGTGATTTGTTGTTGTAATTTGTAATAGTTGTAATTTTAAATATTTGCTTTCATACTGTCAACGTCTCGGATAATTAAAATTATTGTTTTTTTTATTTGCATCAATTAAATAAATTAGTAATTATTCAGTAACATATTTTTTATATAGTTTTCAGCTTACTTATTGCTGTAGTTTTGAAATGATGGCACATAATATAATCTTTTTATTAAAAACTTGACTTATTTTGTTGTGTTATATTTTGAATCTCGAATCCCGGGACCCCGGGATTTGAGATTTTTTAATCCCGTAATCCCGGGATTGAAAAAATGGTTCGGGATTGGAATCCCTAGTTACAGTGCTCTCAAACTTTTACATACGGTCGACAAGCACCCAAACATAATTTCAGATATTTTGAAACACCCAAATAACATTATTCGTCTAACCTATCCCAGCCTAAGACAACCCACAGAATAAAGCGGAAACGTCAAGTTTTAAATTAGAATAAACAAATAGTAATGATAGGTACATTGCATGTGCTAAATATTGCTCACCGCCACGAATGGAGTAAGGATGCAAAAACAGCACTAACTCCAAGAAGATCACAGTTCCCAGAGAGAGAGGGACACTCTTGGAACACTCTACTCCCGCGAAGAACTGGACGTGATAGGCATGATGAAAATCTATTGGATCTTTTTAAAGCAGCGTATATTGTCAGTTTTGTGATGCTACGTTGAAATGCATCGTAGAAAACAGTTTGTAAGGCAATTAACTTAAAATGTCGTGAACAATATAAAGGGGGTTCTACACGATCAGTTCAGTTGTCCGTTCAGTTTCAGTTTCAGTTGATTTGTCAGTTCAGTGAAATAATTGGAGACATGTGTCAATGCTATCTAGATTTTTAAGCTAAATTTTTGCCGAAACAAATTTCACGTGAAATTTTCATACAAAATTTAATGTGAAACCAAAGACAGTAATATGCTTAAGCCACTAAATCCTCCGCCTGGCGGCAAAAAACCGTACCAAAGGTTACTACAGGTATCAAAAGTTCTGCAAAATGAACTTCAAATTCACGCCTACAAATAAAATTTTTTGGGAGTTCAAGTAAATCCAGAATTTACCAACGACCATCTAAATATAACGAAACTCCAAACTGAGAGAAATATTGAGTATCATACTTATCTTAGGGAAAGTATCTGAACCTCCACCAGCTTTCTTCTAAACTTGGAAGTACAAGTACAAATAAGCAGATGATTGAACAAATACTTTCATAGGCGTATGCTTTCATAGTGTGCCATTTTCGCTCTGTTATTAGCCCCTTCCTCTACAAATGGACGCGAATTGAAACCCTGAGACATCTTTCACAACAGACTTGAATTTCATCAGTTTTTTTATATTCCTTCAGACACAAACTTTGCTCAAAAAGACCCTTTTTTGAAGTTGGAAAGAGTGGCTCAACAATAGTTTTACAGCATTTTCTTGAAGGATTAAAATTGGGAAACCGGCTCTTCGTTTGATTGTCTGCTAAGCGGAATAGAAAAATTAGCAAATATGAAAACAGAAGAGGTTCATATTCTTACTGGCTAATAAGATTATTTTTGATATCCCACTGGCTCTTTTACTGAGTCTCAATAGTCTCTAACCCCATTCGCAGTGGAAAAAAGGACAAAAATACAATTGTTTTTGATATTAAGACAGCTCATTAACTGGACAAAGAATCTTAGTTTCGAATGCTCCCACGTAGATACTGTTGTATGAGTGAATTTGTGAAATAAATGCAGAAACTTGAGAGAAACTTCAGAGAAACTTGAGAGTAAATCGTCTTTTAGGGGTCTTTCTGTCTAGTTGACGACTTACATAGTCGATATATTTTTTGACGATAATATCTGCGAGAGGAATTAATTTGAATTCAGAGGTTACTTTCATTCGGGTTTTGTATATAGACAGGCTATTTATCGTCAGCATAAACGCTGAGGAATTGAAGTTTGAGAAATATGGAGACTATTTCAACAATAAATGGGCCCCAGTCTAAAAAAAGACTACAATCAAATATGAAAACAAGAAATAATAGTATAAAGGGTTTTTTTCGTACTAGCCATACCTAGAGAAGTGCCTGGAGCCAATTTCGTATCGATTTGATTTTTCTAGTAGAAAAAATATTAAAATTACGTGTCTTGAAAATTAAGTTTTTTTTTAGGCATACAGCCAGATGAATAATTTCCAAAGCATCATCATAGCCAAATATAAAATTTAAAAAAAAAATTGATTCTGAAACATCAATATTCTGAAATATCAATAATTCCTGAAAGTTTCAGTATAATAGATAATAGTTAGATAATTTCGCTTACAAACTTCGACTCGAACACTATTTCCAAATTCAGTTGTCAAGAAACAATCGCAGCGAGCGAAATCATAACAAGCGAAATGATATCGAACAAAATCACAGCCATTAAAATCATAACAAGCGAAATGATATCGAACAAAATCACAGCCATCAAAATCACTTTAATCTAAATCGGCGTTATCAGAACCGCAGCCATCACAAATCTCGTAGACGACCACGTTCGTTTCATATTCATTCAGTTGGCTTTGTGACCTTGATTGTTGTGCTTTCGATCACAGTTACCACAATGGCTGTGATTGTTCATTGTGATTTTGTTTTTGTGATTTCGTTTTTGGTGATTTCCATCGCAGAGGTTTTGTTCGCTAGCATTTTGCTCGCTGTGATTTTGTTTATTTGATCAATGCTGCTACCAGTAGTTTTTCATTCACTGTGAAAAATACCAGTGCTTGATATATCGGCCAACACTGCTAGAAGCTCTTATTAGAGTCATGGCGAGAAGCCTTGATTTGATTTATATTGAAATAGTGATGATATCAGTATTTTTAAGATAAATTCAACTGGTTCAACCCTCGTAATAAAAATTTGCAATCTCATCCAAACAAAATTCCTTTATTTAAACAGTTTAAATAAAATTTAATTGCGCTACATTTGAAATTGATAGAAAAGTAATAATGGCATTAAAATTTGGGTACAACGTTGGACCGCCTCTGTGCGGTGCACCTCGGGTAACCTCTAATTGTCCAATAACAACCGGTACGACACGGCTTTCATGGTTTTGCCATTCGATTGGTAACTTAAAGAGGCAATGGCAGGAACGATTTTTCTGGCTCGACTCATTACTTTGCTGGCAAAAAATATAATTGCATCGCATTGGTGCCTTAGCAATATGTATAACACATTATCCCTTTCCTTCAAAAAACAAATTTAAATTAGAACGCCCATTGAAGACAAAAGTAATTACAAAGGATTCGTTTTAGCATTACCAAGTTATTGGCATTATATCATACATTTTATGAGCAAACTGCAAAATGTCTTTTGCATTCAAAATTCTAATTAAAATCTACATGTCATAAATTTAATTCGAAAAGTTTTCGCTTAATGGTCCATCAACAAATTTTCGGTTCATGTATCTTAATAAGCTCTTGCAGCTAACACTTGTCCTAACACTTTCATAGCCATATAACTTATGTAAGGGTTGTTATGTGTAATTTGTATAGTATACATGAAGAATCATCGCATCCATCGTATGCCTCCCTTCTTCTTAAGACATCACACATGAACCGCCAACGCTTCTGCCTCGAAACACTACCCAATATCAATTCCCATATGGCGAATTTGCATATAATATGCAAGAGTTTGATTATAGGAGAATATGTTGTATGGGGACAATAAATATTTTTGGTATATTTCTCATGAAAATCTTGAGGATTTTTTTTAATTTTAGGATTACGAATACAACATAAATTGTTTGGTGTATAATAAACTGCATATAAGCAATTGTATAGTTTGCTGTACCTTTGTTTTCCACATTTTAGAATGTAGTCTCCACAATAACTTGCCGTTGAGGTATTCACTGCTCTAAAAAGGTTTATACGAACATGCATTAGTTCACACAACTCAACTTTGCACTTTTGCGAACAAATGCAACCCTTCTTGTGAGATTTATGACTAGGCGACAGAGATTTCATTTCAAGTGATTCTCATACAAAAAATAATCGACGGTTATTTGAAAGTCCTTCTATCATACACACTATGTATCCCATAAGCATTCGTAGCACTTGCAAATACCCTCTGCAACATATCCCAGTCGTTGATAGAAACAGTGAACAATAGTAGTAGGTATCGCTGTCATTTACATTTCACCGAAGTATCAAATTTTGGCTGCGATACCATTTGTCGACACAACAGAAAATATGAATGAGTAATAAGGACATTCTTGACGCATTACGCGGCGCCCACATACCTTTCGTGTGATTCCACAATGACGCATACCTTTTGCATGCACATATCAAGCATAAATGCACTATTGCATTGAATTGGAGCATGGAAGCGTAACAAAGTGCAATGTAACTGAGAACCGTGAAAGTACTTTATGTTCTCACACCCGCCCTTTTTGCTATTGCTCCATTGTTGTGATGCAGGTACGTATGAGTATCAGTGCGTTACATATTCTTCTTTGAAACTCTGGCCTGTAATGGTTTGTAACTAATCTTCTTTAAATTAACTGGGGACAAGTTTGACAAAACGATTGAGATGAGAACAATTGTAGTAAATTTTATATTATTCTCGGGGGCTCACAACATTTTTTTATTGAATTTTGTTCGCTATTAATTTTGCCCGAAGCAGTTTAGTTCTAGTTATGACAGTAGTGAAATCTTCAAATCAAACGATACGAGTTTCGAACTACTTGGAATTCTGATCGTATTTTCCAAATGATGGAGCATAATATATTTTGCAGAGTGGTATTTTTTCGTTTGTCAATTTGAAAGGATGGTTGATGTAAAAAATTGGAAAATAAATTAAGGTTAACTCTTGTTTTCATACATTTTTTAGGTCGATTGTTTCTCTGGTACGCGAGATTATTTTCTTTCAAATAAGGCGTAAACAAATAAAATAGAACATTTACATTAAAAATCTAATAGCTACAAAATTCGATATGAGATAATAATTTTGGGAGAGAATTGATTTTAGCTTGATTCGATTTATTTTAAGCTTTGATTTATATTTCGATGCTGTCTAGCAGGCTCTTTGTTGGCCTAGTCAGTGCAGTGAAGGTTTTCATTCAGCAAATTAATGTGCTTCGTATGCCTTAATGATTTCCTGGAAGTTATCTTATTGACCAGGGGTACAACATTGATTAAAGCCCTAAAAGAATATCCAAAACAGCAGGAAAAAAACCATACTCTGTCTAGATAGCGTTGATAGATTTCAAAAAATTAGCTTGCATGGATTAAAAATCTTGCAATGCAAAGAGTAAGCTTTTAGATTAATTCGAGCCTATCGCTATGGAACTCAAAATTAGGATTGCAGGCAATGCGTGCGAATTCAAGCAACGAGCAGACTAAAGCTGGGTACAATAACCGTCTGAACCCCAGCGGCTTACTAGCTATGCCTACGGATTTGTCTCGTTTGCACAGTAAGTTGAAGGCACCGCAATCTTATGAGTATAAGACTAGAAGGGAGCAAGTCAGCAAGCCAGTAAGTTTGTTCTTCTCTAATTGAATCCATTTTATTCATGATAGTTTCTGGGAATATTTTGAAGGAAAGATTGCTAGTTAAACTTATAACTTATAACGATCAGATAAGACATTCCTTCAGGGCAGGACAAGATATCTAGAAGTTTTCTGTATAATGTATCGGATATAAAACACATTTTCAGGCACTTGCATTATACTTTTGTCAATAATAGTAATGTAGCACTCATACTCATCGCGGGTTCGCATGTTTGACACGGAGCAGTTGCTGAAGCAACGGCTGCTGCCAGCAAAAATATGAGCCGACAATCTGTCTGACAGAGAGCATTGCTCTCGATAGAGGCATTCAGTAGTTGACGCCATCTTAGCAATGAGGCGGTAGCAAGAGCGGATTAGGCATGCCACAGCGTCTGACTGGTTCTTCTACTGGTGACGCTAAATGTCCAAAGTGCTTTCAATTCGGCGAGGTGAGCAAATGTGCTTTAGGCCCTCAAGTATAGCTTCCGCATTCCTGACTACTTGCTGGTCATGATGCGGGACTATCTTAAGGACCGATGGCTATTGTTCGATACCGATGAAGGTGTTCGGAGGAGGTAAACTGCTGCGTAAATTTGCTGATTCCATTTCTGCCCCCCACTCGAAGCACAGAGTGGGAGCCAGGTATTCAGTGCTTCTGGCGTATCCCCGTTCAATACTGCTGTGGTCGAAGGATCTTGACTTGAAGTGTTCTGATTCCCTAAGCCTAAAACGGCCCACAGATCTGGTTGCCGACTTGGTTGGAGACTTGCGATATTTGCGAACAAACTAGATCTGAGACTAGCCGCATTTTGGTCGCAGATATTGCATATCTGCAACCAAGTCGACGACCAGGTTTCCGTGTCTGTGAGTCGTTTAACAGCAGCTTTTGCGGCACCAAAGAGATCCAGCGGAGGGAGATGAACCTGGACGTTCAGAGTAGACAATGGAGTCGAAGCTAAGGCACCTGTAGTGTTTTCCTTTTATTGCATGAAACTGTTGTACGGAGATAAAAGTACGTTGAAAACGTTGTGATATGCAGTGCAAGTGGCTGTGAATAACTATGGGCTGCAGAAAGTTCTCCTGACTGTCGATCTCAAGACTGCAATCAGTCGAGTCGGAGACAAGTCACGTTTCTTAAGGATTTGTAGAACTTGTAAAATATTGATACTGATTTACTCACATGAAAATCCTTGCTAATTCATTTTTCGTTAGACACTGTAATCTAATGTATTAGCACGTAGCACACCTAGATATTCAAAGTTGACTGACCCTGGATATTGTTAATGGAGCAACATGTCATCCGAATTAGATCATTGCTTTGTTTACCCCAATTTTAAAACAAAATCCTCTCTTATTTGTAAATATTCAGTGCCGAATATATTTTCTTTTCAAACTATTCTATTAAGATTTTAATGATTAAATAGTAATTATTTAACTGTACTTCTCGGTGAGCGAAACCTCAGTTAGTATGTTATAACTATAATCTCTGATTTTTCCTGTGATATCTCCATATATCAAAACTTCGCCATCAATTTCAACAGTTTCGTACTTTCGTTGTGAGCCACTGCCGCTAAGCCAAACTTTTGTCACGCTTAAGCAATCAACCAAGGCTGTCTGTTCTCTTCTGGGATGTAATTTTCTTGTCAACCACAATTTTTGGCCACACTTCTCGAATTAGGCATGCGGCCAAGTAATCATTGTCCAGCTCTGCCCAATTCAAACCATTAGCACGGCAATGGTCTTTTTATGCATGTTTTACGTTTACGCTCTGTTGCACGTATTATTTGCATAAACGTTGTTATTATGTCACGCTGTTTGCATAATTTGGACTCTCTCGTAGAACGGAGTACAGATGATGTGCGTGGGAAGCGGTTTGTGGCCAATTCCTCTGGTCAATTACCAAACAGCATTTAATTTGGTTATTTATTGCGACTGGGTATCAATCGATGGATAAATTTTCATTGGAGTAATAATTTGCCGATTTTGGAACAAGTTTTAGTTTTAATGGCTTGCATTTCCTTTTCGGATTTAATTGTAGAGGTGCAAGCAGGATTTATAAATTTTCCGAAAGATTTGAAAAGCATTTGTAGCAATATATGTTTTTCATGTCGAGGAAGCATTAAATAATCAGTTGGACAAGAGATTGCATCCAAGCACAAATAATTTTATTTCGATTGCATGTTAACACCAAACTCAGTGATTATAATATTTATTTTTGAATCGGCATCAAAATATTTAACTGTGATTATGTTTTCCATTGTTTCCCTGGACAATCTTTGCCTTCCACGACTGAGCGGATAGTCAACTGATTGATATGCATACGTTGCTTAAAATGGTTTCCAAGAAGGGATTTAGAAACAAAGTTGCTCGAATCGTGCTTGAATCCAGCACATTTATTTTTTCTAGTAGGAAGTGGTAGAACGTAAGAGGGATAATGCAATCTCCTTTTAAATACATAGCCACGAATGGCTCCATCCAAAGAACTGATTCTTATCCTTGAATGTATGTATTTACATTTGTATACTTCTTTAGTTTTCACTAGCTTTGGCACGAGAAGTCGTTGAACAGTGAAATCTGAAAACTGGTAGCACAACTTGTCCACGCTGTTTGGGTTCAAACCACTTTTGCTCGGACTACCTCATGCAGAATGTGTAGGCTCGTTCCTTTATTGGCTAAGTATGTTGGCACGTTCAGTCGCCTGTACACATTTTCTCGTAGCTTTAGACTCGTGTGTCTTGAGATTGTAGATTCACATAGTAAGCAAACTGTATAAACAATCAACTATAGAAGTGAACTTAGCTGTTCTCGGCTAATACTGACGTCACGAAAACTCAGGGTGTTTACCTTTCATTCAAGGTCAGTTTTACAAACGATTTTACGTTACGATCGGAGTAAACGGCCAGAAAGACACATGTGTCCGTTGGAGTTGTAACGAAAAGAACAAACACTAGAGGCTCATGTTAAAAAGTTGAGTGGCGACTTGCCATTTGGAAAGTTATTCGCTGTTTCATAGGAGTGTAGGAATAAAAGTGCATAATCAGAAGTAATAAGACAGTAGTTTTAGAAATATGAAATTGTTTTTTATCATTGGAACAGTTCACACATTATTAATTGACTGATGGGTGACAACATTTCCTTTGAATAATTTTAGAAAATCACTAAGGCTATTTCTAATTTCCTGCTAGCTATGTAAATCTTGCGATCAGACGAAGCTTCAGTTCATTATAGGTATAGCGAGCTCCACTTGGCCACGGTAGTCTTTTTATATGCCATGGCCCATAGTGATAATACTATATCCATGGAACCTTGTTGCTTCTTGGATTAAAGTAAGAATCAAGACAGAATCAACGAGCAGAATGATCGAAATGGTCGTTTTTTGCTTCTAGCTCAATTTACTTCAATAGTTATGTGGCAGGGAGACGTGATCCATGCTAACTGCAATTGTATCGAAGATGGCTGAAGTCATGCGATCACCAAACTGATCGACTGGATTAGTCTTTCATTTGAGCGGACATATGAAGTTAGATATGCATGCTATTAAACGATATGGTTGTATATATATTTCATTCGCGCGTGCTTTTCGAGACATGTTGTATCCACGAGTATTATCTCATAGTAATTTGTCAAAGATTTTTATAATAAGGAGACATTTGATAAGACTGCACTTGTAGATGTAGCTACAGTTTATTTCCCGTAATCTTCAAGAACTATACCTTCAATGCAAATAAATGTATTATATAATTAAATCATTTGGTTTGCATTTTTTTGCAGTATCTATGGTAATATCAGGACACAGCTAATAAGTAAAATTGTCTAACAACATCTTTCTTGAGCCACCTTTTGAAATTGGTGAAGTCATTGTTTCGTAGTGAGCTTTATTCTTGATTTGAAATCTTTTTGTGGACTATGTTGCTGACTAATAATTGGCAAGCTTTAGAATTAGCTTTATCTTCTTATTTCTTTTTACGAGTAATATTGAGGAATATTCTTCAAAAGGAATTTCGAGAGAAATTTTCTTACGAGATCACTGGGACGAATGTTTTTTTTAAGGTTGAGAACGAAATTGCTTCAGAGCTCTGGAAAATGTTTGACAAACATACAGTAACATCACGTCAAACTTCCTTTCGAGAAAATCCTCTGGTTTTAAATGTTTTAGTACTATTTTAGTACTTACGATTTTTAAAAACCCTATATGTTCTGCGTATTCTTTATTTTCTTCTATATACATATATATACTTATGTTTTTCCTTGGAAATCTAATCGGTCCCAGCTTCTTACGAAAGTTTAGCTATGGTCGAATGAATGTGGATGATATAATTTCAAAACGCCAAAATTTGGCCTTTTAAAAGTAGATTAATTTTTTTGTTTAGTAATTATTCTAACAGGTCGGAGTCCTTTTACTATGGCTAAAAAAAATCCAAAAATTAAAAACAAGATCAACTCAAAATGCTAAAGGAATGAATAGTAATAAAAATAATATTAATAGTAATAATAAAAATAAATATAATAGTACTAAAAATAATAACAATAAAATAATGATGAAAGCTTAACAGATGCTGCGCATCACAGAGAAAAAGTATTGATCGAGAATTTAGGCTATGAGTCAGACCCGCATCTTTAATTTGTGATTTAAATTGTAGGAGCCACAGCGGTAGAGGACCGTCTCCTGGGAATATGGCCTAATGAGAAATTAAAATAAATGCCAGTTCATATGAAGGGTATATTAAACATTAAACGTAATCGATCGATAACGTTTCGAAGTAGCAACTTAGGGCTGAGGTCAGAAAATGTGGAGCAACGAATAACTTTAAACAACAAGGAACACCCTGCGGAATTCTAAAGTTGAGAATTGCGAACAGCTATAAACTGTTACTCTATTCGCAATAAAGCATGTGAAATTTAAACAATAAAGAACGTGTTCCATCCAAATTTGGAATTTGGAACGTGTTCCATCAATCAGATATCTAAGGCGGGGGACCAGACTTGACAACAATACTTGAGGACACTACAAACTAAAGAACAAAACAGTTGAACTTAAGAAGACAAATCACCAAAATATGTCAAGATCAGACGCCAAAACCGGACAAACGAGATACCTTGAATGTGATATGCGCAATATGTATCAGATTAATCCATAAGTTTGCGCGTATTTTCCCTCTTTTATTTGTATGAGCCATTTTTGTTCGAAAAGAGGCAAGTAAAATACCTTTTTATTTTTCCCCCTGAGACTATATACTGTTAGTCATTTTATAATCAGCTTGCGAGAAGATGTAAAAAATGGAAAATACTAACAAGTAGAAAAGGTGCATTTTATAATATTTTTAAAAGTGGTTAAAGTGCTACGGCAGCTGCAGCAGCGATAAATACAGTTCACAGTGAAACCACTATAAGTCAAAAAACTGTAGAAGACTAGGTTAGAAAATTTTGGAACGGATGCACTACGACAGAAGATGCGTCTCACTCAGGATGTCCCACTGAATTTGACGACACGGCGTTAAAAAACTAGGTGGAGGCAGAATGAACTTTAACCATGGATATGATTGCAGAGTAGTGTTGTGTTACTCATACAAGATGCATGACAAATGTCCCATACACAACTACAAAATGTCACATCACCTTAAGCTTCAAATTTGTACCACCTCATTTTTTTTTGTCATATTGAGATGAAGCGATTGCTTCTAAGCTTCGAAGCGATTGACTTGAGACCCTTGAGGCGCAGCGATTGTAGTACACGGGACAAAATTTGTACCACCTCATTTTTTGTCACATTAAGGTGCTGCGGTCGATTTTGAAGCGATTGACTTGAGACTCTTGAGGGGCACCGATTGTAGTACACGGGACAAAATTTGTACCATCTCATTTTTTGTCATATTGAGGTGCTTTCGTTAATTTCGAAGCGATTGACTTGAGACATTTGAGGCGCAGCGGTTGTAATACTCAATGGAAAATGTATGTACGCGAGACTAGTTTGAGTTTGATTTGTACCAACTAATTTTTTGTCATATTGATGTACTTTGCTCAACTTTGAAGCGATTGACTTGTGATACTTGAGGCACAGGGGTTGCTGTACAAGGCGAAAGTGTATGCATGCAAGTTTAGTTTTGAGTTTGATTTGCAAAAATTTGGTGGTAATTAGCTACCATTTTTGGGAAATTGTTTAGTAGATTAGTAACAGTACTGCTCTCCTTAGCATAAACGTTTTACCTACTTTTTTTCATTTTTGAGTTAACGCCGAATTCAAAAACTACATACTCTATTGAATCATTCTCCAAAATATCAAAATCTTATCTTTTGTGGACGTATACTAAAATCAATAATGAATAATCCCCCATCTATAAAAAAAACGTAACCAGTACTTAGCATAAATGTTCTATCCTACCGTAGCGGCGGCGTAATGGTATGGGGCTGTATGGCTGCCAGCGGCGCTGGAAACTTATAGATAATTGAAGGAATGCAACATGACACTTCATTTGAAGTATGACATTGTACCACCTCAAATTTGAAAATGAGTAGCTCATACAAATACATATCAATATGACTGACGACCCAATACTATTGCAGAGAGGTTAAATTCTTTGCATGAAGTCGTTTATTGGCATTTGGTGCAGATATAAAAAAGTATCCAAGCTTAGAAAATGGGTCCCTAATCAGTTCTCAACATCAAACCTTCAGCAAAGAGTGAGCATTTGCTCCCATCTGTTACGTCACAATGAAACGAAATCTTTTCTTAATCGTATTTTTACAGGGGGCGAAAACTGAAATTACTTCACAACCATAAAAGATTTGTATGTCTGTCTAATGGAATATGTGAGGAATTGTCTGTTTTGAATTACTGGATCCTAAAGAAACTATCACAGCGGTTGTGTATTGTCGTCTAATCCGTCTACAGAATCGATTAAATAACGTCCTTCTTCAGTGAACAAAAGGAAGGTTCTTTTTCATCACAGTAACGCCAGACGGGATACTGCAAAAATCACCCTGGAAAAATTGAGAATTTGACGGGAAAATCATACCTTATCTTGCATATTCTCCAGAAATTGCTCAAGCGATTTTCATTTGTTTAAAAGCCTGCAGCCGTTTTTAGGTAGAAAAATATTTCAAGCCAAAGTTTATGTTCAAATCAGCCTAATTATATTATTTGACTCAAAAGATCAGAAATTTGATTGCGATGGAGCTCACCAATTACCACAAAGGTGGGAAGAGATTGTAAATAATGAAGGAAAATCGCTTGATATTAAAATTGAAATATGTATTTCATGAGGCGCTTTTGACGTGATGCATACAACAAAAAAAAAGTTGACGTTTCGGATTTCGTTCATATTGTGCATGGTGGTACTTTAAGAGCATTTGAACGTGGATACACAATTTTTTTTCTATGAGGTTTAGTTGCCGAGCTATGGGCCTCTGAATAATTGACAAAATTTATGAAAGATTTTTTAGAAGCCGAATTTAAAATTCCAAAAAAAAATCTAAAAAAACATATTATAGAATATTAACCGTTGTATTATAGAGTATTAACTAGATTTGTCAAAAAAAAAAATGCTTGTGTCAAACCGGAAGTAATCATTTCAACTCGTAACTTGAATGGTTTGGACCAGTTATGTTGTGATATGCCTCATGGACTTAAAATTACCTTAAGAAACGCGGGGACTTCTGGACTGGACAATTTACGTTTAAAATAAAAAAACGTACTTAGTTCTTTGTGGTGATCTAGAATAAGTGAGCGGAGAACCTGAAAGTGAAGAGAATATTCAAGGAACGTATGAGACATAAGATAACATTTTTGATATGTTAAAGGCAAGTGAATATCTCCTGCACCAGTCATGCAGAGCGTGAAATCCTTTTTGAAGTTGAAGGTAATCGTTATGCAAAGCAAAGAAATAACTGAGGGACTGTCATTAATAAAACGAAGGAATAAAATAGGTCCAAGAATCGAAACCTGTGAAACACCAGAACGAGAACATAATGCGCAAGATGAAGAAGAAAGCTCATTAACGGTACAAACATAGTCAGGAAAATAGGGGGAAAGTAAGGATGGGAGCGAATTGGTAATGTCAAAACACTGTAGCTTCGAGAGACGAAGTTTGTGGACAACAGAATCAAATGCTTTTAAGAAAAATCAGTGAAAACAACTTAGACCTGTTTACATTGATCCAAAACAGCAGGAACCAAGTTTTAAAAGGTAATGAGGTGAGATGTTGAAGCTTTGTTATTGATAAATTCATACGGCTCAGAAGCAAAAAAGGGTGAAGAGCAGGGATAAGCATATTGAATGCGATTCCTTCGAGCACTTTACCAAAGCAGAAAAAAAGGGAGATTGGCCCATTGTTAGAAATGCAGCATGGGATATCAGATTTATAAATTGATAAGATTTGAGCAGACTTCCATTAGGTAACGAAGGAGCCAGAGGAAAAACTAAGATTGGAAATAATGAACAAAGAAATACACAGTGACGACAATAATAACTTCGCCAGCAAATTCGGAGTACTATAAGATCTGCTCTTGGTATTTATGCTAAGTGACTTGAATATGAAAGAGATTTCTAAAAGATCAGTTTGGATGGAAGATAAAGTTGAAAGGTTAGCAAGTGAGGAAACATAGAGTGAAACTGAGGATTCTTGGGAAAAGAATGAGGAAAAATATTTGGCAGAAAGTTCACAATTTTCATGAGGGCTGGAGGCAGCAAAATAATTAATAAACATTGAATCAGAGAAACGATAGAAATGTTTCCAAGAACGGATATATGACCCGAAAAGTTTATGATAATTAAAGTAAATAGAACACACAATGTTGGTTTGTCTAGTGGTAGCTTTGGCTACGGAGCGAAACTTTGATAGTTTTAAAAGAGGTTACAAGAATTCGAAGCTCTATATTTTTTATATTTAGTTAAATATATAAAGTTCAGTTTTTATAAAGTTAAATAACAAATTGTTTCCAATAAACTAGTGAAGTTGAGTAAAGCATTGGTAGTTAAAATATGGGGTTAAAGGTTTGAATCAAGGCTCGAGCAAGACTTGCTTTGAAATGAAAAACTTAGAATTGAAATCTCAGTAATGATAATAGGAATTTATATCTTATTCACATTTAAACATTTGCGATTTAACTTTTGCTTTTCTTTATTTTACCAGGGCTGTAATATATAAAGCTTTAAGGGCTATTATCCATGGCTTTGCAGCCTATAATGCATACCTCTAAAAAACATTATGGTGTTAGACGCTACATTTTCTCAAAATTTCGAAATCAACTATACACTGAAAGAAAAATCTTGGTAAAATCAACTATTTTCCTTAGTTGTTTTTGCGTCAACTACGGGCTATAGTTAAAACAACCATAAAAAAATAGTTGATTACTTTTATGCACCATGACGCGTGGTTGATAAACAACGTCCGTGGTGCAAAAAAAGTAAGCAACCACAAACAATGGTATTCCAACCATATACATAGTACGAAATATATGCAGGGGAGGCGTCAATGCCGCAGTTGAATTTGGTGTATCACAATGCAGCGACAATGTCGCTGTCAATGCAATCAAGGCACCAACCAAATTCATTTTTTTTTGTTTTGTATTGCTAAATCCTGTTGTACGAGGATTAGATTGGCCAGACCATTCAACCTGATTCAATCAGATTTACTTCAACCTAGTGGTGATGCCAACCTATGGTAGGTATCACCGCTAGCGGTGCGGCAAAATTAGAAATTTGGCAAATTCTGCCGCTGCCGCTGCCGCAAATTCGGCCGCAGCCATTGTGCGCGTTACCATACAAAACAGTGCATTCTAATTTTTTGACTGCGCTTTGCCGCAGCCCACTGTTTTGCTACAGCGGAAAACGCTGTATTCTGAACAAAATAGCGTCATGCAACGTAATATAAAGGCTTCACAACATAACATGAATATGAATTATATCGAACAGCAAACCGAACACCATTTTGCCATGTATCATATGAAACTTATATGATAGAATAGGAGTATGAGTATGAGGAGTATGAAAAATCAACAGTTTTCCTCAGTTTTGCCATCAACTAGGGCTATAGTTAAAACAACCATAAGAAAATGGTTGATTACTTTTATGCACCATAACGCGTGGTTGATAAACAATTTCATTCGGAGCATGAAAAACGTCCAAATGTTGAAACTATTCTACTTTGCGTAGAATAATTCCAAAGACTTTGCTCACTGAATTACGTTTGTTGAAATCAACTATTGCAAAGTAGTTTAAGTACCATAGAAACTGTTGATAATTCGAAACGTTGAAGTTTTGAGTGAATTGATGAATATTTTCTATTTATCAACTAATTTTCGTGGTTATGAAACAATTAAAACAGTTGATTTCATGAACGTTGCGATATTTTTTGTATAACCAGAGCCAACTACTTTTATATAGTTAAATTAACTATATTAACATAGTAAAAATAACTATTTTCCTTAGTTCATTTAACGTTTTTGAATGAATCGTTGCAATACTATTAAAAATAGTTGAATCAACCAAGAGTTTTTCTTTCAGTGTATATATAGCGCCAGAAGTATTTAAATTATGGTTTCTGAGAGTTATATTTTTCACAGTGTAGCAAAGCTAAATATAGAATAGAAAATGCTGTTGTGTGTGCCGTCCATCATAGCAAGTGAGCTTCAACCCCTTTATCAAAGTTTGCTCGGACAAGTATTTCAAGTATGTTTCAAATGTTTTTTGATTAGAAACTCGGCTTGGGCAAAAATATGAGACATAAGAGGAAAAACAAAAGAAAAAACGATTAAAAGAAATCGGATGATTTAGTATTTCCCTATCATTTTGTTTATACATTTCTTCTCACTTGAGCACATATGCGAATGGTTCGGTTTAAATTGTTTCATAGTTTCTAGAATGACATCGTCACCAATTTAGCTTTAAATTGATAAGCGAAAGGAAAAGGCGAAGAGAATGAAAGAGAAGTTAAAACAAAATCACCCAAAATTCAAAATTTAATCATTTTTTTCGGGACAAACTATAACATATTTTACAAACCTCCTCTCCCTATAGTGCACTCTTGCCCATCTTCCTTTTCAAAAAAGTACTTCACCTCTTTTGTATCCTTATTCTGCCAAAGAAGTTACTTCTGACAAACAAATCTGAAAGGCTCTACGTGTCCCACCAAGATTTGTGGCATGAATATCTTTCAAAAATGCATTGAGGTCTAGTCGTTACATTGAGAGATTCAATATTGGCTGCTTTTGATGGATTCCAGTACAATATACTTTGTTCAGTTTTTGGTGGGACATGTTTAATACGTTTTGTTGCTTAGTTCATCTGACCTACGTGGCTTCACCTTCTAAAGCAAAGAACTTGCAGTGAAATTGATTTATTACGAATAATTTAAAGACTAAAGCACCGCAAATATCAATTTGATTGCTTACATACATATGTATGACTACTGTAACGCTTCAACAATTGTTCTTGATTCCCATCTACAAATCAAATCATTCTTAAAATGAAATCGATGGGAATTTTTCGACCCCTGCTATCTAATCAGTTAAATTTACGCACATCTCACATTTAAAGACGATTTTATTCAAATTAAAAATAAGTTATGCATTCAATGATTCGTTCAATTCACTGTAGAGATATGTAAGGTGTAATAATTCATGTTTTCTCCCCTTAAAACAAATCTCTTTCGATTCACACCATCAAATCAAGAGGAATTCTTATGGGTCGCAAAGACAAAACGGTTCCCAGGGAAATCTTTATCTGTTGAAACACCTGGTTGCATTTTATTGAACTTAATCGATCAATTCCTTAAGAATAAGGAATTCACCTTTTTAGTATGTTCGTCGGTGCGTGTCGAATAGTCGAACACAGAAGAACTTGCACAAGTACGACAAGTAGTCGTGTACCCAAGAGGTGTAACGTCTTCTGTTTGGTCGAGTTCATAAAAAAGATACATTGTCAAAAATGAGTAACCCCTTTTTGTAACTTAAATTGTTTTTTTTTTATCATTGAAAATATGTTTGGAGATTGTATGAAAACAGTTTGAGAACTTTTCACACGGACCTTAAAACTCTCGAAGCGCTCAAGTACTTTCGGCCTCCGCGATTAATGCAGAATCATGTGCATTGGCTCTTTGATGCGCTCGAATTAAGCAACAATGCATGCCTTTAAGTGGATTAGGCCTTTAATCAAAAGTACGTTCAAAATTGATCTGACTAGAAAAGAGACATTTTTTATCCTGAAGCTTCTTTTCATCAGATCTCAATGTTGGGAAATTCGATGATGCATCGCACTCAGTCATTTCATGACATTGTTGCCGTGGCCTTAATCTCCTCGAAATTGTCACGGTTAAAAGAGCACTCATGTGACACTTGCTCGATTCAAAGAGGTGAGCTCTACCGTGATCCCGTGAGGTGCTGATGTTGCTTTCAATGGAATCTCATTTCGCGTGAATGCACATATGCATAGCATAGCAATGCAGGGCATAATGAGTTTGGGGATTTTAATTTGGCATGAATAAGATGAGCTTAGCGCTTAGTCTATGCAGATATGACATGTTGCTGAATGATTCTGAGTCAAATTATGTGCACTGTGCAGTTTTTCAATTCAGTAGATCTAAAGCTGGATTTGCTTATGGGATACAGTTTGCGGGATTCATTGGGCGGCAAAGTTAATACGACTCTTTTTAAAAGTGCAGCTTTTTGATTTAAATCTTGTTGCATTAAAATGTTCAATGTTCTTGTAATTGCGACATTGATGTTAATTTCGTTTTCTGGGGACAATCTTGACTAGTTGCATACTTTGCAACAACGTCTGTTCATTTTGCCATACTCGATAGAGTACAACAGAAGTTGACTCATGGGAAAATTGCAGTTAGCCAGTTCCACTTGGTTGCATTGCAAATGCCAATTGCATGTCGGAGGGCATCTATTTTATTTGTCCACCTAATGTGGATTTATGGTGCTTTGTTTGTAGGTAGTAATTTCCCTTTCGTATTGTCTTAATGTTTTATGGGGAAAGTGCTTAGATTGAAATGTTGACATACTTTTGCAAAAACTACAAGCCGCATAGGTTCAGTTAATTTGAAATGTTGGCCAAGTTGGATATTATGAAACTTTTTTTCGTTTCAATAGTAGAAAAAAACGTAAAACATTGTACAACTGTTAATAGTTAGTCCATTACCATAAAAAATATATAT
The DNA here is from genome assembly GCA_947369275.1 of Nemotelus nigrinus. Lineage (NCBI taxonomy): Eukaryota > Metazoa > Arthropoda > Insecta > Diptera > Stratiomyidae > Nemotelus > Nemotelus nigrinus. The sequence goes on along the minus strand of OX376373.1, from coordinate 37,055,623 downwards.
ATCAATTAAAATTCTCTGTCATAATTTAATTAAAAGCCAATTGGTTATATTTTCCCCATGAAGCTAATGGAAGATTAAACTATAGTGAAATGAAAGATTAAAAGATTTATAAACATTTCGAAGATACTTTTCAGAGCTTTCATTGATTCTTATTTAATATGTTGCACTTCCAAATTTAAGAAATTTAAAAAAAACTTGAGTTTGCGCAATATAGGCCTTATAATTTAAAGCCATTTGAGTTTTGCATTAAGTCTTCTTGTGTTATATTAAGCATTCGAAAAACTGCAACTATGAAAAATAGCAGAGAGAGAAAGGAAAAATTGCCAAAATTTCTCGACTATAATGCAAAAATAGAAAAGAAAATTTCAATATTAAAGTCCAAATAGATGAAAGCATCTCATTTCATGTGTAGTTTTAAGGTCCTTGTTTCATTCAAATATAAATTAAATTTTGACTTCTTCGCAAAGAAAATTTAGGTTTAAACTTTTTAAATTCAGTTTTTAACCGGCTTCCTAAGCCTGCTTTTTGCAGGTTAGGTGGAGTGAGAGCTTTAATCCATGGCAACAGAGTTCGTGGCAAAAAAAACACGAAGGTGAACCTTGCAGTCTTGCGATAAATGGGGAAGTGAGAGGTCGAATAAACTTTTCCAGGAAAATATTGCTATCGTTCATGAGCCCCGTGTGGAGTTTGATACGTACGGGTACGTACATGCAAATCCTTTCGCTTGCAAAAAGTGACGTAAGTGGCAAGAGCATAAGATTTTAATTGGATGAAGGTAAGTTTGTTCTGCATAGTAACGCTAATAATCTGAAGTTAAGGAATAAAAAATCAAAGCAGGCGTCAGTAAACGGGATTTCCGAAGCCTCGTTGCGCGTGAGATGATTCCCCTAAAACTTAGTGTTGCTTTAAGACTATTGCTGACTATACCAATAACTTTAGACACACGTTTCCTGACGAAGTTGATGTTACTAATCATTTACGTGGATTAGTTCAGTACTTGTATTGCACTTTGGAAATTTTCCAAAACATTCTGAGCTCTCAGCAAACAGGAACACAAACGAATAAAATTTTGATGAAAAATTCAAACAGATTTACTTTTGCACGACTTTTTACGCCATATTTGTAAAAATTTGGATGAACGAGAGAAAAACGTTGAAAATTTGATTCATGTTGCACTTCACACCCGCCTTCTAAAAACTCAAGTTGAGTTGCGCTGTGTAAAAGCCTACTTAAAGCTAAAGTTGAGTTCAAGTGTTTAAAAGCGTGGATCGTTTATGAAAGCACTAGTGAATAGCACTATTTTCAAATTTACGGCGCACCAACGCCGGCGAATTCGGTCAAAGTCGCTCATCAGGATCGTCAACACGCTCGGGCTCACCTGCTTTGGCCTGGACTCGGCCAATATGAATTTGCTACATAAAGTAGCAAACAGATATTGGCCGAGCCCAGGCCAAAGCTAGCGAGCCCGAGCGTGTAAACGGTCCAGACAAGCGACTTTGACAGGACTCGTCGGCGCTTGTGCGACTTCCGTTGGCATATGTCAACGCGCATTTACACACAATGGGAATAGTGCGAGCTATAAGGGGAGCTTACACATGAGCCCATGCCTCCACGCCGTTTTTTAGAGGATGCGAGTCTAGTGGAAGAGGGCGGAAACGGTGGCTTGTATATCCACTTCGCCGCCTTCCAAAAAAATACCCGGTATGGAAGTATATATACAGTATGCAAAATCCGTATTCGTACCCCAACAATTTTATGTGAAAAACCTCTTTATTCTAAAACAAGTTGCTACCAGTTGAAAAGATATGCAATAAAATCATTGATAATATGTATATCAAACAAAATAAAACAAAATAAAAAGTGTAGATATCATAAGTTTGGAAAAAGTAACAATATTTCAGTTATAACTAAACAAAATTCGTATTCGTACGCTTTAAGAACCGAAATATAAAACGCGTATTCTTAAGTTTTAATATTTGGTTGCATAACTTTTTTGTTTTAAATTTAGTTTTTTGCCGTGTTGGTATCGATTCCACGAGTTTTGTAGTTAAATCCTTTTGAATATTGTCCCATTCTGTCCGTAGAGCATGTTTTAACCCTTGAATGCTCCGAAGGTCATATTTGCGCAAATTCGTCTTAACAATCGACCACAATTTTTCGATAGGATTGATGTCGGGGCTTTGGGGTGGAGTTTTTAAGTATTTGCAGCAGTTATATAACATCCAGAGACGAATATTAAAAGCTGTGTGTTTGGGATCGTTGTCCTGTTGGAAGATGTAGTTCCGTTCACAACCTAATTTCCTTGCGCTTTGGACCAAATATCTCTTTAAAATGTTAATATACATGTGCGAGTTCATAATACCATCGATATAGTACAAATTCCCAACACCTTCAGCACTAAAACAGCTCCAAATCATTACCGAACCGCCTCCATGTTTGAATGTCGGCAAGAGGTTACACTTAGCCAGTCTTGTATTTCGCTCACACCAAATTCGTATGCATCCGTCGGACGCTTTAACGTTAAATTTACATTCGTCAGAAAAGATGACACGTTTCCAGAACGAAAAGTCCTTGCTAAGGTATTATTTTGCGAAAATTAGGCGTTTTTTACTATTGACTGCACTTACAAATGGTTTCCTTACTGGGATTCGGCTTTGAAATCCAAGTTTCTTAATGTGATTTCTAACCGTTTGTGGAGTTACTTTGATGTAATGGTATTCCTCGAGCAATGCTGCAAGTTTTACACCTCTTACTCCTGGATCCTGCCGAATATGTCGTCGTAAGAAGGACCGATGCCTTCTTATGAAGACTGACCGGTTTTGGTTTCGCTGTTTTCACTTCACTTGTCTTTCGTCTCATTTTAGATTTAATTCCTTTAAGACTCGAAACGATGTATAAAACTAAAAACAAACTACTTTCCTAAAACTCAGTTTTCAATTCTAACGATTCGCAGAACAACAACACGTGCATTATAGCCACGATGATGAAATTGTCATGGGTACGAATACGGATTTTGCTGCTATTGGAAATCATTTTTTTTATTTTCATTGAATGGCAAGAAGATTTAAGTTAATTCTGCATGGTTTGCTAAAATTTAAGCTTTGTAAAGGAAGATAATAAATTCTGAATGGACATTATTCTTGTTTTAATGATATAATGCAATTTACCCATAAAAAATTGGTCCTACGAATACGAATTTTGCATACTGTATATATATATATTGTCATTTGACTACATGCCATTATTTCCACATTTATTAGGCTTGGCGTCTTCTTATTTTACTTCACCCGACTTTCTTTCTTTTCCACGTATATGATAAATATTTTTGCTGAACATTGTTTTGTATTTAATGGAATTTGATAAGGAGTGAAATCACTCCGGATACTGGCTGTCATCGCTATAAGGTGGTACAATATTGGTATTCGGCCACAATTAGTTTTCATCACCAATAACATTGACATAAAAAACATCAGGTAATCTTCAGAAAAGTGAATAGAAAACTTTCAGTTTTCGATTTGCTGGCTATAATGTAAATAATAGAGCTTGTTTCATGAGCTATATGAAACTCTAATCATTGAAATAGCCAGTGAGGAAAGAATATTGTGAAATGTTGATGATTTCATTTGAAAGTGTTGAAAATCAAATGCAATATCATCTTTTCAAGCATGCTGACGTAAAAAATCAATCCAAAGCCCATCGATCCGAAAGCCTGATGAACACTCAATTCAATTCAAGATGACATTGAATGGCCCGCATTCTAAATCTCTGCAGTTTCAAATAATCCTTGAGCTTCCTTTTGAGCAAGCTGACATAGAGTCCTCAACAATTACAGTGAAAAGGAGCGTGGAATAAATTTCAATCTTTTATATTCCACTCAAAATACTTGAGGTGTACTTTGGACACAATTTGTTACATGCACACGCGTCCCCGTATCTCCCTCCATTCAAATTCGAACATCTCAATGCAACAACGCTAAACGACATTCAAGAAGATCAAATTCTTAACCCAAATATGGGGTACGGACATTTGCATAGAGAATCAATTTCACATCTCATAGAATTCCACGGCTGCGAATAAGATACATTCAAAATCACTTTGAATAGAACGTGAAATACAAGAGAACACCCTTTTCGGAAAGGAGACCTGTATGCTTCAGTTCATTCGGCAGCATCATTTTTTCAGCAATATTTTCTTTGGCGTTTTATTTTGTTATTCATTTAATTTTTTTTATTTTGCTTCTGCTCAACTCCTGCAGACGGTTGATGTGGAGAGCCCGTATAGAAACGTTTGAGAGGATAGATTTCGGCTTTGTAGTACGTATCGAAAATTAAAAAGTGTATCGCACAATAAATCTTCGATGAAGAGGCTGTGATGGGATTCCTTCATTGCATTCGTTACTCTTCTAAGCACTTTTTTTAATTTGTGTGTACGTGATACAATAAAATACATACTCCCTGATGATGGAGACGCGCTTGGAAAAATGATACTTTTGAAAATGTTAATGCGATTTGTCATCCTGTGGAGCTCCTTGAGACAGGGATAAATGAAGGTTACTGCGATTATCTTTTCAATGTGTTCAGATTGCGTAGGTGAAATGGTTTCTATTCATGCAGATGATTTGTTTGGCTGCAATGGTTCCGGAAGGTGTCCTTGTGCAGGACCACTCTATTGAAACTTTTCGTGGTGATTCTGGACTAGTAGGGGTTGTCTGAATTAAATTTGTAGGTTTTGACCACATAGATTATACAAATATAGTAATTTGCTGAAACAGTTTACTTGAAAGCTATTTTAAGCATTTATTTTATCTGGCAGAAACTTACAAATTAAATTTTCTTTTCAATAAGTTAAATTTAACAGGGATATTGAAAACACACGTCAGTCCAGCCGAAAGATATATTAAAGGTTCTCAGAGATCTAGACAGATATTTTTGAAAACATAGTCAGTAAGGTATGGATGCCGGACGAACAATAAAGCATTAATCAACATATAGTTTTGAAACGCTGAGAGAAGTAAGATTCACAAATAGCCGTTCCTCACAGGAACAATAGCAGATACTGAACTAGTCAAAAGAAAATACGAATAAAAGACGCAGAGCAGATTCAATTGCAGCAGGTGCCCGAAACAAGATAATTACATTTGAGTACCCTATGCACGGATGCAGAGAACTAAAGATAGAAATGAAAATGAACACATATACGAGTATGTTCAAGGAGGAACGTTAGCATCGGAAAAGCGATAGAAAGCTTACAAGTTTAGATTTGTGTTGATCTTAATGCAGAAATTTACCACATAAATCCAAGAGCAAAAAGCTGGGTTTTCACGAGAATTCATTGACAGCAAATATGTCCATGCACAGATATAAGAGAGAATGGATTCGAAATCGGCCGAGAGAAATGTGCCAATTTTCGACTTTCTGCTTACTGGTGTGAGAAGGAGATACTTGTGTGTGCCCTACACAGTTCATATGGCAAAGCTATGTGAAAAACCACGAAAGATCGCCATTTTGAAAGTCGTTTGACATTTCTTTACCAAAACCGGCGAGTCGAGATTAAAATACTTTTTGTCAATGAAATTCATTATGATTTAACACAAAAACTATACGAAATTGTTGCCAAAGGTTTATTTTACTTACCCGAAATACGATATCCCCTGCGAAGCACTTCGGTAGCTACTTTTGCAGCCTGTAACGCGGCACTTCATTATCGCACTATTTTATAACTTTTTACCACTAATTTACTCGCGAAACCGACACAAATGATCGAGCACAAACGTAGATGTACGTTTCCATCGAATTTCTAAATTTTATTTGAAAAATTTTGACTGAAAGTCAATGCTCTCAGTCCCCGACACAAACCAAACTGACGTTGACGTTTCTTTCCGTGTTGCCCGTTGCACGCTTTTACACTGATCTGGTGTTCCCAGTATTAAGACACAGCATTAAGGCTTTTCGGTTGTGAGTGCGGTAGAAAGGGGTGCACTGAGCGGAATTTTTGTGAGAGAGCAGTGTTGTGCGTGTATTAAAAAAGGTGCATTCACCTACGGGTATACGGATAGCCATTTCGTATCCATATTCTTTCATATCTATGTGTCCATGATATTAGTTTCAGACCAGCGATACATATGTAAACGCCAGAATTAAGACCGTTTTTCAGATGATTATTCAAAAAGAAGGAATAAATGAATCATTTTAATCATGTTTATTTATTGCATATTGAAATACAAGAATCTGATTTTATTTAATTTTTGTTTTCAAAATGGCCACCGTAGTAACTAATCTCCTGAGACCCTCGCAACTAAAGGCATCAATCGGCGGGATTTTTAGCATCAGTTACAACAATTTGAAATCAAAAAAATGGGTTGGAGTGTGTTTATTGAACATGTATCTTCTAGTTGAACCAGGGGTGGATTTACGAGGGCCTAGGGCGGCAAATTTCGGGGGCGGCAGTTTGTTTTCTGTCGTATATGTACATATCGTCACTGTAAAATCAAACCGGCATATCTGCAAAATGCATATTTTTCACCAGAGCGCTTTAAAGTTTTCGCGTGTGGGCTGTTTCCTCGTAAATGCATACCGGCACAGCACCATTAGACGGATTTTTATTCAACTATACGATATGCCGGTGCGACATAAAAATAGACGGGAAAAAGAGGAATTTTTTGATACCAAAAACTCAAAAACTCAGTTTTTGCAGATATGCTGGTTTGATTTAACAGCGACGATATGTATATCTGAGTCGAATGAGCCTAACACCTCAAGCCGACCGAATTCTCTAAAAAATCAATGCACGCGAAAATTCACCTCTAATGATTTTTTTCGGACATTAAAAAGTTTGACTTATAATAAATATCGAAATGCGATCACGGTAGAGGACCAAAGAAACTAAAAAATACCTAATAAGTACCTAATAATTATCTGAAAATACTTAAAAAGAGCCTAAAAATACCTAAAAAGATCCTAAAAAGAACCCAAATAATACCTCTTCAATTTAGGAAAAGCTTATCAGAGGTAAATATTTGCGTGCATTGATTTTTCAGCGAATTTTTTATTTATTTTTATGGTACAGGGTATATCAACTACATGCGAATCTCTTTATTTTTGACGTGTTTTTTAAGTTGTACTTCATTACTGAAATTAATTTCTATAAAATTTTTTCTATAAAATGAAATCTAGAACATACGTCGAAATATTTCGGGTTCATCTTTCACTAATAACATATCGAACATTAATTTACAATAGTCGAGTTCATAGTTGATCTCCAGTCAAGTGCGCAAGCAAACTTTGAACGGAATAGTAAACTTACTTATAAAAATTTTAGCGAAGACTTTGGAATTATATGCGATCCAAAGGCGTATACGGTTTTGGACTGTTAGAAACTGGTATTTTAGAATTCTTTTTTTTTTTTTAGGTTTGTTTAAGTTCTTTACCGTGTTTGTATTTTAATACATATTTGTGTGGCAAGGGCGCAATAATAGGGAATTTTTACGAACGAAACGGTGCCGGTTTTGCTCTGATATTCCTTTTTTGTGAGCTTGGGCGCAACGAAAAACAGCGAAGTATTCTAGGGAATCGAGACAAAATTGCGCATTGTTGCATATAATATAATTCACGAAAAGGGCGGCAAATATTTCTGAGGCCTAGGGCGGCGAAATGGTCAAATCCGCCCCTGAGTTGAACTAAGAATAAAGAAAAACAGTCAAAAAATCGTGAATTAACACGCCTCATAAAAAAAAGTACGATTTTTCACACTTTTTTTCTACAGTAATTGGGTCGAAAATGCTAAATTTTGAATTTTTTTTTGGCATTATTCAACTAGAAGTTTATACTATAGAGAAAACGCGTGTCAAGCTTCATAAAAATCGGTTGAGAACTTTTTGAGTTATCTTGCCCGCCAATTTAAAAAAAAGTCGCTTCGATAAAAACGCGTAGTCTTGACACACAGAAACTTTATGATTACAGCGACTTACCAAGTAATCAGCAAGTCCAGGCCCATAAAGAAGTCCTTCAATACGTTTATTTTTTAGATGTTAGTTTAACTATTTATGCAAAAAAAAAAGAAACTCGAATTTTTAAAAATTTTTATATGTATCGCCAGCCTTAAGCAAACTGGATCAGACTGCAGTGACACATAGCCAATGACAGATACAGACTTCACGGAATAACAAAAATGGCAGGTGAGAATATAGATGGTAGCACATTGATGAATAGAAAAAATATAAGATCACCAATAATGGGGCTTTTTCGAGCTCCACAAATTGAGTGGAAAATGTGAAAAATGGCGTCTGCTTTGGAAAACTCAGATTAAGAACTATATGAAAGAAATCAAATATAAAAAAAAAAATTTTATTCGAAACAACACTCAATCCATTGTAAACCATGAATTGTAAAAAAACCAATAATGTTTGATTAGTTTTGCTAATCAAACATTATTGGCTCAACACATTTCTGGGTGGTTATTTTCAGTTACCTAGGACAGGAAAAATGTTGTTGAAAAATGAATGAAAATTGATTTTTTTGTTTCAGTTTAACACGGATTGTATGAAAACGATTGAAATTGTTTTAAAATTACTGCAATTCATCATTCAACAGCTACTGCTTTTTTGGTGCCTTTCTAAGCTATTACGTGCCGCAATCACGGTGAAATATGCAATACTCTGAATGCCCACTAAAATATCCTGGAAATAACGATGGCACATAATCATCATTGAGAATGAGCTCATCTACTAGTTGACTGACTTTAATTTTTGTGTGCGGCAAAATATGGTCAAACTCTGATGGTTAAATTTGGTTAAACCTACAAACGTTTAAAAAACGATCAAATCTTCCGGTTAACAGAAGTAGAGCTCACTAGGTTTAAGTAAATGCATTCCATTGTAAGCTTGGCGAATGCTCTCAGTTTATAAAAAAATTAAAAATTCAGGAATAGGTGTATGGGAAAAATAAACAAGTGAAGAAGGATTGTATCTAGGAGCTAAGAAACTTTGCAGCGATAAATCAGTTAGATTGACATATAATATGCATTGACATTTTCAATGTTTCCATCCTTACGGCACGAATGGATGAGAGCTTTAATGGTTGCGACGATTTCATGAGTTACGATTTATATTTTGCGGTAAGTCTCCTCATTTAGTTTTTAAACTGAGTTAAAAAAATAAAAATTATTTGATATCAAGTCTTGTCTGGTGAGGACCCATACAATAAGTACTGTGATTTAAGTTTACTGTTCCTGTTTATTTCACACCAAGGGAAAATTATCGGAAGTGCGTAATTATTAAAAAAATAATTTCCGTGACTATGGAAAAGGAGATTAAAAGAACATTTTGACCAAAATGGCAAGGGTTTGTCATATAAAGCATTGACGACAAAACTAAAGGAAGTATGTAATATTACTTTTTTACTTTAGAGTTCTCAAGTAGCATTTGGATTCATTGCGCTGTTTACGTTGAAATCATCGTAGATAAGGAATTTGTCACAAAAAAGTGGTTCATTTTTGTAAGTTCGTTCCGCAAAAATTATAAAATAAATGAACAAAATGTTACACTTATATGAAATTTAATGGGGAAAAAGAAATAAAATGTTTTTCTAAAAAAACCCAACTTACATATGGTATAACATATTCGTATACCAGAGCTTTCATAAAATGTGATTGTTTTAATGCAATTATTTGCATTTCTTGTTCTAATAGCCCGTTCACACTAGGCTCTAAATCAGGCGATTTCGATCAGCTGATCGCTTTAGAGCTAAATCAAGTTAAATCTACCTGATTACCCATACATTTTTCTCGGCGTCTGACAGAGTTAATCAAGTAGATTTAGAGTTAATCAAGTACAAATCAGGTACTATTGTGAATTTTGTCCCTGGTGAATTTTTCTCAGAGCGTGGTGGATTCCATTCGTGAGAGCGAGAGTAGATTTGAATGAAATGTCATTCGAATTTCGTCCTAAAATAGCAAAAATTGAACAAAAAAGGAAAATGTGAGTTGTACAAAGTGAAAAGAAAATGTTCTTGCATGTTCCTGCACCATTTTCAACAACTTTCACGCAAAAAAAATTGTACACATAAATTCGAATGACATTTCTCTCTCCAAATCTCCTCATTCTAAATCACTTCGGCTAGTGTGAACGCTTACCTGATTAACTTTGACAGCTTCTAAATCTACTTGATTTAGAGTGTAGTGTGAACGGCTTATAACGCAATGCAAGATATACACCCTGATTGTGAATGTCACGTCACGTCACGCCGATTGATTGTCGACGCAGGAAAAAGCGATTGCGGATGTCGATCTACATCGACAGTTGTCACTTCGATCGACAGTTTTCGTCGATCAATTCAGAGTCCGTGACACAAGGAGGAAAGCGCAAAATTTATGTCACAGATTTGAAAAAAGGACGAGTGCGAGTCTTTTAGAATCTCATGTTTTGAAAGGTAATGCCGTTGGTTTGGATCCGCACGGGCGGTAGTAATTAACGTTAGTAGTATTTAATTGATTCGCAATTATCAATAGTCACAAAAGACGTTAAAAGAAAAGAAACTCTCGCGAAACGTCGCAAAGCGCCGACAATGTAAGTATGGATTTTAGTTAAATGTATCGAGGAGGAAACTGTCAGTAAAATTAACCGGTGGTAGACCGAATATATTGCATTTATTTTTAGAATATATTGCATTTATTTAGAAGACAGAGTGCTATCCATCTTAAGTTTGGGCGCAATGTTCAATGCTCCTGGATGCAAATTTAGATTTAAGGACTCCATTTCGTCCAACCTGGAGTATATGAAGGCCTTGGAAAATTCATCGTTCGGAAACTCGGTTTCAGCAATCGCCGAGACAGATTGTGAAGCGTCAACGTCGAAAGTGTCGGAACTTACAAGCAATGACGATAATGCAGGAATTACTCGAAGACAACGAAAGGTTTGGATGAAAACAGGTTTGACGAAAAATAGGAAAAAGATCTTGCCTTACAGGAGCAAATAAATGCTAAAACAAAAGAAACTGCACGGTATACCAAAAACACTTAATTATTTAAAAACGACAACTGAAGATCAGCAGTGAAAATTTAAGATTAGAGCGAGAAAAATACGAATTTAAAAAAAACATTTATTGGAGAAGGAAAGAGTTTTGGTGGAAACATTAAAACTGAAACGAAGTTTGTTAGAAATAAAAAAAATTGTGGTCAAACTTAAGCTTGAGTCTACATAAGATCGATATGTTTTCAACTATCATTTATATGTTAAAATAAGTGCCTACTTATTTAGTGATGCATATTTTGTTACTTTCATTTTTCAAAATTAATAAATCATACAATTACGTAAGACACAAAGTCTGCTGCTTTGTTTTAAAAAAATAAAGATTTTTCCTAGAGCAATACCTCACTGTTTATTTAAATTGGGCAAAGAAATGAATGCACTGATTGTGCAGAGTCGCACAAATATTTGTAACTTTTGATTATAAATTGGGCAAATGATTTATTTTTCTTTACTTTTACTTCTCTTACATCCCAAGCATCCGTTTTACAACTATTAAAAAAAAGTTTAACAGTGTTGCAAATATTTTATAATGTTTGCAGAATTCTTTCTCTTATAGAAACGACATCTAAATTATCTTCCATATCAATGGCGTTATTAACCATTTATAATCACTGCTCCTTCCTCACTTTCCTCCTTCGAATTAAAAAAATTGTCTAACAAACTCATTTTGTTTACTAAATAACAAACTTCTTCCATTTCCTCAAGGATTTCACAATATCAATATCGTGTTTGACAGGAAAAATACAGTCACAATTGTAAAATAACTCATTTACATGAGCATCAATTCACAATTTACTCCCCATACACTGACATCAATGTGGCAATCCTACTGAGTCACGTCGATGCAGTTATAAGCCGTTCACACTACACTCAAAATCAAGTAGATTTAGAAGCTGTCAAAGTTAATCAGGTAAGCGTTCACACTAGCCGAAGTGATTTAGAATGAGGAGATTTGGAGAGAGAAATGCAAGAACATTTTCTTTTGAACATGCAAGAACATTTTCTTTTCACTTTGTACAACTCACATTTTCCATTTTTGTTCAATTTTTGCTATTTTAGGACGAAATTCGAATGACATTTCATTCAAATCTACTCTCGCTCTCACGGATGGAATCCACCACGCTCTGAGAAAAATTCACCAGGGGAAAATTCACAATAGTACCTGATTTGTACTTGATTAACTCTAAATCTACTTGATTAACTCTGTCAGACGCCGAAAAAAATGTATGGGTAATCAGGTAGATTTAAGTTGATTTAGCTCTAAAGCGATCAGCTGATCGAAATCGCCTGATTTAGAGTGTAGTGTGAACGGGCTAACACAATCGGGATTTTCGATCGACGTGACGTGACGGTCGTCGACACGACGTTCATCGACACGACATCCGCAATACGGGTGATAATATAAATTCATAAGGTCTTTAATCTGAAAACATATATAGTTATTATATTAAATATTCTCACTAATGAAATTCGGCATCTTCAGAAGATTCTTCTTGGCTTTTGATACTGATTTTGCCAGGAATTAAAGTTTACAGGAGCAATCTACCTCTAGTGCTGTCATTTGCAACATATGTTTGAACAATAAATATCCAATAAATTTTCAGAATGCCTGGCCATTTCAAGAAAACAAAATTATACTGATGATTGCGACAAGAGCATGTAACTCTTTCTATCCTGCAATTACGTATCTCGGAATGATAAAAGATTTGAAAAAAATGAAGTTAATTATTATAGCTGCTCGAACAAATGGTCATCATCGCATAACATTGCTTGCTTCATATATATTTTAATCAATTACTTAGCTCATTTTTAGAATTTCGGAACTATAATTGTATCTATTGTTCATATGACGAAGATATTATTGTGCCTGCTGTTTAAGGTTTGGAATACCTAAACGTAGCATTGCTCCAGGATCTTATCTTATGCGGTACAAAAACGAAACATCTGTGTAAGATATGTTACACTTGTTCTAATCCATATCCTCACTAATCACACATCCTTTCGTTCACACACATTCGACACGCAGCAGTCATGTCCCGGAACATGGAAGCATCGTCAAATTTCTATCCTATCAAATCGTAATGTTTTTATCTAAACAGAGACTCATCTGAGTCCATGCCGTTAATCATTACACGTTCATGGCAAATCCGGGTCAGTATTTCGTAAATCAAGCCGAAACAGATGAATCTTAGATTCACCAAGTATTTTGACAAACTCTTGTACACAGCCACCTCCCGCTTGACTAGATTGGTATCAGTGCGATTACCCGATGACATCTCGAGGGCACATTGTGTTTTGTGGTCGTTTTATTCAATAAGATTGAATTCACAGTGCAATGACGCGTGATGCTGTCCAGTTACAAAATTACAACGCGAAGACCAACGCAACGCAGTTGTGACACCAATGTAACATAAATCTTGGCTGGATGACGGCCAGCAGATAAAGTGTAAAAGTGAATCGAAAATACTAAATTCAAGTCTTGAGAACGATTCAGGGGAGCTTTTGTGAGCATGCTGGGGACAATTGTATGTTTTTCTAATTTATTTTTTAATCGCTGTTGATATGGAAAAGCTGCAGTAAGGAGAATTATCCATCGATCATTTTGCTTACATATACAGTAGTTTCTAATTGCTCAGATCTAAGTCGTCTTTGAATGAATTAACGTAGTGTTTACAAATTGCAGGTAATGCACTTCAAATATTGAATAAAGAGAATAATTTACTACTTGGAATATCGAAATGAAATATGCAGCCAATGCTGAAGCTCCAGTTGTCTGTCCATGTCTAAAGTATAAAAACCGATATCTGACTGCTTACATAATTGACTTCCACTCGAATTACACTTGGTGATTTACACGCACATTGTGAAACACTCACGAGATTGCGAAATCGCTGTGCTCCGCATATGCGAATAGTTTGAAAAACTCTGTCATATCTCATTGGAAAATTCAAATCAGAATAGTCTTTAAGTGACCCATTTATTTTAAGCAGTCTGTCAGCTCAAGTGTTTGCAATATCCTAGGTCTAAGAGAAGCAATGATAGAATAAATATTTCGGCTCCCTGCTGGTCGTAGAACGTTTCTGGTTTCAGGACTTGGATTATTTGTTCAATATATAGTCATGAGTCATAATTCTGACGAAATAAGAGCTAAAGAAACATCACAGTGAAAAATAATAACAATAATAATAATAACAGAAAATAACAGAAAATCAAAATCACTGCGACAACTATCAATCATACGAGTAAAGTATATACAATACAAGAACTAATTGCTTGATGCAATGTTTATATTAACCGAAGATCGAATTATTTATTTTGTAAATTATGTTTGATTGACGGATGAAAATGGGGACATGTATTTTCAACTAAAAGTAGAATCTTATAATCGCTATAAAAATGGCATCACAGGACAGTCGACGAGAGCCAGTGTAGTAAAAGTTTGAAACCCAGTTCAGTAAAAAGTCCAGTTATAGTTCAGTTCAAATTGAATTAATAAAATCTGTTTGAATAATAACAATCATGATAGAGTGCATCGTAAAGAAGAAGGATAGAAGAATCATAAAATATTGTGGAATCCTAATTGTTGTACAAAAGATAATATTCCATTAACGGCACCAAATTTTTATGTCCGACACTGTAAAAATCCAAAATTTTAAATGATGTGTGAATTAAAACACTCAACTTTGCGTTTTGATAACATAAAAACAATTCTAGAACACAAAGCAGTTCTAGTTTTTGTGGGATGATTAAAATTGAAAATTTTAAATAATTGGTTTTAATTTTAATTTTAAATAATTGGTTTTTAAAAATTGGCTTAAATTAAAATATTTTTACAATCTAGGAAAAAAATTGATACACAATAAAAAAGTATTAGGTATGTTCCGTACTTGCATTCACTGAATTTTCCTGAATCACTTGGTGGGGAAATTCATGAAAAGTGCGGGAACGCTCTCATTGCATTTCCTGTAAATTGACAATCAAAAGTGTCAATTTTTGGGAGAGCAATAGTGATTATAAAGTCATCCTAAGCGGTCGTAAATTATCGCTACACAAATATTCGATCTTAATAGCAACATTGCGCAAAAAATATGTTGCTTGCCGCGTATATTTGAAAATTTTTACTCGCGCCACACCGTTTGACACTTTTCAGTATATTTCAGTTTTCAGTAAAACGGCGTAGGGAACGGCTTCATTGCAGTTAATTGCAATTAATCGCAATTAATTGTAGTACGAGAACAAACCTTTTATATCCACACCAGACGCATGATCCGAATGGCTATGGCATTTCTTTACGCGGAAGACTGACGCACAGACACGCAAGGCAGAGCGACGCATGGTTCAAGAACGTTTTCTATTTCACGACTTGGATAATTTGTGACTTGTGAATGCCTGGCGACAGTAATTCTGTTAGAAATTTGATGCTAAATCTATTTGCTGAACTTACTTTAGCACTGAAATACGAAAATAGAATTGCTGTAAAGTTTATTTTTGCTCTGTGTGTCTCTAAATGCAAAGTGTAAGTTTACTTCACTAATATCTATATACTATACTAATATTTTCTATCGTTAATGATAATTTTTACTTGACTGCTTTTTCTGCTAAGGAGCTTGTTTTTCCGGAATAAGAAGTATCTGCTCTCTGGGCTCTTTAATAATAAATATAATAGAAAAGGAACTAGTAGGAGAGTTTATTATTGCAGCGTAACTAGGTTTCCATGAGACAGGTTTCCTGTTCACGTTGTACATGTATACGAAAGCTTAATTTTCTATCGTCCAAGCAATGCGATGAAAAAAGAAAATCTCCAGCTTTTGAATGCTGCTCGAACGGTCAGAGCCTAATTGCCTCCAATCCCAGAAAATGATGTGACTTTCAGCTCTCAAGCCAGACCAAAGCGGTAACTTGATCTTAGATTTTTCCTTCTTGCTGCACAAATAACCCCGCAATATTGTTGATATTGTTAATATTTATGAGCTCAGGTTTCAATTCAGCTTTTATAAAGTAAACTATTTTCCAAAACAAAAATTACGAGAAATTACCGAAGACATTTATGGATTCCGTGAGATTTATGAAAATAATTTTTTTAAACGATTTGAAACATCTGGCTTTAGTTTGCAAATTTGCTGTCGTGGAAAGAATGAAATGATATGAAATAAAAATTTCCCACTGCGTTTTATCATAATTTGGTACAAGTAATAGAAACACCAAAATGAGGAAGTTTCGTTAGAAACACTAACATCATTTTATGTAATTTTAATAGCTTTGAGAAAGATATATTCAATTTTTTTCAAATCTTTTAACCATCAAGTCGTAGATTAAAAAAGTAATGCTCAAAACATATTTTGACTTTTTAAACATGTTATAATATACATAGATACTCTCTCAAACCCCAAAAAATGAAACAAGTTTAAATGGGAGAAAGAGGCTTAAGGACCACCAGATAATTGAAGATTATTATCTCTGATGCAATCTTATTATTTTCTATAATTCCTGTACAGCTTGTTTCGCGCTGTCAAGAATTAAGTCCGACTAGTCAAAAAGGGTTGCTTGCGAGATTGTGGGCAGATTTACCAAAGTGGATAGTCCCTAGGAGACTGAGCACAATTTTCGCTCGAATGAATTAAATCTGTGCTTGGTTGATTCGTAATTATAAGCAATTAAATTAATGAATTTAGGTTGAACTAAAGGCCAAAGTTTGTGGGCTAGCATTCTCAAAGGGATTAAATTGTATTTCTGAGCAGAGAGAGTTAATATTCACCTTTGAATAATGAAACAAAATATTACATTAGTTAGCATGCAGATATATAAAAATCAATATGAGACTATACTTCAACTGCTCTTCATATACGTATCAATTGAATCAAATATCTAAATTGATACTACTTCGCAACAGAATTGTAATTGCTGTAAGTGTTTTTTTTTTCAATTTTTCCTACCTGAAAGTATTCTTGGCTTTGAAACCCTCCTGTCAGTTGGACATTGGCTGAACGTATTGTCCAACGAACGAAAATTAATGACTCAACATTAGGCTTTTACCACGTTCTACCAGAACAAAAAAATTCAAACATTTTCGGAACTTTTAACGATTCTTCAACGGGAAGAGAAATAAATGATCTCGAGACTACAAACAATACTATGCAGAAATTGCAAAAAAAAAAAACCAGTCAGACTCTGTCTGAAAATGTTTATTGGGTTTTCGAAATGTCCATTTCGAAACAAACAGCTCAAGTCCAGTCGACGTGATAGCTTACATGTACATGTCAACATTTTAATTAAAAAAGGGTTTAACTTGAAACTGTATGAAAGCTTTTTCCGCATAAAAAAGGATGCGAATAAATGAAGTGAACTCTCCCCAAATCGATGCGGACAGTGAGTGGCGGCAATTTAATGTGAAGCAAACATTGTTCGAATCATTTTAATTTCATTTGTATTTAGTTGACACATGTTTCGAAGGGTTTCTGTTGGCCCGTTGAGTTTCTTTCGGGAGGATGATGGCGTTTTGGGGTACATATTAGCGGGATTCACCGAAGAAAGCCATAAAACTGCTTGATGCCATTTGATGGCAATTCGTGTTCAAAATAAACGAAATGTAATGAAAAAAATCAGCTTATATTTACCTCAAAAAACAGTCTGAAACGTGATAGAATCGTACTAGCTCCAAACTATTTTCTAATTAACTTTCGAATATACTAATTTTTTAAAAATCAAATATTTTGTTCTTTCATATGCCCAGTATAATGTTGAAACTTTCCTTCTTTTCTATTTATTATTACTTTTGAATTGAAAGTTTTTACTCATTTTTGACGAAAATTCGTAATACAATCATTTTGACCATAAATTCATACCAAAACAATCTAATCGAGCCAAAATTTTTAGAAAACATTAGTTAGGTTCCTTTTGCAATAGTCATTTGAGTGAATTTATAAGTAACTCTATATTTATGTGGAGAATAAAAATTTGCTACAAATAAGAATAGAAAATAAAATTTATTGTTTTTAGTTTGGTCAAAATATTGTTTTGTAATTATTCACCCTCTTGCGGGTGCTAACTAGCATACATATAAATTGCAAGAGCTTAGACAAAAACATTGGGAATGTAGAAAAAATCATGCAAGTCTAAAAAACTCGAAAATATAGAAAAAAAACTCTAACACATCAGAATCCCTACAAATACTAACGTTTCATGAGCAGTTGAGGAATTGTGCAGACTTTGAGTGCATATTCTACCACTCGTACTCAAACCTGTTTCAAGAGCCATGTACCACTTTGTTATTAAACTCATAGGGTGGAAAGGTTTTCAGTGTTACTCCCCACATGAATTTTAAAATTTAGGAATGTCAAACATTTATATTCATTATCGGTTGCTTATCTTACAAAACTTTGAAAGTAGCATCTCCTGTCAAATACATGAAGAAAATGCTAAGTGCTTGCCACACTTAACCAGCACTGCAACCAAAAGTTTACCATATATGCGTCTCGTCAAATGCAACCTTCCATATGAATTTCGTTTTCATCCGATCACACCATCGATAGTGACAGGGATAAAAAGTTGTTTGGGGCTGCCATCCAAAAAATTTCCAGAACTTAGGAAATTAAAATGTAAATATCAATTCGAATGCTTAATGTAAGCTATTATTGACATGAAAAGAGCAAAATGATTCGCGCTGACAACCCTTTTCTAGTAAAAAAACCAAAACTTTATCACATCTGTCTCGCGTTAGAACCAACCTATCCTGCAAATTTCGTGTCGATCCGATATTCGCATTGAAAATTATAGGGGCACAAAGAAATTTAAGGTAACCACTTGCAAAAGTTTTCGAATTTGCTAAATCTTCATATCTGTTGTTTATTATCACTAAAAGATCATTAAAATTTGAAAATTTTATAATAAAATCGGTTAGTAAAGATATGGCAAAAATTACAAAAAGAACTGAAGCTGGATACCCTATCATGATTTTTCAATCAGATTCTTACTGAATAATGCCTGTAATATGGTTCATTTACCGTATGAACTTCGTTTGGATTTCATAGCTGCACTTGAATATTTAGGGCAAAAAACGTTATTTTCCTTAGCTAATTTTCAAAACTCATGACACCGAAATTACAATAGCTTAATTTTTACAAAGAATTTATATCAAACGTGGCTTAGAGTAAGATTCAGCTACTGTGTGAATTTCGTGGTAATCTCGTGATTGAATCAGAATTTATTGCGAAAAAAACAGTTTTTTTTCTTAGTGATTTTTGAAGATGGCACCACTGGCACAGAGTTACTCTCATTTCAAAATCAATTCTGTAACATCTGGTCATAGTTAAAGCCAATACATGGTGTGAATTTCAATTGTATCTGATTATCGGGTCGTGAGTTCTCGTGAACAGAAGTTTCTGATGCTAAAAATATAGGTTGATTAGGGAAGGGTTTACTTTCTTGCCCGATATATAGTTTCAAAAGTTTTACTTTGGCTATGCAGCCAAGCTTACTTAAGGCGGCTTTAGATATGCGGTGTTTGTCAAACACCTCCTATTCGCCAAATACCGAACACCTAGTCAAGTAATTTGGCTTGGTGCTTGCGGAATGACAAGCACAGTGAATTAGACATTCGGGCATTCCCGAATGTTTGCCAAAACTGGAAGATGAACGAGCTGCGGGGATCTGACACAGTGCTCGTCTACTTTGATGTGAGTTGAAAGTTCGACAAACTACGGGAATAGCGAGCACCCGAATGTTTGTGCTTGGCCTAGGGCAAGCACTAGGCGAGCAACCCAACCACACATGCGAAGTTTTCCAAACTAGGTGCTCGGTATTTGACAAACACCGCATATCTAAAGCCGCCTTTAGACAAGCATACTTTTTTTCTAAAGAACGACCATTTTTCACGAGAGTCGACGACTTGAAAGTTTTTATTTTCAGTTCCTGCCGTTGCTACAGGTTTGCTCATGAAAACATGCTCATAAAATATTAACATAAATTTGTAACTTGGTAATTTCATTATGTTCTGTAAGTTTCATAGCCTCATCAAAAGCTATCGCAATTTAAAAATTTTCAAATTTTCCCAATCTCTTTTTTAGGCATTTAGCGGACCCAGAGGGCTAAAAATTTCCACAATTTTATCATATTCACATTGAAAACACGGTTTAAATTTATTTCGCGAACTAGGTTTTTTTGATAGTTATTTGTTGCTATAATTATAGGGATATTTAAAATATCACTTCAATGGCCGCTAGTGCCAAAGAGAAAGTTAATTATTATATGGTGAAACTTGGACCTATTCCTCATATAATAAACATAAATGTGTCCTGAAAGAGTTTCCATGCAAAAGCCATGTTTATCTAAAAAAAAAAAAGCTCCTGTGCTTCGAGAGAAATTATAGGAGTCTAAAAAGAATCAAGAAAGTTCAGAACAAAAAATGAAAATCTATAAAGCTAACATGGAACTCAGAAAGATAGTACGGGTGTCTAAAAAAATAGCAGGCAGCTGGAGGGTTGTCTAAAAAATGTTTAAGGGTGTCAAGAACAAATCAGAAGGATCTAGAAATAATCAGGAAGGTCTAAATCAAATCAGGGGGTCTAAAATTAAATTAGAGGGGTCTTTATAATATCTAGAGGGTCTACAAAAATCAAAAGATCTAGAACAAATCCGGAGGGTCTAGAAAAAAAATCAGTAGTGTCTAGAAAATATAAAGACGCTCTAAGAAAATCAGAAAAATCTGCAAATAAATCAAAAGGTTCTAGAACAAACTACAGGAGTCGAGAAAACAATTATGGAAGTGTAGAAAGAAGTGGGAACGTTTTTGTCAAAACTCCCCGGTGATTTATAGTAAGCAAAAGTAAATATTAAATTTTTTAAAGTGCGATAACTTCGTACAGACAAATCAGATCATTACGATATTCACGGGACACATTAATAAAAAACCAAATACCTGATTGTGTGATTTTTTACGAATTTGCTGGCAATCTTGTAGCTATGGCAGATACGTAAACAGAAAATGTTCAAATCAAAAATGAAATGTGTTTGCTCATTAACATAAAATGCGATTGTTTAATTCCTTGTTGCAACAGAACGGTATCACTTCACCAAATCACCTCTATTTTAGCTGCCGAAATTTGTGTTTGCAAGAGCATTAGACGCCATCATTAGATCAATATGAAATTCAAAGGATATATTCTGCCCTGCTAAGCATAAACGTCCTATCTACATATATCGAGTGCATTTTTCAATATTGATTTTAACATACTTCCACAAAAGATAGGTCTTTTAAATATTGTAGAATGATGCAATAGAGTATGTAGTTTTTGAATCCGGTGTTAGCTCAAAAATGAGAAAAATTGAGATAAGTCGTTTATGCTTAGCAGGGGAGCATTAGTCTTCAATAGGACTAAGTCAAATAGAAAAATCTTGAAAAATCGCTAAAACAAAAAAAAAACATTTTTTGTTCTCTAAAATCCATTTGAGTTACCAGATATTAACGAAATTCACGCAGTAGCTGGACCTTACTCAACGCCAAGTTTGACGCTTGTTTGACCGAAATATTAGGCAAGAACGCCGAACTGTGGTAATATATATATGTCTCATGAATCGTGAAAACTCACGTAGCAATATAAAAGCTTGTTTCCCTTTAGTTGCCGGTGCAGTCATGAAATCAATACTTAATAAACATAATAATATATGTGTGAATTGCTTTAAGTTTGTTAAGAATTTAATAGAAATATTAGGGGAGGTCTCCCGGCTATGATATTTTTTTGTTATTTCTTTACTAAACGATGTTATTGTTAATGTTATTGTTAATGAAAAACAAATATTAGGATTTTAAAAATTCGAGAAGTTATCCTTCACTAAATATCGCACACATTTGACAAAGAATTACTGGATTTTAGTCGAAATAAATAATAAGTGGATCATTGGATTTTAAGCCGTTCTCTTAGTTTTCTTTTGTTTGTTTTTAAATTCCATGTATATTATTTTGTTCAAGAATATTCAACTTATTCTCCTATTGCTGCAAGAAAGGATTATGAATATTCATGTTCATTTCCCAAATTATGATTATTCATGTTCAGTTCGCAAACCATGGATATTATTTTAACATACAGTTTCCAATATTTTTTCATCTGCCTATCATGAATTGAATAAAGCATCTTTTAGTGTTGAAAAACGCATCGCAAATTTCTAGTACTGAATGTCCACCACTACAGATCCGATCGCAAAACAAGTGATCAACAATTGAATTTACGTCCTGCACCAGAAATACATGAATATGTATATTGCTTAAGATTCACTATGTGATTTATCTAACATAATTTTACATCATACGCAAATTTGTAAAATGGGATTGTATGAAAAGATAATTGCAACAAAATCTTGTTATAAATTTAAATGGTAGATATTAGCTACGACGCGAATTACATACTTATGACTATAGAAAATTATCCACGGATACGTCTGTGCTTCGTATCCATTACTAGAGTCAGGTGAAAAGTAGGAAAATATGCAAAACAACGCAAGGATTAATTCTAGCACTTAATTGCTACCTTGTTTGACTGAGATAACTCGTACTTGATATCTGCAACCGCAGATACTGTTAGTAGACTATCTCAGATCGCACCAGGTGAAATAGGGAGTAGCGTTACGTCTGTTATTTCAAATAGTTGATCGTTGATCGTGTTGCCAGTCATTGTATAGTGTTGTAAGGCTTATCAATCCTATTCACTTGTCATCTCAATAGTTTCAATCAAAAGTCAATAGTTTTTGGTCAAACTTTTCGCATCGTCCTAAATGTTAAATTGAAGACATTTGATGATCAGAAGAATGCTATTATCAAAATAGTTGTATAAGCATAAATTTATCTGGAGGAGCAAGACACTAATTTAAATTTGAAAAAATATATAACCTAGAAGGAATAAATTCCCTGACATTAGCTAATTTACTTTCGATTTATATACATTGCTCTTTCGGTTATGAATTGGTAGGTATAAGTATTCCTTTTTATACATTTTAAGTTTCTAATCATCTAGTTGTTCTGTTCATTCAATCTGAAATTAATAGGCCATTCAATTTCAAATTGCTGACGTAAAGCAGCTTTACCATCAAACCAGGATGATATAATAACGTTTCCAGCACTGTATCGACACTACTGTGTTGGCAGCACTAGATGCACCAGTGTAGCACTTCAATATGCCCATCTTAATGCACCCAATAAGCATTGCATTGCAACTATAAAATACCTTGCACAAGTTGTGGCTAGGGAAGTTTTCAGCAAAACAGGTTCGAGGTGAGCTCGTGCCAAGTCTCAGTACCGTTTCTCCGCAAACGACTTGAAGTTGCAACAGCGAAGGCGCTTCAATTTTCGCGGTGTCCCAAGGAGTAATTTGAAATAGACAGACGCCGTAAACATCTGTTCTTCTAGTAAGGGACATTGAACATAGCCCTTTGAAGATGACATGCACCCTCAGATACATTCGCTCGTTCGGTTGCATCTTGTCGACGTAGATCTCTAAAACCGCAAGGAACTTCTTGAATGTCTTTCTTTTTGCACGGTGCATTTTCTATGATTTTCGTATTTTCCGCGAGCATTGACACACTGCGGTTCGATGCGCATACGTTCTGAATTATGGACGCATGCTACTTGCGGTCGATCGCACTCAGACACACATGTACTGTATGTACTTATCTTACACATAAGAATTTTATCCGCTTATAAAGCCGACTTTAAGTAATTACTTTCGCTGGATAAAAGCGAGCCACTTGCGTTACGTAATTATTTAATTATTGCTTCACGTCTAGTTCACGTTCTAGATGAAAATTTGTTCAGGTTACTTCTTAGATTCGAACAGTCTGTGTCATATAATTTGTTCAAGACAATAGTCTTAGCCAGTTCAAGTAGAACAAGAAATACATCCTTTCATTAATTTTTCTGTCAAATCATGAATTATGCACCAGTCATTTTCCACAACTTAAATTATTTTCCAATTTTAGAAGCAACTACCTGAAATCTCTTTTAATAGCAAGTAAAGAAAGTTTTCAGCATACAAACTCTTCTCATCCTGTCTTTACCGAGCTCAATGCTACGGCTAACAACCGTGCAGTAAACCATTTCAGTAGCTAGACGATAATCGCCTGTCCATTCCGACTTTGGATGTAATTTTAAAGATGATGACCCTTTTGTACGCCTCAAGTGGAGTACTGCGTCTGCAGCACCTCCGACACGCTGCCGCTTTGCTATAATTTTCCAATAATAAGATAGTTACCTTATTATTGAGCTGCGGCTAATAGTGGCAAAGTATTAATTTGGTGTACTTTAGGGAAATTCATTTTCTTCGAATTCAAGATGGACGGTCCAAGCTGAATTAACATGAGGCACGCGAATAGGAAAGTTGATATTCATGTAGAATAGAGCTCGCACTTCATTTTCAAACAAGAATTACCGACTGGCGGCGATGGAGCAATGAAGAGTAATACTTAATCTAGCGTACAGTTACGCCGTAGATTATACTGCCATGATAAGAAAAAAAGTCAGAAGCGCCAAATTGCATTTTTTGGGTTAATTTCATGATGTGATAGAGCACTTTGAGCTCTGTCTTTATAACCTGGGAACAGTTTGTTTCTGGAGCGTGTTTATAAACAAATCGCTTAATATTATTGTCAGTTAAAAACTTAAAAACTCGTATCTCCCCTTTTTTACGCTAAAAAGAAAATATAATGCTTCCAGAATTGTAAATCAGCCAAGTTTAAATATGTTCATGCAAGGTCCGCCAATATTTGCGTGTAGTGATTAAAAGTTTCATTGCTATGAGCTAGAATCTCAGTTTTTGTGACAGCTTGTCATAAGAAAGTTCAAGTGCAAGAAAAAAAGAGACTGAAACAGTTCAGACTGTGAGTTATTTAATAGGGATGAGCCGATATTCTTGTCAATGTTACTGGGAACCTAGTATTTGCCTGTCACTGTTACTACCTGTTCCTGAAGTTCCAAAATAACAGTTCCACCAATAATTAATATCGCAACTCAAACGCCCCGTATCTGCGAAAACAATACAAATATTTAAAACAGAGCATTCGCGGACGAAGATGTGCAGAATGGAACAGTGACAAAATAACCATTCCACAGTAACAATTAAATTCGTATTTCTGAAGGTTCAAGTGGCTGAATGATAATCATATCTAAGAGCACCAAACATATATATGTTTTTACCTACATTTTATACAAGCAATATTTTCAAACATAAACTCAACTTACGGGCTAAAATCAATTCCTTCAACGTGTTGTATCAGATTTCTTCATAAAATCTTTTCATTCAAGCAAACAATACAATCACAAAAATTCCATTAGTGTAAAATAATAAAATTACAAAAGTAAATTCAAAATATGTACTAGCATTATGACATTTGAATACTTATTTGCATCTCGGAATACAATTATTTACTAAGTTCCACCAAATTATTAATGAGATAATTTCGAATTATTCACTTTAAGAAGATTCGCTCATTTTAAGATAATTTGCACACAAACCGTCAATCATAAACGTCGAATTTTTAATTAACAAGGAAATATTCAACTACATTATTTCACTCCTTTCTATTCATTATGGGTTTATTTCGACATAGCTAAATCCTCGGTAAACTCATTAAGTTTCTCATCATACATATGCGTTAGAGATGGGCAAAATGCCTCACGACACGTGAGGCATAGCTCTTTCTTACAGTACAGCGCCTGAAAAAAGCACAGCATAGTCTGTGAGCGAAAGCTTTCGTTTGAATAAACTTAATGAAATGCGAAGCGAACAGTGTACTGAGAGTACGGCGCAATACTGTAAAATACTCTAAAAAAAAAGCGATCAGTGGTGTGTCATGAGGCATTTTGCCCATTTCTAATATGCGTACATAAATATGTTTATATATCATTCCAATCAGAATTAAATTTAACACTAGCATGCTTGCAATATGAATATCGTGAGTACAAATATCAATGTCTAATATAAATTCAATAAACATTTATAACAATTAAGCTAACAATTCGTATCATCAAAATAGCCGTGTAGTTTCAAACATACCCTATAACATCCACTTAAAAAGCAAAAATAACCCTTTTTGGAGCACACATAATTCAAAACTCATCCAAGATTCAATCAAGTATAGCAGTAATTTACATACATATATGAATCTCGCAGAGCACGCTTGACGGACATACACATATCATGTAAACATATTAGTATCTAAGTCCGAATGTTCTTCTTATTGCACCAGCACTCTAGCACTGTTCCTCAGTCACCGTGCCAATGATATTTGTCATACAGATTCTGGAACTGTGCCTCAGTCGCGGTGACTGAGGAACAATCCCACAATTTGAGAAATATCATTGTCGCTGCTCCAGTGGAGCAGTGCTGAAATTTGTATAAGAAATACTTCCGGTTCGATAGGAGTACTATACTATCACAAGTGCTGGTGCAATAAGAAGAACATTCGGACTTACATACTAAAATCATGAGTAAGAAAGTGAGTAAAAAAATAAAGTAAAGAAGGTTATTTTTGCTTTTTAAGTGGGATCGTTTCAAGAAGGACGTATAGGCTGTGTTTGGGACGATACTGCTATTTTGATGATAGGAATTATTAGCTTAATTGCTATAAATTGTTATTCGAGTTTTTTAGGAAATGATAATCAATTACTTCTTACTCGCGATATTAATATTGCATGCTTGCTGGTGTTAAATGTAATTCTGATCGGATATAGGTATATATGATGAGAAGCTTAATGAGTTTACAGAGGATTTGGCTGTGTCGAAATATGACCATAATGAAAAGAACGGAGTGAAATAATGTAATTGAATATTTCTCTTGTGAATTACAAATCCGACGTTTATCATTGACGGTTTGTGTGCAAATTATCTTAAGATGAGCGAATCTTCTTAAAGTGAAGAATTTGAAATTATCTCATCAATTGCTTGGTGGAACTTAGTAAATAATTGTATTCCGGAATGCGAATAAGTATTCAAATACCATAATGCTAGATATTGCCCAAAGAAATTGATGGTATGAGGCACCCAGCAATAAAATTGTGCAATATATTGTCACAATAATATTGACCGTTAAGGGGCCGCTTATCTGGTGCTTGCCGTTTAGGAGTCGCTTGCCGAGTGAAGTGGCTTCGAGTAATGTCCACATAGCTGAGCTGCATTGCTGGTATTGGTGAGCTTTGCTGAATTGATACTATTTTGGGGGTGTTTGAGTCTGACTTGGAGGTTTCTTGAAATCTAACTCTGGCAGCACTGCATGATAACGTGAATAGTGTCTTGCTTGGTTTTCAAGAGCAGTCGAAGAATGTTTGACTGTTCTGATGATTTTCTTTTAGGGGTACAATGTAAAGGTGTAGAGTATAAAGCTCAATTTTGGATTCAAAAATAAAGTAACTTCTGAACACACGATAAATTAACTAAGAAACAGAAAATTCAAAAAAATAAGTAGTTCCTTCTCTTGAAATATCTTTGGCTATAATCCAACGATTCCACACTGCTTTTAAAAAACTGCTTTTAAATCCTGAAAGTAGTTGAATATACACCATCGATAATGTTATTTATTATAACCCTCTAAGTTGCAAAAAAAAAGGTTTAGTAGAGTTAGCTCTTGAAACTTTCAAATTGACGAATATTCCAAATATTTGTATTTGTAGTAAGTAAATGTATGTATATATCAGATCATGC
This sequence comes from Nemotelus nigrinus, assembly GCA_947369275.1. Lineage (NCBI taxonomy): Eukaryota > Metazoa > Arthropoda > Insecta > Diptera > Stratiomyidae > Nemotelus > Nemotelus nigrinus. Next base: position 37,027,921 of record OX376373.1, on the reverse strand, counting down.
CGCAGATATGAAAAGCTATTGGATCCAATGAAACTCGTTGTCGGTTGAAAATGGAATGCTGATATGAAAATGGGAAATGGCAGACGTCACAACATGGAAGACAAACATTTTTCTTTTCACAACCTGAGTTAAAGGTGTGCTATAAAAGTTACAGGATGGAGCTTTGGAAGGTCGCCTGGGAGTAAGCAAAAACTTAGCAATGGGACGTGAAGGATTTTTTGGCTACCGTCGAGAAGGTGTAGAGGATTGATACCGCAAATGTATCATCTGCGCTTCCTTCAAGGGGCTACAACCGAGAATTAGATAGCAAGTGGGGAAATCAGTAAATGTAGCACCTCATTTCAAGCTAGGAGTCAGCTACAGTGGTGGAACAGATCCTTTCCAAACCCGGGTCAAAATTCAATCCACAAGTTTTTGGCGAAGTGTGCAAACTGCTCGGAATACGAAAAGCAAGAACAACGCCCTTTCACCCCAAGTCTGACGGAGTTGTCAATCGGTTTAAAAACACGCTTACTAAGCATTTGATAAAGATGGTTGAAGAAAACCAGAAAGAGTACCACTGCCACATTTTACTCTTTTGGTTCGGCCGACAAGAGAAAAAGGTATGAAAGAGAAAAAAACAAAGAGAACACGCCAACAGTTGAAACCTTAAATAGAACCTTCCTCGGAATCGCAGTCCATTCATCATTTAAGTTTAAATTTGGAACAAATTCTTGTCAAAATATTCTTGCTTGTACTCAGTCTGCAGATGCATACAAAAATTTAGCTTAAGCCCGATCATTTGGGTCTAAGCCGACATCCCAATTTGAGCGGTTACACAACGTTCTGGCAGTTTGAATGCAAAAGGCAACAGCAACAGATCTGTTATAGATATACGAGAGAGCTCAATCGAATGCTCGAAATCAGTAGAATCAACTAGGAACTTTGGATTCTACTAGCATCTGCAATAAAAGCTGCGTTGAAATATGTGTGAAGAAATCTTTCAAACAACTAAAGTCAAGTATAGCCATCCTTGTTGAAATTAAAGTAAAAGTGAGCAGTAATTAAGCTAGGGAAATCCGAAGTATTCAACGGCATAGTGTATTTGAGTGTGATTTAGTTTTGAAACATGAATACTTGAAATAATAGCTGTGTATATAAATAATTTTTAAAAATTATAATAAATTAAAATAGAGTACTATATTTCGAGAGTAAAATCTAAAATAAAAATGATAGGTATACAGCAAGAATATGCTAGAGTTGCTCACTATAATGCGTAAATTGAATCAAAAAAATCAACAAAGCGAATCAGAAATAACTTTGGTCCTAATCGCTAAATTTTTAAATTTCTGGAACTTGTGTTCTTTGAGAAAATTTTTCTCCGTGCTTCAGGTATTTACTTATTTTCATTTTTTCATACTAGAGCCTAGTCCGTAAATTAGAATGAGTTTGAAAAATAATTATTTGAATTCCAAAATGAATTCATTCATCAAAATCAAAAAGATGAATTAAGATATTAAAGCAAACTACGTACAGCAAAATAAAGTACAAATAAGGTATAAGTAAAAATAAAGTACAATATAATTCAAAATAAATACAAAAAATCAAGTGATAAATTAGCAGAAGACAAAGAAACAAATAATGAAGTAAAGAAGCTTAATAATAAATAATCAAAAATGATATTGAACTTCTAGGATAAAGGCTATGATTTGGTGCCTAAATTGAATGAAAGTTAGTGGAAAAGGGCTAAGGTTTAATTCATTGTGTCTCTTAGGGATCAAAAATGGATCAAAATTGAAAAAAATCATATAACAATTCAATATTCAACATTCCCACAGTAAATTTAAATATTAATTCAAGTAATGACTATTCTCACCAGCAAAACAGAGTATCGTCTATTAAAATGCAACTACTAACAAATGTAATATTGTGTCAATTACAATGTTACATCTCTTTGTTTTTCTTCAAGTTCTGTCCTCGCTCGTTTGTACCTTGAATTGTTGAATTTAAAAGTTAATCAATAAACTACATAGATTCGAAAACGTGCTCACGCTGTCTGGCTGAAGGAGTACTAAGCGTTAAACTTGCCATGATAGGTCTAAACACTCGTGTATCTTTTGCTACCAGCAGTCAAAGAAAACGTGACAAGTTTCAACGAAAGAATCTATTCCTGATGTTAACATGTAGCACGCCTGGTTTATAAAAAGCAGGTGATCTCAGTTAATTCTAATAATACAATGTACTCAATCGATTCTTGACGTCGTACGGCAGGAGACTGGTTGTCGTCGTATTGTCTTCACTTGAACTTAACTAAAACAATAAATCATCGCAATGAGTCTGCGCCATGCTAACTTCTATTGATCTCACACGAATAATAGCGCAAAACATGCTACTCGTAGATACGTATCAGTCCTTGACATTCGTAATTACTGCTGACTGAATAATTACTATTCGCTTAAGGGCCCTTGTTTCGCGAAATCAATTATGCTCTTGTGAAACTTAAGAAATAATTCAATTACTTAGTTTCTGGTGCGATGTGTATATTGTACTTTTCAAAATAAATATGTATTTTGAGGAAAAAAATTTAATGAATCCATATTCTTCAATCAAATTTGGGTAAACTCATTTATACATAGCTGCATAATATACACAGCTGCTACATGAAAACACACACGATAATCATTTGTCATATTTAAGTTGTCCTTTGTATAAGGACATATGCATAAATATACTTTCTTTATGCATAAATTTCAGCACTTCTCGCCCCAAAGCACCTAGTAACCCTTTCAATTTTTTGGAGCATTTTTACATATGGTACTGGCGTGAAGAATGCTTGACTAATTACATTTTGGTTCATTTTTCCTAGTAATGGCAATAAACGGCTTAGTGTCTCCCCTAGAATATACAATCAGAACTTATTCACAATGTTGGATGCTACCATCTATCGAACTCCAATCACTCCGTCCTGCGTTCATACATAATGGCTGGTTTTGTTGATGCTTATTCAACTAGCTCCGAATCTCCTATAATTAACTTATGTAAATATTTCATCAATTGGTTGGATAAACACACCGGCGACATTGTACCGTTCCGTTGACTTGGCCCTCGTGGCCGTATGCGTAATTTAAATGTAATTGTTTACTTTTGAAACAAATGTTCTGAAATGATAGAATTGAAGTGTAATTCAATAGCAGATGTCATTTTCAGCATTCATGCTTTTATCTTTTGTAGCATTTGTCGTTAGGAATCTTGACAATTGAGCTTTCTGTCTTTGGAGTGCGACGAAGAATAGTATAAAGCATAGTACTGAGTTCGATTTCACGTGAAATTTTCATACAAAATTTCACGTGAAATCTGTTTCGGCGAAAATTTAGCTTGAAAATAAGCAAGTTTGGTACTGTGTTCTTAGCATGAAAAGTTGCTTTGAAGTTGCTTTCGCTTCGAAAACATAGATGGCACTAAAACATGTTGTCAATCATTTCACGCAAATTTAGTTTGTGCAGTTCATTCTTTCGAGCGAAAAAGTGACATTTAGTGTTTGAATTTGAAAATTGAGCAGTGCAAATGACTTTCCAATAAGAAAATCAATCGAAAATTGAAATTCTTGACATTTTATCCGTCGAGAATGATCAGTGTCTCTGCTTTTCTCTGTTGTCAAAATTTTCGCTCGAAAGAATGGTCAGATAATGGGGAAATGTCAAAATTTCACGTGAACTCGAACTCAGTACCAGCCTTAAGGTAAAGATTGTTTGTTCAGAGTAGAGTAACAATTTTACTCTTACCTGCTGAAAAGTAGATACGACAATAAAATTTTGTACTGTAATTGGCCAGGCCCGATTATACTAGTGTTTTAGGATTTTTAGAAAACAAATGCAATAAACCGTCATTGCTTAGTTAAATAATAATCTAGATGATCGCACAAAATGTTATTTTAATAAAAATCGCAATAGAATATTAATATTTTCTGTCATATTTTTAGTCAGTGGCCAATTTGAATAATACATTTTTACTTCATTTGCTGTCAAGTACTTGTGCCAATACTGCCCTACTAAGCATAAACGTTCTATCTAGTTAATTTTAGCGCTTTCGAGATATTCAATGATTAGTGTTTTGATTTGTACTGGAGATATATGGAGAGTGCTTTTTTCAATATTGATTTCCAGATACTTCCAGAAAAGATAGGTTTTTCAAATTTTGCAGAATGATGTAATAGAGTATGTAGTTTTCGAATCCGGTATTAGCTCGAAAATGACAAAAATGTAGATAGAACCTTTATGGTTAGTAGGGCAGAATATCTGTCTCAAGCAAAAATTCTCTATATGTACATAGTTACTGGAACAGCATATTTATTTGCTTGCATTTATAAAGTCCGCCCTGTTGGTTCTTCAGCAAAGATTTTCCTCAGCACAAGAAATGAGTCAATCGTTTCGAGTGTTCTAACAGTCGTACAAAACACTTCACGTGTGAATGTATACTAGTGAATGCATGTATTCAACCACTTTAGTCACAGGACTGTGCACAGCTGACAACCTCTTGAAGCCTGAAACTGAAGCATCTTTTCAACAACTAAATCGGAATCACATCCCACTTTGATGTTGCACTCAATGTTTCGGTACATTGTCTGTTCGTATTTGTCGAGGACTCGTATTGTTTGCAGCGAAAGGTTTCCAACAAATTAGCATATGAAAACAGAAACAATTACATTCGAGTGCGAATGCTCGGGACAGAGTCGAACCACCCTATACAATTTCAACAGTCTCCAATGATGCTCACCGTCAGGGGGATGTAATATCAAATGCTCCAGTTTAATGGCAGCATACGGAGGCTTTGTGAGTTTGAGGTCACTCGATGTGTCTATGCCATGAATTCAGTTTTTTGACTAGATACTTTGAAGAGCTCTCGAATTTATTGCGGATGCTTCAATGCAGTACAGAGTTATTGCATACAACGTGGGTATTTTGAGAAATACCGAACACTTGGATGTTTTATATTCAAGCACAATGTTAGCGTGTACCACAATTTCAGTCAAAGAAATATCAAGATCATCGAAATTATTTGCCTAACTATAAACTTTATTTTTTTCAATTCAGCTGTGACCGTCTATCCTCTTTTGGTTTTTTTACGTCCAATACTATATTTTGAATCACAGACATACAAATACAAACAAACACAAAGTAATGTGTCTTTCAATGTACCATTAATTAGAACAAGTTAAAGCTATAACAAGCATTCCTCTTGGAAAATGTTTTATTTTGCTATGTATTTTAAAAGCTTTGAGCTACCAAACATCCATACCAGAATTATATACATACAGTGGGTAAAAAAAGTTAGGGCACGAACACTTAGTAAGAACAATAAACCTATTTTTAAAGCGACTTTAATAATAAATGATTGTGTTTTTGCATTTAATTAAAAGTGTTGCATGTTTACTTTAAGAACAATATCAAAAAAACCGGTAACGAAGCAAATTCCACAACATTAACATACAATTTTTCAGTGAAATACCAAAATAGGGCAAAATAAGTTAAGGCATAACGCAATTTTATCTTCATCAATGCATTTTTAGCCAATGGAAATAAGCATTTTGAAAGAATCATACAAGCTTTGTTTTGTTTTTTGTGTATTACAATTTACTTCGGAATAATCTAACATATGGGAGCATTAAAACTAAAGAAATGCACGACAGCTTTTTTCGTACTAGTTTTGTTACAAGCCACTGCTTTATCTGAAGTATTCAACTGATTCCAAGCATTCATCACATGTCAGCAGACTTTTCTTAATTCATTAGCTGTCAGCTAGATCTTTGTGATTCAGTGATGTAGATGAATCAACACTACAAAAATACATATTTGACATTAAACCTTCGCATCAAAAATGAGCGCCCAGTGTGGGTAACAAAATTACTGAAAAATGAACAATTTTTGTGAATTGTTCATGTCAACAAATTTTAACATTTCATGTAAATCCAATTCTAATGGAAAACAAAATGTAATAGTTTCTGTTCTCCATCATACACCATTTAAATTGTTTTGAATTTAATTTGAACTATATAAAGTGAAATAAAGTTAATGAAACTAATTGCTACTTAAACTGAACAATATGGCTGAAATACACATTTCGATCATGTTTAAGATTATTCAGTTGAGTTTGTATGGAAAAAATATGGCAAAATAACCAATCCTCGTAGGGGCCAAATATCCATTATAGCATCTTCCTCTCAAATTCGTATAAGATTTCGTAATCATTCTAACTCCGAACCCAGGTTTCCGCCAAAATCTTTCTTACTGTGTAGCACATGGTCCTGCATGGAAGTAGTTTTAAAGAGACTTTAGCGGAAAGATTTTTATTGTTTTTTTTACCAAATGAGGTATGATAATATTACATATAAATGAAATTATTTTAAAAAAATTTAAAAAAAAACTAAACAAATTTAAAAACAGATTTAAAAAAAGAGGTTTAAAATAGTTATAAAATACAATACAAATAAATAAATTAACGTTAAATAAATAAATACATAATAGCAAGATCGCATGCAGGTCTCAATATTAAACACGCAAAATGAAATTAAATAATTAATTAATCAATTACAAAAACAATTAGTCCTAAGTCATAAGGGGATACTTGGCCGGTACACTAGAGAGGGTAGGATAAGAGAGCTTTGGTAACTCTGTTTTTAAAGGACGCTTTGGATATCGTTGGGGAAAAATGTTGGCTCATACTGTTGAATATTTTGCAGTATCTGTTTATTGGCTCATTCTCAGTATTTGCGGTACTATGCTTATATTCAACTAGCATTCGTCGGGATCTAGTGACTCTCACGGGCTGATTAAGCAAAAATCTTTCCTGTATATAGCCGACATTAACAGCGTCTTTAATGACATCGAAACTGAAGCAGGCGGCCTTTGCTTTTGTCAGCAACCTTAAAACAAAATTGAACAGCTGTGTCTGCTTAGCTCAATATTTTGCTTCAGTGGCATAATCAATATTAGCACAAGTGTGCCTTTATAGCCTTGTAAAATATATTCTTCCTTCTCTTTACCCCAATAGTAAAATGCAAGATTAAAAATAAATTTTAAGTATGATAGCTTAATCGTTGCTCGATCTATATTCACATGGTACGGCAAAGCAATCACAATATATATAGTGAAGACATATCTGGTTTTTAGTACTAGAACTCAAAGTAAACTAACAGGAAAGAACTAATCTTTACACGTAAGATTACGAAATCCAAGTCAATCACACTTAGGATTAAGAGAACACACGTAATACTACCATGTTTATGGGAAGCATCCAATAATAAAATTTCATTCTATTTTCTAATGCGATCAATACCACAAAGATCTAAATCCAAACAAAAACACCTCGTTCCATTAACCTGAGTATTAATATGAATATACATTAAATACACTAACGGTCACATTGCTATAAACTGACTGAGTCATGGATTTGTGCCATGATCATTGCTTAATCCAGTCGGATTTCAGGCTCGTGGCTCCCATCTTCGGTAGCATCCCAGATCCGATAAAATCAATTCATCGATATTTTATGCACTTCCAGCGCAAGGTGCATGACCATCGTACCATGAGGCCTGAATCAGTGCCTAGGGTCTTCCACGGGCCACTTAATCTTCTACTCCAGACTTCTCCGCTGGATTAAAAGATAACAATGACAATCTGCAAACGTTCAAATCGTCTTCTTGTAACTACGCAGTTCTGAATAATCTTGAAAGAAAAAAATAATGATCGAAAGAAAAAAGAATAAAGCCTGGAGCAGTGGAAGAAATTCAGTTAGAAGAAGCGCCTAATTGATGCATTGACCGCCAAGCGTCGTCGCGCCATTCTAAAATAAAACGAAGAAAAGAAAAGTTCCGATCCAATGTCTGCAGTAAAGACTGTTACTATCGACAATGGAACCGGTCCGCCTTTGTTTATTGAAATCACATTATTATTTGAAGAAAAAATAATGTATGTATGTATAACACTGACAGAGATAGGCATCTTAAACATGATTATGTTTTAATTTTTTTACTTTTTAAAGGCATTGGTTTCATTCAACACCTAGTGTTTGTCAAAAGGGAAAAGTCCAGCTTAAGTCGCCTTTCAAAGTTTATTAAGATATTTACGACGATAGTAAATAAACTATGCTTCGAACCTTAAGTAAGAGGCACGTTATTATTTGGTAAAAAAAAATTGCTGATACAATTGTAATTTCGAAGTTCATTAGACCCTTACTGCTTAAAATAGAAAATCTGCGTGTATTAAATACTAACATGAGCCTCTTACTATAATTCTATTTTCAAATCATTCGTCTCTATCCGGGCGAAAACATACATACATTTACTTCTTTATTTTATCCGTAGATTGGGTTGGTTGGATACAAGATACTTCTTTTCCTCGCAGACTCGCTGCCCACGAAACACGAGGTTCCATCTCAGACACGGACCAAGTTGCAGACACTACTTGGATCGTATGCAGGTGTCCAACTCTGAAAACTAGTTCTTTCAATTTTTCTTTCACTTTTTCAAGTTCTTTTGCCCCGGACATGGTTTCGATCTTCAATGTTTTGATGGTTTTCAACTTGCTTTGATTTTTTTGAAAAGACCATTTGATTGTGTTTCGTTGTGTTATTTTTGCTATTTCTACGTTGCTGGTTCGTTGTCTTCCAGCGTCTTCGAAGAAACGTGGACACTAGAATTGAAGATGAGTCAAGCTACGACTCCTTCAACTTCAATATTGCCCACGGGCTAGTAGACTAAGTGCCAGCGTCATGTCACGGTTTTATTGTTGACGGATCTAATCGTAGCTGGCTCCGTAGAAATTGTAGCGTTTCTTCTTAATTTTGCGGTTTTCGATGTGGCGAATTATCTCTTTAAGTTATAATTTATTATTGGCCACATGCTGAATAAGCCTGTTATGGTCGTTGATTGTTGGATGATATCGAGATTTGTTTGGTTATTTTAGACGATTTTTAGAAAATGAGAAGACGTTCGAGAATTGAAATATAGATTCTACAAATGAAGTTTGTAAGATAAATTAACGATTTTTCTATAGTAATTGATTGCTAGACTGTTGTTGGGTATTATAGTTAATTGAGAATGTATCCTGATAATAGTTATTGCTAAAAGTTTGGACCGAATAGTGTACCTATGCTTGGATTGACAAAATACGCTGCGTATCATTATGTAAAGCGAAATATTATTTAGTAAAGGTAATTGAATTTGATCACGGTTCCCTTCTTGTCTATAAATCAGCATAGACAACGTATATCATTTCTACAGCATCGAAGCCGAGCATATTGAAACGGGAAACTTCGATCGTTTTGCGGAATCAGCCTCCGAAAGCAGAATCAAATTGGAAATGTTTTTGCGGGATGATTAAACTAGCATAAATAAAAATGTAATGATTTCCACCTGCAAGTGGTCACGCCAGTCAAGTATGCACTGTGTGCTGGTGTCTGATGAGAAAAGCAGTGCATACTTTCGAAACCACTTTGTCAAAATAGAATTTTCAATGTAGATTAAAATTTTTAATGTTAATAAAAAGTTGTTCAATTTTAATCATCCCGCAAAAACATTTCCAATTCGAAATATTATGTTTAAACCGAAACAAATCGACCCATTATGGTAACCATAAAATTCAGTTTGGATTTAATATTTTGCATTATATTTGTGGGATGTTTTTCTTTAGTTGAGATCAAAGTAAAAATCAAGTCAAATAATAGAATATATGTACATACATACATATAATAACTCAATCTAAAGCAGCGAAAGAGTCAGGCTTGAGGTTCACAGCTTTGTTTAATTTTGGCTATATTTTCGTCGTGTTTTTCTGATTTCGAACAGGGGTTGCAGTTAGTACGATTAATTTGTTGAATAAAAGGTATGTTTTAAGAATTTTCGTTTATGGCAATACTGAGAGAGTAAGTTCATTCGATCAATTTTCATATGATAATACAACATTTGAACAATATTTTCCTAAATTTTCATTGCGAAGTATTGAAAATTAAGCGAATGAAAGTGAATCTCCAGAGGCGCCTCGAAAAAAAGTTGTTTTGTGGTGTTCATCATAACTCGCAACAAAATCCTCTGAAACAAAAAAAATCGAAGTGCATTTGTTAAAGGAGTTGTTTCTCAACATAAGTCTGGGAGGATTTTCTTCTGTTTCGATTTTTCAATTTTTGTCGCTAAAAAACATCGTCTAATTTGTTATGGTAAAATAAATAATCATTACAATAAACAAAAAAGCCTCCAAGGATGCCTGAGAAATTATATGAAGAAGTATTGTTCAATATTTCAAAACGATTGGTCCAGTAGATTTTGAGTTATGGTTAACACGGACTTTAAAAATAACATGTTTCAGAAAAACGTACAGCTATCGAGCATGTTTAAAAACCCTTCCTGAAGCAATGGACGCTCTAATACTCACAATTTCGTCGATGTTGCTCCAATCAACTTGAAATTTTGACATAATACTCCTGAGAGATTAAGCAAAAAAAAATATTAAGATTAAGCAAAAAAAGGATAGATACCTTACCCCCTATTAAATGACATACATTTTTTGGCCATAATATCCTGGCTGCCCTACAGTCCGTCCAAGTCAAAGAACCAGCTCACTCCCAAAGAAGAAACCATGAGTATGTTCAAGAATTGTCTGGGAAACAATCAGATGTAAATAAATAAATAAATAACAAACAAAGTAGGTACTAAATTTCTGCAACTAGATTATTTCACACAAGCAGCATAATAACTTATGAGATAATAACGCAAAAATAGGAATACTGCTGTTTCTGCCGCCATTTTTGATTATGAAAGTGATATTTCTTTGGTAATAAATGCTAATTATTTGTCTCGCAAATTTTTTCCAAAATAAAATGTTCCACAAAGCTCACACTTGTGACCGCTTTTATTTATGATATTGATCAATACATGTACATACAAACATACGGTTTGCAGAATGTACAATTCCTACTTTTTGCTGATAATTACACTCAGAAAAATATGTTTCTCAGAATCAAAGAAAATATTTACTTGTTTACGAGATGTGAAATCTTCCACAAATTAAGTAAACTTTTATTTGATGTCAGTAATATGTATAAATATTGTGTAATAATTTCTTACATTCAACGGAATACAATTTTTGCTTTACCTTATTTCAAGCAAGTAATTTTCCTCAAATCTAGTAAGTTATGTCTACGAATTAAGTAAATTATATGTTCATTAATTAAGTAAACTATATGTTTTTACATGTTTCAACATCAACCACGCTTCAATATTCAAATAAAAAATTGATAGTTTTTATGATTTCTGCCAACATTTGCTTTACAAAAATAGAAGACGGTAGCTTAGCTCGCTAACGCGCCAGACCAGGTTGGAATTTCGCCGGCTTCATGGTTGTACTTGTTCGTCTTGAGTTGATTTAATAGCCAGCGACTGGGCTTATTCCAGCGCTCCATTGATTAAGTGTCACATTTTAGCTTTAAGTGGTGACTAGGCATAAATAACACGAGTGCTTTAGAAAATAAGAAAAAAAAATTGGCACTTAGAAAAAGAATAATGGAATAATCGAAATCGGCTTCTACCATAAGTGTCTCCTTACCGCCATGGCTAAGCATTCGCTTCTAAAGGTATTCCCCTGAGCTTTGGCAATGTTAAAAAGAAAAATTACTTATTACAAGTTCAATATTTATATGAGGTCAAAATGAAAAAGTGAACATATTTTTTTTACTTATTTTTATTTTTTTTACTTCATTCAAAGTAAGCCGCGCTTTTGATATGAAGGGAGGGAGAGATTTTGCGTGCCAACGACATGTGACGTTCTGAACCGGAGCCCCATCTAAGAAGTAACCGCGCCCAACACTGCTTAGCTTCGGAGATCGTACGAGAACCGATTGATGGCAGATTTATGGCAACATTTCCGTGAAACAATACACAATTTTACTCAGGGCAAGTTCAATATCAGTTCTTTGAAACGAATCAATTCATTTTTTGTGACTGAGTAAATTACTCTTTGGAGCAGAATCGCCAAGAATTTTCTTTGATAATGTGCTCATTTTTCCTTTAAAAATAGAAGTATTTTTCTGAGTATACAAAATATTTAAGATAGTTTCTTCTAATGATGCATAATAATCCTGCTGTCTAATTTAGATACTTTCTATACTTACTGTGCTCAAAATAACTTAGCGCTTAAAAATTGTTGTTTTTAATGTGTACCAATTTTTCCCAGCTTGTAAAAAAAATATTTTAATAAGAAAACCGATTTTTCCTTTCGAAACTAGGTATATTTAATTTTGTGATTGCTGGTCCAGATATCTTGCAGCAAATCTCAGCATACCAGCAAAAAGTACAAGATCTGATCATCTCTTCCTCATTCAGGCTCGTATAGCCAACTATACACTAAATTCACCAACAATACAGTTAAAAGCTATCAGAAACGTTGTTGCTTTTCATCTGAATTCCTTTATTGTATATGCAATAGACATTTAGAAATCTTAAATAGTTTATTCTTGTGGAAATAAAGAATTCTGAAATATTAAGAATTCCAAACGGTTCCTAGATTTAGTTGTAATTTTTTAGAAAATACAGGAATAGCACCATATGATTTTTAAAGTATGTATTTTTCCAAAATTAATGGCTTATAGCTATTTTTAGTGGTGTTTGTTGGCAAAATAATTCTTAACCGACATTTGTTTCTGCGATTTAGAAATTGACTTTTCACGATGTCACTTCTAAGGTCAAGAAGATTTGACATATGTTTGTCTGTGTAGTCTTCGTTTATCTGGCTCCATCTTATTAAATTATTCACCGCATTTATGGCTTCACTACATGGAATTTGGGGGTTTGGTGCTGTTCGCTCCATGAGTGGCTCTTCCTCACTTTCACTGTCCACTTGAAGAATTGTGTCCGTGTACCATTCTTCAATTTCTTCCGTAGAAACAGGACAATTGGCAGCAACCCTTGACAATAACATTTGTGTTTCATGCAATGTATTCATTGTATTCATTAAGCGTTCGTATGAGTTATGCCAATGGAACATCATCCTCTTCTTCAAATTCATTGTCTTCCTATTGTTTTATTTTGAATCAGGGCTTTTCAATTACACTTTGTGATAACTCTTCCCAAGCAGTTTCAAAAGTAGAATTGTATCGCGGATCAAATGATTCGCAAGCAAGTCATGTACCGATTTGTTTTCTTGTGCTACGGCATTGGAGAGCAATCGGTTGCGGCAAATTAGTTTGACAATCCTAATCGCATTTCGGTCCATAAGTTGTACGGGAGCAGAGTTGTTGGGCGGTAGTAGAGATGGGCAAAATGTCATAGCTCATGACGCATTGCTCTTTCTTACAGTGCAGCGCCTGAAAAAAGCACAGCATAGTCTGTGAGCGAAAGCTTTCGTTTGAATAAACTTAATGAAATGCGAAGCGAACAGTGTACTGAGAGTACGGCGCAATACTGTAAAATACTCTAAAAAAGAGCAATCAGTGATATGTCATATGTCATTTTGCCCATCTCTAGGCGGTAGGAACATAGCAAATATATTGTCATCTTCGGCATACAGTTGCTCAACCGATCCGTGGGCTGAACAGTTGCCTAACAATAGAACCGCCTTTGGAGTCAGGTTGTGCTCCGTATTAAATCGGCGTACCTTAAATGATAATTTAAACTTAATTCGATTTTTTTTGTTCAATAAACCGGAAACTTATTTCTTTTACAAATGTGCCGTATAACCATTTCAGGAAAATTTCTGTAGTCAGCCATGATTTCCGCGAGTGTTCATAGTCCAAAGGATTCTCGAAATTTTTGAAACAACATGGATTCGCTGCCTTTAACCAGCGGCTTCATTTTGTTTGTTCCGTCCGCATTGGCACAAAAAAGAACTGACATCCGTTTTTTGCGAATTTTTCTTCCTGGAGCTGTTTTTTCACATGCCGTTAAATCGAATTCCATGTCGGCGTTTGAATTTTCGGAACCAGCCGTCACTGGCTTTAAAATCATTCATATTTTTTTGTGGGTAAATTTCCAGGAAAAAATCTAGAGCCTTTAGTCGGAGAATTGCGCCGTTAATGGAGCAGTTTCGTTCCTGTTGCTTAAGAAACCAATCGTACAGTTTCTCCTCCAGCTCGACATACTCCGCTTTATGTAAAGTTTTCTTTTCTAACTGTCCATGCGATTTGGAAACGGCTAAATTCATTTCCACTTTTTGTTTTTTTGTTTGTGAGATTGCAGCCTGAGATCAGCGATGGGCGTTTCTGTTGTTTTCAAAAAACGAAAACGAACAGTTGTTTTTTTTTTGAAAAAAAGAACGGTTTGATAATACTGTTTAAAAAAACAAATAGTTTGTTAACGATAAGAAAAAATGTTATGCTGTGCGACAAAATAGATATTTGAAATGTATGTATGTAGTCCAATTCAGAAACTTTGTTCATAGTTTGAATAATCTTCAATTAATTAATTCAGTACAATGAACAGTTTTCCACTGCCAAATAGTTCTTTTTAACATACGAAACACAGTTCGTTTTAAAAAATCGAAAAACGATTCGTTTTAGATAAACGAAAAACGACTCGTTTTATAAAAACGATTCGTTTTAGAAAAATGATTCGTTTTGGAAAAACGATTAGTTTTATAAAAACGATTCGTTTTAGAAAAAAGAAAAACGATTGGTTTTATAAAAACTTCGTTTTAGAAAAACTGTTCGTTTTAGAAAAATTGCCTGTCTTAGAAAAACGATTGGCTTTAGAAAAACTATTCGTTTCAGAAAACGGGCCGTTTCAGAAAAACGATTGGCTTTAGGAAAATTATTCGTTGTAGAATTAAACTGTTACTTTGTTTTTTGCAGCCAAACGTTTTTTGCAAACTGTTTGGCGTTTTTGAGCCCATCACTACCTGAGACACACTAAATTCCAATGCTAACCGATTTACCCGTACACCGTTTTCCAGCCGATTTAAGATTTTAGCTTTTTTATTCAAACTTAACCGTTGTTGAATACGATTTGCCACGTTGGGATGTTTTTAAGCACAGAATAATGAAAAAAAACTTAAATTTTCTAAATAAAAAATAAGATTTGTGGACTTAAGATTACTGAATGGCAAATTGAAAAGATTTTAATTTACCATTCAGATATCTTAAGCTCACAATTATCAATTGGTAATTCACAAGTCTTGGTAAATTAAAAAGATTTATATTAGATTTGTTCAAATAAACGATTTTTTTCTATGGGATGAATGTAGTGATTGTCCATCCTGATTATAAATAAGTAAATAAATAATCAATTTATGAATTTTGTTAACAATATGAGTCACCGGGACAAAACCTATCAAAATCAAATTTCATAAAATCTGTATTTTAAGACTCAATAGAATTGTCGTCATCGTGGTCATACGTCGGACATCCTTAACAATAATTTGATCGAATGGAAAAGTAACTAATTAATGTAAAAACAAAGAAAGAACTGAATGCCCATAGCATTTTGATTCTCATTCATGCGATCAAATAAATAATTGAAATTCAACCAATTAAAAGATAATTTGATCACAATCGATTTCATCTACCGAAATTACAAATCCTCAAACACAATATCCACCACAAGCACGAGGGTATCACTCCCACTATCATAGCATTCAATCAGCAATTTTCCCAAATTAAAGCAGAGCATCAATCCCATTAACATCAATTCAACGACTCAATTCTGACAGATTGCATGTTTTCGAATGTTTGTGTCGCAGCAGGTATACCATCGCGTCAGCCAATGTGCTTTTGGGGTTCGTTAGGTCAGGTGAAGACTTTTCGTGTCCAAGTGGATTTTCTTCTTCGAAGCACCGAGGTGTGGTCAATTTCTCACGGTGCAGCGATGATAGGCTAATGGGGTCCCAATTACAGGACTATTAGAATGGTTACAGGCACTCCTCCCGTGACCGCAATGTTAAATTAAAAAGAACTTAATGGGTCGGTTC
Source organism: Nemotelus nigrinus (assembly GCA_947369275.1). Taxonomy (NCBI): domain Eukaryota; kingdom Metazoa; phylum Arthropoda; class Insecta; order Diptera; family Stratiomyidae; genus Nemotelus; species Nemotelus nigrinus. The sequence continues at coordinate 37,011,995 of OX376373.1, read as the reverse complement.
CGGGGCTTCTCGCTTTAATGATTCCTTCCTCGTAATTTTTTGAATAATATTATCTTGACCGATTTAATCGATTATTATTGCTTCAATTATGGTGCTGATTGCATTTGGACGATTGGAAGCAGAAGGTGTCTTTTCAAGTGTGTGCCGGTAGTTTTTGGAGCTTGGTCAGTAGTCCTCTAGCTTATCTAATACTTGCCATACTTCTCTCAGCTTGCAAGATTTATTTTGATTAGGTTTTCGAAACTCTGACAACACCACATAAGGCTCTACAGTTCACTGTATGAAGATCAGACTTGAACACATCTCTAGGGGTTGAAATCTCTGCTACAGGATCTTAAAGGTCTCAATTTTTTCTCAAGGTTCACATCATGCTGCAGCCCCGTCATCATTTTCTTGGATGATTAATGGTCTGTTAATGACTCTGTAGTTCGTTTGTTTTGTATCGAAAGAGACATGGAGTCTAGTTGCTTTCTCAAGCACAATTTGCATTGAAAGGTCATAAAATTAACGACTTTCCTAGCATTTGTTAAATGGCATTTAAAGAGTCATAACGAAGGGTTCGATCAAGGCCTGTGCAAGGCTGCTGCAGCTCATGTTTTCACTTTTTTCCTCAAAGCAGATTATCAACTGTTTGACGGATTGTATCTATGCAAATGACGGAGGTACAGTTAAACTTCAGTGTCATTTTGGGTTTTGAATTTCATATGTAAGATTGCAATATCGCATGGTGTTTATTCAAGAGTGCATTGTCATTTAATGCGTTTTTTCTGGGTTTTGTTTATTGTTTAATGTTCGCTACTTATCCATGTGTCAGTCATACGTTTTTTTGGTGGTATTTTTATGGTCGTAAAGATATCAATCAACTTTAAATGCTATTCGAGCTAGGGACTGTTTTTCTTAAGCATTTATCGTATTATGATAATGATTGTTGATAAACGTCGAAGCAAAAAAGCGTAAAAAATTGCAGTTATTCATATCTTGGTTATCAATTTTATCAATGGGTGAATGATATTAGCATTTCAATTGCGTAGAAATTAATGTTTATCGATGTTTTGAATCACATATATTAGAACCATAGAAATTCAGTTCAAGTACGAAATCATGGACGAGATGCATCATACCGAACAAAATGCACAAATACGGGTGGCCAGAAGGTACTACTAGGAAAGTTTGAATATTTGTAAACATATTTCTGAACAGATGAAATACTACTTACCCATACGATATGCTTATGTAAAAAATTTATTTATTTTCAAATATCTTTCACACGTGAACGACTTTTCCGGGATCGAGATTTGCTGTCTGCCAGATTTGTATACTGCCCTACTAAGCATAAAGGTTCTATCTACTTTTTAGTACTTTCGAAATATTCACTGATTTGTGTTTTGATTTGTACTGGAGGTATATGGAGAGTACATTTTTCAATATTGATTTTAACATACTTTAACAAAAGATAGGTTTTTCAAACTCTGTAGAATCATGCAATGGAGTATATAGTTTTCGAATCCGATGTTAACTCAAAAATGAGAAAAATGCAGATAGAACCTTTATTTTTAGTAGGGCATTACAATTCTGTTCGTTAGATTTGCTATTCGGTAGATGAATAAACATCACGAATAAAACATATGTGACAATAATCTTTGTATCCAAAATTAGCGCCCAACTTAGGCAACGAAAATTGCTGAAAAAAAAATCTGTTCCTATTTATGAGTCAAGTCAACATATTTGCACCACAACTTTGAATAAGTTATAAAATTTCATGTAGTGTCCAAGTTTCGAAGCTTTTCGTGTTGTTTTAAATATATAACATTTGAATAATATTGAATTTAAATATGACAGCATAAAGTTGAATAGAGTGAATCAAACTAAATGATATTTAATCTAACAAATATGGCTGAAACAGACATTTCGATCATGCTTAAGGGGGAAATACAAGTAAAATCGAAAAAAAATTGCTAATTTCAGATTGACTTAAAATATATACATATATTGTTTATTCAGAAAATTTTTAATATTAAATCCTTAAAGTACATGTCTCACAGTAAATGAAAATATGTTTTTAATAATTTTTCAACACCAAATGGCGGCGATGCGAGCGAATGAAAAAAAAAACACATCAAAAACTGCCTCGTGCAACTTAACGCCATTGTATTCCAACTTGCAACGTTCAGAGAGAATAAAATATACTAATGAGATGTATAACTCATAGGTGAACTAATAAAATTTATAAAAAAAAATTAAATTTTTACCTTAATTTTAGATGAAACAAAAAAATCGATTATTTTTTTAAAAAAATACGTTTTAATCATTAATTAACAAATTATTGTATTGAAATTACAATAACATATAACGAGGAGATAATACTCTTATGTAGATGTGGTATAAATTTGAGCCGGATCGGTTCAATATTTTTTGAGATATTTTATATGGAAGTTGAAAAAGTACTACTTTGAGAAAAAACACGTTTAAAGCTCTAAAACTTTTTTTGGTATATTTTAAGAGCATTTCGAACATTTTGATGTAACAAAATAAATCAATATTTTTTAGCAGTTACATGTATTTTCCCCCTTAAGATTATTTAGCTCATGTACCAGGTGGGGAAAATGACTACGACTCTCTATCTCCATGAAGATTTACGGGCTTATCATTAAACTCCACCCGAACTCGAGCAAAATACTCACATTTGGGTGTCATGAAACTCGATTTTGTGAGTTGCTAGTCGACTCTTTCGAAATTTGAGTGAGTGAGAGACGAAGTGCTTATCATGAGAGTCGACTGAGGATAGATTGCTCGACCAAAATGTCAAATTTACTCAAGTGCCATGTTCAGTGTGAAATCTACTCGAAAGTTGCTTGTTTTGTATGCTAGATTTGTCGGGGTTGTTATATTGACGTTTTGTTGTGTTGTGTTGAATAAAATCTGCAGTGAATAAAAATATTTAAAGGACAAACGTGGTCAATTTGAGCATTTAGTGTAGTAGATTGAGAAAAAGTCCGAAATTGCGAATAGAGTAGAATTCGGGAAAATAAAAGCGGTTAACCATTTACTGCTTTGGACCGACGCAAATATCACCGAAAGAGTGGCAACAGGTAAAATTTGAAAGTTTTCCCATTATTATCATTGAATTTATGCATTTCCAGGTTTTGGTTAATTTCAAAGTGAGCGTGCGGAGTTAGCACGTTGAAAATAAAGAAAATGGAGCAACATGTAGAGGAGCATTTGATGTGAGCAGCTCCACTGAACTGAAACAAGTGGTTGACGGGATAATTGGCTCATCATTGACCCGATCGGAAAAGGTTTCGAAGAAACACCAACAGATCGCTCCACAGATGCCGTTGCCAATCCTGCGGCATTAACTTAATCTAACTATGTCAGCTGTAATTCGGAGTCTGCAACTCAATGGTACCATGCAAAACCACAGCAAAACGGAAGGTTGGTACTGTTAAAGCAGCAGACAAATGTGCAAGACAATATGCTTAAAGTACTTCGGCGGATTGAAAAAGTTAAAAAGCCAGAATTTGAATTTTTAAGGTTAGAGTCACGGAAAAAAGATGGCATTTAGATGCAACAATAGAAAGAATAAAAAAAAAATAGCGTAAATAATATACAATATACGTTTCATTATTCAATAAAATATACTGTAGCTTTAATTATTGAATAAACTTCAAAAAAATATAATATTTAAAATTATAATGAGTCCATTATGTTATTTTTAAGGGATTACACCACTCTAGAATTCTCCAAGAATCGATTTATTTTTAGTTCACTTAAAAGGTGCCCAAGGGTCTTAAGAATAAGATACAACATCATTTATAAGGTGTAAAATCCCGACCGAAGCCACCTGCTGCACGCTCGGAGGAGCATGTACATGACTCGGCACGCGTTTTTATTTTACTTGATTTGATTTTATTTGACTTTAGTTTTGCCTTTTTTAAGTTGCGTATTTCGTTTGTTATAAACAATTTTAGTGCATATTTTTAGGCAAGAAAACACATTTTTTTTTTAAATGTCCACCATTTGTGCAAAAAATGATATAAAAAAAATCCCTACGTCTTTCTTTAGCTTTTTGTATGTAAAATGGAAAATATTTTGGGTTTGTATTCCAGAGTCACAATTGGAGGAGAAACTTTTCCGGCCGCGGAGCCTTACATTGATGACGGGCGCTCAGTCAACCACCTGCTCATCCGCCATTTTGTTTTCGATCGCCGACGAAAAATTTATATAAACTCTTTAATGTAAAGGCAATAAAGACCCCTAAGCATAATTTTCCCTTTTTTTCGTTCTTTCCCCGGAAAAAATCTTGAAATTAGGCTGTTTTTCGACGCTCTACGGTGGTGTTGATCCATAATTATTGCCCTGTTGGGTCTCTACTGAGTGGTCACGCATCATTTTCCGCATGATTCTAAAACTAAAATCTATTTAATCCTCTTGATTCATATGCAGATTACTTGGAATTTTAGTAAAAAAACACAACTTGAAATAAAACGTGTAGTCCGCAGTAGCACTATACGCACAATATTGAAAATAATGACTGTCAACAATTATCAAACAGTAGCCGATACCAAAGAAATTGAAAACTCTACCGAAACGTCAATTTATAGCATGTTCAACTGGCAAGGCCGGCTAAGCAAGTCGAGTGAAAATAGTCAAGTTTCATGATACGCAAATCCATTTTGCTCGACTGAATGTGTGAGTCGACTTTCTCACTCGATGTAGGAGTCATGATAGGCCCGTTAATTTTTTTACTATTTTTGATGTCACAATTATATCAAACTGGATTTCGGAAGACTTCACGATTGGCATGACACTTAAAACTCAATATTTTCTTTGCATTTAGTGAGCTGATTTATTCAAAGTGATGCACATCACTAACGGCACAATGACCGGTAGCCCAATTTATAGGTTAATCACAATACAGCGTTTTCCACTGCGGCAAACCAGTTGGCTGCGGCAAAGTGCTGTCAAAAAATTAGAATGCACTGTTTTGTATGGTAACGCGCACAATGGCTGCGGCCGAATTTGCGGCAGCGGCAGAATTTGCCAAATTTTTAATTTTGCCGCACCGCTAGCGGTGATACCTACCATAGGTTGGCATCACCACTAGGTTGAATTAACTCTGTTTGAATTAGGTTGAATGGTCTGGTGGAATAGACAAGCGATGGCTGATGTGTATTGTGATAAGCCAACCTAATCCTCGTACAACAGGATTTAGCAATACAAAAAAAAAATGAATTTGGTTGGTGCCTTGGTTGCATTGACAGCGACATTGTTGCTGCATTGTGCTTCACTAAATTCAACTGCGGCATTCACACCTCCCCCTGTGGAGCACTACGTTTGCCGCAGCGGAAAACGGTGTATTGTGATTAACCTATTATACTTGCTACAGAAGAGTCTCGGTTTTCAATAGTCCTGCCCCATTGATTATACGAGTCTTCGCTTATACGAGCTAAGTGTCCCGCCCACCACAGTCTTTGGAATTTAATTTAATCATTGAAATCATTTATAAAATTGGTTGTGGTAGATGTGCTGAATCGTACATTCCTATGATGGAGCCCAAATATTGCAAATAAGAGTTCGTATTCATTATTACTGGGAAGACGACAGTCCTAACCAGAAAAAGTTTGGATTTCTTGGAGAGAATTACGCTGTAAATACATAACAGCAGCATTTTCGCAGCGGTGCCGCAGGGAGAGGCGTGAATGCCGCAGTTGAATTTAGTGAAGCACAATGCAGCAACAATGTCGCTGTCAATGCAACCAAGGCACCAACCAAATTCATTTTTTTTTTGTATTGCTAAATCCTGTTGTACGAGGATTAGGTTGGCTTATCACAATATATATCAGCCATCGCTTGTCTATTCCACCAGACTAGACATGGGTAACGCAGCCTATTTTGAGGCGCTGATACACTGATACCGGCGCCAGCAGTGGTTGCAGCGCACTGCGCTGATACCATTGCGCTATGATACCATGATCTCATTCGCCTATGTGTGATACTCACTGCGTTTCTCGGACGCACATACGGCGCTGGCAGCATTGCGCTGATACCATGACGCTATGATACCACGATTGCATCGCTTTTCATAATGTTTACTTTGCGGTTCTTGCTTGAAGTACACATGCAGCCTGTAAAACTCAAGTGGCTTGAGTGGAACCGATCGTAAAAGAAAATTTGAGCTGGAATGCTATTGATTTTCCGTACGAGAAAAACTCTCATACAAAAATTTGAATGAATTTCAGTTTCACGTTAGCTTTTTGAACGCAGTGTTAGCTTTTTGAAGGCAAATCAAATAAGCTCGTGGAAACGTGCGTACGCGTAGGTATATTGCTTTGCATCAAACAGACTTGAGGTAAGTATACTCAACTCATATCTTTGCGCCGCGCCGTAGCATAGCGCCAAGCCAAATGGTGTTGGCATTGCAAAGCGGCAGCGCCAACACCATTGATACCGAAGCGCGTTACTGTGCTACTAATACCTAAGTGCGTTACTGCTCTACTGATACCGACAATCGGTATCAGCGCAGTGGTATCATGGCTTGTGCTTCAACGCAATTGCGCCGAGCAGCGCAGCGCTGCGTTACCCATGTCTACACTAGACCATTCAACCTAATTCAACACTGAAAGAAAAATCTTGGTAAAATCAACAATTTTCCTTAGTTGTTTTGCGTCAACTACGGGCTATAGTTAAAACAGCCATAAAAAAATAGTTGATTACTTTTATGCACCATGACGCGTGGTTGATAAACAACGTCCGTGGTGCAAAAAAAATAAGCAACCACAAACAATGGTATTCCAACAATATACATAGTATGCAGTGCGGAATTATGTTTGTTGAATTTTACATTTGTATGGTAACGCGCACAATGGCTGCGGCCAAATTTGCCGCTGCGGCAGAATTTGCCAAATTTCTAATTTTGCCGCACCGCTAGCGGCGTTTCCTACCATAGGTTGGCATCACTTCTAGGTTGAATTAACTCTGTTTGAATTAGGTTGAATGGCCTAATAGACAAGCGATGGCTGATGTGTATTGTGCCAAGCCAACCTAATCCTCGTACAGCAGGATTTAGCAATACAAAAGACAAAAAAAATGAATGTATTGCCGCAGCCCACTGCGTTTGCCACAGTGGAAGACACTGTCATGTGATTAACTTATGAAGCGTCATGCAACGTAATATAAAGGCTTCACAGCATAACATGAATATGAATTATATCGAACAGCAAACCAAACACGATTTTGCTATATAGTATATGAAACTTCTATGATAGAATAGGAGTATGAATATGAGGAGTATGGAAAATCAACAGTTTGCCTTAGTTGTTTTTGCATCAACTAGGGCTATAGTTAAAACAACCATAAGAAAATTGTTGATTGCTTTTATGCACCATGACGCGTGGTTGATAAACAATTTCATTCGGAGCATGAAAAACGTCCAAATGTTGAAACCATTCTACTTTGCGTAGAATAATTCCAAAGACGTTGTTCACTGAATTTCGTTTGTTGAAATCAACTATTGCGAAGTAGTTTAAGTACCATAAAAACTGTTGATAATTCGAAACGTTGAAGTTTTGAGTGAATTGATGAATATTTTTCTATTAATCAACTAATTTTCGTGGTTATGAAACAATTAAAACAGTTGATTTCATGAACGTTGTGATATTTTTTGTATAACCAGAACCAACTACTTTTATATCGTTAAATTAACTATATTAACATAATAAAAATAACTATTTTCCGTAGTTCGTTTAACGATTTTGTATGAATCGTTGCAATACTATTAAAAATAGTTGAACCAACCAAGAGTTTTTCTTTCAGTGAAGTAGACTTAATTGAACCTAGTGGTGATACCAACCTACGGTTGGTATAACCGCTAGCGATGCGGCAAAGCTAGAAATTTGGCAAATTCTGCCACTGCGGCAGATTCGGCCGCAGGTATTGTCGGCATTACCATACAAAACAGTGCATTCTAATTTTATAACTGCGGTTCGCCGCAGCCCACTGCGGCAAATCGCTGTATTGTGATTTACCTATTAAGTGGAAAAATGTTTATAGACTGAAAAAGGTTTTGATAGCTGCCGGCAATCACTCACGGTTCATTGTTATTTTATTTCGCCATGCAGAAAGGTGCGAAGTTTAGTTGCGCAGATATGCATATCGTGTAAGTAGGTAGGTATCCTTTCATAAGATAATTCATCTTCACCTTATTTGCCTTGCCGAACGTCCCGTCAAATGTTTTATCGAATGTCTTCATGCTCACTGTATGTAATGCGGGTTTTAGATTCTTCGTCATAAAACAAATAAAAAGAATTTTTGATACTTTCAACAACTTCCGTCTAACCAAATAGGAAAACCTTTCAGATCCTTACAAGAATCGACCGCCTCAAGAACCAATATCTTTTTCGACCGAAAGCATGCGTCATCGTATGCCAGTTAGTATAAGAGGCTGTCGACCTAGGGGATAGTTCTTTTCCACTTTCGTCTAATTCGTATGTTTTGCGGTGGTGTGACTCAACCCATAACTGGCTGCCGCAAAGTTTACTCAGCAGTACGCTACGGACATTCAAGAAAATTGAAAAACAAAATAAAAAAAGAAAAGAAATGACTGATCGTCTAGATCAGAGGTGTCCAAACTACGGCCCGCGGGCCAAACCCGGCCCGGCAGGCGATTTTATCCGGCCCGCCAAGGATTTTGAAAAATTTCGTAAAATATAAATGTAGCGTGGCGCGTCGGTATTATATCTCACGCAGATGAAGAGCGCGTTCAGTTAGAATGAGCACGGTATTACGCTCGAAAAAGTACAGTCTGGTATTCAAGTTTTTTCTGCATTCCGCGATACGACTCGGCCGCTCGATTACATGAATGATTTTGTACTCTGACTGTACGTAGGCGGCGCGGAGCGGCAGACTGCACTCAACTGCAGTGCCTGCAAAGCTACGAGATTGTCCACGACAAACCAAAAATTCGTTGGCCGCGGAGCTTATTTACATTCTTTACAGTTGATATATTGTAAATTGGTATGTTTAGATTTATATTTAATATATTATAACTTAATTATTATGTTAATATTATTTTTTAAAGTTGAACATGGAAACAAAAAGAAGAAAAGTAGATGACGAGTGCCGCGTTTTTAAAGAAGAATGGGGATTCAAATATTTCTTTGTGCAATCGCAGTCAAAGAATGGCAAAGCTATTTGTGTAATTTGCAATGACACTGTTGCTGTAATGAAGGAATACAATTTACGTCGACATTATGAAACAAAACATGCTTCAGCTTACTCACAATTTAAGGACAAACAGCGTACTGAAAAATTTGAAAAAATAAGTCGTAGTTTGTCTTCTCAGCAAAATTTATTTAGGAAGGCAAACTCGGAAAATGAATCATTGACTTTAGTTAGCATGAAAATTGCTTATTTGTTGGCGAAAAAAGGGAAACCCTTTATGGATGGAAACATCGTTAAAGAGTGTATGATGGAAGCTGTTGGGGTATTATGTCCGGAAAAGGTGAAACTTTTCAAAACGATAAGTCTTTCCCGCAATACTGTTGCTCGTCGAATTGACGATATTGGCAATAATATACTCCACCAGATTTCTGGGAAAGCTCAGCGTTTCACTCACTATTCTATCGCGATGGATGAATCGACCGACGTTAGTGACACCTCACAACTTTTAGTAATTGTTCGTGGAGTTGACGACGATCTTAATGTCACCCAAGAAATAGCATCGGTTAACAGCATGCATGTCACTACAACTGGAGCAGATATTTTTAAGGAACTACAACAGAGCTTGACCAAATATAACTTGGACTGGAATCGACTCCAAGGTGTGACAATTGACGGAGGAAGAAACATGTCTGGTGCAAATATTGGTGTGGTTGCGCTAATAAGAAAAGCTTGTGAAAGCGCAGAAGCAACAGTACCAATTTTTATGCACTGTATCATCCACCAACAAGCCCTATGTGTAAAACATGTCGACATGAGCTGCGTTTTGAAACAAGTTGTTTCTGTCGTAAACTTTATTCGATCACGTGCACTCAATCATCGCCAATTTCGATCTTTCCTCGAAGAAATTGAATCTGAGTCTGTTGACTTGTCGTATTATACAGCAGTTCGATGGCTTAGCTGTGGAAAAGTGTTATTGCAGTTCTTCAAGCTCAGAAAGGAAATTAAAATTTTTCTTGCTGAAAAGAATTACCCTGAACCGCTTTTATCGGATGCAGAGTGGCTCTGGAAGTTGGCAATTTTTGCAGATGTCGTGACACACGTAAATAACTTGAATTTAAAGCTCCAAGGTAAAAACAACTTAATTTGTGATTTATTCGAGCAAATCAAAGCATTCAGAGCCAAGCTGATATTGCTCGAAAGTCATATGAATGAATGTAATTTTTCCCATTTCACGTGCGACGAAAAATTTAGTACAGAAACTGACGAAAGATTTCCCACCATATTTGCAGTAAAAGTAATCGCGGATTTAAAACTAGAATTTCAAAAGCGTTTTTCTGATCTTGACATAAATTCAAGGGAAATTCGGCTGTTTCAAAATCCATATGACTGCAACGTTGGCGACGTTTCAAGTCAGTTTCAAGTCAGTTTCAAATGGAAATAATTGATCTTCAAGCTAGCGATCAAATCAAGAACAAATGCAAGGAAGGGAACTTTATCCATTTTTACAAATTTTTGGACGCAAAAGAGTTTCCAAATTTAAAGCAATTGGCTGGTAAATTTATTTCTATGTATGGCACTACCTATATGTGCGAACAAACTTTTTCCAGGATGAAGTATCTGAAATCTAAATATAGGGCAAATTTATCGGATGATCATTTGCAATCATTGCTAATAATTGGTGTTTCCGATTTGAATCCCAACTTTGAAGAAACTCTCCAGGAAAAAACCCAGTTCCACCATTCCCATTAAAAATTGCATGAAATAATTTTATAATAATATAATTTAGACATGTTTGTTTAGTATTGTTATATCTGTAATTTACTATAAAAAATAAAATTCAATGCTGCTTTACTTGTAATAAGGTTTTTTAATTCACATATTTACGATGCTTGGCCCCCGATAATGAATTTAAATACCAAACTGGCCCTCGCAGCAAAAAGTTTGGACGCCTCTGGTCTAGATACTACATCTGGGTAGGTGACTCACCACCACCTGAATATATTATCATGTTGCACATTTGTACTGATCCGACGTTAAAGAACTGTACTGTTACCGTAAACAAGCTGCTTCGCTGTCAATTTCAATCGTAATTTCATCAAAATCTCCGCAACCTAGATCTCGTCGAAGTGGCCGGTCATTGTTGTGTCATTTCTATAAAAAACGAGAAATATGAAGATTAGTGCACTGCTTCGGTTTTTTTTAGTTTCTTCGGTGCATGCATGGTAAATTAAGGTACTGGTCATAAATCTTGTAGAGCAGCACCTTCTGATAATACTGAGTCCACTGATGCGTGTCAGTTCCCGTTAGCGTTATTGTTGCCGAATTAAAAAAGTATTAATAACCCAAATGTTATTCCGCGGCTGTCCGATTGCTAATCTGAAGGGTACCATGTTATGCTGGCTTAAATGATTGCTGATGCTGTGAAGCTACTGGTGCTCCGATATGTTGGATATCTGAAGAGTGAATCTTTAGGCTTTTTTGTATTTCCATTATTTAAGATAAGCAATTACGCAAATGTATAGCGAGCTGCTAGCGAATTAAAATGACCAGTATCAACGTTGATAGTTTGTTGGGAGATTTGTGGCAAACAGGTGAGAGTCAAATGATACACTTTTAGGTTTATGGGAATGGATCACAACTTATTGTGAATGTTTGTATGAATTTACTGAACTTTGCATTTACTGGAAAGCACTGAGAAATATCATAAGCCTTCAGTATATTATGATCGAATGAATGTACACATAGCGCAAAATCGTGAACAAGCACTCGATCAGCTTTTCGAAAAATCACAAAAATAATGCATTAGTGTCAACCAAGCGACAACATGCTGTAGTGACCACTCGATGTAATGGGACCAGGCGATCGACTAGCAGATATCCTTGACATCACTGCAGAACGATTAATCCAATGAAACGTCCAATAGTTTTATGAGTTAGGGTCCGTTGAAACAAACCATTGTATACAGGAATCGATCGGGCGACAAAGAGCAGTACAATGTCAGAGCTACAAATTGCACTGTAAAAACTTGTCCAGAATCACCGAGAGGCACTTAAATATTGCACAATATCAATCAATTAGCCGGCCGACTGTTTTGACGGGTCCAATCATGTTCACTGGTGAATTGAATGAGTGATTAATTTAATTCCGACGGCGATCGAGTAATTGATCTCTTAATACGCTTTCGTGCAGTTTTAATTTTGTGGTCCAATTATTGCTAAGAACTTCTGTTTTTTTACGAGTTTTCAAGTGTCTGAAAAGTAGATTTTATGCCGAGTTTGTGTCGATGCTAAATTATCTTGAAAATGAATAATTGAAAGCATTGCTATGATGCCGCAGATAACTTACAAAAAAAAGTTGTTGTGGTTTGTATACGAAACATTGAATCAGCGCGCCATTCCATAATATGTTGATGGCCTACTTTGAAAAGTTTTTTTCCAAAGTATAGTGTCAAAAAAGGTACGCAACTGATTAAAAACTGAGACTCTTCTCTAGCAAATTTAAATTGGACTAACGGTTATTGGAGTAAATATCACCGAAGCCAGTAACAGATCCTTTTTAAATCGCTTAGACTCGATACCCTAGAACTGACAAAATTTCGAGCGACCCCGACCAAAGGCTGGCGCACAAAGTGCGCTCATAGAGCAACGGTGAGAAAATCATACACATTCTCGCCCTCTTCATGTTTTGGCATGTGTGGGGAAGGAGAAAAACAGGCGGGAGTCGACGAGGAACACAATCTCTTACTGGGCTATATTTGCCATGTTTCGGCAAGAGTATAGATCCGCCTTAATGCTTGACTTTAGCAATAAATTCATGATTTGATCGAGAGCTTGACTTCAGAAGTAAATATGATGTTAACCTTCGATGAGCTTACTGAGCAAAAGATTTTATTTGAAATATCAATGTTTTCTTTAGAAGCTTGGTGTATAACGTGTATCGGTATTTCATGGGTAATTTGCTCTCTTTTTCAGTATCTATTTTTGGACTTTTAAATAATTTTTTTTTACTTTGAAAGTTAAAAAAAATCGAAACAGATATATTTGAGTACTGAGCGAAACTTGACTGACATTGGACTTTGACTGATATTAGCCCTCCTTTGATCACCTCTTTGCACATGATTTTCAATAAATTCCTATCAGGTGTTTCCCCGTTTTTCTGAGAATCCTTATATCTTACACGAATTTCCAAAGGAGTAATAAAAGATCAATCGGTATCTATCGGGGATCGCTATTGCATCTGTTATCCCCAAACTCTTTGAGAGGTTAGTTTGTGAAAAACTTACTCGCTCTATTGGCTTTCTTCTAAATGAATAACAACATGGATTTCGTAAAGCTAGATCGACTTCCACCAATCGCATGATCGTAGCTTCTGAAGAGCTCTTATGTAAGGTGTTCGGTCGGGTTGACTATCAAACTCGGAAATACAAACTTCGCAACTTTGGTATATCCGAGTCCCTTCTTAATTGGCTACAGTCTTATCTTCGCGATCGAACTCATGTTGATTTCCATGGACACTCATCTAAAAGAATTTTCACATCTTCTGGAGTACCGCAAGGCAGTCATCTAGTTCCCTTGCTTTTAAACATCTTCATTTCTGATCTATCTGAGATACTGCTTGGTACACAATATCTCTTTGATGCAGATGACTTAAAAATCTACCACATCGTAAACACGCAACCTGATGCAATCTTTCTACAATCCAAGCTTCAATCTCCCGAACAGTGGTGCAATCGAAACTAATCTGTATCTTAGCATTAACAAGTGACATGTAATAAGTTTTCCCCGTAAGAATACAATCAAAATGTATTCATACTGCTTTAACAACATCGAATTGAATAGGGTTGTTCATATTATAGATCTTAGCACATTACTGGACAACAAAATACTCTTCAACCTATACTGCGACAAAATCCTAGCCAGAGCTAACAATCTGCTCGGATTCATTAAGATACGTGCTAAATAATTCAAGAATATATGGGTTACCAAGTCATGCTTAATATGGAACCCAGCTTTTGACCTACATAGTTATAGAATGGAAACTGTTTAGAAACAGTTTCTACTTTTTGCTTTGAGAAGCCTCTATGACCCAAAAGATTTTTAGCATCTTCAATGCTACAAATACAGACTGACAGTTCTTTACAGTTTGCCTAACTTCTAATATTATAAGTGGTGCAGCCAAGGTTGAAGATCTCTCCAAAAATATTACTTTCAATGACCAACCAAGACGCGCTAGGTAAGCAACTCTGCTCAAAGGGTACACTCAGCACACTATCTATGCATATAATGAGTTCATAAATAGGTGTTGTAAGATATTCAATTCCATACGCAGTCATTATTCTTCGGTGATCTCTATATCAAAATCCTAATCCCACTAAATTCCCGTCAAAACTAGCTTGAAATAACATAATATAGTAAAGCAGAAAAGTAAAGTAATCCCACAAAAATCCTTGTACGGGTCTAGAGTTTGAAGCTAGTTTGGATTGGTTCCACGACTTACTTTACCTCTGATTAATTCAGGTACCTATTCAGAGCTAGGTGAAATCAAAGCTTGGTGCGCCGACCCTCGTTCAAATCTGGATTCGAACTAAGGACCCCACACACAAAAATTCAGTGCTCTACCCATTAGGCTACCAAATCTTCAATTTAGTAAAGTAATATAATCTAGTAAAGTGTATAATAAAGTAAAGTATATAATAAAGTAAAGTATAAAATAAAGTAAAGTATAAAATAAAGTAAAGTAACTGCAATAAGTATTGTGATGCATTTTTTTTGTTTTATTTTAATTCGTCGTCCAGATTTGGGACAATTTCTATTTTGTAGTTATAATGAATTGCTAATTTTGTTATTGTAAATGATGCCTTGTTTGCAAATAAATAAAATGAAAATGAATGATTAATGAGACCAAAAACTCATAGAATGTTCCACATTGGCTGATGTAACAGAGATTTGTTTCTAGTTTTTTTTTCCAGTTATTTACTTTAGACCTTTTGACAATGCATTCAGCTGAAATAACAAGCAATTAAAAAGTTTTGCAATGATTGATTATGAGATAGTATTTTACAAGATTTTTGAGAGATAATTTTGAAGAGTTTAACAATTGTGAGAAATGATATAAATGAAATGATACAAATTGTGAAAAATGATATAAAGTCCTAAAAAAAAACTAAAAAAATTTATCTTTTGACTGCATTTCGGTTGCAAAAATCGGTCAACATGCCCGGGTGTCATCGTTTAAGGTCATCGTTCCAGAGTGCTGCTTTAATACCATTACACAGTCCAGTTTCTGGCCAATTAACGCAATCGTCCGTGAATTTACACCAAGAAATTGAGCCCTAACACATTCAAGAGCAATCCGTTTTCATTTCAGGATCACATTCTGGCGAAGATCCGTCTACAAGCTATAGTCAGTCCCATCAGCAGTCGCATTCACAAATCATGACTATGCACCAATCGCAGCACTCTTAGGCAGGGCAACTTCCATAAAACTCCCAGCCAGTGCTATTGTTGTGGCCAAATTAAGTTACATGATTCACTTAACACGAAAAAATTGAATTCTTAATATCAGAACCTTTCACTTTAAGAAAAACACTTTGATTATCAATTTAAACTTTTATTTGACAATTTCGTTTGAGAACTTAACAACGCTTACTCGTCTAGAAAACCTATCACTCGGATGGTGATTTATTAAAACATCCCTTGTGTTTGTTCGTTGGAGTTTATATTTGGTTTCCATTTCTCAAATGAATGTAATGATAAGCTTGGTTTGAATTTGACAGGATGTGGTTAATTGATAAGCTACTATTTTACTTGGCATAAATCCGTTAGTCGGATGTCTGTTTGATTATGAAGCATGATATTCTTATCGTTTGCATAATATTAATGAGACTTATCCAAATATAGTTCCTGTGGCTATATTTGGTAATATTGTTAAAGCGGATTGTGGGTTATACATAACTGCCACGCTGCCACGAGCTGCCAATTTTTGAGTCTCTGGAGCTCATTTTTTTACTTTCTTATCGCAATTTAAATCTGATTTTGCATTATCACATCAAATATTTCAGTTTAAATTTCTGCCTACACTCTAAAAAGTCGGTCTAAAATTAATCCTTTGATAAAAGTAAATATATTCATTTTTCAGTTTAAAATAACGAGTCACAATTTTTTTTACACATTGGATGTGTATTTTTTGCTTTTACGTCAAATCAGCTGAATAATAAATAGTGTTTTGTAAACCTTAGCAAAAAGAGTGTAAATTTACTACTTTGCTACTTTCATTTACACCAAAGCTGTAAAATTGTATCATTTGCTCGAATTTGACTTATTATTGTTGTAACATTGTGACATTGATATTTTGTGATCGTTTCTTTGAATAGCAGCAGTTAAGTGTCAGTCTTTTCGTGTAATAAGTGTAGAAGTGTACCTATAAGTTAATTAGAAGTGTAGCTATAAGTTAATTAGAAGTGTAGCTATAAGTTACTTAGAAGTGTAGCAATAAGTACTATACGCTAATGTGTATATAGTGTATATATCAAGTTAAAATAAATTAGAAACTGAAAGGAATTGCAGAAAGTTTTTGTATGTGACAAAAAGAATATTTATATTTTGCTTACTTGATTTGATTGGACTCTCGCCTTTTTTAACATTCAAAGTTACCTATTTACAGGCTTTTGTTAGTTATGTTTGGAGTAATATTTAATGTTATGGCAGTTACCTGTCTTGAGGGGCTGACTTTTGGATCATAAAATTTTTTCAATTTTATTGAAAATGAAACTTATCTAGAGGTTAGCTAAAATTCCTGATTAAGGGGTGCAAACTTCCAAAAAATTTTCGCAATAGATACCTTTTGATGTCATTTGTTTGATAAAACATTCTTTAGGTGCGTTTTTTGCACTCTTGGGCAGGGTAAGTTACCTAAACTTACCTTAACTTACCCTGCCCAAGAGTGCAAAAATACACCTTTTATTATCATTTTTTTAAACATTTTTAAGGACATTCAGGAATAAATTGCGTTTATTACCCTAAAAGACTCGTAAAAAGTAGCCTTTGATACATGAATTTCATGCGTTTCCGTCCTAAATTTAAGTCTTTTTAGGGTAAAATTACACGATTTAGGGTAAAATTACACATTTAAGACGTAAAATATTCTTTGTACGCACTGTTGTAAATTTACATCTTTAATAGTAGGAAACCAGTTTCCTACTATTATAAGGGTAAAATTCAACTAACATTTTTTTGAGTGTAGTATCAACTGATTATAATGCTCAGCGTGAGAATGTAATATCGACAATCTGTATTTAAATCTTTTGGAAGGTTTAAAATCAGATTTTCGCAAAAACAATGTCATAGATTGATTTAATATTGGTTTGAAATTGAAAACAGAATTTGAAAGATAGATCTGAGATGCGAGCAAGAACAAAGACGTGTTTCTTGAAGAAAAAAACAGTTGAAACTCATACTTTCAAGTTTTCAATAAAGACAATTTAGTTCTAATAAACTTCAACTTAGCTCATTCAATTTTGGTATATTCACCGCAAAAATATGCAATATAAAACATGCAATCCAATCAATGCTAGAGTTCTTATGTTGGTAGCCATGAAATTGGATCATAATTAATATAATTGCCAACTTGCAATGTTTCGATTTTTTAATAGTAATTATTGGCAAGATAAACCCAGTCTGGATAAAAGACAAATACAAGAAATAAAACCGACAAGAGCCAGCAGGCCAAAACAGTACAGGTCGATTTTAAGTTTTTTATTATTAATTTAACTTTATTAAAAATGTATATGCAGAAAAACAAAATGAAATAAAACATTTTCAATTCAAATTCAAATTCCGATTTTTTAAAATGTACATCACTTACAACACCCACATCACTAATGCACATTACCATCCCACAACTGAACAGAATATTCAATTATCTAGAAATCGTGCTGCAGCTCAATCTCAGCGTACTGAAAACGGGAACCTTATGTCACCTTCAACCTGATCCTGGCCAATGTAATTTCCGTTGAGGTATACATACTCCACGTGCCGGCAAAAGTAGTAGTTCTTTGTTACGGAAACGATACTATTGCCATAAACGAGAACCAAATTCTTCGCTGTCCTTGGCATTTTCGAAGGTTTTCTTTGTTTCGCAAATGTCAGCGCTTTTGTGTACTTTAACTTAGATTAACAAAGAAATGGAGTCAAAGTCAATGTCAAAGTGTTGTATCCTTGTGGAAATTCAAGATGTGTGAGCTTGCAGCTTGTGCTCATGGAGTGGATCCAAGTTAACCCTACAGTGTTATTCGTCGAGAATGGAAATCCGCTGAAAAAATTCGTTAGGGTCAGTAAAATTAGCAGATCTGGATAATGTTCAAGTTTGTTTGGTGAGTATATCAATAAACCCATTAGGAATAACTAATCATAATTTAAATTTAAAAGTAGCTCATGAATAGTTAAAACTACGCTGAAGGATTGTTGTGCTTTTTGCCATCAGCATAAAAGCATATCTCGCATAGCATAGGATTAAAATAATCTATCGATGTTCTAGAATTAACATGACACCACAGCGGAATCCAGTGGCTGGTGTAGTAAATACCGATTTGTGGAAATAACCTAGAAGCGTGCATACAGCTAATATTGATTTTCCCACTGTATGCTTTATTTGCAGACGCTTCAGTTTTCATTCGCGTCCTGCACTTGCCAACCATCCTGCGCGCTCGTACCCAAGGGCTATTTAGCCACGACATTGAGAGTGTGAAACTGACATCTGACTGCACTCATGCTATGTGACATTGCACATTTTTCGCGCATTATGCGCTCGTGCATGCATCATTCTACCTTTTTACGAGCATATCTTCTCAAATGTTTATCCAAGATTAAGTGGCATTTTATCAGCTTCGGAGAAGCAAACATACACAAATTTAACACATTACTTTTCGCTACTTGGAACTGTGAAAGACATTTTGACTGAATGCTGTTCTGTGACTTTTATGGAGATCTGTTGGAATGTATTTGAGTATTAGTTTAGTTTTTCTAGTTTCTTAAAGCACAGTCACTGAAAACACTTTTGCATAAAAAATTTTAATTAAATTTGAAATGCATATTAAGGGCAGACCCAAAAGTCTATACGGCTAATATTCATCTATCATTTGTTTTCGTTGCTCAAGTATCGATGAATGCATGAGTACGCGGCATTACTGATATTTTAATTAAAAAAACCCTAGCGCATCAGAGCCGCTAGAAATACTAATGTTCGAAGAACAGTAGAGGATTTGTGCAGATTTTGAGTGTATTGTTATATATTGTTGTTATACTGTTGGTATTGTCTTATATATTATATATTGTACGTATTGTCATATATATTGTATATTCGCGATGTGGATACTTAATGCAAGCATTTATTGGTACCAAAATAACAAAAACACCTCGTGCTAGCAGTCCTATCTGCCTCACGTTGAAGTCAACCTGCTCTGCGAATTTCGTGTTGATCCGATCACTGCATTGGAAGTAATAGGGATACAAAAAAATTTAGGGTTACCATTCGCAAGAGCTTTCAAATTTTCTAGATCTTAGTATTTGGTGTGTATTTTCACTACAAGACCACTACGATTTGAAAATTTTATGATAAAATCGCTTACTAAAGCTATTTCAAAAAATACAAAAACAATCATAGCTGGCAACCCTATCATTGTTTTTCAAAATAGATTTATACTGAATATTGTCTACAATAATTTAAATTTGTCATATGAATTTCGTTATGATACCATGACTGTACTGGAGGCTATAGGGCAAAGAGCTTTATTCAAATAAAATAACATTATATAAACAACTTGGTGCAGTTGCACCAATTTTTGACGATTCTAAAAGCACATATGTAGATATATAACTTAGATGCTTTGCTTTTATATGATGTTTTAGTGCTTTTATATCGAAGTCGTTTGTCATAAATTATGCTTACCATAGAAGGGGGATGATGCAGATGAATAAGCTAATAAACTCGGCTATAAGTTCAAGTAACAAACAATATAATTTCCAAAGCTCGGAATATCTAAATATCGGTTGCTTATTTTATTGTAAATAGTTTGCTTATGAATAGAAAATGGAAGCATCTGTTGGTGCGATATTTACGAAATTGTCCGGTGCTGGCAATCATGTGCTAGCACCATGGCTGCTTCACGTTGTGTTAAACCCACCCTATGAATTTCGTTTCGATTGAATGTCTGTGCTGGAAGTTATAGGAGTGAATTAAATTTTAGGGTTACCATCGTCCAAACTTTTTAAATTTTTGAAACGTAAATATTTGATGTTATTTGTCATTGCAGGATCATTCCCACTTGGAAATTTTATGACAACATCGCTCGATAAAGAAATGTCAATAAATTACAAAATTCATCATAGCTGGCAACCCTTTCACGGTTTTTCAACAAAATTTCTACAGAATTAGAAACGCAACAAGATATGCTTTTCACACGAATTTCGTTTTGATTTCATCACTGCATCGGAAGTTATAGGGAAAACCTTTATTTTCCTGAGCAAATTTACAATAATTAAGAGACAAAAATTGCCGTAGCTAGCGTCCGTATACTAATTTTTCAACCAAATTTCTATGAAATCTATCTTAGAGTAAGGTTCACCTACTGCGTGAATTTTGTTAAAATCTGGTGGCTAAATCGGAAGCTATAGGCCAAAAACCAGTTTTTTTTCTCAGCGATTTTTCCAAATGGCACCACTGCCACAGTGTTGCTTGTTTTTCAAAATCACTTCTATCAGACCTGCTCCTAGCAAATTCCAACATGCCCTGTAAGTTTCAAATTGATCGCATTATCCGATCGTCAGTTCTCGTGAACAGAAGTTTTGGGTGCTGAAAATAGAGGTAATTTGATCACGGGTTGCCGTTCTTGTTTACCGCGGAATTTTTGAAATTTTTATTTGACTTGGTGGACAAAAGTCAAAATTTGTCAACAACTTGAATTTATTTTCAAAAATCAAAAATTTTTCAGGAGACTCGATGATTTGAAGGATTTGTTTTCAGGAGCCTGCTGTAGCTACAGAGTTGCCCGCACAGTCTTGAAAGTCCATGTGTGTTAAATTCTAGTTTACATCAATACCCTCTGCAAATTTCACGATGATCCATTGTTTTTCTTAGAAGTTATGATAAATCGAAATTTGAAAAAAAACCCTTGCCTACTTTTAGGCACTCAGCGCCTACACCTGGCCCAAAATTTTCAATTCTTTATCATAGACAAACTACAAACATAATGAGTTTTCATTCCTAGTACTTTTTTTTAACAAAAATTTACACTGCTTGGAAATATAGGTGTACCTGAAAATTCACTTAAATGCCCGCCGCCGCCAAAATGTTTAAGATATCTGAATTCTAGCAAATCATGGACCTACCTGTTATATACATCTATGTTCTCCGAAAATTTCAACTCAATCGGATTGGCCACTCCAGAGATTATCTCCCTTAATCATTTTGCTGATATATATATATATATATATATATATATATATATATATATATATATATATATATATATATATATATATATATATATATATCACGAATTTTCGGCGAAGCGATTTTAATACTTATCATATATAAAAATCCTTGTTGAGCTCAGTTTTTTCTAAATGTTCTAATTCTCATCTCCACAGACTAGCTGATTCGTATTGGGTAGCGCGGATCAGATAGTCATTGTTAAACTCATATTGAATCCTGGAAAATAAACTAACAAAAGCACCCTATCTTCAAACCGTTCATCAGGCACGAAAAACATAGCTCAAAATGACTCATGGACGGATCAGTTTATCAAGGAACCTACAAAATCAACGATCCGCAACGAAATTACAGCGAGATAAATTGGAACTCGATTATCCCAAAGAACGTTTCGAACATAATTCCGAAGAGCTGACATATATGATATAAAAATACCGCCTGGGTCTAGCAAATCAACCCTCACCAGCGATACGGTAGCAATAATTGTGGCCACTGCAAGCAAAGGAACACACCTGATTTTTACGACTTGCCAAGGAATCGTTTCGGAGGCCGGTCATTGTGGCATTATTTTGTCACATTTATTTGAGTTACGATGTCATTTAGAACAACAAGACGGATGCTCTATAATACAGCTAAACTACGTAAATTACATTCCACGCTCACAATGAATATCTTAAATGCAATAGAAAAATGAGCAACTGTCGAACGGGACGTCTTCATTCGGTGTGAAAATATGCGACATTATCGTCGGGGTCGAAACAATTACAATTTGTTACATCGATGGATAATTGAATATGTGATTCCCACTTAATTGCCAAATGGTATGCGACGCTGATTTATGGTCAGGCCTTTGAATATTGGGGGATGAGCCCTATAATTATTTGAAGCTTAGTGGAATTTTCGGCTATTCGTGAATCCATCAGGAAAAGTATATTATGCAGATTCCCGAAAAATCGAGGGTAACGAACCTATTAACGAATGCATTGCATCGAAAATTAATTACTTTTAAGAACCGTATGAATATTTTATAGCTTTGTAAAATTCTAGAGGCTAATTAAAGAAGCAACTTCATTTAGTCTATCATAACAAATCAGTTTGAATGGCAAATTCTTGGAAATTGGAAATACTGTTGGCTATCAGCTACTTCATGGTTTTTCCTTTTGAAAAAAATGCATTTGTTATGGTCAGTCTATTGCATCTGATATTATGACGAGCACGAAAACGTATGCTCTGTGGTTTCGTTTTAGCTTAATTGATTTAATTGCTGGCAGTCTCTTCATTTCCCATTATTAAGAGTGTTTGGTTAAGAATTGATTTTTAATTGGTGGGTTTTGGGGCAATAATCGAGTACTGACTAACGATTATGTTAAAAGTATTTAATGGGTACTAATGCTAATGGAAATCAGTATTATGTCCTGATAAAGATGTTCACAGGTCATTTTTTAATTTCTTGATGCTTATGAAGTATAAAACTGAAAAAGGTAAGATAAATTGGCTGGTAAGTATTTAGTTTCAATCAGTCAAAATTAATCTAATGAAGGACTGCATTAATCTTTGGCTTACTTAGTGAGCATAATAGGTTTCAATTAATTGGATGTTTGCTTAAGCTCCGCTAGCTAAGAAATCTAGCGCTGGAAGCAAAACTATTGAAGATAACTATTTCTGTGCTAGAAAACAGCTGCATTTTATTTTATTGTATAAATACCCATAACTGATTTTTGCAAGAAAAAAGTGTCTGAAATACTCACTTTTTAATAAAATTGTAATTTTTATTATCAAGGAAATATTTTATTATATAAATTCTACTTGCATCATGCTAACCTATATCAAAATATGTGAAGAAGTAAGGCAGACATTGTTCCGTAACCACCCTTGTCAAGTCACTCCTCAACCCATATCTTAGCCGCTCGAGGCGACTTTTGATTCTTGTTTAATCTTGTTTTATGAAGAGGCGCACAGGTTGACTGAATTTATAGCCCACTGTAAAAACTCATTCACAATCCATCTTTTATCTGATTTTTACTGATTTTCGGAGAAAATTGGTATTAAACTCGTTTCGCCAAAAATTCATATATCTTTATGCATATATATATATATATATATATATATATATATATATATATATATATATATATATATATATATATATCAGTAAAAAGATTAAGGGAGATAATCTCTAGAGTGGCTGGTCCGATTGAACTGAAATATTTAGACGATATAGATGCATATGAGTTCTAGTGCAGTAACTAATTCAAATTACGATATCTTTAACACTTTGGTGGTGGTGGGCATTTTAGTAAATTTTCAGGTACCCCTATATTTCTATGCAGAAAACAGTTTTGTCAAAAATAAGTACTAGATATGAGAACTAATAATTTTTTATGCATGCGAATGATAAAAAATTGGAAATTATGAACCCTCTGTGGGCGCTGAGTGCCTAAAAGTAGGCAATAATTTTTTTTCAAAATTTGATTTATCATAACTTTTGACAAAAACATTACATCATCGTGAAATTTGCAGAGCGTATTGGTGTTGGCTATAGCCATACACAAGACTGTGAGGGCAACCCTCTAGCTACAGTAGGCACGTGAAAAAAATTTCAAATCATCGATTCTCCTGAAAAAATTTGGCTTTTTGACAAAGACTTCAAATTATTGGTGAATCTAACCTTTGTCCACGATGTCAATTTGAAACTTTCAAAATTCAGAGTTTCACAAGACGGCAACTCATCACCAAGCTATCACCAGCACTCGAAATATCTGCTCACGAGAATTGACGACCGGATTAGAATTTACAGGACATATTGGTATCAACTGGAGCCAGGTCTGATAGAAGTAATTTTGAAATGCGGGCAATTTTGCGGCAGTAGTGCCATCTTGAAAAATCACTACGAAAAAAAAACTTTTGACCTACTAATTTCGAACTAGCCAACAAATTCCAAGGAAATTCACACAGAATTTGAAAGTTACTTTAAGCCATATTTTGTATAAATTTGGTTGCAAAATTAAAATATAACTGCCAGTAAGGAAAGTTTTTGTGACCTAAATTTTGTAAATTTGCTCAGTAAAATAAAGTTGTTTCCTTATAACTTACGGTCCAGCTATGAAATCATTACGAAACTCATGCAGTAAATGGACCTTATTGTAGGTCAAATTTCGTAAGAAAATCATGGGAGGGTTACCAGCTATGGTAATTTTTATAATTTTCTGGCATTTCTTTACTAGACTATTTTGTCATTAAATTTGCAAGTATGAACGATCCTGCAATGACAATCAATAACAAATATTGAGGTTTTGAAAATCAGAAGAAAAAAATGCGGATGGTAACCCTAAAATTCTTTTCACCCTTATAACATCCAGCGCAGTCATTGTATCGAAACGAAATTCACACGATAAGTGTGCTCCTAACACAGGTTTTCCACCACCAGACATTTTCGTTAATATTACACCAACAAATGCTTCAATTATATATTTAAATGCAAAGCATATACAATAAAAATAAGGAAATAATGTTTAAATTTCCGGGATTTGAAAATTTTTCGAACGGCAGTCAAACATAGTTGCCAGTGTTTAAAGATGCAAGTGCTGCCAGCACTGAACATGTTCATAATTCGTTTATAGAAGATGCTGTCGAGCAATGATTTTTGTTGCTTTGAGTAAGAAATGATTGATATGATACTACAAAAGATCGTATTACGTCTTTCCACAATTTTTGGTCACTCAAGGACAATTTCTTCGAAATCCAGTTTTCTAGCGTATCTGATGCGCTAGAGTTTTTTATACAGTATACTCTAGCAATTTTTTTTAAAAGGTTCACAAAGTAGTCATATTTTGCTTTACTAAATAATCGGCAAGTAGAATGAAAGGAATTCCCACACTGGGCGCTTTTTAAAGTAGTCGTTTCTTTGGTCCTATTCTGTTAATTTTGCTGAGAATATTTATTAGACGAAAGAAATATGCTATTGTGAACATAGGCACAGCTCCCCATTTCATTCGCTGATTAACGAGTAGTTAAATTCAACGTATGATATATTTGGTTTATATTCGATTCATAAACTGAATAATTTTCAAACTATGTAGTAGGCTTATAATGAATGAAAAAAAGGTTACCGAACCTTGAAATGAATGAGCACGACATCTGTTGAAAGTGCAAAAAATTATCTTGCATGTAAAAGATTATCTCAAAATGGATTCTCCACACATTTTTCAACTATGTCGAGCTTGAAAAAACCTTCTTGTTTGCATTATATGCAGGAATCGGTGACTGGATACAGATTCGAACAGAGATTTTTGCCTTCAATACGATCTTTAAAAACACAAATTCAGCTCGATCAATAAACACTGTAAACAAGGTAAGATTAAACTCAAAATTTTGATACATTGGTAAGAAATTGGAATATACCTAAATTCGAAAGGAAAAATTGGACTTTCGAATAAAATATTTTAAAAGAATCTGTTAACTTTATCAATAATATTTGAAATCAGAATAAGGATTCCCTAACTAAGAAGAATATAAAGAGCAGTGAGCGAACTCCTCATGCAGCATGTCTGGAATCATAGGACTCAGATCGTATTAATCAGCAAACTCTATACAGGACAGGGCTTGTTTGCTTCGCTATTAAATGCCACGCAATATGTAGCATATATGGCATCTGATAGGTGCGGATGTCATGCAGAGAGACCACTTTTGTGAGCTGTTATGCCGGATTTATACATTGGGACAAGCGTCTCGTGTACAAGAGTCAACAAGACTCAACAAAACATTGGACGAGACTCCGCAAGACATAGGGTGAATTGTTTATTTAGGATATTGCACCATGCACCATTCATAGGGTGAATTGTTTACTTAGGATATTGCACCATGCATCTTTCGACAGATGTGAGCTGTTTTGTTCAGTTCAGTGAACGATGGCTGAGGTACAGGTTGTGGCTATTGCAACTGCCTGGTGTGCGTTGAGTGATTTCAATCTGGGACACGCAAAGCCATATTTGAAGTCCCAGCGAAAAATTCGAAAATGTGAATGAGCACATGCTACCCTCTCGAATCCCTTTGACTCGATGCATAAAACCGACTTCGCTTCCAGCGGCTTCGAGCTAGGACGAGACGGTCATAAACACTCAGGCACAGCAATAAAAGGATCATTATCCCTTCATAAAACAAACAAGAGCCGACGAGCAAACCATTTACACACGCGTGCTTGCCATGAAAAAAACAGCCGAGAATAGACAAGGAGACCATTTACACACAGACCTTGTCTACATTTGGCATTCCTCGGCGAGAATGTAAATCCGGCATTACATGTCTCGGGATGGCTTATTACAAAATTTGGAGACAAACTTAGCTCATAGAAGATCCCTCTTCAAAACATTTACGGCAAGCTTCTCATAGGATGTGAATTGAAAATACTGCAAACCATTTTGAGGGACTCAAACCGAAGTATATTAGATAGTTTAGAATAGCATGAAGCAATGAACAGGCTTACAACAACCCATACTAATCAACTATTTATCCAGAAATTGAGTCAACTTAGACTCTCATAATAACCGAAAACTTAAAAGTCAACCAAACTCAAAAACTTGAAATATATACGAGTATACCTAAACCTCAGCAAGCTATGCGCGAAATTCAGATTAAACAATGATCTGCAAAATTGGAAAGAGACGAAAACATAGAAATTTGTTTTGTTATAGCTTTAGAAAATCAACAGACTTATACAGAGTTATGCTCATATTTTCCTCTACTTACAGCCAAATGATGAACCAGTTCAACTTTAATTATATGAAAATAAATTGAAGTCTGCAACATGGAAGTTTCATCCATATCATTGGATCAACAGACTGATCAATGTGTTCGTTGAAAGTAAGGCAGTCTGTAGTCATCACGAATGCTAATTGCTAGAAAAAAATTGACAGTAATCAAATTTGAATGAATTATACAGACAAATAATATAAAAAAATACAACCGTGCATTTTAAAGAACAGTCAATTTTAGAGTTAGCGGGAGTATGGTTCATATTGGTATCATGCATTGAATGGTGAACTCAAAAGTAATAGTTATTAAGGAAAGTTAAATATCAGACTCATAGACACTGAAAACGAATGCTGATTGCTTTCGAAATACCAATATTCTTCAAGAAATTGAAATATCCTTAGCTTCGACAAGCAAAATGGACTTTGAATTAAAATATTTGGTTTTAAAAGCTAGAAAAAATTACATTCGTTTGATTTCATGTCAAAACTGGTTTGATTTGTTTGCTTGAAATCACTTTATGTTTATATTATTATAAAATAGTTATGAATGAGCTGCTGGCCACCTTTCAAGGATTTTTATTTCTCATTTCATTCGTTTTTAAGTGCCTAACGATATGAATAGATCACGATGTTTGCATTGAATAAATGGAAAATTATTTTTCTACCAATCTAGACCAGACTTGTTTTCCAAGCAAAAAAATATATTTTCTCATAAATTTTTTTTGTAATCTTTTTATATCAGAAAAAAATCTTCATGGTATCAATAAATTCTTTATCAATTTATATTTGTCCCGGCGTGTGTCTTAACTAAATAAAAATATTCCCAAAATTAGGCTTTTGTAAAGTAAACTTTTTGCTTCTTTTGTGAATCTCAACTAACTGCACCCACGAAACAGTAAATTTCAATTCAACGGATTTCAAGTCAAGTTTCAAGTCAAGTGTCAAGTGATTCAATTCAAAACTATTTATTTCACTCACTTTAATCATTTATCCTGTGGATACACTTTCGTAGATACACTTCACTTACATACATTCAACTACTCTCCACAAACACTGGACACTTATCAACAGGGCCGGGGCTTCCATAGGCGCGTATGGAGCAGTCGCACCGGGCGCTGGCGAAAAGGGGGCGCAACTAATCAAACGTAAAGATTTACCCTCCCACCTTCAAAAATTTAATCTTAAGTTATCAGTCACTGAAGTCATGCTTATTAACTTTTTCCGTTTTAAAGAAAATATGTTCGAATTTCTATTTCTATTTAAAAAATCAACTCTTCTCAAAACATAGTTTCTTCTACCCGACAATCCCATCAGGAAGCAATGGAATATATGAAATCACCATACATGATACAGTCATTACCTGCACTGCAGTCGTATAATGGTTGAAAGCTGTTTTGCTTAAAGTTTATGATATACATATGTATGTAAATTACTTGCAGCAAACACTGCCTTCACATGCAAGAATAAGAACTGCCTACACATTACAGACAATGTAAGAAAACACTATTAATTTTCCCACAAAAATCATTTCCCTTTCCAGCCGATGACATCAATCGATAAAAAAGAATTAAACTAATAATATTGCTGTAATATTTCCATCCTAAATTGAAAATTTACATAAAATATTCTTGCACATTACTTTTCGCGTTGGGATTTGACTTAATCATTATGACCTGTACGCAATGGTGCACTATTTAAAAGTAGCACCAGAACATTTTGCTCCATACATTTTCCATACAAGCACTATGCCTACAAAAATATGTATCGATCGATCGATCAGCAGCGTATGGTGCACTGGACGAAGTCTGCGCCACAGAAGTTTTTTTTTTTATATGAAGTTTTCTACATGTCGAGAAACTATCATGAAGATCGTATACGTGGGCATGGCGCAAGATCTAAATGTTGCTCCATTTACTATGGTATGCCATTCAGGCGATTTCAGCAAGTATTTTGTGATGAAGAGTTGTTTCGCTAAATGTTAATGAACATTTTAGAAATGCATATTGATTTGTAAGTTTAGTAATGAATTTTGGGGTTGAATCTTGATGCATGTTTTTCAATGATTAAGATCAAAATAAAATATCTATGTGGGGAGTATATATGAAAACGGGAGTAAATTTATAAAAGTTTTCTGTATGTACTGGCAACAATTGTGTAATAAATTTGGTTTGCATTTTCCTGATGTTCAGTAACGGTATTTTGCAATGCCAAGATTATAGTGTTATTAGTACAATGTTAAGAGTAGTGCTTGCATTAGCTGATTTTTCTGAACAATATTTATTGGTAAATTATTGCCTTTGTAGCTGTGTTGTTTTGCTGTTGTATTTTATATTTATGAAACATTGTTTATCTATTAGAATGTCATCAATTGTTAGCAGAAAATTGTCGAGTAGTGCAAATAGGAAACGAAACCGGCTCTTAGAGCAAGCGATAATGCGGGATAAAGGATCACTCCGTAAGTTAATTCGAGCAGTCGAATCGGTAAGTGCATCTGCTGATCAAGTTCATCAACGTTGAAATTGGGGCAGTTTCTACCTCAAACAAAATTGCTGGCTGTGCCCCTGATATAAGTCACAGAGGGCTGAATGCATCACACTTTGACTTTGAAGATCCTTGTAAGTAACTAGAACTAGACGATAAAGTTATTCAAACTATAGTTGAAAAAGGTTCCATTCAATTAAAAAATTATAATTTTCCCTCAACTAACAAAAGGAAGTTGGCCGTACAATTTTACCAAAAGATCTTCAAAAAACGGGAAATCTGTGTCCCGTCAACAGCTTGTATATTCAAAGTCAGCGGATGCTGTTTTTTGTTTGTGCTGCATATTTCAACGAACAATTTTTCTAATACTTCGACAAGCTCCGAATTTCAAGATTGGGGTCATTTGAACAGATTGGTCAAAGACCATGAAAGAAGTCTCCTGCTTATGCAACATTTTAAAAAGTGGAGAGATATTGAAAAAGTTCTTAAAGTTTGTACTACTGTAGATAAGAAATTGCAAAATCAAATATAATAAGAAGTGGAACATTGGCGAAATGTGCTCAAACGTCTCATAATTTTTGTTAAATTTTTAGCTTCACAATCTTTGGCTCTAAGAGGAGAGTCTGATGGTAAATATAGCAAAGCTAATGCAAACTTTTAGCAGCTTGTAGAATCGATTGGGAAGTTTGACTTAGTACGCGCACAGCATTTGCGGCGAAGTCATAATAATGAAACTCGAAGTAAATATCTCAGCAAAGGTCTTCAAAATGAGCTAATCAAGCTTCTTTCGAACGCAGCAACACTGAAAAGTCCAGTGGAATTAGGTTGACAGAATTAGTTTTAAATGACCTAGAAAAATTATATATACCTTTGTTTGATTGCAGAGGCCAAGGATATTGCAATAGACTCATATAAAAGGCAAGCACTGAGGAATGCAAACTCAAATTAAATTATTAGAACCCAGAGCATTTTTTGTTCCTTGTTCATCACACTCTATGAATTTGGTAGTTTCAGATGCTGCACACTCCTCTACAATTGCAGTTTCATTTTTTTGTTACGGTTGAACATCTTCACGTGTTTTTTTAAAGACTACAGAACTATGCCAGGTTTTGAAAAAGTATATAGTGTCGCTGGCCTCTCAACCGTTGTGTGAAACGGGATGGGAAAGTAGAATAAATGCTTTTAGACCTTTGGCTTTTAATTTAGGCAAAGTTTACGAGGCTTTTGTCGAACTTTCGCGAGGCGATGATGCGAAATTCAGTCACACCGTTGAATGCTTAGGTAATAAAATTATAGAATTCCAATTTTTGTGTTGCATTTTGATCTTGTATACATTTTAAACAAAATAAATATTACAAGTAAATGTTTGCAAAGTTCTAAAATTTGCTTGGAGGCAGCGGTTGAAATATTAAGCTCTACAAAGATGTTTTGAAAGCAGTTACGTTCAGAGAATGAATTTGTAAAGTTTTTAGGTAATGCAAAATCAATTGCGTGTGACTTGGATATTCCTTGTGAATTTCAAAGTTCATCTGCATTAAGATCAATGTAAAAAATACCTCTCTTTCATTACAAAGGTAGAGATGTAGCGGTTTTGGATCCTCAGGAAAAATTCAAAATTGATTTTCATTTTAAAATACTGGAGTAGGTAATACAATCATTTTCTGAAAGGTTCGACCAAATAATTGTACACAATTAAATACTCAGTTGCTTATATAATATTAGCAATAGTCAATGCAGCCCAGATATTATTTCTCAAGACTGTCTCAGTTTGGAGGAAACATTGATTTTAAATTGTTAATCTGATATAAGTGGGTCTGAGCTTTTTGAGAAAATAGAAATGTTTTCTGTAGTTATGCTTACCAACAGAAGTGTTATCTTTTATTTTTGTTAGACATTTGGAAACAATGTGTCGAAATGCAGCTATAGAGTTGAGAATATTTTTAACCCTTCCTATTACAGCCTCACCTGGTGAGCGAAGTTTTTCTAAGTTAAAGCTGATCAAGAATTACATGAGGTCAACTATGTCTCAAGAAAGATTGGTGGACGTACCAACAACAGCCATACAAGAGCATTTGTTGGAAGAGCTAAATTATGATAAGATCATAGACCAATTAGTAAATATGTAAATTTATCAAAAATTGAAGACATTCTTTTAGTTGTTGTTTTATAAACTTTATTTATTGTTAAAGTATTTATTTTTGTATACATTAGTATCATTGATAACCTTATTGGTTATGCGGACTAGGCCTACTGGGGAAACCTTTAACCGTGTCTAATGTTCTACCTCCTGTGTTGCGGATATTAGCACATATACATATATATATATATATATATATATATATATATATATATATATATATATATATATATATATATATATATATATATATATATATATATGTCCTTAATTCCCTAGTGGACTCACATACACGGGTATTGGTTGATTGACCATGAGGTATATTCTTTTATGATTCATTGAATGTATTACATAGGCGCAAGATCTGGCTTTTGCACCGGGCGCAGAAATCATTCGCTCCGGCCCTGCTTATCAAAATTAAAAAACACAATAGGCTAAGAGAAAGTAATTGTCAATTGAATTGAATTGCAAATGTTTTGCTGTTTTGACTAATTCAAAAAAAAATAGAATTAGAGTTCATTGAAATAATAATAATTATTACGTTGATCATTTATAATTATTAATGCAATCAATAAAAAATATTTAGAACTGTTAACGAAATGTTTAAAAAAATCTTTCAATATCTCTAAGATAGTGACTTCAAAAATCTGAGCCTAGCTTTCGAATTCTAACCAAGCCAACGTGAGTAGCGGCGGAGAGGTTACAGGCTAAGATACATATGACTTAAATCCCAACACATGTTTTTTTTCAAAAATTTAGTTTTTC
Source organism: Nemotelus nigrinus (assembly GCA_947369275.1). Classification (NCBI taxonomy): domain Eukaryota; kingdom Metazoa; phylum Arthropoda; class Insecta; order Diptera; family Stratiomyidae; genus Nemotelus; species Nemotelus nigrinus. The sequence continues at coordinate 36,979,217 of OX376373.1, read as the reverse complement.
CTTTCATTAATCGACTAGCACTCAAATCGTATCAGTTGCGAGAGGTATAATCAATCACAAATATTGCACGTGTGGCTAACTATACTATAATTTCAATGAACAAAAAATCTCACAGAATGTCAAAAATTGAAAAAAATATACATGCACACATACAAAAAAAAAACCAATATAACCGGAAATCGCCAAATAATTAATCTTCCTTAGAAATTTTGCATGGATCGTTCACTGTAACCATCCATATTACCTTAATAAAATAACATCTAAAAAATCGTGAAACGATGTTACCTTCCGAGCCCCACAAGTAAGTAGCCCTTTTCAATGCAAAGCATTGCATTTTTTTTGTGGTTTGTGGATAACTCATACTGTCTGATTCTCATTCGACGTTTGAAAAATGATCGTGTGACATGTCATCGTTATGCCGATCGAGTGAGCAGACAACATGATATAAAAAAAATCCCTTCAAGGATAATATTTACTTAACATTGTCTTGTTGGATATATTGCGCTGTTTCTCATTTTGATTCACCCCTGTTGGTGGTGTCGGTTTTAACCCTTCGTAGGCTAGCTGAAGGAATTCAGAGAAAATCAACAGCCACCTTTACTGTCCCTAAATGCAAGAAATGATTGGAACTAGAATTCAAGGCTTTATAGGCAACCTAGGTACATTTAAATTCGTCTAGTACGTAAGTTGTATTCGATTTAATTCAAGCAGATTCCAAAATCTTGTATCATGGGTTCTATGACATACTATAAAGATAAAGTTTGGTTTTCGACAAAATGCCTATATATTTACTAACTAATACATTTCATACAGACTTTTAAAATTTCCCCGAGTTTTAAGACAAGAAAAAACCATATATCTATTTACCACAATGATAGACAAATAAGGGTTAAGTATCTTCCTCATTTCAATATTCATCTTAACACCTGAAAACCGTTAAAGTCGCGATAAGTAATGATCTTACATTACTTTGCATTGCAACAATAGTTGCAGTACAACAACTGCTACACTCCATGGAACAATGGACTAAGTTATCGACCGGCCATGACATGACACAGGATCTTTTCTTTGGTACTCGTATAGGTCGCGAAGGGTTGCAAGAACAGAAACGTTTCTTATTTTCATGAGACAAGGGAAAAAAACGTTCCCACTAACGTAACGTAATTAGGAAATTATTAAAATTTCATCAGACAATGATCCGTCGCTCTGCCGTGCTGTGCATGATCACGGATAATCACCGTAGGAAATCCATGAATAAATTTAATGATTGGTTCGTAATGGATTCGACGTGAAGACGGCGCGATGCGACAGTGGCTGTCCGAAGAGTAGATGTTGCTTGTGCTTTTTTGTGCCAAGCGATTGAAGTAGCCAGCCATGCATGCACATTTCATTGCATGAGTTTAAAGAGAAGTAAACCATGTTATCCGTAATTTCATGATTTTCGTCTTCGAAAAATTAGCTGTCGCTGTAGGCAACATTTATTTCTCCTGCGCAGTAGCTAACCTTCATCGCCACTTGCTGTACACGCTTGTTCCTATCCCAGCCACTTTCTGTTGCTTCGGTCTGCACAATAAAACATATCAAACTTGATCTGATCGTGATTTGTGATCTTATCTCGACGAGAGGGATCTAATTCCGAAACACTTGTGCACACATTAATTTTTTCCCAAACTGCTACCTGTCTTACCTATCTCCGCGACACAATGCGTCTCTAGGGCCAGTACCCGACCCTGATCTTCATATCGTCTTTCAACTAACATGATTGATCCGTATCTCTGCTTATGTGCCCTCAATGCCGAGGATCATCCATACGTCGAAGCCATTCTCCGTGGATAGACAGTTTCGAAGCCACATAAAAAAGGTATTAAATATTACCCTGAGGCCTTTCGATCTTTTCGTGTTTGAATAGAGGACACATCTGACAATGATTCAAACTCTCATTATGCATACACGGAGCACAATCTCGTCCCAAAAATCGTTCGGATTATGGGGTCTAATTTTTTTCCTTCCAGCCATAAGCAAAAGTGTATGTGTTCGTCAGGGAAAAGTGAAAAGTTTTCTATTGGCCCTGCCATGTTTTTACAAAGATTAGCATTTATCTGTGCCGTGGCTGTTCTTGTACAAAAAGGGTTCCCTGTAAATATTATGATAGGTCACCTGTTTGAGTTCGAGTTGAAAGTGAAAAGGGTCCTTTCGAGGCTCCATTTAAGTTATCATAAGTAGATTTAAGAAGTCCTAGTTGACGTTTGCTTAGTCTTAATTGCTTTTCTGATTTTGTCCTTGATATGATGCAGTTGTAGTATGTGCTTATCGTAACTTATGTATATTTTTTGTTTGCACTCATATGTCTTAAGTGTTCCAAAATAGTATACATTCCAAAAGTAGTACTATCAGAAGGATATTCTTATCTAGAGTGAGAATCAGTGAGTAATCAAATGTAATGAGGTGCGCAAACAAGCAATGTCAATAATATATATTTTTTTGGCTGCGAATTTTAGATGAAGTTTATCAACTCGTACAAAAACGTTGTTTCAATAAGAAAAGAAAAGTCGAAGAGAAGTGGTTTATTTCTGTGGATTATTTTATTATTGAATGATTTATTTCAGTCAAAAGAGAGTTGCCCTTGAAAACTCCACTTTCAAAATTAAATTTATTGCGAATTTATTTGCATTTCTCTACCATTTGGGGTCCTTTTTGATTTGCGTTGATTTGATATGTTTTGTCTCTAAATGAACATTTGCTAATTGCTAACCTTTTTGTGAAATGTTGATAGCAAATCGAATATGTGGGTTAATTATTGATAGGCCTGCTTGATAATTTAATATTTTAATTTTTTTTTTATTTTAAATCAGTAGAAGCGACAATCAACTTTTAATACTGTCTTTTGGTGAAAAAATAATTATGTTAGAATCATTTGTCCTAAAAATTCATATTTTTGTAGTAGATTTTGATAATCCCTTAATGCATCCGATCAGCTGAAATTTTCGGAAGATATGAATGCCTATATGTATATGTGGAGCAGGTCTCTGGTAAGTTGAGATGGCTTTAACCCTTTGGCGGCAGCTTATTCTTTCGTAGTTTTTCAGATACCCTTATGTTTATATAGAAATAGTGATGGGCAGCACCTGTGCGTGCTAAGCACAGTGTGCTAGCACATTGCGGTGTGCTGCGCGAGTGCGACACTTTATAAGTGTGCTGCCGACACACTGACACTGCCGACACACTTGTACTGTTCAGCTCGCGTACTGGCAGGCACACTCCACACTGATGTGCTTGGGAACGAATGATGTACGAGTGTCGCGGATTTTGCCCATTAATATGATATACGCACATGGAAAAAAATTCTACTAAATCGTATTTCCAATCCATTCAAATCTATTCTTCACAAGTTGTTCTACACGCGGACAATGTAAACTGGTGTGCTTAGTGTACTTGGTGTGCTTAGTGGGCTTTGTGTGCTTAGTGCGCTTGGCGTGCTGGGTGTGCTAGGTGTGCTGGGTGTGCTGGGTGCGCTAGGTATGCTAGGTGTGCTAGGTGTGCTGGTTTTGCCCATCACTATATAGAAAGAAGAATTTCAGAAAGAGCAAGTATGGAAAATCAAAACTGGCAATGTTTTATGCTTGATAATGGTAAGATTTTTGAAATTTTTGGCCGAATTGGGGCGCTAAGTGCCTAAAAGCAGGCAAAAAATGTTGTCCATGCTTGATGAAAAACCGGCGTTTGTGATTTTTTTAGTTCCAAAAGGATTGCGGAAAATACTTTCCAACAAACGACCCTTCTAAATTTCTTTTTTATTCACTTTTTGAAAAAAAGAAATGCAAACAATTGATAAATTTGATTTTTTGCCCATCTTGTCAAATTAAAATTTTCGAAACCCCGCATCGCACAAGAATAGTACCTATTATTTACTTTTTGAACACTTGAAACTTAGTTCATAAGAATTCACGAATATCAATATGAAATTCACAGCATGTATTGAGTTTGAGTAGGAACAGATCAGCTAGAAATGATTTGAAAATGTGGGTAAACCTGTGTTTCTAAAATCTTTCAAAAAATAAGTGTTTTGTGATTTTGCTAAAATTTATTTTGCTAATTTCTTGTTTTTTTGTACTAGCTTCCAAACAGTCCTCAGATTTACACGAAATTCACACAGTAGATCAAAATATATTAGAAAAAACTTCAGAGAAATAAAATTTTCATAAATTAATAAATTTTTGATTAAATAATTAATAATTAGTAAAATTATACTTTATAATAAATTTACCTTTTTATAGTTTATATAAAGTACTAGCTCCTTTTCATGGTTTAAAAATTAGCTATAATAATTTTGATGTTTTTTCCCAAAAGAAGCTACGATAAAATTTTCAAATGATAACGATTTTGTAATTGGAAAAATATATGAGATTTAAAAAAAACTGAAATTTTCGCGACGTTTTCCCTTAAATTATTTTTGCTCCTATACCTTCCAACGCAGTTATCCAGTCGAATCAAAATTCACAGGGTGGGTTGACTTTAATGTGCCACAGATTTGGCTGTGATAATTGCAAAAGGTTTCCGGTGCCGTTCGCCTTTGCTTGGTTCGTAATCAAAAAAAAACACTGTTTAATTTTGATATGGTGAACAGTTACAATCAATTTATTATATGCAGCTGCAATAGTAATAAATATTGTAAGTAAATTACGATCACTTTGAAAATTTTCACAATCACTATTTTATTTATCTCGGAAACTTACAAAAATGAAGAGAAAAACTTGTTTTTAAAATTGAAACTAATGAATGTACTCTTATACTTCAGTAAATTCTAAAAGAGACATTATACGCTAATATTTAATAAAGCCTCCTTTGCGCTCAGAATCTCTTCAATTCTATTTGTCATATTTTTATTACTAAGCTCTTAAAATTGGAGTTATTATCCTATACATCTTTAATATTTTTTTAAATATACGAATATGTACTAGTATTCTGATGTTGATACACTAAAGTTTTCAGATGTGTCCAATAATTTTCTATGCGATTCATATCCGGTGAATTGCCTAGCAAAGATAGAACGATGATTTCCTCCTCGCCAAAGAAACTTCTGCCGCTGTATGGCAAGGTACCTCGTCTTGCATGAACGTATATTCCGATCTTCCAAGTGATATCGAGTCCATATATGGAATAAGTTCACCTCGCAAAATGGTTTTATACTGATCTTGACGAAGACTTCTTTCTGCAAAATGAAATGGTCCTGGTCCCTCGGTTGTTATACAACCCATATCATAACGGAGGGGGATGTTTCAACCTTGTTACCACGCATGCTTTATGGTATTTTTCTTGTGGTCGTCTTCTGACAAATTGTGTTGATTCCGTCAAGATCTCTACACTACACTTATCGCTAAAGATAACCTGTGAAAATTTAAAAAAAATCGTAATACTAAAAAGTCAAATACTAAGCAATCTGTTGGTATGAATAAATTTTCTTTTTTAATTTACGTTATCCCAATCATTTTCCATATAGTTTTTATGAAGTAACCTTTTCATCTTCATTGCTTCGGTTCAGCTTCGGGGTCATATAGCGGGACGGCTTCATTTTATATTACTGTAACTGCAGGTAAGTTGATTTATTTTTCTCGTTTATTGCTGCGTTTATTTATTTACTTATTTCACCAAGCAATGTGCACATGTATAGAAGAATAAAAATAGTACATACATAAAATTACGAAACAAACTAAAATAAAATAAACGGATGAATACAAAACTAATAAAAAACTCATAAATAAATTAGTTCTTTTATTTTTAGCTATGTTATTTTTAAAAGTTGTCTTTAGATATCGTAGGAGAAAAATTTTCGCTTATGCTATTGAATAGCCTGCAACGCCTATTTATTGGCTCGTTTGCTGCATATGTTGTGTTGTGTTGGTATTCAATAAGCAATCGTCGGGATCTAGTGATTCTCAAGGGCTGGTATAGCACAAACTTTTCTTTCAAGTAGACGACATTAACCACGTTTCTGATGACTTCGAAGCTGAGGCAGGCAGATAACATTAATCTTTTCGACGCAAGGGGTAACAAGTTAATACATTTAAGACGATATTCGTATGGTGGTAGATTACTGAAATCATAATGGTTGAAAAGATCTCTCAGACTGAAAAGTAAAAACTGCTTCCGAACAGACTCAAATTTTTGGCTGTGAATTGCGACAGCAGGGTTTGATAGTGCACGCATATTTAAAAAGAGGGCGCACGAGTGAAATATATAAGGATTTACTAACCCAGAGATTCTTAAACTTTTTGGCTTGTCGCTTAATGAAGCCAAGTTGTTTTGGTGTTGACTTCTGTTTTCCTCGGCAGTTACTGCGTTTCTCTCCACGTGGAGACAGTCCTAATTCCGGGTTTTTTTTAAAAGAGGAGATGTCAGAAGGCTTTGTAATGATCGTTCCGACGAAAATATCACCATTCTAGTTGAAGGTGCTGCGCGTAAGCCATCGACCTTGACCAGGAGACATGCCACGCAATTAACCCTTATAATATTTGAAGATGTTCCCTTACGAGGTGCAGACAAATCATCAGGTACTCCCTACAGACCATCAATCACCTGTTAGCTACGCTCACGCTCTTTTAATCCGAAATTCACCATGAACGACGAGGCCCATATCTTAGGCCCACATCACTTAGAATTCACGTTTCATTCACAAAAAGTAATAATTTAAAGTTGCCGTAAGGTGCGCCTTTCAAGCCGTAGATATCATTGTGTCTTATTTTTGCAAGGTAAAACGGTTATTGGCATTGGTGGGGATTGCACAATCCTGATCAATAAGTTTTTACAGCCCGAAAGTGATGAAATTGATCTGGAAGGCATGTGGCCTTAACAAGATTCTGCAACCACAAGCACATTTTGAAGAAAGCGTTTGAAGAAAGCGTTTCCGAGTCGCCTAATATCTCGTTTTGACAATATGCTCTGGATCATCCGATTTGACATCTCCACACCTGTTTTTTGGAATCGTTGAAGCTTTACGTCTATCAGAACAACACACAGACTTTGGAAGCTCTTGTAGCCCGAAGTTCTCCACCGAAACGATTGAAAATGCGGTAAAAAAAGCCCAAATGATCATCAACAATAGCGGCGTCCACTTAACTGCGTCATCAACAATAGCCGCGTCCACTAAAGGCAATGAAAAAAATTTCAAGATAAAAATAAACATTTATAAAAAAAATTAAGAAATTATAACGTTTCTTTTTAAAGATGTAGCAAAACAACTTCGAGCGATTGTTTTTGTATGTAAAAATAAAATTTCAAATTATAAAATCCGCACAATTAGCGTACATCGTAGTTTACCTCTATAAGTCAGTCAACTAAAATTGTTAACTCATTGAGATATTTTTTTATTGTAGCTAAAACGACAATAAGGAAAATTAAAGAAGGAGAATCAGTACCCATGAAGAAGATCAATGTTGCAAGGTACCAAAAAATTAAAGAAAATCATTAAAAAAGTTCTGAAACTGAAAAAATCGTTTATTTGAGAAGAATCGGGTACAATATGTCATTATGTTGAAATTTATTCCTAAATAGAAACTTAAATCACTATGTTTTTCGTTATTTCAGTATATGAATAAGTTTTAAACGGTCTTTCGTGCGAAGAGATTTTGAGTTTCGGGATTTTGAATTTTGGGATTTTGAGTTTCGGGATTTTTAAGAACAGGATTTTGTATGTCGGGACTTTGAAATACGGGAATTTCGAAACATACGAGATTTTGTTAATTCGGGATTTTGTGATTCGAGATTTTGATACAATCCCACTGAGAACATTTCATTCAAATTTGCTGAAACCAGTATTTAACACTGAACTGATAATAGGTTGGGAATTAGGCTGGAACTTGTGATGAAAAGAAGAAACCTAAAATATTTTAGTGACGCATTATTTTTCGGTTCAAAAATTTCCAAATTAGTTAGATACTTTTTTCCATACAAAAAAGGTTTGATGTCTCAAATCAGAGCAGAACATTTTCAGAAATTATAAACATGACTTTACCTGATCAGAATACTAACTACTATCATATCTTACTCATGCAAATCCACTTGATTTTCATTCCACTTGACCTCGCTGCACCTATAATTCTAATTTTTAGATCGGTCTGCAATAGATAAGGCTACTTTTAATTTGATGTTGTGCCTAAATCGAAGATAATTTCCAGATGGGTTCGAATCGATTAGTCTCCCAGTGAACGCTGCAATTATTAGATTTTAACGCTTCTCACTCGACCAGTAAAATCACTCTCTAGCTTCTACAATCCCGAAGAAATTGATTGTAATCTGTACAGCTTGTCAAGAGTATTGAATCGTCGAAGTGCGTTAAGTGGTTGAAATTTAAGATTCAAGTGGATCAGAGATAAATTTTCTTCGTAGAGACGCATTTTTACTTATCGTGACGCTCACGATGCTACATCGAGCGGACGATTAGTGCATATGATCGAATACTGTTGGGGACATTATTAACAATCGTCTAACCGAAAAATAAATGAGGCCTAATGGAAACAAAGACGTTAGTAGCAAGCTCTTCATTAAATTTTACTACCGACTGCATTTGATAAGAACTTGATTTCCGTAGAGTTTTGACATATTGAAGCTGGTCTTTACTTTTGGTGAAATATGAAACTAGAGCATTACTCGAATAAAGTATGAAGCGTAGATAAAGAATTTTGAAAGCACCAATGCTAGTATGCACATGAATTCCACTCGACAGGGTTTGGAGCTTAAAGCAAAACTCGGTTGTCCCACTATGGCTCATTGGTGGCTGTAATCAGTACAATTAATAAAAATGAAGACATATTTATACAACATATTTATACATATTACTAATTAATGCATAAATTTCTGAATCCCAAGCTACAACAAAAGAAATATTATAATTTTATTCTATATGTTCTGTCTAACTTGAGACCTATGCATAAAACAGATCTCGACAATTGCTTATGTCAACAAGCTAATAGAATTAAATCTGCTGATTAAGATTAATTCGAAAATAGCACCATCATTATGTAGCGAATTTATTAATGATGCGATAAAGTCTTCGACAGTAATCAGTGCTTCCTTGTTTCGCATATAATTTCAAGTATGGAAATGCTCGAGCGTCACTGCACAGATGCTGTTCATTTAACTGTCAACAGGAAAAATCTGAATATTGCTGTTCTAATTCCGTTGCATCACGTCATGCGATAGAGTTTCTAATCTTGGCTTGCACACTCTATCTGGATATTTTTCACGTTGACTTATTGCCTCCGAAACGTAAACATTTCGCCATAACTAATGACTCTTCTAAGTGAATTCTCGACATAATTGCAACCATCAGCTGCAACATTTGGCTTTGTAACACGTTCCTGCGATAATTCTACACTCGTTGAAGGAAATCGAGTACCGTACTGCAATATGGATTCATTGCACAGTATCTTTAAATCTACTTCGAAAGTGCGCTGAACGTGTGCAGGGAGAGTGGAAGAAAATTTAGAATTACAGCAGATACTCTAGTGGGCAAGGATTAGAAAACAAATGACAAGACATTTGTCTCACAGGGGGTAATTGAAACCGTGCCAAATGCTACTTGGCGGTAATGATCTACGCGCTGTGATCAGGTCTAGAGAGGTATTGAAACTATATTATATAACTCAGCGTAAGTTGTAGCAGATATCCGTGTTAAGGCCGTAATGCACGTTGAAATGTCAGGATGAATTTTTTTTAGGGATGAAGATTAGTTGTGGCAAAAACGAAACAGATTGATTGTTTGCTTGGTATTACTATAATGTTGAAAAGTATGTGGAAAATTAAAATACTATGGATTGATTCAATTCAATGAAGTGTTTCAAATCATATCAAGGATTCAATCCGTTAACTTTTATTTCGATTTATTTTGTGGTTTCAAATCAGCAAAAAATTCTATTGAAACGATTTCGCATACGGGGCATTTCACGTAAAGCGGACGATGAAAAACAAAGTCAAGGCTCTGGATTTCGTTCATATTGTGCATAATGGTAGTTCTAGAGGATATTAACGTGGATATGGAATTTTTTTTCCTGTGAGGTTTAATTCAATTATTTTCCCTATGCAGAGCTATGGGCTTTTGAATAATTGACCAAATTGATGTAAGGTTTTTTTTGGAAGCCGGTTTTGAGATTAAACATACTGATTCGTGTAGAAAATTAACTTTTATATCAAAACAAAGCTCAAAGTGTACTTATTTTATGATAAAAGTTTTAGAATGGGATGGCCAGTAGTTTAGGAACCTTGAAGGTACCTTGAAGTGTTCACTTGCAGTTTTACACAGGTAAAAAAAATTGTTTTTCAAATCTAATTTCAAAATTGAAAATAACAGTGAATTTCCTACACCAATCAGTATGTTTAAAATTTTTTTTAATAGTTTTTTTCAAATCTCAGAATCGGCTTCCAAATAAGTCTTGCATCATTTAGGCCGATTATTCAAAAACCTCATAGAAAACAAAATTGCGAATTCACGTTCATACCTTCTAGAACTACCATTATGCACAATATGAACGAAATCTAGAGCCTTGACTTTTTTTCGTTGTCCGCTTCACGTGAAATGCCCCATGCGAGAATCAGGAACAGGAGCAATAGCATGTAGTATTTGAAAATACACACAAGCCTTGTCCTTTCAGACTGGTCAAAGTGCGATACATAAGCTTCTTGCGGTGCCCGCTCCTACATCTAGAAAAGATCCCAATCCTACATCTAGGAAAGATTGATAGGAAGTTAGTTCCCTCGGAGCAGGGTTGGTGAGAGGGCATTAACCACTCTTGTAAAAAGTTAAGGTTCTACCGCTTTGCTGGCTCAGCCTGTTTAAAAGGAAGCCTCGAATGTCCCTGGCGGAATGGCTTTTTCGTTTCTTTCTGGAGGGGCAAAATAGAGGCTTGTTTATGGATCTGGGCTAGAGGCTGAAGAGACTGCTCCTCTACTATCTTCTGGATTTCAAATTCCACCTTTCTGGGATCTGGAGCCCAGCAAACCGCAATCAATAAAGTAGCTACATTTTGAAAATAGGAGATAATCTCACCTGCTAATAGGAGATACTAGGAGATACTCAAGGAGATAATTAACTTTAGGGTCCAAAGATGATGAAGGACGGTCGAAAGACGGGCTGAATTCATCAAAAAAACTTAACTTCCAATCTGTACTTAATGATGGAAGCTACTCACAGGTAGCTCCTTCTAAAGGTTATCAAAAGTAATGCGATCTTCAATAAATAGAACCATTATGGCAAAGAATCAGAAGATCGAGAGATTGCAAGCCTTGAAACTGTCCGAAGAATGGGCGATGCTACTCAAGAATCATTGTTAGGCTTTAACGGTGACTAAAGCTGAACTTATCAGTGCAGCAGCCCAGTTGGGAGGCTGTGAACTTAAAGGCTCCTAAGTTACCGCAAACAAAGTGGCGGCTTATCTACTCAGCAGAGCAGTAGCCAGAAATGTAGTTGGTCTCAAGGCTCTGCAAGTCAAACGTTTTTGGGGCTCTGTCTTTATTAGTGAGGAAGATCTCAAGTACAAACGCTTCAATCCGGTAGCTGTTTGCGGCAGTGAGGCTCAAAGATCAATCGACGAAGCCCGATCTAATCACGGCAGCAAAAACCTCGCTGGTGTTGGTTATCGACCTGGCATCCGTGGGTAAACCACGGGCCAACAAATAGTTGGATCGCTTTGAATTGACGAACATTGCCATTAAGGCTGAAGTGGACAAAATGATTGAGAGAGACTGAAGTGCAATGATCCAACCAACACATCAGAGTAGTGACAATCAATATGCTTCATTGTCTCAGCCGAGTATATGCTGACATCACGCTGATACAGAAACCACCTCCAGATAAAGGACGCGGTCTGTATATTCTGCGTTAGTGTCAGCGTGTTTCAGCCGAGCCAAACAAAGACTTGCATTGTCGTTACACGAGAATTTAATGTAATTTCGATTCCACAGCTTTGTGATGGGAACACAAACACCATGAAATTTATGTCACGATAACACCACAAGATGGGATTATATCGTCCTTTTTTCTGAATCAACGAGATGCTATCAGATAAGAAGACCTGGAGATAAAAAAGTTAAGTCCAAGTGGCCATCTTGCGACCTGAAGGATTTCCTTCAGCTTCAGCTTCGCTACGTGCAAGAGATACACTAACCAGGACTCGTCGAAGCAGCGCTATCTAGTGTTTCCCAGTCCATTGCAGTGACACAGGAGATGCTAGATTGTATCTGACACAAATGTCTCTTGACACTTCCTACTTTTTAAAAAAATTATCATTCTAAGATTTTCTTTTTTTCTTCCGGAATTTGAAAAAAATTAAATATTAAAGTTAGCCGAAGATATATTTCTCGGGATGAAAATTTATCTCTACTGCTATTAAACAATAAATATATACTTATGATTTCTGGAATGTAATGAAAAAAAATATTTTGGATGCAATCAGATTCAGATAATTGTTTAATTTAAAATTTTAACAAATAAAGAAACAACAATTTAAAAATCGTGTATATGTATATCACACTTTTCTAGTTTTGTTTAAACTAAATCCGAATTCGAAGAGCAATAATTTACACTTCATAAAAACGTTTCCTATTTTGATAAAGCAAACCCACTACGGATTAGCAAGGACCTCGACAGAGCAAAGCATTTTGAACATACCTCGCCCGCCTTAGCGAATACTAATAAAATCAACAGTCGGTGCTGTCCATTAAGGGGTTACCCCCACTTGTAACTTTGAAGTTTTTCGTTTTTTTTTTGTTGCATTTTTTTTAAGTACAACTATCTGAGAATACGTCCTTCAAATTTCAAGTCGATTCAAACATAATTAACCGAGATAAGAGCGTTGAAAGAGAAGAGACTGTTGCTTATACAACCGTTACTTATACTTATAAGCGCGTTTTTCTCGAAATGACATCTTTGAAGTCGGTGACCAAAATTACTCGAAAACTACTAAACCGATCTTTTTGAAACTTAGCAGGCTTATTTAATACATAAAAATGTAGTGTTTGATCGTTCGTTTTTTTTTTAAATAAAAAATGGCCGTTTTATAGCCAAAAGACGACCATTTTTTTAAGTGAAAATCGAAATATTAACTTTGACTGTCCGCCATTTTGTGAAAAATGAATATTCTTTTAAATCCTTCGATCAAACACTAGTTTATACTGTTATTTAACTAAGTCCATCGCTATTTATTGTTTCAGATGATCCAGTTCGACACAATTTTGGTCACCGCAAAATGTGAAAATTAAAATTCCATTGTTTTGACGGCCATTTATAATTAAATCATGTAATATTTTTCAATAAAAAAAATACTGAAAGGTGTTCAAAGTATGTACTTAAAGAAAATATAACAGTCGTTTAAAAACATTTCGTAGTTTTGTCAAAAAAAATTCATGAAAATGACCTATTTTATTGCGCTACAAGTGGGGGTAACCCCTTAAGTCCATGAGCATTTAGTTATTGCCACTTGCGCCCTCTATATTACCTACCGATTTAAATTTGGCGCGTAGCGGAATTTCCACGTTTGTCACCGCACAAACGAACAAACTCAGCTTTCTTAGCTGCTATTAATGCACTTGCAACCAACAATAAGTATGTACATCCTAACGCTGTACGGAGTATTGCATGTACCGTATCTTGCAAGAAATGCTCATGAAATGTTCACGGCACGCATAATATCCGTTCGAGGCGCATCGAATGCAAGCAAGATGGGTAGCCGCAGATAAATCAAAAGCTGCCGACTGCACTCACGTTTAGTTTGTGTTCATGCCACGGGTGCAATGTGCGCCGGTCGCAAGTCAAACAAACCGAGTTTTCCCTTAAATTATTTATAGAAACGTAGCACCAGAACGAGGGGATGACAATAAAAATGACGTACGATGGGGTTTGGTGACCTTCGCTGATTTATTTACGTCGGGAAATTTTTCTGAAGTCGGGGTCGGCTAAAAAAAGTTAACTTATTGTAAACAATGCCATTACTGATAAGGTATTGGTGTCATTGCATATGTAGGTGCTTACTTATATCAATTTTTGTGGTTTTTTAAGCTCACAGTGTAGTACTTGCAGCTTAAGCGGATTGGTACCCACAAAGTAGCCTCCTCATTTTTCGTAATTTTTTAGTTCAAGGTAAGCCTTGATGTAACGGCATCGACAATTGTTGCTTCAGCGACATGTAACTGAATTTAAATGCTGGTCGTCGTTTCAAAATGGACTGTTACATTGGTACGACACACAAGTGTGACCGCTATCAAAAAGCACATGTTCCATAGATATTTTACTGGAAAATGTAAATTTTATCGCGTAGTAAAATAGATAGCGACATATTTTCCATTTTTCTTACCGAATTCCTATAATGTTTCTATTTTTGCTTCGATTGCATTATACGAACATCTGTATTTTAAATTTCTTAATCATCACTAGCGCACTATTAAAAAGTATCAGAACATCTCCAATTAGTCACTGAAATCATTTCACCACAAGTTTTCGATTCTATTTTCGTTCATGTGACCCCAGCAGACATTTCACAACTAATTAAGGACGAGAAAGGTCTACAAGCTAAACGTATGTAGGAAGGAAATTGCTTTGTTACGCACCATATTTTTCCGATGGATATCAAAGAACCATAAATGCTATTAATAAAACATAACACTTTCGGTTCGTTGTAAATAAAGATACGGATTTGTATGTCATTTGTTAGCATGCGTATGAAATTGATGACAGGTTATAACCCGTTTCGAAGATTTATTATAAATACAAATAGAAACCGTGAATATGTTTGGAAAATGGGGGAAACACTAATAATAATACATATTATGCTGCAGGAGATGTTATGAGTATCTTTGACTACGAACATGAGTTTGGCTAATTATTTCAAGAATCATTAAACTTATATGGCATGGAAACTTTTTAAGTTCTATGAATAAACGTTTCGACTAAATTTATTAATGCTGCAATACGATGAAGCTTTGACTTTAAGCACTTAAAATGTTTTAGCTGGAATCAGAGAAGGTAACATGCGATCGATTCAATATTCCGCATCGCATAATAAGAACTCGTTACGTATTATTTGCAATGGTAATAATATCAAAAATCACCGAAGACACAAAAATCACGAGAGTGAAATGTGGTGAAGATTTGGATAACACTGATATGGCTCTGTGCACTAGACCAGCGGTGGCCCTAGCAAAAATCATAGGAGGTGCCAGATCCCAAAGCGGCGCCTCTCTGGAGCAAAATCTTGGTGTCCCTATACTATGCAGTTGCTTATCCGTAATTTAAGGTATTCGACTTATAGGTAGGTGACAAAAAATTTTTAATTCGAATCATTTTCACCTTGTTATATTATAAACAATTTCGTTTCGAGGGCCACTTTCTTCCTTGTTCAATGTACAGTTTTTCAAAAATAGTTGTACTTTGAGAAGTAAATAGCTTCCGAAGACATTTTTCAAAATAAATTCACCTGAAAAAAAAAACTTAAAACAAATATCTAGAAGTGCATATGCGGGGCAAGCACAGTGATGTCGGTCGCACATTTTAAGTATAGATTCCGCTCATTTGCGTTAAAGAAATGTTTTCGATTTCGCTGGTACTGCTATGCTGCGCTCGACCACGCCGCTGTGCTTGTCTTGATTAGGTGGTGGGCTGAGCAGATGGAAAATAATAAAAGCTAAAAATTTTGTTTGACCATTTTTATTCAAGCTATTATGCTGAAAACAGGCTTAAAAAATATATGAGTGCTAATAATGAAAACCCTAGACGGTCACCTTTCTGGCTTTTGTACTTACATATTTTTTATTAATTCAGAATGATTTAACTTTAGGGCAATGGCATTTTCTATAGACAAGTTTCCAAGACCTTTTTTTCCTACTACATGGTAGAATGTAGGTAAGTTTTCATAAGTTTTAATTTACTGAAATTTCGTTCGCCTTTAACAACAGTTACAAGTATTGTCAGCAATATACGAAGAGCTGTCAAAACATTCGGGAAAATATCTTGCGAATCATTTTTTTTAATAATTCGGAGAACTTTAAGTGGTTCTGCTGATTGAAGATCTTTTATTAATGAGTTCAAGTTCATTATTTCTTCAATCAATTCAAAACCAGACACGCCGCATTTCCCCTCATTACTTAAACTGATTGGCAAATCCCCACAGACTTGTACCTTTCAAGAATTTTTTTGATGTTTTAGAAAAATGGCCGGGTATCATTGATGCTAGATAGTTGCTTAAATCGAGTGACCAATGCACTTTTAATCGTATCAATCAAAAAGTAAAAAGCGTTCATCTTAACAATTCTTCAGGATCATTTGGTGTCTCATCTACGGTTTCGTACTCAAATAATCTTTTCTCTCTTCTGGATCGGGCTGGTTTGAAAACTGGCTTTATCTCAGCCTGAGATGCTGTGTCCTTGGCTGTGATGAGGGCAGATGAAAAGGCCCGGTAGTGTTTCATGAATCTTGAACAGTTTTTCAACAATTGTGACACGTTTGGTAAATCCATAGGTTCAGACTGCGTAACCCTTATTTATAATGTTCACTTGGAACAATATATCATACCAAACCACCAATGTTACTTTGAAATGGAATTACTCCATGTACTGAACTAGCGACAGGGCTTCTGATGCTGCAACTGAGTAACTTGATTCTTCATGCGATTCAGAAAGGCATTACGAACTGGAAAGTATTGAAAGCGAACAGCAGCAAGACTAAAAACTCTACTCTCTCAGCGAGTTTTACAAAGTTGTTTAACCGATAATCCTTCCATGTGCTTGGATATCACTTCCAACCACTTTGTTGACCCGGAAAATAGAACAAACAGTCTTTGGAGATATCCAAATAAAGAAACTGATTTAACGAAAGTTTTGGTTGCATCAGCTATCAGTGTCAATAAAACGGAAAGCTAACGAAAATTGC
This sequence comes from Nemotelus nigrinus, assembly GCA_947369275.1. Taxonomy (NCBI): domain Eukaryota; kingdom Metazoa; phylum Arthropoda; class Insecta; order Diptera; family Stratiomyidae; genus Nemotelus; species Nemotelus nigrinus. Next base: position 36,962,308 of record OX376373.1, on the reverse strand, counting down.
TCAACGTGGGTTACATCAAGAGCAAAGTCCAGTATGGTAGAGATGTATTTAGGTGATTTTACGTTTGTCAAAATATGATTTCGAACTTCACTTCCAAGTAAGCTAACTAACTCATTTTGGATGCGTTTGCCAAAACAGTGGACGTTAGCTTCCATATTTAGAACACGAGGAAGGTGTTCCTTCATCACATTATTAAATTTCTCGAGTAACTGCACTAAACTCAAGAATATTCCATTGTTAGAAGTGTATAAAGTTTCCGATTTAGATCTTCCTTTTAGCGATAAATTAATGCTTGCTAATCACAATACTATGGGCATTATTCGTTTGAAGTTAGTAGCCCAGCGTGTTTTCTCGTCTTCAATCTGTTTTTGTAAGTGCTTGTCTATTCCACAGGAGGTCTTTTATCTAATTGACGCGTCCATCTAATTGTTTATGCACGCCGTTGATCTGAGGATGTTTCGTTGGTTTTGAAATGCATCGATAAATGTCTCCAGTCGTTAAATCCTTCTTTTCCCAAACTTGAGCGGGGATTTGTGTTAAACAAATGGCAGCAAAAGCAGTATACTTTATCTGCAAATTTAGAGTACAGAAAGTTCAGAGAATCAACCGGGGCTCAAGCTTTTTGTCAATATTTTTACACCGGAACCTAAAAAAATGTTTCACTTAGATTATTTTAGCATTTGTTTCATTTCTCAAACTTATCGTATTGATTAACCGTTAAACTGTACGTCTTCATTCATTTTAAAGTTATGCCATTAGGTTTTTCAGAAAAGGCAGTATAGGTGTTAAAGTTAGACCAGATGCCTGTGATTTAATTAGATAAAGTTAAGTTAGGCTATGCAACTAGGAAATTATTTTGAACCGATTTTGAAGGGGGTGAAGCGGGGTGAAGCGAAACTCTAGGGTAAATATTTATTTTTTCGCAATTTTTTCGCCTAAAACTACACCATACCCAATGAATTTATATGCGCGCAAATTAACAACTTGATGACAACAGACAGTGCATGGCTGGCGAAACAAACTTCGATCAGTAGCAAGTTAATAACGATTCGGTGTTCGAAAGTTACATTTCGGCTCATTTCGGCGCCTCTCCGATGACCGCGTCCAGTGCAGTCGCACCGTTCGCACGGCCCTTGGGCCACCGCTGAAACATCCTGAAGACTGGTGCAACCCGTTACATGGCTTTCCTGTTAAAACACGAATAAAGGCAGTCACTTTGCAAGGATAACTAACTAATTGGAAGTGGCTTCAGTTACAAACGATTTTGCATCACTATTAATTGAAAAACCGATCGATTTGATAAACGAACCGTGAAAAGAGAACGGCAGCACCAAGTAAGTGCTGCTAAGTGTAAGTAAACCAAAGGTCTTGAAAACCTCTCCTTCCTCAAAAAAACGCTTCTGGGTGAATTGATAACTGCTCCTTAAGACGTCGAAAAATCGGCACCTAGAAGATGTGGATGGAATTTCGGGAGAACTCAAAACTCCCCAACTGAGTTCGTCGGTGCGAAAGTCACCTAGGAAGGACTATTATTTATTAGGTAAGAGTGAATCGCTGAAAAAAATGCTTTCTAAACGGAATCGAAACCTAAGTAAAATGCTGTTTACCGCATTCATGTGGAAGATTAAATCAAAGCACGCAAAAGATGGTATGTTGGAATAAGTAGAATCTGTCTCGCCCTATTAAAAAAATTGGTAAAAGACGAAGACATTCCACACTCGATACTCCTCATAACTAAAGTGATTACACTTCGGTGTCCAGAGATCACTCAGCTCTGGCAAAGAACAAGGGCAGCCAAATCCAATTTTGACAAAATACCAGAAATCTGAGCAAAAAAAGAAACTGTAGTTCTTGGAAAGAATCAGCCGATGAACCTAATGGAGAAGAAAAGTAGAAAGACCTCTTTTAAAAAGATTGCGAAAGAATCTACCGAGACAAAGGAGACTTAAAAGATATGAAAGGGAGAATACTAGAAAACGGAATGCATCGAGCAGCTGGCATGGATGGTGCTATACACATAAAGGGTTCGAGCTCCTAAAGGTATTCGAAGGCCTGGACCAAGGTATTCAAGGACACCAAGAAGAGACGCCAGAGGAAAAAATAACGGTGATGAAGGACTACGCAGATAATGATCACAACTACGTCAACTTTGACATAGCTAAGAGCAGACACAGGTAACAATGCTCTTTCTAGAGAGAGTAAGTGAGATGTTGGCGTTACTCAATTTGTGGCTGAAAGAAAAAGCTCCAGTCTTTAGGGCCACAGAGAACTGTGAAGCAGTTGAGGCTACTGCCGATCGTGCTCTTTAATATATCGGTTCACTTACCTATTAGCAAATTTTGTCAATAAGAGTAACTATTGAACTCTTTGTAAGTGGAATGGTAGTGAATGTTTTGAAAACATCACTTAGTATATGGTATATTATCAAAACTTTCCCTACGATTTAGCTTACAAATCGTTCAGTAGTTTCTTTTATCCAAAAAACTTAAAATGGTGTAATGCAATATTATACTTCAAAATGTCGCAATATAGCGATTGCTCAGGAAAATTCCCCCTGCGGGAGATGTTCATAAAAAGTTTGGACGAAAACCATTTGAAAAAATGAAATTGAGCCGATAATTCGGAAATTTCGCGAACAAGTAATGAAATTAAACAGCATCTTATAACTATCGAAGGAAAATTCTATTTTTTTCATTTCGTTTCAACACAACACATACACACAAAAACACTTAACACGAATCCCAAAAATATTTAAAATTAAATTCGCTACTCACTACCAAGATGATACTTGTGACACATAGGAAAATCCTTTTTGCAACGGTTCTGCTTGTAATAGAACAGGCTGTGTCTGAATCAAAGCTTGGTTTGCCGTTGGTGTATTAATAATCGTAAATTTTTGGAAATCTCCAGTTGGAGCTTCGAACAGTATGAATTGCTGATTTTCCTCCGGTTCCTTTTCTTTCACTTTCTCAGCCCGGAAACGTGCCAAATCAGTAGCTTCTGATGGATCTTCAGCTACTGGCTCTGCATCTGCGTCAGGAAATTCAGGAGTCGGAGTTTCTTCTCTAGTCGCCGGACCATAACTTGAAGCTGGAGGTGGGCCATAACTAGGTGGAGGTGTTGGTGGTGGTCCATAGCTAGGAGAAGGTGGAAGATAACTTGGTGCTGGTGCTCCATAGGTTGTTGCCGGAGTTGGTTCAGCTCTTTGTTGTTCAGTAGGCAAATTGAAAGCCTTTGATGGTCTGAATCCTGCTGCGGGGTAAGGTCCTGATGCCGGTGGGTACGGTGCTCCTCCATCTCCCGGTGCTGGTCCATTACCTGGTGTCCCACCATTCTCCGGGATCCCACTATTGGACGGGTTTGGACCTACCGATGGCTGTTCGCCAGGAGGTACTCCAGCAGTTGCAACAGCGACTTGTTGACGTGCGAAAAACGGACTAATTTCCTTAAAACGACGTGGTCCCCAACGTGGTGGCTCAGCTCCAAAGAACATTGGTCTAAATCGCTGCCTCCCAAAACGCGGAGGCTCAGCTGTGGCCAGTATCGTAAATACTAAAACTATGGAAATGGTTAAATGCACCATTGCACTTTGCCTGAATCAAATCTCAACTAACGAACCTAAATCCAAACTGAGTGACAATCGTCTGCTTACTGAGTATTTATATCAGCTATAAATTTCAATTTAATATTCAATTGGTGTCTGATAGTGAAGGTGAATGTCATTTACCAAATAATTAGACTAATAAATTACGCTGGATTCCGTTATAAGAAAAGCGAAACTAAATTAGAAGGTTATTGGTCTCCTGAGCTTATTTCAAGATGTTCACTTCTCTTACGATGAAAAGTCAACCAGTTAGTAATAAACCTAAGAATTTTAACCAGGGATGCAAAAAATTAGTCACAGGAAAGATGATGTTCAAAACAAGATTTTATCAAAAACAATCTCGCCAATTTAATTGTGATTCATTTATATTCCCGTTATGCTGCCTAATGTTTTCCGACGCATATAAGCGGACCAAATATACAATTAACATCATTCAGTCATTTAATTTGAGTCACGAATTTTTCTACCTTTATTTAGTGTGCGACAATGAAGATGTTCAGATTTCGAGAATTATGTAACATTTGATTTATTAGTTACAAGTCGAAATCGTTTACGTTGCACGACTGGTCAATTGAATATTTCAGCTTTAAAGGTGTCAATATGAATTTCATTTATGAATATTAAAGTTTATTTACTGCGAGCTGCAGTTTGTTTACTAATTAGATTGTACTCAGGCAAGTTTTACGAAGCACTCTTTGTATTTGGATGAAGTGACTAATATGCATGTTACAAGAAATTACTAATTCGTGGTTAATCGTTCGTTTGTATAAGCAGTGGGCGAAGGCTATTTTTCGATTAATACTTGAAACAATGTGACGCCATGGTTTTAAAATGTCACTGTAATTCAAATTAATACTTTAAATGGAACTCTATTTCAAAGGCATTATTACTAATGAATTCAATATAAAATGCATTCACATAGGAGAAGTAAATGAACCAGTATGCATAGAAAAACATATCAACTTTACATTAAATTTATTTTTTAGCGCCAGATGTCACGTGCCATGAAACGCAAATAAGTATAACTAGAATATTGAATCCAGCTTTCATTTTAATAATCGAAATGTAGTGAATGGTCTCTAGGAATTATATAATATAACAGGTTCGAAATGAGAAATGTGCCTGCACTAACATTAAGTCGTAAAAAAATGAAGTCTAGACACAGATCAATTAGAAAATGATAGAACAATAATCAATGGTAAAAATTATCAGCACAGACAATTTCTATTATATCCTTATTTTGATTTGCTTATTTATTTTTGTTGCTGACTTCCAAGCAAATAATTTGCATGTTCTTTTGTCGTTTTCTATTAGTGAATCTATATGAATGATTGTTGAAATCTCTCATTCCTAAAGTAAGCCATTAACATTCATTCGTTTCTTCTCCTTCCTAGAAAATTTCTTCTCATCAGTACTGAAAAGAATTTTAATGCGTAGAATAGTTCCTTCGTCATTCATTTATTTTGTTTCTGCTAAAATTAATTTTAAAGCAGCATAACTTTAGAAGAATATTTAGAAGCAAGAATATAAAATTATTTATCCATAGCTAATTGAATACATTACATTACTAGCAACAAAATAACGCGAAGTATATGCTTACGTAAAAAACAGTGTTAAAAAATTCCCATCATCTGGCCAGCTAATTTCAATATGACAAACTATACGAGGGTAGGCCAAAAAGTTACGAGGCTACTATTATAAAGATTTATTCACAAATAATGATTAATGATTAATCTCCTTCAAAGTACTGTCGATTAGAAGAAATGCACTTGTCCAATCTTATTTTTCATTGACTGAAACATCCCTGGAACTATTCAACTGTGATTATGTCTAAAGCTTTCGTCAAAGCCGTTATCACCTTATTCGCCCTTTCAAGTTTCTTTTCATTCGGAAAAACAAAGAGAAATCACACGGGGCCAGGTCATGAGAATAAGGAGGGTGGAGAACTAGTGTTATGTCAGAAATAGACGAATTCGAAGAGCTGTGTGCGCAGATGCGTTGTCGTAGTGTAGAAGCCACTCACCCAATTGCCACAATTCTGGCCTAGCCCTCCCCACTCTTTCTCGTTGGTTGGTTCACCGTCTAACCTCATGAGACGAATTCCTTATGCACGATTCCTTTGATGTCAAAAAGAATAGATCAACATGGTCTTCAGATTGTTTCGGGGTCGTAACCGTAGCATCCACTTTTTTCACCTGAAAAGAATTAAGGATCACTTTTAAGCTAATTTTTCAGCTTCTACACAATGAGTCGGTTGTTTTTTGATCTTCTTTGAGCAGCCGTGGAACAAATTTCGCCGAAATACGCCTAATGCCTAAGTCTTCAGTTAAAATGCGCTGAATTGAGCTTCAAATAATACCAGTAGCTTCAGATAATTTATCAATGGTGTACCGACAATCATCATTAATTTTTTCCCGAACTTTTGAAATACTTTCGTCATTTCTGCTTGTTGAATGTTATCGATGCTCAAATCTCCAACTTTGAAACAACAAAATCACACAAACACACGTGCACGACTAAAAACTTTCTCTCCGTAAGCTTTTTGAAGCATTTCAAGAGATTTGGTGACCGCGTTCCCTATTAAAAAACAAAATTTCACTCAAATTTTTTGATATTTAAAATTAGACATAATGATTTTCACCGTGATAAAAAACTGCTTTGAGAGAAAAAATCACGTAAAGAGAACACAAGCAGCTGTGGATGGCAGATACCAAGCTACTGACTGGCAGATATGGTGAAGAGGGGATGCGATCGCAATCATCACCTAACCTTCCAATATATGAGGACACTGAGAGTAGTCTCGTTATTTTTCGGTCCTCCCACGCAGTTTTAAATATCAATTTCTAATTTCGAGTAAACATGCCAGATTTCAGTAGGACAAAAATGGCGACCACTACCGGCGCCTCCGCGTGAAGATATCTTCCATCGTTTGTAGTGTATTAATGACAGATCTTTATGAACGCTGATATGCAATACGCACGTCTGTGAAGTGTATACGAAATTCCTCAAATTAGAATGTAGCTTTTCATCAATCCAAAATGGCTAGCCTGAGGAATATTCGTTGATTATGTTTAGGACATTATTTTTGATGTCACTTTCCGAATCAATAAAAAAAATTTCATGAGCTTGCCATTTTCGGATGATAAAGGACATATATGTTGTTATGTGAATGAGCATTTTGTTATAAGAATTAATTAAAGTCTGGTAGCGGAATTTTGGATGATAATTAGATATATAAGGAAAATTAGTGAATAAAAGCTACGTCACCTCGCCATCGTGAATCGCTTAATGATCTACTCTAGACATGGGTAACGCAGCAAATTTTGAGGCGCTGATACACTGATACTGGCGCCAGCAGTGGTATCAGCGCACTGTGCTGATACCATGATCTCATTCGCCTATGTGTGATACTCACTGCGTTTCTCGGACTCACATACGGTGCTGGCAGCGTTGCGCTGATACCATGACGCTATGATACCACGATCGCATCGCTTTTCATAATGTTTACTTTGCAATTCTTGCTTGAAGTACACATGCAACCTGTAAAACTCAAGTGGCTTGAGTCGAACCGATCGGAGAAGAAAATATGAGCTGGAATGCTATTGATTTTCCGTTCGAGAAAAACTCTCATACAAAAATTTGAATGAATTTCAGTTTCACGTTAGCTTTTTTAACGCAGTATTAGCTTTTTGAAGACAAATCAAATAAGCTCGTGGAAACGTGCAACATCAAACAGACTTGAGGTAAGTATACTCAACTCATATCTTTGTGCTGCGCCGTAGCATAGCGCCAAGCCAAATGGTGTTGGCATTGCAAAGCGGCAGCGCCAACACCATTGATACCGAAGTGCGTTACTGAGCTACTAATACCGAAGTGCGTTACTGCGCTACTGATACCGACAATCGGTATCAGTGCAGTGGTATCATGGCTAGTGCTTCAACGCGATTGCGTGGCGCAGCTCTGCGTTACCCATGTCTAATCTATTCTGTCTTTATAATGACCGTTTTGCTATGGGACTTTTCCTGTTAGCATTCCGAACCTAATTGTCTTCAGGCACGATAGTAACAGAGTGAAAAATGTTCACCAACGGCTGTTGGTTGGTGCGTCCTACATCTCCATCTCGTTAATACCCCGGCAGGTCTCAGAGTAAGTTCACAATCTTTTCGTCATTAGGATTGTGCTGTAGGTTCAACTGAGGAACCTGACTTTTTACAAAGATACTCGTAGGATCGCTAAAGCACCTACATTTTCGGAATGAGATGATGCCTCCGAAGGCAAGAACACCAACATTTTCTCTAACTTCAACGAGAAAAAATGAAGAATTTGCTGTCGAGGACAAAAAAGCTTACTGCAAGCGGAGATATGTTGAAAGAGGGGCGGTTGGCTGTTGGGGACATAATGAATAAGCCATCTCAACTGACATCCAGCAAGCTCTTTGAGCCTCCTTCTATTGGTATTTCTCGAGATCTTCAGGTTCTAGTCCCCAAGTCCAGACCAAACACGTTCGTTGCCTTAGTAGTGAATAGATAATAGCAAACTAGTGCTACTTCCAGTGCCAACTCCTCTCTGGCTTCAAATTCTAAAAAGTCAGAAGCTAGAAAAAGATTAAAGGAAATGAAACAAGCGTATACATATAATAAATTAAGTGAAGAAATTAAAAATAAAATCTATAAGTAGACCAAATTGCGAGAATTTCTACCTCAGATATTCCCTTTGGTTTCTCCAATACCTAAGTTCGACGAACTTTGGGTTGTTAATTTTTTTTCTATGATAATGCCAAAGCTCAGGGGATTGCCCTTGAAGCGAATGCTTAGCGATGGCGGTAGGGAGACACATATTGGAGAAGCCGATATCTCTTTTTTTAAGTACCACATTAATTTTTTATTTTCTAAAGCGCTAGTGTTATGCCTAGTCGCTACTAAAGCTTTAATGTGACACTTAATTAATGGAGCGCTGGTATTATGCCCAGTCGTCGACTGTTAAGACAACACAAGACGAACAAATACAGCCATGGGCACAGCGGGATTCGAACCCGCGGCCAGTAGATCGCTGGTTCGGTTAGCCAGCTAAACTACCGACCTGGAGTGTCAAATTCCCGTCCACATGGCCAATATATCTCTATCTTTCTGTCCAAACTAATCGTCACCATTCTAGAGCAGCAACACCTTGCTTGCTCCTCCTTTTATCTGAAAAAGGGGAAGATTTGATATTAATCCAACTTCTCTGGGTTGCTGACAACTGGGTTTGCAGGACACATAGCAAAATAAATACAGACTGATAGAACCTGATGAATTACAGAAACCATAAAACTGTATTTCTGCGACAAGGGTACAATGGCTATTACCGCGGAAATCATACTGCATTGTTTTTTCCTACACGGCACACAATAATCGCACTAGCCTTCGTTTTGACGTCGTCAAATATGTAGTGGCTGTTCCTCTTATTTTGGGAGCTGACGGGAAACCCAACATGAAATGGTGAGCAATGGTCAGTGACGACGAAGACGCAGCACGAGCACAAGTCAAGGTGGAGTCAGGGGCCTGAAAGTACGTGATTTATTGATGGAAGAGATTGGAAAAGAGTGAAGGAATTACCATCAGCTGGCACGTAAAAAGAGATAAACCCAAAACAAGATCACTTTATCACATGCGAAAGTGAGAAAATATAATGTCAAACGACAGGTGAGAATGTATATATCCGTGTTAGCTGATAGGTGAGAGTGTGTTGGCGTGCGTATAATCCCATCAAGAAACAGTAAGCGCCGCGAACATGCACTGCCAACAAACGAAATTCTCTGTATTGGGTTGCATAAAAGTGTCGGAGATATTCCTTTTACTCGCCAAATGGTATCGAAAGTAGTATTCCGCGTTAACTACCTTATCGCTTACCATTTTAATACTCAGAAAATGTATTAAGAAAAGCAATATTGCATAAATCGCCATTCGTTAAAATAGTCTCTTTGTCAAAGCACATGTATATTGCCTAGTGGGAATGAGAAACGTATTTGATCGTAGCAGAGTTGCTTGGCGGGGTATTTTGTGTCTTTTTCCAACTTGGACTTGAATATTGCTATTTACTTCTCGCAATCAGTGGGGAATTGAATTGCAATTCACGTACTTTCCGAGCTATATATAGTTCTTAAGCTATGGTGGAGTTCTATCTCCTCTGTTGGGGAACATTACGATAAATAATCTTCTGATGAGGGCGGACCGTGCCGACTGCAAAGTGGGTGCTTGTGTAGATGACATCAATGCCTCCTAGAAGTACGGGCCGTAATGCAGAAAGATGACGTCAGAGCAGTAGGCCAAAATGTCGCGAAAAACACACATAGTCTTATGGGACGTCCGCGGGAAAACGTTAATTGTACGGGTTGTGTTAAAGTGAGTAAAGTGAAAACAAAGTGAGATCCGGGGAACAGTGCTAGTGAACAGCTTAAACACAAATTAATGCGGTGCGCGCGGTATAATTAGAAAAATTCGCCACGAAATGTTTATCAGATGTTCTTAGGTTATGTGGTGTTTTGTGTCGATTCACTTTCGATACAATTGATTGACACAAAATGCAAGTTATAACTAAATATTAACACTACAACGCGTCCACGTACAAAAAACTAACGTTTTAATCATATTTTAGCTTAAAAACCGCAAGTGAAATCTCCGTGTGTGTCGGCACTGCCTCGTGGAAATGTCAACATGGCCTACTGCAATGACGTCACATTGAGAACGATTACGTAGCCTGACGGCCTGTACATCTAGGAGGCATTGATGACATACTCAGAGTAGTGTTAGGAAAGTACTAATCGCTTTCGGTGAAGCTAGATTCTGCGCAATCGAATATTTGGAGCTATTACATAAATGCATTACACGGATTATTAAGAGGCTATTAATTCTCTTGCTGGTACTTGAACAGTGTTCATGATTATGTTTTTTACGCCGTGATTTTTAGGGAGATGAAAAGGCATGGCAGGATGTAAAAAGCATCAAACCATCTTCTTAAACTTTCAATAATCAATCAACATTCAATTTAATGCTTGTATTTTCAATATTATTAACCTAAATGTCATTGTCAACTTTAATTTTCAAGCTTAGAACTTCTATAACAACAACATAAATATCGTTTTGCACTGTTTAGTCACATATTTCATGTTTATTTACACATTTCAATAAGATCCCGGGAAAAGCAAGAATTTGATTGCATTGAATAACGAACGATAAGAGATTTACGATACACATATTTAATGCGCGAATCATGGCTATCGTGCCATTAATCTTTGAGCGTACAAATCAAGCCCATAAACATGTCGACAGAATTGTATCGTATGTACGTTGCGTACGCTCAATTGTTTACAGTATTGATCATGATAAAACTAATATTGATTCGAATTGTATATCTGTATAATTTCGCATGAAAACTATAAAATATGATCATTATCTTTAGAATGCTGAAGGAATAGCTGAATTATGTGAGTAATACTAAGGTGAGAAGAAAATACATGAAGGTTTAAGGTAGGTAAGTCCCGTGTACTTTTCGCAACTATTTTGGTGTGAAGAAAAGAGCATATTCAATGAATTATGCACACATACCTACGTACTAAAACCACACATCACGTTATTTTCAGATTGCCCGGATTTAATCACTGGCTTCTGCTGTAGCACATTTGACCAATGTAACCGATTGCATTATTCAAAGTTTAAGTTGATCTCTTCATTGGGTGTGGTAATTAGCCAAAAATTAGTGTTTTTGGTATATTTTGACAAGATATTAGACATTGTTGGGGCTCAATCAATATATTTTCAAACCAGAAATCATATTCATTTCCCAACTAGCACTTTTGGTATCGAATACTGGATAATAGTGAACTGCCACCAGATCGCAGTTATCGATACGCTATTTCCACTTATTTTGCCACGACAATGTGAAAAGCCACTCAATGCACCCATTTGCAACGTGGTGGCAACGTTCACATCGGAACCATAATCATCCGAAATTTCAAACTCCAGTTATAGTATAGAAATAGTAGCGAAAACGTTTTAAAAACTTGTGAAAATTCTGTTCACTTTAAAGTAGTTTTATTTATTTGTTTGCTTGGTTTTTGCTACTACTTTTGGCCACCATAAAGTGATCAAATTTATGGTTTTTGTTTTGGTGGCAAAAACGTTCCCAATATCGTTTATTAAACACAATTAAGTGTGCTGATTTAATATTGGGTTTAGCCTAGTGGCAATTAGTCATGAAAGACCCTATAAAGTTTTCGTTACTACAATAGTTAGTGGCGTTTTCTACTAGAAAACGTTCTTTTCTTATTGTGGTATCCTCTTGTCATATCTTTCATTAGATTTTCATGCACTTTAAGGGGCTATGTACACTTGGGACGTCCAAAAAAAGCTCTTTTTTAGGATTTTTTTTTAGACACATTAAAATAATTAATAACAAATGTTTTTTTACTTGAAAGAAATATATTTGTAGAAACTATTGTAATTTTTTTAAGGCAAAAGGTTGAAAATTAGTCAAAATAGAGTAAATTTTCTAGGAGTCCAAAAAAAATTGTTTTGCCGTGATCACTGTAGCTTGTCACTGGATCGTCCGAAATAAAAAAAAGTCGAAGATTATAAGTTGATGATATAGTGCTCCGGATGAACGAAGGACTGTGGCAGATTTTGATTTTTTGAATAATGGCGGTTGATTAAATTCAAAATTCTATTTTCGACCAATATTTCACTCACATTTTCAGCTATTGAAAAAAAAATATAGTCCAATCGAAAAATCCTTCGTTCTTCCAGAGGATAATTACTTATCACATAAGTGAGAAAAATTTCGTGCTGATCGATAAAGCCATTTTCAACAGCGACTTCGAAAACATAGTTTCGAGAAAAATGCTTTTAAAGCATGCGAAAAACGCTTTATGCAATAGAGACGACTTCATTCAAAGTGATTTATCTCCATAAAGAATTGCCCGATTGAAAATGCAAAGAAAATAAAATCGATTTTTTCAAAATTCGAAGTGTGCCTGCCCCATTAAATGAATTAATCGCACTTTTTGTTCAATGTTTACAATAAATTTACACGCCGCAAACACTTCGTTCGACAACGGAAGGAAAACTGTGCAGAAAGTTCCAATTGCCACTTTACAGTTGCAGTTAGGTCAATATAGAGTCAAAGTAGACATCATAGTGGATCTTCAGGACTATAAAGTTATGTTTGGTACCATAGAGTGGCATTTTTTCACATGTGTGGCTATAGATACCATATAGTTGCAATTGTTACGTGATTGGAAAACTCGTGCAGGTTATGGGAACTGTGAAGTAAAATTATGAAGTAACAATGATTTTGTAGTGGCAGATCAGCACTCGGCCATCTTTTTATAGCTGAAATATGAAGGTCCAAGAAAAATTTATTTTATTGAGAGACACAAAATGTGCTCTTATGGAAAAATAACCTAAATTTTGTGCAAAGACGTATAGACGGTATTGATACGAACAAAAAAAAACTATAAAACATAAAAAAATTTTACATTAAATCTAAGTTTGTTATTTTTTCGCCAAAATCCTTTTTTAATTTTAACAGGTTGCTCAGGCGCATTGCAATTTCCGGTCCTATAAATTGTAGGTCATTTTGGCTATGCAATTTGGAATATCATCCTCATTATATTGTCTTAAGAATTCTACTTTAATTCTACTTCTACTCAAAATGCAGCTTTGACCTTGTGCTAATTTTTCGTCATAGCCACACAAATACATTGTGTTGGTATAATACATATTGAAACACATGAAATGTTACAACCAATCAATCTTTTATTGTGTTAGTGTAGTATTGGCTAATGAGTATCAATTTGGATTTTGAATCGTGTTCGGCACCGTCCTGAAACTGTCACCGAACGTAACAAAATATAGTTCCTGCCACCAAATGCCAACGTACCTTTTCATTCCCCATTTGGGTAATATAAACGATTTTCGTACGTGGCAAAAACGTATCTTTGGCAGGTTGTTGCCACTATAAAAGCCTTTTTTTAGTGTCAGCAACGTGGCAGCACACCAGAATTGGTAGTTGGGTTAATTAAGATTTGTAATTAAGTTAACTACTGTATAAAAAATAATGCTAAATTTAAGTTATATGGCTCATAGAATCGTTATTATTGACCATATTTATATCCTCAGACTCAACCAGATTGCCAGCTATAAGCCTTTCTTATTTACCAGCTTACAACACACGTACTAGAAAGTCATTAGTCAAACAAGAAAGAAATGAAATCAAACAAATATACTACATGTATGTACATACATATATATGTCTATAAGCGCATTTAAACAATGACAGTTTCTACAGGCTCACAGTCTAGTTCTACTATAAAAACATTTAACTACTTACCACTTCATCAAATTAAAAATCAACCAGTCGATTCCACGAATTACGCATTAAACTGGCTAGTTCAGTTAAGGTAGCGATAACGTTTGATATGAGTACCATTAAATGCTCAGTACCCAACCCATTTCATATGTTTGTTACATGACTAGTCGCACTGGCCGTTATCTTCCTTTGTTCCCAATCTTTCATACCAATTACGTATTACACAAGTATATGCACATATCAACATACTCGTTGTAGTCATCGCAGCATATAAGGTTCTCCATATCGACATGATTTGATGACCTCCGCAACAACGAAGACCAGTAGCCGAATTTCATATTTTTTATCATAAAGCCTGTTTATGTTCAATTAGAGTCTCGATAATTATCCGTCACCCGTCCATGTGGACAATGTTTACTCAAGTTTTCTTATCTTCCACTTTATTTTCTTCGTCGTCGTGTCGATCAAACAGCTTTATCATCGAGCTCGGACCGTAATGCATATTTTATTGTATCTTTCAAATGAACAGTCAAGTTACAAGAATATACGCTTCAAGAATAGATTTTTAGACGTTACAGATTTGGTTCGTTACATATTACTGTATTTTTTTTCTGTAACGTAACATTCGTACAAACAGACGTACATTCGTAGACGTAGGCAAGCTCTTGGGCTATTTCGATAAAAATATTGAATTGAATAGTCAGTGTTGACCAGTCTGCAAAATTTCAACGTTAATTTCATGTAACATTATGTCAATCAGTTTCAAGAATTAATGAATCAGTTTATATGAAATTGAGTCAATTAGTAGCTACTAAGCTATCAAATTTTAGAAATATTAGAAACCTGAATGATCAATGACTTTTCCAGAGCTTTTATATACCTCAAATCGGTTAATAATCTATATTTTGGAGTGCATTTTCTATCTACATACTGAAACTGATTTTGAACTCCCTCGCGAATTTCAAATATGCATGAGTCTGCTGGTCTTCCTAAGTTTTTCGAGTTATTAATTAGCCAACGGATTTTCGCTTTTGCAGGTCCTTGAAGGATCATTTGCAGCATCAGCTCTGAATTTTGTAATGAAAAAAGCTAAATTTTAAGATTATATGATATTAAGGTCAACAAGTAGAGCTTAATTGCTTTTAAAATACGCAATAACAATTTTTCTGATTCATGACAAATTAGCTTTATTTCTTCAAAGTTTAGCTTAATTTCAGGACGTGCAGCGTTGAACATCAAATATTAGCAGCGAATTTTCCTAAATGAAAAATATTTGTTAACGGTGCAACGATTTTCGACAAACATTTTATCGTCATGATCCCACATCAGGTTGAAAAACAATTCGTAATAGGGTTTTCAAACACACATATCTTCAGACAGTTTCATGAGAGCAGCCTCCATTAGTTGAAACTAAAAACTATTGTGAAAGTATGGGGACAACCGCTGAGTTACATATATTGCATTCTAGTCAATAAATGACACTATCTGTTACATAATAAAAATACTCATTTTAAGTAGTGTTATGCTTACCGGAAAGTGAAGAATTTTTTAAGAAAACTACGATTTCAATAACGTTTACCAAAATGTCAATTCTAGATAGCTAGATAAGTATGTCCATAGGTTGAATGTTGATTTTAGTCTTATCGAATATTCATGCTAGCGTATTAATGCAAGCGGCAGCACTGTTTCAAAGTGATATGAATCTATGTACTTGCTTGTACTGGAATTTCTAATTTTTCATATGATAGCAACGTTTTGATTTACTTCAAGTTAAGCAATAACTGGTTGGGCCAGAGTATGCAAAACTTGAACACATACACACAAAAAAAGTATTAGTCATGTACGTACGTCAAAAATCGGCACATTGCCTTCATTCATACGCACGTGAACAAACATAGGTAGCGCATGGCTTAAGTTAAAACAAATAAGTGTAAATAATAATTATGACGCTGATATCAAAGCCACTGGTATTATGAATTAATACCAGTTCTCTACGAACAGACGCATTGGGGCCTAGTGTGTAAGCATTTTTTGTACGCTAGACTACGACGACGTCATCGCCCGCCGCGCCAAAACGTGTAGAATTGAAAAGCAATTAATGCAAGCTAACTGGGGCACAGACATCAGCGAAAAACCAATGTCTCTACAAAAAGAATCAAAAGACCCCATACTGGGCGCTAGAATCATTAATCAACTGCGCGAAACTTATAGCATGCAGGCTGGCTGCATCGAACAAGCTTTTATCTGCCGTTTTTTCGGTTGCATCAGACTCGACAACGACACAACGACGATTTTATTAGCCGGTTTACTACGCCTGATTTGCATTTATTATGCGCGGAAATTGACCCCACTTTGTGTAGATAGCGAGTTTAGCAATGTTTATTAATTGGAAGATTATTTTCTGTTCTGACTGATAGAGCGGGTAGCTGAGGCATTTAAAGTACTGATAATTTGGCTCGTAATTTAATCGACTTATGAGACATACGTATCAGTGCAGTGTATGTTGGAATTAATAATTGTAATGTTACTTGATAATTCCTCCGTGACATACCAAATCTGGCTAAGAGAGCCAATGATGTTGTATATCCTTCACTAGTATTTGCCTAATGCCGGATTTATACATAGGGACGAGCGTCTCGTGGACAAGACTCAACAAGACATTGGACGAGACTCAGCAAGATTTAGGGTGAATTTTTTACTTAGGATATTGCACCATGCATCTTTGGACAGTTGTGAGCTGTTTTGTTCAGTTCAGTGAACGATGGCTGAGGTACAGGTTGTGGCTATTGCAACTGCCTGGTGTGCGTTGAGTGATTTCAATCTGGGACACGCAAAGACATGTTTGAAGTCCCAACGAAAAATTCGAAAATGTGAATGAGCACATGCTACCCTCTCGAATCCCTTTGACTCGATGCATAAAACCGACTTCGCTTTCAGCGGCTTCGAGCCAGGACGAGACGGTCATAAACACTCAGGCACAGCAATAAAAGGATCATTATCCGTTCATAAAACAAACAAGAGCCGACGAGCAAACCATTTACACACGCGTGCTTGCCATAAAAAAACAGCCGAGAATAGACAAAGAGACCATTTACACACAGACCTTGTCTACATTTGGCATTCCTCGGCGAGAATGTAAATCCGGCATAAGAAGTCGTTACGTCGTTCATTACTTTGAGACCAAACCCTTGAAATTACATCGTCCTTCCCTTGACTTACGGTGTCGTTTTCATAGAACAGATGTTTGTTCATATGAAAACTTTTCCCCTGGCAAAAGGGAATTCCCAAAATTTGTGAGCGCGATTTTCGTACATTATAGACCAAGGTTGTGTTGAGGTGTTTTTGATTACATTCGTACATTTCGAAAGAATTTCGTGTTTGGTTGGTGTTTTAATAATTAATCGCGTTTTGTGCTGTTTTGTATTACATACACATCTAAGTACAAATAATATTTTGAATTATCTAAGTAATGGCATTCAGATCAAATTGAATATGTATTTATCTATGTACATATGGCTTCTATTTGTCTACGTATACACATATTGTATTGCACTATGTAAAAATCGATTTTTATATTTATAACAATCAAATGAATAGAACCAAGCGACAACATTCTGCTGGAAAAACGTATCCGAAGAAAATAAGAAAAACACTGACTTTTGGAAAGAAACTAGAAATTTTAAAACGTTTCGATGAAGGTGAAAAATCGACAGTTATAGCAAGTGCTATGGGACTTCCCTCAACAACTGTTCGAACCATTATCAGCAATAGGAAAAAAATGAGTGATTCAGCTAAAGCAGGGGCATCCACAAGTGGTGCAACAATTACCAAAAAAAGAGCCCCTGCATTGGAAAAAATGAAAGAAATGTTGATTATTAGGATCAAAGACCTGAATCATCAAAATATGCCGGGAGCACGTTAACACTATTAAGGCGAAGGCAAAAAGCTTATTCGAACAAGTAAACTTGAATCGAGAAGACACCTTCGTTGCCAGCAATGGATAGTTTGGAAACTTCAAGAAAATAAATAAAATTCACAATGTAAAAGTAACAGGTGAAGCGGCTAGTGCGGACTATGACGCAGTGAAGATCTTTCCAAACACTTTACATGATATTATTGAAAATGGAGGATATTGCGCACAACAGGTGTTTAATATTGACGAGGCAGGCCTGTATTGGAAACGCATGCCCTCAAGAACATTTCTTTCAATTGAAGGAAGAAGAGCTCCTGGCTTTAAAGCAGAAAAATCCAGCATTACTTTGCTTCTTGGAGGGAATGCATCAGGTGATTTGAAACTGAAACCTCTTGCCTTTTATCAATCAGAAAATCCAAGGAAACCTTTCCGCCTTATTAGTTATTATACGTTGGATTCGAACATTAGCGTTTCAAGCGGTTCTACTGCGCTAGAATTTTTTTAATTAAAGGAAATTAGCAGTATCAACTACTCCATATTTTCCTTTTGATAAATATCTTTTGAAGATATATGCATGCTTTTAAACATTTCTAACAAATCGAAATCATTTATTTAGAATTAGCTCAAATTTCGAATTTTCGTTCAGTGTAGGTCTAACAAAACTGTAAAGTTCTATAAAAAAAAATATTTGGCATGTATTCTCAAAGACCTTTGTATTTAACTATTAGATCTAAGACATAATAAGGAAAAACTGTTGGTATAACTCAAATTATTAGCTTTTAACTAAATGTTTTGTTCGAAACAAATCCTTGCTACCCGTCTACAATCATTTTTTGGGCTGTTATTTCGTCTGCTGGAACCATTTGAGTCGAGATCAGGATACCCTTTTCACCCAGGAAAAGTTTGGGATGCAGCTTTTCTGTGATGATAACTCAAAAATACAGATTATTCTGATTTATTGGTGCACCTACCCCTACTTAGTTTCGTATTAACTGGAAAATGTAATCCGCAATTTTTTTTTTTTATATATAAAGGTTGTTTTTTAGCATTCTTTTGTACTATATGCACTGTTTGGTTTTTAATTCATTGTCTTTTGATGATAATTTCATAATATCTCCTTCATAGAGGCCTTGTTCCTTATTGCAAAAAACTTGACTAAGTGTTTTTCACAACGTTCGATAGATGACAATTTCTTTTCACCACAGAAATTTCGCAATAACCAAAAATAGTGATCGCTTAGTGCCAAGCATTAAAACATTCCAACAATACTCCCGAAGCTCCTAGCGAGTTTTTGTAGACGTTTGTGGCCTATTGTTGTTCTGATAAAGCACATATCCCATTGCGTGATTTGCTAGCTTTAAATGTTTCAATGTTTAGTGTAGAGGAAGCAGCTCATAGTAGAGATAAGGCGTAAATACTGGAACAGGTATATGGAAAGGGTATTTTTTTTGGAACAGCCAGTACCTAATACGAAATTCAAAAATATTAGGTACGAGTATTTTTGTGAACTATACATGTAATCAAGAATTTACCCAATAGATTTCCTCCGTTTGATTCATTTCAATCAACCAGGGATGTAATAGTACCCTAATATTAATATGCACCCGCATTTCATACTTGCAAGTGCTTTCATATTCACGAGTATTTCGTACTCTCAGTTTTTCCGGCAGGTTTCATTTTGCGGTATCTTAGAAACTAGACCGCTTTTTTCCCAGATTTCTCTTTTCAATCTCAAGGCATTATTCATCTTTCGCCGGGCAAGAGATTATTCATTTTTCGCCGGGCAAGAGATTATTCATTTTTCGCCGGGCAAGAGATTATTCATTTTTTGCCGGCCAAGAGATTATTCATTTTTCGCCGGGCAAGAGATTATTCATCTTTCGCCGGGCAAGAGATAATTCATTTTTCGCCAGGCAAGGCATTATTCATTTTTCGCCGGGCAAGAGATTATTCATTTTTCGCCGGGCAAGAGATTTTTCATCTTTCGCCGGGCAAGAGATTATTCATTTTTCGCCGGGCAAGAGATTATTCATTTTTCGCCGGGCAAGAGATTATTCGTTTTTCGCCGGGCAAGAAATTATTCATTTTCCGCCGGGCAAGAGATTATTCATTTTTCGCCGGGCAAGGCATTATTCATCTTTCATCGGGCAAGAGATTATTCATTTTTCGCCGAGCAAGAGATTATTCTTTTTTCGCCGGGCAAGAGATTTTTCATCTTTCGCCGGGCAAGAGATTATTCATTTTTCGCCGGGCAAGAGATTATTCATTTTTCGCCGGGCAAGAGATTATTCATTTTTCGCCGGGCAAGAGATTATTCGTTTTTCGCCGGGCAAGAGATTATTATTCGCCGCGCAAGAGATAACTCATTTTTCGCCGGGCAAGGCATTGTTCATTTTTCGCCGAGCAAGAATTTATTCATTTTTCGCCGGGCAAGAGATTATTCATTTTTCGCCGGGCAAGAGATTTTTCATCTTTCGCCGGGCAAGAGATTATTCATTTTTCGCCGGGCAAGAGATTATTCATTTTTCGCCGGGCAGGAGATTATTCATTTTTCGCCGGGCAAGAGATTATTCGTTTTTCGCCGGGCAAGAGATTATTATTCGCCGCGCAAGAGATAACTCATTTTTCGCCGGGCAAGGCATTGTTCAGTTTTCGCCGAGCAAGAATTTATTCATTTTTCGCCGGGCAAGAGATTATTCATTTTTCGCCGGGCAAGAGATTTTTCATCTTTCGCCGGGCAAGAGATTATTCATTTTTCGCCGGGCAAGAGATTATTCATTTTTCGCCGGGCAAGAGATTATTCATTTTTCGCCGGGCAAGAGATTATTCGTTTTTCGCCGGGCAAGAGATTATTATTCGCCGCGCAAGAGATAACTCATTTTTCGCCGTGCAAGGCATTGTTCATTTTTCGCCGAGCAAGAATTTATTCATTTTTCGCCGGGCAAGAGATTATTCATTTTTCGCCGGGCAAGAGATTTTTCATCTTTCGCCGGGCAAGAGATTATTCATTTTTCGCCGGGCAAGAGATTATTCATTTTTCGCCGGGCAAGAGATGTTTTTCGCCGGGCAAGAGATTATTCATCTTTCGCCGGGCAAGAGATTATTCATTTTTCGCCGGGCAAGAGATTTTTCATTTTTCGCCGGGCAAGAGATTTTTCATCTTTCGCCGGGCAAGAGATTATTCATTTTTCGCCGGGCAAGAGATTATTCATTTTTCGCCGGGCAAGAGATTATTCGTTTTTCGCCGGGCAAGAGATTATTATTCGCCGCGCAAGAGATAACTCATTTTTCGCCGGGCAAGGCATTGTTCATTTTTCGCCGAGCAAGAATTTATTCATTTTTCGCCGGGCAAGAGATTATTCATTTTTCGCCGGGCAAGAGATTTTTCATCTTTCGCCGGGCAAGAGATTATTCATTTTTCGCCGGGCAAGAGATTATTCATTTTTCGCCGGGCAAGAGATGTTTTTCGCCGGGCAAGAGATTATTCATCTTTCGCCGGGCAAGAGATTATTCATTTTTCGCCGGGCAAGAGATTATTCATTTTTCGCCGGGCAAGAGATTTTTCATCTTTCGCCGGGCAAGAGATTATTCATTTTTCGCCGGGCAAGAGATTATTCATTTTTCGCCGGGCAAGAGATGTTTTTCGCCGGGCAAGAGATTATTCACTTTTGCCGGGCAAGAGATTATTCATTTTTCGCCGGACAAGAGATTTTTCATCTTTCGCCGGGCAAGAGATTATTCATTTTTCGCCGGGCAAGAGATTATTCATTTTTCGCCGGGCAAGAGATGTTTTTCGCCGGGCAAGAGATTATTCATCTTTCGCCGGGCAAGAGATTATTCATTTTTCGCCGGGCAAGAAATTATTCATTTTTCGCCGGGCAAGAGATTTTTCATCTTTCGCCGGGCAAGAGATTATTCATTTTTCGCCGGGCAAGAGATTATTCATTTTTCGCCGGGCAAGAGATTATTCATTTTTCGCCGGGCAAGAGATTATTCGTTTTTCGCCGGGCAAGAGATTATTATTCGCCGCGCAAGAGATAACTCATTCTTCGCCGGGCAAGGCATTGTTCATTTTTCGCCGAGCAAGAATTTATTCATTTTTCGCCGGGCAAGAGATTATTCATTTTTCGCCGGGCAAGAGATTTTTCATCTATCGCCGGGCAAGAGATTATTCATTTTTTTTGCCGGGCAAGAGATTATTCATTTTTTGCCGGGCAAGGCATTATTCATTTTTCGCCGGGCAAGAGATTATTCATTTTTCGCCGGGCAAAACATTCTTCATTTTTCGCCGGGAAAAATTGTTCACAGAGAAATTGTCAATTTTTTGCCTTCCGAAAATAGTTTGGACATTCTAGATTGATATGCGAAAAATTGCATGTCGATATTATCGATATTTTATTTGGCCCACTGGCGCTGGGGAGTGTCGAGCCGGGTTTTATTCAACCGATCCCTTTTCTCTGTAATCCGTTGGGTAACAAATCTGCAGAATCATCATCGGGGCACTACAGCCCGAATCGAGCCTTAGCCTCCTTAATATTTCGACTCCATTCGTCTCGGTTCAGTGACCGCGTCCTCCAGTTCGGTGCTCCCAAAAATGACCTGCTGTCAGCATCTATAGAAACGTCCCAGCGCTTGCGTGGCTTACCAACTAGCCTAGCTCCGCTCGCTCGCCCCTTGAGAGATCGTTTGGGGATTCGATTGTCGCTCATTCGTTCGACGTGGCCAGCCCATTGTAGTTTTTGGAGTCGTATGACGGTGGAGACTTCCGGGTCGTCATATATGGTATACAACTCGTTGTTGTATCTGATTCGCCATCCATCTTCTTCCCGTATTGGACCGAGAATCCTTCGCAATACCCTTCTTTCGAACGTATTCAATGCCTGGGTCTGTGTTCAGGTTTCGCTTCCGTAGCATAGCACAGGTCTAATAATTGTTTTGTAGATGCGAAGCTTCGTATTCCTGTGTACGCATCGAGATTTTAAAGTGGGAAGCACCGAAAAGAATGTCTTATTGGCTAATTGAATCCGTGGTTTGATTTCGTCAAGCTCATTCCAATCATTGGAGAGGTTCGTTCCTAGGTACACGAAGTTGTCTACGTTTTCAAGGTTATAGTCCCCTATCGTTATGTTTTGCCTTATTGGCGTCCTTTTCCTTGATTCAGTCATAACTTTAGTTTTTTGTTCGTTAATTTGAAGACCAACTTCCTTGGCGGTTTCGTTTAGAGCTATAAATACTTCTTTGGCGTCGTTGAACGAACGTGACATAATGTTGATGTCATCAGCGTAAGCTACTAGCTGTGTCGACTTAAATAATAGAGTTCCTCTCGTGTCAACGGGGATTTTTCTAATGACGTACTCAAGCGCTAAGTTAAAGAGTACCGGAGCTAATCCATCACCTTGTTTTAGCCCTGTATTCGTCGAAAACGAGTCAGTCATATTATTCTGAATCAGCACTTGTGACGTCGAGTCGGTCATGGTCATTTTCACCAGTCGTACCAACTTTGCTGCGATTCCAAACTGCAGCATGATGTGTTATAGATTATCCATTGTTTCACAATGTATGCTGTATGCTTGGTATCATTATCATGTTGAAAATAATAATCACCACTCAAACCCAATTTTTCCGCACTATTTTCCAAATGTTTCTTCAAAATGGCTAGATATCCGAAACGATCCATTGTGCTTTCTATAACCTCCATATTTCCCACACCGTTTGCAGACATGCCTTGCCATTATTTGCCTTGGTTATGAATGGTTTTTTGCGAACGACACGGCTTCTAAGTCCATTACTTCGTATGACTCTTTGAATACTCCTTGGAGAAATTTTCTTTCCAAATTCAACTGAAGCTGCCTGACTTAGTTCACTTGCAAATATTTTTGGATTAACTTTGACTTTGCGCATTATAATCCGTTTATCGTTGTCGGTCAAAACTTGGGGCCGACCCGTTCTTGTCTTGTTTTTAATTCGGTTTTCTATTTCCTTTCGTTTTATTATATTTCTTACTGTTGAATTACTCCTTTTTATATATTCTCCGATTTCCTCATAAGTTTTCCCATCTTTCTTCATATTTAACACAATTTTCCTTTCTTCACACGTTGTTTCTTTAATTGACATGTTTTTTAATCACGAAACACTTTAAAAATTGACTGAATCAACGTAAAACTTTCTCAAACTAAAATAGATGGACCACCGAATTGATATTTACTTCCAACAGACTACACAGTTTCTGGAAATTACTGTTATTGAATAAGCAGAGGATTCCTCAATTAGGTTTTTTTGCATAAATTCGAGTGCCATGATTTTTGTCGCGGCATTTGTGTACTACCCAACAAATTTTACGCTTCATGGACAATATTGAAATCCCGTAAATGGGAAAATATAGCTGCTATTATCAAGATTATATTTTACAAGATTATATTTTTATACTGAATGGTACTTATTGTTTTTCTACACAATTAAAGGTGCCATGACTTTTGTCGCTACCTGTACATGTTAGTTAAGAAATATGCTGGAAATGCGTCAATCTTAAGAAAAAATCTTATAAAAAGCTATTGCGTTTCTTGTTTTGCAACCGTTTTCAATGACAACAATTTAGTCTTTGATAGACTTCGTACAGATTGTCATAAATACTTTCTTGCAACAGAACAAATTTGTTTACACTCAATTCAAACCATAAGTCACGTTGTTTTCGCTCAAGCATAGTACTGAGTTCGATTTCACGCGAAATTTTCATACAAAATTTCGCGCGAAATCTGTTTCGGCGAAAATTTCACTTGAAAATAAGCAAGTTTGGTACTGTGTTCTTAGCATGAAAAGTTGCTTTGAAGTTGCTTTCGCTTTGAAAACATAGATGGCACTGAAACATGTTGTCAATCATTTCACGCCAATTTAGTTTGTGCAGTTCATTCTTTCGAGCGAAAAATTGACATTTAGTGTTTCAATTTGAAAATTGAGCAGTGCAAATGACTTTCCAATAAGAAAATCGATCGAAAAGTGAAATTCTTGACATTTTATCCGTCAAGAATGAGCAGTGTCTCTGCTTTTCTCCGTTGTCAAAATTTTCGCTCGAAAGAATGACCAGATAATGGAAACATGTCAGAATTTCACGTGAACTCGAACTCAGTACCAGCCTTAACACGTTATTGTGTCGCCACAACGTCTGCCACGCTCAAATCAAACACTCACCTAATAATGGTCGTATCAAACATTAAACAAACACCTCGATTTTGATAAGCACGGACCGTGGAAGAGATATGTAGCAATATGGGCAATGTGATTGATTAACCGCCGACATCCAATCAACTGGTCGAGTAATCATCATCGGACCCAGAGAGTCATCAAACAATAAATGCATCATCCACCATGTCTCCGTTAGATGACGAATCGTTTGCATTGCGATTTCTCTTTCCAAGGTGTTTGTTCTGATGCGTCTGCCGATAGATCGACGATTCGACACACCGTTCGATTCTTTATTATCTGGGATCACCTGAAATAGGTTATACAAGGGCGATGATTCATCCCAGTTAACTCACATGTTGCACGTCGAGCCAATTCGGATGCCGTTGATGATTACTCATAGACACTTGTACGTGATCATAAGCGGCTTTAGGGGAAATAGTCATTGAAGTATCTGAAAGGTCTAAGCCCTGCTATGCAATGCCAGGCTAGACACTTTGTTAGGAAATAGTTTTGCTTAAACTGTAGTCTGGTTCCGCATGCTGTAGATTGAATGTATGCATATTTGCTTTGAACTTCCGTTTAAATTTCGCGAACTTTATTGCGTTTAGAAGCAGTGAGAGAACATTCCGCATACCACGTAAGAGTTCTATGGACAAAAAGCCGCGAAAATCTAACAACAGTTCGATATCATCCAGCTATCACCTATAAAACCACTTCAATTCGTTCAACCTGAGCGACATGCAACTGAGAATTTCACATTTATGGTGTAAATTACAGGAGAACTACTACCGTTTTAAGCTAGTGATGCATATATGTATCTACCTACCGGAGCCAATATTTCAAAGAGCTCAATCAAATTTGCTTCTATTTACCCATACTGCATAGGAGTGTTGGTTCCACCTGTACTGGAAAAAACGATTTCTTTGTTCTCGCTGCCAGGAAATCGTTCCTTTGTCCGGTGCATTTTTATTGTGTCGCGGGTATCGAAATTGCTGCTAGATGACAGATAAATGATAGATGCGAGGTAAAGTAGTAGGTAACCAGCACGAATTGCTCACCTCGGATAATTGAAAGGAAAACTTCGAACGGGATAGTGCTGCAATTATGGGAATTTCTTTGTCTGGAGCGAACTTCGATTTTAGGGAAATATGCAACTAAGCAATTTTTTATGCATTATATATGTATGTATCTGAATAAGTAACGAGCAGATAAACGTCGAAGTTGCAGAATAATAGTTATTTGCGTTGATAGTTTTAATGTGAAAATGAAGGAATGAAAAAAGGAATGTTTCCATAAATGTATCAATGATTGGAAGTGAGAATTTGAATTGTTAATGTTATTAGAATGAATATTGACTGAGCTACGTACATGCATAAATAGGACAGAGTTGTAGAATTCGAGGAGTTGCAGTTTCGCAAGTTGTGCAACTTTCATTTTTGCTGCATGTTTCAAGTTACATATGAAACTACAACAGAGACGTAGAAACAGGAAACTGAATGTTGACGGCATAGTACCTGCATGACGCAGCAAGGTTTAATCTGACGGTTCATTAGTTCGAAAAAGCAAATGTTTTGATTTTGGAGAAATCTTAAATTATCTACATACATACATTTTACAAAATCTTTTTCACGAACGGCTCGAAGACAAACTCTTAGATAAAGAGCTTTTATATACATTCATGGAACAAAACATAGACTTATTCAAACACCTGACTCCTTCAAAAGTTACGCAAGACTGCAGGTACAGTTGAACTTTACCGCTAGGTTCAATTAGGTGCATCTGCTATGTGTACCGAAAAACTACATCATTGAAGGAAACTAAATTGCCGAAGCTATTGCTAAGCAGGGCTCAACACTTCCACTAGAGGGTACCGGACCCCGCCGTAGTTGTGCCAACTGCATCAGCATATGCCATTTTTCGAAAGTTTTTAGCCGATACTCATAAAAAGATATGGTGTGATGTGGCCATACACATACCCATAAATTAAAAAAAAAATCTAGCACGTAAAAATCGCTAGAAAAACTGACTTTGGAAGAAAAGTAGAGTCATCGAGCAGATTTTGAACGCTTACTCTATCAAACGCGCTCTTTATTATAACCGCCTTGCATCCAAGGTCATGAACCATTTTGATTCGAGGACTGTATCGTAGCTTATAAGAAATAAGGCTAAGGTTGACGTCCGAAAGCTTTCCAGATCATGAAAAATTTGAACATTTTTACTTATTTTCATTGTAAGCGTTAACAATATGAATATTTAATGATAGCATCTGTTGGTATGAAAATAAAAAAGTGTCTGGTAATGGCAGCCCTTTGCTAGCAACGCAGTCAGGGCGGGGCTTTCGTAGGAGTAGTTGCTCCGGGCGCTGGCAAACAGTGGCGGTTGTTAAAGCATGCAATCCCGAGATTTCGGGATCTCGGAATCTCGACACATTTTGGACATTTTCGGGATCCCGAATTTTTTATCAGGACTCCCGAGATTTCGAGATTGATAACATTCAACCCAATTTGAAAATTAGAAAAGTTTCGTCAATCTTAGCAAATATATTCAAAATCAACTAATCGAGTTTTTTTTCGAAAAGTTGATAAAACGATTTTTTTTTTTAAAAAGTCAAGGAATCTAAACATTATTCATTAATAGTTCATTGTTCTCCAGATATTAAAGAAACCGAGCAATTGACTTTAGAAATTACTCTTGCTGATCAAATAATAGTCGGGTTTCTGCGAAAGAGTTCCTTTTGATTTTCTTTGTTATTGAACAGTCTAGTGAGGTTTGGTTGTCGGCAATAGTTTTAAACGCGTTCGAAAAATAAGATATATCTTTATTTAATTGCTTAGGCCAAATATATGATAAAGGCGCATGGAAGACAAATATTGGGGAATTCATGTTCAAATTGTATCACTATAGTTTTATGAATGAGGTCTTTGTCAACTATACACTCAAAAAGAAATTGCATCCGCTCTACCATCTTGCTTCGATAGAAACATGGGAAATAAGGATAGAAGCATGGCTAGCGAAGCTCATCGCAGGTGCTTTTTAGTTTCGTAACTGGGAATTTTTTTCTTCATTTTTGCCACCATATCATCAGAACTTGAAATCGCTCCTGCATATCGGATAGAAGGTGGTTCATGTATCTGCATTTAGAGTCTGACTCGAGTCTGATTAGCATGGACTGGGATGGTTTCTTATCGACTAGCCCAAGTCATTTATTGATATTTTTAGATGCTCTAAGCATCCTCTCTATCTGGCGGAATGTTCCTTGCCGCAATTCACGCATTTAACTTATTTCTCTCTTTTGCTTGATGTCATTCTAAGTGTTGGTAAAGCCCATCACGCTTAATCCATCTGATTTGAACGTTACAATTGGCTGCAATTATGACATTGTAAGTGTCCGCAGTGTAATTTGTACAATTGATGTCGTAGGGGTAGGCGCATATTTCTTTTTGCGCTTCATCGGTACTGCCCATAGGGAAGTTTTACTCACTCACTTGTTGGCTAGGACCTGAATATTTAAGTGTATTCACATATATAGATATTGGGCAATTGGCAGAGAGGCCATCTCTTGAAGAATGCGTTCTGGCACCGGGAGCGAAACCCATTAGGCCAATGGCAGACACGGCGGTTCCAGTGAAGCGTTTCCCGAAAGGAAAACCGAGTCGATTAAACCGTGCATTCATTTAACATTGTGATGACACACACCGGCTCTCGGTTTCGGAACCGAGTCGGTACACGAGAAAAGCAGTATTTTTCCTTAGCGTTTTTCAAAATGTAACTACTGCCACAGGGTTACCCGAATTTCAGACTTAGTCCTTTTTAAGATCAATGCATCCTGTGAATTTTATAACGATATCATTATCGGATCGTGAGCTCTTGCGAACACAATGTTTGGTTTCTATTTCCCGACCTGCCATAGCTACAAAGCCGCTTGCACTTTCCTGGAAAATCATACAAGCATATTTCTTGTTTTAATCAATGTGCATTGTGCATTTCGCATTGGTCAAATGACTCTGTGTGAATTTATTGCTATTTCGAATTTCCCGAATTTTCTTTGCCTACTTTTGCGACTCATGGGGATGAAAACTTAAAAAAAAAAATTATCATAACGTAGCAGAAAACATAATTGAGTTTTCTTTCCTATACTTATTTTATGCAGTTTCTTATTTTTCATACAAATATAGGGATACTTATACATTAACTAAAATGCCCAATACGTTAGAGATAGTTTTTCGTAAGTCAAAAAAGACACAGCTCACCGCACCCAACTCACCACTACTTTCCGGTCAATAGTGCCTGACAAACATGTGGATGAGCCCAAAAGAATGCACCTCTGTAGGTGACATGACCAGTATGGCAGGAGCTTGGATTTTGCATGCCCCAACCACATGTATGACTGCAAGTGGAAGCTCACAGGCTACCGTCGTGGAAGGTTCCGTGGCTAGTAAGTTTTGGACCTTGCTGATAGCATCTTGCCACTGGTTCCGGCGGAAGGAAAGGTAAGTACAGTGTCAGCTAGATGGAAACAAACAGTGCTCGTTCCTCTGAACTGTTGATACCCAAAAAGCGTAAGCTGCTTACAAAGGTGGACAGCAATACCGATGCAGATGCAATGCAGTAATTCATTGAAAACTGGATGTCAAGCACTGAAACCTCTGAGCCTACCTGAAGAAGCGAAAAAAAAATTCGTTGGTGATGCTAAGGCTATCAATTTGGTGCAGAAATGTCCTGAGCTGATGAATGAGTGCAAAGCTACACCTGATGGGTCTTGCAAATCACGCAAAGCTATCAACTTGAGAGGCAAGAAGGGACCAGTTTGGGCAATTTCAAAGCTTGGGCGATAGCGCTAGTTTTGTGAATTGGGTGATTACGCACATGGGCCAGTTGCCTCGAAATATTATTTTTTTCCTCGAGACTATTCGGGAGTATCTCCGAAATATTCGGTTTTGCCTTGCAGTATTCGGTTTCCCCGAAAAAATGATCGAATCCTTCCAGAAATATTCGGGGACGTTTTTCGGGATATTTGAGCTTTCACTGGAATATTCGTTTTTTTTTTCCTCGAAAAATACTCGGTTTTCCCCTGAGAGACTCGGTTTTTCTCCAAAATATTCAATTGCCCACGAATTTTTCGGTTTTCCGCCAAATATTTGGCTTGTTCCGGAAGTGTTGGAGGAAATTCAGCGAATTATTTTGAATTTTTCGAAATATTCGTTAAAATACCTGGAAATCTGCGAAAAATATGGTTTCCTCCGAAATATTTGTTTTTCACTGAATCAGTCGCGGGGGATTCCTCGAAATATTTTGTTTTTTTCTTCTGAAATATTTAGGAGAACTCAAATTTGCCGGTTTTTGTCCGAAATATGCAGGGGAATACCGCTCATGCACCAGGAGCATATAAATATAAATACGAAAAGGTTGCCCACTACCATTCATCTAAGCAAAAAGTAATACCCAACTTTTTTTTGCAAATTATGATGACCTCAAGTATTTAAGAGAAAACACTTTGACCTTTAGAGCTTTGTATCGATATTTAACGAACGCCATCCTAAAATAACCACTTATGATCAACAATAATTACTAATTTATGTAAATGCTGACCATATCATTAACCGGAGTAAACACCATTTATACACATTAACAATCGTAGCACACCCTTCATAACTTTGCATTCATTTTATGACACAAAGTTAGGCAAACCTGAACATGAACGATACAGGTAAGTGTTTATGTGTGTAGTTACTTCTTGCTGCTCGTCAGTTCACTTGGATTTGAATATGTTAAAAGACGAGTGCTACCAGCTAGCGTTTTATGTGCATAACATATTATTGGTGATAGTATAACATGTAGAAGCAACACTGGCTACTTCAGTTTTTGATACTCAGTTGGACGTAAGAAATAATTAAAAGACTGAACAAAGTTTGGTCATTTGATCTTTCTTTTTTATTTCTTTTTTGGTAGCACCATCGGGGCATCCATTTGTATGTTTAGGTAAAAACATATTCAGTGCAGCCAAAATTAGCCTTTAAATGCTCAAATTCATTATCCGAGTATTTTCAAAAGTCAGTGTAAGGTTCTAACTTCCAACCAGTATTCTTGCACAGTTCTAACATCGGTTTTAATTAAAATTCAATTGTCACCGCTACGAAAATAAAATACGTCAACCGACTTAATGTTTATGAATAATTTAGAGTCCCACTATGAATATTTTACAAACGACAAACCACAGAACGGATTGTGCATCTGAAAATATAGTATTCTAGCGTCGCAGCGTCTTAGCGTCTTAGGACACTAGCGCGTTGCGTTGGCACATAGGAAATCTCTTAGCTTAGAATTTAATGGGAATCGCGGACCGAGTAGATAAGACGCGGAGCAGTTGGAACACGTGTTTCGAGGAGTGGACCAATGTTTAGATACAAACACTAGAACCGGTTCCGATGCAGTTTTTCAACTAAATATTCTTTTAAGACTTCTTAATGTATCGCGTCCCATAGTGTATTATTTGTAGATGGCAATGAAGCTCGAGGTGTATTCTCTTCGCGAAGCCTTAATTGTACCTGTACGTGTATTGTCGTACGAGTATGGGGACGGCGTTTATAGGAATAATCATAAAAGTCAGTTGTACGTTTAACCGATTAATTTATGGTGTTTTACTGACTGTATATACATTAGGTTTTACTTAGTTTATGAATAAATTTTGTTGTTCGCTTTTTATTGGGTATCGTATGGAAAATGAAAGAATTGATGTGTTTGATGTGAAACAAATTGATGTGTTTGAAATACGATTAACAGGGAGCATTTTGGAAATCTGAATCCAATTATTCCTATGGTATTTAGTCAATAATGTATATTTACGTATATATAACGATTATAGAGTTGTATTGATATTC
This sequence comes from Nemotelus nigrinus, assembly GCA_947369275.1. Classification (NCBI taxonomy): domain Eukaryota; kingdom Metazoa; phylum Arthropoda; class Insecta; order Diptera; family Stratiomyidae; genus Nemotelus; species Nemotelus nigrinus. The sequence continues at coordinate 36,930,390 of OX376373.1, read as the reverse complement.
TTAGTTGTTCAAGCATGTTCTGTTCGAACACGATTTCTTTATCACAGAGGCTTTAAAAGTTTCCATTGAAAAATCATTTCTGAAATTAAGTATCTAAATTTATCAGATTATTTTTTGGGATATTTCCAGTAATTCCGATATCCTACCGTAATTGCGTATTATGTCTTATGTTTTTAACGGTTTTCAAATCGGTGAAAATAAGTGATTGTGAGTGCAGTTCTGTGCTACAAAAATGAGATTGTTAAAATTGTTAAATAGCCTGTCGATTGTTTGAGTAAAAGCGCACCACGCTGTCGCAATCTAAAAGAACTTTTTTCATCGCTTGATGCCGTACTGGACAGACAGACTACATTTGAAAAAAAGTAGTCATTCCAACATCAAACTCGGCCAGGATTAGGTATATTAGAAGAGAAAAGTTCATGAGCTCACTCCGAATGCAACAAGTAAAATATCCATTCGAAACGCAAAATAAAAACAATACTTTATGGGCTAGTCACTCCAAAAGTTTCAGGAAACTCTACGCTGCAGGCGCTGTATTTAAGTAATAAAAAATTTGACCTGGAAGAGCTGGTATTATTATAAGCTTAATTTTATATCAGCTACTGCTCAGCAAAAGCACAAACACGCAAAGTATATAAAACTTATAAATTTTTTCCGATTTTTCACTTGCTAGAAATTGTTTTTATACATTCCTCGAAGTACTCATTATTTCAGCACGTGTGCGAGGGTTTTAGGCTAAGATCTAAAAATATCAGCTAGAAACCTAAAAATCTGTTCCGTATTGGCAAATCTTCAAGCTTGTATTCATGATTATCATATCTACTTGGTAAGAACGCAACCAAGACTGAGACCTTAAAGTGAATTCATTTCGATTAATATTTTCAATTCAGATTTGCTAACAAAAGTAGAAGAAATATGTAGATTTTGAATGCCAGTGCTACCAAAAATGCGGCATATTAGAACAAACTCGCAGAGTAGGTACGACTTTGGTACAATACCTTCATCAAAAGCCATATGGTAGAAAGGTTTCAGGGTCACCTATCAACATAGTGTATACAGCATAGTATATACAACAGGTGCAGTGATAGAACCTTGTGGCACTCCTGGCGTTAAGGGTTCCCGGAAAGAGTTTACTCCGTCGACGATTACATAAAGTTTTACGGCAAGTCGTATTACTCTTTGAAGGAATCCAATCTCCATCAGCTGTCTATGAGCCAGGAAAGTAGTCGCTGCTCAAGGCTCAGTTGAAAATAAAGGATAAGTAATTTGAATTTAAAAATCGGAAAATGTTTAGGCGTAAATCTAGACACCTTTTCATGCTCATTTTTTTATGCAAGGCAGTAGGTTCATCAAATATTCACTTTTGACAAAAAGAAATCAATCACCTGTGAGGTGTGGATCACCAAATGGATTTCTGGCGAAAATGTGACCATTAAGAAATGAATTGGCTTCATCGTGTACAATTTGATTCTTGGAAACAGAACAACTCTCTGCCACTCGGAGCATGGTGCTGTCATGAAGTTTTGCGGTGAAAATTCTCTATGGAAAGTGTCTCGAATTTAATTCAATCGAATATAACTGGTACTCTCTGATTCTCCGTAAAAACTGCAATGTTGTTTCTATATCAGTGATTTCCAAATTTGATCGAGAACGGAAAACGCAAAAATGAAGGCTCAATTATTCGTGACTTAGCCATGAAAGTGCCGTAATTTCACTTGTAATGGTCCCATAAGTGTCCGGCCAAGAAAGATTTCACTATATTATGAATTCGTTGTTCTTGAAGATAATATGTCTCACAAAGTAAAAACTTACTACTTAAAAATCGTCGATTTGATAGCTTGATTTTTTTTTATGTTGCATCAAGTTTTTATTCTGCGAATATTTCATCATATACATATTTACGCATGGAACTTGATCAGGGTAAAAATGAAAACTAGATGGGATAACTTGTTTTATTTCATTTCACATATCTGTCTTAAACTCCACTACATATTGGCTTGAGTGCGATCATTGAACCTACAGCTCTAATACAAATATTATTCACAGAACGTCCTTGGATTTACTAGATCTAGCTATAAAATTAAGTGCATACTATAAAATTCAATTAGATATTGGTGTCAGACATATCGTCTTCTTGAAACGACGAAAAAGATACATAGTTTATCTAAATTCAATAAACGATGACGAGTAAAATTATTTCCATGACTTTATGGCCAATAAGCCAACTCCACAGTCAACATAGCTTTCACACAATCGCGATATCGTAAAATGCGATCAAATAGAAATGAGTAGTCTGTCCTGCGGTTACTCTTGATCACTTATAAGATTCGGATATTAAGTTCTAAATGGGACTTGAGCTAACATTTCTGAAATAATTTAGTCTTGGAAATAATTGAAAAAGGATCTGAGTTGCCACAACATTTTCTCATACTCACGATACATATATTTTTCAAAGCATATAAAAGCATGCTCGTAGTGTAGAAAATGTTACTGTTTTTTGTTTCATTTATTTCATCGACACCTGTTATCTAAATATATTGTATTTCTATTCATCATTTTTGCGATTAAATTATAAGTTTAACTAATTATTATTTTGTTCAATATATTTCTAACAGCAGTGTAAGCTGCCGGTCATTGGATCCAAAAACAATATTTGCATATGTATTACCCTATTTATCCAAAAACTAACTTAACTAATCCGTCCAAAGTCAGGATAAGAGAGTCTCTAGTTCAAGAACCTCACATTTTGCGCAAACAAAAACACAAGGTTATTCGTTTACGCGAGATTGCAAGGAGTTGTGAAATTTCGCGTAGGTAAATAGTGAAACTTACGCTGTTTCTACGTTCTCAAGCCAAAAGTTCGTTTGCCCACAAACTAGTTCTCGCATAAATGCAACACTTTTATCGTTTTCTTTGTAAACACTGAAATAATTGAATTTATCTGTTCTTGGCGAGTTAGATCTGTTGTCCGGCGCTGAGCTGATTGTTTTGTTCGTATGTTGAATGCTGTGTGGAATTGAGCGGCCAATAAGAGCTGAGACGTTGAATATTAATTAAATGTTTTGCGAATAATCAGAATCTAGCCGCGAGAAGAATTAATTATCACTTGACGGCTGTTTTAATCGTCGATATTCATCTCATCATTTAATTATTGATGTTGTTGTTACCGGTTTAATGATCATAGGCACCTTGACCCATTTTCAATTTGTCTCAGTAATGATGATTCGAGGTGTTTATGGTGTTTGAGTTAATACCACGTGTACAGAGATAGTAATGATCAACTGCTTGGAAGTAAGAGAATCTAGTAAGAAGTTTTTGAAGATCAAATCAGATATTTGAACTTTTGCTTAGCTTGTATTCCGACAAATATACCGTGCAGAATCATCGCTATTTATTATACTTTATGTGTGCTTTTGGTGCAGACTTATTTAATGAACTTTGAATTTATATCATGCCCCTTGCAAAGATGTACACTGTGTCAGGTTTCATACTCAGGTTTCCCGAAACTTTTCACGTCACTTGGAATTTTCCTAAAGCAAACGAACAATGTTTGTAGCTCGACAAATTAAGATATCATATCATCAATTTATTCAGCTACTTAATATCCGGCACCATGTTGGTCATTTCGAAATCAGTTGAGCACTAGTTTTGGGTAGTGAATTCGTCGACTTGAGATTCAAGATAAAACTTGATGAAATATGCAGATATTTTCGTATATTTACGACTTTTATCTATTATCGAGTTTTTTTTTTGGAAAGCAAGAATGACTATGTTTTCGTATTTTTTCCAATTGAATTTTATTTTAAATCATTTGTAAATATTTTAACCTAGCTTAGTAAATAACTTACATAGCATTTTACAGCTGGCTTTTATTTTTGTAGAAATTTCATAGCTTTTAATGTTTCGTAATAAATGCTTACCCAGCTTTTACAATAGCTGGTATCTTCTTTTACAATAGGTGGGATCCATTTCTGAAAACTATTACTAAATATCGCTTACATCTTATTAATAACTAAATAATTCAGCTTTCCTAAAACTAAGTCCTCTTAATCGTACATATTTGTAAATATTCGAAAAGCGCGCTCAAGGGCTGCTCTTGAACTACGGTTATAGCCGGAAGCAGTTAGCGGGCTGTAAAACCTACCAGTGCGGAAGCGCAGGACCCTCCGCTCGAATATCATTTAGTGTTAATTAGAAAAAAACAAAAATTCCTCAATACCAAGTAACATATTATGTTGCCAATCAAAGTGCAATAAAAAGAATTGACAATCTTTGAGAAAATTTCAATACTTTTTGCAGCTCGACAACACTTCTTTCAATACAAATGCATTACGAATGCTTGGTAGAAGAATTGATCAATGATATTGGAGAAATTCAAATTTTCTTTAAACTACCCATTTAAATAAAATATTAACCAATTATTTGGGCATCGAATCAGTAATTAAAACTACTGAGAACCGTTTATCGGAAAAAAGTTAAACTGTTCTTAAATCAATTTAAGTCGTCCATGGGCAATTTAGAAGGTGTTAAACATAGACGGAGACAGTAATCTCTGCGGGGAAATAATTCACGGACGGAACATTTTTATTGATAACTCGGGATTTAATCTGAACTCATGTCGCAATAAGTTTCATTCGAAACAGGGAATACGTGCAGGTACTCCAGTGCCGACAGTTCGGGGAAGAAACACCTCAATTGTGGAAATTATAGCTTATTAGCACAAACCATCACATTCAATAAAATATGCTTAGGTGGCGATGGTCAACTAAAAAATTCAAAGCACATGATTTAGTGAATGGAGCAGGACGGGCATCTCTCATTGTGAAGTATTTACTAGTGCTGGTCCGATATATCAATCACTGATATTTTTCACAGTGAATTAAAAATCACAGGTAACAGCAGTCACTACATATTTCAAATAACAGAGAATGAAATCATAGCGAACGGAACGCTAGCGAACTAAATCTCAATGAAGGAAATCACATAAAACAAAATCACAGCGATAAAACAGCAAAATTCAAAGCGATCGAACTCGTAGTCACAAAGTATGAAATCTGTGATTCTATCCACTGCTATTTCATTTGCTCTGATTCAGATCGTAGTGATTTTTCGCTGTAATACTAGGCGTGTTTTTTGCTCCTCTATCCAGCAGAGACTAGAGTATATGCATTGAAAACAACAACACTCCTGCACCAGTGAATTCACTAGTGCAGAAATTCTATTCCTCATTTGTAGTTCACGTGTTGAAGTGTAGAATGTGCTGATAAAAAAAAGAAAAGCTCATGAGAAGTTGTATTTTTTGCTGTGAGGTGGGTTTGGATTTTTCATGGTTATGTTGAATGTTTTGGTAGTTACGAAATTAGAAAAAGCTCTCATAATGTGTAGAAAGTTAAAAGAAGTAATTTTCTGTTAGTTCTTTTTCTATTTTCTATCGATTGTGATAGTGTATATTCGTTATTTTCTCCCTTTATTTTCAGCTGTTGCGTGCTACCACAGCAAATACAGCAACCTACTCGTATGTCAGTCTTAGCGAATGCACCGCTGTTTTATACTAGATCGTTGTTTTTGCGGCATAGTTGCACTCGGAGCAAAAAAACACGCCTACTATTGGCTGAAATTTCGTTTGCTGTAATTTGTTCCAGTGATTTCGAAGACAACGATTTTTTCTGACATGTAAATTTGGAACAACTACTCGAGTATAATTTTTCGAGTGAGATTATCTCAAGAGGGCGTGATCAGATCAAACTAAATTTTTCAGGAAGTATTGATGTGTAAAAGAGGTAAGTTAAGTTAAAATATTTAACCCAAATATAGGGTCTTCCAAGCTTTGACAGTTGATAGCGGCTATATTGTTGAAGCTACATTTGTCAAATAGGCGGTCATTTATTCAGTCTGTTTTGCCAAATAACCATGGATAGATGTAGCGTTAAACAACACGTGCAAATGATAAAATTGTTATATTAAAATGGGTGTTCTGTTCGGGCAACGTTTCGCCCATTTCTGGATGAGGTTCGTTTTTGGATGAATGGGTACATCAACAAACAAAATTGTTGAATTTGCGAAGATACCAATCCACACGAAACCCAAAAGCGTCCAATGGATTCGGAAAAAGTCACTGTTTGGTGTGGATTTTGGGCTGGCGACATCATTGGTTTATTCTGCTTTGAAAACGACGTTGACCAGGCCATCATCGTCAACGGCGAGCGCTATAGGTCAATGATTACCAACTTCTTTTGGATTGGATAAAATGGGCACCAGCAACGTGTTGCTTCAACAGTGGGGCTTTCGTGGGGCTTTCTTAAGTCGCATGCGAAGAAGCCACAAACCACAACGGTCCTCTAAGTCAACATAATCCATGCCATCAGTCAATTTCAGCCTTATTTTTGCACCAGAGTCATGGAAAATTGGAATGCGCGCCACCCAGAGAAGCCGCGGCGGACATTTGAAAGAAAGTAATATTCCGTACCTAATGGCATCGATAGGTCTTTCAACCGAATAAAAAATTGGTAAAACTGGACTTGATGCCCCACACAGCTGTTGCATGAATCTCGCCGATAGATGTCAGGCTAATATGTTTGTGTTTTTGTGGTTGTGCGTTTGCTTTTGGGGCTTCTTTTCTTTCTTTTTTTTCTTTTTCTTAATTGTTTTATCTTCTTTTTTATTTTTTTGTATAATTTTGTCTGTTTTTCTTCATTTTTTCAACCTTTCTACCACCTTTTCGCCCTCTGGTGGCGGGATTTCCCGGATGTGGGGCATCAAGTCCAGTTTACCCAAAAAATTTCAATGATATCTCACATACACTTTGTTTTATTTAAATTTAAAATAGGAAGTGCTTAATTTAAGATCCTATTTGGAAAAATTTGATTAAAAGGTAAGCAAAGAATATTTGAAAAATTTCAATTCATGATAACTTCTGCCATAAATATCAAATCACTGCAAAAGGGTGTATTAGTACTTCTAAAAAATGGGTATGTGTAATTTTTAATGAATTTCAGAGCGAAACCGTTAGTACGGCAAATATATGAAAAAATCCTTCAAATCGTCGTCCCGTGAACAATTTTCGCACTTCGTACATAAATGCAGACGACCGATGTCTAAGCAGTCAATTTAGCATTTTCGAAATTACCCAGCGCACAAGAAAGGTAATCGAATTACCGTTTCAGCGAATTACCAATTTTTCCAACCACTCGAAATTTTTGTTCCCGTGTATGTATTGGTCTTGAGTAGTAGCAAGTTTAATTCAAAAATACGAGCAACCCTGTAGATATGGTGCCGTCTTGAACCATGGTGAATAAAAAAACATACTTTCCCCTATAACTTCCGATTCAGTTATCAGAAGCAAATTAAACTCATACTGTAGGCTGACTTAGCAGCAAAACTCTTTGAATGGCAGCCCTCAGAATCTTTTCATGCCTATAACATCCTATCTAATGAAATTCACAGAGTAAGTTGGAAGCAACGTGAAACAGATTTGAATTGACGGTGCTAGCAAGTTGCTGCCAGAATCGGTCTTTTTGCCGCTACATTTAAATTTTCGTATGATGAACGTCGTATAAGGGAAACAAGCAGAAACTATTTGAATTTCTTACGCATTGAAATTTTCGCGGGCGGTAACTCTCCAAGTCCCATAGCTTCTTATGCGGTAACCGCATCCATTTTAATTCTGAGAGATACTGTAATTAAAAACTCATGTGCTATAATACCCGGTGTGATGATCCAATCGTAAGTGCAAGAAATTGGCTTAATCATTGCCTTCATATTGAAAGCCTATCGCGACTTACAATCTGACAGGTATTAGGCTACTTTTTAAAATTGTGTAGTCCTCTCGGGATTAAGATTTGTTGACAATCGTCCGTTGACAATTGCTTTGACATTTCTTTGACAATTAATAATGTGAATGGTTCTGTTTGGTTAAATCAGTGAATAGAGTCTACTTTCCTATTATCCGGAGACTGCTTTCGAACTTGTTGTCGCATGAAAGATATTTCGAATAAATGTCCTGAAAGTGCTGTGTTTATTTTGTTATTTACGCGAGAACTTTGCAATTTGGAATACCTAACCCCATACTCTCAGCAATGTGAATTGTAAACAATTGCCGATTGTGGTTGGTAGGATTTATTCCACTTTAAAAATCTTCAAATTATGATAAACTGGGAAATATTATGTACAATGGCGGATAAGTGTCCCGATGAATTGAGGTCTGATGTTAAGGACTTTATATCTAAATTCCTTGTTAAAGATCTCGAAAAACTTTGATTAACATGACATATGAGTTTCCTTATGTCCCCTAAAGGATGATCCCGAGAATTTCTTTAGAACCTTCAAAAAATGTCACTGTGTGGACTGGTTGGGAAAAATAGCTTAGGTCCGCCATCTTGCACGTTAATTGCTTTTGCGATAGGCCTTCAATATGGAGCGAAATCTTCGTATTTCTAGTGTTTTTTTTCTAGTGATTCATATGCGGTAGGGTTTTCTTTATATTAGATATGATATTATGTAATATGTCTTTCGTTTCATGTTCAGAAACTTCATAAATATCAGAAGTGACAAATATTTACTTCTGTTTATTGTTCAGTTTGACGAATTTCTTATTGTGTTTGACTGTTGTATTGTTGTGTTTGACTGTATTGTTATCCTTCTGTTTTGAATTTTTAAATTAAATTCTTTGGCCACATTTTTCCCGTAAGAGCGATTGTTCCAAAATACTATAGTAATTCAAAATCACTGCGAAAAATCCCAATGATCTGAAAATGATAATAACCGTTGCACTAGCTATTAAAAAAGCATGTTATTTTCCAACAATTAGGATTAGCATTAGCATGTTCACAAACAATATCTAATATTAAATTTTTGCTGTGAGATATTTTGACGGCAAATGGTCAAGGTCAGAATCAGGTGGAGATCATAGGCAGAGTAAAAAAGATATTAATTGATGTACATAATAAATTATCTAAAGGATATTTTTGTGAAACTTCCTACAGTGTTCAGTTGAATAACATTTTTGTGTCTCGTATTTTCAAGCAGAGAAGTTGAATATATTTATCTTGCATTTAAATGCCTCTAAAATATATTGTCTTTTAGCTTTCGCACGTTATGATTTTTTATTTATTTAGGATAATATTTTTAATTGCATCAATGATTTTTTCTCTTGGAAAAGGGATTTTTTCATACAAGAAATACTACATATTTCTTGACACGATTCAATTGAGGATAATTTTTTAGGTGGTACGCTTGAGAGATTAGTTAGACTCTCTTTAGTCCTGCTGAATAGCTGAATAGCTTGATAATAATAGCTAAATCCTAAAAAATGAACTTTGAAATTCTTCAACATTGAAGTTTTCCACTACTATGAAGTTGTCGCGAAGCTTGGTAGAGACTATATGAGCGTTTCCAAAGAGATAAAAAGATAGTATGTTTGGTTTGAAGGAAATTAATGGAAAACACAAGAAAGCATTTTCAATTAAAATTAATTTGGCAGGCATATGTTATTATTTGAATTCGCGAGAGAATCGTCAGAAGTTATGCTTTCAGCAAAGCCTTTGTTTGCAAAAGATTCTCCTACTGTAACTCAATTTTCGGGCCTATACTTTGAACTTCAATCTGATAATGAATGTTTTTACTATATTCAGGATATTAATTTTAGGTTGGGTGTGGTAAGCTCAAGTTTTGCCCTATATGCATGCACAGTCGCCTAAGCCCTTGTCATAACTATTGGAAGCTTCTGTTGTTTGTTGAGGTGAACGGTATAGGATTGACATGTTTTGTGTTTTGAATGTCAAAATTACTTTTAAAAAATTTGATTCTGTATGAATTAAAAATTTAGACACCGTCTTAATGTAGGAAAATTACCCAAGCTCATTTGAAAGGCACCATAATAAGGCCAACATAATTCTCCCAGCTCAAGAAATAATCATCCTAGTCCTGTCCAATGCCAATAATTTGCAACCGATTTTTTGGAATACACCACTTCTATGAGATTACGACTAGTGCGTTGTAATAAAATTATATGGATTAAAATGAGTCTAGTACGCTCTTGTCAACAGCAGATAATATGTTTCAGTATAAATTTACGCAATAGTATTTTCGAATTCTCTTGTTTTGCTGAAATAATGAGATCGTAACACTCTGATTGCTATCATCATATATCACGAATAATATCGCCTCGAATCTCAAAATAGACTCGGCAAAAACAATTCTAGGATCATCATGGAAATCAATTGCATCAGAAAAGTACAAAAGATAAAGTGTAAAATATCAAAAATGAGAAAAAAACTCATTAGGCAGGTTTATAGATTCAATCGATTTCACTTTCACCGATGAAAAGTATCTTTTTAAGGTCTGCTAATAAGCCAACGTCAACTTTATTATACTGTTCGAAGAACTATCAAGAATAAATTTAAATAGACAACGAGTAAAACCAAGGTCGCGTAAGATTTTAATTGCCATGTTATACATTTTGGGCTGATAAATTGGAGCACCGGAAAAATTTTTACACAGACGATCACTTTGAATTAAAAAAAAATATGTAAATTTTTATTGCCTATTACACGTGCGAAAATTCTCAGGAAAAGAAAAACGTAGACTGAATAGGAAGCCATAAAATAAGGTCACTGATCTTATTTTTCATTCGTTCCGAAAGCAAATTCACGAGATGCTTACTGATTGCATAATACTAGTTTTGACAGAATGAGCAGTATGATGAAATTCAGAACACTTAGCGCATCATTGCAAAAACTTCCGACTCATTTTCATTTGCGTTGACAGTGACGTTATCCAACCGGTTCAAATCGATAGCTATCGACATTTTTACCAACTATATAAGCAGCTGTAAATTTAAAAGTTACATCACAACCAAATTGTCTTCGATAAAGTGACAAGCCAAAAAAAAACTAAAAATGGTAAATTTAAAAACTCATTTTTTCGATGTACCTATTTTTGATCTTTTACTTTGTTTGGGAACTAGCATGTACATTCTCTTGTTTTTCAGAAATTCTTCATCTTCGCTCTTGCTACCATTGCCGCTGCTTCTGCAGCTCCAGGCGCTATCATTGGAGGAATTGCTTCAAACATCGCTCCCCTGGGTCTGAGTGCACCAATTGCCAGCTCTAGCCTCCTCGCTGGTTCAGTACTTAGATCAGGACTTATTGGCGAGCCAGCTATTGCCCCATGGTCACTCGGTCTCAATTCTTTGGCCGCTCCAGCTATCCTCCCACTTAACTCAGGATTGATTGCCGCTCCAGCTGCTGCTTTGCCACTTGGTCTCAATACTCTTGCCGCTCCCGGTCTTACCACCCTTGACTCTGGATTGATTGCTCCAGCTACTCTGCCACTCGGTCTCAACACTTTAGCCCTTCCAGCTCTCAACCCTCTTGGCTCAGCATTGGTTGATCCATTGGCACTTAGACTTAACACTTTGAATGCTCCTTTAGGTATCTGGAAGAAACGCGCTTAAACTTTATTTGTAACACTAGAAAATTTGTAAATACATGAATATTTGAACGTAAATTCTGTTTTCGAATATGAACGTTTTTTTGCTTTACAAAACCATTTAGGCTATATTTAAGGCTCACGTTATGTATGGAAGGGTCTGTTGCCCAAATGAAGTTGGCAGTATTTATGACGATTTTTGTGCAGCACTGTAAATTCACTGAAAAAACGCAGCGAATGAATCAAAATTTAAATAACACAATATTTTCATATTTTAGCGATTTATTGTACAGTGATATGTTGTCAACATTCAAAGCCATTCCGCTCAACTAACATATAAGTAAAAGTGTAAAAAAATGAATTTGAGCACCGAAGATAAATAAAATTAAAAATTAAAATAATAGAACGGTGAAATTGCAGTTGACTTTATTACAAACCCACAGAAAAAAATATTGAGCTCGAGCTGAGAAAAAGATACATAAGCAGAAGGTGCATGTTTTTGCACTCATGGCCAGGGAAAGTTAAGGTAAGTTAAGCTCTTTATGACCAAGCTTTGGGGGACATTGAATACAACAACAATCGCTGCCGCAGTGAAGTTATAAAATCATAAAGAGCTTTACTTATGTCATAAAGAGCTTAACCTACCCTGCCCAAGAGAGCCAAAAAACGCACCTAAAGATTGTTTCGTATGGGAGCTTAAGGGGCTAGGTACACATGGAACGTCCAAAAAAGATCTTTTTTAGCATTTCTTTAGACACACATTAAAATAATTAATAACAAATGTTTTTTTCACTTGAAAGAAATATATTTGTAGAAGCTATTGTAATTTATTTAAGGCAAAAGGTTTGAAAATTAGTCGAAATAGAGTAAATTTTCGAGAGGTCAAAAAAATTGTTTTGCCGTGATCACTGTAGCTTGTCACTGGATCATCCGAAATAAATACAAAATCGGGAATTATTAGTTAACGACATAGTGCTCCGTATGAACGAAGGAGTTTGGCAGATTTTGATTTTTCGAAAAATGGGGGTTGTTGAAATTCAAAATTGTATTTTCGACCAACATTTCACTCACATTTTCGGCTATTGAAAAAAAAATATCGTCCAATCGAAAAATCCTTCGTTCATTCGGAGGATAATTACATATGAAATAAGTGAGGAAAATTTCATGCTGATCGATAAAGCCGTTTTCAAGTTACATTGATCACCGACTTCGAAAACATAGTTTCGAGAAAAATGCTTTTAAAGCATGCAAAAAAGGGCTTTATGCATTAGAGACAACTTCATTCAAAGTTATTTATCTCCATAAAGAATAGCTCGATTCGTCTGAAATTTGCAGAGAATGTTTTTGAAGTATGCTACTTTTAGAAAATGCAAAGAAAATAAAATCGATTTTCTCAAAATTCTAAGTGTACCTGCCCCCTTAAACAAAGCACACTATCAGTAGGACTTCTTTCTCCCGTAAAGCTTAGACCTTCGATTATCGTGCGTACATAGGCCGTAACACATAAGTGTGAAATTTTCGAAGGTGGCGGCGAGCTTCTATGTAGAATTTCGCATTTGAATATGATGAAACACAATGCAGCAAAAATGTCGCAGTCAATGCATTGACGAATGACAGTTAACATGCATGGCGCCAACTAAGGCACCAACCTAATTAACTTTTTTTTGGTTTTTGGTTCTTGGTCACAATACATATCAGCCATCGCTTGTCTATACCACAAGACCATTCAACCTAATTCAAGCAGAATTAATTCAACCTAGTGGTGATGTCAACCTGCGGTTGGTATCACCGCTAGCGAAACGAAAAAATTAGAAATTTGGCAAATTCTGACGGTTCGAAAATTTCGGCCGCCAGCATTGTGGGCATTACCATACAAAACACTGCATTCTAATTTTTTGACTGCAGCCTTTCTCCGCCCAGTGCGACATTCCGCTGTATTGTGTTTCAGGCATATATCGTGCATATATCGACGTGATCGATTTGTGTAAATTTGTAAAATACTCAGAACTTAAACACGTTTATAAATATAGGTGTCAAACTACACTTCGTATTTAAACCAGAAAACATTGAGTTATTAATCAACTTAAAAAAAATTTTCGAGTTCTCGCGAAAATTATAATGCTTTCCCCATTGTTAATACCAGCGCAACTTGACTATCTATTTCATCAAAGCACCACAATCACCTATCGAAGCAGGCTCGATTACAAACGATATGAAATTTATTAGTAGTATTACGTTAAACTCAAGATGATTCGCATTCATAGAACTAAGTGGTAGCGTTGTTCCTTCATGTAAGAGAACTTTATAAAGTGCCATTAACATTTACGAGCCCGTTTGGTTCCGTGCCGTTAGAGGTATTCGCTACTTGTTTCAAGGAAAACATTGCCCATATCGAAAGATCTGAGAAAGAACAACGACGTCGTCATCGACAACTTCATTCGTCTTCCGTGCCTGCTAAGTAATAAGTTGCTTAAGTTTGAACGGTAGATGTTCAGTCGAAGGAAATGCAGTTTTCACGACTCCGTAAGATGTTGATCCCTGGTTACAACCACAAGTTATGCGAGAACTTTCCTTATTTGAATGGGACCAAAACGTACTATGGACGAGTGGAATTTTAATCAGAATTTTGAATGGCTTATGGAAGGTTGTGATTGGTACATGCAGTAGGTAGTGTTCTCGTTAAGTATCATGCTCAGGTTTTTAGAAGTCTTAATTCGTTTGAGCCAAATCAACTGAAGTAAGCATGCTTAAAATTACAGTGTGTAGGCAAATGTTGAAATCTGATCAGTATTACGATGAATTAATATTAAGAAATATTTTTAATTCATATTTGTATAACTTTGTATCTGAGTAACCCTAAAGGACCCCATTCACGTGGAGTCCATCAGTCCAAATGGCCTGAGTTCAGGTCAAAATCTCACCGTGTGGGGGAGAGCTCGGATGAACTCATGGACTTAAACAACCAAGTTGGATTTTTAATCATTACAAAGTTCAGGGACTCAGGTGATCGAGCCACTTTTTGGCTCGACCGTGTATGTTGTAATATTAGGCCAAGTTTTGTCAATCCATCTAATGAGCTGGTTGTGCGTGTTGAAGTCTCAGTTCAAATAACGTGACAGTCTTGCAGCACGCACTGACCTGTGACAATCTCATTCTCATAGACTGTTTGTGTCTTATTTAATATATTTTAATAATTCAGCACAATAGGTACTGGTGGCCATAATTTTGTTTTGGAGGTAATTGAGAAATATAGGTCACCTGTCTTTGGCAAGTTACAAATGAAAATTACCACGACAAAACCAAACGAAATTCCGCTCTGGACGATATTTGAACATTGTTTCGTACAAAGCACCACCAAGCTAACAGAGAATCTTTACTTTTTGCCATATCTTTTTGATTTTCGTTTCTTGTTGTATGTGCAAGCTGTTATTGCAGAAATAAATATACAGGCGGACTGGAATGGACTGACTGGTTCGTGGCTGTATTGTGACGGGCGCGCAAAATTTTACGTAGCCCAAAGGATCTAAGCCAAATGGATTCATGCCGTTTGGACTGCTTGCGTATCAAAGATCAAAGATCAGAACTTATTCAGCATCACATATTATTAAACAAAGAGGACAAACTATTTTGGCCTGCAGATTATTGTTTTAGTTTTATTAGCTTTCACTCGGACAGTATTGTCTGGTTTTCGAATTGATTGGAGCTAACGTGTTTTCTATAAATCAATTGATTCTGCTTCAATTTTTTCTAGCTTTCAAAGCGAAATATTTCAATTTAATTTTTCCTTTTTAAGCTAGATATATTTCAATTTCTGGAAAGATTTCGTAGTTCGTTAGATTTTTGTGTTGGCTCATTATAGTCCTTTGTCCGCAAGCAAAATCTTATTGTTAACCTTATAGCTTGCTCTCTGAATAGCTTATATTCCGTTGATTACAGTGAAGAATTCCTGGCCTACAAATTAGTTGAGAGATTTTCGGTTTAGTTGTAGAACTTACTGGCTCAAAAGTTCAAGATCCTCCGTTTTAAGCCTTGCAGATTTTCAGCAGTTATTCGTTTACTCATTCATAAATCAATCATTTTCTGAATGGACGAAACGACACTTGAGAAAACTGATATACATTTTCTCTATAAAAAAGTTTTAAAGCAGGTGTGGCTATAAAACTTCTGACGGGTTGTAAAGACCCTTACAATATTTTCAAAAGAGCTGTTTTAATGGAAGTGTAACATGTGTCTACGAATAAACCAAGTTTGTCTCTAACAAGTACAATAGAGTGACTTCTTCTATCGCCAATAATTGCTCTAGGTCTCCTTAGATTTTGGAGAGTTCAATCATTGGCATAGGCTGAGTCTTATCTGACGAGGGCTTACAACCTTCCAGCAAAATTTCTTCACTTAAAAATTTGATTGAAGGTCGAAGAGAGTAACGATATTCCTTGCTTATGATTGGACCATGTTTCGAAATTCGTGCGATTAGTTGTTCTAGTCCTGTTCTAGTCCTTCAAAAGTACAATAGTTGTTTTAAGTAATCAAATAAAGTCGAAGCTACCAAAATATATTTGAGGTAGATGCAGCAGAAACTCAGCCCATGTAGGGTCTCGTAGATAAACCACTGGAACAACTTGGCTTTTTGCAGGTAACGTCTCCAATTGTGTAAGTCCAATGACCACGCCTTCCAATTTGGAAATCCGAGCAGCGGGGCGCAGTCTTTGTCGCCAGAGTCGATTTAACGTTTCCTAATATTTCCCACTAACCATCAACCCTCGACTTTTGCACTGAACACTTTTTCAGATACTCGACGAACCATCGACTCTCGGCTTTTGCAGCTTTCGCAGTTTTGAATTTGTATCATCAAATATTTCATACAACTCGTGGCTGTACCTTATTTGCCATTGAACGCTCTCCAATTACTTGTCTAAGGACTCGTCTTTCTAAATCGTTCAACATATTTGCAGATGCTTGTGTGAGAGTTCATTCATAGAACAACACAGGTCTTATTACTGATTTATAGGATCGGAGTTCCATTTTCCTGTGAAGGAAAATTTCCTTCAACATAGTCAAAATAGATTAAAATGTTTTATTAGCGAGCTATATTCTTAGTTTCGTTTTGTAAATTTCGTTCCTTTTTGTCATAGATTCCTGCACCCAATTGTGAAATTGTCAACTAGACAACAAGGCTTGATTTGTAGAGGGAGACTGTGGCCAAAATAAATCAAAAACATGAATAAGTCACGTTCTGGATGGTATCACAGGGCTTGACATAAAGGTTGATAGCCTTGGTGTAGATATTCTTAAATTATTGCTATTGTATCTGATCTTGAACTATGATCTTAAGGTTAGCTAGATTATTTAGCCAAAGGCGAGACAGTTATGAACTATAGATGGGTGACAATGTGGGCTCAGTCAACTGTTCTAAAAGGCAATAAAGTAAGAAAGAACTCATACAAATTTTTCCACTTCTTTATCATGCTTCTGACTGTGAATGACTGACTTTCAACAATATTCTCTTATCAGACCCTTATATGCTCATCTACGGTTTTGTGGTGCATTTGTGTCCTTACATTAGAAAAATCTATTTCAGGTCGCAAGCCTAATATGTCTGATACAAATGTACTGTTCGATTTGCAGGCTTTATATTTTCAAAAATAAATATTATTTTTGTAAATAATCCGATATATGATGGTGAACGATTGTATCTAATTTATATTCTCGATTCTGTCTCTTATGTTCTCGTGTTCTACCTTGATATAAAAACATTGTTTCATGCAATATGTTATAGCTCCATTCAAACCATCAGTATCATACAATGTATTCCATTCCACCTTTAGCTCCTTCAACACCTTCATTAATATTCTCCTTTTCACAACGGCACCGTGATAAATGACGCTACTATTAAATTAGCAAATTAAAATGGCAAAGTCAAAAATTGCATGTGCTGCAAGTATTCTATTGCTTACCGCTCGTCGCTCATTCCTTAGACTGGTCTCATACTCTAGCCATACTTGCACTTCTCTCCGACAGAAATAGCAGTGTTTTTGATGCGATATTCTATTCAATCTTCAACAAATTTATTCTGGTGATTTCAATAGGAGCTAGGAGCATTAATGCATAGTGCAGTAGTGCACCGACCCGGACATGTTCGTCATTTATCATTTTATGCAACTCCTTTACATCGTGCGGGAGATTTGCCGTTATTATGGAAAACACTGCACCAACACTATTCGGTGTATACGTCGATTTAGCAAATTCGCGATTCATTCAAATCCGGGAAAAGCAAAAGGTGCAGAGCCATGATGACGAAGGATGGGCCATGTCTCAAAATAGAGTTCACTTAGAAGTCGCAATGCGAGGACAAAGTGGGCGAAATAGGAAAATCTATGTAATTTAGGATGCAATGAAACCACAGTCATGATGGATATTTTTTTTCAATGATTATTGGTCTTGCAACTCCCGAAAAAACTCATAGAGCGAGAGTGCCCAAGCTGTAACTTTTTTGACGAAGGTTGCTTTAGATTGAATTTTTCATTCGAAAATCGAAACATAGCCAACAACTTACGTTCTCCTATTCACCACGCTCACTGTGAATTATGAGACTTGGCTGATTTTCTTAGTTTTCAGCATTTTCATATTTTTAATGATTCGTCATCGCATCAAAGTGCAAAAGCCATTAGCTATTGGGCAAGAAAACTGAAGCTAGCAGCAAGCGATTTGGCTGATGGGTTCGCTTCTACCAGCACTAGATCATTTTTCTTGTTTGTTTTGCTTTCGATTGAAGCTAATTTCCTGTATTAAGACTGGATAATGCATGTGGATAGTTTGTTGGCATGATATATTGAACCCTTCGATCATCAGAACTGATTGTTATCCAATTATTCGATAAAGAAAATATTGATGAAAGCGAAATTATAAACTGCAGACAATGAAGAGGTGGCTTGAAATGTGCTTTTATTGGATGCAAATGAAAAACCACTATATAGAATATTTAAGTTTTTATGCGATCGCATTCAAAAACAACATTGAATTATGTATTAGACTTTGTTTGCAGTTTATTTTGAAACTATCAAAAATTTATAGTTCTAGATTTAATGCATATACTTATATTATGAAAACGGCGCTAGATATCCAAATCTTTTGTTTTAGGAACAAACGCTGCAGGTGCGCAAGAACTTTACTTGCAGGTGACTTCAAATTAATTCCGATATTCAAAACAACTTTGAAACGACCTGATGGGTTATGTTCTGGCGGTCAAAGCATTCAATATGCTGTTGAACCTCTAGGAGTTTCAGACTTAAGTACCCAAAACTATTGACTATATTTTGGATGTATATCAATATTCAATAACAGAGTTGATCTAGTGTATCCAGCATAAACTAGCGATTCACAGAAGACAAAACGGCTTCCCTCTCCAACGAGAATAATGCTCGTCTAGTGGGTATCAACAGTTTGTCTGAAAAAATAAAATCAAAAATAAACCTTCATCGAATCGCTTTTGAGATTAAACTCTTTATACAATAGGCCAAGTCGTTGAACACATAATAACCCTGATATGATTCTAGGCCAGGCGCTAATTTAGCTTCGCTTGGCCGCGATAACTATCGCGGGTATTTAAAATCTCCCTGATAAATTTTACGTGGGAGAGCCTCCAACGAAACCAGACAACGTCCGTCTAAAAATATAAAAACTATAAAACACATTTGATAATAGAGCTGAATGCAAGTGTGCGTCAATATGGTAGCAGATTTCAGTCGAGTTGATTTATTTATACGTATGCTTGTATGTCAAGTTTCGAGCATTCTCAGTACGCAATCATCATTTATTGAGTTTTTTTTTTGCTATGGAAGGGATAGCTTCTAATGAATTGGTTGCATGAAGTATGATCAGGTATTGATGATTGATTCACGCAATGATATTAATCAGCAATACGAGAGAACTTAGATCTGCAGATTTATGAGAGAATTGATATGAAATAAGACAAATGAAGCAGTTGAATCCGTGGCCTTCAACATGTAAATGCATTGTGTGCTAATAATGCGTGCATTGTTACAAAGGGTTTGATAAATTGAAGTACCACAGAAAAGTAGAGTAGTTAAACTACTATTAATTGACATTAATGCTACTAAATTTGTATAATATTCAAGGGTTGAAAGAAAAAAATAGATCACATTGTATTAACATCAGTCATAAATAAATAAATAAAAAACAGTTAATTGCAAATTTTCTTCATCTTGTTAAAATTGCTGCCTCGTCTTTCTCCGTTAGTCTATAAAATACTTGAAATGCAAAGATCAAATAATTATAGGATGGCGCGAAAGTTTCTACCCTTCAAGATAAAATTCAACCCGAATGAATTTATCAGAAAAAACTATCTTCAACAATTTTCAGACTAATTTTAATTTTTGTCAAACTTACATAGCTTACATTAACTCCTGTATAGAGATAGAGTAGAAATTTTAGTTATGATATCAAAATAATGACTTTTGTTGAAGATTCAACAAAAATTTGAAGAGGCTTAATATGCAAATCTACTATTACTTGGGTATATTTTTGTTAGCTTCAGATGCTATCTGTGCTTAAGGACGATTGACAACATAAATTTATTTATTCAGATTTGTTGAAGTAAAAGCACCAACTTTATCCCAGGACTTTTTTTAACGACCTTTTATCAAAACCTGAAAAACTTTGGAAATCTTCAACGGATCGGACAAACATTTTTTCACGATAATAATGGTAAATAGTTGAATTCAAAAACCTATTGAAATTCAACGCATGCGAACATTGGGCTACAGTCGCAGCGATAAAAGTAAAACATTGAGGGCCCGTACGGATACTGTGAAAAGATGGTGCAACGATAAAGAAGAAAACGTGGACGATATGAAAAGAAGTATTCGACCTTCAGTACTGTTTAGAAAAGCAAAAAGAAATATTCGAACATTGGCTGAAAATAGAGCAGGAGTGGGAACCCAATCAACGACTAAACGGCTTAACAACTCTCCGGAGACCGCTGAAAATGTGTCGAGGTGAACCGTTCAGCGATACATTTGATCAACTAACTGGCTAATGACAAGTCTACAGAAAACGCATCAAACCTTCACTTTGACCCTGGAATGGTACGGTAAATGCTTGTTAATTGAGAAAATCACAGCCAAAAAATATCCTCCTTGTTTTTGCACAATATCTTGATAGTCACATCAATTTATGGACAGAAAGCTAATGATTTTGATACAAAATGGAGCCAAGGCGCATAAGCTTTGAAAACTTATGAGGCGATTTATGAGTACTTTTCTAATGAGTAGATTCATTTAAACCCCATTGAAAATGTGTGGCCCAGATTAAAGAAGAGTGCATTTAGAGATCTCAAACCAAATAATAGGCAAGAGTTGATTCGACATATATATGTTCAGTGGAACGCAATTTCGATAGAGTATCTGAGAAATTCATAGAAAAGTCTCGGAAAACGAATCTAAGCCTGTATATAATACTTTTTGTATCTGATCACGGTTGGATTTGATCCATGAACTACGCATGATAGCAGCCGGTGTTCAATCTACTCAATCGCACAAAGTTTTGTAAACTATACAGCTAATTGAATTGTTTTTGCGGGATGATTAAAATTGAAAAAAAATTTATTTACCTTGAACATTTTATTTAACAAATTGGTTTCGAAAGCATGCACTGATTCTCATCAGACACCAGCACACAGTGCATACTTGACTGATGTGACTACTTGCAGTTGGAAGTCATTAATTTCTATTTACGCTGGTGGTGACAAATTTTAACATCTCAGACTTATATCCATCGAAATAATTTACTCATAAAGGTTATTGATTTGTGATCAAATATACAGTAAATCAATATACAGCTAAACCAAATTACCTCATATTCTACTTATGTAAACCATTAGTTTTTAATATTAGCAAAAGTGGAAAATCTATTGTAGTAATTTTGTAAAAAAGCAGGATGTCTTGGCCTCTCAATCGAACCAACACTAAGAAAAAATGAATGATATGTTCCTGGTGTATGTTATATGTTCCTAGAAATGTCTGAGGAAGCCCTTCGGCCGCATAAAAATTGCAAAGTCTAATCTACTCCCAAAAGACGCTGGTGTGCTGCTTTACAATCTCCACAAGGCTCCAATTAAAGGCAAATTCTGAAAAATGTTCACTATTTGAAGCCATAATTTTTCGTTTCAAAACCGAATCTATAAACGATACCAGCTAGTAAGGTTCGAAAATTGAAATTTAAAAAACTCTGATTGCTCCCATTTTCTTTCACATTAATTCTGAATATATTTACGTATAGATGTGACAAGATTATCATATTTACTTACATATATACTGAGCTCAAAAGCATAATCATGTCTGCCTTCTAAAAATTATAATCCTATAAAAGGGTCAGTAAATTTTCCGACCTTCAAATAAACAACAAAAGCCAAAAAGCATAACATAGCTATTATCTTCCATTATCCAAGTTTGGATTAGTTATACCATAGGTGTTTAAAAAAAACACTTTTTTGACTTGTATTAGTTTTCAGTCATTTAGGTTGTTAGTTCCAACTGAATTTAAGTAAAAACATATTTCATGGATGGTTGGCAACTAAGTAGGCGTAACTGAGAGCCTGAGCATTCCTTGTAAGCAAAATTCCAATATCATCACATTAACTACTTCATATTCAGAGTGAAATCACGCATTCGTATCATTTACGTGCAGAAGCAGCCAACTGGAAATTCTCCAACCGACAGAAAAAAATTGAAAAGTATAGTTTTGGGCACCATAGGATTATTGAAATTAGAACCAGTGGTCGAAGAACAGGTGCATTATATTTCATATTAGAGAAAGGTCCGCTGAATGATAGAAAAAATAATTTGGTGATGTGAGATTGGTGGAAAATTGAAAGCGAAATTGTGCAGATTGCTTCATGCTTCTAGAAAAACGGTAGAAAAGGACAGTTTAGAAAATTCTTGCGAAAGTAAAATAATTCTCAACAAGCAGACTTTAATCATGAAAATTGCAATTTAAAATGTTTTCCATATAGCTATGAATATTCATTTATACTTGTAATTATTTCCACTATAACTATTCTTTTATTACTTTCTAAAAATAGTTCGCGTAAATAAATTATATTGCACTCATTAGCCACATTCATTATTCATGCGTAGTCATATTTATCGATCGTAGAAAATTTATCGAACAACTTTATAGATTGATATGCATAATGTGATAACGCGTGTTTATTAATTGATCGTTATGTCTTTAGAATTCATGATTTAACCATTTATGTCTATAGAATTAAACCCTGCATTCATACACTAATGCGTGTCTGTAAATATTGAAAAGCATCACTCGTTCGAGCATTTCGTTCAGAAAACTTAATGGAATTTCATGTTAATTTATGTATGGATTGTTGACAATGTTGTTAAAGTAGGTAAGAAGCCTGAGAAAATAGTTGCTTAGAATTATACAACAATTACGATATTGTGGAATAGAAGTGGTTGGGATCGTGCAAAGACATGTGTCTAGGTGGTGTATCGGTTATAGACAAGTATACTGCATTAAATATCCTCTATAGTTTTTGTAGATTTAACCTCACCTTCATCAAAGATTCTAAATTTAATGAAAAAAAATCCTAGCGCATCAGAACCGCTAGAAACAGTAGAGGATTTGTGCGGATTTTGAGTGTGTATTCTACCACTAGCAGCTTAAGGACACCCTAAGTAATCATAGACCCTCAGCCAATTGAATTTCGATGACTTCATCGAAAGTTACAGTGACAGAATGGTGTTTGGGGCTGCCATCCAAAAAATGCCCAGACCTTAGAAAATTGTAACATTGGTAGGGTTTACAGCGGTTGAGCCAAATGTGACCTGACTTATAGCGCGGACCAAGTGAATTTAGTCCTAAGGTGTTTACATCGACCTGACCTAAAATTTACTCCTCGTTTGTACGTGACAGCTGTCATTTATTTTAATTTAAGTTCATACACTGTAATTATTTTTTCAAATGTCTCTCAAACGTGATTATTTCAATGATTTTGAGTCAAACGAGAGGGTTGCGAGCTTAAACTCAACGTACATATATTATTAATAGCCGCGCAAACATCAAGACTTAGGTGGGGTGTGTTTACAGCGATATAGTCCACGAACTATTTTACGTCAGGTGACTTGAAATCGTGTACTGACCTATCGCTTGGCTTGGATACTGAATGTTTCCAGCAGGTGGACTAAATATAATAATTAAAGTGAAATTTGGTGCATAGTCCGCGGACTAAACGTCTGCTGTAAACGCTATCATTGTTTACTTATTTTCATTGCAAATGTTTATGTAAGGAAATAACAAAAACGATTTGTGATGTCAACCCTTTGCTAGCATCGAAGCCAAAAATACGTCGCATTTACCCCACGTTGAAGTCAACCTACTCTGCGAATTTCGTATTGATTCGATGACTGCATTGGAGGTTATAGGGATACAAAGAAATTTAGGGCTACCACCCACAAAAGTTTTCAAATTTTCTAGATCGTAATATTTGTTGTTTATTTGCACTACAAGATCACTATGGTTTGAAAATTTTATGATAAAATTGCTTAATAAAGCTATGCAAAAAGAAAAAAATACAAAAGCACCCATAGATGGCAACCCTATGATTTTTTTCCAACTAGATTTCTGCTGAGTATTATCCACAGTAAGTTCAGTTTGCCATTTGAATTTCGTAATGGTGCCGTGACTGCACTTGAAGCTATAGGGCAAAGAAATTTATTTTCCTGTGCAAATTTTCTACATTTAAAACATTAAAATTAGCTGGCAGCTCCAAACGAGTTTTTCAACCAAATTTTAATTAAACGGGGTTCAGAGTAGGATTCAGCTATTGTGTGAATTTCGTCTAAATCTGGAGACTGAATCAGAATTTATAGGGCAAAAAGCAGTTATTTTTCTTAGTGATTTTTCAAGATGACACCACTGGCACAGAATTGCTCAAATTACAAAATCGCTTTAGTGGGACTTGCTCCTGCTTAAGAGCAATACATTCTGTAATTTTCAACTGTATCTGATTATTGGGTCGTGAGTTCCCGTGAGCAGAAGTTTTTGATGCTAAAAATATAGGTAAATTGGGGAAGTGTTATTAGCCGTACCCTATGTAAAATTTCAAATGTTTTACATTATGTAGAAAAAGCATAAGATATATATATGAGTTGCTTTTTTTCTAAATATCGACAATATTTCAGGAGAGTCGATGATTAGAAGGTTTTCAGTTTCAGCACCTACCCTAGCTACAGGGTTGCCAACACGCTCATCAAAAGCAACAGCTCCAATATGTTCTAAATAATAATAAAACTTAATAGTTCCAATATGTTCTAAAAGTTTCATAGAAATTCGATAGCTCTGTCAAAAGCTATCGCAATTTAAAAACTTTCAAATTTTCCCGATCTCTTTTTAGGCACCTAGCGCACACATGGGGTTAACGATTCCAAAACGTTATCCGATTCACATTTAAAACACGTTCAGCAAAAAATATTTGTGGACAGAATAATAGGTCTATTAAAAATATCACTAAAATGACCAAACGGTTAAAGATAATTGGGCCTATTCTGCATATATGTACACCAATGTATCCTGAAAATTTACGCTCAATCAAATGGCGCGTTCCCGAGAAATAGTCACTGAATTTTTTGATTATATATATATATATATATATATATATATATATATATATATATATATATATATATATATATATATATATATATATATATATATATATATATATATATATATATATATATATATATATATATATATATATAATATATATAAATATATATATATATATATATATATATATATATATATATATATATATATATATATATATATATATAATATATATATATATACATATTTATATAAATATATGTATGGAAATATGAATTGTTGGCCAAATCGATTTTAGTACTAATGTTCTTCTAACATTAGTCATTTTCATTTTCATTGATTTTTTCAATTTCATTCAATATATTTATTAATTTGCTTTATTCCAGACATTATTGATTAGCAGATATCCAAACATTAAAGCCATAACTAAATGATTCAGAGCCACTGCTAAGTATTATACAACTAAGACATGTACACTGAAAGAAAAATCTTGGTAAAATCAACAATTTTCCTTAGTTGTTTTTGCGTCAACTACGGTATATAGTTAAAACAACCATAAAAAAATAGTTGATTACTTTTATGCACCATGGCGCGTGGTTGATAAACAACGTCCGTGGTGCAAAAAAAGTAAGCAACCACAAACAATGGTGTTCCAACAATATACATAGTACGATATAGTAAATGACTAAAGTATGTAGTGTGGAATTATGTTTGTTGAATTTAACTATTGTAGAATGGTTCGCTTACTATGAAAATTATTGATAAAATAAATGAATGAAAAAAAATGAATTTGGTTGGTGCTTTGGTTGCATTGACAGCGACATTGTCGCTGCATTGTAATTTACCAAATTCGCGGCATTCACGCCTCCCCCTGTGGCGCCGCTGCCGCAATGCCGCTGTGATGTGTTTACAGCACCAACTGCATAAAAAGCGTCATACAACGTAATATAAAGGCTTCACAGCATAACATGAATATGAATTATATCGAACAGCAAACCGAATACAATTTTGCCATGTAGCATATGAAACTTCTATGATAGAATAGGAGTATGAGTATGAGGAGTATGGAAATTCAACAGTTTTCCTTAGTTGTTTTTGCATCAACTAGGGCTATAGTTAAAACAAACATAAGAAAATGGTTGGTTACTTTTATGCACCATGACACGTGGTTGATAAACAACAAAAAATTTCATTCGGAAAATGAAAAACGTCCAAATCTTGAAACCATTCTACTTCGCGTAGAATAATTCCAAAGACGTTGTTCACTGAATTACGTTTGTTGAAATCAACTATTGCAAAGTAGTTTAAGTACCATAAAAACTGTTGATAATTCGAAACGTTGAAGTTTTAAGTGAATTGATGAATATTTTTCTATTGATCAACTATTTTTCGTGGTTATGAAACAATTCAAACAGTTGATTTCATGAACGTTGCGATATTTTTTGTATAACCAGAGCCAACCATTTTTATACCGTTAAATTAACTATATTAACATAGTAAAAATAACTATTTTCCTTAGTTCGATTAACGATTTTGAATGAATCGTTGCAATACTATTAAAAATAGTTGAACCAACCAAGAGTTTTTCTTTCAGTGCTCAGCAAGCAGAAAACAAAACAAACAGAAACAAACTCACCAAGAGAAGAGCCCTTACTGACTTACTATTCGATGAAAACGGGAAGATGTCAGCTCCAGATCTAAATCTGTGTTAGAGCCGTCTATTAAGAAGATCTCGCAGTATCCCCTTGTGTGGACATCTGGGTGCTCCCAGTCACAATAGTCGACCACATCACGGGTGCGTGAGTAATCTTCAGAACCCTTGTGGTCCTTGCACTGTATAAAAGCATTAAGAGCTCAAGAGCGCATTTAGAGCTGACATCTACGTGCTTCTTCCAGAGAAGGTTTTTTTTTCAAGAATATTTCGGCCTAATATATTTGACTTTATCTGAAAGATGAAGAGTTGCACCCTCATTATCGGGAGCACAATTCCCTCCAAATTTTTTTTTTGTTTTGCTAGCAAAACAAGCTTTACTTTACTTTGCGTTACTGAAAGGCCATGACTGGAGCACGAACTGTCAATCGAATCCCATTTCCGTCATATATATTTATGTGCATTGTGGCACATAAGCTTCCTCAGCATCCATTGCTCTCTAAAGAGCACACAGCAGTAAAGACTCTTCAATTTCTATTAACACTCCCATCGAATTTTCTCCATTAGGAATAATTCGCTGGTACCTCTGTTGAAGTTCATTTAAGAGATTTAACTTAAGAGCCCTAGTGCATATGTGTCATTCTAAAAATCTCTCTAGGTATTTCAGCATCAACGATGTTAGGATGACTAGTCTAAAGTTCCGTGGATTTGAAAAGTCATCTCCTTTGGTATATAGACTACCTTGATCTGTCGGCAAGGTGAGAATATATAGCCCAGGGCTAGGCACCCCCGAAAGATTTCCGTAAGGTCTGCATCCTTGTGGTCAGTCTCTTCCCTTAGCATTGTCAGGTAAATGCCATCCAGACCAGGCGATTTGAAATTCTCAAAAACCATGATTGCGTCGCTAACCTTTTCGCTCGTGATCACAGATCTACCTGTGAACCCGTATATCCTACTTAAGCAAATAGCAGAAGGTTTGGTCAGAAACACTTTATCGGCTATAGAACATTTTTATCGGGTATAGAACAAAGGTCTGATGAATTTTTTGGAAGATCACAGCCATTTATTTCTGTTGAATTAAATTTTATTGGTTAGATAGACTTGATATGAAAATGTTAGTTATTAAAATGAAACTAGATTACTGCTGGTAGTATACGAAGAGTCAGATAATCTTATCCAGCCTGTGTGAGCCTTTTTAGCATAAGTAAATCCTCGTTTTCAGATCAAGATGCACCTAACACTTATGCGCCTAACACAGCCTCAGCCAGATAGGTGTGCATGCATAAACATTTCAAGCAACCATTATCGATGAATAGGATGGCTTCATCAGATCATTAGACTATAATTTCCAGAATGATGAAATTCACTTGTTGGACATTTGACTCTGAGCGTGATGTCTACTACGGGCGACGCTACTACTTTTCGAATCCAGAATGCTAATTCGCACGCGAACAAATCAATCGTTTGCAAATTGTCTGTATTTGCATACGTATGCTTGTCAACGATCGGCTCACATGCAGTTCTTGTCCTCAACATCTTAACGGCCACGATTTACAACTTGGTCTAACGTAAATAAACACAACAAGACACTCACTGATCTGACCAGCGTATGCTGCAAAAAGTCCACAAGAAAACCATAAATAAAACATTCAAGTCGACGTCATATATCATTTTGTAAATGCATGGTTGCGATCCGAGCCCCATTCGTCTCCATCTCCTGGCGCAGAACTTCATAATATTCTCATAATCCACTCAAGTCAATGAAGTGGAATAGAGCATTCGATTCGTTGATGTTTCCATGATATTCTACGGCTAATTTTTACTTATTCGCTATAAAGTTGGATAAATTAGCGGACGATGCAGGCAAAATGACCCAAAGGAAGTGGCGAAAAATTATTATCTAGTTTTTCTGGCGTGAAAAATAAACTGAATTTTATGGACCAAAGTAAAACGTAAACCACTGACATTTTTAATCATGACATGATATCAAGCAATAATTATTTTAAATAAACCCATGCTCCGAACTAGATAACAAGTACATAGTTCAACTATAAACTTGCACAAAATTTACTACAACACCACACTCTCGTTCGTGGATTTTTATCAGCAACGCGTGTCTTCAGCAAACTTAGAAATTGCGCAGTACGTATGTTTAAGTGAGGCTAGAGTCTTATGCTACTCGTATGTTAAAACGAGGCAACGTGAGAAATATCAATAAGAAAATAATGATTACGACAATCAATGCCATGAATTATTGTCGGAATGGTGCCAAGAGTCGCGCGATTTTCCAGATAAATTTTATCTTAAGACGTAATGCGATCCGACATGTGCAATCCAATAACTGCATTTTCTATTCAAGATTCGGACAAAAATGCCAAGTTATGACGGTTTCGAGACGTGAATAAGGCTTTAAATCTGGCAACTAATGATAATCGTCCTTCGTGGAATTAGATGGTATCGTGTAAGGATCAAGTGTCAATTGTAGTTAACGTTATTTAGTACTGCCACGGAAAATATTCTAGGTAAAGGAAGATAAGCTGACGCTCAACGAACTAAATACAATAAACTCGTATCAAAATGACACAGTTTACTCAAACGCTTTAGTTTCTTGCTCCGTATAGAGCTTCACCGAGTTTGAAAATCACATTGAAATCAATGTATCCCAAAAACGGTTATGGTTACAAGAAAAAGTTATCAAATTTTTCTAAACTAGAAATTCGTCATACATTGTTTTTCCGTACCGTTACTGAGATATTTAGGAAAGATCACTTTCGGCTGTCTTTGACCCCGTATATAAAGCAACACAGCTCTCGGATCGATGGGGACTTTTGACATTTTGTTCAACACGCCAGTATCCAAGTTCACACCAAAATTCGGCTTTCCCCTATTTTTTCCGAAGCTTCGCCTTTTTTAAGTCGAATTTCACTGAGCTATACATTTACTTCCTTAACATTCACGCGCTGTGTGATAAAAATATAATGTAGTCCAAATTGCTATGCTGAGTTTACAATAAAGATTTGATCGGTTGTTGGGAACTAAATTTTTTTAAACGTCAGATTACGCTCACAGTTTTCAGATAGTTGGTGGAAGAAGTTTTTGTTCGTCGTCGGATAAATGGACGTAATTGGTCACATTCTTCATTGCTCACCAGTTAAACAAAGCCTTTGGTTTTGAAGAATTGGCTGCTTTGTATTTTCTTATCCTGCTCACTGCGGTACCGAAGCTTTCCCAGCTGATGCTGCTGTTCTCTTTATTCCTCTCTCACCTTCAAACCCGGTCTTCTGAAGGTTTCTGTGATTTGAGCCTAAAGTGTTTATTGCAGTATCGATACTAACGTCTTCTAAATCTTTCAATATGCGATTCACATCAAATTTTACGCTAGAAATACTTAAGTCCAAAGTTGTTGCCGTTAGTTACCATTTAAGACTCATTTACTTGCGTTATTCAAACGCTTTATGTGGGCATTTCAAACGCTTTATTTGGGCGTAGACTGGAAGTAGGAATTTGGATTTGGTAAAGATTACACTCATTTCCTGTTTAGTTTCATATTGAGCTATTTTTTTAAGATTAACATTCATGCTAATTTATACAAATTTCATGAAACACCCTTACTAATTCGAGGCGAAACCCATAATGGGGAAAAATATTTCCCTTTAGCACCAGGGTTCCTTGGGGAAATTTTTTGTTTCACCAGCGCCAAAGTCATAGTGTTGGTCATGGTCCGATTTGGGTAGCGTCTAAGGCTTTTCTACCTTTGTGAGGCCTCTATCCCCAAAATGGAGGCCACATTATACCTTTCATAACTTTTTAATGTTATATGCCTCTTGACAACTCTAAGCTATATGTATGAAGCATTTTGGTTGCGCTTGGCCAAATCAGCAAGTTCTTCGAAGATCAAAGACTTCTAAACTTTGACCTAACCTTCTAGTATTAGCAGCAGTCGTGGGCAAGGGGCGGAATCATCTGTACGTTTAGCCGAAGGAATAAATTGACCACCTAGAGGCAGACCCATCGAAATCCTTTCGATGCGAGTCGGCCTTTTGTTCTCTAGTTTCAGTATGCAATGCCAGTATTTATGGGTATTGAAGAGACCTTTGATTTCGTTCCATTCAGGGAGCTATGTGAAGCTGTGAAGCTCTTGGCATGGAAGATGTTCTATTTAGGCAGAGATAGTAACTGTCGGAAGGTGGAGTCGACTGCTACACAAGAACGGAAGCAACAAATGGAGTCCGATCGTCTCATCTGTGAAATATGCTAATCGACTTCTTGCTAATTGATCTGCAAGAAAATTGGTTAACGCGTAAGCAATTGTTGAGCTTGGATCTACATGTTGTACGCACGAACTGTCAATGAATCTTCAAGGCATAGTCATTCAGTGAATGCTGGTCAAACGGAGCTTATTTTATTCACCAGAAAAAGAGAACGCAACGTTGTATCCGAACAAAGCAAAGCCATCCCACTACAATCTGTTTGTAGTCTTGGCGTGTGGAAACGGCAGAGACTATATTTTCATAATCATAATTTTTACGAGCGCGAAATGATTAGTTTCACATTTCCTAATCAGAGCTAGGTTAACTCAAATCTCATTGTGCAGTTTCCCGCCCCGACCTGGATTCAATCTAGAGAGCACACACACTTTTAGAGAGCCAGGGTTCTACCCACTGGGCTGCGCGTGATATTATACCCAAATTGAGTCGGTTCACGCAAAATGTACAGCTACAATTGTTATTGGCTGCATAATAGAATGGGCTCACGCAAAATGTATAAACATACACGAAATATTGAAAGACAAGGCTTTCGAACCTTATTTGTAATTGACTTCATAATTATAAGGCATCGTTTCACTCTTAAACGGTGTTAACAGAGTTGGCTACATAACACCAATCACCAAATTTCCCCAAACCTCCTTCTCTTTGCCTTTCTCATGTCTATTGGTGTCGAAGGACCTGATTATATAACCCCATAGAAGCCAGCTTCATGTCTTTTTAGGAAAGAGCCGGCAAAATTTGTTTAAATATCTTATCTGGAATAACTACTCATTTCCTTGTCAATTCAGCGAATATATATTTTCTTACCAATATATAATCCAAGGAGCATGAGTAGCCTAGTGGGTAGAGCACTGGCTTCTTGCGTGTGGGGTCCCTGGTTCGGACTAGGGTCCGCGCACCAAGCTTTGAGTTCACCTAGCTCTGATTAGGTACCTGATTTAAATCAGGGGTAAAGTGAGTGGTGGAACTAATCACTCCACACTCGTATCCACAATGATCAAAAAAAATTGTAATGAAGCTCTCTACCAGCTTCAACCCCTAGACCCGTACAAGGGTTGTCGTGGGATTGCTTTACTTTTATATAACCCAAGAAGCGAATTAATTGTCAGTTAAGACTAATACTAAAATTCATTTATTCTCTTGAGTTCACCTAGCTCTGATTAGGTACCTGATTTATATCAAGGGTAAAGTGAGTCGTGGAACTAAACACTCCACACTCGTATCGACAATGATTAAAAAAAATTGTAATGAAGCTCTCTACCAGCTTCAACCCCAAGACCCGTACAAGGGTTGTCGTGGGATTGCTTTACTTTTATATAACCCAAGAAGCGAATTAATTAATTGTCAGTTAAGACTAATACTAAAATTAATTTATTCTCTTGATTCATAACTAGATTCATTCATAACTAGATACTAAGTTTATTCTTATCACCGTCCAAAGTCCAAGCCAAAACATGAACTGATTTTTTCGAAATAATCAAATGCCCATCACGTCTGTGATTCATAAAAAGAAATGGGCAGGAAATGCGTCTTATCGATTACGCAGAAATCTTTCGCACGTGAACAGGTAATTCCTAGTCAGGTGAGTATGTTGCAATCAATAACAATGGCCATACATAATTACCAATTTCGAATATTCATGGGCCACCGCGCTACGTCTTCTTTCTTATACAGCCACGTCCATCTCATGCAAGCACTTGCAGGCATATCATGAAGATAATAAAATGCGTTGAACAGGTTTTTTGACTCTGACTCAAGCACCCAATGAATATGAACAGTGGATGCATACAAACCGCTTAGCATCGAAAATGAACAATTATTGTCTAGCTAAGCACCCTGAGGCAATATACTCGTAAATGCATCTTATCATTTTTAGGTCACATTAAAGTGGATTTTGGTTATCTTTTGTGGCACACATATCAAACAAAAGTGTGCTACTACTGAACGAAGCATTAAAATATTGCGGGCTTCGAAATGTGTCTTATCGGGCCTAAGTAAAAGGTATTCTTCTTATCGAATTTCGTGTCCTGGAAATTTACTTAATCGTAGCAACGGGAAAATAATTTCTGCTAAAAACTTCGGTGATCTAGTTCTAAAATCAATCGACATATGGTTTCGGTCTCATTAGCACGACTTTATCCATAAAAAGAAATTTTCAGAAGCCCACAATATATTTACGTGTCACCCTTAGATTCTCAGCTACGAAAGATTGCTTGCGAAAAACAAATCATTCAAACCGACTGCAGAAGAGCCCACGCGCATCAAATCCTTCTATGTTGATTTCGGCTATTGTCAAAGGAACGTGAAGTATCTTAATAAAAGACGCAATCATCACCAGATCAAAGATACCGAATTTACTACAACTAAGATACCGGCTGCGTTTGCGTCGGACGGTACTGGCGAATATCGGACAGGTCCAAACCGACCTGAGCCTATGATTCATCATCCTCTTCAGGTTCGTAAAAAACACTATGTCGAGAGTCCAGCTAAGTATATAATCGGTACTTGACGTGAAGAAAGTCAACTTCATTTTCGCATAGGACGCGATGAACCGGATCGGGCGAATCATGTAGTCGTGAATTCTTTTTCATCATTTTATAAATGAAATTTAGTGTAAACTAGTCGTATTTTAAGTACATTTTGGCTTGTTTGTGTTGTTGGCAATTTATTGTATGACCGTACCCGAAAAATTAAAATTTAAGAATTTGTCGTGATAGTCGCTAAAAAAAATTAGATATGCATTGACTACGACCGGATGTACTTTTTGGACGGACATAAATATTATCAGCAAAATAAATGCTTATCTTCGAATATATTCAGTATTTTGGTATCAAATGATATGCCAATTATAATTCATATCCATCCTCTGACGCTGTTCCCCTATGCGGGATTTCTTTAAATTTAGCTTTGTAGAAAAATTGACAGGCGTCGAATATTATGGTCTGCCACGATTCATATACAACCATGCATGCATGGTTAAATACTTACATATATACATACATATGTACATATTATATTATGGATGATGACTCATCCGGACTTGAGATAAGATTACCTAAAAAAATATATATATGAAGGCTCCAGTATCTAAGCCTCTGACGTAAATATACCTGTATCTAACGACAACGATACGCACGCAACAGTAGGTATAATTATTTTTCCATAACAGACCACGAGAACATCGCGAACATGTTAGGACATGTCTGAGGCGGATTTATTGTGTCCATTCGGAACTGGGACGATTTGGGGATGAGAATATAGCGTGAGAACTCGAATGAGTGTTTTGGTTCCTTTATTGCAGTCACCTGGGGGCTCCGAGCCAGGGCACCTGATTCGATCCCCTTCGCGCTTGATCACCTGACGATAGCGGTCAAGTGCAAATATTGCCTACATGTGGACGTGATCGACTTGGTTCTGTTTTGTTTTGTCTGCCTTCTGTTTACTGGCGAAGACTTCGAAAACACATCGGATACGTATGCTAACTTGAAGATGGATGGTATTATCTAAGACAACTGGTCGTTTAGTAACCGCAGCTGAGCAAATAAGGGAAGTGAATAGGTAGGCCCAAAGTATGTACTTAAGCATATCCAGTTCTGTGCTAAGATGCTTTCAAATAGCGGGTTAGCATTTGACGATGTGGTCTCATTCAGTTAGCGCATTCGCAGTTGCAGTAAATTGCATATTTCGCTAGGGATAATAAGTAGATATAGTATGGTTTCAAATCTGCCTACAATGTGTATCGTGATTACAAAGTAATTTTTACTGTACGAATGTACCGTTAATGAAACACTTTTGCATAATATGATGCAGCAGGTTATGGAAATTTGCATTCAAAGACAAGTAGAACATTTGCTTTCCCTGAGTTGATCAATAAAAATCATCCGATTGTCCTTTCTTGCTAATATCACTGTTGAAATAGTCATTTCGTCCTTCTATTTCGTCCATTTTTTTCGGAGATAGTTTATGAGGAGAGGTGGAAATGGCGAAAATATAGTTTAGAATGAGAAATTTATTAATAACTTACTATTTGCTATTAATGAACTATGAAATCCTAAGATGTAGCTGCAGGATTTGCAGTCTCAACTTTTAATCCAGTTTCAGTTCCTGCTGTGTACAGTTGGCATTGTATATCTTCTGAAAATAGGTGACATAAGTCAAATAAAAATAAGTGATTAAGTGAATTCTCGGGGGAGAGGCTGTGAGTAGGTTACTAGGATTTATTATTTTTAAACCGAAAAATAGGCGGGTGTGCAGTCGATTTATTATATTATTAGATACCATGAACGAACAAGATAGTATCATGACATTGCCCTATCAACAAATGTTCTTGAGCTAACAGGCACTAAACATGGCTGCAGACCAACTAAAATAGCCAGTATTATAATTTTTTGGCAAATATCAGGTCAAACTATAAGTTACCGCGTATTTTCCCTTAATCATTTGTAAGAGTAATATGTGTCCGGAAAAAGGTAAGTAAAACACCATTTCATTTTTTTTACCTCTCTAACTATATTCAGTTAGCCATTTTATAACCAGTTTTTGCGAAGATCGGATGTAAAGTTATTGTGAAAAAAGAATGAAAAATACTAATCAGTGCAAGAAGCACATTGTATCCTACTTTTTAAACTGGTAGAAATGCTACAGCAGCTGAATCCGATATAAATACGGTTCATGGTGAAAACACTAATAGTGCAAGAGCTGCAGAGTGGTTTAGGAAATTTCGGGATGGTTGTACTACAGCAAAAGATGCGCCTCGTTCAGGACGATCCACTGAATTTGACGATACGGCGTTGAAAAATCTAGTGAAGGCAGAAGCAATTTTACCTTGGATGTGATTACAGAGAAGTTAAAGTCTTCGCATGGAACTATTCATGGGCATTTGGTGCAGATATAAAAAGTATCCAAGCTCCAACAAAGAGTGAGCATTTGTCCCCATATGTTACGCCAAAATGAAACGGAACCTTTTCTCAATTGTATGGTAACAGGGGTGGAAAAGTGGATAGTCTATAATAACGTCGTGCGGAAAAGACAATAGGCGGATGCAAATCAGACACCAGAACCAGCTGCCAAACCAGGACTGCACCCACAAAAGATTTTACTATCTATGTGGTGGGATATGTCAGGAATTGCCTATTTTAATTTGCTGGATCCTAATGAAACTATTACAGCGGAAGTGTATTGCCGTCAACTCAGTACTTTGAATGCAGAATTGATTAAAAAACTCTCTTCTTTAGTGGGCAGGATGAAGGCTTTTTTCATCACCATAATGGCCGACCACAAACTGCAAAAGTCACTCTAGAAAAATGGAAGGAATTTGACAGAGAAATTATACCCCATGCAGCATATTCCCTGGACATTGCTCCAAGCAATTTTCATTTGTTTAGAAACCTGCAGTAGCTTTTAGGAGCAACAGTAATTCAAAGCAAAGATTATGTCCAAATCACCCAAGCTAAAATTTTTAATAAAAAAGAAAAAAAAAGATAATATGTGCATACATGTATCATTCAGTGACTATTTCTCAGAAACTTGCCTTCCGATTGAACTGAAACTTGCAGGATACATTTGTGCACATGTAGAACAGGTCCACGTTTCACGAAATGTTAATCAAATTTACCCGTTTGGAGCCGGCGGCCATTTTAGTGATATTTTCTATATTATATACCCATCGGCATATATTTTTCAAAAAACTGAATTTGCAAAATAAATTTGTAACGTATTATCAATGTGCATTTGATAAAATTTTGGAAATGTTTAACCCTGTGTGCGCGATAGGTGCCTGAAAAGAGATCGGAAAATTTGAAAATGTTTGAATTGCGATAACTTTTGACCGAGCTATCAAATCATTATAAAACTTACAGGATATATTGATATTATTATGCTTGAAATTAATATAATTTTCCATCATCATGTTGGCAACCCAGTAGCTACGGCAGGCACTGAAAGTAAGAAAACTTCAAATCATGGATTCTCCTGAAAAATTGTAGCTTTTTAGAAAAAAAGCAAATTATATACAAATCTTATGCTTTGTCTGCATAATCAAAGTAAAACTTTTGAAATTCTATATCGGCAAGAATGCTAACCCTTCCCTAGCTCACCTATATTTTTAGCACCAGAAACTTATGTTCAAGAGAACTCACCACCCGGTAATCAGATACAACTGAAATTCACAGAATAGATTGAGTTTGAGTATGACCAAGTCTAATAGCAGCAATTTTGAAATGTATTATCTTATTATTGAAATCTATGCTGGTGGCTATCTTGAAAAACCACTAAGCAGGAAAAGTGCTTTTTGCCCTATGAATTCTGATTCAGTCACCGGATTTTGATGAAATTGACGCAGTAGCTGAACCTTGGGTTAAGCCATGTTTGGTAGAACTCTTGCTGAAAAATTAGGCTGGAGCTGCCAGCTGTGGTCATATTGGTGTCTAGAATTTGAAAATTCGCTCAGGAAAATAAAACTTTTTGCCTATAACTCCCAGTGCAGTCATAAAATTGGAACAAAATTCATTTACTAAATTGAACTTATTATAGACAATATTCTGTAGAGATTTGGTTGAAAAACCATGATAGGGATGCCAGCTATGATTAATTTTGTATGTTTTGCTATATCTTTAGTAAACGTTTTTATCGTACAATTTTTAAATAATAATGATCTTTTAGCTCTTTAAACAACAAATATTAAGATTTCGAAAATTTTAAAACTTCCGGGAGTGGTAACCCTAAGTTTCTTTGTACCTCTATAACTTCTAATGCAGTCATTGGATCGAAACATAATTCGAAGAGTAGGTTGATTTCAACGTGAGGCAGATGTGATATATTTTTGGCTTTGATGTTGCCAGCACGACACGGTTTTGCTATTTTGGTGTCAATAAATGCTTACATTAAGCACCCTCTCGCAAACATTACAATGCGAATTATTTAGTAACCAATGCTTAAATTTTCTAAGTTCTTGGAATTTTTAGGATGGTAGCCCCAAATACTTTTCTAACCCTGTAACTTTCGATGATGGCATCGATTGAAAACGAGATTAATAGAGTAGCTTGATTTTGACGAGAAGCAGTTGGGGTGGACTTTAAGTTGCAGCGCTGGTAAAGTGCTCCAAGCACTAAGTATTTTCTTCATTTGTGTTACAGAAGATGCTGTTTTCAAAGTTTTGTAAGATAAGCAACCGATAATATATGTAAGTAACGAATGTTTGCTTTCCTAAATTGTGAAATTCATAAAAATGGCCACCCTGGAAATCATTCCACCCTATAAGTTTAAATGTATTGGTGAAATCAAAGAACAGAAACAGGTTGAAGCACGCGTGGTAAAATATGCACTAAAAATCTGATTATTGATGCATATTTTTCAGCGTTGTTTCTTGGCGTTCCGCGCAATCTAGGAATCCAGCATACAGTCTTTGATATTTTTTGCTCACATTATTGTGCCTAATGGCGTCTGTAGCTTCTTCTCCATGCTTCAAATCGTAGCCTGCTGAGCTGGACAGTCCACTGAGTGACAGTCCGGTGCCCACCTTCATAATTGGATCAGGCCAAAGCTAGTTCCTCCATGACTGCTTGAAATAAGTCGCAGTATAAGTTGTGGATTTGTAGTGTTGATGACCAGACTAGCGCTAGAATAGATATCATTACTCTTGAAATCAATAGTTGGCCACTTTGATTTGGGCCGGCAATATTTTGATAACATTCTAACGAGAGTTGATTTAAAAACAGATGCCTTCTTGTTTGTTTCCTCCTGGTGAGGCTTGAAGCTCATGTTCTTATCGAAAATTACGTCCAGATAGTTTATATAAGACATAGCGATGGCTATGTGGCTGCCAGCTTTTATCTATTGCTAGTTTTCTTCGCTTGGTGATTAGAACGATCTCCGTCTTATGATTGGCAAGTTCAAGGCCGGCACTTTCAAACCATTACTAGATTACTCAAATTGGTTCGGTCGCGTTTGACCTCCTTTTGATGGAAAACTGTGACTTTGAAACCCATGTTGTCGGTGAGCCGTTCTACAGTCAAAATTCTTAGTACACATGTTTTTAGTAGAGGGTGATAGATGGTTTTTTAACATATTCTCGTCACTACCAGGTAAATTTTGTACTTTTCTTTTAGAAGCTAGGTTTGTTCCAATTTCTTGGCATATATCGATATTTCGAGAGTAATCTACTTCTTTCTTCAGATTCGATCAGTCGGTGTCTCTCAAGACTGACATATATTGAAAAAAAGAGCAGATTACTCTGGGAATAACGATTTGTTCCAAAAAAATTGAAATAAATCTAGCTACTAAAAGAAAAGCTAGTCTTTGCATTAAAACATTTTCTCAAATTTAAGTTTGGAATCAAATAGGAGACTAACCTCGTATAGATTAGGAAAACGTGCGAAGAGTCAAATTACAAGTATAGGACATTTGGTTGCACTTTGAAACATTTAAAGTAAGAGAACTGATAGAACACTAGTTCCCAATGAGCAGAAGCTATCATACAACCCGAGTCAGTCATCCTTTGATTTGAATACGCTGAATATTTTTGGACCACTAGCTTAAAAAAGACAGATTAAATTAAAAAGGAAGGAAATATTGGCTATGAACAAGATGAAATTTCGAGGTCCAAGAGCTGAACCTTGGAGAAGACCAGTTCACCGGTAGGTTCAATTGTA
Source organism: Nemotelus nigrinus (assembly GCA_947369275.1). Lineage (NCBI taxonomy): Eukaryota > Metazoa > Arthropoda > Insecta > Diptera > Stratiomyidae > Nemotelus > Nemotelus nigrinus. The sequence continues at coordinate 36,890,755 of OX376373.1, read as the reverse complement.
GGGTAAAATCTATTGTTTAAACAACTTTATCGAAAAGTTTCCTTAAAGAAACAAAACTGTATAAAGCGAAAATTGAAAATGCAATAAGTCTCCTGTGCTTTCAAGATGCAAAATGTATAAAGGATATTCTGGAAGATGGGAATCAACCACCAAGGGGTTGGTACACGGTGAAAAATATTCGGATAATATTGATCTTCACAATGGTGTACTATTATGTATCCTAATATTCGTATAGATTATATATGTTGACGTTGGATAAAATTGTTCTATCCTATTTTGGAATAATTTTTGTACCAGTTTCGTATAAACGGGTGGTTTAAACCAAGATCGGATAATACTTATCAAAAATTCATATTAAAAATTCATAAAAAATAAAACGAATTATTTAGAATTACTTTTGCGTCGGAAGTCGTAAAGTTCGTATTTAAAGTTTGTAAGTGTAAGTTTGTAATTAGCATTTCGAGTTAGTAAGTGAAGTTCATTGAAAGTGTTTATTAAAGTGTTTATTAAAGTTATTTGTGAAAATTATTTGGTAGCCATAAGGAACAACTTTAATCACTACAGGAATATTGTAAAACTTTGATTTTGGTGAATAAAGTATATATGAATAAAATCTATCGATTTTTTTTTTCAAATAATAAAACAAATAATCGTTATCCATCTCACAGTACATCATTGAATTTAATGCTCGAAAGTTTTACTTGGTGTACTATGTCAAGTGTTTTCACAACACCTACTTTTATCTTTGAATGCATAAATATTCAATTGTTTTCATTCTTTTTTCATCATAATGGATAATTATTCCCAATATATATGTTCATAATAAAAAGGAGGGAAAAAACCAGAATAAGATTTTGGGTTAAATGATTTTGGGTTTTCGAAAATGGGATAAATTTATCGTGTGACCTCGAAATTAGAATAATTAGGGGGCTTCGCCCCCTGCTCGCTTCGCTCACCAACCCCCAGACCATTTACGATTTTAAATTGTACATTTTACTGGACGTATGTACTAAAGCCGTGCGAAAATCAATAAAAGTTCACAGTCGCAGAGATCAATTTTTTTATTTACTTAGATCTGTAGAAAATGTTTTATCCAAACCTCGACAAATATTTCAACGTCGTTTAACAAAAAAAAAAATATGGACAATAATGTTCTGCGGGTCTCATTTTCCTTTCCTTCTCATAACGCTTCCTCAAAAACGATGTTCTTTATAATTTTCTCTTCCGTACGACATTCTAAAATAAAAATATAATCCGACCGAATTTCCAAAACTTTTTTTATTAATAGAGAGATATATTTCTTATTCTAAATGGTATACATTTAATAAGATTGTGGTGTATTCATTTATATGCGATTCGGATACCGTTTATAAGAGCGTCTTATTCAATTTATATGAATAATTGGTATTGATTTTATCTTATCAGATAAAATTTATCTAATCAGATTGAATTGTTTGATCTTAAACAAACTTATTGGATTGATACTAACTTTCGTTTGGACCTATATGCATTCCAAAATTTATCAAATTTATCCGAAAATTTCTAACCGTGTATGAAATAAAATCAAGCTCCTGATTTCTGAGGCAATAATATCCTAACACATAAAAATATGTTGGTAAGTAGTAAAAGAACAGAAAAACCTCACAAAATTCTCGTGATAATAATATAGACAAGTCATTAAGATGCACCACAAAAGGGATACAAGCAGATTTTTAAGCGAATGGATGTAGGATCACAAAAGTCTTTGATGTGATCGATGCTTTAGTTATGTTGTAGTATGCGACCATCATGTCCTAATTACCATTTTTGAAAACGAATGTGTATTTTCTGTTGGCTACCAAATCTTTCAGACAGACGGCATCAAAAGTTAAACATGGCAGGTAGACAATGAGATGTGACATTAAAAAAACATTTGACGGAGTCAGAATTTAAGATCATCGTCTTCGTGTAGCTCTCTAAAACATAATGAAATCAGTTACTATCATTAGTTTCATTGGTCATGGATATGAAGTCAGATTTAACACAATCAAAATGAAACTAAGCTGAGTTTTTAGAATCGGGCAAATGATTGTGTACAATTTATATTACTAGAAGAAAATGGTGGAAGTCAGGGCTTACGTAAGGAGAGGGATCAGCACTGATACCAAAAGACGACATAGAAAGCTTGGAAAGGAAGAAATGAAGAATCCTGTTACTAACCGTAGAAGCATTGCCAAACTACGGACCTGAGCAAAAGAGAAAAAAGAAGATGTGACAACGAATATATTAATCTCATATAAAAGCTTATTCAGTTTTGAAAAAAAAAAATCCCAACGATAAAATTGCAGTTGATTAAATAACAAGCCAAATAACATAAGAGAAAAAATATTCAGCTGAAGCCAAAAAATAAATAAGGAGCAATAACATTGATAGTTTTGTATGGGATTTAGAACCGCCCCCTTAAAAAAAACAAACTTCGCGAAAAATCAAACACATCAATACTAGATGGTGCTGCAGATTTACGAACAAGGACGTACTGAACTATCCGAACAGTATAGGAGATCTCATTAAGCTTATTATCAATCGCGACTAAGGATAGGATGTTAATAAAAGGGGCAAATATGAAACGATGCCTGCAAAAATATTACTTTCATAAATAAAAGGTAAATAATTTTTTATATGAAAGCGATATAATACAAAACTTTCAACTTGAGACCCCAAGAATGTGATCTATTTGATTTTCTAAAAGGAAACACTTTAATTATCTAAAAATTAAAAACTTGAATTAAATTAAAATAATAAAAGGGAAAACCGAAAATTATAAAATGATAACAACCGACACCGGTCATCTACAACAGAACTTCAAATGCAAACTTTGTCTCTGTGCTTCAAGTACAGCACTGAACAGTATTGAATTCAATATGCTCCATTTATTAATATTACTGCTGACATTTTTTCTGTCTTATTACTCCGGTTGTACTGGCGGGAACCGCAGAATTTTCCCATGGAATCAATGAACGTGCTAGTATATTGATCAGACATCGATCCTTGGTGATGTGCATACTAATGAATCTCTTTTTTCCGAGGTCTTGCAACGCTCCAACTAAGTTTATAAGTATCAAGCAGCTGCATACAGGCAATTTCATATGAGAGGCACACGCCTACTCCAATCAGTGCAATTAAAATCAGAATTTGTGCAATAAATATCTCGAACATCTTAAGTAATCTCGTGTAGCAGTCAGTTTCGATCTGTCCTCTGGTCTCAGATACTTTATTTCTCGATAACAAATTACCTGTTGCACTCAAGCATAGATACATATGCAAGCAATGGGTGCAGTCATACACTCGTAGCGAGTGTGTAAACAAATGAGAGGTTGACGGTTACATGAAGTCAAGAGTATGGTCGGTGGCGTGGGCTTATCGGGGCTCGATTTCGAGTACTAATCGAATTATGCCAAACCTGCGACCGCTGCCTTCAAGAAGCTTGCTTACTGTACTTGTTGTAAGTAGCTGGGTCGAGTGCAAGCCGATATGCTTGAGTGGAGACTGAACTGGTCCAGATGTGCAAGCAGCCTCCGGGCGTACAAAATTACACATCTAACAAACAGGTTGGCTTCAGATTATGCTGTTTTATTGATACAAACTCAGTTTCCTGAATTTCTTAGATGAATATATGAGCATTGGCAATATTAGATTTTATTTTTAACACAGATTCTTTGATATGTTGCCTTCTCCAGAAGCAACTAAATTATTATTTTAAAGGAAGGTCCTGACAAATCTTAATTTTAACATGAAAAATAAGTATCATTCGGTTCATAGGATTTGGGGAAGTTAATTGAAAATACTTTCATAAATATGTATCTATCACACATGCGCGTTTTGTTTTACAACACGTATCACTTATTTATCTTAAATCCACGCAATTGTTCTCTATAAACCTATAAATAGGAAATTTAATGATTGTTTCCAGTAGAGCATATGCCGACATATGTTTGAGCGTTCATTATTTGGGGTTTCTATTGTGATACCTGTGCGTACAATAAAATAGTAAACAATGCAATCTACATACATATGTGTGGCATCCAGATAGTAATTGCATCACCTTACCCACGACTTGTATTGCAAGTCTTTTTTAATCCGCTAGAAAACGCTCGATTACAAACAGGCTTGTAGTCTCCTCGTGCTTTCGATTCTAGGTTCGTATCACTTCTAGAACTGTTGGCTGGTGCTAGGCAGAACAGAACTCAGGATATGTTGTCAGGTGCATGTTTATTTAAAGAGAAATATAACCTGCTGATTCATTGCAATTTCACATATTGCAATTCAAACTTATTTTATGCAGATAAACTCTGCTGTGCATCTTAAATTGTTTTTAGAGTAATATGCATTTAATTCACTCTAAATCACTGTTCTTTCGGTTTCTATTATACACCATATTTTCTCATCTTGTTACCATACTACTGTGACTATACCCTTAATGCAAGACATATTGCTTCATGGTTGGGAATCCGCCGCAGAGCACATGGGTAAGCTTGGCTCAGATTTCTCGTTTTGTACAACAGATTGTTTTTGTTCTTGTTCTGATGGCCCCCGAAGATGGTTGGTCTATTGCTGCCGTTGCAGCCACTGTGCTGCACTAGTGCAACGGAGGCGCATCGGTTATAGGGCACAAACAATTGCTTTGCAGGTCACTGACCTATCGAGTGATTTCAGAACTTTATAGTCGCCTTTTGTACTTACTTGTCTTGCACCTCTTCGAGTCGTTCGCTCCTCCGCCATACGACTCACGATCTCGTTTACTTACTTCTTGTCCGCCGCGTTCGATAACGGCTCCGGTACGATGCAGTTGGGGTGCAGTGGCAACAGCTTCTTGCAGATGTTCCATTTGCATCCACCACCACTCATGTCCGGGCTATTCAATCGATTCGCTCGGAGCATTCAAAACGCATACGAAACGCATCAAGTGGTCAGGAAATCATTCGCAAAAGACGGTTTATCTTTGCTACTGCGGCAAATCGATTTTCATGCGTGAATCATTTTGACGGAGAACGGCGCCGTTAATGGCGAATGTTCGGTCGAAGGGGGTAAACGATTGAAAAGAGGAATTAATTGGCAAGCATCATGGAGGTGATTTCAGGTTAGATTTCAAGGAAGGGATGCGATTCCGCTTAGTCAATTCGCATTTGCGGTTTTGAGTCACACTTTTTAGAAGAGTTGAGAATAATACTTACTTCAAGGAAAATAAGTTGATGGTTTACCTTGAATAGCATATGACGTCTGTTAGGCTGATTTGCTGGGAAAGATTTGTGGAGATATTGACATGCGAAATTTTATAGGAAGTATGAAGTAATTGTTCTAAGCAGAAACAATAACAGAATCTCCTCTAAAATTTAACCTACATATTGATTTACGTACGGCACACTATAGAAAGAAGGTAATAGCAATAGCGTAGCATATTTCTTAATATTTCATCTGATATTATATCGTATTTTTCATTATATTGCATTTTATTTCAATTTAATTCATTCACATCAAACGTATTTTTCAGTCGAGACCTCTTCGAAGGTGTGAGATCGAAACAGAAAAGAATTATTGCAGCATGAATCGAAATGATTTTGTTTTTTGAATTGTAAAAGATTTTTGTGTTGCTTAGACCGCAGACTCTTAATCTATATTATTTTGGTCTGTTTGCACTTAATGTTTTTTATTATGTTTTTTATTCATTTTTTTTCGTACACGCTAGTAATATCCGGCCTGCACAGTGCGAATTAGATCTGACTTATACAATACGAATTAGATCTGACTTATACCTCACTACAAACAACTGAGCCTAATTAGACCTTAATCTTATCATAGGTCTTAAATTAAACCAATTCGTTGGGAGGCGTACACAATTGAAAACACATCCATGAGCTGCCGCCTTCACGGGACGTACAAATGGCCCATTGAAGCTATCTGTACGCCCAATGGCCGAATTAGTCCGTTCTCATGTCTGATTGTCTGTCCGTTGAATTTTGCCGTTCATTGATCAAAACTGATCTTTAAATGGCTTCAGTCGCAAATGCCGATGCAGGACTCCTGCATCGGAGCGCTGTTGCCAGATTGGGCGATTTCTCGCCAATTGGGCTATCTTTCCCTTGCATTTAGCCACGAAATTTAATTTTGGGCTACTGGCGACTTTTTGGGCTCCACTGACGAGCTCAGGTTTCAACTACTTAAAATCTATGAAGTTGTATTCAGAATTGATTTCCTGAATCTTGAACGGAAATCTCTTCACTTCATGTTTTAAATTCCGGTTGAACCTAAGCTTTATTTCTAGCCTGCGGACTAAACCACCTTAAGCAGACGGTCAAATAATAATTTGACCGTCTGCCTAAGGTGGTCCACAATAAGATTGAAATTTATATCTGTGCTTGTAGAACTCCTAAGTTTGAGCAAATGGTCAAAATACAATGAGCACGGAAAAATTTTGGACAAAAACCAATGAAGTAAAATCTGCTGCTGGGTAAAAAATTGTCAAAGATATATGCGAGATCGCTTTTTTATTACTATATCTTCCTTCATCTAATACAAAATCGTGTGATTACATCACAACGCGCCGAAATGCTAAAATAAAGTAGTTGATCTAAGTTTTAGTATGATAAATAACATAGAGACTAAAATTCGACATAAAATACAACTAAACTTTTGACATCTTTGATGCGAATTCCAATTCTCTTGAATTTCAACAAAATATGTTGCAACGACTATAAACTATCACCAGATACGATACAAATAATGAATTCTTCAATTTATACTTACACTACATCAGGAAATGAACTTGTAAATATAATTTTCGACTAAATGAGAGATTTGTATGTAAATAAAAAATAAATACTCATGAAAAAATAGATACACTTTTTTTTTTGCATCTGATAAGAAAAATTTTTGGAATAATTTTTGCCAGGACCTATTTTGTGGCAGTGTTGGGCTATTTTAAAAGCCAAATTGAACTCCATGAACAAAAATTTTCTGGTAACACTGTACAGGAGTAGGTTTTATTGCTCCAGAGTGTAGTTTTATTCCTTTTCAACAATGTGTCTTGTGTCCACTTTTGTGCGCAAAAAACTGCATCCTGATATAGGTATTATACGTAAACTATATTTTGACTAAATTTTCAGAATCAAATTGAACTCCCGAAAGGAGAAACTCGTTATTTTGTAAACATAATTTGAAATGTAACAAAAAGTAATTACCAGCAATCCCACGAGTTACTGGTATTTTCCATTTTCAAAATCGACACGTTACTCAAGCAGTAAAAGCCATCTAAAGTAATTTTTAATAAGTGTACGTACAGTTGGGTCACACAGTAAGTCAATCTCATGAACTGCCTTACCCATTGGTATTTTTCATAATTCGTCGATCAATTAAGTGCGAAAAGTTCAATTTATTTTCCCGGTGATTGCATTGAACGTTCCACCAGAAACATCTTTCATGTGCTATAATTTATTGCACTTGATACGATTACAATAGGCTGCGATGCAGCATCGCCAATGCCACTGTTCATTGCATCTCTTGCCAGACACGCTTCTACGTCACCAGTCACAGCCCAACGAGTCCAATGCACCAACAGCCCGTATGCGAATTTGACGCCCAAGCCCCGACCCAGCCGCCAAAGATCACTTTCGTGCTCTAATTGCCGTCCGTTGGCAAATCACCGTCCACCCCCGCCATGCCGTTCCGTCACCTGTCCAAATCCGACACGTCGTCTGTCGGTCGATTGGCTTATCAATTGTGCGTCCGTCAGGCGTCGTCGAACCAGTTTCGACTTGCAACGACGCAATTTCCAAATTGGACCAAACAACCAGGACAAACCCGAATCTGTGAGGAGGTAGCACCACCTGTGCTTTGACCAGCATCAGCAAAGGGTCGAGCAACTCAAAATCATAATCAGAAAATACCCGAGCCCCTTTCCTCTCGAATGAAACACCTATCGACAGCATCAGGACGCTGCGTACTAGGGGCGTCTGAGAGCAAGAACCCGAGGTAAGGCCCAGCAACAAAAAATCACAGAAAAATCATGTAAACAAGAAGAAAAAACCCGAGGGAAAGACGATACGGGCAAAAAAAGAAAATCAAAAACGAACGGCAATGCTCAGTGCTGTGCACACTTTTCGCTTTTCTTACTTTTTTCCAACTTTTTCAGCTCGCATCGTGTCGTTTCAGGTTTTCCGTCAGTTTTCTTTCTCGTGGTCGTTTTGTAGGCGAAGCAAAAAGCAAACTCCTCGTATGTCGGGCTCAACTTTGTTTTGTTCGTCTATACTTGCTGGGGTTTTCACTCAGAACCAAAAGATATTGGGGCCTATATTTTCATAGTTTTGTTTTGGTTCGTATTCGTCGCCCACTTCATTTTATGCTTGTCGTTCGCGCGCTAAAACGCACACCAACATCAGCGACCGGACAAAGTGGCATGAAAAGCAGGTTTTCTTTTTGTTTTGGTCTCTTTCGTTCGGCGATGGCAATCTGCCAGCACTGCTGCTAAATAAATAAGAAAAAGTGACAATCTGTGTTCTGATGTGTGTAACTATAGATAGATTTCATAGACGGGGATCGGAGGAGATTTGAGATTTACTGATTTGTTCAGTTTAAGGGGAATGTTATATACAATACGAGAGCTGCCGATTATATTTAAATATTTATTACTTCATCAACGGTGACCAACAGAACATCATGAATGAAATTATTAAGAATAATTAATCTATCGAAAAAGCCGATATTTAAACATTTCAAAGGCGTGATTAGAATGGAACATTAGATTACGCTTAGTGAAAACTTCGGGCTACTGGTCAGATCGGTTCATTTAATCTGTAATTAGTCTTGTGAAATGGGATGGATAAGGCGTTATGATGTCTAAGTACGCTCACCGTGTCGAGCACGAAAGTTCAGTTTGGATAACAAAAACTAAGAGTTGACCTTTCCAGTGAGTAACTTCGCTGCAAATAGAGTTCTGAAATTTTGATGTTAAGTTTCAAGAGTGTCCATGGTCAATAATTGCAATTTCATAAGGAAAGGGATCATACTAGCGGAAAAAGCTAAGGACGAAAATCAAGAGTCTCTTTTGGACTGACTCAATACGATCTATACGTTCCTTATAATACGGAGACAACATCAAGTACCCATATTCTAGGATCGGGCGAACCAGAAAACAGAATTATATTTTTCTCATACGAATGCCGTTGAATTCTTCATATCGTCGTTTTAAAAAGCCAAGTATGTAGCCTGCTTTTATTATTATTGATCGGGGTGTGGGTGATTCCATGCATAAAATTGTCACCATACTCTTCAATCGGGGATCTAAATTTAACATTGACTGTGTAAAACTGTTGCAGTAAAATACCATTTGATGTGAAAATATGCGCAAATTTAATTTATCTAAGAGCGGAATAAAGTTTGAAAAAATATCGCCAAAATTATAAACAACGATCAAATGATTGTTTAAATATGAATCAATTTTTCGCAGCTTGTAAAAATACTTTAAATTAAAACCGATTTTTTCCTTTTGAAGCTAGATATATTTGATTTTTTTGGCAAGTATCGATATTTCGAGGATAATCCGCCCTCTTCTTCAGACGATATTTTTTCAGTATCTATCGCCAAGAGTGCTACCAATATTCCTTATTTTTTTCATTTTGCTGGCTCATTTTTTCGCCATGCATTGCGATATCAGGCGTTGTAATTTAGCACATTGAGAAAAAGCATAGAGCCAAATACCATAATTTATCTACTTCTGGAGCTGTATACATAGTTGAATTCAAGTTTGTGAAATAGCATACCGCGTGATACCATAATGTATGGAGAAAAATTCATAGAAGTAAGTGCTATTGGTCAAAGCCTGCAAGGACATGAAGTATAGGCCTCAATGACAAGAATGATAGGCCCCATAAACAGGAAGCAAGAGTAAGACTCTCCCCGGTTTAGGCAGTTCTGGTATATTGATCTTATTTGGGTGACAGAAATATCTATTTTCATTGCTAAAATTTTCTTCTTTAATTTTTAGTTATTTTAAATAAATCAGAGAAGCATTGCCTTAAGCCTAGGGTGAATTTCTGGGGGGGTGGAACTAATCATTGCACACTCATACACATCGATTGTGAAACTACGTTCAACCGTTAGGCCCAATACGATACAGTAGTGGGGTAATTTTGCTTTATATTTTCGTACCTAATGCTGCGCCCAACGCTGGAATTCTTGCCTATATTTTTTATTTCTTTCGGAACAAAATCTTCTAGGTAATAATTTTGTGTGAAAGAAGTGAGAAAAGTTTTTGTGCTCATTTAAAATGGAGAATGGAGGGAGAGTTATGGATCATGTAAAGGCTGAGAGCTGTTAAGGTCAAATGAAGAAATCAATAAATAAGGGTGAACATTTTACTTTATAACTTAGAATAAAGCTTTTTTATAAAAAATAATAGTTATACATATATTTTAATTTAAACCATTTTTTTCCTTTTAGAGCTAGATTTATTCAAATTACTCGACATATATCGAGATTTCAAGGATAATCTACCCTCTTCTTCAGACACTGAAGGAGAGGGTAGATTACCCTCGAAATATCGATCTATGTCGAGTAATTAAAATAAATCTAGCTCCAAGAGGACAAAATTGGTTTGTATTAAAATATTTTTACAAACTAGGGAAAAAATTGGTACACAATAAAAACAACAGTTATACACACATTTTTTTCATAATCATAGCAAAACAAATAAATTCTATGAATATGAAATATTGTGTTTAGATATTCTTTATTCAATTGCAGTAAATATCGCATTGAACCTGCTATTTAAAACTGAAGGAGGTGTCACATGAAACATCAACTAAAAATTTAACAAGTAAATATCAGGAAAATCAAATTAAAATTCTATCGAAATTGAAATGGGAGACTATAAAATTTCCAAAACATATCCCATTAAATATTTTATGAAATATCATGGTTTATAGAAGTCAAAATCACATGACGAATGGCTTGAAAATTGCACGCGTAATTGTATGGCAAGCGCATGACTAATAATAAAGAAATTAATTAAATTGGGATATTAAAAAAACATAGAAAACTACATTTAAAATCACGTTCAGTCGCAGGAAGAAAAAAATCGATTGGAAAAGCAACGCAAAATTAGATGGGAAATGGTATTTAAAATTCTAGCGAAAATTGTATGGAAAATCGCATTCAAATTCCATGAATATCAGAAGGGAAGTTGCGTCAGATATCGCACTAATAAGAAAATGAAAAAAAAAACGCATCAAATACCGTGTGCAAAATTGCATGATATTTTCCATCCAAAATCGTATAGAATATCACAGAAAAATTATCTGGAAAGCTGCGTTGAAATTGCATTCACAAATACATGGAAAATTGTATCAAAAATGGCATGGTAAACCAAGGTATAAATTATAGGAAATTGGAAAAATCGCATGAAAATTAATCTGAAAAATAACATGAAAAACTGCATTTTAAATCATATCATATATAGGATGGAAATTCGTATTAAAACCACATGAAAAATCCCTTGAAAAAATCACACGGGAAGTGTAGCAAGGGTCATTAGTAAAAAAAAGTACATTACTAAAAAAAATATCACATTGAAATAAGTCTGTAAAACGTCACATTACATTCCACCTGTCTGATTTGACCACTTTGGTTTTTCTATGAAAAATCGGTCTGGCTACTGAAATGAAAATGAAAATAATGAATATATATATAATTTCGCCACTGTAACATAGTGAAAATTTACTTTTTTTAATTTTTGCTTTGCATTCTAGGTTGGAAGAAAATTATTTGTAGTGAAATGTATTTATGTTTAAGATTTTTTTTTCTAGGCGGAAAATGGCACAAAAAAGTCAAGTGCAGAAATAAATTTGCTTACGAAAAAGGAAATTTGAGATGAAGTCGACGCAAGAAAAAGCCAGCGATTTTTAGCGGAAAAATATAAAATAGCGAAATCTACAGTCGTTAACATTATCAAGAATAAAGAATGGATTTTAACAGCATTTAACCAAAATGTTAATCTAGAAAGAAAACGGAAATTGAAGAAGACGCAGCTCGAGTCTGTCAAGGAAAAAGTACAAGAAATTTTTAAGAAGTGCCGATCAAAAAATACGCCAGTGACTGACCCATTACTTCAAGTGAAAGCATTGGTTGCGAAATAATATCCAGTTTAGAGCATTATCCGGTGAAAATGCAAATGTTGACAATGAAGCAGCGGCGCATTGAACACTCAAATTATTTAACATTTTAAATGAATATAGAGTTGAAGATCAGTTTATAATGTGGACGAAACTGGTTTGTTTAATAAGCAGCTACCAACCAAAAGCCTTGTGGCAAAAGACGAAAGGTGTAAAGGGAGCAAGATGGCCCAGGAAAGACTGAGCATTTTACTATGCTGTAGTGCAACAGGAGAGAAGCCAAAACCCCACGGATTTTCAAAACAAATCCCATTAAGGTGCAAGATCTGCCCGTATTTTAAAAATCGAACAAAAAATCATAGATGACAGGCGCTATTTTTGAGGAAATAGATCATGAAATGCAAAAAACAAGGGTGAAAAATAATAATTTTATTGGATAATGCTACAAGTCATAAACTTGAAACCTCTTTTTCGAATGTACACATAAAATTCTTGTCTCCAAATTTGACATCTGAGCTCCAACCTTTGGACCAAGGCATTATCCAATATGCGAACCTTTTGCTTCACTTAATTTCCACGATAGATACTGACTCCGGCTCAACCTACGAAATGGTGAGAAAAGTAACTACTTTAGATGCGATCAGGTAGATTCATTCAGGTGACAGAAGATACAATAAGAAATTATTTTCATCGAACGCCATCATTGTATGATGCAGACGAAATAAATTTACAGCTAATTATTTCAGTCTTGCCTCAAATCATTCAAGATTATTTAATAGCTTCAAATGAATCTTACTCCTTCGGTGGTAATCGTTAGGAAGAAATTTTAGAAGATGTTATGAGCATTCGAACCGACGAAGAAGAGGAAACTGCCGATCTTTAAATAGTTAGTTCGGTGATACCAATACCTACCGCTAAGCAGGCCATCAAATTGACTAGCTACGCCTAAGATACGCCGGAGCTCATCAGCCAAGTTTAATTGGAACAGTGTTTGAGTTAAGAAATAAAATAGAAGCTAATGCACTTTATACGAAGGCAAAGCAAATAAGTTTAAATGACTTCTATGGCGGGTTTTTTGTTTCTTTTCATGAATCTCCAAGCTATTTTTATTGTTATGCAAATGCTCTATGAAAGGACAATAGTGTTTAATGAAAAACAAGCACCCCTCTTTAAACTGACCACCTGCGTATTTTGACCGACATCAACACGAACCGTAGGTGGGCAACATAGAGAGGTTTCACTGTACAAATATCCATGAAAAACACCCATGAACAATTGCATGAAATACCAAATGAACACTTGCATGCGAGACCACAGAAAAAATCACACTAAGAATAGTATGGGAATTTTCATTTAACATATAATATTTCAAGGGAAGCATATGATTTTTCATGCTGTTTCTCATGCGAATTTTAATTTGATTTTTCGTGAGATTTTTACGGAATTTTCATTTGCTTTTAACGTGGCTTCGTATGCCATTTTGAATGATTTATTCCTTGTAAATTATCACCTGACTATTCATAGAAAAAGTTTTTTCATAAATTTCTCATGAGATTTTTCATTTGATATATATACATACAGTTTTTGATGGGATTTTACATGCATTTTTTCATGCACGTTTTCAAGAAATCGCTACTGTAATTTTTCTTGGACTTTTGCAAGAGATATTTCATGGGACTCTTCATGCGATTTGTCTGGAATGTTTTCAAAAAAATTTCAAATCATGGATTTTTTTAGCACGTATTAAAACGGTAAAAGTAAGATAAAAAATTGGATCGGCTATTTTTCTTCAACTTAAATTTAAAATAATTAAAGCTGCACAAATTAATATTTTCGTCTTTATTTTTAAATAGTAAATAATTGCTGACCTGCCGAGCGAAATTGCATCAGACAAATTGCATTAGAAACTTTCAAATGCAAATGAAATTATCTATCGTACCACGTTATACTAAATGGATTAATAGTTATTGAAAATAAAATGCAGTACCAGCAAAACAGTTCATTGCTCGTCCATTTGAGCACGAATATTTATTTAAGATACCAAGCTTTTTTGGATTAAGTTTCACATATTCGGCGGCCAAATTGGTATGTAGGTTGAAGTGGCTGCCGATCGACAGAAGCTTGCCGACCGACAATCTGTTTCCATTGATTTAGCGCATTATCTATCCCCTTTAAATTGACCAAGGACAGTTCTCCTCGCCAAAGCTGGGCCCTGGCACATGAGCTGAAGGACAGATTCCTCCTCGTCTTCAGAGCCACAACTCCGATAAAAGTTGTTGAAATCGGTCCGTAAAAAAAGCCCACAACATAAAGCAGAGCACTTCGATTTAAGCCTAATAGCTGTCCAGTGCTAAGCCTAAAAGCTGCCATCCAAGGAGACCCAGGACTGCTTTGTTATCGCACAGGATGATTCGTCTGACCAGGACTTCCTAACGTCCTCAATATATTTTTAACTACTGGCCAAGTTGGCCGATATCATCAGTATTCCCATTCAGAAGGAGCAAGAGACCTCCGGTAGCAAGGTACCAAGCCTTGCTAGTTCATTTCTTTTCACAGTTGGCCTGAAAACCCTTATGTCCAGGTACCCAAATCAATTGCACAGCCGAACGTCTCGACATCTCCCTAAGAGAAGGACGTCATTGAGCAACAATTATGGACACTGTACAAGGACCAGCAAGGGATTTAATAGCCGCTTGGCTATCTGTAAAAATGCCAATATTGACTCCAAATATTCGATTACACAGAAACCAGTCAATTCCCTGAAAATAGCCGCAACATCCACCTGAAAGACACTACAATTGTCTGCTAGACGGAGAGACAGCTTGAGATTCAGCTCAACGGAGTATACACCACTCCCAACACTATTGTTTGGCTTTGAGCAACCGGTGTACAAGTGGAACCAAATTGGTAGATTCTCGCCACCATTAACAAATGATTTACAAATCATATCTTTCATTTGCATTCTTCCATCTCTCTACTATAGAGATGGGCAAAATGCCTCACGACACACCACTGATCGCTCTTTTTTAGAGTATTTTACAGTATTGCGCCGTACTCTCAGTACACTGTCCGCTTCGCATTTCATTAAGTTTATTCAAACGAAAGCTTTCGCTCACAGACTATGCTGTGCTTTTTTCAGGCGCTGTACTGTAAGAAAGAGCTATGCCTCACGTGTCATGAGGCATTTTGCCCATCTCTACTCTACTACCATCTCTTTATCTCAGTTCTCAGTTTCGAAAAACTTTAAAACAAACCTGTTTAAAGCACTGACAATTAACTAGCATCATCTAAGCGTATCTATTACATTATCCTAGTGTTTTATTTATTAAGTTAATTTAATCAATTTTCATATTAAACTCTTGATTGAATTATATTTTGTAATCAATACAATAAATTATATTGACTTATCTATGATTGCTATCCTTCCATTTGACGTCATATATCTTTGAAAATATGGAATAAGATTAAATGATATAGAGCTAGATCATGCCTGTCACTTAATTGGCTCACTAAAAATTTTAGAACTCTCCATAATATATGTTGAAATTCTGTATTGTGCGTGGAAAAGGCATCAGAAACATATTTAGCGCCAAATTAAGAAACGCATTTGAAAATCTTTAGATATTTCCTGTTAATTTGTTTCGCTTTTTTGATGAATAGTTTATAGAATTTCCAGCACATCGAATAATTTAGGTAGTACTCTACAATAATTTTTTTTGAAAACGAATACGTTTTCGGAAGTATATTCACAGTTTTTGATTCAAATCAGACGCTACATTAATGTGGTCCATCTGGTGTCACTAATCAGTTCATTTCATTTCCATCATTTTAAACAAAAACATTAGACACAAAAGATGGATGTAAAAGACAATCTGCACGATGAACAGCCATTTTGAATCAAATATAGTGAACTATATGTAGCCCGAATTAGAAAATTCCAATTCACGTGAAAATATCGTATGGTATAATTTACAGTTGAAGCATCTCGTCCAACTGGAATTGAAACAGAAGCAACATAATAAGAGCACCTAAATCGTAGAAGCATCTGATAAGATGTTTTGCTCCTAGCAATGTAATGAGATATTATATCAATTAAATCCAATGCAGAAAATGAAAATTGAAGAATTTCCAATGGAAATTTCGATTTAACTTTAGGGATTCAGTTTTATTTTAGTTTTAAACGACATGTTATACCTCAAATTTTTTCAAATGTACCATAAAATCAAAATATACTCGACTTAATCAAGTATATCTAAATCCGCAAGTATCTTGCATATGTACGGCAGCCCCAATTTCATATTTTTCACATACACATGGTAGAAGTATCTGAATCTTTTCTTGGAGCAAATAAGAAAGAAGCGAGCAAAGCAACAGCACGCTAGTTCTTTCTTTATGCATTTCAAGTCCGTTCTCCATTATATTCCGATTCCCCAACCATAACTTCTATGTCCCCTTCTCATTCGATTCTTTTTAACTTCTCCTGCCGGAGAGAACAAGTTTTCGCGTTCTTCTTTCTATATGTACTTAGCTCCGAGGAGAATGGGGTAGTGCAGGTGGAAGTGGAAATAGTGGAATAGTGCATTTTTCTCCTGCATTTCTTGCTTTTTGTTGCACTCGTAGTTGTCGAACTGAGCTCGGCAAAAGATTGAAGATCGGTGCATTATTTACTGCCGCTTGGATTTGTCACGTGTACATAATCGTACATAATGGTTAGTTAGAACGAAAGATACTCATAAAATGGAAACGACTCGTAGATACTTCCGGGCCGAGGGAAGAGGGTAGAGCAGCGTGAACCCTGATAGGGTGGTAGCGATAGCTGTGGATTTGTTATTGATGCTTTGTGTCTCTTATTTATCTATTTATTTATTTATTTACTTATATCAGTTTTTTGTGGCTCGAACTGAGTGCCAAGTACAGTTTGCATTGTGGAACTCGGGCTCGGATTCGATTTTGTTCTTGTTCTAGAGGCTTCAGCTCAGCCTGTGATATGTGCAGGCATGTGTGTGATGCATAGTAGCCATAGATATGGATGTATATAGGCTTTAGCACATATGCTGTGGTGGATGGATGATGATAGATGCAAGGTGCTGGATTGCGGTCGCGGTTTGTTGGCGGCTTGTTGATGTTGTTGGTTGTTGTTCTTGTTGCTGGTGCACTGGTAGCGTTGCATCGGGCCGCGTGCATGTTGCTGCTGCCTAGGATCGGACGGATACGGAAAGGGAACCTGATGGGCCGCAACCAGTCGAATCGAAGCACCGTAGCGAGTTGGACGTGTCTACCGTTGGTGATTCTAAGCGCACGATTTCCAGCACGCTGAGTTTTGTTCTAAGCAGCGCGAGATTTACCCGCCAAAAATTCGAACATTCGTAGTGAAGTGCGTAGGCAAGTGAGTGTGAAATTGGCTTTGGATTAGTAATTGGCTAGTGAAATCTGACTAATATAAATCCAAGCAAAATTCAAATAGTGATTTCGGACCAATTTCCATTCAGAAATTTGAAAATTTCATCAAATGACAACACGTCCAAAGTGCTCAGTATCAATTTCTATCGATATTTATGTGCAGTTCGAACGCAAGTGGTTCCCAAGTGCGATATTGATTAATGCTTGTGGATTTTCGGAAAATGGATAAAACGTATCTCAAGCGACATCCTGATTAATACAAGCATTAGTTATATTAACAATATAACAACGAATTAACAATTTAACAGCCTTTGCAGCAAGTGTCTCGAGCATTGCATCATGTTGCGAAGTGCGTATTGAAACAATATTAACCCTATATGTGGTCATAGCATGAGATTTTGTGTATGCGAAAAGTTTATTAATCGTCGTATTCACAAGTGTGTACTAATAACACGCAACAATTAAAAAAGATTGAATAATCGTCAGTGTTGATTTCGTTCAGTAGAATAGACCAGTGTTCCTTTTTGTGGTACATATTCGAAGGAACAAATTGAAAACTGTGACTAATCGAATAAAGTGTAATTAAAACTTAGTTAATTTGGTTTTTGTAATAATAAAAAAGCAAACCAAGTAAAAATGGCTGTGCCCTTTTATCTACCCGATCAGGATGACCAAGGAACTTCGGTGAGCAGTGGCAGCAGCTCTGGGAGTTCCCCAAACACAACAACCTCAGCTACGCAGACTCCGATTCCGAGTCCTGCCAACGTTAATGGAGAACAGCTAGTACAGGCTTTTATGGAAGTTTTATATCGTTGTTCAAATGCATCAAATAGTGGTGAGTTGAAATGTATAACTTATTGGTACATTTAGAGTAAAAGATTTTTAAATCAGGAAAATTTCGGTCCGAAATTGAATTCGTAATATCTTACAAAATAAATACTCAACCTCTTTATGTTCGCATCATGAAAAAATAACGAAAGATAATTTCTTCTACGTCAAGACTGATGACTCATTTGTCTACGTATTCTTCATTTACGCATGATCAACTTATTTGGACATAACTGTTTTTGAACTGTTAATAATGATTCAAGAAAAATGTTTCGGAGTGACTAATAGATTTGGAAGTATTCAGAATTGGGTGAAAGTGGTTTTAAATCAGTGTGAGTTAGGTCCGGGAAATATTAGTATCTAAAAATTTAATTAATGAGTAATTTCTTGTGCATGAATTGCTAAATGATGAGTTGTTAGATTTAATTTCGTTAACGCAACAAATATTACCAAGTAGCACAAATAGTTACGATCGAGTAGTACATATATTAATTTTTTTTTTTTTGATAGACGTTTTAAAATTCTTGTTCTTTTTCTTCTGATGTTTTCAAATAAAGTTCTAATTTAAACGTGCAGTTTAGGTTTCAATATTTATCAAGAGCTTAACTTGCTATAAAATTACTCGTAAATCCATAGGCTGAAACTAAGTTTATTGGTATTTTTTTTTGTAATTAATTATAACTAGTGTGAATAGTTTTAACAGTCAGTAAGCTTTTCATATCTCCAAATTTTTCAAAATAGACCTACCGAGTCAAAATTCAGCTCTGAAACGCACTGTCATTAGAATTGAGCATTTTGGTTACAAGTTTTTCTTGGTTTCCATAAGTAGCCGACGGTTTTTGCGATTTAAAACGTTCAACGCAGGTTACGATACAGTAAAATGAGGCATTTTTCATCAATTGCAATTACTTGGCATGCCTAGGAACATTTAGCTTTTTGAATAATTCATGTCATATGGATTTCCTTTGCGTTCTATATTTTCGACGTCGATTTAGTCTTTCAACTCTTGGAATTATAGCTTTTGGTTTGATTGGAATCCTTGCTGCTGATCTGTTCATTCGACGCTCGAATACGTGCGTAAAAATGCAGCTATGATCTTGCTTGATAAATTCAATTATCAGTAATTGAGAAGAATTAAAGTCGAAGTGAAATTTGAATCCAAAACTTAAAGAAGTCAATGATGACAAAAAGTTTTCGCCAGCTTCAATCATTAAACCCCGATATGAATCGTAATGGGTCACTTTTTAGTTAGAGACATAAGTTAGAAGATTTTCATTTTTGAAGTAATTAAAGTATGTGTAAAATAAAGATTCATTACAGGTACCCTATTGGCTAAATATTAATAGTTTCTGGTGTATTAGAATAGTTTTAAATGCGACTTCTATAAAATTGATGAAGCTTAAGACGACTTCTTAGTTCTACGCACCGCAAGACCTTAAATTTAAGACAATATATAATTCCTTTAAATATTATTTGTCATTGGTATTCTCAATTCTGAAATTAGATGGCCTCGATTCAAACCTCTTAAATTATCTAAGAAGTTGGATACAGCACGAATTCATATTAGATTCTAAAAAGAGTGTTTTTTTCATCTGATGGTGGCTCACTATAAGTCTTGGGCTACTAAGGTGATCACTCTTGTCAACTATCTTGTAGAATTCTTTGGCTCCAAACTTACCAAAAGAATTAAAACGTTTGTTCATCAGTAATAATGATGCCATGAGTGATATTTGTTTTTTTAGATTCGCTGCATACATCTGTAAATTGAAAACCTTTTCATGAGGCTAGAGTGGAAACGAAGCTTAGTTTCCAGAAAGGCAAAATTTGCCAAATTTGTAAAGGAACAATTAGCCGTCAAAATATATTCCTATGAAAGCTAGAAAGAAAATTGAATCTGATTAAATTAATTACATATTTTTGTTAGAAAAGACTGCAGAACAATTAGTAAAAACAAGCAAATACAGTAACCACAACGTTTTTTTATAAACACAAGCTTGCCTGCTTTTAAAATTGGGCATATATATATATATATTTATATGCTACACAATTCGCATAGTTTGCATGATGTTTTCCATCGCATAACGCACACTTCCCTCAGTCATCCAAAATTTCATATTAGTAGTGGTTTGTATGAAAGCATCCCAGTGCAATTGACACTGCTTAGCTGCTTGCTTATTTTATTCTTATAACCTCTTTTTCGTCTACACGATAGTAACGTTTTTTGCATCCCTATTGAGCTCAAATAAGGATAAAAAACAAACATCGATTTGAGTGGATCGGCTGTTCTGTGCAGTAAAAAAATTTCAGTAAAAGCTCATGGGCTCACAATTGCATATTAGCCCAGATTTTGTACTTATTTTGACTGCAATCGTTTTTCTAAGAACTGTTCTTTCGTTTTTTTTCGCATATGAAGCTGTATGTTTCGCAATCAATCGGTATCGAAAATCAGATTCGAATGTTGAATATGCATGGTCACAATAGCATAACCACCATCAGGGTCTGTTGTAAGTTACGAAACTAAAATGATAAAACTACTGAGCATAGGAAGCTAAACAAATCGCTATCGAACTAAAAGCAACGATTATTTGCGGTTTACATAGCTGCTGAAGAAATTCCATCATCAATTTCTTTAACGCGATTTAAATATTTGCTCTGAAAATACGAAGCCTTTACGAACTGAAATCTTCGGCTTCAGTTTTTTTTTATAACAAATTGTGACGTCAGAAGATGTTACGTAGTATCCAAAGTCTCCAATCTGATCTTGAATTCACTCCCCTGTATAACAGTTTATTCTCCATACTTGCTTGATCCCGAAGTCCAGCTATGGGTTCGCTGCTTAGTGTCTTGATGGTGTTTGTAGGTCATGTTGCCAAGCAAAGCAACAAGTTCGGACACATTGGCTGAACTTGCTTCGAACTGTTAACTCTGACGCGACAATCAGCTATACAGGTTACTGTGCAATAATTCGGAAAGGGTCTTGGTAGCGTTAGTTATCAAAATGCTAAGTAAGATACCAATAGTATCTTCTACGCTTATTATTAGTATCTCAAACTAACCATTGCTCTATTTGAACTTTATCAAAGTCCTACTTTACATTTAAAATTAAATGGGCAGTAGAAACAATAATTCAACCTGATTTGATGTTTCTGTATCTGAAAAAATAGCTCGCTGGTCATTTATTTGTCAAAGAGCCATCTACCAAAATATTTGCATTCAAATTAATATATTTTTTTTATCCTAACACTTTAATATCTAAATCTTATTGTACGCTATCAACCTCAAACCCCGCATGCTTTATTCATTTACAATCGTGAACAACAAATCCATTCTCTTCTAACTACAAATAGTTAGCTATCTATCACTGCATAGATGTAT
This sequence comes from Nemotelus nigrinus, assembly GCA_947369275.1. Classification (NCBI taxonomy): domain Eukaryota; kingdom Metazoa; phylum Arthropoda; class Insecta; order Diptera; family Stratiomyidae; genus Nemotelus; species Nemotelus nigrinus. The sequence continues at coordinate 36,869,012 of OX376373.1, read as the reverse complement.
CTAGTTGTATCCATTCTGGTGCTCTCATCTTTTCTTACTTTTACTACGGGAAACCTGTTCCAGTTGATTGCCAAGTGAGGATCAACGATCGATGACATTAACTCAACTTGCGCAGACGCACGAAACAGATACAAAATTATCTTGACGCTATGATATATACTTGCTTTCCGTTGTACATATCTTATGCAATATGACGAAATATCTAAAGATCGTTTGTGTAATTTATTGTTGGATATTTGCGAATTAGTTGAAAGTAATGCGGACATTGACCGTAGTAAGTGATTTGAAAATTTTGCTAAAGCTTGATCTGGTGAGAAATTATGGATTTTTACGTTCATTGTACGTGTAAAGTCGTTGATTTTTGAGCATAATTCTTTTATAATCTCAAACTCTTATCACATCCTCTTACTCCGAGTCAAAAATAAACGTTTCAAACTTTTACGCGTTTTATCGGATTAGTTTTGCTGCAAAAATCTCACCACACATAAGTTTTCTATGAAACGTAAACAATGGTCCACACTTTCCAGAAAGATTGGATTTAGACTCGTAAACATGCATAAGCTTACTGATATGCCCGTCTCAACTGCGTGGCTTGATCTCTTCGAAAGCACGCAAATTTCCATAATACATGCGAACAAAGCCTGTGTGAATTTTCCTAAATTCACTTTGATTAAAATATATTTAGAAATACGCAGAAATATAGATATTTGTAAAAAAAAACTGCACACAAGCTGTCCCCCTAATCCACTCTACGTTCTATATACTATTTTGTTTACGTTCGAATTTTGAATATTATTCGGCCCATGCCATTATGCGGTTTTTGACCACAGTAAGCACCATTACTGAAGAAGCACATATCTATCCCAAATATCTAAATTTAAAATTGTTAGATTGTCGTCAATAATCACACTCGGCTATTGATTCTATTAAGATGGTTGTTGTGGATGTTTCTTATTAATTAATTGAAGATATCTGTCCCGGCATATTTATGCGAAAAATAGCTCCGGGGATCTAAAAATGGAGAATATTACGGATAGCGTACTTTTCGGGTATAATCGATAAGCTCACGAAAAACTAAACTTCGAGCAATGTTGATTCGGATTCGAAATGCACTGCATGCATAATAGCAATAATAATCGTAAATAATAATGCGAACTAGTTAATTTCGAGCACTAAGTGGCCTTTATCGGCGGTTTGTATCTATTGTTCGGACGAGTGATATAGTGCACACCGCAAAATATGACAAATGCGAACAATAGCGACAACGGTGTGTAAGCAGTGCGCATACGACATGCCTGCCAGCCTGCCAACCTGGTTGAGTCGGGTGTATGAACGACTAATAAATTCAAGTGAACCGCAAAAGAACTACTTCGACTGACCTTGTACTAAAATTGCAAGTGGGCCTGTTTGCTTGGCTTGTTTAGTTGTTGGCTTTTCTTTTCGTGTCATGTCACTTGGGGTTTTTCTTGCAACAGTTGGTTCGCCTTCCAAGACATATCGAGCGATTTGGGGCTCTTGAGGCTCTTGGGGGCCTGCTTAATGATTTGCCTGCCCAACCGCCACGCCAGCCCCGGGATAGTCCTCCGTGCGAATAAAGATATAAGCATGTAGATTATCTATATTGAGTATCTAAATGCGAGGCACACGCTCTGCATTCGAGATACACAGAGTAACTCCGTGTGTGCCACGTTTGTAAGTCGGTATGTGCATACATAATCATTCGTGAATAAGTATCTTTAAGGCGAACTGATTTAGATTACATATATGTATATTTGTGAGATTCGGTATATGTTTAGTGGATTTCTTGGCTACTTAAAGTGGGTGGAAGGTGTTGCCGTTATGCGTGAAAATTTGTGAATTTTTAATATACACTGGGCAAAAAAAGTTCGTGAACACTCATAAGCAAATGATCTGAATTCACTACAAGGATCATACAAGCAATATTTTCAAAAGAAAAACATTTTGTTTGTATCTTAAAAAGTATATTTCTAAAATTAAACATTAACATTTTTATGCTTGAAAAATTCCCAAGAGAATTTGAAAATCGAAAAAGGTTTAAAAAATATTGCAAAAAAAAGTCTGGAAACACAATATAAGTGGTAATTTATAAACTAAAAAAAATTAAGTTTAAATTTAAGTCAAAACGATGTTGAGCCCACTTTGTTTTTGATTACTTCCAGGAGACGTGCTTGCATCGATCCAACTAGTTTCTTTGTGATTTCTGCCGGAATTTGATCCCATTCTTCCTTGATGACTCTTTTCAAATCCTGCAAGGATTTTAGCGGACGTTTACGAATTCTCCTATTAATTTCATCCCACAAATGCTCAATGGGATTCAGGTCTGGGGATTGTGGAGGGACTTTGAGAAGTCGACCTACTCTGTAAAGCAACCATTCTTGAACCTTTCGGGCAGTATGCTTGGGGTCGTTATCTCGTTGAAAAACATAAGTTTCCTTTAATCCAAATTTTCTGGCACTCTCCAATAAATTGTCGCTCCGAATATCAAGGTACATATGCTGATCCATAATACCACCCCCACAACATTATATTTCCGCCGCCGTGCTTCACCGTAGGTCTGAGGTTTTTGAGTTGTAGGGCTCCTTTCGGTTTCCGCCATACTTTCTGTCGTCCGCCGGACCCAAATAAATTGAATTTGCTCTCGTCCGAAAAAATAACACGTTCCCAGAACGAAGGAAGCTTGGATAGGTGTTCCTTCCGATTAAGTTTATTGATAAATGGCTTCCTCCTTGGGACTTGACCGTGAAAGCCACTTTTGTGTAAATGGTTGCGGATAGTTTGTGGTGTAACTGTCACTCCATAATCCTGCGACATGTTTTGCGTGATTGTCAATGCACTTGTACCCGGTTTCTCACGAATCACTTTTAAAATATCTCGTTTATGGGCGGAATTAAGTTTTGGCGGGCGTCCTTATTCTTCAAACCGTTTTATAATTTTATGTAGGGTAGAAGGATTTTTGCTAACAATTTTGCCGATTTCGCGGATACTTTTTCCCTCTCTTCGTAGGCTAACTATTAATTCTCGACCCATTCGAAAACTTCCATTTTCGTAGCTATCCAAGGACTAAAATGGACTCCAATTTTGAAAGGACTCATACCTTTTATCTCTCTAAGCCATGTTTAAAGCCCAAACTGCTTCAATACCTTCATTAAAACATGTGTTCACGGACTTTTTTTGCTTAGCCTAGTGATGCGCATATACTCGAATTCATTTGAAGGATCCTTAAATGGAAAATTCTAATGACCTTTTATAACACACAAAATGTTATTGCTTTATTGAGTAAAAAAACCCATCAAAATCCATAAATGAATCCAGCTGAATTTACAGTAGCAGATACCCGTCAGCTTCGATTGGTTTTCACGGACTTTTTTTGTTTAGTGTTCATATAACAAAAGAAAAGCTTCCTTTTGGCAGCAAAAGGTATTCATTAGAATTCTTTTGAGATGTATTAAGTGATAGATTATGTGAGAATATGCTATCATTATTTTTGTTTTGAGCTGTGGAAAGCAAAGTTCGCTGCAAGTTGTTGCTGAACGTTTTATCCTATGAAGTTGGTTGTAAATGCAAAGTAAATTTATATACCTACGCATCTATTGTAATTTGATTGGAGATATGTAACTTCAGCAGGTCCAGTTTATCAAAATATTACAGACTTACGCTTAGTCTTAACTGAAAGTCGTCAGTATTTTAAATATTCGTGAGTAGATAAATGAGACTGTCCAAAGAATGATAAAATATATCAATATTTCCCTTTATAACATGAATGATCAAATATATCAATATATTATTAAATTTTTAATATATTCTTCAAATAAATCAGCAGAAAAAACCAAATATTCCAAAACCTACATAAGAAAATTAATAACCACGCTGCAATCAATAAATGTGAGTTCATTTGATTATTATACCCTCAAAATAATGAGAAGAGTTCAAAAAAAATAAACGAGGCATCTAAGGTCATAAATCATTAGTTAATTATATCTCATTCAGATAAAGAAAAATTATCGAAAACAAACTTGAAAAAAAAACACCTTTTAGCTCTAACCAAGTAATTTTCATGGAATAAACGATAAATTTCATACTGTTCTTCGGAAAAATTAGTATTACCCTGGGGAAAAAAATCGGTTTGTTAATATCAATAAAACAAAACTAAAATAACTCTACCCGCGTCGAATAAAAATTTTGCCATGAAATAATTTCCAGACTAGAAGCAAAAAAAAACAATGATCGATTAATGTGCTATTTTGGGATTTTTTGTTGGTTGCTGAAGGTGAACTATCGGAATTCCAAATCTGCAGGTAAAGAATTATACGAAAACCAAATTTTTAAAAACAATAAAAGATACTACTTCAACCCATTTCGAGTCTTGGCGTTCGAAATCGGTGGAGCTCCATTTTCGTTTATTACAAGTGAGAAATGAGAAGTATCATGTGTTATTTGGCCTGTTGTGATTGGACTCAGGTATTTATTCAAAGCTGCGTCAACACAAAGCTGGATGTGTGGCTCACATATAGAGAATCCAATCACGAGATCCCGACCAATTTCTGATCCCGAAAATCCCGTGGTTGATGGTTTCTAATCCCGGGATTTTCGGGAACAGAAAGTGGTCAGGATTCCGGGGCCGGGAGTAAAACATAATCGGCAATCAAATTACGGCAGGACTCCAAAAGTGCAAATAGAATCCATAGGCACGAGAAAGCAATTGACATGCAGACTCACATTAAGATGCGTAAAGAATAGAGCAAAACAAACCGATGCAACAGTTAACAAGAGAATACAAAGGGATTTGTAAATACATAAATAAGTATGGACTGTTTCGTATTTAGTGTATTCGTTACTTCGAATGATTTGAGGAAATTAACACGAGCGAATGCGTGCAGAGATTTCCTCAACAACAATCAAAAATAAGGTTGTGGGCTATGCAAGCAGGATAAAGGAAATAATAAAAAGATAGATAAGGCAGGCTAGAATCTCAGGTGAACGGTTCAGTTTGACGTTTTATGAATGGACTGCGACTGCAAATAGGCGCTTTATAAATATTAATATCCACTCAGTAAATTCTTACTGGAGCTTGGAGCGAGTAAGGATTTCAATAACAGCTGCAAACTGCCTAGATCTATTAAAAGAGCGGCTTGCTGAATTTGAAGTTTCTCTATAAAAAGACAGTGTTACCATCGTAACTGATGGACCAAACGAGATACGAATAGTAGGCAGACTAGTTGATGCAGAGCAACATATTTGTTTGGCGCATTCACTTGGCATTTTGCGATGTTCTCTATAATAGGAGGTATATTCTAGATTATAGAGTTGATGAAACTGCTGATAGTCTGGACGACGACCACTGAATCAGCTTTGTTCATTGAATCCGGTCGCCTGCAAGACACGCTGGATCTGACAAACGATTATGACATCAGCGCATGCATACAGAAAGTTTGTAAGGTAGTTTTATATTTAAAAAAAATCTCCAACGAAAAATGATAACGTTCTTCAATATTATGTAAAATCCGAGCACTGGTTTGCAATACAAGGTGAAATAGTCTCTTGACAATGCTCGAATGGTTGTTTATTTTGAAAAATCTTATACAGACGGCATTAATAGACCTACAATATTCAGATCCAATAGAAGCCACTGAGTTTGATTTGATTCAGAAAATTATTGAAGTTTTACTCTCTGGAAAATTGACTGTGGAGTCCTTAAGTCGGAGAGATGCAAATTGATGCACTGCTAATGCTTTATTCAGATTTTTATTTAGGCAGCTATGAGAAAAATTGTCCATTATTTCCAACCCTATGAAAGTTGCAATAGTGGACCGAATTTAACCGTTAAAGTGCATACTTCTTAGGAATCACGTAAAGTGCACACTTGGGTGACCGGGACCCTGACGTGTTCTATGCTGATTTGCTCTGCCGCTATGGAATATTTTATTACAAAAAAATTATGGGATATACTTTAAAATATCCCATTCAAAGTTATTTAAATTTTATATTAATTTATTAATTTTTAATTTGTTTTTTTTTGTTGAAAGAAAAAAAGTTGAAAAAATTGCTTTTTTTAAAATAATGTTGTTGGGTGTCAGGCACCCACAATGCACTTTAAGGGCTAAGAGCTCCAGTGTACCGAGCTATCTAGTATGTTAAACTATCTCCAGATTTTTTCGGATTTTCGATTTTTTAATCCCGTAATCTCGGGATTGAGAAACTGTACCGGGATTGGAATACCTACTCGCATACTGGAAGTCAGAGCTCTATTCACTAGACTACACGAATTTCTTTTTGGCAACCTTTAAAAAAATTTAAAATACTCTTAGTATCCTTAAAGTTATTTCCAGCTGTTCAAATTATGAATCTTGATAATGATACGTTTCGTGAATCTCCTATGAGCTTTGAGTTTTTAAATCTTTTTTGCTTTACACACTTGGGTCATATCTCAACGAGATTCGTGAAACAGAGTTCGATTGTAGTCTGTCTCCAGTAGTAGGATCATGAGCCAAGAGGCAGGCATACAGTGTGTCTCAGTAAAAATGTCAAGCCCTGTTTGGAGAGAGAACCTGGTGGGATGGGTTACTACGTAACGCTAGTCCTCAGCGAACTAACTTGCACATAATGTCTGGCTTTTGTAGCTATATTTTATAGCTCAGGATACTATGTACATATCTTAGGCTTTCATAATTCTATACGTAACGCTATTCCTCAGCGAACTAACCTGCACGTAATATCTGGCTTTTGTAGCTATATTTTATAGCTCAGTGTACTATGTACATATTTTAGGCTCCCATAATTGCCACGTTGTCCTACTATGTAGTTATCATCAAGTGTCGTATTATGTCCCCTCGAACTATATTTTACAACTCAAGCTTCTTTGTACATAAGTGCAAGGGACCATAAGTGCTACACTATGCTATATAGGCGTTCGCTCTATACGGTTTTTTTTCAGAGTGCACAAGATATTCCAATTATTACACTCAACTTGTGCGAGATATCGCATTATTTGTAGGTCATATTGTGGGCAAATGTAGAAGATAGAGCTTCTAGAGCGTGATAATAGGACCTAGCCCGGAGCTTTTGCTTAGAATTTTTCATATTTTACTCAATATTGTTATTATTATTCGTTTATTTTTTATTGAATATTTTATGATTTATTATTTTATGCTAAGCCAGTGTCGAGAGATCAAGGACTTTTCAAGCGATAGTAATGGAATTTTATCAATCATTAGAGTCAATATATGTAAATCAAAGTATCGAAAAAAATTATTTGTGTCTTACTAGATGGAGTTAAACATATCAATCTATAAAGTGTCATTTTATATAAATTGTCTTACATAATAATAAATGTGCGCTTCGGCTTGCTAATAAATTAATCGGCTTCAAATAAACTATCAGTGTAGTGAATACGATATCAAGCATGTGTTTCCTCACTACTTGAAATCTTTATTACATCCTAAAACGAAAACCCCGGAATCGACATCCCTATCTTGTCGCCAACCATACCAATCATAACATCTGCGATCAACCGCAACTTCTTCGCTTGCGTTCAGCAGAAACGTTCTACTCCACTCACTGTACAGTCTTGAATTCGCGGACGTTTCAGTTTTCGCTTGCCCGATCGCAAAAAACTTGTTCTTCTGCAATGCATTCCTTATTTGTCTTTTTTGCATTGTTACGGTTAATGCACTTTTACTTAATACGTACGAAAGTGGCAGTGACTGCTGTTGTCGCCGCTGCTGGCGGTTTATATATATTGGATCGAGACAGACAAGCCTCCATGTCTCCGCAATATGCGCGAGTAATGCTAAGTTAATTTAGTGAGACCTGACTTGATCTGACTGGCCCGCGCCGAGGGCAACTTTTTTCCATTTGTATCTCGTTCCTTTGAAACTAGATACATGCAGATCTGATTATAGGAGTATACTTATATGTTGTGCAAAAACTTATGGTCTTAAAATAAAATTGGTGTTCTTTTTCTCTGCAATATCTCGCAGCAGCAGCAGTAAAGCTGTAGCATTTATCAATTTCGCAAGAATCTCTTGTTGTTGGTCGGACTCGGTTGAGTTGTGGGCGAACAGCGGTGCAACAGTGTCGTATCGTTGTCATTGGCACGAGACAAGATATAATTTTTTATAATACGGATACTAAATGAAAAATGATGTGGTATACATGGGTATATGTTGGGAATGTTGGATTTTATATATTGCGAGATGCCTTTTAGGGTTATCAGGTTTTGTGCTGGTTTTCGGTGGAGATCTGAAGGTGTGTTGAGACTTGCAATTTTACCAAAAGTAGGTAATCTAAATTCCTGGCTATAAATTTGCTACAAAATATTTAAACATCAACATTTTCATAATAAATTCCCAGCTGTGATTTTATCCCTTATTTCAATAACTTGGAACTCTTCAATCCTGCTTTGGCTCTGCTAATACCTGCTGTCAATTTCACCTCAACAATTTATTTGTGGGAAAAAAATTGAAAAAAATTTAAATTTCTTTTTAAATTAAATTGAAATAAGAGCATCTACTTTCATTATTAATCCTATGATACCAACTGAATAAAAACCAGTGAAAAATTTAGGTCACATTAAATTAAAAAAATACAGTAACTGAAACCAGTTGGGTCAATCCAGCAAAGTGACATATCGAAAAATTTAAGAGATGGACCTTAAAAGATGAGTGTTTCCATCGAAAAGCCATGACTAAGCTAGTTGACTTGGTACCGTATTGATCATATAAGATCATGTCTTTCTTTGTCTTGACTCAATTCTACCTTCCAGCTAGCGACTGAAGTGTTATTGTTTGGTACTTTCCATTCGGGATTAACTTATCGTCGCGGTATTTTCAGATAAGAAAAAAAAAACAACTCAAAAGAAACGAACAACGGTCTGGTGGTAAGCTGAGAGTTTAAAACTCCAAAACAACAGTCTTTACGAAACATAAAGCGCGATCGCCACGGCATGGTTCGTGCCAGACAACTTGCGGACAGCACGAGCCAAGATCTCGACGACTTCTTAAAAACGTAAAGTAGCTTTTCGTGAGATTTATTTCGTTTTACCGTTTTTTGATTGATTATTGCATTTATTGCCTGTGGTGTGTGTAGTAAATTGAAGCTATAAGAGGGGTAAATGGTGTGACGCGGGTCCAAAAGAAGAGATTGTATCGAACTTATCTACGAACGAGACGATGACAACGGTCGTCGTGTCAGAACGTTAAATGGAAAGATCGGATGTGGCTGGATCAGATTTAAAATACGAATTGAGTATAAGATCGAGCACGAGATGTGGTTAAGGTTTTTGTCTGTTTCGTTAATTTGTGCGATGTGCTGATATTTCGTTTGTGGTTTATTACGGTCATTATGTGGATTATTTGTTTTTGTATCGAGGAATTATTAGATGAGCTGACGATAACGATGAACTTTTCGGGACTGGATTTAATGAGGTATGTAAAAATGGTATCGTTTCAATTTATTCGACAGGAATGCAGAATTAATGATTTCAAATCAAGATAAATGTAATGTTGTCATTTGGTAAATAAAGGTAGTGTTAGGAAAGAGTGAGATGTATAGCTAAGGTTAGGCTATCTTCTTAAATGCATAAGGCTTTAGCGACAAGTGGGAAATTGTATTATTTAGACGTTTGCATGAAAAAAATGATCAAAAAATGTTGTATAATAATAGTTGGTAAGGCAAAATGAGCATGAACAAAATTAAAGAAAAAACTGAAACAAAAAGAAAAGTATGTTCGCCGAGAAATGAAATGATTCCACCATACAAGAATTCATTGACTAAATATTGAGAGAAATTGAGTTTTTTTATGCGCGTATTTTTCAAAAAAAAAAAAATGTTTTATACCACCTACACTAAGGTTCTCATTCTAACTCTTTAATCAATCGAAATTCTATAGAGATTAGAATTTATTGCGAATCGCAAAAGAACTATCTACACCTGTCGAGAGATGAATTTATGCTTTCCATTTGAAAGCAAAAAAAAATTAAGCTAAATTCTTTCATGAAAATTCAATTTTTTTGGTTTATTTAACTTTATTGTTACATTTTTGTATGCACGAACGGTGCCGAATGAAACTATTCGAAACTGTTTAACCGTTTAACAAAAATAAGCCTGTATACATCAATGCTCCATAAATATTAAAATCTGGTGTATTTTCTATTTTTCGAACTTATACCCACACTGGGCGCAATAATACATATGACGGGAACTGCTTGGAAATATTGGTAAACAACCAAAACTAATAAGAAATAGTCGTTTCCAGTGCGTTTACAGAGTAAAAATCAAAAAAATGCACTTAAGCTTCATTATACTGCAAAGCTACTGTGTGCTGTGACGGAAGAAGCTTAAAGCATAGAAGCGATGCATACATTCTTCTTGATGACTCATAAGTCGCAGCCAGTGAAACTTTTCAGGAAAAATTTTTTTTCAATCTCCCTAGCTTTTTCAGAAACGCAGTCAAAATAATACATTGATGAGTTCATTAGGGATTTGTTTATGAAAAATGTATTCGGTATATTAACTCTTGCCGGGCTATAAAATTATCGAGCTTGACATCTTAACAGAATTCTTTTTGTAATGGGCCTCAATGTCGTCTGGACTAATTCGTATCGTTCTACCAAAACATATTAGATGACTCACCCGATGCAATTACATTCGCTTAGCTTTCTCTCCCTCAAACCAGCTGACTTCTACAACTGTAGGCGCATAAAAAACGCAAAAGCCTAAAGATGAAAACAAACTGCAGGAAAATCGATAAGTTACCTTGACGGAAGCATGGTTTATTTTCACTGTTATCGCAGCTGTTATGTTCAGTCGTCGTTACCACCGCCTTCCATCATCATATGCATCGTCATGACTTTCTTTTGCCTTTTGTTTTGTTCCCTTATTGTGAAAAAGTAAAAGCCGCTTTGATGATATTTCTCGGTCCCGCTTTATCTCCGCTGTCGTTCATCTTCTGCTCTCTAGCCGGGCTCAGATTAAAAGAAAAGGCAAAATGTAAACATATCGCAGCTGACATAAAAGCTTCGACTGCAAGGACAACAGCAAAAACAAAAGCAAAAACATTGAGAAAATGCGTCTGCTCGCCCGCAACTTCATCCTATTCACCGAAATTCACAAAGTGATGCAATTTCGCAATCCTGACAGCGTCATTGCCGTTGTTGTCACCGATGTCAACCACCTGAAAATTTGTTTTGCTTCGATGACGTAATCAACGCGCTATGCGAAGCAATGCTCTTGCTGCGATGGGAGAGTGGCTGTTATGCATATATATGGCATGCAACTCATACACCGATATGTGGCAAAATGTCCTTGTAGTGAATCCATTCTGGAATTCCTTTGCCCATTTCAGTTTCCTTGTAGTTCAGGATGTGATGCAGCCGATGCGATGTGACGCAGAAGCAGGTTTGTTGCCGTGACGAGATTCTGAAAAACAAAAGTTTCTGTGTGTGCCCAGCATAGGGTTGACACTCAACACACCCTCGACGGTTAAAATATTTCATTCTGTATATAGGTACCACCAGATGCATACGTGATTCAGCGGTTGGTTCAGTCAAATCCACTGCATAGTCATCAGGATGGCAGAAAACGTGCAGTGAGTGCCTGCGAAAAAGTGACTCAAGAGACGGCTGCCAACCTAGCGTCCTGGACGGGAATATAGAAACCTGTGCCATATGGCTGAAAGAGCCGGTGAAAAAGTACAGTAACAGGCGAAGAATGTGCATCTGTCACCTGGCAAATATCTGGCATGCACTTGTGCCTTAAACAAGTGCTCTACTGTCAATTTTCCAATTATGTTTGCCTTGTTCGCTGAGCTGTGCCGAATAGCTTTCCGACTTGGTTGCTGCTCGACACTTTTCCGTTTGTTTTCCTAACCAATTTAGTGCCATTAGCGAGCAATAACTCGCGATGGTGTGAAGTGCACGCATGCAAACTGCAGATTTTTCCTCAGCCGCCCAGAAATGTGCATGAAAAACATTCTTTCAGCTCTTTGCATGGTTCGTTCGTGCTGGAACTTTGCGACGGAAAGCCTGGCATCTGACTCCATTCAGACCTGCATTCTGAACTTTGCTTCCAGCGAGCTTCCTACTGTATCCTTTCGCTCCGGCCAGGAAACTTCTGCGACACTGTATCGTTTTCACAGGTTGCCAGCTGCACGGGGAGTGATGGTACAAGCAGCGGCCAGTACATTGCAAATGCAATTTTCTTTTGACTACTGTGCATTTCAACTAGCCTTCCTTTGTGAAGAACAGGCGGGCAGATAAGGTTGTTGTGCTGGTTTCCTAGAGTTAAGGCTACTTGGCAAACAGGAGTCTGTGAATGTTTCATAATGTAAATTGCTACGTAAGTATGGTAAGAGATTTGATGGGGGAGTGAGTGATGGTGGTGGGCGGAGAGGGTAGTTGAGGACAAAATTACATATGATGCTTTCATTTCGTCACTACATTCCTAGATTGGCTTTAAAATGCATCACTGCACTTGCCTTTGCACGAACGGTTTGAAAGCTAAGAGTGGTAGAAGGGACGCATTATATACTTCGCTACAGTAAAGTTTGATGCTGAAGCAAACAAAAAACTGTGAATGAAAATGATCCTTTGATATGGCTCGTGACTTTTATTTTTGCTCTTTCTCAACTCTAAGTAAACAATATGATTCAGCTTGTATTCTGGATTAATTTTCTTTCTGGTTAAAGTATTTGGTCTTTTCGTTGAAATTCGGGCTATTTTAGGGGGAAGAGTATATGTCAATTTCGTTTGTCTGGAATCTTTTGGGTCCAGATTCATTTATTTCAGAAAATGTCTCCATGATAAATATATTAGTTGCTGCTCCTAGTACATATCATAGTCTTCAAAAATCGCATGTCTCTCTTTTACATAAAATACAGACGACCAATTTTACCAACGTCCAACACTCTAATAATACAAGCAATTTCTTGTTCTTGAAAATTTTTTCACATGTGTTTGTTTTTCTATAATCACGATAACTTTGTAGTTCGTCTCGAGTTTGTCAGGCATGTCAGAATGTTTTCTTACAGTTTTCCCATGCATTAATTGGAGTAGAATCCAGTAATCGAAGAGTGCATAGTCGATTTGTATGCAAAAAATGTAGACTGTGAACAGTAGGTTATATGAATTTAAAATATTGCCTACAGGGATTCGTTATCATTCCTTTGGCGAAAAGTTCTGATATTCTTCTATGTATTAAAATTTTCAGAAGCATTTTAATACATAGAAGAATATCGGAACCGAGTCCTTGTTGTTCAATGAAACAAATAAAACTTTCTTCAGAAAAATGTAAACACAGAAAAAACTATAAGGGTAAAAATTGCATAAAAAAACCCAGATCACACAACAAATGATTTATTTTCAGTTCATTTTTGCAACTTTTTTTTCTATTGTCTGTTGCTTTATGTATTTACATACAATTAGTTTTACTTATTTTCATGTGTTATACGGTTTTGTGGAATTGAGGTTGATAATAAACTCGTTTTATGTTTCGGTCTATTCTTTCCAAATGAACTCATTATTTTAGTACTTTAAAGAGGTGAAATCTGGGCCCTCTCTGCCAAATAAATCCAAGTGGAGATTCATCAACGAAAATATGTTTATAATGAGATGAAAAATATACTATGAAAAGTCCATTAGGAAGTCGCGTGCGCAACAAAAGTTAGTAAAGTTAAATGTTCATGAAAATCAGTCTATAAAAAATATAAATAAATACCTCCTTGACTATTGATTTCGCATGAACTTATGTAACCATAAAATTTGTTCAACTTCTTGCCAATCCATTTTTCTTTCACAGCACGCATCCTGTTTTCCGTTCGGTTTTGCACATACCCAGTGCACTCAGCTTCAAAAAACGCAAATGTAAGCTAATCAGTCATTAACATGCTTACCTTCACATAAATAAATCTATCTTCATATGGTTTGTCATCCACTACAATTTTGATACTTTCGCTGTCTCCATCACCGATGTAGATCTTGTAAATCACCTCTTCCCTCCCTCTTTTCAGACTGCCTATAAAGCCTCTTCATTGCTTCGACTTCCATCATACAAGCTGATCTATCGTGATGGATGAAACACTCCTTCTCATGGAAGCCTTTCCATTCTGCTTTAGATCCCTTGTAAGAGTGGTAGCGCCGGCATTCTGTGGACATCACGGCCCATCACTTTTCCAATCTTGTGATCGCTGATAGCGAGAGACCAGGCCGTTTTTTTTTTAGGGAAACCCCATCTTTTTTCCAATGTACCTTCACCAATTTCTGACACATCATGTGATGCTTCAGCATTCGCTTTAACATCTGCTCTGATCGACAAATCAGCTTCTTTATCGACAGATTAGCTACTGAGGAAACAGCTTGGTGGAAGCTTAAGGAGGAATTTAGAATCTTGAGGAAGAAAATCAATGATAGAAGGACAATTTTTTGTACATATTTATTCACCAAACAAGGTACAAAATCACGTATACAATAGCAAAATAGTAAAGTAAAGTGAAAAGAAAAAAAAAACAAATTAAATAATTAATAAATAAGTTAATAAATAACAATCAATAAATAAAACATTGATATATATTTTAATAATAAAACCGATTTTTCCTTTAGAAGCTAGATATATTGAATTTTGTGACAAATATCGATATTTCGAGGGTAATCTGCCCTCTTCTTCAGTGTCTATCAGTCTAATCTTAATCTAACTTATGTATGTTACTTATAGAGCTTACTTTTAAAGTATTGACTTATACTAATTACCAACTAATTGTCTATTAATTGACTTATACTAATTACCAACTAATTGTTTATTAATTACTTTACTATCCATATTTAATTAAATTATCCTCCTCACTATCAAATGAGTGTTTCAAATTAGCCTGAACAATGGTGATGCACAGTTTCCTTGGTCTGTGTTTAGTCTTCTATGCATAGGCGTTTTCCATATGTGCAGGCTTTCGTACGCATACAGTTTTCGCACCTGCTGTACCTCCTTGATCACCTCCACGTTGTCCCAAGTTATCTTGTGATCCTCCTCCAACATGTGCTTTGCTACTGCTGAACGTAATAATGTTGTATTCTTTTTCCTCGCTGAAGCTGCTTCCCTTTTATGTTCCGTTAGTCTAACACCAACTAACCGTTTCTTTTGCCCGATGTATATTTTGTCGCATTCTGGGCAGGTAATTTTATAAACTCCACATTTTTCCTTTTTATCCTTTTTGTCTTTGACGTGATATAGTATAGTACCTAATTTTTTAGTTTTACTGGTTGGAACTGCTTTAATATTAAAGCGTTCAAGAAGTACCCGAACTTTTTTGAATACTGATGAATAAATAATTGGAACTCTTATGGTTGTTTCTTGTTTTTCCTGCGTAAAAAGCGTCGTTAAAAGATCACGCTGTATTCTATACTTTTTCTTTTTGACAAGATTTCCAATTATCCTCTCGTCGAATCCATTTTTTCTCGCCGTATCTTTAATATATTTAACTTCTGAGTTAAAACTATCCTGATCTATGGGCACTGTTAATAGCCGGTGAATCATCGAATTAAAGGGGGCCATTTTTTGGGGATGCCAATGATCAGACGTGGATGGTGTTGTCCTCTGGGTGTGTGTGGGCTTTCGGTAGATATTGAAACTAAGAAGACCTTCTTTCCTTATGACCATTAAATCCAAGAAGGGTAGTTTCTCATTCTTTTCGATTTCCATTGAAAATTGGAAGTCCTTATGTGCTTCGTTCAACTTCTCCAACGGTTCTCCCAAAGCATCTTTTTTAACTATAGCTAGAATATCGTCTACATATCTCAGCCAAACCCGAGGAAGCGAACCTTCTTCATAAAGTTTCTTCTCTAGTCTATCCATAAATATCGCACTCATAAGTGGGGATAAAGGATTTCCCATTGCAACACCTTTCATCGCTTTGAAGTATTTCCCCCTGAAAGTAAAATAACTTTCATTCATGCAAACCGTAGCGAGTTTCAAAAAGTCTTTAGCCCTCTTCCTCCCCTCCGGTGAGCTATTCCTCTCTAATAGCCAGTCCTCAAAGAACGTGAGTGCTTGTTTTACTGGCACGCTTGGGAACAGAGCCTTGACATCAAATGATACAACTAGCTCATCTTCCCCTATTGTTGCCACTCTTCCAAGCCGCCCTATTACCTCGTCTCGATTCTTAACTGTTCTATCGCTAATCTTCCCTAAGGCCCTACATTCGTCTACAATCCACTTTGCGATTCTCCTTGTTGGAGCACTTGTAGCGGTGACAATTTCCCTAAGTTCACTTCCTTCCTTATGTATCTTTGGAAGGCACCTAATTCTTGGCAATGACGGGTTTTAGACCCGCAGCTTGTTCACCTCTCCAATCATCCCTTTGCACTCTTTCAAGACTCTTTCAACTCGTTTGATAGAGTCTGGTAAGGGATCTTTCCTAGGATAGAGTCTGGTAAGGGATCTCACTCTCAAAATTTATTCCTTGCATCTAAAAATGGCAAGTGAATCTTTAGTTAGAAAAGGAGATAAAGGACTTTCTGGGAAATTCGGCTTTTTGAAGGTCCGGGCTGACAAAGAACTGCTTCAGAATACGTGCCTAACCAACGCTAATCGACGTTCATAAACACACTAGTTCCAGTTCAATCCACCGAGCATGTGACGGGCTATGAAGTTTGATGAAGCAAAGAAGTGCGCAACAGAAATGCTTCGCCTCCACGCAACCCAGAGTACTCTTAACTTTGAACCACAACCCGATAGTAGCAACGTTTTTGTTCATTTTTGGTCGTACGTGTTCCCTGTCATTTTGGGGAAATTCGCAGGTTTGCAGGTATTTACAAAATATTGGTTTGAGTCATTTTGGATTTTTTCCGAGTCGAAAGTTCCTCACATAGGGAGAATGAGGGAGTTAAAAAATCAAAAGTATTCTACTCTATATAAGTATGTTTTTTGTAATCCGCAGGTTTTTTTTCGATTTATGTTGAAATTTAATTTTTAACTAGGATTTTATTGTTTACCCAGCGTTTTCGTTTTGAGGGTTCTTCTACCATCACTAGCCAAACGTTTAGGGGCTACTAGCTAGATATTAAACTCGACATGCTAATGCTGACAAGCGCTCATTTCTATCTCCAGTTCTTTGAAATTTATCCATTCAAATCACATGTCACATTGCTGATAACGTCAAATCATTTATGATTCCAATCAAAAATCCAATAAATATTCAAGTGACTATGTGCATCATTCGAAATCGACCGAATCGAATTCCCACCGTATACTCTGTATAAGTTTTCCTTCTGCTAGCGTTCCTGTCACCGCATACTGTTTTTTTTGTACCAGAAATCGAAACAATAGTCGGAAGAGGTGTATGCGAGTTCTTTTTCCATTGATTTTCCAATCACTGAAGAAAATTAAAATGCATCCAATAATCAAACACTCAGCCAGGTCTGTGACTGTTATTGACTACCATCAAAATCTTTTCATCATCGTTTGTGGACATGCATGCGGTCGGATCACGTATTATTGTTGTTTGTTTTATTTATGCCAATAAGTTAGTTGTGAATAGTGCATGTTGCATTCATTTGATCGGCTCTGCCGCATTCTGATCTGAGAATTAAAATTCATTGAACAATGAAATTAACCGATTCTCGCGTCTCCATTCACTTTTTTCGGATGCAATCGAATGGAGGTGGTGGTCGGTCAGATTTGCTGCGCCGGTGTGACTACAAATTGTCCACTTGGGCCGCTATTGTTTGCAAACACTCGTTTGCACCACGGCATTGAACTTCCTTTTACGGAGCCCTTATTGTAACGGTGCTCGATAGTCTCTAAGAACGAATGTAGCTTTGATCTGAAAGTACAATGTACAAGAGTTTTAAAACGTGCTTCAAATTTTTTTGTATCATTCTGCCGAACAAACAGTTTTAAACTTATTTTATATATGAGTCGTATAATTGAACAATTGTTTCTGGCTGTTGTTCGATTGCATGTCAATCAGCTGCACTTGTAGTGGACGCGGGAAAAAATTTGAATATTAATAAGCTAAAATGCATCAGAGTTGAGCTTGTCGGAGTGATTAATTATTGAATTGAAGCTATAATAACTTTGTTGGATGACAAATGTTAATTTACATTTGTAATGAGTTTCACGGACAAAAGCGTGAAGTTGCAAGTGATTACTATCGATTTATTTTTTAGTCGAACGAATCGTGGAGTGGTTTATTTTGTGTTTGCTGGTTTGTACTAGAACGTAGATAAAACGATTGAATCCATACAAAATTATTTTATTGATAATTCAGCTTCAGTATAAGTAAATTTTTGCGAGAGAAAAACAGAATTACAACTCAACTTGTTACTGTTTTGACTTAGGATTCGAACTGAGACCCCATACGCTTATCAGTTTTCTGTTCATTAGAAACTACATTATGTAGTTACATATCTTGATTTAATTTAAATTTTACGAAACAGAGGTGCGTAGTCAGCTTAAATATGTATCAATGAGAGCAAAATCAAAAAGTGGTGTGATATCGCCTCACATTCTGTGCACTTTAGATGACTATCAAAATTTATACTTTGATATATGTACACCCTGATTTATCGATTGATTGACCAACATATATAATGTCCTATAGATTATCCAGGCTTCTTATGAATTTGGATATATTGTTTGACGGGACATTTCTTATTCCCCTATTTGAGGAAAGAGCAGACCAAGGAGTTTTAATCTTTGTCTTACTAATACTCAGCTTCCTCGTTTTTTTGTTGCCCGTCTTAGTCTTCGATCCATATCAATTCGAGTCTGTTTTGTGCCCCTATTTAATTTAGGGTCTCTTTTACCTCTAAAAGTAGCTGAATTTATGTGATGGCGATTGATAGCCTTGAGAACTACTTGACTATTTTATAGTATCTTAATTGTAACTCTTCACGGAGAGAATTTAAACATAATAATAATGAAATTTACTACCATTCGTAATGAAATTCATTATTTTCATTGGTACATAGAACTAATGAGTTTAATGAATCTAATTTAAACTGATAATTAATATCATTGCTTTAAATTCATTGTGCACAAGGGATGACTTTTTTGCGTTTTGCCGTAAAGTAGACCATTTCACTCCAAATACAGATGCTGATTCCATTTTCATCTTAGTTTAACGTATCCCAAAATACAAAGAATGTATTCAGGATGACTTAAAAACAAAGTTTTGCTTTGGAGGCGTGAATTGTAAGTTTTCAATCAATTCCATTCTTGTTTTTCTCATGTTTAAGTAACAAACATAGCAAATGATTTTCTTCACAAAAATAATATGATCATTTTTACTTAATTTCTTTGAAACGGAAAGCAGTCATTTCATTTACTAAAATGTGTGATAAGGTGGGATAAAATCGAAATTCACTTATTTCATTAAAACTAAAGCTATTCATATCTTCTTTAAGTATGTAGGCATTTAAATGGTTCTTGTATTTCAATTTCAATTTTTTTGATGTAATAAATATTTTCTTAGCATGAATCATAGATTTGATAATTATTTGAATTATTTTATCATTAATTGCCTTCACTACAAAATAATCTTTTCTATAGATTATTTGATGGTGTGCGCGAAATTTGCGTTTGAGAAATCTACTTTGAGTTCACTGGGGTATATGTTTGACGTGTTTGTGTCATCTGTTCTGTTTTGTTTCTTTCAAAATTTACTTAAAAGCTTTTTACACCAAACACCATAATTATGAGCCACAATATAAAAATTGTAAGCCAGGTATGATTATCAAAACTACACTCAGAAAAATGTCATTTAAAAGAATCAAATTTAAATCAAAAGTTGAAATCACTTTGAAACAAAAAGCGAATCTTATTTGAATTCCACTTTATTATAAAAATTTTATTTTAAAATCAAAATTTTTCATCATTGAATTAAAAAGAAACGTATATGGAGCCAAATCATATTTGAAAATTTTTGAATCAAAAATAAGTGATTTCAACTTTTGATTTAAAGTGATTCTAAAAAAGTTTTAAGTGGTGAAATTTTTCTGAGTGTACGCACAAAATTTATTGCAATAATTAACACAATTCTAAGTCATAATCTGAAAATTCAGTATGATTTTCATTTGCGGTGGTAGTGAAGAAATGTAATATTGACTACGCCGGATGAAAGTTCATTAGTCAATGTAATACTATTCACCACAGACAGTTTTTTTTATTACGTAGTTGGTCATTGAATGCAATTTGATGTCTGCCAAATGCTGTAATGAAAGTTTTTACTACAGCACAATAAATATGAGTGAGTTGTAGTTTGTAATGAAATTGACTTTTCTTTGCAGGAAAATAGTAAATTTTCATCATATTTGTAATAACTTTCATGTTTTAATATGTAATTTCCGGAATAGTAAATTCTTTTATCCACTCTAGTTAAAATCACTGCCGAAATTTCACACCGTGTTTTGGTCTTTCTTATCTTTTTTATATGTATGACAGATAGTTCTGCCCGACAGAGAGTGATCTTTTTTGGGAGTAGAGCTATACGTTTGTCCACTCCAATGCTGCATTAATTTTACTCAGTTTCTTTGTTGGCTCATATCGTACCGAAAAAGTTCCATAGTCATTATATTTCCAATACTCTGAAAGAGTGACCAGATTATTTGACTAATTATTGATCGTAATTGAATATTCAATTGTAGATAGCTCACTAATATCGAAATAAATCATATTTCGCATCAAATATAAAAAATTTTAACAAATCAAAACTTTCCGGCTCTATCTTTTCTATTTGTTGTTTTTTTTTTTTAATTGAAGCTGAACTATTTGTATCCTTAAGAGGTAAACTCGTGCATGTTCATGTTGAATTGTTTTACCTACAAAAATTAACATTATTCTGACAGCTGAAAAACAGCTAAACAAAAACTCCACTCGCTTCAATCAAGTGCATCTGCGCAAAAAAGCAAAATGAACTGCACTTGTCCAAAAATACAGTAATCCACCCCAGACGCATAAAAAACCATCAAATCAACGATACTACTTCCATACCGGATCGTTATGAATTATTGCAACCTAATATCTGGTCAATTATATTTATTAATGATTTCACTCGAGTTTGGATGTTGCTGATATTTCTGCTTATCACGTTCTGACCGTGCTACTGTTTGCTGGTGCTGTTGCTGCTGCTGCAGACATGCCGCCACCAAGTCTGCTTGCTAATTCGGCTTAAGACGTTATTCACATTTTTTGCCTTTCCATTTTTCTCCGGTTTGTGAGGAATGAAAAAATGCTTAAGTCATGCAATTACGTGTATTTTATGCGATTCACTTTGAACTTGGTCTGCAGAACGGATTAAAGTTGGTTAGCTGCTGCCACTACGACGATGCATTGCAAGCGGACGATGGGAAGTTGGGGGGGTTGAAGTAGCGATGTGGTCGGTCAGTCAGCAATCTGGTGAATATAATGGAATAATGCGCATTTTAAAAGAGGTACAGTTCCAGTAATTGCATTCTTTGTGCAATAGTGCAGGAGTAGTAACGATTATTCGATGACTAGGCGAAGATACTTGTTTGTATCTTTGGTCGTATTAAGGTGTGGACGGATGAAATAGACGTGACTTCAAGGTTGAAATCATAAAGTAGCAAAAATGCAGTGAAGTCCAAGGACATGTTTTTATGTTGTTATTAGATATTGGATAAGTAGTTGATTGGCTATTAGAGAGGATGTAATCGTGCCACCCGCAATTTGTACGTGCATTGAAGTCAATGCATTGCTTTTAACCCGTGATAATTAACAATTCTAGTTGAGATGCAATTTTGAAGCGCTTAAGCATGATTGTTGTTTGTCCTCTGTAACAACAACAATATCCATTACTATACAATTGATTGCAAAAACTCAACTTTCGGAGCACAAATTGTCGTAGTTTAGGTGATGCATACAACTATGCGGTACACAGAATCTTCACTACCTTTCCGCTTTTTATTTGAGCTAGTCGGCTGGGAAAAGGCACGTTGGACAAAAATCATTATATGAAACCTTAAAATAAATATGACGGCGATTTGGTCGGGTCAGGTTTTGGAACAGCATTTTAGTGAGCACCCATTTATGAGTACTAGCAAACCAGGTCTATTGTCGGCATCTGAAATGAGGTATGAACTGCACTGTTTGCAATTCATGATCCACTTAACGAATGGTTTGACAAATTCTAAGTGTAGTTCGTCCAGACGATGTCACCACGTGCTTCGCTTTTCATTTTGCATCGTTATGCTACTAAAAAGTTTTTTTTTAAGTTCTACGATCTATTTCCTTTGACAGAATCGTTTAATGAACATAATTCTCACAATAGTGTTTTCTTAAGTTGAAATTTAGTGTTAAGCTTATAACGGAAAAGCCTGGTACTCTATAGTAGTTAATTAAGGGTTAGCATACAACTTTATTGCGAATTAGCTAATGGGAAAGACAGTCTGATATTTCTTGTGAAAAGACACCTGCATGTATTACTTTTCCTATATGTTGCAACATATTTCATCTTAAGTTCAATTGTAGGAAAAGGAGTAAAAATTTTTTAAGAAATAATTTAAGAATCCTCCTTACTTTGCACAACAGTAATAGCGTTATGTTTATCATCCTGGTTCTGATACCTGTTCTGGACCTTAACCTGCTAAACGCAATGTCTCAATCCATTGACCACGTATATCTTCACTGTCTCTCGACATTAAAGTTTCCTTGATTCTTTCTTGTAGTCTTGAACTAGATAATTTTTTCAGGTACCCAATTCTTATGGACAATTTAGTTGGATTAGAAATTAATCCAAGTAGATCACCTTGTCTTTTGTAGTCTGCCTCACAAACTCTTAAATGAATCTGCCCAACGATTATTCAATACATGTTGTTCAACATTTGCCAATCTAAATTGCCCGAACAAAAGTGGCCCTCTGATGAACTCTAAACCTTTGCGAACCACAAATACCTCTAATGAATTCTAAACCTCTACCAAATTTTACCAAATTCTAAACCTCTACCAGCGCTTTGTTACGTTTTCGAATTGATAATTTTCTAGTTTTTCTATTAAACGTCATTTTGTTTCGAAGTAATAGGAGTGAATTGAATTTTAGGGTTACCACCTTCAAAACTTTTTAAATATTCGAAACCTAAATAATCAGAAGTACAACCAGGTCCACTTGTCACATGAGTTTCGTTCTGATTTCGTTACTGCATCTGAAGTTGTAGGGAAAAAACCTCTTTTTTTTCCTGAGCAAATTTACAAAATTTAGGAGACAAAAATTGTCATAGCTGGCAACTCTATTCTCATTTTTCAACCAAATTTCTACGTGATCTGTCTTAGAGTATGGTTCATCTACTTGTTAAAATCTGGTCGTTAAATTGGAAGCTATAGGTATCGGTGATTTTTCAAAATGGCACTACTGCCATAGTGCTGGCGTATTTTAAGATCACTTCTATCAGACTTGTTCCTAGCTTATAGCAACATATTCTGTAAATTTCATGTTGATCGCATTATCCGGTCGTCAGTTCTCGTGAACATAAGTTTCGAGTGCTGAAAATTCTTGTGTAACACGGAATTTTGAAAATTTGAGTTTGGCATGGTGGACAAAGGTCAAAATTTATCAATAATTTGATTTTATTTTCAAAAATCAAAAATTTTTCAGGAAGGTCGATGATTTGAAGGATTTTTTTCAGGAGTCTGCTGTAGCTACAGTGATGCCCGCACAATCTTGAAAGTCCGTGTGTGTTAGGTCTTAGTCCACATCAATACGCTCTGCAAATTTCACGATGATCCATTGTTTGGTTAGAAGTTATGACAAATCGAAATTTGAAAAAAAAAATCCTTGCCTACTTTTAGGCACTCAGCACCCACACAAGGCCTAAAATTTCCATTTTTTTTATCATAAACAAACAAAACATAATGAGTTTTCATTTTCAATATTTACTTTTAGCAAAAATGTACTCTGCATAGAAATATAAGGGTACCTGAAAATTCACTAAAATGCCCGCCGCCGCCAAAGGGTTAAAGATATCTTAATTCTAACAAGTCATGAACTTACCTGTTATATACATCTATGTTCTTTGAAAATTTCATTTCAATTGAATCGGCCAATCCAGAGATTATCTTCCTTAATCAATTTGCTGATAAATATATATATATATATATATATATATATATATATATATATATATATATATATATATATATATATATATATATATATATATATATATATATATATATATAATGAATTTTCGGTGAAATGACTTCAAAACTAATTTTCTTCGAAAATCATTAAAAAGGCAAAAATAATGAAAATAACAAATAATAAAAACGGAAAAGAAAGAGCTCAGGAAAAGAAAGAAAGAAGTATAAGAAAATAAACAATGCTAGGAAAAGAAGCGAAGAAAAAAAACTAAAATAATTTGGATGAGGATCTTCCAAGAGTATTTTTTGAATAAATCTGAAGATCTTTCGTTTTGTTCCCTACAGAATATTTCATCCATTGTGAACATAAATACTTGTGTTTGAAACATACATTTCTTTTGATAGCATCAAATCTTTATAAGAAGAACTTATTACGAGTTAATCGTTTACTTCGAAAACATATGAGCAACCCTTCGGATTTTTTCGTTAATGATTTTTTGTAAATGAACATATTATAAATAATATAAAAAATTAAAATAAAGTGTAATAGCGGTAAATAAATCAACCTTTATCAAAAAGTTCAATTTTTTCCTCCTTTCCTGCAAAATTTTTTTTTATAGATAGACTATTCTAAAAAAATTGAAGCCAGCTATGATTATTTTGGTAAAAAAATTATGTAAAAGTAGAATATTCTGTGTTTATACCTAGTTTAGTCTAAAATAAAAAGATTTAATCGAAGGAAGTAATGATCATGCTCTAACCGTATGCTGTCCTTCTCTCTCCGCCTTTTTCCAATAAAAAAACTTGTCGGTTTGAAGTTCTCAAGCTGTAAAAAGACTAGTATTGATTTATTAACTTAACAATAAAATGAGGCAAGTTTACTTATACCTTAAAATGGAATATTCGAATAAATTTAGCAAATAGCAAAATACAGCAAAACAATCTACATCCAACAACGCATGTCATGCGTAAATGCATTTATCTTGCATTACGAATCATGCGGTAAACAATATACGCTCACTACGCATTACGGGTTAAATCAACTAATCATCTTTAATACATCCCCTTCGAAAACGCCCTTCCCTCATTATCCATCGCTTATACTCCATACAATCCGACCATCAGCAATTTTAAAGCTTCCTACGCTTAATTCAAGCTATTTTTCACTAATTTTTCTCTCTCTTCCCGATGCAATTGCAGTTTACATCATTATGGCATTTAGCTTTAAATTGAATAGCGGGCGGAGGAGGTACGGTACAGCAAGATGATGAGTGCACAGTATGGTAGCAAGGCGACTAGGCGAGATTCGCGAGGTGCATTGTCGACAAACACAATGCTTGCAGCTGGGAAAATTGAAATGCAACCAGCTATAAATATACGTTGATATGCTGGAATATACACGATTATGTACATATTATGTTGAAGAAACTTACGTACTGGTATATTCAAGGTATGTACGATGACGCCAACTGGCGAGAAGAACTTCTAGTGTGTCCCGTACGGAAACAAAGAAAGTTGCTTATATTTGTGCCTGCATCGACCCAGCAACAAGACTGGTGGTAGATTGTGCTGGGAAATAGTGCGATGAACAGATAGCTTGAATAAGGATGCAAGGAGGAGTCCGAGCGTGGTTTTAAAGTGCAAACAGAATTTAACCATAATTTTTCTACAACGTTTCTGTTGTTGGTTTCTCATTCGAAAACAAACTTTCATAAGTTTTGCTCAAATGCTCGAAAAGTTTTTTTTTCGCTCTCGACATGATGCTTCAGTGAAGAGTTTTTCTGTGACAGAATGAAGGGTGACGACAGCGGTTTGAGCTGTTCATGGGCATCTGGTTTCCTTCCTGTAAACTAATGAAAAAGGCTTCGCTCGCCAGAAACGGACAAAAGTCTCGAAGAAAAATATTCATACTACGGCTCACTCTGAGGTAAAAAGGTAGGAGCTTCCGAGTAATTTGAGTTCACATCGGGATTCCCTTGTGACCAAAATTTTTTTGGCGAGTTTCAAATAAGGATACGTAATAGAACTGCACAATAGAATCTCATTCGTTCAAATGTGCAGCATTTGAAAATACTAGCTTCGCTGCTCCCTTCTCGGCATTCCGACCAAACCTTGATTAAAAATCCAAGAAACTGTCGACAAGTCTCCGGGCGATATCTGGAAATTTTTCTTGTTTTGTTGCAATACAATTTACATGCAGTTCTTATCTCGGCTTATGGCCGCGGGACGAAGTTGTTGTTTTGTAGATCTTGTCATCGTCCACGTGACGTGAACATTTTCAATTTATCGTCGCGCTGCACTTGCTCCACGCAGATTAAAGCTTGGTCCGGGATTATTATGTTTGTTCCATTGTAGCGGAATGTAAACACTAAACACAGTGCAACGGGGTGTAAACAGCTGAAGATAATACGTTGCCACTGTATTTTGCATTACTGCTGATGATTCCGTGCAGAATGGCGTAAGTATACAATGTTGATTGGTAATGCTCAAGGGTAGTTGAATCGTTTACATAAACGACGAGCTGTGTTTCTTGAGACAAAGCTCGAGCTGAGGTAAGTAACCAGGCTGCCTGCCAGTATATCTACATAGCAAGGTCTAATTATCTTAATTAGTGCATTTTTGATGAGAATACTCATCAGCGTTTTGTTTAAGTCCGACGTGTAGTTGTCGTCGAGTTCGAGTCATTCTTTACACGGGTTTCTATCGTCTAGCGAACTGCTGATTGCTACTGTTGCCAACGCACTATAAGGAATTGTATGATATAGTTGTTCCGCCTTGTGAACTATGTACGTTCGCATTCGAGTTCATAGCATTGCATTCCGTCTGATTTATTTCGTTTTTATCCTTATACGGGCGATTTTATTACGCACGAGAAAAAGCGTCATGGTGCTCTATGACATTGGGTACCTGTTAAATTAGGAATTGATGAATTTCGTAGAATCCCATGGAGACTAGACAATAGAACACAAAGGATTTGTGTTCATGTGGTGATTAATTATTGCAGTTTCGTGATATTGATTGAATTCAATGATAGGTGTTGAGCGATTGTCATTGCTTAAAAATCAAATTTTCCAATGAAAAATCAATTAGACAATAATTTGATGATTTTTTTTGCTAGGTTTGATGTTATTGGCAGTTTCGTCCCTGCTTTTTAATTCCATTTATAGGAAATGCGGGTAACTGATGAAATTACATGCATATTTGGTAAATGCTGCTCTAACACATTTCATTCGAATGTGGGGGCCTTATCCTTCAGTTATCCTCTATTGTATTTCAGAAATATATTATGACATCTGTTGACATGAAAACAGATGTTATTGCAGTTAACTATCTGTCCATATTCTATTGTCAGGGCTTTCTTGGCTGAACCGTCAAGGATTTTCTTTGACTACCTTACTTTATAGTTAATAGTTCAGAGAAAAGGCAGAACTATAAAACAACGCCAATTTTAATTCAAAGTTTGAAAATATATTTGAGCTACATCCAGGATTCACCCTTACTCAATATAGGTTCACTTAGTTTTTAGCAAGGTTTTTATGTTTAGTTTTACTCAAATTTTAACATAATCGTGCTTGAGAAATAGAAACATACTCTCCGGAAAGAATAAAAGAATAAGTGATAGAAATATTCATACTTAATGCATCTGCTGACACATTGGGCGTCTGAACTGGCTGGCAAGGAAATCACTTTGTTTTTCAGCAACATCTCTGAAAAATATCGACTCTTCTTCTGCCTTGGGTTGAGGTCGTTACTTGGTTCACAATGTCCAGTTGATGTAGTTCTACTCCCAGCCATCTGTTTAGAGAAATTTCTGCTCAGCGTCACTAAAGAACCTTTTTCATATTTCTCCAGGAAGGATGTGCAATTGTACTACCTGGAAGCCAATTTACTGTGAAAACCTTGCAGTTTTTGCTGCATTGGTTTCCCTAAGCAATTTTACCGACATATTTTCTTCTTTTTGTAGTTTTTGTTCTTATTGCTTCTCCGAAGGTTTCTAGAGTTTGCAGCTTACGGCTATCTGTGTTTTTATCACTAGCTGGAGTTACCTCCTTCAGTGTTACTCTCCTCTTCTTTTGCGATCATTTGAGAGAAGGCATAGATTCTCCAGGCACAGCCGTCGTTGGACTTCATGCTAACACTGTACTTACCTTTCTGGACCTTCTAACCACAAGAGATGCTCTTAGCGAATTCAAAAACTTTCTGGCCATGGAATTTTCCACGATGGTAATCTGAGAATTTCCACTGTAACCATGGTCCATTGTAGTCATATTTGAAATTGGGACTTGGAGAATCTGAGCCCCTGCCATAATGTGCATGCACGGGTAGATTACCAGGTTCAGTCTGCCTGCCACCTGAACATATGTAACATTTTGGATTGCTAGCTCTTTTTCTATTAATTCTAAACTTATTTTTCAGTTGATAAATAGTATTTCGTAGACAACTATAATTTCAAGCTATATCCTGCATAGTTTTATTTTTTTTTTGCGATAATGTGACCCACACTGGGCGCAGCTTTGAAACTAATCGATATTATTTACAATAGACCAGAATAGACTAGAACTTTTCAAGAACATATTGACTACAAAAAAACTTGTCTTTGTGAAAAAATTATATTGTTGTTTGAAGCTTTGTTATTTGATAAAGAAAGTTATTATTTAAATTTTGTATTTTTTTGGTGAAAAAAAAGGTAACTAGACACCGAATAAATTTGGCAGCATTTAAGATCGTACATATTTCATTTTTTGTCTTATATTGTGCTTGTATTGATCTCATTGTGAGCAAATGTTGAAACACGGCTATAAAGTTAAGGGAATATTCTGGTGTAGAGGCCCGATTTTGAGGTGAATTTCGGACGCAATAAAAAAAAAACAAAAAACAATTTTACTATCTATTTTTTAGCAGTTTTTTATTAACATTTTAAAAGTATAAAAATATAATCAAAAAACAAAAAAGTTCAAAATTGAAGCAGGTACAGGCCGGCAAAGTGGAGACTCAAAAAAAAAATTGTCCGTTGGTGAACGCGATTCCAACCTTCCTGGTGATCTGAAACATAAATTTTTGGTGAATTCTGTAAAACGAAGGATGTAGAATTAGTATGACGTAAGCGATTTGAATTTTTTTTTTCGCAAAATGGTTTCCATCTAAAAGAACAAGGTCGTTTTTCGCCTAATTTTTTCAATTTGGGATTTTTGTAAAAAAAAAAATAGTAGAACAAAAATTCAAAGCTCACTACATCAGACCAATTCCAATAGTGTAAAGAGAGTCTGTGCAAATTTCCACGTAAATATATTCTATTACAACGAGATATATCATGTCAACCGTATCGAAAAAAAGTAATTTCGAGAAAAACGCGTCTAAAACTTGGAAGTTAATGGTTTGTTATGCACTGAAAGAAAAATCTTGGTAAAATCAACAATTTTTCTTAGTTGTTTTTGCGTCAACTACGGGCTATAGTTAAAACAACCATAAAAAAATAGTTGATTACTTTTATGCACCATAACGCGTGGTTGATAAACAACGTCCGTGGTGCAAAAAAAGTAAGTAACCACAAACAATGGTATTCCAACAATGTACATAGTACGAAATAACGATAGCCCATTTTGGTGTGTTCTGGCAGGGTTAGCTCTAGAAACGTACAACCCGGGCATTTTTCCGGGGCGGTAAACGTAAAGGGTTTAATAAAATCCTACTGTTTTGCCAAAAGACTAAAAAAATATTTGCAGCCCATAATTCTTAATGTTTTTCAAAACAGCCATATAAAAGTGGCACAGATAATTAAGTAAGGAAAAAAGCTAGGTCAGAGCATATACACTGTATGCGCTCATTGCCTCGGCGCTGCACTGCATCGCAATGCGTGTCCTTTACATGCATACATTAATTGCACAAAAGGCGTCATACAGCGTAATATAAAGGCTTCACAGCATAACATGAATATTAATTATATCGAACAGCAAACTGAACACAATTTTGCCATGTAGCATATGAAACTTCTATGATAGAATAGGAGTATGAGTATGAGGACTATGAAAAATCAACAGTTTTCCTTAGTTGTTTTTGCATCAACTAGGGCTATAGTTAAAACAATCATAAGAAAATCGTTGATTACTTTTATGGACCATGACGCGTGGTTGATAAACAAAAAAAAATTTCATTCGGAGCATGAAAAACGTCCAAATGTTGAAACCATTCTACTTTGCGTAGAATAATTCCAAAGACGTTGCTCACTGAATTACGTTTGTTGAAATCAACTATTGCAAAGTAGTTTAAGTACCATAAAAACTGTTGATAATTCGAAACGTTGAAGTTTTGAGTGATTTGATGAATATTTTTCTATTGATCAACTAATTTTCGTGGTTATGAAACAATTAAAACAGTTGATTTCATGAACGTTGCGATATTTTTTGTACAACCAGAGCCAACTACTTTTATATCGTTAAATTAACTATATTAACATAGTAAAAATAACTATTTTCCGTAGTTCGTTTAACGATTTTGAATGAATCGTGTCAATACTATTAAAAATAGTTGAACCAACCAAGAGTTTGTCTTTCAGTGTGCTAACATTTTTTAATCAACGATCCCTGCATCATGCATTGCTCCTTCTTTCATTTCGAAAACGAGATTTTCAGAAGCTCTTTCAGCCATACTAGCAGTTCGAACTTCTTTAGAAGCTTGAGAAGCTCGTAGCTCGGAGCGGTTAACTCATTGCTGATCGGGTTTGTTGGTTTAGTAGGCTTGGCAGAAAAATAACTGTAACTCCGAAAATAATTTGAATTTCTGAAAACCCACTTAACAGCTTATTCTTAAAGATCGAAACTTAAAAAATATGAAAACAAAAAAAAATCGATTTTTTCAAATTTCTAGACCAGATAACCCCTTATGAAAAAAAAATGTTCAATTTGAAAAGCCTGTAAGAATATCGAAGAGTTGAATTTGATACAAAAGTCATGTTGTAAATGGGAGTCAGAACTCAGACCATTCTTATTGCTCAGACCATTTCAATGTTTGCCTTTTCTTAGATATACATTTCTTGGAAGAACAACTTTTTTCAGTCTTTTCCATCAGCTACAGAACACTGCCTAAAATATATTTTGCGCGAATAAATGGTGTATCAGCTGTGTAATTTGAATTGCATGGCTTTTTGGTACCAAGCTTTATACATCAACTATCATATATGTGACTTATTTCTAGTTGATACCTTCCAATTACAGGTACCATAAAATAAATAAAGAAGAAAAATTTGTTACATCATTTTGTGTTGACAAGCTCCTTTGATATTTCCTCGCTCTATCCGCGCTATTCTTTGCAAACTATGGTCCATAAATTCTAAAATCTGACATTAAAATGGTTTATGAATAAAAAAATATTAATTCAAAAAGGTTATTATAAAAAAATTAAATTAAATCGATTTTCAAGGAATCATAAATAAATCTATAATAAAGACTATACACTACATACTTAAATACATAGTCGAATAAATTGCATTAGCGAAAATCTTTTCATTACTGATTCATGTATGCTAATCTAATCTCTTATTTTTAGAATTGTATTTGCAATGCCAAATTGCATGCAAAACAACTCTTCATTCCAATTAGCAAACCCCACTGCCCTATATTTATGTTTACCAACGTCTCTCAATTGATTCCATCACAATCTAGACACCGAGTCCAATCAATTTAATAAACATATCAGTTACTGTCTTAGTTTCATTTAAATAAACTCGACATACATATTCCATCCAATTGCCTCCAACATCGACGCTGCAACGTGAATGTAAGTGTTTATCGAGCAAGAAGAAGAAGTTTATTTGAATTTTAGATGCAAAACTGCGTCCAGACTGCGTCCGTGATGCATCTCTGACACAACGATACCAGGCTGATTGATATCGAACTGTCAACAGGCACTCATCTCGAAAGCCATCAGTTTATCAATGTTCCGAGGATTTGATGTATGGTCGTAAACTAGTTTTCAATTTTAAAATGAATTTGAAATTCTGCTTGGCTCCGGTCCTCGAGTCAATAGATCTTGAACGCACCCGTTTTCTCGACTATAGAATGCGACACGTTCTTGCCCGCGAATCGATATAATTCCATTTAAGATACTAAGATGCATAGTTTAGTTGCAAGTGCAGTCCATTATTTCCTCGTGCTTGGGGAGAAAAATCGAAACTTGTTGGCATAGATCGATCTGAATGCACATAAATTTGTGATGATTAGACTAGACAAGCGGCTGCAATGATTTCTTTGTCACAACTTGTCGAGTTAGTGCACGTTTGGCAAGATATGTAAAACTTCCCTTATTCAAATAAAAAACGTTTTAGAAGCATGGAATGGTATTGGAGGATTGACCCTGAATGCTGCGTTTTACGAAACAGATGTGGCTCAAAAATGTCAAAGTGAATTGCTGAGTAATTAAGCTCGCAAATGAGGGTCAAAGCTACCATTACGATTACAACTCCATTGAAACGAGACTTCAGCGAGCAATTACTCAGATCAATCGAAACTGATAAGGATCGCTGCTCAAAGTCGCTCCAATGCCTTAAAAACCTCGCTGACAGTGAAGCGAGCTTTTATTTCGTCAATTAACCAGCAGACACTTGAAAGAATCTTTTCAAGTACTCGCACGCCGTCGCTTTAACTACCGATCATGCAGGCAGCCAAGACATAGTTCGGTGCTCGTAAAACATGATCGATCTTTGGTCACGCGTTATGCAACGTCTACTAAGATCAAGTGCTTGATGACTGGTTGATATATTCTAAACAATCGCATGTCGTCTCCGCCAAGGCTACTATTTACTACTACTGCCTGCCATCGAGCCTCACCACGCTCAATAGCTTTTTGTGCTGAAATATTACTGAAATCTGTAATAAAAGTTCGAGTGTGCAAGTAAGTGGCTTCAGCTGGCTACGGACGCTGCCAGTGGTTGATGATTGCTTGATTGATATATATTAACCAAATGCCTTAAATTGACGAGATACTTGCAATGTGTACTTATGCTGGAAGCATGTGAAAAACAGCGATTTATATGATCGAAAGTAAAATTGCCTGGCATGACTCCGTTGTCCTTCTCGCTTCGTATCGCTGTCATCGGCTGGCTTGTGTAGAATTTCGCGCGACATCAAAGATAATTTACACCGCTATGGTTCGTGTACGTGCAATGCAATCAGTAGTAATCCATCAAGAAAAAACGTGATTCTAACAGAAGATCGGTGAAGATCTTTGCTGATCCGAGTGGATATGGCTTCTATTTAAGGGGGTGTGCTATGAGAAATATTTTGAAAAATCTGAAATTGACCAACGGACGTGCGATAATTTTTAAGGATTCAAATTTTTAAATCTGCACATTTTGCGTCCATGTTCATATATTTTGCGGAACTCAATAGTGGCTTTTGTTATGAATCCTCTCTAATTCAAAATCCGAAAGTCACTTTTAGAAACTAAATTTTTCAAGCCAGACTAAGCCCGCAAATCGCAGACAAACAGGCCTTACTAACACTGCACGTACGAGCATCTTAGAAGCCTCCGATGTACCTGCTGAACTTCAGCTAAGAAGTTTTCTTGCAGCTGTCGTAGAAAAACGTTTGCATTGGAAAAATCGTTAGCTGAAAAACGAAAACTAAAACGATGACAATTACACGATATTATCAGAGCTTCTAGATGATTATAACATAGACTCCAGACTTGACCTTCAAAACGCTTGTAATTACGTAGAATTTATACAGCACTGAATATTTAACGATAAATGTTTTATATGCACTGTGGCGAATAAATGTTCAAAGTGTATGTTGGCTGTTAGGTAGGTAGAAGAACACATGCAAGTGGCACACTGTGTATTCCTAAATATTAAAATGTTTTATGTTTTCATGTCAAGGCTAAATGCTAGATTAAGTCGACGATGCTGGACTTAATCGATTCAGTTTCGAAACTATCGCGACAGAGAAGTCTTATTGCAGTGTGATACTAATAAATTAAGTTCTAAGTTCAGTGCGAAACAAAATCTAAGCACTTGTACAGACCCGACCAGCCTAGACTACTAAGTCAGATTGAAGTGTTTGCAAGTGTGTAGGCACAGTAATTATCATGATAAATACTATAATTACATATTAATTTTCAATTAGACGGCATGGCGTCATTGGGGACTATGTTTAGCTTTTATGTTATAGATTAAGCGTGCAGATGGTGTTTTTAGATTAATGATAGATGCGAATGTACAAAATGGATCTTGATTGTAAAATATTGAAGATAAATTAGATACTGATTGTGTTAGTGTAATGTGATATGCTTAAAGTCAGGTATTGACACTTAGAACCAAACCTCTCTATGCGTCTTATTTGATCCGCAAGCTAACGCTCTAACCTATTTATTATTTCAAAAATTAATTACAGCTGATGATTATTTTATGTTCAAATACACCACGTGTAATGCTCTGTTTATTACCAAAACCTAAGATATCCAGGCACAATATTCATAATGTTCCCGTTTTTTTTTTAGCTTTTTTGACAAAATTTTACCAAACTTTATTGCCCGAAAAAACGACACTTATCAATTTTCAGGTCTTTTCCATTTGCATTTTGTCATAAATCGTCGTCCTAATCACAACTCCTTTTAACACCATCTTATGAAAAAATATTTTCACATATTTTCATGATGGATTATCATTTGATGTTTTTTAAGTAAAGTATACTTGCCAAATCTCAAAGCTCCCACTTTTTTCGTTCCTAAAAAATAGGTAGGAAGGTAGATTGAAATGGCTGCCGATCGAAAGAGGCTTGCCTATAGACACACCTAGGCACAGAAGGGACCCGTTGTGATGCCACAATAATTTATTTATCTCTCTAAAACATAAGTTTTTAATGATTTGACGACACACGCCTTTTTGATTTGCACACGCCTTTTTGATAACGCTGCAACACTAAGTTGATAATTTTTTGAGGAAGAGTAACATATTATATTTCAAATCTATAGCAGCTTCCTTTCTCTCGATTTGCTGAATCTACACCGAATCTGCCACGACCATTTCTCCATTGCAAACATGTGCCTGCCCTTCAATCCGAATTTGAGTCTTTTGGACACTAAGCTCCAAACCTGTAAGATATGGGGATTAAAGGTCAACCTGCAACGCTTCTTTCCTATCCTCTGAAATTAAAACAACAACGTGCTAAAGTTTTTATCAGATTAACGATATACGAGTAAAGACGACTATAAATAACATTGATGCATATTTTTCTTTAAATTAAATTTAATGCCAACCCGACAAATATTCCTGAAGCTACATGCATATTTATAAAGATGTTTCGGAGCGATGCACATTGCTTTTGATTTTTTTCTCGAGTCGTTGAGGAAGATTTATCAGAAACGGATAAATCGATCAGTTTCGAACTTTGACACAAATTTTGTAAACATATTTTTTAATGGTTGATTGAAGATTTTTTCTCGTCGATAAATATTTACTATTTCATAAAAACTTTAAGGCCATTTTTTTTCGAAATTTGAAGTTTTTTTTTCAGAAGTCGCCATGTTTGTTAAAAATGATATTTTCTTTATTTCTTCAAATGATCATTAGAAATACTAATAATCAGCGACATCTTTTTTATTTTAGTTTTTATTTGAGTTGATACAATCTAGAGATATCATTTTCACCGAAGTGCTCCCGAAGATCGGTTTCTTCTAAGAAAGATCTAAGAAGGTATCGGGAAATTTTGATTAAAATTCAATCAATTTTTTTTGACAAAAAAAAACGAAAATAAATTGAATAGTTACCACAATATGTGTATAAAATGAATTAAGTCAATCAATAAAACTGTCTTTCCATGAAATATTCTTGAAAAATTGCTTTTCTCGACCTCATATTTGCGTATAAGATGTGAAAGATTGCTTTACCAATTCTGCAGTTTTCTCAAAGAATTATTGTTTAGTGAGTTCGTGGGGCACCATATCCAGCTCACTTTACTACCGTTGTGAAGTTAAAGTTTTGACACCAAAAAGCAGGTATAACACATTGTTTGTTTTATAAGCAACAAGATGTTTGAAACATACGTAATAGGAGGGATCGTGAAACAAGTAATGTGATGAAACTTTGTAACTGTAAACTGTAGCCGTAATTGTTAATAAATCCAAAACCTCATCAGATACGGTTATTGGCTTTTACCTTGGATTTTATAGTGATTTCAAAAGCAGCTCTAAACAATTTTTAAGTCGAATGAGTTTATCGATTTGAATTTGTTCACCTCTCTCCACTTCATGTCCACAACTTTCGAACTATGGTGTCACCAAGCAACGTCAATTAATTCAAACTACCTCTGTAGGTTACTTCTGTAGAGAATGTGTTAAATAATTTTTTAGATGCTATTCTGTTGTTCCAAATCAAAAATTTATTCAAAAAAACTAAGCCTTAATATTTATTAGGTTCAAATATTTATTAAAGCAATGCTCACTATATTAAAACTGAAAATATTAGTTCCCAATGACCTTCTATTACGGATGTATGGGCTTTAAATACCATAAAAGATAATCTATATTGGCATTCTTTTCTATTCCATTCATTAACATTTTTTTATGTTTATTTATTTATGTTAAGCAGACTTGCTGAAACAATCAATGATATACACAGGAGCCCACGTTGGGCGCTGGGAAATCCTGCTTCACTGCACGTTGCGTGAATTTGTCACTGAGTTTCTTTTCCATGCCGTAGATTTGTTTACCAGTCAGCAAGATGTTATTGTAATCTTCACTCGCTTGAGACCTCAAAAATTAATTATACTTTTCGAGTCACATTCACATTAGCCTCGGAATATTAAAAAAGTGGTCCTTAAAGTGGCGATATTCCTCCATATAAATTTATGCAAATATTTATATGTTGTTATTTATCTTAATGCTAAACTTCTCGGCACTTTAGCTCTTCTCATAGGAAGGGATATAATTTGATTTATTGAACGAAATAAGTTGCAACATAACTTTTCATTTCCAATAAAATAATTAGACAAATATTTTTAGTTTTGTAAAAAAATAATCAATTAATTTCACTTTTTTCATATATTTTCCGCAGACAATTTCATTGCAAAATATCCAAGTTTGAAATTATGCATTTGGATTCTGAATTTTATTTGTGACTGAGAGATATAACTGAGGCTGCTTCATGTTCCATTTTGTAGGTTTTCTTTTCCTTCTTCAAGAAATTCGTGGTATTCTGTGGTGAGCTCATCTACGTATTGTCGCCAGTTGTCGCTCGATAGAGCTAAATAGAAGATCTTGAAAAATACGTGTGCCAAATTTAGTCTAACGTTACTTTTGTCGATTTTGATTTATACAATGTCAACGTACAGTCATTTTTGCATACAAAACTGACATCCGTTTTATCAACATTTTTTTAGTTCGTGATGCAAAAATTATTTGTTGTAATATTTCTCTCAGCTTTAGTGAAAGATTCGACCTGTTTAATGATAAAAAAAATGAACTGAGGGATTTTGACCCCAGTGTTGTTTTATTCTGTCCTAAATATGACAATCCATGTGCAACAAATTTGGTGTTAACGTCAGATGTTAGCTATAATTTGACTCCAAATTCGTAGGATTTATTTGGAATGTTTTACGTAAATTTGCTTTTCGCTTTTATTGGAAGTACTTGTTTGTCAATGCTCATATTTTTTCAGGACTTGTAGCAACTATGGTTAATTCGCTCCAACTTTTCAGGCCCTACACGTCAAATTTTGGATCAAAATTCAAACTTTAGATTTGTATATTTTTTTATGGAAACGAACGATTTTCAAATTTCGGTAAAAGCGTTCTCGATCGTATATTTATAGTTGTCAAAGGGGTAAATTTATTGCTTGATTAGCGCAATGTGCATATAAAATTCCGACAAAATCACATAATTTTGGAATAGGTAGATCATATTCAGTCCTTAGAGTCGCAAAGCTTCTGCTGTACATTTTTTATGTTTTAATCACTATTATAACCGAAAGTACTGATTTTGCTATACCGGAGATACTATTACATTTTTGACGTATGTCGTTGGACCTGATATTTCTCTGTAGAGAACTGATGCACTTTGCAGAGAAAAAAACAAATTGATTCTCCATCTGCGGTATACTTTTCAAAAATTTTCACATAGTCTGAGTATGATAATCGAAGCAGAAGATCTTTCTCACCGCTCTGATTAGTAAACTAAACACTGAAGCATAGGATCATAATTTTTATTCAATCGTGACTTTTTTTTGTTATTTTTTATAGCCATGTATGGAAAATTGAACATTTCAGTGGAAATATTGAAGCTATTAGATCTTGATTAAAAGATTCACCGCTTGTATTTTAAGAAGAAGAAAAAAGATATTTTCCAAGAGAGTGAGAGAACATTGAGATTATCTTTTCCTTCTTAATAACTGTGTGCCTCTAACGATTAAACCTATTATATATAAAATGCATTACGTTTACTGTAGCATTTAACAAAAATACTTTTGGGGTTTTAAAATCGAAAGTGATACCAACGAATTCAACCAATCAACCTAAAACGACTCACCAACAAAAGTCCTCCCAGTACAGGTAGCATAATGACGTCTCAATCCACCTGACGATAATAATTTCAAACTTCCAACGAACCAATAAAATCAAAATTGAACTAAGTTAAGTTGTGCATTTGCTAAGTGCAATAGCACACGCAACAGTATTATTGTTTGCAAACAAACAGTCAGTCAACTAGCACGATTCTTCTCACGTCTCCGGTGTACATAGCGTATACAAACGTTTGGCATAAATTAATTTTAGAACATGCTAACACGAACGGTAATCAAGATGAAGTGTTAATCCGAACAAGAGACGGAAATACTAAATTTATTTTACTGAGTCAGGAGCACATCGAGTGTAGCCAAACGACCATCCCATTATGGTTCCAAACTCTCACCACTAGGTTCCGTCCCGGCATTGGGAAAAAAAACTGGGAACAATTACATAGCCATCGTTAGCCCAGGAGAGTGCAAGGAACCGCTTTTTTATGTACATTCTTCGGTTGCAATAAAACTGACCTCGGTCACTGTTAATGAGCGACAAGCAGACACGTCAATACGAACGAGTACTAAACCGAGTGTACTATTCTATCCTTGTCTTGCTGGAAGTATATACCTATACAGGAAGATAACTACCGAGGAAGACTGGAACCCGTATACTGCACTCCATTTCGGGATTTGTGTAGGATTATCACAAATTAATTTAAGAATTTAGTATAATGCACTGGGAAGTTACAATCGAGCTTCAATTCAGTTGCGTGCTTGCTGCGAAGCTGTATCGAGTCATGAAGCTAAAATAAACTGAAATGAAACTACGATACGGCCAGCATTTAATTAATTAACTAATTGCATTTCATTCTGGAATATAATCAAGTTGGGCTTCCATGCAAGTGCATTTATTTTGGTTGCACCGCAGAGAGAGCTTTTAGGTGCGGATTCAATGATAGCGCCCTCACGTTAATGCGATTGCAAAACCGCATTAGAATAACGTGTTTCAGGTGAGAATAATGCAGCATTTGAATATTTTATGGGCACTACTTTTTGATAAGATCATTATCTGGAACCCAAAGAAAAAAGAGGACTCATTTCTAGATGTTATTGTTTGAAGTTGTAACTCGAAAAAACTTGAAGCTCGAATTAATCTGTAAAATTCTTTTAAAGCAAATAATATTTAGCAGTAAAAAATAAAATCACACAAAGACAAGCAATCGGAAGCAAGTACCAAACAAGTAATTTGAAGTGGTTGGATATTTTCCCCGTAAACCCATAGGTAGAAATCGCAAACAATTGAGGAAATTGTGCGTGAATTTGAGAAAAATTCATTTCAGTCTAACCGGAGACGACGCGCCAGTATGGCCTATTAGCAGCCATTAGTCGAGTTTATAAACAAGAAGAAAATGATTCCTCATGGTTTGTTATCCTCTCTTTTGTTGTATTCACCCGTTTCCTTCTAGCCGAAAGAAAAATCACATCGTAATCGTCGCGTACACTATTATGAGTCAATGTTAACTTACGAAGAGAAGGGTCTCGTTACAGTTGAAAGGATTTGCTTTCACGGTCTGGTTAGTTCATTAGCGTTTCGCGAACGGAGACAAATTGCTTTTGCTTACAAGAAGTACGAGTGGAGGTAGTTTCAGCTATGCTATTAAGTAAATTTTGCTTGGAAGCTGCTTAAAGTCAAATATTGTTTAAAGACATCATATTTAAAGTGGTTCAGTGTTGTTGAGATGTTTTTAATTTTATTGAAAACTGTAATAACGTACAAGGTATGAGTCTATTTTTATTTTTTATCCAAGTTTGCATGCACGTAATCTACAGCTCTTTGTGATAAACGAATATCTACAAGCCTGCGCCTGTTGTGTTCGCATCGTAGCGTAATAATCTGACTCCTTGAACGCCAAGCGCATTAAAATGACATCAAAGTGAACCTTTTAATCAATCGTACCTCTGTGTCAGAAAATTAATATTTGCTTACCAGAGTTCACCAAATGAGTTTCACACCGCTGAATACTAGTAACGATTTATGCTTCTGTGCCGCAGTAATCTTATGTGAATTGCTTTGTTCAATCAAACGAGATTTTTACACTTCTCAAAGCAATTTATATTTCATCCTACCCCACAAATTTTTCAGCACACATACAAATTTATTTTAATCACATATCTGCTACCAAGTTTCAATCGCATCACTAACATCCTTTGTTCCATTTGCAATTTCATTTACAGGATCATCGCCAGGATTTCAATTCCCACCGCCAAGTCCGTCATGTAGCGCCAACAGCCCGGGCATGTACAGTGACGATGTGTTTTTCCCGCGAAATAGAAGTACACCCCGTTCACCACGTAATAGTTTCAATGATGATGGAGTCTTCTTTCGACATCCGATTCCAACACCGTCAAGAGCTGTGCGACCAGCTGTTCCGTCAGAATCAGTGCCGCGACGGTAAGTTACAAATAGATGCTCTATATGATTTAGATAGATTGAGTTTCGCTAATAGCTACTATATTTTCTCCAAATAAAAATGCTGAAGTAGCCTCCTTCTGATAAAGAAAAAATACAAAAACCTTTGCAACATAGTAGAAAAATTAATTTTCGGGGGGAATCGTAGTTTTTCGCCAAATCATTTTGTTCAAATAATTATCCGGAGTCTTAAAAAATCCTCTTTTCTTCTAGTTCACGACTAACGTCGACAGGAGACGATGCTAATGAAGATCATAGTGAACATGAAACCAGCTTTGATGAGCTCGAACGCTACGAGCAGTTTATGGCCGCACGAGAACGTTTACAAGAGTTTCCAGGTCGCATACCACAGCGAAGGAAGAAATCAAAAAAATCAAAGGTATGCATGATTTCACGTTTTTCAATGTTATTTTGAAATTTGTTATTTAACTTTCTGTCAGCTTTCAAATTTTTTTTATTGGGTCTAATTCATCAGATGCGGTCATGCATATTTGCAATTCTTTTTTTTGGTGTCGAATATATTTTTCTAGTATCACAAAATTTTAGGGAAATCAATTGGCCGCTCAAAGCACTTGGTGAACTGTGTATTTATATTGAGCTATTGCTGAGCATATCGTGGCAAAAAGATCCACAAAGCTTTGTAATTGTCAATAGATTTAAATTTCATATTGAGTACAACCTTGAAAACAAGAAATACAAATTCAAACTGCCGAAAGATGAATACTCCCTGGAATTGAAAATACATATGTTTAGAAATTCTGATAAAAATATGCTCTAACAGACAAAAATAAAATGTTCACGAACTACTATCGACAAAAATACTTGTTAATAATAATAACAATAGAAAACGTTACTGAATCACCACCCTTTAATTACTATAATACTACTTAATTCTGCCACTACCTATCCTACTGTCTTCAAATACTACTAATTCTTAGTTTGAATCAGCTTCGTAATGAATGATTGCATGCTCATCATCTAGATTTTCCGTTCATATTTTCTTGACTAGACTTCTGCTCGCATTAGATAATGTCAATATTAAATAAACAAACTTGCACTATCGTCTCGTGCTTACTATGCATATAAATATAACTTGCAATCCAATTCCAGATCCCCCATCAACAAAAGTAAATTTCCGCGTCATTTACTGCGCCGTCGTAAATTATTTTGCAATAAAATTTAAAACAAAATCGAAATGTCGACGAAACAACATTGCCCCAAGCAAGAAACGGAGCTTTTTCTTTGTTCTTAGTGATCTTCTCGCAGGCAGCTACTAAACAAATGCACAAAAGTGCAGTATTTTATTGTCTATCTGCGATATATGATCCGATCTCATACAATCAACATCGTCTTCTTTAGTTTCTTTTGTTGTTTCAACGTTTTTATTTTCAGATATTTTACCTATATAATGGTTAAATGTCGTTTTATAGCAATATAATCGTTACATAGTTGTCTTAAATGATTTTGTTTTGTATTATTTGCAAAAAGAACGACGGCTACAATTATTACGAAGACGACAGTAAATAAATATCGCGTGTTCACTTTGTTTTATAAATTTACTGACGATGTTGTTGATTCCGAATAGTATTACAAAATTCTCATGTTTCATATTGACTGCTGAACGTTGTGTGTATTTGGTGCGAAACACGAGACTTACGAGTGATTGATTGTGGAAAAAAAGATGGGGGTTAAAATTTTATATATATTTTGTAGAATTATATTAGAGGTACTAACTTATTAGGATATTAAAAATATTATTATTAGGTGCTCCGCAGATTTTCCCGAATACTTACTTAGATGCCAAGCACTTTGAATTTACTTGTTTGATGACTACGCTCTTGCTTCGAGCAGATATGAAACATTTATAATCAAATTTTAAGCCATTGTCTGAAATTTCTTTTGCGGAATTTTCCTACTAGCGCGAACAATTTTACTTGTTTGAAGATATTTTTACCTATCTTGATTGCTTAAATTTAATGCCGCTTTGGTATGTTGTTTCTTATTGTCTGCCTTCTTCCTACTAAAAAATAAATAAAGTTATCTATCTTTTGTGGTTGCTACGATATTCAATATATCCCAGTTTACCATTGAATGGGAAAATATTGATCTTAGTGAGGGTGCACAAATATGATGCAGACCATTTTTCGACAATAGAGTTTACGTACCGCCAATAGAAAATGAA
The DNA here is from genome assembly GCA_947369275.1 of Nemotelus nigrinus. Taxonomy (NCBI): domain Eukaryota; kingdom Metazoa; phylum Arthropoda; class Insecta; order Diptera; family Stratiomyidae; genus Nemotelus; species Nemotelus nigrinus. Next base: position 36,825,776 of record OX376373.1, on the reverse strand, counting down.
TCCGTAGTAACTTAATAATGGCATATTGAAACCTGTTCAACAATAAACCATTCATATAATAATATTATATTGGAGAGCTGCTTTCAATGAGACCCTTTACTGTATTCCCACTCAAAGAAAAAGAATAGTTACAAATGATTGGTCTGTTTAAGAAATAAAAAAATATCTCAACGTGTTATAGGTTTATGTGATTCAAAATATGTCACCAATAACTTAAACCTAAATGAAAATGATTTATCCTTTGATGGCATTCTACTATTTTTTAATTCCAAACCTTCTCATAAAATTTTGTCCAAATCATGTCATCTTTCTAAAATTGAAAAACTTTTCAACTTAATGCAACTTATTTATTGACAATAAGACCTTTTAAAAGGTGTAAATAAGACACACCAAAATTATAGCCCTAGCAGTAACTTAAATATTAAATTATATAATCTTATTACATAAATTCATTGAGAAAAGAAAAAAAACTATAAAAGATGATAATTGAGCAAATTCTAACTTAAGAATAATAGAAAACTTAAAAATAATAATTAATAATTATTCAAACTAATATAATAAAAGATCCAATGAAATCAAACGTAGCCTAATCGAAAGTTCCAAAGACAATATATACAACAGATTTCACTTCAGACTCGCACGTATTAAACCAGTCGAGGTAGTTCCATAGATTCTTGCCTATTTTCTTTATTTGCTCCAGTGGAGTGCTTTGGCCAAACTTTGTTCTCGAGCTAGAAACGTAAAAGATGTCCCTGCTTCTCGTCACTTTGGAACGTATTCTAAGTGATAATTCGTCAAGTAGATTTAGAGCATCAATACGGCCGTTTAAAAATTTATATAAGAATACAGCGTCAGTCATAATTCTTCTTACTTCTACTGACGTAATAGTAATAAGTCTCCTGATTTCTGAATAATTTGTGTTTAAGCAATGGATGTGAAGTTTATATGCAATGTACCGGAAGAAGTTGTTTTGCAGCCTTTCAATAGAGTAAGAGTGCACTTGATAATATGGGCACCAAATTAAGGAAACGTAGTCGAGTTTACTTCTGACTAATGAAGTGAATAAAATCTTTAGAGTAATCATATTCCGAAAATTAATAGTGTTTCGTTTAATAAAACCCAACATGCGTCTAGCGTCGTTGGTTATTTGAGCTATATGTGGAGCAAAGCTTAGAGTTGAGTCAAATAAAATTCCAAGGTCCTTAACAATATCTACTCGCTTGATTTGATAGTCTTTTAGGATGTACGTATTAGGAATATCTAGTTTAGTGCCATTGAATATGATATAAAGACATTTGTTAGCATTTAATTCTAGGCCATTAAGATTACAGTAACTTCCAGCTGGTTCGCAATAGTTTTGCTTTGGTAAATGATGCATTCATCAACTTTTGTGGGGATGGTTGCTGTTCGAACGCCCTACGAGTGGTACACGAACTAAACCAAATCTGTTGTAACTTGTTTTTTTTTTCGAAAGGCAACTTTTGATTGTAAACGAGCGTTTGCGAATCAATGTATAAGCAAATAAGTCTCGTAAATGATCAAATAAAATTCAAAATATCAATTCAAATTTGTTGCGGTTCCTTCAAAGTAGGCTCCAATGCACTTCTTCTAACGAACAACACATTTTTGAAAATCATATTCCGCAATCACTTTGAGTTCCTTCAGAGATTTCATCTTTGTTTTTGGTGGAGTAAAACGAGTTTAACGGCAATTCAACATGTGATAACATGAAAAAATCACACAAAATAACAATCAAAAGATTAAAAGCAATTAACTCAGGTGATTTGCAAAACTAATTCCATAAACTTATTGGTCAGAGTGTATGTACATTAAAACATACTTTTAATTGCGTTTCTACCCAAAATTAGTAAAAATTTTCAGAATTCTCCCCAATTTGGCTACTTTCTTCTCAAATTTTTTCTTGTGTCAATAGATTTTTGTAATATTCAATTACATTCGATTAAGGCAGAAAAACTCAGCTTAATCTAAATTCAGCGAAATCGTTTTACCATTCAGATAATCTCTTCCCGGTTCATAGCTCTAGTTTCAGTTTGGGTATTTTTTTGATTAAATGCTTCACTGAATTCTTCAGTAAAATGACTGACGAAATTGATATACATGTATCTACCAACGGATTTGATTTTTACGGGGGTATAACTAGAGGAGTACCGTTTTTTTCTTCAAATTTCGAAGCTTTATTATACAAAAGTAGTTAAGTATTTGTGTTTTAAAGCATTTTTCAACAAAAGCCACAACTCTTTCCTATCTTTCAATAACCATACGGATTCCGCGTTGAAAAAATTGTTCGTCCTTTGAGGCGATCCACGAATCAAACAAATTGTGGGCTTCTTCACAAGAACCGAAGTGCCATGTGCCATTGATTAGAATAGGTTAAAATCAGAAAGAGCGATGAGTAGAGAATACGATGTGTGGCATAGGACGTCCCATTTTAAAGTTTCTAGATAGGTTTTAATGATCTTAGAAATATAGAGGCAAGCGTGGTAGTGGAGAAAAATAACCTTATCTTGACTTCTTTAACAAAAACAAAAAAAAACAAAACAAATTGAAGACTATTGATTCCGGTTGCAACGACTCATAATACCACACCAAGCTGATTCCACCAAATTCACAGGATGAGCTTCAAGAAAAGAATGTTTGGCTTGGTTGTCGGATGTTGATACATACAGATTTTTTTTCGCTTCGCATTTTTCATCCCCAGTCACTAAAAAGCATGAAAATCCCTTCTTTTTTGCCCTTGGAGTAATTGTTTACAGGTCCAAAAACAAAATTTCACTTGTCTCGGCTTTAACTCGTAGTCATTAGATCATTTCAAAAGCTTTCAACTCTTGATGAATCTGCATTTTTTGTTGTGTGAGAGATGAGTCCAGTAATGTCTCCAATTTTGTAGCTACAGTTTTTTTCACAGGTCCAGGACGCTTCCTGTTTTCCAGGTTGAAATCATCACTTTTTAAACGTTGAAACTACGAGGGTCGCTTGATAAGTCCCTGGCCCAAATAAGAAAAAAACATTTTTTCTGGAATTTCTTTTTATTTTTCAACATAATCTCACTGGAGGTCAATACATTTGGTCCAGCGTTTCGGTCCTTTCATACCATTCAAAAAGAAATTCTTGTCGCAGTCCGCAAAAAATTGGGAAACAGCGTCTTTCACCTCTCGGTTCGATGAAAATGTTGTCCCAGCGAGATGGGTTTTCAATTTGGTGAACAAAAAAAAAATCACATAGGGCCAGGTCAGGCGAATAAGGTGGGTGGTCAACGATCTCATACCGGAAATCGTGTAATTTGGCCATGGAAACTATGCAGGTGTGGACAGGGGCGTTGTAGTGGTGGAACAAGATATTCAAACCGCCGATTGGATCGTCTTTGCCTTCTTTGGAGCCGGTTCTCCCCTCCCCTCATCGACTGTCGTTTCATCTCCGGAGTATAGTAATGGATCCATGTTTCATCAACAGTAACGAAATGCCGTAAGAAATCGTCAGGATTTTTATGATAGCGTTGGAGAGACGCCGTTGAAGTCACGACTCGATTGCGTCTCTGACAGGCGCGGCACCTAACACGCAGTTAATTTTTTTATGTCCGAATAAACTGTTGGGATGTGATGCACCCATTCAATTGAGATGCCTATGGACTCAGCTATGTTACGTACTTTGAGTCGACGGTCATTCATAACTAAATCGAGCACTTTTTCAATGTTTTTGTCCTTCGATACACTTTTACGCTCTTCGTCAAGAACACTCGTACGGCCGCGTTTGAATTCAGCTACCCAAAATTTTACTGTTGCATATAAGGGCGAGGCTTCATCATACACGGGATCGAGTTCGGCTTTTATCTCGGCCAGCTTTAAACCTTTTAAATGAAAGAATCTAATGACCGCTCGGTACTGGATGTGCTCCATTGTTGACGATTCGCGCGACACGTCAACTTAAAATGGCTGCCAACCTACAGAAACTTGAAAAAATTCATGAGACCGTTCGAAAGTGCCATCTATCTAGCGACAGCAAAAACTTTTTCGTGAAACCACGTTTTATCACTTGGGCCAGGGACTTATCAAACGACCCTCGTATTTACGACATGATCTTTCATTGATAAAAGTTCCAACAATCATTCGATGCGCCTCAGCTGATAATTTTTTTGAATTGAAGATGAAACAAATAACGCTCAAACCGAAAATAAATTGAAACATGCGGACGAGATTCTACATGCACTTTATCTTTAAATTCGACGTTTCTATTGCGATGATTTTCCCGTAGAGGCATTTGACGTACACTTTTTTAATTTCATGCTTTTACTGGAACCTAGTTTCATTTTTTAAAAAAATGTAATGTTCTTTAATACTTTATTAGAAAATAAATACTTATTTTTTTTGAATGGATATAGAAGTAAATTGACTTGCTTTTCGTCTTGAACAATGACGAAAAAAGATAAATACCAATCCTGTTTATTTTATCATCACAACAACTTCACGCTATCAAAAACTTCCTAAACACAAACCAAACCTCTTCCAAACAATTCTCAACAATATCGAATGTCAGACTACAACAACAATGCGCTTCTACACTTACCACATATGCAACTATATGAAAAGACTTCTAAAACCATTCTTTTCTTTTCCTAAGTGGCTCACTTGGGACACCCAATGAATGTTTATTGAAAAGCAATTCTTCATCTTTTTTTTTTGCTTACCTTTTGTGTCCATGCTACCCGAATGGAAACCGAGTAATCCATATTCAGGGTGCTCTTTGCCCTTGAACCTTTCGCTCTTATCACTTTCACTCGACGAACTTTAACTAACTACTCGTATGCTGTCACCATATAAAAAGGGTTTTTGGTTATTTATGAATATATGAGTCAAGTGGTGGCATGGTATTCGACTAAGGTTTGTTGGCCTTGGTCTTTTTGTTACTACTCTAGATTATTTATGTGATATTGAGATCATAGGGCGGAAAACAATAGGACCCGTTCGACTATAAGTGCAATGCATCTCATTAGATCTGTGTTTTCTTCAGCATGTTGGGCATCAGTATGTAATTACATTGTAGTGTCATTTTTGGGCTGTTGAACTTAAGATTAATGTGAACTGTAGAAGGGATGTTGTAGTTCAGGAGCTATTGAATATCAATTAGTATTGTATTCAGAACAGAAAATGTAATATTGATGAATGCGACGCTTTTAGGTTTTGTGTATGTACGCACCTTGATTGACCGTTTTAGTTTTCTACCATATGGTAAAGAGCAATCGTTACAGTTTATGTTATCATCATGATTTGTTAATTGTACTTACATACTATTATGTCGTTAATACTACTTTTGATAGCATAAATTTATTATATCACAAAAAAAATCTATCACATGTTCTAATATTATCTTCTATTCTTCTTTTCATTACAGGAACAAAGTTTTACTTGGCCAACAGTAGTGTCGGTTTTTGTATTTGCGGTGGGCTGCGGGTTTTTGGTGGCGCGATGATTATCATTTTCATCTGTAAACTTATCGGATCTCAATTTCTTTAAAATTTTCGAAATCTTACATAAATTTCTATTCAACTCTTGAAAACTACAAGAAAAACGTCGTTAAAAAAGACGTTTCTGCAATTCATCTACAAATATTATCAACGAATAGATCACGGCGTCCGAAAAAAGGGATATCGGAAATGGAATGGATTCTACACCACATCAACAACAACAGCAGCAACAAGTTCAAAATTGTAGCCACAATATATTTGACATCACATCAACTAAATACAGTTTAACCGACGTCGAATGCACAATTCTAACAATATTATCGAATCTTCCCGAGTTCACGGGATTATAATAAACCGAAATGAAACGAAAAATAACAAATATGCAACAAAAACCTCAAAAAGTTCCAAATCTCTACAAATTTTCGACTGAAAATAGATAAGCAAACTACAAAAATAATATTTTTTCGATATATGGCTTTGGACATCTTTTAGAAATTTTTTGACCGAACCTCAAGCTCAAATAGAACATATACATCATTATTTTAGATATTTTAATATTGAATATCTAAAAACTAGAAATTGTTTCTGTACTACAACAGCGAAATCCGACAGGTTGAATATGAATTTTTTCGTACATGGTGATACGCACAAAAATAATATTCAAAATTTATTTCAGAACGGATTAAACAGATTCACTGCCATATTTTATATAAATATACAACATACATTTTGCAGCCTACCGTATACAATCAAAGTAATTTTTTTTAGATAAAATTTAGTTGCAACAGGTAGAAGCGAATTCAGTAGAAGTTTTGACTAGAATGTGTTCGGAATGGTGTAAATCAAAAGAGATAAAGACTCGCGGTTTCGCCAGAGTTCTTGCGGCCAATTTGTGCTATGTTGTAGCGATTTATAACCTAGGAAATTAAGCGAATGGTCTATTGTAATGCAGTAGTGTTGAATATTATTATATTAAACAAGCAAACAATGATTGAATATCGTTTCACAAACTGCATAAGCATTTCAAAAGCTTCAAATACATACAAAAAATGCTAGAGAACTGTAGCTCCAGCGAACATTAGTGAATCTTTAAAAATATCATAATATAGATGAATTATCGAGAAAACGAACTTCTAAAACATGATCAAATTATCAAAAATCCAAAGCGATTGTGATTTTAAAGTAGTAAAATACTAAAGAACATAAAGAAGAATTAGTAAAAATATTTACGAATAAAAGTCTAAAAAAGACAAATTTTCGAAAATCAGAAGTGTTCGGCTTGATCATATGCATATTCGAGACGTAAATAAATTTATAATTGCGTAGTAGATTTTAAGAAAACATGTATTCTTCGCTATCCTTTTGATAATTTAAACTGGCAATTTTTGTGCCAGATTGTCGTTTATTGATAGCACTTGATGAATATTTTGTGCCTTACTATGTCGATTTATGTGCACTGTGCCCGTTGCATAAATACCAAAAGTGGTTCTTTATCTAAAGCCGACGCCATATTGACAGGAATGTTGTTACCGATTAAGTTACATTATTTTATTTTTAATGTAGCTCTGCTGGCTGTTATTAGCATTCTTTCAGTTAGATGGCAAAGTGTTCACTTTGAAAATCGGTATTTTAGTTGTCACTGCCTTCAATGTTATTTAGGTAAAGTTTTTGTATAAATGCTAAACAATTATTCGAACCAGACTATCGGTTTCTGGGTTTCGTCACTGGCTTCTGTCTTATGGTTGACCCATTTCCTTCGGCATTTCTTCGGGTGCATAACTATTGCACATCCTTTGCAAGCGCCAGAAAATTACAATTCTTGTGGCTTGGTGATAGCCAGACGATTGACGATATCCAGCTTCGAACAGTGATATTTTTTGGTTTCAAAAATACTAAAAAATTTCAACCACGTTTTTTTCTACGATTTATGTTGGCTTAAACATCACATAATAACACCTAAATACTACTTCTCCAAAAGCTTAGCTTAGTAGCTGCATTTCTCAGCACTTCTACTTAAGCTTTACTACCGTGGAACTTACTCAAAACCACTTCTTAAACCATCAATTTTTGTTATTCATGAACTCATCACTCAATTCCATAGCGTGAATGGAACAAAATATTCATCTCATTTTGAAGGATTTTAAGTTTTAGTTACTATGTTTTTTATCAAAAGCTAATTAGATTTATTATTCCATTTTTTGCTAACTTAAATATCTTCGGTATTTTTATAAATAATTTTACCCGTAACATAAATAATAAAATCAATAAAAAAATGATTTTTAGTTTATCAATTTTTTATGTAAAACTTTAAGATGAAAGAAATATATTTGTTTCATTTTTTAGATGAAATTTTCAACATGAAAGTAACATGAACAATAGCTTTAAGATAAATTTTGGTGATGATGATCAAAAATGACTCAATGTGATTTCATGATTAGTATTTAACTATTGCAAAATATTACACTTTCGAATTGGTCTCAAAAGGTTTATTTTTGTTTATGATACTCCTTGTAAGAATATTGTGTTAAGTCACTAAACAATGATTTTCGTTAGTAAATATTTTTGTTTTGGTGGAATTGTAATTTGAAATTTGAAATATTTTTTTTTATTATTTCCAATGCTATTAATTTCTTTCAGATACACTTCGTTGCTCAACTACCATGTTTTTTTTAATTGAAAGCTCATTGAAGCTACTTGTGATTTAAAGGTAGAATGTCGGTTATCAGAACGTTACATTTTGATGAGATTGAGCAGGATTTTTGCAATTGAAAGCATCGGCCTGGAAGTGTAAATAATAAAAATAAAATATCAAATTCGATTTTCTCAAATTCGAAACGTAATATTTAAGGAATTACAACGTAGTCTCTCAGTTTGAGAAGTGCTTCCTTTTGGTGCTTGAAGCCACCACAACATTTACCATTTGTATTCAAATTCGTACTGAGAGTGAAAAAAATCTCTTTAAAAAAGTTTCCAGTTAAAGCGGTGTAAACACAATCTTTAGGGAAATTTAATTATCGAAAATCATATGCTAATACTTCAGCTTTGACTGACATGGTTTGTGTTTCATTGAAACGAGCGTACTGATACCGACGTTACCTTTTGTGAAAAGTGAAAATGCTTGGTTAATATTACGAGGTTGTTTCTTCAGCTTTGAACTGAAAGAGACACAGAGAAGTACACGAAAGTTGAATCCATTTTCGAAACAAAAATATATACTTTTTTGCAAAAGTAATTGGAAAATTAGTAGGCAAATAAATATTACTTTATTTCAGACATTTAAAAACAAATGTAATTTTAGTCAAACTACAAACTAAACCATTAATGTTTCAAGCTAAAAATGTTTTAAATAAAGATTTGGTTTTCAATCCAGTCCTTGTAATACTACTTATGTAAGAAACTGAATCAATATTGTCAGCAACAAACGCAAATACAACTTTGAAATTAAAATAAAATTTTTGAATTTGAACAATTCCCAAAGATTAAAACAAAATAACATAGTTTACGAATGTCTTAAAGCATCTTTTCAGCTTACTTTTTTGTTTAGTAAATTATATTTGTTTCTTATTGAGCGATTGCTTAAATTCAAGTCTAGTTTAGAAAGTTTTATAGATTTTCATAATACCTACGTATAATCTATTTGATGCTACATGTTTAATTTTTAATGATTAGATGGAAGCAAAAACAATTCCCAAAAAACTTGATCTCAAAACTGTTAAATTACATATTATTAAAATTAATGGCGAATGAAGATATTATTTACATATGTTGCATATTAAGTTTGATTATAGTGGCGGTGATTAGTTTTTTAATGATTCAAAAGCAATAAGTTTCGTGTTGATATCTGACAAGAAACGATGCATCAATATCTTCTGATAGAGCATGAACGATTTTATGGGTTTTAGAAATGTTTACATTCTGAACTTCGTTGAGATTTCCACGAGCTTTTTGTCTTACATGTAGATTTCAATGAAGATTATTTGTTTATCCTAAAACAAATACTCAGAAACCAACTTCATTTGTGACTTACATTGCATGTTTTAATAAAAAAAGTCGTCTTTTCCTTTCGCTAGAAATGTCTATTTCCACATTTTCATACCTTCAAGACTAGTTTATCTTACTCTCCACAGATTTCTCATTAGAAGAGATTGGCTTTCTACGAATGATTATGTCCCATTCTGAAAACCCGATTAAGTATCTTTTGCATTGAAGTCAAAATGGAGGAATAATAAAGTAAACATTTCCGAAATTCCCCAATATGAACTTTTATTGATTTGACTACAAAATATTTCGATACTCGTTCGTTGTGCCAACATAAAATCGACAAGTTTATAATAGAAGCTTACAAATAAGTTTTAAAACATATTCACTTTTAGTGAAACTCTGTAGAACATTGTAAATATGTACGATTGTTTTCACATAAACAAACTAATAATTTAGAAAAAAGCAAATACCCAATATTATCTTCACATAATTGCACAAGGTCATGCTTTATTAGAAATTCAATTCAATTTAACCAAACCAGACATTTGGCTGCTTAAGAATGCAGAATTTACATTAAGAAATTATAACAATTAATCTAAGTTTTGATACGGCGAGTTTAAGTTCTTAATTCTCACTTCATCCAATCAGTTGCCAAACTTGGATAAGTTATAGAAAAACATAATTTTTTTTACAAAATAGTTTTCCTTAGATTGTAAATACATTGTGTAGGAAAAAATGTAGTGTTGTAAATTTCCCTACGATTGGACTTAGCACTACGATCGTCGGTTGTTTCGAAACCAAGAAAAGACTTGAATTTTCTTTTACTTTTTTTTTCGAAAAAGAAAATCAATTAATGTGTGCCATCTTCCGGTTGATGCATTTGTTTTTTTACGAACGAATGAACATGCACTAATTTATTTCTATTTACTACATCGCGAAACGGAAGAGTTATTTGAACAATCGACGATAAATTTTTCATAGTTCATGTAGAGTTTTGAGAGTTTTCACATGATCTCCTGGTTTATGATTTTAAAGAAAAACTGATTGAAAAAATGATTTTAATCAATTAATTTTTGCTGTGAAGCAAACATTTTTAATATTTCTTTTCGATTTAATTTTTAGCGGCCTATCGATGGAAATCAAAATTGAAATATTCATAAGTATGTGAAAAAGCCTCGATTTTAGGTTTGGAAAAATGTTATTCGTTCTTGAAAGAAGAAAGGAATGCTTACCTTATAGTTTGAGTGCAATGTTAAAAAAACGAATATTTGAACATAAACATTGTCCATGCTCTTCCAAACCTGAAACATTTTCACGTTTTTAGATATAATCAACAAAAAACGAACATATAAAATTAATGGTCATGTTGCAATGCCGCTAGGTTTTCATAATCTTAATTCAAATATTGTAAATAGTTAATGCTTAAATACACAATGTAAGTTTTATTGTAATTCGCGCGCTAATTGTAAGGTTCTTAGGCATAATATTCTATATAAGACGATAGGATTTTTTGTTGATTATTTCAATGTTGTCGATACGTAGCATGTACTATGATTTTTTTTTTTTATTTTGAAAGTGAAAATTTATATTCATATATTATATTGTGTAATTTTTTCCACTTTAATATATTTTGATCTCATTGATGTTTATAAAATAGAGAAAACATTGTGTTTTATTTCGACGCTACAAATTTCATGACTGATTTTGTTGACAGATTTGCTTGATATTCTACAGCTTTGACAAAGTATTGCATTAAACTTACAATAGATTCTTAATGGCTTGAATGTCACCGGCTTAAATTAAAAGCTTGAAATATCTAGAATGGAATCGTCGACTCTATTCAGCATCCTGCGGCTATGATTTCATTCACATAAGCATGTTTTAATACTACCATTGGGCTACACAGGGTATCCAGGGTTCACTATTTCCAGAGCTTCTTCTATATCAGTGTGGAACCAACTGGAGATCTCGTTCTCCGATATAACCTTTAGTCTGGGACGTGCCAAAAGGTTCCCCAGTTCGGAAATAGCTTGCTTGTAGATGTTGACCGAGCACTGATCTTCACACGTTACAAGTCTGCCTCCCCTACACCAATCTACATTATTCACCGTAGACGGCGGGCACGAGCTGCCTTCCTACAGTTTTGTAGTAGACATTGAACGGAGCCTGCCTTATCATTTGTCAGTTTTTTGCAGAGATGTTTTCATCTCCTTAGCTGGTATCAATCACATCCCATATAAGGCTTTTTTGGCCATTTCATTGAAAGGCAACAGTTGCCGAAAGGAAACAGTTGCCGTTTATTTAAGCCTTTTTGTTATTTGGTTGCTTTGTGGTATTTGCTTGCTGTCGTTTCTGAGCTGCATCTGCAGGGTTAACAGAAAGCGGGGGCTCTCCGATAAATTTTGTTGCCCAATGAAAGGGCGTTTTGTTCTTGTCGGACAATGTGTCAGGAAGGACGTTTTTTTACCTCCTCATAACCTAGAAGGCTGGCATCGTAGTTGCGTAAAATATCGACAAAATTTTCTTGGGGGAAAACCCTCGAAACAAAATAGGGTACTTTTCTGTTCCCCCCCCCCATTTTTTTTCACTTATTGTTGTTGCAATGTTTCTAAAATTGATTAGAAAGTAGTAATTAACCAAAATTTTGATGGAGAAACACGTTTAAAAGAAAAAAAAATGTTTTTAATTTTTTTTAGATTAATTTTTTAATTTAAAAATTAATTAAATTAATTTAAATTTTAAATTAATGTCACATAACAGTGAGAATAAATTTTGCTCCATTTTTGACGTCTTACCTTTCCGAAGCTTCAACGCAATTTACAATTAAGCTATTACATTAATAATGTTGAATACAATTTGTTTATATGATTAATGACAGTATAATGAGCAGGCCTCCCCAACAACACATTAACTTTTGAAAAACTCATTCTGCCACATAAAAATAAAAAAAAAAATTTTAAATCGGAAAAAAAAAAATTTTTTTTTTATGAATTTTTCCATCTCAATTTTTGTGGAGTAACTTTTTAACCCATTTCGAGCAGTTTTCATTAAAAAAATTAAAAAAATGGCGGGGGAAAAACAGAAAAGTACCAAAATTTATTCTCACTGTTATGTAACAATAATTCCAAATTTAAATTAATTTAATTAATTTTTAAATTAAAAATTTAATTTAAAAAAAATTAAAAAATTTTCTTCTTTTAAACGTGTTTCTCCATCATAATTTTGGTTAATTACTACTTTTTAGTCAATTTTAGAAGCATTGCAACAACAAAAAGTGAAAAAAAATGGGGGGGGGGGGGGGGGGCAAACAGAAAAGTACCCAAAATAGATGCCATATTCAAAGATGACATTTGAATTTAGAAGTTAATAACATGCAACACCAAATTTTATATCTAGTCTAGTTTCCTCCAAGATAGGTGACACTTAATGGAGTATATGTAAGGGCAAAATATGCATCAAACATTTTCGACTGCGATATAGCCCCAGGTCTATTATCCATTACTATATTGTCATACGCACATGTTGATAGGAATATATATCTTCATCCTCAGGTTCTTCCTCTGCTAGCTGTTGAGTGCGGCACAAATTCAACTGCTAGCACTGTAGTTATCGATGTGCGTCACGTAGTGTGTCCTTTCTATTGCATTTTGTTTTTGTGCATTTAAATATTTGTTTATAAATTTTGATTTGCATTTTATTCTGTTAAATATAATTTACGAGAAAAAAGAAAATTCACAAAATGTAGGCCTTCATAGGATCTGACTCATAGTTTAACGCTGATATTGTACATAGCAAACATTGAATATGTACCTTTGAAACAGAATTTCGGTCCGTGTAGAACCTCGTGGATAAATCGTTGGGACGATTGTACCGCATTGCATAGTCTGAAAGTCATTCCGGTGAACACAAAGAGTCCGAAAGGTGTGTAGATGTCGGTCTTAGGGACATCGTTCGGCTCGACTGGAATTTGATGGTAGGCCTTAGTAGGGTCTAACATATGGTTGAGAAGATAGTTTTACCATGTAGTTCACGACAGAAGTCTTGAATAATGGGGATCAGATATTTGTCCGGGACAGCTATGGCGTTAAGGCGTCTATAGTCACCGCAAGGACGCCATTTCCTATTAGTCTAGCTAACCATATAAACTGGAGAGACCAGCTGCTGTCTGAAGGGCGGCATATATGCTACTGTAGCAGGAAATCGAATTTTTTTTGTAGCCGCCACGAGCTTATCAGATGCAAGTCGACTTGGTCTCAAAATTATCGGAGAGCCTGTGGTCAAAAAGTGGTGTGTAACCTTGCCTTTACAGGATTGTGTAGCTTAGGAGAAGGGCATGTATCTGCAGATCAGAGGATCGTTCAATCAAAACACTAAGTTTCGGAAGTTTGTACGAAGTGGCCGTGCCTTTAGTGCAAGCAAATTAAGAGGATCCACAAGGATAACATTTGCCAAGTCAATTGCTAGACCATAGTGGCAGAGAAAGTCTGCGCTTGAAATGAATCTAGAGACGATGAAAGCCTCCACCCTCACACAAAGCTCCAGTTCCAGCTTGATCACCTTTCTTCCATAGATGTTTATAGTCCACTGATTTGCCGAGGGAAGTCAAATACCAGAAGGTGGAAGAAGGTGGAGCAAGCACCGTAATGTCTGCGCCAGTGTCAGGTTGTCGTGAATAATTTGACGACGGCAGGGAGATAAGCCGCATTGTCCCACCATCTGAAAATAACGGCGACTTAGTTTTTTGATTCGATGGAACCAGACGGATCGAGAGAATCGCTACCTCAGATATTCCCCTAACTATTTTCGAGCGTTATTGCCAAACTTTCGGTGATAGTAGCAGACTTGAGAGTGGTTTGAATGTCTTTGGCTACGCGATTGCGAGCGAGATCTTCCGTGAAACCCGGAGCGTGATCGTGTCCGCAGCTGTTGGTGAGCCAATTTGGCGAGGATGGCGAACTGTTTCGTTAATTCAGACATCTATGACTGCTGGAGGGCAATGGCGACTGCATTAATTTGAGGCTGTGCAAAAACCTCTAAATTTTGCCAGCCGTTTCCGCCAATTTATCCAGGCTGGCTTCCGGGGAGCGGGCCAAAATAGCCTGAGTTTGCTCTGGAAGCCATAGCAGCCCGAGGTTTTTCAGCAGGTCATCAGAGCCCCTCAACTGCTTCATATTCCGAAAGAACTTGGAAAGCTGTCGATCACCAAGTGCGAAATTACCTTTCTAAGCTTGGCTGCGTCGCTGGCTAATAGCCACGATATAAGCGCCTTCTGAGAACCTCTTTTGGTGTCTCTGGACCTGGGCCCGCAAACACGAGCCTGAATACTTTCAGCTCTCCAGAGCTAAACCAAGACATCACATAATTATATTTGGTTAAGGATCTTTTAATCCAAGTGATATCAAACTGGCTCTCTAACTGACAGAACCACAAAGCTTGCTCAGTCTGTCAAAACACAGGTGTTTTGACCGACGCGCACTGAGTTTAAGACCGGTCCATGTGCCTGAGCGCTCAATGGCTGCCTTTCTATCAAGCGACATTTAAATGCGGAGTTTACGTGACGGAACGAAAAGGAAACGTGGCTGAAATGTGTATATGTGATATAATATTTATGATAAAATATTTACAGTAATTATTTTTGGTCTGAAATTGGAATATAAAAGAAAAATAATAATTTCTACTACAATATCGTTTACCGCGCTTTCCTTCTATGTTGATGCGCAATCTTCGATTAAATCACGTACGGTGAAGGAGATTAAATGCACTCAACCAAAACTCCTATTCACCATCAGATGATAAGAAGTTATCAGACAATAAAACTACACTGTAGCTTTTCAGCTCTTGTAATCAAACGCCCGGATTGCACTGTTTTAGTAAACAAAACACCTTCCCATCGCGAGTCGGTAATGCCGGGTTTCCACCAAAGAGACAAATTGAAAAATAGTTTTGTTTTCAAAAAGCAAAACAAAGCACTTGTTTTGTTTTTTGAAAACAGTTCGGTTTTGTGTAAACAGACTGTTTCAACTGAACAGACAGGTTTTGTTTTCAGTTCTGTTTATGTTGTGTCTGGGAAATGTCTGAAGACGGTGATTTTATAATTAACTGTAATTTTTTTTATAAATGATATTAAAAAAGAAAAAACCTAGATATTGGGCTAATTCTCAATTAAAAAGGAGAGTTGATTATAGTACGGAAGAATTATTGGAAGATTTATCTACTGACGACGTGGGTTTAAATGGACAAATGAGATCATCGTGACTACTTTTTTTGAGCTCATTATAACAGAGCACAAATATGAAAAATTCTTCAGTTTACACAAATATGAAATACACAGGAATACAGATTTAAAACCAAATTTAAAACAAATTTAAAAACCAAAGTACATTAATCGATATACTGTGTGTTCTCGCAGAAAAAAAAATGCATGTTTCAACCAAACAGACACAAAAATTGCGAACAAACATGTTTTTCTTTGATCTTACCGACTCGCGATGGGAAGGTGTTTTATTTACTAAAACAGTTTTCAGAGACAAAAGTGTTCTCGAAACTGTTCAATTTTTACAAAACATTCGTGTTTTTGTTCAGAAAAACATATTTTGTCCGTGTTTCTTGTTTTGTCTCTTTGGTGGAAACCCGGCATAAGATCAAAGGAAAACATGTTTGTTCGCATTTTTTGTGTCTATTTGGTTGAAACATGCACTTTTGTTTTTAGCGACAGCACTCAGTATATCGATTAATGTACTTTGATTCACCTCGTAAAAAATGTTAAATATAAAACTAATAAAAAAATAATAATCAGTAGCAGTAATCATATACTTATGCTTAATATAAATAATACACTGAAATAAAGCGTTGTATTAATTACTTTGTCATATTTAATTTATGTTATGACCCATATTTATCTGATTGAACTGTAGATAGAGGTACACAATATGACTATTTTATTAATTTTATTTATCTTACCTTGATGTACTGTCCAAGAGCATCATATAGGGCCTCACATACTTCCGATACTATTCGAGATATTGAAGGAGGTGAAACTTTGAACTAATATTTCAATGATTGAAAACTGTCTCCAGTGGCTAAGTACCTCAAAGTAAGTGCCAAGCAATCGCTTTTCTGTAATTTGTATTTTTCTTGGTGATTTTCGGTCCTAGCAAATTAATTAGCAGTGCAAAATCACTGCTTGACATGCTTACAAAGCTGTGAAACGATGATTTCATTTCTCCACTTAAGCCAACGTCGTCAGTACGTAAATCTTCCAACAATACTTCCGTGCTATAATCAACTTTTCTTTTTAATTGAGAACTACCCAATATATCGGTTTTTCTTCTTTTTATGTCATTTATGAAGAAAAATCCACAGTTAATTATAAAATCACCGCCTTCAGACATTTCTCGGACACAGGATAAACAGAACTGAGAACAAAACCTGTCTGTTCAGTTGAAACAGTCTGTTCACAAAAAAGCAGAACTGTTTTCAAATAACAAAACAAGTATTTTGTTTTGTTTTTTGGAAACAAAACTGTTTTTCAAATTGTCTCTTTGGTGGAAACCCGGCAACAGATTTCTAGTCACAAAGATGGAATTCGATTTTTCGAATTACTCGACCAGATCGCTTCAGAAAGTTGGAACTGCTGCAGTCGGGAGCACCAGTTTTGGATTGTTATCTATTAACTCAAACTCCAATCAATGTTCATTTAAACAGTTTTAATATTAACTACAATCAATGTTCGTACACACTTAAATCAATTCGAAGAATTTTTCTTATTTATGAAGGACAAAATTCTCTCTATTTTTTTTTTAATTTGCCAAATGACGTTTTTCTTAACCTACTAATGTATTGAAATTTTGATGTAAGCTGAAGTATAAAGCAGTGAACGAAAAAATACCGTACCTTAAGCGTACTGTACGCGAAAAGTACACATACCCTACCTGAGTCTATAATGTTTGCGTACATGTACACAACCGATATACCGAACGAAACAGACACGATGCAAATGTACGCTACGATTGAATACTGTACTGTACAAAGTACACAAACCTTATCCTCTAAAATACGGAATGTGTACTCGTACACAACCCGTACACAAACGATATGCACTAAACGTACCGTACGTTTAGTGTACTTTTGCGCTTCATTTACATGAAAAGGAAAAACACTTTTAAAGTGAAAGCACTAAGTCAAAAATATTGAACTTCACAGGAGAGCATAATCAATTCATTTCGGCTACGGCATTATCACTTTTGTCTGTAATTTTTTCCCAGTTCATATAAATGAACCGCAAAAGTACACTAAACGTACAGTACGTTTAGTGTACAACGTTTGTGTACGGGTTGTGTAGGTGTACACATTCCGTATTGTAGAGGATAAGGTTTGTGTACTTTGTACAGTACAGTATTCAATCGTAGCGTACATTTGCATCGTGTCTGTTTCGTTCGGTATATCGGTTGTGTACATGTACGCAAACATTATAGACTCAGGTAGGGTATGTGTACTTTTTGTAGTGAATGTGTTTGCGTACGGGCGTCAAAAATGTACGGTACAGTACACTAAGGTACGGTACCATAAGGTTTTTTTTCGTTCACTGGTATAAAGTATTTGTGGATAGTTTTGGATCACATGTGGAAAGATTTGTGTTGTATGTGGAGTATATTATATTATTATTTTATTTTTTAATACATTTTGTTGGGTTTTCAGCAGAAATGAAACTATTTTTGGGATTTCAGAGGTAATCCTAAAAAGAAGAATATTAATTTACATGTCTCAAAAGATATGGCATGAGGCTTTTCCAAATTTTTCAAGATTTCTTAACACCGCTTTTATGGGCAATTGTTGTTGATAATATTTTTATTTTGACGTTCAGTATTACAGATAACGAAAGTAGTTATGGGTAGAGTTGAAAATTAATCTAAACAAGAAGGGTCTGGCATATGATTAACTATATACCAACACAGCAGCTTTCGCACAGAAAAGGTAAAAGATTGTAAAGCGCCAAGACTATTTAAACAACAGGTTGCGTTACTATGGCTCAATTGAAGGTACTTGTATGCATGCAGAATGAATTTTCGCCTATTAGTTTGAAAAAAAAAACGTCGAAACATATGATCATATAAGCAAGAATTCGATTTCGGATTTCGCCAAAGGTATTGGCTGCGACTATGTCACAATAAGCGAATGAGTACAAGATGGGCTAAAGACCGATGATGTCCTGACTAGGGAACAAAGTGAAGGAATATAAAATTTTATTTGACCCAACACATAAGCAATAATGTTAAAAAGCTAAGACATAAAACAATTCAATTTAAAATTTAAACAATACAAACTTATTCACTCCATTTCATGCAACAAACGGGAAGCCATCTATACCAAGTTGATATTAAAAGTCTATCGAAACAATGCGGTTCAACTTCAGCCATGAACTAACATAATCAGCCCAAACACTTTTTATTAATTCTTCCAAGCAGCAAAAAACTGGCAGAAAATCCTTCTAAAGATTGTCCTTTTCGATCAGCAACAAAGAATAGCAAAATCCTAATTACCCCTCGGATAAAGCCGTATAATACTGAAAGACCGCACGGAAAAATTATTTAATTCTCTTTTCACAACAGACTAAGAACACCCCATTGGCATTATGTCACGCACCAACGACAAATAATTGCGTTAAAACCACCATTTGGCCCCGACACTAAAGGTGGAAAAATGGAATTAAATCCCTCTTTGAAAAATTCGTCTGCAAGTAGTCAAAAGTCTCGGGAAGAATAAGGGGTT
Organism: Nemotelus nigrinus; assembly: GCA_947369275.1. Taxonomy (NCBI): domain Eukaryota; kingdom Metazoa; phylum Arthropoda; class Insecta; order Diptera; family Stratiomyidae; genus Nemotelus; species Nemotelus nigrinus. The sequence goes on along the minus strand of OX376373.1, from coordinate 36,806,548 downwards.
TTCCGCTGTTTGTTTGAGCAAATTAAATAAACGTGAAGTACTGAGGTTTTGTCTTTCTTCTGTCCGTAAACGATGGGGGCTGCTCCGTGTCGTCCTGACTCATTGAATAGTGAACGAGTGTCTGTAGGGTCATTGACAACTTTAAAAGATGCCTAGAACACCTGCATGTAAAGACTAACGCATGAGTGAATGCCGAGATTATAATTTATGGACAAAGTGAAGTGTAAAACGTGCATATCGCAACCGATGGGACAGATATCCGATTAGCCTTCAGGATAATTATTTTAATTTAAGGCCATTGACGGAATACGTGTACTCTCGACAGGATATTATACTCATACCTGAACTACGATTCAATCTAGCCGCAAATTAATCAATCTGACCTGAATGTAATAAGAAAGTTGTAACCCCGTGGGGAGGCAAATCACCTGCATCCCGTTACATTGATAGTCTGCTGCGCTTGAATGGCTCGTAACGCTCCGGGGGTCTTTAGTTTATGACGATTATTTGGCATATAATTGGATTCAATATTGCATCTATTCTATTCGGTATTTAGGAAAGAGCTGTCACCTGGTCGGGCCAAGAAGGCGATTGACAATTCTGTTCATTCTCTTCCTTTAGGAGACAATCTATTAGCAAGCGATGGTTAGTTATAGACAGGTTCGATCATGAGTTTAGCTAACCAAGTGTTTAGCTGTCGGGCAACACCAATACTACCCTGCAGGTAATATTGAAGATTTGAATGAAGTGAAATTAGGATTGGTGTTGGTGGGCATTAACAACTCCTGGCATTGTTGCATGCTGGCAACATGTCCTTATCAAGTATCTATATCTCATTATAGCTATGAGTTTGATTGTGGTTTGTGGTTATAGCCGCATAATTAGTGTCAATACTAAGTTGTATCGAACATTGGTAACAAAGTTGTAACAAATTATCAGCATGATAATCATTTAGCTTTAGGGAATTGTCAGGAAGTGGCATAAACATGATTTCATTGCTCAAATGACATGTATTAGAAACGATATCACGCTGAAAATTATCGTACATTGAATTGGTTTAGATCAGATGAAACTGTAATAGATGTAATTAACCGTTTCCATTGTAAATGTTGCATAGAAGAATGTTCTTTAATAGTTAAATTGTAAGGGAGTAATTTGTTATTATTGCTATTTTGTTATTATATAATCATGTATGAATTATTATGTAATCAAATCACTGAAGTCGAGCAAAAAGCTGAGTTGAATTTGTTGGAATAATGCTTTGCTTCAATTTAGCACAATGGTTAAGAATACGCTTTTTTTTTAGTAAGGTGTATATTCTACGGCTTGCAGAAATGGTCGTATTATACGATAGTACATTGTGTAAAAAATTTACCATTTTTTGAATTAGCCACAGAATTTAGAAGCATAAGGAAAATATTTAACGCAAACAAACAGTTTCAACAGAAATTTAATTGAAACCAAAGCAGTGTATCAGGACGATAAAAGCCTTTTAATGTGAACACTCTCTACTTGAATAACGGTATTGCTAATAATAGACGAGACTAGAAAAGGTTACCTTTAGAAAAATTACACCCTCTACATCCTTCGCACAATAAGATCAAAGAACTTCAAATGAATCCACGAGCTCATATGCTGCCCAAAAGGCTACTCATCACGAAAGGTGTTATATTGTACACTTCAAAACGGCAAGCCCGCCAAGTTCATTTTGCGGCGAAGTAATTAAAAATTCGAACAAAAGATTGTTTTATGCATCAGTATGCTCCCCCTAGCGGTGATTCAACAACGCCGCATGAATAGATATCATCCCTTCGCTTCTTACCTTTGAACGCAAGTACATGCTGCCATCCTGAGCGCCCGCATCGTGTTAATGCACATGTCCTTATCAATTTCGATACATCATCATTCATAAAAATGTGAAGAGAATCATTGTCAGAAAAGGTCACGTGGCGTCTTAAACGGAAATTATGCTCCAGTTGTCAGCCCTGTCAATTGATGGCTGTGGTAATGGGCATGTGATTGAATGTCTGTCACTCGATTATTATCATGTTTCGAATTTGAGTGATTCAGGATCGAATGCTGTGAAGTTGATATAATCAAATTGGGAGAATATTAGACTATCGTATTTTATCGATTAAATATTTATGTATTTTGATGATTTTGCATATTCATTTCCAAAATTTATACATACATACATATATGTTAAAGTTTGAATTTCAGACAAGCTGACGAATCAATTTAACGCGTTTTAGACTTCTAAATCAAAAGATGGTCCTTGCAAGCGCAAGGAGAGCCTTGTGCTGACCTTAAAGATTGTATAGTAGTTGGAAAAATTGTTGAATGCAGCATCTATTTATGGGTTCCCTGTCACCAGTTGTCCAATTTTCATAGAGGAGACGTGTGTACCTTGCACGTATTACAGGATTATTGCAACTTGTTTTATGTGTAAAATATTCAATGTTAATTGAACCCTTAATCGTATCAAAAATGAAATGTGAGCATAATACGGTTTTTCTTTAAGAAAATAGCATCTGGTTTAACAGACTTAGGGCCTTTCTGAGCTCACATCTTCCTCCTCATCTTCAGCTTGTTATGACAGATTGTGATGTCAGCAGAGTAGCTGAGCTATTCTAACAGTTTGAAACACCATCAAGCCAACGAAAAGTCAAATCAATAAGAATGGCTACATACGAGGCTTATGCTGATCACGTGGCCAATCAAAGAATCTAAATGTGGTATGTAGAAATTGGATCTAATTGACAGTTGGTGTTCGAAGCACGGCCTAACAATGGATCCTGGCCAGACAAAAATTGTTTCATTCACCGGGAAAAGAAAACTCGAAGGACTACTGATTCGTAATATGAAGCTCTTCAACTTTCAGATGAAGTCTAATATCTACATAAAGGAACAATCTTGGATATCAATTTTTCTGGAGGAATCATACGAAAATGAAGCTTGCTCGTGCTTTAAAAGCATTCGGGCAGAACAAAAGAGGTTTCGTCACCACAGGGGATCTAAAGCTTTGTGTAGTTATGTGGATCTATGTAATAATCATAAAGCCGATGATCACGTACGCATCCGTGCTGTTGTGGATCATTGTGAAGCTATTGTATACTCGCAAGAAGTTAGAACTGGTGTGCCTGAGCACCTTTGCTATGGATACTACTCCAAGTGCGGCTCTGGATGCGCTTCTTAATCTGCTTCCTCTCCAAATTCGAATTCAGATTGTGGTGATGAGCTCTGCCCATAGACTAATTTAGCTTGGCTTAAGGGTAGGAAACGACGATGTAAGACACTACTCTGTTAAGGGTTTAATACGTGAGATCTCTCCGATTCTCGCTATGCCTTAGGAGACTCGTGCTTTTTCTTTACTTCACGAGAAGATATGAAGTAATCCTTAAGCAAAAGTGACTGGGAGGATCCAGATGTTTGTACGAGAGAGTTATAACAAGCTGAGGGCGAAGGCGAAGACGTCAATTCGGAAAGGTCCTTACTCTGTAACTGGAAAATGGTAGATTTTGGAAATCATGTGGACTCTAACGTCAAAGAAAACAAACTGTTTTTGTATAGGCTATGAATATTGAAAGTAGTATTCCAGACGATCCACATGTATCCGAGTGCTTGGCGAACTAAATATATGTACAACAGTTTTTGTAGCCCATAAATTCTTGAATCATTTTGTACGGCTCCCAATGAATCTTGCAAGGACTTATCAGACGATAATCAAACCTTAACATAGAGATCAACATTAAAAAAAATGTATATGTTACATACGATTATGAAGGTAACAATCCAACCAATTTGGCAAGTTTCTTAATATACCAAAAGTTTGCAGCTTAAGTTTCAGAACATCATGGTCGATACTGCCAAAAGCTTTGCTAAAATCTGTGAATATATAGAGTGCTTTTATTTGAAGGCTCCCATTTCAAACTTGAATGAAACAAAAATAGTTATTACCTTTACTTTTGACATTTACATTTACTTTTCGAAGATGGTGTCGTGCAAGCGATGGCCCAAACTACCTCTTAATAAACCAGTTCAAGATTCCCAATTTTCGACCACTTTTTGAAAGTTTATCGTCAATGATTATGTTGAGCTCTAAAACGTCGATTGCCATTAGATTATCAGCCTAGAACAACGACCTCGTATTTTCCCACGAGAAGTAATCAAGCAGAGTCAAATCACATGATCTCGGTGGCCAATTTATGGGTCCATTTCTCGAGATAATGCGGTGTTTGTGATCATTGTGCGACACGTAGCGCAATCTTTATGATGATGATTTTTTTGATTTTCACGTAGCGCAATCTTTATGATTTTCCAGTCAAGTTAATTTATAATTTTTGCAATGTCCTCTGTGGTTAAATAGATTTTACCAGTCATAGACGATTGAGGTGTTTGGGAAAGTGGCACATGGGATGAGCGGTCAAAAACTTCCTGAAACTGGTCGGCAAACAAGTCACATATTTATTGTGGTTTCTTCTGAACTTGTTTTAAGACATCGGCGCAGGAAAGTCAGAAGTGTTTTGCCTGGTGTGCATGAAATCAAAAAAAAATCCTCCAAAACTCCAACTATGCTAACATCACTTTCATATGCTTTGGGAACCCTTTTTTAGAAATTCTTTTGGTATCGTCGCTAGTATTGATATTGGTCTTAATTATCATATATAGTTTGTTTCTTTTATTACGTAAAGGCCTCATAGCTCTATCCAAACATGGTTCAGATAAATTATTGTTTCCTTATTCTTAGGAACGCACTTTTCAGCCTCATCAATAATCAACTAGTAGAAGAAGTACATTCGATCGTTCAATTTCAATGCTCAAAATACTCTCATAATCAACATTTCGAAAATCATATGAAACAGAGCTGTCGTATGATTGTAATATGCTGTCGTATGATTGTCGTATGATTGTAATGTTATGCCTTGTTTGATCAAATAAATAAATAAATAGATCGTGAAGTTGTCAAATCAGACATATATAGCTCGACTATAAAAGCAGAGTGGTGTAGAGTACTGGAAAAAAGAAGCGCTGCGTCTGCAGTTGGATTAGCCACTACACCATCGTAACTATTAGCGAAAATAAAATCTAAGCAATGACCATTTTGATTAGAAGCCGGAGCAGTTTGGTGCAAATGATTGCTATATTAGGCCATCGTTGAATTCAGGAAAATAGTTTATATCTATCCAAGAAAAGCTTTTAGCCAATCCTGGCCTGAAGAGTCTGGAATGAGAAATCAGTAATGAATGCTTAGCTTGGATAAAATATCTAAAAAAAAAATTTATTTGTACCAGCTTTTCTTGTCCCCTACCAACCTTTAAAATTTATCCGAAGAATCTCAATAAATTTCAAATGCTCCGAATCTTGGAGCTCACAGAGCATATTTTGATCCTAACCTATGTATTTACCGTTGGTAAAAAGGAACAACAACTCACTCCTTAACATTAGTTTTCCAAAACTTTACCAAACTAAACAGCTACCATATATATAACGTACAAATGCGCATTTAATCAAAGCACTGAAAGACACTTTTAGACCCTAAGAAGGTTGAAATGAATCTATCATTTAGCGTCGCTAGTTTGTTTCATTGACACTATTAATGATTAATACCAAAAACACTTTTGAATAATTATGATCAATTATTTTATTTAACCCAATCACTCATATAAACTTAAGCAGAAAAAAACTACCTGCACAAAATACTGTCAACAAAAACACTGACATTGCTATTATTTGGTATTTATAATATTTCGAACGTCCGCGTAGATAAATTATTTCCCAAGTCTGAACCTCCTTGTCCACTTTTTCGGGGCGGTATCGATTTTCGGATTGAGCCGGTTCCGTAGATGATCTGCCAAAATCGTTAATAGGATCAACTTTTTCCAGGTTTACTCTGCCAAATTTATCGTCTATCCGAAATAAATAAGGTTTACTATCATATCCAAATTTGAATGAGGCAATGTCGTTCAAGTCGAAATCAGTATCGCTTTTCGGGGGCGACGGAAGATTCTCTAGCATTCTGAGATCATCAGCGGAAGCGGATGAATATTCCGTAGATAAATCACATCGTAGTATCTTTGAGGCATTTGTGTTAGCCGGCGGCGTTTTACGCGGGACGTCCATTTTCTGCAAATAGAAATGTCAGTGTTGTTTTATTATGAATGAATGGATTATGCTTACAATAAATACAAATTTGCGGGCGACACTGCCGAAGTGGATTGAAATTTTCAAGATACTTTCTTGTCTGAAGTCAACGATAAAAGTCCTTGCAGCCTAAAATCAATCCACAAACACTGACCAGTAGATAGAGACTGGTTTCGCACCACACATACATTTTGGTCGACGACACAGGGGACTCTACCCTCGCCGAAGTTGTTTGGGATCTTGTTCTTTTGTTTATAAAATATGTCATGTTTTGGCTTTGAAATGATGTGGAATTGAACCGGGGATCGATATCGAGTGCTGCATATGCTCAAGTGTGGTTTCATTTGTTATCAAGAAGATTTTTTTCCCGGGAGCATAAACACTTGCATTTTTGCTGACTGTGATTATGTTGATCGATGTGATTGGATTCTACTGCTAAGAATACAGGAAGATTTTATAAAATTTACGGTGAGCATAATTTTTGATTGCAACTATTCTGCTGAAGAATTTCCACGCATAAATTAAGTCTACACTTTCACCACTTTTCTTATTAAAATCGTCACAATTACTACGAAGACTTTGATTAAAACATATGCACTTGTAACTCTGGAAAGTATTTTTATCTCTGTTCAATGTTGATTATAGTTATCTTACAATTAGTTCACAAAGTATTTTCCAATCAAATCCGCGTTATCATAGAATATTTTTGACGTCGGCCAAAGCTTTCGCTGCGCTTGACAAGAACGGGAGCAGAAAGCACCATCCGATGATATACACGCCAAAGAGGAGCAAGTAGAGTACCTTGTATGTTGTCGTTTCTTGGTCGGTGAGCTTGCGGTTTTGTGTTTCAGGACACTGCACACCAACATCCTTCACGTCCCTGCCCTGTACGGAGGGACTTCTGAAAATATATTCCCTACCGCGTTCATCATATTCTTGAAGATGCATCAGTCGGCTGGAAAGTAATCAACACTTGGTATGGATACTAAGGAAAGATTAAAATATTATGTGCTACTCACTGGGTCATATCTTTATGAAAATCTAGTCTTCCGTTGTATGAAGTCCAAATGAGTTATCGATTTGCCGGATTTAAGCTGACTGCGAGATTTGACTAGCGAGTCTGTAGCCACTTTTTGCTTGCGGCTCAAAGTGGCTTATCTAAATTGTGTATGTGATTTCACTTAAGTCGAGAGGTTTCAGTTTCCAGTGAAGATAAAATTTGAGCTCTTAAAAGATGTAGATTCAATGGATTCTTGTGTGTGTGTTTAAGTTTTGTTTTGAAACATACTTGATGTTTCACATTAAGGATACTTTATGCCTGTTTGAATCATTGAAAATGCATCATTCAATTTGGTTTTTCATTTAAGGCTAGCTCAAGAATACTACGCAACTCCCATTCAATAAATTAGAAATTTTCATACAAAGAAAAATATTCAGCTTGAAAGATTTAAATGAAATTATTTTAAAAGGATACGTAATTTGAACGGAATCAAAAATGAATTTAAATATGTGCATACGGGTAGGCAGCGAGAAGAAAACTGAAAGCAAACTGTAGAACTAATGCGTTATGCATATTTCTCACTTTACTACAAAAAACTGAAAGTAAGACGTTTCTGTGCCCGACAAAATTAACACAAAACTCAATTTTTGGATAAACACTTTCCACTGTAGCAAAATTTTCTTGTTTACGTACTGATAATCAGTAAAAAAATTAGCATATATTAAGGGAGCCGATCACTTTTGTTGCACTTGGGCATAAATAGACTGTGAATTTAGCGCCAAAATTGAAAATACATTATCTGGTGTATGCAGAACATATGGGCTACACTTTGGAAAATATTAGAAGATTTGACACATTTCTTACTGTGCACACAACCAGCTTATTCAAAAGATGACATTGAAGACATGCACAAAAAAAGCTTAGAGTGAGGTGGCAAAATTAATAAAGTTGTTATCTAAGCGTCATTATTTACTTATAACCAAAGCAAAGCATATAAACTACATATCTGAATTATCCAAGTTGAATTTATCACATATAAGCTAACGTTTTTCTGTTTGTGAATACAATTTTTATGGGGGAGACTTTCAGTGGCTGTAATTTACGTCAGTCTTCAATTTGGTTTTGAAAATAGACGGGGAATAGAGTTTGTAATATTTCTTAAATATTTAACATCATTATATCTTTGCTTCTAAAGATAGTGTGATGTTTGAGTTAATCAGAATACATATGCGAATAGTCCTTTTTACTTATTTGTTGAATGTTATTTTGCCGAACAAGACTTTACATTTGTAAATTGATTGAAAACGTGAACAACTAAGCAATATTATAATAACCTCTTCATTGAAGACCGTGTTAGTGAGCTCTGAAGGCTTATTTTCTATTCGTATACAGTTAACCAAGAAGAATTTGCGAAAGCTACACTCTAAAAAGTGGGTTTACAATTAATACTTTGATAATAGGAAATATATTCATTTTTTCGTTTAAAATAACGAAACACAAATTTTTTTACACATTCGATGTGCATTTATTGCTTTTACGTCATATCAGCTGAATAATACACAGGTTTTTGTAAATTGAAGCAAAAAGAGTGTAAATTTACTAGTTTGCTATTCAACTTTGCGCCAAAGTCATAAAATTGCATCATTATTTAGGGTAAAATTACACCATTTGGTGGTAAAAAAAATATTCTTTTCACGCTCTTTTGTAAATTTACATCTTTAATAGTAGGAAACCAGTTTCCTACTACTATACGGGTAAAATTCAACCGAAATTTTTTTGAGTGTATAGATATAGTCCGAGCTTAAGTAGCCAAGTGGGCAGTGCACTGGCTTATTGTGTGTGGGGAGGTCCCTGGTTCGAATCCAGGTTCGGAGGAGGGTCCGCACACCAGGCTTGGAATTCACCTAGCTCTGATTAGGTACCTGAATGAATCAGGAGTAAAGTGAGGCGTGGAACTAATCACAATCGTTTTCAAATCGACTGTAAATTTGTGATGAGGCTCTCTACCACCTTTAACCTACTTATAGATGTTACTTTATAGATGTAGTCCTGTTCAATTTGCGAAAGAAAAGTTACATCCGTGCCCATTTCGCCTCCACCTAAAGCCGAGTCAAAGGTTATAAAAAGGACCTCAGGCGAAGGTCTTTCGGCGAACGCAGCAGTCTACAACTTACAATCGTTTTGTGAATTATTAGACCCACAATATTCAAAGGGTTATTTAGTTGTACGAAAACGGCTGTCATCTGTTAACAAAATCTTTATTGTCGGCGGTAAGCTAACAAATTTTACGGATAGATCTTCATCTGTGAAAGCAAAGTTGTCTCAGTACAACTGCATTTTGGAGTCTTGGAGAATGGAAGAAGTAGGAGCTCCATTTACGTAATTGAAATTTTTACAAGTGTGAAATGATTAGATTCACGCCTGACTTTGCCCCTGATTTGGCTTAAGTACATCAAAACTAGGTTAACTCAAAGCTCAACAAACAGTTCTTGTCTGTGCTGGGATTCACTGTGCGCCAGTAATCTGCCCACTGAACTAAAGAGCTCTTGACAAATCGCTGGAAATATATACTTTAACAATATTTTCCAATCCAGTTTCAGTGATGGTTTCCTGGATTGATAATTATTTTAGGTTACAGTTTTTTATTCTTTGGTAAAAGCCTTTATGTTTTGCCGAAGCTTACAGCATAGATTCGAAGACCTTTCAAAGACCAAAGCAAATCTCTGTTGAAAAATCTATTTTATCATAAACATTTATTGATAATTATATCATAGCATATAATTAATAAAATAAATAAAATAGTATAACAGAAATAAGCAAATCAAGGCTTTTCAAAGTATAAATATTTCAAAATTTCGCACAACATTTCATAAATCTCAACAGCTTCCTAGTAAATTAAAACTCACTTTTTTTCTTATTCGAAATGACACTAAAATTTATAACATTATATTAAATTTTATGACAATATATTAAATATGTATATGACAAATGGATGTAACATATATCACACTGAAATATAAAAGATACTCTTCTGAACGTTTTATTGAAGTCGTAATAAAAATTTTAATGAGCCGCCTTGCAGGGAAGCTTATCGCGTTGTTTTTATTAACGTTGATGAAGAGCGTGTTTTGGTCACATTATGAGACTAAAAATACAATTGCAACATACGGCGGCAACGATGCTCCCACTCCCACTCCCAAATTTTCCGCCGTATCAAATTTCTTCAAAAAGTGTATCAATATTGATAAAAGTGTATCAAAAAGTTTAAAAAATTGCTTAGAGGTACTGAAACTATAAATAATAATATAAAAGAACTTAGTTTGGATCTACTATATTTATTGAATAATATAAAGCCTAAAATATCATTAATTGCTTCCGCTCTTTGTTTACATTTGTATAAGTATATTGTCATTAATATTGAAGCTACACAAAATAAAATGATTACCAAATGTAGTTTCTTTACGAATGCCCTGAAAATTTTCACGACATTAATACGGAGCGCAGATTATTTTTAGGGAAGGTCGCTGTTTTACATTTCCAAAAATAAACATTTAATTCTTCAGCTTAAAAAAAACCATATATATATATATATATATATATATATATATATATATATATATATATATATATATATATATATATATATATATATATATATATATATATATATATATATATATATATACCTGTATATATATATAATATATATATATATATATATATATATATATATATATATATATATATATATATATATATATATATATATACATCGTTATTATATAAATAGCTTGAAAATTTCAAATCATCAGAGTGCATGACAGAATAGACGTATTTCGTAGTTCAAAGTGTAAAGCAGATTGAAGTTGGCAGTTATTACCACTAGAGAGATGAGATTTGGTTGGCACATGGCAGCAAAATTAAACAAATTGAATTTATTTACTGGATGACAAAATGTATCATTTTGCCAAAATTCAGTGAGTTGCTGTATCATTGTATCAAAAATATAAGTTTTAAATAAAAATGTATCAAAATGATGCAAATGTATCAAAAGTGGGAACCCTGGATGTCGCTGACGCGTTGATTTGTACTAAACTATCACTGGCACTGGACGCCGGTATTGGGGCAGTTCAGTACAATTCAGAGAATTATAATTTTCCAACAATACTATCAGATATCGTGAAAGTATCATTGTTGCCGATTCGCCAGAATTGTGATTATACGAGGGTCACTATTTATATTTTGAGCTTTACCTTAAAAAAACAGTAATTTATGTTCAGGGATAGCTTTATTATTTTTCAAAATATTTTCCAAGAAGATCAATACACTTTTGTATGTGCTTGAACCAATTTTCGAAACACTTTTTCCACACGGATTGAGGCAGCTGCCAAACTTATGTTTAGAACGCATCGACTGCTTCTTCTGGGGTCAAAAAACGCAGACCTCAATCACAATCCTATAAATATTTTTTGAATCACCGCAATTGTATTTCTTCACCATTTCTTGGCACCAATCAATACGAGTCTTCTTTTGAGCAATCGTCAAATTATGCGGTATCCAACGCAAACGAATTTTTGTGACGATTAGCCATATGTTCAAGTAATATTGATTGCACGCTAGTAAAACTAATGTCCAGAGATTGTTCAATCTTATAATATGTCAGATGCTGATCTTGCTTTATTATTTCGCGCTCGACATCGATGTTATTTGCGACCTTTACGAAGTTTGTCGGTGAGCATTAGGCGGTCACGAGATAGTTTACGTGGAAAGTCGTAATAAAGCCTTCCATTTTTTGCCCGAGACATTTTTAAGTCACTGTAAAGAAAACAAATAACACTCATATGTGAAAACATTGTGAGTACATTTATGCCACAAAATGTCAAGCTTTCCAATGAAACTGCCAGATTGTATCTATCAAAGCGCAAAACAAATAATGTCCCTCGTAATATTACTCAGTTATTATTCAGGATAACATTTTCATCCCCATAAAAGTGGTTTTCCAGGTGTTTGGTGTACGGTATATAATATTGCAGAAAGTAATTTAATTTATTTTTCGCTTAAGGGGAGATATACACCTAGGAGCCGGATAAAACGGTCATTTTTGTGCATTTTTTTAAGGAAAACTATTTGAAATATCGGATTGGGAGTTTAATTATCTAAAAGTATACACATTCAAAAGTATGCTTAATTTTTTTTTATTTAAAAATATAAAAAATATACAAGGATATTGTATGATCCTTGGAGCGCTGTAAAAAAAACAGCGTTAACGGTACCCACTGGCATTTGTTCAAAAATTATCTGAAGAAAAAAATGGAAAAAGATTATTAAATTAGATAGAATCTAGTTCGTGTCATAGCCGATTTTGAAAATATCGATTAATGACAAAATGGCGGACGTTTGAACATGAATAGTGATTTTTTGACCAAAAATTTGATATTATTTTGGCTATAAAACAAAAACTAAGTAACGAAAAAAAAAATCCTATGACAAGTACTAGATAATGTTATATAAAATAATCACAAAAAGAGTTAAGGTAATCAGTTAATTGGTTTTCGAGAAATTTTGGGTACCGATTTGAAAAACGTGTTTTTAAGAAAAACGCGTTTGAAAATTTAGGACTGAATAAATCATTAAATTTGTCAACTAACATGGAATCATCGATACCAGGCCCATAGTGTAAGTCTTTTACTGTTTACGGAATATTCATGGCTTCTAAATTGTCTTGCCGGCGCCGTATTCAACCTTCTTTCGTCTGTTCTTGCGCTTGCAGTTCGGCTTTCACAATGCAAGTTTCGTCTTCTTGCGCTGCGTACAAGTGCGCTTCCGATCCGAACGATATTCTTAATACATTCATGACTTCCAGCGATGAGGTGAAACCATTGTTGAATGTACATGTTGCAAGATATACTGCAATGCTAACGATTTTGGCCCCGCTGTTCATCGTTTTTGGGGCTATTGTCCAAATAAGTTGGTTGCAGTTTTGGGTATATCGACCAACACAGCGTTCCAACAATTTTTCATTGCTGAGGTCTTCGTTTGCTGGTTTGATGACACCTAACACCATTTTTTGCAATGTTCAATAATTGTGACGAACATTTTCCAGTTCTCCTTTAGCCTTTGCTCGTTGCAACTGGCACCACGATTCGGGGCCTTCGGGACAGAAATGTTGTTGAGGCTTGCTGTCTGTTGAGCCGTAATGGTAAAATGTTGCCCGTATCGCTTTTTTCATTTCATCCTTGGAAGCACAGTTTCTGCAAATAGCTAAGCCATAGTAAATCTTCAGTATATCTATAAACTTTGCCCTCAATTTGTTTTTGCTGCTGATTCCAGGACCTTTTTCTTTCATTCGCGAAGAAGGGTTCACAATCGCTTTTGAACGTGACCCACTCATTCTTTTTTTGTAATTTCAATCTCGTTACCATACGGTTTCGCATTCACTAATCCCATGTTCGTCTTAGAGTCACCATCCCCGGCGTAATTAGTGTACATAACTCTATACTTTTCGGCAGATTGTGAAAACAATTCTTTCATGGCGTCTACTTCCATTTTACTTGCCGATCCATCATGATTGGCCTGGCAATTTCCATCGTGATTCAATTTCCATTCCTCACATTGCTCAGTATTTTTGAGTTTATTCCAATAGTTACATTTAGCACAATAAGATGATTTTACAAGAATATCAAAAACTTTTCCTGTAAACTGTACAATGAGAACCTCAACTCCCTACAATGAGGTAAAACCACGTTTTCGCCCCGTACTATCTCCAAAAACGGTTAGTTTGGTTATACCAGCACTCGAATTTTGTTTTTATTTCCCGTTGTACTTCTTTTACAGCTTGTTTTAACACCAATTGAACAATACTTGAAGCAGCCTAATGAATGTTATTAACTATCGTATCATACTTCGTAAAACACGTTTGATTATATCGGCTGTAACTAGCTTATTTATAGAAATATTACCTTGGTGTTTTCACCAGATATTTTTGAGATCTGTATCTTCACGAATATGTAATAAAAAATAAATCGATTTTGCCGACCATTCTAGGTGTATATCTCTCCTTAACGCAAAAATTTCCGTTGCTAAGTTATTTTGCGAAGACTTAACTTTAATATAATACGTACGAGGTTAGAAGATATAAAAGTAGTGATAATAGGCTATTTCCAGTTCGCATAAAATTCAAAAACAAATTGATTTTACTATCTCATATATCCACTCAGTCAGCATAACTAACATATTAATAGGCCACGGTTCCAGAGAGGTACATTCATTTGAATACGACCCGTCGAGGAGAGAACATTGAAATGAAGAAAACCGAAATAAGAGCTGTCATTAGGTACCTGTGTTTGAAAAAAAATGTCTGCTTCTCCATATTTCACCATTGCACGCTGTGCCAAGGAGTTTAAGCTGGGAAGAACAGCCACTGAAGATGAGCACCGCGAAGGACGTCCATCCACGTCCACCACTTAAAACAACGTGAAAAAATTCGAAGATGTCGTGTTGGCAGATCAAAGAGTGATCAAAGATCAAAGAGTAGCGTTAACATTTGCGAACAACGTTCCGCGGAACACTCGATTGTAATCGATTTTGTTCATCTCCGACACATCTTGCGCCAAAAATCAGCAATCTGATTGGCTGGTTGACTGTCAAATATGTGTGAAGCGGCACATAATTGTAAAAGTAGCCTAAAAGTTATGAGTTGTATAATCAACGTGGTCAAAAGCTTTGTGGATTGTAGAGTAGATTATATTAAATTGATACTTTTCCATATTTAAATGGATAATCTTCTGGTTGTTTTCAGGAGGTTACAATATTTACCTTGCGTTCATTTCATTACTTGTTAGCATCGCTAATGTTTGATGAACGCGAAATGAGTCATAAAAGGAATTATATATTGGAATTTCTAATTGTATTTATTTTACTTATTTATTTTTATTTTACAGCTTACAAAAAATCTTACGTGATACTAAAAACGATTGAGAACTATATCATTCAAAGGAAACACCGACAATTGAAATCAAAATTATTGCTATTTTTATTGACAGTGCCTATCACTGGAGAAATGGGCTCATTGAAACCGTAATATTAAATCCAAATGTATTTGTTTGGTGAAACTAAATACAATTGTTAAAATTTTTCAGGCTCATACCTGAAGAACAAGTAGCCTTACCAGAATTTTCTACGTGAAGCCTATGAGCTAATTCTTTGCTGAGTGGATCCGTTGAACAAAAGTTCACGTTAAACTAATAGTTAACGAAGTATTCAAGAAAAACTAATTCAATTTTATAGCTTCAATAATTTTTTCACGCAGAAAATTTTTTCGCCTTGAATAAACATTATAGTGTTGAAAAACGGTCAGATAAAATCTAAAATGACTGGGCGACAAATAAAGAACTTTTTAAAATATATGACGGGAATAAAAAAAAGCATATAAATACTACAATTTCATATGAAATAAAAGACTGCTGCTGTTCTCAATGTCTTCCTCCTGCTCAACCTGAATTGGCAGTTAAAAACTTACCTAGAATGCGAAATAAGTGAAGCTTCTAATGAGAAATGATTTAATGCTGGATTATCAGAGCCAAGTGCAAACAATTTGTCGCAAATGTATAACATAGCACTTTTTGCAAATAAGATTTATTTAGAAAAATATTTAATCACATTCAATTTAAACCCAGGAATGCAAATGGGATTTGAAAATTTGATAAATTTGAGAAAGAATGTATATTTGAAATCTTACCGACACTTGAATAAATATTTTTTCAAGTACTCAGAAAAAAATTAATTCAAGTTCTCGTTCAGATCACTCAAGAAAGGATAATCACATGGTTGAACTTAAATACCACCTTCGTCTCATCGAACGCATCATCTGTAATCTGAGTGACAGTAATCTTGAAATGAAATCTCACACCCTTTAATTTCACCAAATCCATTTGAAAACCATATCGTGGCAATTCTTTTGTCCTATTAATATGCCGATTACAATTGTTAGGACATTCTAAACGGGTGTCATATTATCTTTTGATTGACATTTCTTTTAGCATCGAACTCACTTTTTGTACCTCGCCATAAAGCAGCTCATTTTTTCCTAAACTTCTGGACAGACGTTTGCGCACACGTAGCTCCAATAATTTGAACATAGACACCGCGCCGTATCATTGACAACGTCTACTGCCTCATTACGCCCGAATATTACACTTTGGTCCTGGGCGATGAGGGTGTATTTTTATTGTGGTTGAATTGAGAGTGCCTGTATGATTGTTTCGCGATTATAATACGACCATTGGTTGTAATTTGATCCATCCATCAAATCGTGATTGTGCAAGAGCAAGGATGCAGTGTTGGTTCATGGGAATTTTCGTCCGAAACAAAAAAGCGGCCAGTCGCTCGTGCAAGCGTTCGCCTTTGCTATGCTGAATAGTTTGATATGGTGTATGGTGTCAAAAAGCAGAAAGAACGAACATTTGAAATGATACCTTCTCTGAAATCTGGGTCATATTTTACCGATTCTTTGTGGAGCACTGTACGAGAACGCTAGTTTCTAATTATATCGACAGTGCAGCATAGACGCGGGAATTTGTTCAGTCAAATTAAGCCCAATATTTCTTATTAGGGTAGTTCAGCAAATTGTAACCACGCCGATTTATGATGATTTATGATGCAGCAAAAGTCTCGATTTTCATGTTCGAAATTTCCCTTATTATTCAGAATCTGCTGAGCTTTTCGCTCAGTCATATTTATGAGAAATTTGTGTTTATCAAAAGCCAGACGTTTGATGTTTGTGAGTATTATAACTTTATATTGACTTTAGACTATTAATTTAGGGAATTTTTAAGAAATTTTAAAATTGATAAAACTCCATTTCATGTTTTCAGCTGCTCATATAAATATTATCTCCCAACAGTTTTGAGCTTAAATGTAAGTCCACTCTTAAGCTGCGAAAGCTGTTCTCCTTAGCAATTTTACCAATTGACGCCAAAGAAATAAATTGAAATTTGTACTGAGTATTCTTTAGTAAACTAAATAATTGTATATGTTACGACGAAATCAATTCTGCATTCATGGAATATCCTTTAAGTACTACAATTAATCATTACATTCATTTTGAACAGACACTTTGAGCAAAACTAAACACCGGCTCACTGCAATGAAAAAAAAGTCTTGCGCATCAGAACCGCTAGAAAACTGATTTTATAAAAAATTACCTTTGAGTGGCTTAAAAATGTGTAAAGATGTTATACACTCTTTTGTTGTATCATATCAACCATTTCTTACTCAAATAACGTTTTCTGACAGCATCTTCTTTATCACAAATGATGAAAATAAGTTAATAAGTCTACCATAACACGCTCGTGCTTAATCAGCCTATTCTTTGAATTTTGTTTTCATCGAAGGATATGATCGAAAGTTTCAGCGATTAAACCATGCCTGGGGCTGCCACACGAAAAATTTCCAAAACTCAGAAAATTTAAATATCGGTTGCTTATTTTATTGTAAATGCTTTGCTTATGAATACAAAATGGAAGCATCTGTTGGTACAATATTATCGAAATTGTCTGGTGCTAACAATCATTTGTTCGCACCATAGCCAAAAATTTACCAAATCTGTTTCACGTTGAGTTAAACCCACCCTGTGAATTTCGTTTCGATTGAATGACTGCACTGGAAGTAATAGGAATGAATAGAATTTTAGTGCTACCACCCTCATACTTCTCAAATTTTCGAGACGTTAATACTTGTAGTCAATTTTCATTACAGGATCATTCCCATTTGAAAATTTAATGACAACATCGCATAGTAAAGAAATACCAAAAAATAACAAAACTTACCATAGCTAGCAGCCCTTTCATGTTTTTTCTACGAAATTCCTACGACAACTGGCCTATAATAAGTTCCATTTACTACATGAATTTTGTTTTGATTTCATAACTAGATCGGAAGTTAGAGATAAAAAAGCTTTATTTTGCAGAGGAAATATGCAAGCTTTAGGTCACAAAAATTACCATAGCTGGCAACCCTATCCTAATTTAAAGCAAGGTGCAAACACTGTGTGAATTTCGTTAAAATCTGATGGCTGAGTCGGAAGCTATGAGCCAAAAAGCAGTTTTTTTTCCGCAGTGATTTTTCAAGATGGCACCACCACCATAGGGCTACCCACATTTCAAAACCACTTCTATCAGACTTGGTCCTAGTTAATACCAACATGTGTTGTAAATTTGTAATGATCGGATTATCCGGTCGTCAGTTTTCGTGAATAGAAGGTTTGAGTGCTGAAAATAAAGGTAATTTGGTAACGGGTTGCCGTTCTTGTGCAACTCGAAATTTTGAAAACTTCAAATCGACATGATGAATAAAGGCTAAAATTTACCAATTATTTGATTTTTTTATCAAAAAGCAAATAATTTTTTTTCCAGGAACTTGCCGTACCTACAGGGTTCTCTGCACAACCTTAAAAAAAAATGTGTGTAAATTTTTACTCAACACCAATACTCTCTGCAAATTACACGATGATTCAATGTTTCCGTCAGAAATTACGACAAATCAAAATTTGAAAAAAAATACTTGCTTACTTTTAGGCTCCCAGCCTAAAAGTAAGTAACATGGCACAAAAAAAAACACACGGCTCAAAATTTCCAATTTTCTACCATGAACAAGCATAAAGCATTACAAGTTTTCATTTTCAATATTTACTTCTAGCAAAAATGTTCTCTGCATAGAAATATTAGGATACTTGAAAATTCACTAAAATGCCGCAAAGTGTTAGAGATATCTTAAATCTAACAAATCATCATAAAAAAGTAAAGTAAAGCACCATAGTATTTTAGGAGGGCTCTAAAAATTCAAAAAATACTAGAATAGATGTGAAATAAAATCAAAATATTCATAAAATGCTTTATATTATGCATCTTCCTACTTTCAGTAATAGCTCGTGTAGTGTAGTGAGTAGATTACAGGCTTCAAATCCAGGTTCGGACAGGGAACGGCTTACCGAGCTTTGTGTTTCATGGATCAGGCACCTATTGAGAAATAGGTACTTGAGTCAAACCATTGGTAAAGTGATTAGTGGAGCTTATCACACTCCCCACTCATAATGTATTGATTGTGAAATTTTTGCATGATGCTCTTTACCAGCTTCAACCCTAAGACACGCCAAGGGTTGTCGTGAGTAGTTCTTTTTCACCAGTCCGTGTAAAGTCACTTTAGGTAAATATTGATAAATTTATCAAACCTGAAACGTAGAATTCATTCTTTATTAAAACAGGATGAAAGGCCCACAAATGAAATGTCCATCCTCATATTAACAAATACCGAAAAGGCTATACCGTCAAGTAGTCAGACATTATGACTGAGCATTACTCATATTCAACATACAGTCTATAATAAAACATCTTGTCTAGGATATTATGACAACGGTTACGTCCGACTTATGAGTTATATGTGAGCTATTTGCTCATGTTCCGGTAGACAACATAAGTTCCATCATGTACATATAATCTGTCATCCAATTCTATCGTCATTCACAATCTCATCTTATTGCATTGACAAATAGCCGGACCGAGGAGGACATCATCGTCGACGGCCCAACAGAATCCTTGCTCATATGAGATAACATATTAGTTTCATGTTAGATACGCGCACTAAAATGCTGCAACGGTCGTCTCCTTATTATTAAAACGAATCCGCAAAATCCTTGATGAAAGTGATATGAGCTATAACTTGGCTCAGAAAGCGGATGCTGGTAGCAGTGAGCATTAATAAAAAGGTGACTCGAAAGGATGCGGTGATGACAGTCATTAACTATCACCCAAAAAGTATAAAGGCCACAGAAGACACTAAAATATTTACTTAGGGTCGTTAGGGTTAATAAAACATGCATGTCGTGAAACGTACGTTGAATAATTTATACAATATCAGCAAAATGTTTCAGACTCCTTTTGCGGATCCCCAGTCGGTCGTTATTAAAAGTGTTTCATTTATTTTTAAATATCACATTTCTTGTTGTTCAAATAAAAAGAACCGTAAGATAATATCAAAAACCGCAGTGTTCAACTCATGTCATTTATACTTGCGAGAGTCTCCTTATTAGAAATATTCAACTCTAAAAACTATTTATTTTCACTCATAGATCCTATAAGTTGCGAAAACAAATATGGAATAACACTTGACGTGCGACTCAAATCAGCTGCATTAACAAAGCCACGATTTTACACAAACAATAAAAAGAAATATTATTATTTTATTAACAACAAAGCGAACAACTGAAATCACATTCTTAAACCTAAAGAGTATTGTCAGTCATGATTTTGGGGTGGATTACGATTTACAAAATGACACGCACAAAAAATCTTAGAATTATGTAAATAAAATTAGGTACTTGATGCATTCGACTTGATCGCTTATTAAAATAAAGCAAGGCTATGCAGGGTTACACATACACTTTTTGACCGTTCGGCTTGATATAGTGGTCGACCACTCCATTCGAGTTGGTGACATATACGTTGCCTTCACCGCCGGATGGGCGAGTTGATGACGAGCTGGTATAACGATTTCCTTGCGAATTGCCATAGTTGTAGTCGTCATTGTAATATGTCCTTCGGGTCGTTGTTTCGTATCTGTTGTAATAAGGACGACGTGTCGTTGTGTAATCGTACCTGTTGGAATTAGTAAAATCGTTCTTTTGTATTTTGGAAGGGTAGTAAGGTTTTCGTTTGTTATAAATTTCGTCATAATCGTAATACGCTTGATGTTTACTGTATGACGGCTTGGTTAGTATTTTACCGTATCTGTGCGTGTAACGGTTATCGCGATCCCGATTATTATCCCTATCGTTATCATACTCTTGATCGCTATCTCGGTTGTAATCGCGATGTCGATCACGTCGATAATCACGATTATAGTCTGGATTTCGATCACGATCCCTGTCGCGATCTCGACGGAAATCGTTGCCACCATTATAGTGTGACCCTTGGTTACTATCCCGATCACGATCGTAATCACGGAATCGGTCGGATTGGTCACGGTTTCGGTCAAATTCTTCATTATCGAATCGTAAATTTCCAGTTCCTGTTCGATCAGGGAATATCATCCTAACTTGTTGTGGTCTGTTGTCTTCATTGAACTTTTGGTATCGGTTCTGGTCAGATTGAAATTTATATGCTTCTGGTTCGATGTCATCCTTGAAATTAACTTTTTTGCCTCCACGATAGTTTCCATCATAATCATCATTATAGGGAGGATACCTGACATATTCATCTTTAAACTTCGAATCTTTGAATACAAACCCTTTAGCATATCTGTTATTCTGTGCATAGTTTTCGGTTTCTTCGTAAGGGAACTTAAATTCAAATTCATCTTGAGCTCGAATGCGTGAATTGTGATTTAATATGCGACTCTCGACTTCATCGTCATTCAAATCGACATTGGAAGCGTCAATGGAATCGTCACTTGATATAATTCTTTCGGCTTTTATATCGCTATCATGATCACTTTGCTCATCACCTACAACTATTTTCTCCAGAATCTCCGTACTATTCAAATGACTAACCGTCTCGATACTTCTCTTCGGTCTTTTGGATTTCGAGCGACCTGCACCTAGCATTCCACCTAGTAAATTTCCAACAGTTGATACTAACCCATCCGATCCGCTGCCAGTGCTTTGAATGCTGGGGAAAAATAATGACGCAAACGACGTCAGTATGTTGTAAGCTAGTCCGCCAGAAGAACCAGATGATGGGCTGTAATTATTTTGATTTGATCCTGAATATGTTGGTCGTGGTCTTTGTCCAGCGTAGTCTACATTGGAATCGTCATAATTATTATCACTTAGTTCACTGTATGTATCGCCGCTATTGAAGAATCGAAAGAAACCACCACGATGATTATTCAAGTAAAAGAGAAGTTCCTCCTGAAATGATAGATGAATTCAAGGTGTCAGTTGAATATATCCATGGAAAATATCTTTAAAATTATCAAATTCAAAAAAAAATTTCATCGTAAGACTAAATCAACATTTACCTAAAAATTACGCGCAAAGCATTTAAATTCAAAACAAGGAAGAAAAATTATTGACCTAATCTTTTATCCAAAAACACAAAAAAAAACTATAACAATATTTAAATAAATTACTTTTCCGTGATTCTAAAACTGATTTTATTTGAGGATGTGAAATTATGAATACAGCTGAGATGGTCATTTAATGTTTATTAAAGTAAACCAATCCCACGACAACCCTTGTACGGGTATAGGGGTTGAAGCTGGTAGAGAGCTTCATTACAATTTTTGTAATCATTGTGGATAAGAGTGTGGAGTGATTAGTTCCACGACTCACTTTACCCCTGATTTAAATCAGGTACCTATTCAGAGCTAGGTGAACTCAAAGCTTGGTGAGCGGACCCTCGTCCGAACTTGGATTCGAACCAGGGACCCCACACGCAAGAAGCCAGTGCTCTACCCACTAGGCTACTCAAGCTTCATTTAATGTTTATTGATTGTCACTAATAAAATATTAATTTTTCTGCAGCTGCATGGTAGGTACTTCATACAATGGCTTAATACTAATATTTCGTGATATTATTAAATACAAATATGTTACTTAAGTTGTGCCATAATATCTTCGCTTTATTATTAACATTATATCAATATATTATTAACATAAGCTATCAGGATACCATACACTAATATAAAACCATGGACGAAGGACTTCAGATGACTTTTTTTACAAGTACATCTATACATTCAAATGCAGCAAAAACAATTTGAATTGCTAAATTGTTCCGTAACATGTACGCAGCATATCATTTATTTACTTATTTTGATACTTTCCATTTGTTTACCTATTTCAATAATCTCGTAGTGTTCTCACTGCTAATGCACGCCCATATTTGCATAATCATCTAATCATCTAAGTTAAGACCTTTTAACTGAGCTATGTTTATTGTGAGAGGAGAAACAAAATGTGGAAAGCTTATTACAAAATAGTGTGCGAAGAAAAAGTTACTAACCGTCAAAGATGACGGTTTTCCTCAGACGCCATGAACAGGAAGATATGTGGAGCGTAATTCGATGGACTTCATTTCACACTTCTTGTCGAGGAGCACGTAGCCTATAGCTCCGTGTCTGCATCATCTGTGGTGACTTTAGTATACCGTTTGTAAAATGCGACGCTAGTGTATTCCCCATTGAGTCATTCTACAATGTTCCATTGCTGTACAAACTTTCTTTTCTCCCTCTTCGCTTTTGCAACTTAACTCTGTACCCAATGCAAATAATAAGGCCCTTGATCTCATATTTTCTAAAATACAGCCTGCTTGTTTTTATTGTGTCTGCTACAATGCTTGATACTAATCCAGTCTGCTACGAAATTTTATCTCACACTTTTTGACTTGATCCCTTCACACATTCCAATTTTCCGTTCGCCTAGGCGTAATGATGATCCTTGTGACTCGAATGACATTTTTAAATTCATATTAAGATCAGGATTATACTGACTTCTATCGCTGATGTCCCGCTGGCATGTACATAAATGGATAACCATTTTTCTTTTTCTATGAAAGAAAAATAGAATGAAAGATCAGGTAATCTTCCCTGATTTTGAATTAATCCTAAACTGAATCCTAAAGCTCTCTGGTCCTTTCTCGGTCTTCAAAGTTCTATATCGCTCTAACTGACTATTTCTTTCTCTCTCTCTACTTCTCTCTCTTTCTCTCTATCTCATTGAAGCATGTTACTACTTGGTTAATACTACTTAACCTTAACAATGTTTTCTTCTTCAGTATGAAAGTAATTTCACGACAATTCTTGTCGGGTTATAAAATGTTTTTTGTAAGCCAATAGTCTTCTACATTTGACACCATTAGCTCCACAAAACCTGGCAATCAGTCTTTCTGACCAGGAAACTTTGGTCAATACTAAACATCATACAAAAAATCTTCTGGCCCAGGCAATAAATCTATGTGTGTCCTTAAACACATTTCTAGCACTGCTTATTGCGTCCGTGCAGTTACCTGTATTTCCAAAAACAATATCATTAATTTGTGAATAATCGCGAAAGTCCGATTCCTAAGAAGGTAAGCTCAAACGATGTGAACGATTTCAGGTAAATCACACTCTTTTCTAGTGAGTCAAATGTAGTCTGATATCGAAGAAGCACAAATTAATTTTGCTAGCTCTTCTCAAATTTCACTCTGACACTACGAAGGTGCTTCAAACACGTCAATCAAGATCAAATTGTTTTCTAGACACCAGTGGCGGCTCGTCAGGGTGGGCCCGGCCCGCTTGGCCCACCCTGACGAGCTGACACTGAGTTAAAGTAAAGTAGATATTTCTTGTTGGTATCCGCGTATACCTTAAAATAGTGTTTTTGTGTCGAGCGGGCCCAGTGGCGGCTCATCAGAGTGGGTCCACTCTGTGGGCCGGGCCCACCCTGACGAGCCGCCACTGCTAGACACTAAAAAAGTATTTGGCTCTGTATAGATAGACAGAATCATTTATAAAATCATACATCATCAGCATGACTTCTCAGCTAACGTTGTAAAATTATCTCTAATGGTGTAATTCAACGCTCAATTCTAGGCCCCATCCTCTTTTACATTTGCACTGCGAATCAGCCTTGTGAGCAAAATACCCAAGCGTAAACTCTATTTAACGCTGATGACTCCCTTACAACACATAATCCTAAGTAAGTTACCATTCGTGTCCAAGGATAAATTACTACTCTCAGTGATTGTGTCACCAAGTTTAGGATCAGAATTAGTGAACCAAAATCTGAAGCTCTTGTCCAACCATCTGGCTGCAAAAATAAATCGACGCCCCTGAAAACGTTATTGAAGTTCAGAAGAATAAATAGGTAAAATATCAGGGAGCCAATAGAAACAATAGAAATTTCTTGTTCAGAAACAATAAAAATTTTTCATCTTTGACAATAGGAATTTCATCTTCACGGGAAATATACGTTAGTGGAAGTTCACTATGCAAATCACCAGCTCTATCTCCTGATGAAAAAATATTCTCCTCTTTTTCAAAAGACAAAATTCCTTTTGAACTGACATCAGACCTATTCTCACCTATGGGCTCCCAACCTGAATAACCAATGCAAAGCTAACAAAATGTAAAAGAAAAGTTTGTGCTCCAGCACAGGTTAGTATTTCAAATCTGAAAACTGCTATTTCTCTAACGCAAAGTTGTCTGAAGGAATAAACATACTTCTTCTTCGAAAATATCTTCTAAAACTTGGTGATTAATTTCTGGCGAAATACCAGTTCCACCAAAGTCCCCAACTTTTTAGTCTCTCCAAAATTACCCTGATAGGCCACAACAATATATGCCGTTCACTCAACAAACCTAATCTCTTTCAAATTACTCTCCTTGAGAACACACACACATACATAAAATATAGAACAAACTTTTCTTTCGGGATCATCTTTAATTCTTACATCGAACTTTCGTTAATCTCTCCTATATATTGAAATCTCGTTCCCTTTAAGTGCGAAGAGCCAAAAGTCACAGAGGATCATATCAGTGCTGTAAGGAGGCTGGGCAACTTGACTCATTTGGTGTTTTGCCAAGAAACTTACACAAGCCGCGGATCATGGGCTGGTGCATTGTTGTGGTGGAACATTGCGTCAACTTTGGCGTGCTTTTTTGTTCGCGGTGATGCAGGTGTCTTCCAATGGATCGATTGAGCTTTGGTTTCAGGGTCGTAGCCATAAGCCCATGGTTCATCACCTGTTACAATTTTTCAAGGAATCTCGTACTGGTATCACACGTTTCAATATAGTCCTGAGCAATCTGAACACGAAAATCCTTTTGTTATTACCTCAGAGTCCGAGGGATGAACTTTGCTGACACTCGCTTCATTCCAAGGTCTCCCGTTAAAATTTCAGAAACAATAGTTTTTGGTATACCGTGGTCATCTTCTAACTCTCTTACAGCCAATCGACGATCTTGATTAATAGCTGATCTCACAAGTTCAATATTTTGATCGTTTATGCTCGATGAGGGTCAGTGAAGAGGTCTTGGATCAGTTTCAACTCAATTCTGACTTTCTTTGAAATATTTGTACCACATTTTTATTTGAGTTTGATCCATGGCCTCTTCAATTAATGCTTTTTGAATCATACGAACAGTTTCCGCCGAAGAATGGCCTAGTTTGTCGCAAAATTTTACGCAAACTCGCTGGTCTTCTCTTTCTGTCACAGGGAAAAATAAAAAAAAACTCTAGCGCACCTGAACCGCTAGAAACACTAATGTTCGAAGAACAGTAGAAGAATCGTGCAGGTTTTGAGTGCATATTCCACCACATGTGCTGCTTATTACGGCCAAACTGTTTCAAATGCCACGTTTTACTTTCGTCTCAAGAATGGATTATAACTTATATGGTGGAAGGTTTCAGATATTACCACTGGCATGAATTTCAACGTTTATGAGAGCAAAACACGGGTTAATTATATTCGTTATCAGTTGCTTATTTCATATAATTTTGAAAGCAGCATCTCATATAACATCATTGAAGAAAATGCTCAGTGCCTGCAGCACTGTAACTGAAGTTGGTGTTTGGGGCTGCGATCCGAAAAATTTGCAGAACTTTGGGAATTGAAACATCGGTTATTTATTTTTATTGTAAATGTTTCCGGTATGTATACTAACTGTAAGCATTTATTGATACAAAAGTAGCACAACCGACTCGTGCTGGCAACCTTTCGCTAGTATCAAAGCCAAGAATATATCAAATCTGCTTCACGTTGTTTAATTACATTCGAAGTTATAGGAGTATAAAGAAATTTAGGGTTACCTGCAGCGAGTTTTTTTTCAAATAATCGAAAGCTTAATATTTGCTGTTTATTGTCACTACAATATCATTACCATTTGAAAATTCTACGATAAAACCGCTTAATAAAGATATTGCAATTAAACACAAAACCAACAAAAGATGGCAGCCCTATTGTGGCTTTTCAACCAAATTTGGCCTGAATAATTTTTATGACAGGTTTCATTAATTGTATGAAATTCGCATTGATTTCATGACTGCACTGGAAGTTATAGTGCAAAAAGTTTTATTTTCCTGAGCGATTTTTCAAAACCAAAGACACAAAAATTACCATAGCTGGCAGCACCAATCAAATTTTTGAACCAAATTTCCACCAAACAGAGTTAGGTTTAGCTACTGTGTCAATTTCATGAAAATCCGGTAACCTATTCACATTTCATAGGGCAAAAAACAGTTTTTTTTCTTTGTAATTTTTCAAGATGGCACCACTGGCGCGGACTTGCCCACAATTCAAAATCGCTTCTATCAAATCTAGTCTTACTTAAGTCCAATGCATTCTGTAAATTTTAGCTGTATCTGATTATTGGTTCGTGAGTTCCCGTGAACAGAAGTTTTTGATGCTAAAAATATAGGTTAACTGGGAGAGGGTTACCGTTCTTGTCCGACATTAAATTTTCAAAGTTTTACTTTGAACGTGTAGATAAAACATAAAATTTGTATACAGATTGGTTTTATTGTAAGAAACGGACATTTTTTTGAATATTCGATGGTTTGAATGTTTTCACTTCCAATTTTTTTTTTTCAAAATGAAGACACCAAAATTATCATAGCTAGCAGCTCCAACCGAATTTTTCAACCAAATTTCTACCAAACGTGGCTTAAAATAAGGTCTAGCAATTGTGTGTGTTTTGCCAAAATCGAACGATTCAATCAGAATTTATAGGGCTAAAAACAGTTATCTTTTTTAGTGGTTTTTCAAGATGGCACCACTGGCACAGAATCACCCGCATTTCAAAATCACTTCTATCAGACCTGGTCCTGTCTAAGACCAATACATTCTGTGAATTTCAAATAATTCTGCTCATCGGATCGTGAGTTTCCGTGAACAGAAGTTTTTGATGCTAAAAATATAGGTAAATTGGGCAAGGGTTATCAGGCGTGCCCGTTATACCATATCTTTTTTTTTTTTTGGTTATGTAAACAAAGCACAAGATTTACGTATGAGTGGCTTTTTTTTTAAGAAACGGCATTTTTTCAAGAGAGACGATGATTTGGAGGTTTTCACTTTCAGTGCCTGCCCTAGCTACAGGGTTGCCAGCACGCTCATTAAAAGCTACACAAATCTACAACTAAATAATATCAATATGTCCTAAAAATTTCGTAATGATTGAATAGCTCTGTCAAAAGTTATCGAAATTTAAAAATTTTCAAATTTTCCCGTCCTCTTTTTAGGCACCCAGCGCACACATAGGGTTAAAAAATTCCAAAGCATTATCTGATTCATATGTAAAACACGTTAGAAATTTATTTCGTTAACTTTTTTTTTGCGAAAATCATTTGTGCACGAAATAATAGGTATATTAAAAATATCACTTAAATGGCCGCCGGCGCCAAAAGGTTAACAATAACTGACATTTAAAGAGACCTGGACCTATTCTGCATATACACCAATATATCCTGAAAGTTTCAGCTCAATCGGATGGCGCGTTCCCGAGATTATCTCACTGAAATTTTTTGATGATATATATATATATATATGGAAATATGAATTTTTGGTCGAATCGATTTTAATACTAATGTTCTTCGAACATTAGTAAAAAATCGCCGACTGCACAGAGCACAACTTAAAGCCTGAATTAGATTGGCATGCAGTGCAGTGTAGTGCAGCGCGGTGCCGAAGCAGTGCACGCATTGCAAAGCACATTGAAAGCAGTGCAGTGTTCTGACAATGAAAGTCAAATTGATTTGTGGAGGTTTGATATTTAGATTTTCTGCATCTGTTTTTCGTCCATTTCCAATTTAATGCCTGGAACGGAATTTCCGCCTCAATTTAAATGGTTTTTGTCCTGTCAACTACTCTCAAACGAAAGTCAGCTGATGCTGGCTGATGCTAATTCAGGCTTAACTATTCACTGTCTCAGGCCGACTGAAGAGATTAAACAAAGCCAGACAGGAGTGCTCAAAACCATTATTAAAAGCACCACGATTCTGGAACAGGTCAGTCGTGTCTGAAAATGCTCTTTGATTGATTAGTTTAGCTTGTGCATCAGCGATAATCAGGTTAGTATTATATAAATCGGCAATATATGTTTATATAAACACCGTTTAACTTGGAGAAGAAAGATATAGCATTCTCTCTCTGTCAGGGACTAAACCAAAGATTTTTCATCGGACAGCCGTGAATGGTTACATCATCCGAGAGGACATCTCAGATGATCCAAACGTCAATGAACAATGATTAACTTAAGGTGTTTATGATTTATGGACCCATGGGCTGTATTGATATCCAAATGGGAAATGGCCAAGTCGCATTTGAAAGCATTTTTGCTTCAGATATAGAAAGACGTTGCCAGTCATGTTGTCTTGAAAAGTTGTCCAACATAATAACAACGTTTTGTCCCATACCTTTCAATGTAGTTTACAGGTTAAATAAAAATTAAGATAATAGCAGAACCTTATTGTAAGCCCAAATTTGGTAGGGGTATGTTTTCAAAATTGCAGTAGTTTACTTTTCTCTAGTTTGACACTGTTGCGAGTGGTAGCCCTGGAAATATTTCTGCTCTATTACATTCGATGCAATTATCGGATTAAAATTGTAAAATTGTTATTGCTACCAAAATGAGTGGCACGTTCGATAGAGCATGCATATTAAATTCATACTTTTACTCTATTTTTCTTATAATATCAATGCTTTAAAGTTTTTTTTAGCCCACAGATTTGCAAATTTCGTTTAGTAGTGCATTTATGTGCGCTCATAGCTACAAATAATGTTTGCGCGGGAGCACATAAGTGCTTTAACTTGAAGACCAATTTTGCCTTTAGAAACTATATATATTTTAATTTTGTGACAGATATTGGTATTTTGAGATTAATCTACCCTTTAAATTAAAATATTTCATGAAAGCTAGAAAATATTCGATTGATTTAACAAGCAGTTCCAATAATACCCTTCTAAATATTTAGCTCTAATCTGAAAATCACTTCTCTTCGCCTTATTTTAGAAATTCTCCTCAGTTGAACCATTTCAAGTACTCGTAATAATAAAACTGTAAGCAAAATTAATCTTACCTCATCCTTCGGACATTTACTATACATCGATTCACAGCTCTGCTCTCCACCCGCGAATCCTAATAGGGCTGCTCTTCCGAATACCAAGGCCGGTGACCTAGCCGGCAAGGCGGCAATAAGTCTGCAAAAGAGCTATTTAATTTCAAACTTAAAAGCGTATGAATAATATGAAACGTTACGATGTTATTGCCGGTGCAGTTAGGAAACTCGGTAGTTCGGCTCGTCGTTCTGGATTTCCTGCCATTTTACACAGAAGCTTCGGTATACAGTTTAAATCGTCATTTGCAGATATCGTTTCTAAGGCTTTTGTAAGTTGTGATCCCACAGGATTTGACGGTAGACCGCCACCGAAACCGCTGAATAGATTGCTTATCGGATTTGAGAAAGCTTGGAAATTGTTGAAGAGACTGGCGTATGAAGGATAATCGTATTGGGACTGGTGTTGGGAAGGATTAGGATACGGGTAAGGATATCGTTGAGGTGGCCGTCCACCTTGTCCATATTGCTGCTGGTACTGGTAATTCTGATGAGAAGACGGGTAAGATGAGTCGGAAGGCAACGGTGGCGGTCTTGGTGGAGGCGTTGCTCTTAAATTATGATTAGGCCTCTTGTTTGGGTAATTATAATTATGAGCGTAATTGTTCTGGGAGTAATTAGGCTTGTCATTGTAAGATTGATATTTTGAGTATATTTGATTTGGTTCGTAAGGCTTTGATGTATACTGCTCCGAATATGGGCGCTGGCGTTCAGATACTGGCCATTTGTGGTAAGCGTTTTTAGTACCCTGCGAATATTCACCAGTATTGAACTGATTATATGATGAATCCTCGCCCTGTCGACTATTAAAATTATAATTATCAGGTATTTTGATTCCATACTGTTGGCTCGGTTCAACTCGTATATTCTCTTTTACTGTGAACTCTTGGTAATCATTAGAAAATTTTCCATATACAACGTTTGTTCTAGATATTGGTGAGTTTGCGAGCTTATTTTCAGGAGAGGTTACTGCATCGTCTGCAGAAAATTTGATTATATTGCTGTTTTGTCTGTAATATAAAATCGAAATTGAGATAGCTGGAAAAAATTATGCCTGGCATAACTGTAAACATTGACACAACAGAGATTTTTATTCATTTTTGCCTTGTCTCAAACAATTTTGAAGTGAAATCGACTTTTCTTTTGTTTCGAAAAATCCGATCCAAATCGTAAATTTTCAAACCATTCAAGTGAAGTTGTCGAAAAACTGAAAGAGTTGAATTCTACCAAACAATATTTTCAAAACAAACATTTACACAAATACGACTAAGAGTCCTATTTGCTCTCGTACTGGACCTCATTGAATTTTAGTCTCCCATTCGAAATTGTTTCATTCTCAGCTTAAATGGATATGCTACGGTGAAATATTGCAATTTAAATATAATATACACTTGACACATGTGGCAAACATCAAAGAAACCGCCAGAGAATATATTAAAAGCCCTTCGGCAAATCATTGCGGAAGGAAATCTCCAGGTTTTCTTAAAATTGTGATTTACTGCCTTTTATTATTTTGCGGCTTCTCTGATCTTTTTAAAATGTTTTTGCTTTAAGTATGATGAATTGTTATTGCGAATTTGAAATTCGCAATTTATTTTGTTATTTTAGCTATTGGCCACATGTTCAAAACCATTGCAAAACTTGGCTTTTATAAAGGATTTGAAAGATTCGATCAGTTTTGCACAGATGCATATTCCAAAGAAAAATATCATAAGAGGTATTTGAGTATGATTCTATAGTTTATTGTCAAGTCATAAATTATTTGGAAGAATTTGAATGTTTTTGGCTCTAATTTTCGATCTAGTACTCCCGTCCTTGTGAAATAAACTGAATCGCAATTTTTTTCGCATATCTTTTGTGTATATTTTGATGTAAAATTTAAACAGCGAACACAACTCAGTTTTTTTTTTATATCGAACGCTTCTATGATTCTAGCAGTATTTCTTCAATTTCGACATCGATTTCTCTTTAACTTTCAATTAATTTTTATTCTATTGTGGACTAAAAGAAACCTGGAACTCCGACAAGAGATACAGTCATTTTATCCTGCATTGTCGAAAAATCATGCTAGTTCCTATTTAGTAAAATTTCGCATACCTCTTTGCATTTTCAATTTATTAATATTCGCAACATAATAAAATAAGATCAACCATTACATCAAGCTCTATTAGTGGCTAATAATTAACTGAATTCCAAGCACTGGGGCAGCAAAAGCGACCCGAATTTCCAAGGCATGTAAGTGTAAATTTAAAAAAAAACCTGGTATCAAAATAATAATTTTCTTAGCCTTTTGATTTTGATGTATGATCATATGTTCATTCGCTATGCTATTAACAAAAATGCATCACATTTTCACCCTTGCATTTTAGTTAATATTTGCATACTGACCAGATTTTTACGTAAGTGCAAATTTTTATTGATAGTGTTGACATGACATAACATGATGGTCAGGCACTTCAATACACATGAAAATCACTCACTGATTTAATTGCAGAACGATATAGCACACGAAATATGCCCTCGCAATTTTAATAACAACTTCTTCAACGAGACCAACGAAAAATGGAATAATTTCTTACCTTTCTTCAATATCACGTACTGCTGCACCGTTTCGTATGCAAAGCGCAGACTTCAAGCAAATTATGATAAAGAACACACGAAAATAGATGAGTTCAGTTGACATCATGTCTACAAATTTGATAACATGATTCGCAACAAGGATCGGGAACTGTCACTGCTTTAATGAACTTTTCACTAGTTTGCACGTTCAGCAACAATATTACGCTTCGTCGGTGTCTAATGAAAGACGACAGTTTGCTAAATTACAATAGTTTTGTCTTTTGCCTGGCAATAGTTTCATTTAAAATACTCTGACTTGACGGGCTATGAAGAGAAGTATCAAACACAAGTTTTCAGCATCCCAATCTTATTACCAAAGCAAATGCTGTGGGGGTCGAATGTCACAATGGGCGCAAAACAAACGTTTCCGAACTAGACGTGCACTGAATCTCAACACTGTTGCGTTTTAAAAAAAAACTGGAATGCAACTTGATTACTAGACGTTGTAGCGAAATGCTTCGATTGATCAGCTGCAGCAAACTAATCGAACGATCGTAACAAAATCACTTTCATTTACTTAATAAATTCGGACTTCTCCCGGTTTATGAATTTTTCCGAAAATTTGCGTAGTGAAAATTTAGCAGTTGCACTATTTTTGGCGCGAATTTACATCCTGGAAAAGTCAAAACCCAATATTACGTACAAATGAAACGATAATTTTTATCTTTTGGTGCGTTGAATTTGCGGCGTGGGATTTTCCGTGGAATGGTGAAACAACACGGCACAGTTTGTGCTTCAAATTGTTTTCAATTGCCGACCGCTCTGCAAATAAAAGCTTCGAATTTAAAATCTTCGATTATTCAAATCAGTTTAAAAATTATTAAGCCTAGCAATATCATTTTGGCGGCTATTAAAATGATACTTTCTTTAATATCAGATAAAAAAATCAACAGACCATGTAAATTCCATAATACAGTTGTGCTTAACTATTTCTTGGCAAAAACTTTCGTACTAAGCCCACTCTACTCTTACGTAGTAAGATGTTTGTATGTAACTTTAAACCGGCTAGAGAAAGTTAAAAGTGCAACGAATGTCTTAAAATGAAAATATAGAGACCGCTCGAGCCCACGGCGCCAAGCTTAGTCGAGATTATCCACCAGAGTATCGATAAGATATTCAGGTTTGCGAAATTGTT
The DNA here is from genome assembly GCA_947369275.1 of Nemotelus nigrinus. NCBI lineage: Eukaryota > Metazoa > Arthropoda > Insecta > Diptera > Stratiomyidae > Nemotelus > Nemotelus nigrinus. The sequence goes on along the minus strand of OX376373.1, from coordinate 36,772,567 downwards.
AAGTCTTCGATCCATCAAATTGACTATTAGCAGTTTGATCTTTGACTAGACACCTGTGGAGATTTCAAGCCTGGGAAAATTAATTGTATCATTACCAGTGGTACTTGTCATTGCAAATGCTAAACTTTCAGTACTTTGACAGCTAAATGATTGATAAATACATTATTTAATTTTCAGATAAAGTAGGTCACGAGCCGAATAAAAGAAAGCATAATGCTTTATCATCTAGGCGAATTTAAAAAAAATTAATACCATGAATCAGATTTATGGATCTTATTGTCGATACACACAAATCGCACCAGGAAAAGCTTACCCATCCCTGAATTCAAATAGCAAGCCATGAGTCAGCAGTCAAGCAAAAAAATTGTTTTCGAAAAACTGACCAAACATTTCCGAGTCGGAAATAAAGTGTTAACATCTTAGGTACAAGAGAGAATAGCTGAATGTTGAAAGTGAAAAAGATTAAATCGTACCGCCTCATTAACTTATTAACAGTTCATATGAAACACAAGCGTAGATGAATATGAAAGCTGTATCGTGTGTAAGTAACTGATATGACGATGTTAAGATATTTCACAAAATTTGCAAAGATACTCTCACACCCAAAGCATAGGTGTCATAATTACATCTGAGCATCGGGCGTAGTATTATGTCGTCACATTTGAAAACATAAGGTCTTTTAAGTTTTGTGTACTTCAATCTGGTCAGCTTGTTTTGAATTCAACATTGCAAGCGTTCGAAAACACGACTTGTAACAATACTGCTCGGCATGCAATACTAATACATTTAGAAAGAGGAATTTCACCTTTCGACCATAACATACTAAGTTGTCTTTGTTGCTTATTCGCTGGAAATAATGCGTTAATTTATTATTGTAAAAAGCTAAATAATTACAAGTTTCGAATTGTTGAGTTTGATGTGAATTAGCCAATAACACGATAAACATTTTCTTCATTAATGTTCGATATTGAGTAACCAAAACATATTGAAATTGTTTATTACTTTGAAGATTTTTAAATTTTAGCATTAGTACACTTTTAGCTCCTTGTATGGCCATCAGAACACTAGATTTTTAAAATGCACATAAAATAATATCTTTTACGATTTAATATTTTATATACAATACAATTTATTTCAGTTCGTACAGAAAAATAAATTTACTCGAAATTATTCTTAGCTAAAAAATATAGTAATAGCCAAAACATTTCTTCCTGATAAATATTCCTTATGTTCATAGGTATATATTAGCGAAACAACATACAAATCGTGGTTAAGATTAGCGCGTAAATTGTTAACTGTTAAGAATTGCACATGGAGCTGCACCAATTTCATACTCGTACAGTTGTATTAAACGATCTATAGGGTGAGTATGTGTTCATTATGATCAATAATTTGGTGTATATTTGTTAATGTTTTATTCAACCTTTTATATTTTCGAAAGGGAATATCATTCACACACGAGCAAAGTAGTGTATAACGATTTTTTTTTAGATACGAGAAGGAAAGGTCAGGAAACATCCCTTGAAATGAGAAAATTAATCATTTCATTATTTCAACCTGGAAAGTCCTTACACAATATCAGCATGATGGTTAACAGATTACATTCAACCGTACAATCAATAATAATAGCAAAATTGAAAATAGGTTACAAAGTAGGCCTAGAAATTTAAACCGAAAACGGCTAACTCAAAGGGAAGAATTTTTTTTTGTTAAACGAAATTCAAAAGTACCCCACAAAAATTAGTCAAAGAAGTTCGAGAGCGTTTTGGGCAACAAATAAGTGCGCATATTGTAAGGAAAACGTTGAAGGAATATGGGTACTTTTGCCGCACAGCACGACGAAAGCCTTTCATCAATCTACGTTCGAAATTCGTAAAAAAAATGTTTCGAAGAACGAGTATTAGGATCGAGTTATTTTCGCGGACGAGTCAAAATTTAACGTTTCCTGTTATGATGGCAAAGTTATAATGTGGAGATAATGCAACAAAACCTTATCAGTGGGAAATACAGGGTCTCTGATGGTGTGGGTAGGTTTTTCGTCGTCAGATGTAGGAAATTTGCATTTGACTGAAGGGATTATGAATGCAGAAAAGTACATCAATATACAGTGGCTCAATTAAGTAATCGGACAGTACCGCGCTGTGAAGATTTTTGTCTGTAACTTTATGAAAAATCAATTTAGGAAAATATGAGATGCATATACATTTACTAGGTAACAATAGTCTATAAAATAAGAAAATATTAATTTCTATTTTATTTACAACAAAAAATTATTATTAAATTCCAATTAAATATTCGGACACTTCAAATAATGATAGTAAATTAAGTATAAAAAAGCTTATTTTTCTTATTTTAGTATTTTGTGGAAAACTTTTGGTTTTTCGAATGGCTTCCAGTCTTCTTGGAATAGGTTCCACCAACGACCAAATGTTCGATTACATGTATATCCTTAGATTTTGGTTGCCTTTCTATCACGTGAGGACAATTATACAATAACTACATGCGCGTATTATGAGCTTTGCGTTTTGGGCATTGTTTTGATAGAACGAAAATATCTCAGAAGTGCCCAATTTATCTACATTTTCTTTAAGATTTTCTCGTACTTGTGTTGGTCCATTATGCCGTCAGTAAAAACTAGCTTTTTTTCGTCCAGAGGCAGCCATACAGCCCCAAACCATCAATGATCCAGCTCCATGTTTTACGGTCGGTTGAAGGTTAACAAGTTGAACTCCTCATTTGGTCGTCTCCACACATATGTTTGTCCATCTGACCGGAAAACATTAAAATTGCTCTCGTCAGTAAATAACACTGTGCTCCAATAGGAAAAGTCACGCGATTTATGCTCTTTAGCGAACTTAAGTCGCGTTAGCTGATTTTTCTTATTTATAAAAGGTGTTTTGCGTGGAACGCTGCCGTTAAAATCGTCACTCTGTAGAACTTTTCTCACAGCTTTTCTCACTCGGCAGTAATGTGGAGGTGTTAGACACTTCTGATGTCAATTTTGTCGCACTCAGCTTGGGATTTTTCTTTACTTGCTGCACGATCCACCGTTCATCTGCCTCTGAAATTTTTTTCGGCCGTCGTCCGGATCTAGGACTATTTTCAATACTTTTACTAATTTCAAACCGTTTAATGATTTCATGAGCTGTCGAATGGCTTCTACCGATGATATCTCCAATTTCTCGCACAAACATCCCGTTTTGTGATGTTTGATGACCAATTTCCAAAATTCGTTAGTAGTTTCTTTACCTCGACGGGCAATGCTAGTTTTGTATGAGATTCACTATAAAAATTTCGCAGTAAGTAATTTATTCTTTTCGTTTACACTTTGACTATTGTAATTCACACTTAATTTGCTATAATTCCCATCTCAAATGTCAAATGAAAACCAGCAGGAAGCAATACCAGCAATATTTAATTGGAATTGGCTTATAACTTTTTCGTTGGTATAATAAAAATCTATTTTTTTCTTAGATTACAAACTAGTGTTAACAAGTAAATGCATATGCATTCCATTTTCTCCTAAATGGGATTTATAAAGAGTTACAGACAAAAGTCTTCGTCTCGTAGCTCTGTCCGATTACTTAATTGAGCCACTGTACTTAAGCATAATCTACGAACGAATGTTATAAAATTAGGTAGCATGCAGAACTACATCTTGTATCAGGACAACGATCCAAAGCACAATTCGTATATTTACACAAAATACACAATTCGCTCTTGGTATTTACTCTCAAACATCGATACGCTATTTCACAACCGCGGAAAATGTGTACGAATATGAAGTTGGCCTTCTGTTTATAATATACATATGCTTCTTTACTTATACATATATCATACATAATTTCAGTGAATTTCACACTGGATCGCGCTAACTGATCGATATGAGTCTATAAATACGATAAGATTTTTTTACAAACAAATAAATCACAAGAAAATATATTTGGCTCTTTGACATCTTTAAAAGCGATAAAACGGAAATAAGTGATAAGTTTGACGATTTGTTTTCACAGTCAAACTCAAATGCGTGAATTTTGGTTTTCAGAATGAGGTTTTGGGAATATTCACTGTATCGCTCTATACTTGCTAATAGTTCATTATCCAAGATTTGCTTATATTTGGTTGCCTTTACAGGACCTTTTAGAAGTAATATGTTGCCTGCTCCATGTGCTGTGATACATCCCCAAACCATGACCTATGGAAAGTGCAGTTTTGATGGTACTTTCATCCGGACCAAACTCGACCGCTTTTCAATCGCCTGCAGTCCAATTTGCCCTTTCTGATGCCCATTTGAAACTTTACTGTTTCATAGAAGCAGTCAAGATTGGTGTTTTAGTAGGTCTATGCGCGCAAAGACCAAACTGATTCAACCTACGTTGCATCGTTCGGACACTTATTTAGCGTGAAATGCTGTCCTCAAATTCCTTTTTTAATACGGAGAAACCGATCTTTCAAGATGATTCGGCACAATTCATGTTCATCCCGCTCTGTCGCTATTTTCTGCCTACCGCTTCTTTCAAAAGGAATAGTGAACCGGCTCCTAGATAAATTTTTGAAAAAGATCTTATGTGGATTGAATTCGTTTTACAAATAAGCACATATTGACACAAATAGGCACATATTGAGCATTTAAAACAACTATTTTTGTTAATATTTTATTTAATTGCTCATAAACTAAGAGTTGACACACGTAACAGTATCTGAAACAAACAAATCTTTTCTTAAATTACTGGAGCAAAAACATAAAACAACTGGGCGCGTGAACTTTTTTGGTTGTACTTTCTAATTTTCATAAAATAGACACGAATACGAGTATATTCAAATTTGCTAAATTCCAAAACTTTTGCATGTGGCTGCCCTCTAAATCTGATTATTCCTGTAATTTTTCATTTATCCATGGCATTAAAACAAAATGGACAGGGCAGGTTGGCTTGAAAAAGAAGTAGGGTCAACATACTTTTGGTTGTGGTGGCAGGATCGTTTGGCCATATTTCTGCCCTGATACGCATAAACGTTCTATCTACATTTTTGTCATTTATGAGCTAACACCGGACTCAAAAACTACATACTTTATTGCATCATTCTATAAAATTTGAAAAACCTATCTATTGTGGAAGTATGTCAAAATCAATATTGAAAAATGCACTCTCAATATATATCCAGTGCAAATCAAAACACAAATCATTGAATGTCTCGGAAGCGCTAAAATGTAGGCAGAACGTTTATGAGAATCAGAGCATATGTGTTTTGAGAAATTCCAGTGCTGAATTTCCGTACGCTTATTATCTCATACATATCTGGATCCGATCGGAATTACCAAAAAGTGAAGTAGAAGTATAGGAAGTAAATTGTTCAGCCATACAAAATGTATCTTTCCAGCAGTTCCTATGCGCTCGAGATCTTTTTGCACTTAGAATTGAGTTTTTATTTCCTCTCGGCCTCAATTAAACCTCTCTTTTTTCATTGCTAACTCGAAAATCTCTACACTTTCTGTATGGGAGACCTAGTGGATGTGGAAGAGACGTGAAGTGCGTAACATCTTAATACTTACTTGTTGCAAATTTTAGCAATTGGAAAGGACCAGTCATTCTTATTTAGTCACATATTATTTCAACTTCTTTCCTTGAATTTATTCTGAATTCTTACAGCTGGTCTTTAGTTTTTATTAAAATTAGCAAGTGTTTGTTGATGCTTTCTTGGAAAACGAAAAATTTACAATGTGATAAAGATCCATTTGAAACCAATGTAGGTATATTTAATCAGATTGAAGATTATTATTAGATTGATGTCCATATCTGGGAAGATCGATCCGATGTTGTACTTATTGTCTACCATCATATCATTACTGAGATTCTATTACATTTTATTTTATATATTCGAGAGTTGAATAAATTCTCCCATCCTCTTCGTGAAAATGAAACTTTATTTAAAAAAAAATAGTAAACAACAAAAACACAGCCACTACTTTTTCTAATCTTTTTTGCAGCACATGAATACCATGTCGAAATAGCGACTCATATTTTGTGGCTATCTAGAAAGCAATCTATTTTTTGGCATTCTCATGATAGTGAAAGTGCTGCTCAGCCTGGCCATGAGCCATCGATTGGAACAAGTTGTAAATGGAAAGAGCAATGTCCAATTAATTCGGCGGGTGGGACAGGACTTTTAATTTTGGCTCTGTTTTGGCATCAAGTTTGGTGAAGTTTATTGTAGTAATGGCCGATGCAAAAAGACGAAAATAATGATGTCTGTCGGGAAACAGCGATAATTTACTGAAGTCCTCAACAACAAGCAAGCATTCAACGGTAAAAAATCAAAATATAAATTGAAATAAGAATCCGAGCTAGCTATTTAAATAATTATTTATAGTTTATCCATTTAAAACACTTTTATAGTTTATTTAAGTTTTCACACATAGTACTTTAATTTAAAAGATATTTCTAATACATAAAATGCTCAATGCATTTGGAACGTTTACTTACTTTCATACACATTTCAAGAAAATATGAAATCTTTTTAGAGAATTTAGAAATTATCGCACTTATTGAATCACTTTTAATAAACTTAAATGTTGCTGCTAGTTGCTCAAAACGGTATTTTTCCTGAAAAATTCTGGAAAACTTTGTATCGACGAGGTCGACAAAGAGCCCTAGGAAGACGTAGGAAAGCGCAGGTATTTGAGGTTTAGAAAAAAACTATACTGTCACTACTTTTGAAAAACCAAAATATTGCATTTATTACAAAATACGAAAAATGCATTAACTCTTAAAATTTATCAAAAATTTGAGCCATGTCAAAGAAAGAAAAGTTCATTCACGTCAACGTATGATTTAAGACATTTAAGTTTAAATTTACGTAATTTGTTTTTTTTTTAAAGTCCGTTCCAACAGTTTTTCAATGTTTTTTTCAAAAACAATAAATTTCAATTTTTGAAAAATGGTGGCATAAGATAATTTTAAATATAATATAGTTAATAAAAGCATAAAATAAAATTAAAAGAATTACAATAAATTAGCTGAAACTTAAGTGCTGAAAATAATCAAAACTAATTAGAATTTTTTATATCTATTACTAAGTACCGTAGTAGACAACTATTTTTAGTGCGTTATTTTCATCAATTATAATTGAAGTTAGAATGATGAACCATTGCTGCATCGAATATTGCGTAAAATCATTAAAAGAAATTCGTAATTTATGCAAATCCAGCAGGCATCAACAACGACAGAAGTTAGCCAACAAGATCATGTGATTTGATGTCATTGGCATTTTTTAAAAATATTTTTCTTTAATGATATGAAAATATCACGATAATGACAAAATCTTAGGCTTTTTGAGCGTAACACCTGCCAGCTCCCATTCGTGGTTTAGCTTAATTTAAAGTTTGGTAAATGAAAATATGAGTTCGTAAAAACATGACGTGAAATAATTTTAAAGGATGTTTTCTTCATATAAAACGTATCTGAGGTTACATTAAAGATAAAATATTCCTTTTTTTTTAACCTAAAATATCACTTCCATTTCGAACTCCATCTCAACAAACCACGTGTTCATCAAATATGTATATCAATGATAATACATTTTTGCAATGCAACAGTCATTTTGCATAACAGCGTGCATTTAAGTAACACACCACGTATTCAAATAAATGTGTCATACGTACCAAAATGCGACAGGGTTTCATATGAGCTCAGGTCAGTTACACAACACCTGCAGCTGAAGACGTATTCAAGGTTGACATCATTATCATATTAACTGGAAACGTCGGCTTTTTTGAATCACTGGCGTTTTCTTTCGTCGCCGTAAGTCTCGATACCTTCTCTGCCCATATGACATCGAATCATTGGGCCAGCCACCATTTATAAAGATTTGCATGTGCAAACAATAACTGAGGACGACATAAAATATGAAGACTATAAAGCCAGAGACTTTTTGAATACTGATGCTAACTTCACTCGGTGTTTCGTCAATTTCGCTTTCTTTTGTGGTTATATTCGGTTGATGATGGCTGTTCCCACGTATTTATAAGCCAGCAATGACCAATTTCTCTCCATAAAAATATGCTGAATGTGTTCGTTTTGTACCGTTACGGGAATCACCAATCCGCATTTTACGTAAAGAATCCGTTTTCAGATATTTGTGTTAATAGTTTTTTTTTTGCGAAATGAAAGAAACAGATGTAAGTTTTCGTTTTTGCGATTTACTTTTTTTATTATCTTACACAATATAACATTATTTACATTTTTTGAATTGTACTTTAGCGTATTTTAGAAAATAAACGAAATAATACAAACAAACAATTAAATAATAATGACTATTCGTATGCGACTACAAACTACTTTATGATGTAAAATGGAATTTCGAAATGAAAATAGTATGAAAGAGTCTTGACGGTCCAGCCTAAGTCTATAGCTTTTGATTTCGCTCCGGCTCAATACTTTAGATAAACACATTTCCGAGTTTCGAATCGAATTAACTGCTACTCTGCGACTATGTACACATCTATGCCGAAATGCATGGCGGACATCTTTGCACTTATGCAGAATATTAACTATGAATGGATGAGAATGCGAGCAGCGAGCGAGCGTCGATGACAGTGAAGAGGATCAGATTGTTCGAATGTTTACTACTGAGAGTAATTCCACAAGTTCTAATCCCTGATGAATAGCCGCTCCTGGTCCTGATGTGATGGGTTTCGTCCGCACTCAAGTCGTTTCGCCAGTTGCTTGCACAATGGCACATCCCGAATCACGTCGCCCAGGAATACCGACAGAAGATACCATTGTTTCATGCCAGTCGATTGCACTTTGTAATTTCTGCAAAGAAAGATACAAAAAGGTGGATGTTAGCAGACACGGAGATTTCAACAGTATCGTTTTAGCTGAGAAGGAAAAAAAATCATTTGTTATTGTCCTCAGCTGGAATGCCAGGCGCCATATTGCTGAGTCAAAATAATACTACGTGTTGTAGGTATGCCAGTGCGAATGAAAGACGCTATAGAGTTTGAAGATACATTTGTAAACAGGAGAACAGTAAGAGGCCGAAAATTTGTCTAACTATTGAAATGAATTACAAACTACATACGAAATGTAGTGCTCCAGTCCAAAAAGTAGGATTTTAATGTCCCGAACTTTCAATAATATTCACCACTCTCTTTTCAAAGCTAAATAAGTTCAGTAATAAAATGATCGTAAAAAGTGTATAATGTGAAAATATTGAGTTAGTTGACAAACGAAAAAGATTAATGATATTTTTTATAGATCAATAATTGAATGTTTCATTTTGTGTAGTTAACGTCCTTCTAAGAGAAGAATTTATTTTTTTGCTTTGTTTTATGCCCTCTTATGGAATATTTCATTCATATTTTTTTAAATATATCTTCAGTAATTATACATTTTCTGATAGCCATATCAGATGCATTTTTGTTATCCCTGTTTTCAACGAAATATAAAAAATCTAAAGATTAAGGTCGTTAATTTTCATATTCCTCACCTGAAGGTTGGCAAGATCTAATTTGTTTGTTTTTAACACGACTGACATCAGGCTTCTTACACTCTAGACTGACTTCGACGAGCGAATCTTGCCGTCCAATGCTCATTGGATTCTCTCCAAAATTATTAGTAGCTATTTACAAGACTTCATATACACACAAGTGATGGCTATTTTATTATTTTATATATTTACTTCATTTATCTTGTGTATGATGTATATTTTAATCCTTTTGATGACATGATAAATTCCTAATTTTCAAGATATTGTTTACATTTTTATGAAAACACCGATCTGTTTAAATTGGACTTTTTCTATTGGACTCTATTTTCGGGTTTTTTTTCGAGCAACTTCTTCTTTGAGGCCAGATTTATTAGTATCGTTTTTATCAAATATCTTGATAAAATCTTCCATTTAATTATTTCTGGCACATTTAGCGATCATCTTTGGATTTGAGAGTCCTAGTTTAAATGAAATCTTTTAGAGACTATCGTTTTTCACCCTTTTTTAATCCTGTTCATCAGCGTCGGTAGCGAAAATTTAATTTATTGAATTTATGGCTACTTAGAGGCCAATTAAATATGGAGAATGAATTTGTACCCATTCTGAATTCACCTTGCTCCAATCTATATTTTCCTCAGCTTTGTTTCATTTTAAACTCTACCACAACTTGCTGTTCTCTACCACAACTTGCTGTTTTATTGCTCATATGGATGATCCATTTCAACCTTGAAAACGTAAACTTGAAAAATACACAAAATATTCGGAAAAATATGCAACTTTTATTTTTATTTTTGCCATTATAAGTGAAATACAATATTGTTCAAATGTCTTCCACGTTCAAATTCGTTCTTCCATTGTTCAAATGTCTCACAGGACTTAATCTATTTGATGTAATCTTCAATGACTTTGCGGCACATTTCGGGCAATATCGCGTCCATGAATTCACGAATATTGGCTTTCGGTTTGTCTAGAGTTTGGGAATTATTCGCATAAACACAATATTTCGCGTGCCCGCAAAAAAAAGAAATCCAGAGGCGTTAAATCGCAGAATCTTGGAGGCCAATTCACATCAGCCAAATGCAAAATCACACGTCCAAGAAATTTCTCTTGCAAAAGAGCTCGATTTGAATATGCTACCTGACTTGTTGTTCCATTCTGCTGAAACCACATATCGTCAAGATCATAATCTTCGATTTCCGTCCAAAAATAATTGGTTAATATGCGGCCACAGCGCTCAGAATTTACGGTGATGGTTCATCCTTGATTGTTCTCAAAAAAATACGGCCTAATCACGGCACCAGACCATAATGCATAGTGACTTTTTCCAGATGTAATGGCCTCTCTACAATCACTTGTGGATTTTCTGAGCCCCATATTCTACAGTTCTGCTTTTTAACGTATCTGCAAAGCGAGAAATTGGCCTCATCACTGAATAAATTTTTTTTCGAAAAAATCAGCATCAACAGCTTGTTCTTTCAACACCCAATTCATGTATTCTTTGCGATACATATTCTAAAATGGTAAACCTCCGGCTAACTAAATAGCATCGTGTTTGACGTGTACTTTAGACAGATGTCGGTATGCAGGGTTTTACTTTTTTAAGCACGAAATGGATAACCCGTAAATACTCTATTTTAGAACTTTTTTGTTGTTGTTTCGTCATACAAGTATTTTACAATTTTGTTGTTAGAAATAACAAAGCACTCCAAGAAGAAATTTTCTCCTTTTAAAATCTGATCCTTTTCTAGCTGTAAAATGGGTATCATTGATAATTTTCGTACCATAGATAATGTATCTTCTGTTGATGATTTTTGTCAAACAATGCTCTTCTAAACAGGGCACCTACATACATAGTAGTAAAAAGCATAAATGGACGTGCGCTTCACTATACATAAAAACAGCATAATCTGCTTTTCGAATATATCTTTTGGCAAAACTATCAAAGCCCACTTTGAAATTCATTCTGCAAATAGCAACTTCTTTAAAACTCTCGACCCCCAGATTTGTAATTATTTTTGATAATTTTTTTCTCTCAATGTTTCATTCTTATTACTTCCTTTGAAACCCAATTTTGGTATTTTAAAAAGTCATACTTGACGGACTGTACTTCTGTGTTTATCTTTCAGCAGTAAGTCTGTAAAAGAGTTTGCTGTTTGTGTTTTTTGCAAGATGAATGCATAGGGGACTAATTCTATCCACTGTTGCTAATCAGTGCTCGCTGCCAAGCCACACACACCAATACATATATTGATGCATTTGATTGTTGCGGTCAACATAGGCAAGAGCATTGGCCTGTACGTGGCTGAAGCCGGCGCCAAACGATGCGGTGAACGTTTGATTCAAACGTTTGCCTCTAACGTTTGAGTCAAATATTAAAAGATCGGCAACAGCCCGAACATGTTCCAGCGCCAACGTTGGACGCTGGACATTGGACACTGGTAGCTGTCGCATAGGCCACACGATGCGTCCAACCATCAAGTGCCCAACGTTGGAGGGTGTTGGTAGCATCGTTTGGCGCCGGCTTGACTCGCACTGCAAATGTCTGCATCGGCTGCGTCACCATGCTGGCGGAGCTATGTTTTGGCACTTTTTCTGGGTACGAAACGAGCTGGCTTGCTCGAGGTGGTAGTTGAAGGGCGGTTGGAAGCCAGTCGCCTCGGAAGCTAGACGATTGATTCGACTGATTTTTGATGTCAATCGTCTGCGGAGACGACTGGCTTCTTAAACACAGTTGGTTTTTGGTACCTAGCAATTGACTGGATGGAAAGAGTAGTTAAGGATCAAATGTTAATCAGTTGATAGTTTAAGAGAAGAATATTTCCCGATATTGTTAGAGGAGAAACAATTAATGATACAGACCATAAGAATATTGCATCAACAATGATTGCATGATAAAGCTGAAGAATTGCTATGATAGCTATTTACTAGCGTTATCGAACTAATCAAACAGAGAAATACATTTTATTATTTTGTCGTACATTCAAGGAGTTGGAAGTTTCTTTTCGTGAAATAGAATCAAGCAGGTAATTAATTAGAATTTATTCGCTTTGGCAAATTCATTAATGACAGAATGAATATCGGAGCAACAAGGACCACACAGGTGTTGATAGCAAAAAAAATTCCTGTGGCTTCTGTGGGCAAGCAAAGCAGATATAAACGTTAACGTAAGGTATGGAGCCTGGTTTTTTTTGCTGGCGAATTTATAAAAACTAATTTTACTGGAATTCATTAGTTTTCACCCACTTTTCTAATTAAGGATTGACCGTCTTCCAAGGAGTCAGTTTAAGGCATCATAAAAGGAACCACTCGAGTTGGAAGTCACCTAAACATCCTTCTGCTGCAAGGGGTTTTGCCAAATGGTAGGAACTGTAGATTTTTTGTGGCACCTCGAGCCTTCATTTTCTTGCCTTATGAGAAGAGAACGAACAAGGGTCCCTGGATTGTCTTAGCACAACTGAGATCAAAAACTCATTATTTTTTATTCCTTAGATCCCTTTCATTTCCATCATCAACATCGCCAATTCGGGAGAGAAAACTGTATTTTTCGTTATCCTTCTACTGGGGAACAGATTTAGCAATCATGAAATCGGTATTTTTCGGGAGCTTTATTTAAAAAGTATTTCAAGATAATGAAGTGTGAGGCAAATTGTGTGGTTTATGCAAGCCATTCATGAGCTCCATAGAATTAGTAGGAATTACTAAAATTTGACGCAAAACTACATTGCAAGAGGTGACAATAAAACATTTTGAAGTCATCGATAGATATTTTCTACAGATTCTGATTTTTCCGGGCAGATCAATGGATTTTTGGAGATTCACCTCAGGTCACATAGCCTGAAAGTGTTTAGTTTTATAAGATGTATTGCAAATTGCTCAGTTTTCAACATGAAATACATATAAATTAAGGTTCTACAGATTGGATGAAGTACACATATGTTCACATCATTTATCAAGTAATTATTTCCAAAATTTCACCCTATTATGTTGCAACTGATTCAATGTCGCAAAAACAAACGTCTCAAGCTACCAATTATGCAGCATTATAGAAATTGCTCCTTGTGTTTACGGATTTGTCAGTAATACGATTCATATCTAATTCTTATGTTTCCAAATAATAAGTTAAGTCAGCGAACTTTAACAGTTTTCGTCATATATCACTTTTCAATTCTTACTGATTTTCCTGGAACATTTCTAACATAAATTTAAGAGCATCTTTTTTAGTGTCAACTGGCACAGTGAACAATCAGCGTCACATAAGATATTCTGGATTTTCTTAGATTTTATTGTGGTGGATACTTTCTTCATGATAATTATGTGATATTTTATTTGTTAATGATTTGTCAAGTGAAGATTGAAAACAATTCATTTAGTGAAATTTGCAACTCTCTGGTCCACAATTTGTAACATTTATAGTTTGAATAATTTTCAAACCATTTTTATTTCGTATTTATCAGGTAAAGATGTCGTTTATTTTGAAGAAAACGTGACTTGTTTTAAACACTAGTGGCGAATAAGTTATTGCAAAACAATTGAACCAGAGAGCAATCAGAAGAAAAAGCATCCGTTGGTTCCAGGTTTTAATGAAAAATATTCTATTCTTGAGCTCTCAGCCATAGGAATTCACCCGGGTGTACAAAAAAGATATAGGCCGGAATTGTAGTATCTGAACATCCAGATTCAAACCAGTCTCCGTCCGTAGCAACGTACAAGTTCTTTCTTCCTTAACTGTAATCCAATCCTTCGGACGTTCTAGTCCATTTAAAACCTTGTTCATTGACAGCAACATAGATTCTCGAATTCGTTGCTCGAAGCTCAACCCGCCAGATATGCTTTTGTCTTTTCGAGTGCAAGTGGGAATCACTGAAGACGACAACGTCACAATGTCGTAAAGGAAGCTCTGGGACCGATTCGATATGGCTACGACGTGCATCTATTTCCCATTCAAGCACTCTTTGCTTAATAATTGGCTGATTACCTGTTCAATGCATTTCGCTTTATTATCCTTTTAGCATAGATATTGCTGGACACGGACGTTTCTGTATCGTTACTTACATGTACATTACTACAAAATGCAAAGTGTACAAAACTGCTAAAGCGTATGCAAAATTCAAGCAGTGTAGGGATTAAATTTATGACTGAAGCATTTGTGCATAACTACATGATGGTAAGTAGTATCTTAATCAGAATAGGATCTTCAGATAACAGCGGTAGGCAAAGCAATTTTAGAGTACTAAGTAAACAGTTTTTAAGCAGTGGTAAGCACGAATAAAATTTCTATTGTAATGCCTCCAAGCACTCTTTTGTGGCTGCACAATTTAGCTTGGTTCCACGATGATTTAAAATAAATTTCAGATATACATATATCCTCATGTTTTATAAGAAAACTTGATGCTTGTTAATTTTCATATTTGACACCTCACCAAATACTATTTAGAAAATTAGCCACTTACATTTGACGGAAAATAATAAACATAGTTTCAATTTTGTAATACCTTAAAATTTCAGTCCAATCTGGTTGTTCGAACTGAACACCTGGCCGTGCTGCATGAAGCCTGCAAGGCTCTTCCATCACACACGCTTTTGGACCGAACTCAGCCATTATTTGTTTTTCTGCTACCGATGCTTCGATTGCGGTGCCGGATATTTCACCAAAAGCAATGTCACGTCGTGACCTTGATCTGTAAGTGTCTGAAATGAAATTTAATTAGTCAGGTATTACATCAAAACAGTTCACAAAAATAATGATGTAAGTTGTTGATTGACAGACGACGGAAATATTTTCCTTTGGAAGATTTCACGGTTAATTATTTATGTAATTACGTAAGCGTTAGCTCAGCTTAGATGCTGTATACAATTTGTTTTATGGACTCAGGTCAAGCTTTTATTAAAAGTGGAAAATATATAATAGCGATATGATACACGAGGACATACAATCATGTAACCAAATTTCTGGAAACAAACAGATTGCTTACATTAGTGATAAAAATGATGATAAACGTAGTAATGAAATGAAGACAGCAAAATTAAACTTGGTAAGTAATTGGGATGTGTGCCATCAGTTTTCTATTTAGTATCTTGTCAACTCTAATTGTTCATATAGTAAATGTGAAGCTACAAAAGTCCAAGGCGGACATAACAATGCACATAATTTTCTCAAAACGTTTCAGGTTAAAACTACGTACGTAATCACTTCAATTGCTTAGTCTCAGATTGAACTCTGCGATTAACGCATGAACTTACACAGTTTGAAAGAAGAATATAAAGGCGGTTTGTGTTAGCCTCTACACGTACTGTAGCGAACAATTCAACGCAGTTTTGTTTTGCAAGAGAGTGGTTTCGCAAAATATATGTACAAATATACGATTCAATATTACCTCACTACTTTATATACATTTCAAACATAGGTGTATTTGAAAAAATACTATGGATAATTGATTTACTGCGTGAACGAAAAAAACGAAGATATACTGTTGTTCATAGTTATCATATAATTAACATCATAATAATTTTTTTATAACCTCCTCAAAAATTATTTCCGACTTTATCAACACAGCAATGTCACGAACGAAATATTGAACCACAAGTACCAAATCATTAGTTCATCATGACTGCACGTTCAGACATGCGTCGAGTGAAATTAATAAATTGAATAAAAAAAATCAATTGTACAATATTCTATTAATCATTTTAAATGATTGCATGGTACATAATTTTTTTTTAGATAGGTTTTCGATTTTTGTTGAACACAATGGGAAAATATGAGATTGCTCGCCAAATCGAAAGCTGTAGCGCATATGATATTCAACAGTATGATTGAGTTGGACTAAAAAATAGAAAGTATTGTTTGTTTTGATAAAGTTTACAATTTTAATTGAAAGGTCAGGTTTAACTTTACGTTTTTTGATATTGGATTTGTTTAAGATAAATTTACTAACCACACCAACTGTTTATTACGAATTAGAGCTCGTCATGAAAATGTCAGTAACCATTTTGGAAAAAAAAATTAATGAATGTAGTATACGAGAGGTAATTATGAATTTTGAATGCAACTGGTGGGCAAAGCAGAAGAATGAGATCAACGACTATCTCTGGAAAAATTTTCTGGTTAAAAAGCCATAAGGCCCAATTTCAATGTAACTAAGCTCCTAGGTGGAAACCCGAAATCTGAGCTCACACACTTGAGAGCAGTCTAGTTCAATTTTTTGTTCGCAATAAATATTTTGAAATCTACTTCAAGCACTAAGCCGTCAGTTTGGGCCCACTTTTTAGCCTCCACTGGCTTGTTAGAGCTGCCAAGTGACCGCTTCGCTAAACTGAATCAGCTAACTCAACGTGACGGTACTAGCCACCTCTGCTAACTCTTGAACGCAGTGAGAACCAAAAATCTAGATGCGTTTATTATTTAGGGCCGGACAATCGCAGAGAGTGTTTTCGATGGTATCCTCTTCCATCTCTTACCTCTTTTATAAATTTCTGGATGTCAGTCCCATTTTGTTCGCATGAAATGCGGTAAGACAGTGCCCTGTGAACAAGCTGACCTTCGCTTTCAAGCAGTTCGTGTTGAGTTTAAGCAGTTTCTTGCTTTTGCTTGGATCAGGTGATGGCCATAATGTCCTGGCTACCCTGCAGTACATTCTGTTTTCCCATTCGGACTGTAGTTTGGCTCTTATGGCAGCATCTAGCTTGCTTGTGGGGTCAGCAATTGACCGTGGTACAGTGATGCAGAGGCTATTACTAGCTCCTGAACATTTCCACGCCAATTCATCGGCTTTTTCGTTGTCTTTGACCCCTCTATGCCCTGGCACCAACATAATCCGGATAGGTATATGCCTTGCCTTTTCATTGAGAACCATTTTGCAAGGGTTAACAGGTTTTGAAGAACATCTGTAAGGCGCAAGACTGGGAACAGCTGCCCTGCTGTCGACGCAAATCGTCGTTGGTTTGGTTGAAGTTCTGCTAATGGACTCAACTGCTATGCTTACAGCAGAAACTTCAGACTTCGTCAACACCACAGGTAAAGGTTCAAATCCGTAGAAAAGACGCCCGAACCATCTGTTCTGTCCGTATTTGACCCATCCAAGCACCACCATCGGCGGTAGGTCCCTTTATCTTCCAGTTTGTTCTAGTGGGTATCTTGACCTGGAAATCCCTGCCAAGATATATTATTTTACTCATATGGTCCGTGTCTACCGCAACATGTCCGAATATTCTGTGGAATTCTGCGAGAATACCGCTGTGGTCCCACTGATTTGAATCGTTCCGCATGTCGGAACTTTTAGCACGTATTACCACTAAACTTGCACTTCTAAAGATGAATCAATTCAGGGACATCAGTCCCAGAATCATTTCCAAACCGGCCGTTGGGGCGGTTCTTAAAGCGCCTTTAATACGTATGCAGACTAACGTTTGTGGCCTTTATAGCTCCTTGATGATGGCTTTACTCTCGGCTGCCTTTCATCACACGATCGCTACCATACACCAAAATTGGCTTCACTATTCATGTGAGTAGTGAAGCTGATTGATGAGTAGTGAGCTGAGGCTGGTAGTTGTAAAGGACTATGAGCTAAACAGGCTTCCACACCTTTTACTTCGGCAACATGCGACTTTCTATCTAATATCAATGCACAGGTTACACAGCCAATCAAGGCTTCGGCCAAAGAACTTATTATTTATCCATGAAACATGGGCAAAAAAATCTCTGAGAATTGATCTCATCACCAACTCTATGCTCACACAGTTGCCACCGATCTTATTCTCTTGGCTTTCAAATCTGTTCAATACTATCTTCCGAATCGGATATTTTCTTGAAGCTTCGAAAACAGGTAAAATCATAATGATCCCCAAGCCTGGTAAGGACTCTTCTCAAGTGAAGTCATACATACCTATTAGTCTATTATCCTGCGTCTCCAAAGTTTTCGAGAAAGTTCTAAAGCTACTACTAATGCTAGAAGATGTGAAAAAAAATTCCAGAACATCAATTCGGGTTTCGAAGACATCACAGCACCATTTAACAGGCCCATCGAATCAAGTTAGACTTAAAATAGCATGCAAAGACAAGAAGTGATGCTTTTAGGCGTAACTCAATCTTTCGATAAATTCTGGCATGAAAGATTGATCTTCAAAATTAAATCAATGCTTCCGAAAAGCTTCCATAAAATACTTTCTTATATGTACCTCAAGGAAGTGTTTTGGAACCGGTGCTTTACACAATCTTCACATCTGATCTCCCAGTAAGCGACAAAATAACTACAGCTACCTTTGTGGGTAACGTTGCCATTTTATGTACTGACTCAGATCCAGTTATGGCATCCCAAACACTGCAAACCCACATCTCACTTCTTGAAGAATGGCTAGCACAATGGGGAATCAGAATGAATGAATCCAAATGCATCGAAGTTACTTTCACATTGCTAAAATTGACTTGCCCTCAAGTAAATCCAAACAATGTAGCAATACCTCAAAGTCACAAAGTGAATCATCTCGGAATGCACGTTGACAGAAGGTTCACCTGAAAACGCCACATTGAAGCTAAAAATTAGCAACTGAAGCTCAAATTTATAAACTTTAAATGGATGCCCAATAGGATGTCAAAACTTTCACTCGACCCTAAGCTCTCGTCTATAAGTCTGTCCTGAAGCCAATCTGGATCTATGGCTTACAAATCTGGAGAGCAGTTAATCTTTCTATTGTGCTGCTCTCAATTTCCGAACTTTTTTGGGTTTGAGCTACCGATATTCCAGCATAAACACTGGTGGTCCGAGAGCGACGTCAGGTGAAACACCCGCCAGCTATTTCATTTGCATTAGATGATATGCTTTAGAAATCTCATTGATAAGATGTAGGTTGCAAAAAACTTGGAAATAAGATATGGATCGACATTATTGTATCATTAGAGCCCATTCATTGTTGCCTTTGTTTCCGAGTCTCTTTGACAGGTACAATGTTATTATAAAGGGTCTCATAAATTTTTTTTGGAATTTGCTAAATTCTGAAACACACAATAACATAAAAAAGATATAGATTAGTTTAAGCTAATCAGGAACAAAAAAAGATCAAAAAGTTGGGCAAAATTACGCCATAACTATCACCAAAATTGAAGAGACAAAAAGAAAAAGATGCTCTCACCAATTTTTTACGATAGAAGTCATAATACTTGCAAGGTTCCTACCAATTTATTACTGGGTTTTTTTTTCAACCGGAAATTGTTGCGAAACACAAAATTTTACTGATTAGTTTTCTAGTTTTTTTTTAATCTTCCATTCGGGTTGATTTATTGTATGACAGTCCTGTAAAATATAGTTTCTTTACCTAAATGCTACCAACACATTCGTGCATAAAATGGGTAGTTGAAAACAACAAGGCCTAATCTTTCATACTTCATTAATTTACAGCTATTCGAAAGATATGGGAATTTTGCTTTCTCACCATCCATAAGTGCCTATTAAGGAACCACAATAGAAACTAATTTCTTTTCTTTCCAAACTGACACTTTTATTTCTTGGTAAGTTTTTCGAAGAGAAAATGAATGAACGAATGCGGAAAGCATAATTATTTAAAACATTCAATACAATAAAAAGAAATCTCTTATTTTCATGCCGAAAAAGCTAGTCATTGTTGTATTTAATCAAACTCTCACAAAATACTAAACTTTAAAACTCTCTTCTTATACTGGTATCTGTTTTCTTTCTGTCGAATTCATATGCTCATAAAGCTCCGGAAAAGCATTAATAACATTGTATTGCAGATATTCATTTCCAAGTAAACAAACATCATCGTAAATAAAAAGATTGTAAAGTGTCATGTCTTATTATTCGAAATTCATACATTATCTCCATACCATTCATATGAAATTTCAACAGTTGCATGAATGCACGTACATATTTTAAAAGTTACACCTTTTGTAACTCAACAACAAACAACATTCGTTCCGGATGCAAATTAAATATTAAGCGAAAGTTTTTGCTTTTTGGTAAATTTTCACATCACCATCATTTTTACCACAGAAAGAATAAGAAATTACGATATAAATAAATTTTACAGCACAAGCACATACGTAGATACACATGTGTATATCTGTTAGTTTTTGTATGCTTTGGGTGTTTCTCAAAGATTTCTCTGAGGCAACTCACAAAAAAATGTTTGAATATGAAAAAAAAAACAATTGTTGATTATGCATATATGCATGAAATCTGTTTTAATGACTTCTGTGCTTTTAATTTACATACGCAGGTACACTTTGATCGTAGAAAGTAGTTGTTTACAATATTTTAAGCTTGGAAACTTAAATTGGCTTAGAAACGTTAGCTGATAATGACCTCACTGATAATATGAAGCCGATGCATATCAAAATGAAGAAACAATACCTTCGTGTCCAGCGTTGTCCCATTTTTTATGTCACAGTAACCAAGTGACATTAATTTATAAACCATGTCATGCCACAACTTTTCACCGTACTTTCTCAGTTCATTGATATGAATGAATTTGCAATCAGCCTTGAACTGCCTAACCACCAACGCCACGCCACCACTGGCCAGTCAAATAGCTGTTTCGTAATGATTCCGGCGCGTATACGTGACATGCTTGAGTGACCACTCTGCTCAGTAATTCAAGCAATTTTTCGATGCGATATATTCAACTTCGACGACCTTGCGAAGGCTTGTATTGTAACAGTCAAGGAGTTGTGACATGACATGGTATTTGAGTAATTGCAAGAAAATGTTTCCAAATGATGATAGTTTGGAATGTTGAGTGTGTTTTTGTGTGATTTGGCGCATGGAATTTAGTAGAGCTGGGAGATTTTGGCAATTTTTTTATTCAAACGAACTAAAATTGAGTTTTCAAGGTTAGGAATATGAGTGCCCTAAGCGCAAGGAAACGTGCCCGTGAATTTCTGTTCGAAGAAAGCATGAAAATAGTCGCAATGGTCAATTATATTGCACGAAAGATGAGTAAGTGGCATGACCACGTACTCAACGCTTTTAGTAAAGTTGTTACATATGAGAATAACGGTAGGTAAAACAATTTTACATTGAAATATCACTCCGGAGGTAATAGTTATTATATTTTACCATCATTTGCGTTTGTTATCTTTCTTCCCCTCCGAATTTGCATTTTTCTTATTTAGTTTGTCTGTTTCAACATTTGACCATTCTTTGCTTGTTGTAACAAAAATGTTGCTTTACTTTGAAAACTTTACTACCACGAATAGGAGTTTTTGGGAATTTTCTAGTTTTTCAAGTACACCAATGGATTTTTCCTGGAGTAAGAGGGGACGTACAAGAAGGTGAACTTATATTATATTTCCACCCTCCGCAAAGCAAAATATTGAGCACCTGAATTTTCAATTCCGTGGTCGTTTGGGGAAAAATAACATCATCTTTCGCCAAAACGGGAATGTCAGCTAATGAAAATAACTGACCGTAAACATTGATGGGAAAATTTTTATCCTCCCCTTAATTTACACTTGCAGTTCAAATGGTTTTTCAAAAAAACAGCACGCTGCATCATTAGGTGTAGTATTAACTTTAAACATCAAACTCTTGAGATATTTCTTCCATAACCTCCCCGTATTATTCAAAGTGTTTGTAGGGTTTTGCTAGGTTTTTTTCAATTATTTCGTTTTTAAGCTTTCACATTAAGGGGTTATACGCAGTTAGAATTTTCATAACATCGATTTTTTATTTTTTGCATTTTCGGAATGTATATTTAACTTATAATATCCCCTTAAAATTTCAAATTGATCCGACAAGTTTTTGCCGAGATATACGCATATTTGTAATCACATCTCGGACTGTTAGAAAGTAGGTGGAGTACATACCGATTACCGAAGCGCATGGGAGTACGCGAGAGGGAAGAATGGCTCGTAGACAACATCAAATCAAAGTATTAGAAGCTGCTGAGGCTACAAAGGGTACATCTTATGGCCCTAGAACAGATGACTCCATGCAACTAAAAAAACATTATCTATGTGTTAACTTCTTCTGAAACTTTAAACGCGTTTTTCTGAAAACCATGTTTTCCAAGTCGGTGACCAAGATTTCTAAAAAACGGATCAACCAAACGGTTTGAAATTTTAACACAACTTTTTCAGATATATTCCTCAGGTATGAATCGAAGAAATAAGATTTCGGATAATTATTTCTATTTTTTAAACAATTTTAAATGGCAATTTTGGTCAAAAACTCGATTTTTTTACGAACCTGCCATTTTGTCACATATCAAAGTTTCCATTATTCCTTCGGTAAATACTTAGTTTTATCTATCTACTAAAAGAATCTGTTTGGTTTTTTGGCTTGAGATGAATTATACCGGAGAAATCGTCGTCACCGCCGAACCGTCAGGAGATCGTCTGGACGAGCGCACCAGATCAATATTTTAGATGTTGCCACTAAATGAATGTATACTTTTTGTTTTTCTAAAATAAAATACCTTTTCAAAAAAATTTATAAAAAAACGTCTTTTTTCGGCCTTCTAACTATGTACAACCCCTTAAAGCTGGTGAGAGTATGTTTTGAAAATGTTCGTATCTAAGAATTTTGTGAGTTTGTGGGTTTTGCGGGCAATTTGTGAGCTCCAATTCAAAGGAACAAACCAACACGATCTAAAGCCGATTTTTTTTTAAATCTGTAGATTTTTCTTTTTTTTCGTCCTACGTTCCACTCTCTCCATCACTCTCTCAGCATGCAAAGTCCGTGTGCATCGTTTTCCTTTCCGGTAAGTTTCCGGTAAGACAACTAGTTTGTTGCTATAAACGGCAGCACAATTCTTATCAATATCGTACACTCTCTTTAATTATCTCATGATTGTCGTCATTGACATGTGTCCAGAGAAAAGTCTACAAAAAACGCTGGTGTTTATTGTCATTATGCGTCGTTGTTATTTTAAGTTTTATTTGAATTTCACGATGTTGCTTGCGTTCCTTACCGTATCTGGCAATGTATTGTAGAAAGCTATAGCCTGTTGTATTGGATCCATTTTCAATCCATCCGTTCTTGGTGTGCAACAGTCTCTCCAACAGTCGGAGGAAAGTCTGGCCATTTGACCCCGTTGTTAATATTTTGGTATATTATTTTTCCTCGGTCGAGATTAATAATCTCTTGAATGTTCAACAATCCTAATCGAGTGTACATGGCGACCGTTGGGGTTAAGGGCGGCAATCTAAATATAATTTTTATCGCCTTAAAGACAAGTCTCCCAGCTAGCTCGATGTTATGCTTAGTTGTTTGGCTCCATAAGACAGCTACATATTTAACAATAGACAGAATAAAAATATTTAAGATTATAAGTTTTGTGCGTTTTTCCAGGAAATTATGCTTTCTCATTGTTGCGATAAATGGTGCGATTTTACTTATGATATAGTTAATGTAATGTGTCCAGGACATCTTTTCATTCAAAATCAATCCCACGTTTTTTATTGAATCGACCTTCTCCAGTTCAACTGCATCAATTCGAGTACGTGGATTAATAGGGCGTATATTTTTTTGCTGTAATGTATTTGGTTTTGCGGACATTTATAACGAGCTTGCTCTGCCGCAACTATCTCAAGTATATATCCAAATCTATATTAATTGTATTTTGGATGGCTGACTCATCTTTTTCAGCATATAATCATATCGTCAGTAAACAAGACTATTTTACCAGAAAGACTGGGATGTTGAACGCTGTTCACATAGATAAGAAAAAGTTTAGGTACTAACATCGAACCCTGTGGGATACCTTTGTTTATAGAACGTTCTTGACTGGTGTAGCTTCCTTGTTTTTTTCACTGTTGCTATATTCGACCGAAAGCCTGTTTTCGTCAAATCTTCTGACCTTTAATCTAGTATAGCTTTTCTCCCTGCTGATTTGACAGGACGTGATGCTACCACGTCAGTATGCTGCGGTATGCCAGTTGCATTTGGGTGAAGTGGAGTCCAGATTATACCTCAACTCTGGCATTGTTTTAAAAACTCGAGCGTTTTGTGCAATTTGTGGAATAGAATAATCTGGTGAAAAATTAATTTTTTTGAAACATAAGGAGAGGGTGAAAAGGTATTGATTCAATGATATTGTACATCATTCTTGAAAAAGATATACAATCATAGCAAGAGTTGTTGCGCTACTACAAAACTTCAATGTAAAGGGGTGTCTACACATGAGTCCATGCGTCCAAGCCAGTCTTTCAGAAGGCGGGAATGAAGTGGAAGTACAAATCAACGTACCCGCTCTCTTCCAGTTCAAATCCGCCTTCTAAAAAAAAAAATCATGAAGAAAATTTTCAAGAGTTTTTAGTGTATATGAGTTTACAATTAAATATTAGCGGGCATTTTAGTGAATTTTCTAGCGATCCCTAAATACCTGTGGAAACAGAATATTTTGAAAAACCAAGTACAGAGAATAACATTTTTATGATGTTTTTAGCTTGAATAAGATATTGGTTTGGATATTTTACAATCTTTGTTGGTGTTAAACTCCTAAAAGTAGGAAAGCAAAATTTTATATCGCTATAACTGCCGAGAGAATCATCAAAATGACACCAAATTTGGTGGTGTAGCAACGGTAAGTTCCTGAACAGAAAACCTTCAAATTAACGATCCTCCTGAAACTTTTTCGCTTATTAGAGAGAAAATATACAAATTTTTGATAAACTTCGTGTTTTGTCTACAAAGTCACACCAAAATTTTCGAAATTTCTCTTGACGTAATAACGATAGCCCTTCTCCAAATTATCTCTATTTTTAGCATCTGAAATATGTGTTCGCGTAAACATACGACCCGATAATCAGATTCAATAGAAATTCACAGATTGCATTGACCTTCAGGAGGACCCAGGTCTAACAAAAGTGATTTGGAAATATGGATTGTTTCAGAATGGCAGGCATTTTTGCAAGTCAAACTTACAATTTTCGCAAGCTAAACCATAATTTTTTCGAGTTGAATTCATAAATTTTTAGTTAAGTTTACATTATGCGCATTAGATTCATAAATTAGGATCTCAACGCACAAAACTTATAAAAACGTCTCCAAAAAGTACGAATTTCGCCTCGAAAAAATCATGAATTTGACAAAAATTTCCGAATTTGACTTAAACAAAATATGAATTAGACTCGAAAAAAATATGAATTAGCACGAAAAATCTGTGAATTTGACTCGAAAATGGTTTATATTCCACAGTCACCGGATTTAAACGAAATTTGCAGTGGATTGACCTTAATGTGAAGCAGATTTGATATACTTTTGGCTGGAGTGCAAAAAAAGGGTTGCCAAATCCAAGTATTCTTGTTGGAGAAATGATTAAGATGGCAGCAAAGCAGAACTCTATTGCACATGTTTTTTTGATTCACGGAAGGCAAATTCTTCGAGTATAAGTATTCCTAGCGAATCTGATGCGCTAGAGTTTTTTTTACTTCCTACCATTTCTTTCAGTTAGATTTTGGATTTTAGGCTTTTTCTTAATTCGGAAAGAGGAAGAATTAAATTATTTGCCGCATAGAGACAACTTTTTATGTATAGGCAATGGCAATATTAGTAATTTTATGTTGTCATTATTTTTTAACAGGGGTTTTCTTTTTTTTTGTTTTTTTTTAGGAATTATTAGCAATTAGGAATTTTTAGGAATTATTAGCAAGAGATGTCGAATTTGAAATCATCGGAAAGTGGACTTGAAATTGGGTTTTATAAAGTTTAAATTTATCATATTCTTGTAAAGTTTGGAAATTTATTTGCTATATCGCTTAGGTTATGAAAAATTGATGAGCAAGGAAAAAAAAACAAAATACATATATGCTCCAAAACAATTGTCTTGATCCTATTCCAATGATACTCTTTGAAACACCCTAGCATGACTTGTTGTTAAAAGTTGAAGTCTACACACTAATATGAATCAATGCTACTCAGACATTAAGTTTGTGAGAAAAAGCGCAAAAATGGGAAAATTTAACACGAAGAGAATGTTTGTCATTAAGTTAGTCCAAGAGCCAGTGTATTTTGCCATATTCTTGATTAATTCCTTTACGGCCTTCAAATAGCTGATCAGTCAGGTGAGAAAATACGAACGGCAAATTCAAAATTTTCGCAACAGTACAATTAGAATATGATTCACAAACCAGCTTGTGAAGTGAATGAAACACACATAGATATTGACACACATAGATATTGACACACATAGACACACATATATATTGAGTTACATCTTACCCACAAACTCAACTTTAATATCAATTTCAAGTGGGTCATTCGATCTACTATGGAATACTAAAACCGACGAGAGAATCAACTCAAAACATCTAAGAAACCCGTTTATGCTCGAAATCGAAAAACAGCCTAGCAATTAATGAGTAGAGAATAAAATAAAAGGGGCCACCATCTAAAATCTGTTTATCTTTTTCAGCACGCAGCTCATGCATATATTTGAGGCAAAAAAATGGTGTTAAAAAAAATGTTTGGTGCAAATATAAATCATAAAATAATATACTACTATTAACAATAAAGCTAGCTTGTTAAAAATACAATAATTTATGGCACTTGGAGATATTTCCGACTGATTAAAATATAATTGGGTCAAAGGTTTTTCATAAACACTTGGAACAAGCTGAAACTTTACGTTTAATTCTATGAATTTCAGAAGAAAGTTTCGACCTACATAGCAGTAGTGAATATTTAATTTTCAATTGATTAACAGCAACAAGACTTTCTACACCTTTCTCTTCTAAGCTACAAACTCACAAATATATCTTGAATCGAAAGAGGCTAATTCATGATTAAACTGCGATTGTTCTTTTCATTCAACGAGGTTTTATCGATGTTTCTAGAGCATCGTAGGCTTAAAAATTAATATCTCATCGCTTTAGTAGCTCCGTTAGCTGTTTCTGTGAACATAAACTCAATAAAATTTTCGCAACAACTTCACTCCTTCAGTGTAACAGCATATCAACTACTGTTCAAAATAACAAATATCCCCGCCATGTCCATCGCAAACATACAATTCATGTGTACGAATATCTACTTACTCGGATTCAATGAATATGCAAGTTTTCTCAAGAACTTGGACAAGCGGACGGACAGCGCTATCACGGGAAATCCAATTAGCTGCACGGGCAGCTCGAAAGTCTGCTCCTGTGCGAGAGCCTGTCCAGTGGTGTTTAAAGTCAGCAGGAGCAAACTAAACACCGGTATGGCTAGCGTCGATAGAATCCTAATTTGCATGATGATGGCAGTCGAGTTAATCAAAATATGAAAATGAAGTCACACGAAAGCAGCAATCTGCGAATGAATTTTAATTGCTTTCCTGATCCTTTTTTTCGCCGAAAATTCGATGGGTACGTCCGTTCGACACACGAAAATTTCGCACCACCAAAGTAGTAAAATAAAAGGGAACACCAAAAAATAACGTATGAAATACAAACTTGAACACTCCAATGCGTTCGAGATAATTTACATTTGAAAGTGCACTTCCGAAATTTAATAACCAATTTTGCATACCAAAGTCCCACACACAAAATTATAATTATCTCTTTGCTTCGGTCAAATTGTTTTTCATCGACAATACAAAAACCATCGAATTCGATTTTCGCGCGCTTTGGAGGGCACTCAACAATCAATCACGCTGGCGCCCGCGTTGAACTTCAAACTGATCACAGACCCCGACAATGGCACACTTCGGCCGCAGCCAAAATAAACGTTTTTTGTTTGTGACCCGCACTCCGAAAAGCAAACAAGACAATTAAGTCTCAAGCGAACAAGTGAAAGTAATTTAAACTTCTTAGACTCTGCAGACGTTTCTGTTCGTTATGAAAGCACAGGGTGGTTATCCGATTGTGGTACAAGTAAGCCAACCGTTAGCGCTGGTTAAGCGGAGGAACATGCTCTTGGCGGTCCGTTTGCGACTGGCTCCAAGAAAATTGACGAAGTTGGAATTGGCGAAGACTCTGCAGACCGAGTTTTGGACCTGTTCCGCTCCGCTCCGTTGCTGCCGCCATCAATCGTTGAGAAATGCCAAACATTACATCTCGGCGGCCGGTGCAACTCTTGGAGTATCATAACGGTTTGGCACGTTAGTGGTAGATCTGCAGTTTGCAAACCACCTTCGTCTTCATTCCAAACAACCAGTCGCCATTCACGGAAAGTTGGTCATCCACTGGTAAGTACTTATGTATGTAGCTTCGTCAATCTGAAACTCGGTTTGCAGGCAATACGCACAAGATACAATTATGTAATTTTGGCAAGGTGACTTCAACGGGAAGGTATGTACAGTAATGCCTCGGCATAATTTAACACTTTATTTAACAGGGATTTAGCACTGATGTCAGAATTCGCGAATATAGCCTGCAATGACTCCAGTGATGTACATACTTACTTTTAATTCATCGAAGAAAAATTGCAAGATTAGCTATCTTCTTCACAGCAATTTAACAGTGCCAACATACTATGATCTACCATTGTATTTCTTGGGCACCAGGCAATCTTCATCTCATGCTTCAGCTAGCGGCGGAATGTGCAGGCTAGATTGTATGGAAGTTACTAGATGGTGGATTTATGTATCATTACACCACTACAAGAAACTGCAAAGACGGAAGTCATTCGAGGAGGAAGAATTAATGTTTTGATTAGCACATAGTCGTCTAACAATTGTCTGTGGAGGAAAGTTGTCCATGAAGAAACACCCAAATATCGGAAGCCTCGTTTGTCAACTGGATTATTTCTGTCACATGGCGTCGCTTTATTTTGGCTTGTAATGACATAGTGATTAACGATAACGAGTGACATACTTAAAACAAGCGTACTGGAGACGAACTGGTGGATTTTCTGTTGCATTGGCTGCACAACCAGTTCACCAGTTACGGTTTTTGCTCTCCGTACGCCAAAAAGATACGTACGTGATAAATTGAACGCATGCAATGCACCATGCTACCACTGCTCGGATTCACGGCTGTATCACGTAACCGACCACCGCCGGCGCAACGTCGAAGCTAAGCAAATTGGTATTCAAATCATTTATTTTCGTACAACCACTCTTACGACAATTGCCGGTAAAATAGTTTAAATTTGTGGTCACACAATTCTGTTGAGTAATTTTATGGCTTCCATTAGCTAATCGGTTTCGAGATGGTAATTGCACACAGCAAACACTTATCGTAATCAAAAGAGCAAATAAGGCTGTGTTCGATTGTTTGTTTCCTTACCTATAGTTAACAAGCGTGTGCGGTGAATTTACTCGCCCCCGAGGGGGCTTTAGGCTAACCATCTTTCACGAGCAAACATTTGTTGCATTTCTAACGGTGACATCATATTCATTCCAATGAAACATATATTACACTTATTTACTTTCCCAAGCCAACAGTCAATAAATCTTTTTGCATGAAACGTTACAAAACTTCAGATAACTACTTCGGATAACTGTATGTTCTTATCAGATGCAAAAGAAACTATTCGAGGTGCCAAAACAATATAGTGCGTCCGCATGGTGAATGTATTGAAATCTTTGCCTACCGTTCCCAAATATGCGAGAAGAAACTTTGTGATTAAAAGTTACTAAAATTGACATCGGAGGTCGGCCTGACATCAGTAGCATGAGAGTTTAAACACTTTAATATCTACACAATGGAATTACCATGTGAAATTTTTGCGCTGGTCGTTCGATGCGTCACATGCTTATAGTGCTTAGTGTCGGAAGCACGAACTGTTGAGTGACCAATTATGCAATTCTGCATTAGCGATCGGTGTTTAAAAGTTGTCTGTGACAGCAGTGTTTTTTCATATTTGGCCTTGGATACCTCACACAGTGAATTTGTGTTTTTGACCATTGATATCCATTGCTAGAGCATGCCTAAAACGCTGTTTAGTTCATTTGGATATGGTTTTTTGTTTTGCAAGCTCTTCCTAAACTTCATACATTATTCTTTTATCTTGAATAGTTTTTTCAAACTTGTTTCGCATCAGGTCACAGTAAGAAGGTTTTTCTTTCTTGAGATTATGATTTGTCTCTACTTCATATTTTTTTTGTACAAAAGCCGTCTCTGAGCTACATATCTGTCTCAATCCCAATTATTTTATTGATTTTCTAT
The DNA here is from genome assembly GCA_947369275.1 of Nemotelus nigrinus. NCBI lineage: Eukaryota > Metazoa > Arthropoda > Insecta > Diptera > Stratiomyidae > Nemotelus > Nemotelus nigrinus. The sequence goes on along the minus strand of OX376373.1, from coordinate 36,742,038 downwards.
CAATCCTATCTTCACTTCTGAGAGCTGATAATCCTGCACTCCCTAGCTTCTATAAGATTTAGGACTCACAACTCGATTTCATCATCGTTCGATTCACACTATTTGTTTTGCTATGATGGTTCAACCGAAAACTGCTTTAAAAGTATTAAGTTTTCTCATTTACGTTTTTATAAGGACACTGTTTGCATCACCTAAGTTACTTCAAGTGATTTGTACGCTCCTCTTGTGGGTCTATATTTTGGGCAGTCATTAAATTCTCGGAAACAGGGTGACTTTATTGAAATTAAGTAGAAGAAGATCAGCTAGTTGTATCGTTTGAAGTCAAGGCTTTGTTCCTGGTGATACGCTAGAAGAAACACTTACTTTCTTTGAGAGTAGCTCCCGGAAGTGGAAACGAAGAAGAAGAAAAGAAGACTGAAAAGTATTGATTATGGATCGTTAATAGTGATATGGAACAAAGCTTTAATGTTGGAAGCACATATTGGCCCAAGCAAGACCAAAAGAGGCTATGGCCAATATGTGTACACCCTCTTGGTGCAAGCTGGGCTGATGTTGGGCTCATTCCCAGCCTGAGTGGATTTTTGGCCAAAATGATGAGCCAATATGTATTTGAAGCATAAGAAGAAGGTGCACTTTTCCGACTAGTTATAATATAAGGGAAGAAATTTTTTTAGGAGAGAATTTCGAGAGGCTTAAGATATAAAATGAATAAAGCGCTTAAAAACTGAAAAGAGTTTGGCAAGATCTGATGGTCACCAGAAAAGACGATTGTCTTGAGTTAAATGTATAACAAAGATCGATGTACACCTAGAGAATAACACAATCTACGTTGAACCAAAAAATATGGTGCCCGTCACAATAATGTCTCAACCGTAACAAACGATGCCCGTGGAGCGGAGAAGTTTCTGTTGACTAAAAGATGGAAAAGTTAATCTGGTCAGAGAATAATTGAGGACTTTTAAGACGAAGTTCAAAAAGCACCAAGATCCGCCACGGAAAAGATAAGAAATTAGCCATAATAGCCCCAATAGTTTTTCGCCAACTTCGGAACGTTTTATTTCAATACGTGAAATAATTTTTAATATATTATGGTTGACTTTAGAAGCTTCAATTTTTTCCAGGGCTTATATGTATATATCTATGGTAGTTACCCACAACCATAGCAAAAGATGCGCCTCTCCTCCAGGCAATTGTGTAAGTGGTGCTCTGGTACCGCTGAAGCTACGTTTCTAGTTTATGGGCTACCCAAATGTATCTGAGAGCTCTGGAGCCATTTTCGATAAGTGAGTGATAAGTTGCGCCATTAAATTTTTACTAGCTTGCCATCGTCCATGGGCTGCTCTAGTTAAGGCACTAGGTGGGGGACTTACGAGTATGAACCATCGAATTTTTCAAATGAATCTGGTTATTGAGCATGAATTTTCGCAAATCGAAGTCGGAGTTGACATAGTCAACCACCCATCTTTAGTTCTTAAGCTCCGGAAATTCGGAATTGCCGGATCTTTACTAAGCTGGCTGACTTCCTACCTCCGCAATCGAAAACAATTCGTAAAATTTCAAGCACTTTATTCGAAAAATATTTCTGCTACCTCTGGTGTACCTCAAGGTAGCCATCTTGGCCCACTTCTTTTTCATATATTTCCTTCTGATCCATCTGATGTCCTAGCAAATATACCTCATTTACTTTATGCAGACGATCTCAAAGTCTAGCACATTAAATCCGATGCACTCTTTCTCCAGTCCAACTTCGATCCACTTGATCATTGGTGCTATGAAATTAAGCTTTCTCTCAACATTGCAAAGTATAAAGCTATAAGCTTTTCCCGAAAATGCTCGGTCTCACATAACACGTGCTTCCTCGATAACAAATTTGTTAGCTCAAGTTGAAAACGTCGTTGGCCTTGGTGCTATCTTGGATGAGAAACTCCGCTTCTCTTTTCATTATGATAAAATACTTTCCCCAGCAAACAAGCAGCTAGACTTCATCAAAAGACGTGCCAAGGAATTTCACACGACACAAGATCCTTATACATCTCACTTGTACACCCTATTCTCGAATATGCTTCCATTTGCTGGAATCCAGCTTTTGAAAGCCACAGTAACAGATTTGAGTCCATACAGAAGAAACTCTTACTTTTCGCCTTGAGAGAACTATACAATCCTTTGTTACGATTTTAATACCCTTCCTCCTTATGAGTTTCGACTGGGTCATCTAAACTTATTGACACTTGCATCCAGAAGAAAGATTATTTCGGCCTGCTTCACATTCGACGTCATTAAAGACGTTATCAGAGTTGAACTATTGAATAGTAAAATGGTGTTAAATATCCCTGTAAGGGACACCAGGTCCACTCGTTTACTTAATGAGTATCCACATTCTACTATTTACGCAGCTAGTGAGCCAATAAATAGATGCTGCAGGATATTTAATAGCATAAATAATCTGTATTCTCCAACGATTTTCAAATTATCCTTCAAATCTTCCCTATTCTAAGCCATGCGTAGCCCCATATCTTAGATATATGTCAATGTTTTATTTATTTGTTATTTGTGAACTGTTGTTGATTTATATGTTAATTATTTAATTTATTTTATTTTTTGTTTTATTTGTATATACACATATAAGTTTTCAATTTTTGTTATGTATTGTTTATGTAACTTGTAACTTGCTTGCATAGTAAATAAAACAATAAAAATAAAATAAGTAGTAATGTCAAGCTCCAACAGTTCCCTCCAATCAACTCATTTGTGAGTTCGGTGAAATCTTCAAAATCACCCGGATGCGGGTCTAGGAACAGTAGATTAGTAAATTTGTGGTTACATTGGTATTTTCCTGGATAGTCCCAAACTGTTTTCGGAAGCCTGTTATTTCCTCCCGAATCAAGGAGCGAACCAAGATAATTTTTAATCGCTGATCGGATAGTGGGATCAGTGGCATTTGGAATACAGCTTCCTTCGGTTTGTGTATTTCACCCAAAAGGGGCCTGACCAATAACATTCTAATATTCTTAACACTACTTCAAGTAGAACTGGGGTTGTCAAGGTTGGTTGGGATGTGGATTTGACCCAATTATTGGACTCATAAGTTGGTCAATTTATTGCGTTCAACCCGTTCAGAACCACCACCTAGGCCTATTGGCTGGGTGACTTGCTATAGAGAATATATTAAAATTTGTCAATTTAGATAGTTACCCAAAAAGAACTCTAAGGCCGGACATCCAAAGGGATGGATATTCTAGTGCTACTGGATATCTCCAGTGGCGAGAAGTAGCAAGCTTATAAAAAAGTCAAAATCAAAAAGGAAGCATGCAATATACAATTATTATTCAAAATTGTAATACATGAAAGAAAAACATGCTACTGGAAATTTGAAGAAGCAGAAAATTGTATTTACAATTATTATTTATGCAAAAGTTGGGGAGAAAATAAAAATGAATTAATAGGTTTGAAACTGTCTGCGCAGTTCCACCTTTAAATGCAGGCTGGAAATGTAGATCAAAGTTTGAAGCTGTTCCAGGAGCAAACATTTTCCTGATTGTAGCCAAACCAAAGGGACGTGTTTCAACAACGCCAACCGCAGACTATCCGTTTAGGGAGAAATAAATGGGAATAGAGTGTTGCTCCACGGAGAATTAGAGCTGTAATAAAACTTGTGCTTGTGAAAGTTTGGCTGTTTTATTGAAAAACAAATTGAGAATCGCAAAGTAATCGATTCGATTACATTTATAGCTTGAAGTTAGCTAAAAACTCAAATAGTTACAAAAATCAACTGATTCAATTAAAGATGGTGTATTTGCTTAGAAGTGTTATAAGTACCTTAGCCGTAAACGTAAATATCCACAGAAGTCGGACTTTTCACCGTGATAGTAGCCGTTAATTGTATAGTTTTGTTATATTCGATGCACTTCTTCGGTTCTATTGGAGTAATCAATTGTTTATAACTAGGCCAATGCTATGGCACAGCTAATTACTGTTGGAAGCTATAATTATGACTACGGTTACTATTATGGCTGTGTTGCTATGGTAAGTTACCGCTAATTGCGTTGTAATGCTCATAAAATTTATTTACCCATCTGGATAGAGTTAATAAAAATAAGTTTCGGGACCCACGTTGGGCGCTACTTGAGGTGGTTATGTTTTAAGAAGGTTACTTGTCAACCGTCCCGAACAGAACCAGATTCTAGATGAATATAAATTGGGAGAAGTATATAAGAGGATTTAGATTGCTTTATATATACTGAGATATCAACAATTTCCAAAAAATTGAAAGATATCTAGCTAATAAATGGAAAATAAGTATTTGAATAAAAATATTGATGAGAAAAAATATAGATCAAAATTTTCTTCAGACAAACTGTCAATGTTTTTTGGCAATTAATTTTGATACTCGTGAAATAATTTGCGTATTCGTACTAGTACCGTGGGCACGTCAAAAATTTACTTGAAGTATAAAATTTAATTTCATAGCGAGAAAGCAAGTATCTCCTATCCATCAAGCCTCGTCGTTGCAACCTAATTCATGGACTGTAGCTAAATTCACATAATAGATCGATCTGAAACCAATAACGGTTCACGTGCACAGAATACATCAATGCAATACACTTACCCAGCAATCGCCACAAATCTGCTTGATTAATGTTTGATTTGGCTGGTTAATTTTTCGCTGGATTACTTCTACGAAAGCATGTTGTTTTTCAGCGAAATTCCAATGCAATAATAGTCGTTATTTTCTTGCAGTAGCACATGCTGTGAAATAAGAAATTTATTTCTTGAGTAGTATGAATTGTTTCACTATCTGCAGATGGGAAATAAACGGTGAAATGATAATAGCAGTATAATTGAATTTTACGCTCTTTTCTTGAACGATTGGCAAAAAACGAGCGGATTGTGGACCAATGAGTGACCTAGTTTTTTTTTCTAATGCCAAATTTGATTCTATTATTTTCGTAGTTGAAATGTTACTGTATATAAAATAGCGTTGCTAAATAATTTTGTTTTCGTATAAAATGTGAATCTTAATGTGAGTTTCAAAGATACGAAGAACTAGAAAAACGACAAGAGAGAGTTTGAAATTTTAATATATTCGATTGACAAATTATTGTATGTGAATGGTCAGCACCTGTGATCCGGCATTCACTCCACTTTATATCTCGCCATTTCTAGAAAAATCTCACCGTTTGTCAATTTTATCTAAAAACATAAAATATTTTCGGGGTCAGACATAAAATAAATTTACATATTTACGCCATTATATAATGACGACCGTATAACACATTGGTAGGGCTGGAGATAGATATTTTTGTGTATAGTGTTGAATGATAGAGTTCACGCGTCGGTGCTGTCTTGATTTGATGAGATGTGTATACTGCTAATTTATTATCACGCTCAAATTCGCACTCAATATGCAATCGATTGATTATTGGAATTTCTTAATCATGAAGAAATACTGTTGGCGACTTTGGAAACTTTGATGTTTTTTGCGATGGTCGGTAACGTTACGTTATGCGTATTCGAGAATACTGGATTTATGGATTGTAAAAAATAAGCTGTGTTATTATTGTTTGCAACGAAATTGAAATAATTTTCAAAATAATAACCAAACAGAAGTTTAAACTCAAGATCTCACTTATCGAAAATGACTCCAGAGCTCTCAGATACATTTGGGTAGCCCATAAACTTCAAACGTAGCTTCAGAGGAACCAGAGCACCACTTACACTATTGTCTGGAGGAGAGGCGCATCTTTTGCTATGGTTGTGGGTGACGAGATACATATAAGCCCAATAGAGTCTCTTGCTAATCAAAATATGAGCTTTAGGGAGTACCGAAAAAAAACTGAAACTTCTAAAGTCAACCAAGCAATTGAAATAATTTTCAAAATAAGGTTTTCGGAAGAATATTTAAAATTAATAAGAGGTGTACTTTCGGAAAGCATTTACTTCCGATTGGTCTGGAAATTTGTTAACTTATGTATTTTGACGTGCTGATAACGAATATAACCATGCAAATTACCACAAATCGGTTTTTATATAGGATTTTCCATGTTTTTGCCTTTTTTCCCCTATTTTTTATTCAGTGTAAAGTCTTTTGTTGTCGGGAAAAATTTCCCGGTGGTAGTTAAGGGGATGTCCTCTATGTATCATCTCCAAGATCCATGAGCCTTCTACAACACGTCCCCTCTCATATTTTCGACGACCACTTTTACACTCGTCGATTTCGACGATTTCTCCCTCACCTCCTATTTTGCCTGTGTTTATAAAAGTTTCATCGAGAGCAGGCAGGAAGGTAAAACGATCGTCAACAGTTTCTGTTGATATTTGTTGACCTTCGATTATGCTGCTCTCGCAAATCGTTTGTTCGTACGTGAAGCTAATAATTTTTCATTTATGGTCAGTTATTTTTTACGTAAATTTACAGTACCGTATGCTTGGAATCAATTCAATATCGCGTAACCATTGAAGGGTAGTCTCGCGAATTTGGAAAATTGATCTTAATGAGAAAAAGTTATAACTGCGATCCATTATAATTATATTTTAATCGTTTGTGCGGATATAGAAATTCAACTTGAGGACACACGAGTCGCTAGTGAGCTATTATAATACTGAGCAACTCCGCTAAACTGATAGAGTATTGGCTGTTGACTAGGCTTATTGTTTTCAACTATTTCTGTTCCTTCTGTTTGTTTACTTGACGAGAGCGACTCAATGACAACACATGTTTTTCTGGTAGGGTCTGATGTTCGCAAACTATTCCTTGGCAATATGTATTGTATATCATAAGCATTGCTGTCATTGTACTCCAATCGGAGTATTTGTACTCCGTTTTTAGTCACCGTACTATTGTACTATTTTCGCTAGCAAAGTATTCCCTTTTCATTGGCAGCACTTTTCATACTCATACTGTTTTCAAATACCAAGTTTCAAATATTATTAATACTGGATACAAACTTGCGAAAACTTCTATTTTTTGCCTGCCTGTGAGCAGCAATTTATCTATTTAGCTCACATCGTATGCATTTTTTCAGTTTTATGAGACAAGTGATTTTTTAATTATATTTTCTTGAAATTATATTTTCTTGGACCAAACGCAATTCTAACAAAATCAGATAAATGAAAGATAGATTTAGTTAGTTTAGTATTAAGTAGTATTTAGCTTAGTTTCACAGTTTTTTTCATTAAATTGAATAAGAATAGAACTCAAAGACTCACACCAGCGATAAATATGAAATGCAAAGTGACTTATGATACGAGGGTTAGCATAGATTTGGATACTGACGACTCTAGCTCAGGATCCAATTGCGAAGCCACACAAATTTTTATTGAAAATCAAAGACGGTACCAAAAGTTTCGAAAAATTTTGCCAACACAGTTTGATTTGCTTCAAGCAAAGGTTATAATAAAAGGTTATAAAGGTTATAAAAGGTTGATATGAGAAAAGATTCTTTCCAAAACCGTATCACATTTATTGCGAAATGAAAAAGTAAATCGCATAAAATTCGAATCAGCCTTAAAAATCAACCAGAAATTCGCTGTGGAGTAACAATTAAATCATTCACAAAAAAATCCGAAACTATTAAAATGGCCGAGCTTAGAAAAGCTATGTCTTTTTAGAACACAATTCACCCATCCCGTTAATCCCATCATTGATTATGTGGATTCAAACAATTACCCAACATTCTGAAATTGTAGAAGTGTGGAAAAACGTAATTTACTGATGTCACTAATTTCATTTTAAAGAATGAATCGTGTGAGCGAATAGCCAAAATTTAAAAATTGTATCATATCACACACATATCATTGACGAAACGACAGATATGTTATACTTTGACTTCAACTGGGGAGAGGTCCACGATAGGTTTTTAGGTCTTCTGGAACTGTCTCTGTTTTTATATCGCCTTTATTAATTCGTATCAATTTGTTAAACTCGGTATGTTTCTGTATCATCTTTATTAATTCGTTAAACTCTGAACGGTAAAACTCTGCATAACTAAAAATGCTCGACTCTAGATATATTTCAATTGTAATGGTAAAGTGAAAATTTCCAATAAACGGAATCTGAACTTGGAATGTCACGTACGTTCAATAATAATTTGCCATGATGATCGCCATGTATTCAAATTATTCTAAACCTATTATTATTACTAAACAAAGCATAATTTTTAGTGCTACTTATTCTATGCATTTCGTATGACGCATGTAGGATCACCGACACTTAATGTGTTGCAAAGTCAATGGATTAAAATTTGCCGAAGTATTTAAGCAATTGCAATATTTCTTTGAAAACTTAGTAAGATTCGCTTCAAATGAAGCTTCGGTTATGATGGGTAATAAGCAAGGTGTCAAATCCTTCTTTAAAGAAGATTTCCCAAATTTGTATGCTATGATCTGCACATGACCTGCACCCGCAAAAAGCTGGCCCAGCACATTGAAGTTTTGGCTCGCAATATTTATATTTTTTTCCACAGGTCTAAACGGCCAATTCAGTTCAGCCAATTACAAAAGAGCTTTAACGTTAAAATCCATAAAACACGAAAAACATCTTCGACCAGGTGGCTTTTGTTGGTAAACGTTGTTCCCAGAATTTTATCTCACCACCACTTTACATACGAACAGCTGATAAAAATAATTGAGCAAAAAATTTCCCAATGTGCATGCTACCTTTCTGGCAGTTTGGAAATTTGTGTGTGGGTGCAACATTTTTAAGTCACGATTTTTTTCACGTCACGAAGTTTTTGTCACGATTCCTAACCATGGACGAGTCCTGGATCCACCATTTCTATCAAGAAACCAAACAACAATCGATGACTTGGTGGCGACCCTTTTCACCAACGCCGAAGATATTCAAGGTGTCGAGTTCGGCAGGGAAGGCTATGCATCAGTTTTTTGGGACGGTGAAGGAATATTATGGTTGAATATTTGAAAATGGAAGCCACTATATCAGGCTCTTAGTGTGTAAAAAAGACGCACTAAACTTCAAGCGGGAGTGCTGTTTCATCAAGACAACGCACTGGTTCACAGGGCTGCAGTTGCGATGGCTTGAATTCAAGAAACCGCCCTATTTGCCAGATCTAGCTCCCAGTGACTTCTACCTCTCTCCTCGGCTCAAGGAATACCTTCGGGGGCCTGAAATTTGAAGTGATAGCGAAGTAATGGCTGTTATTGGGGCGTTTTGGGAGAATAAAGACAAAGAGTTTTTTCTAAAGATATCCTGGGCTTGGAAATAAGGTGGCCTAAATGTAATTACTTAATAGGAGACTATGTTGAAAAATTAATATATTTTTTTTAAGTTTAATCACCTTGGTTTATATTGACTATCATTTCTTTTGGATCAACCCTCGTATATATATATATATATATATATATATATATATATATATATATATATATATATATATATATATATATATATATATATATATATATATATATATATATATATATATATATATATATATATATATATTTATATAGGTATATATATATATATATATATATATATATATATATATATATATATATATATATATATATATATATATATATATATATATGTATAGGTATATGTATATGTATATATACATATATATAAATATTTATATACACATATATATATATATATATATATATATATATATATATATATATATATATATATATATATATATGTATATATACTATATCTCAGGGAATTTTTAAAAACAGTTAACGTATAGCATTCGAGCCATAACGTTTAACCAAGGTTAAGGTTACTGTGCTGACGATGGAAACACAAAAGTGGTGAAACGATATATGTGTCAGTACGCAGAAAACTAATGTTAAAATATGTATAATACTTTCGCTGTTCAACTGTCTCCAATGTTTCTACTTTGCATTAATAGAGTGCTTAGTTCATTTAGTTTTTCATTTTATTTCCCTACTCTATTGTGCATAATTGTCAGGTATTTCAGAGATTCTCGTGAAATACATATGACTATTGCCAGAAACATTATTCTAATACTGAAAATTAGATCATTGTCAGTCATTTTAGTTGATCCATGTTGAAATGCAGTTCCCACACTTTTGATTAAGACATGTACTGAACTTGTTACATGCTAAAATTGCAGCAATATCTGTTAATTCAATTCAGATACACGCAACGTTAGGCTCGTATCGTGGAGTGCAATAAAAAGCTAATCTAATGCTTTAATGAATGCATTATTCATTATAAAATTGCAATGAGGTCAATTCGCGTGCGTGCGTATGCTACCAAAGAGTAAGGTAAGCATATAACCAGCAATATTTTACCACAAACTATATACAAATTAAACGCCTATCGTTATGTTTTACGTAAAAATTTTTGAAAATGAAGCTAAGATGTGGCACATATAAGTTTGAAAAGCTTTGGCTTATCACTACAATCCACACTCAAAGCTGATCACCATTTGGCAAAGATATTCGTGCGCAGATATTTGACACTCACCCATATATGGATACCGTCGCTGTAAAATCAAACCGGCATATCTGCAAAATGCATATTTTTCGCCAGAGCGCTTTAAAGTTTTCGCGTGTGGGCTGTTTCCTCGTAAATGCATACCGGCACAGCACCATTAGACGGATTTTTATTCAACTATACGATATGCCGGTTCGACATAAAAATAGACGGGAAAAAGAGGAATTTTTTTATATCAAAAACTCAAAAAATCAATTTTTGCAGATATGCCGGTTTGATTTAACAGCGACGATACTCATTCTGAACTCTGGGAAGCATTGGCCGAAAAGCGCGGAAAATACAGTGCGGTGGTTATAACAATAGATGTACAAAATCGATTATTAACCTGCGGATATTTTTCTTCCATATTTTCTTCCATACAAGCGTTGTATCTGTATCTCTTTACTCGCCGAAAACTGGATGTAATATGGAAAATGCATTTATGCACTTAATCATGTTCGCTCGCCTTGCTTTGTCAAAAATTAAAGAAATTCGACAGAGTAGTGAACACATTCACATTTTCGCACTTAAGTGGGTTGTAATGCATGTGTATTGTTATTTAAGATTTTTTTAATTTGCAATTTGAAGTGAAATAAGAACAGTAGCGCAAGAATATATATATATATATATATATATATATATATATATATATATATATATATATATATATATATAATAATAACTTTTATTTTTTTAAAGATTCTTTTCATAAATGGCGTGGATTGATGATAGAATCGTATCTCTCTTGAAGTCGCACCAGCATGAAACATTTTTTTTAAATCCACAAAAGATAATAAATTTAGGTTGAACGAAGCTTTAATGTTTCCCGCATCGCGATATTCACAAAAAGACATAGGCACCCCCGGACGGCCGCACCTTTAATCCGATTGATCATATTTTGATTCAGAAAATGTGGGCCTGCAGTATTTTAGGTATGCGAACCTTCCGTGGGGCCAACTGCGACTCCAACCACTACTTAGTCAAGACTCGATATCGATGTCAAATATCACTGTCGTATGAAGCCAGAGCACGTTCCAGACGCAAGTTCGATGTCGACAAGCTTCGAAACAAGACGATGGAAGCCAAGTATAGATCTGCTCTGGAAATGAAACTAGCTTCCACGCCTAAAACCATGTCTATCAACGAAGTCTGAACTACCATCAAAAAAAGTAGTGGGATATACAGCCGGGTAACGCAGAAATGAATGGTTTGACGAGGAGTATCAAGCCGCGTTGGACAAAAAGAATGCGGCCTACAAAATCCACATTAAAAAACCGACTGGAGCCCAGAAAGAAAAATACGACGATCTTGGGAGAGTAGCTAATAGAATAATTAGACGTAAGAAACTTTATGGCCAACAACACTCGACAAGCGTACAAAGTAGTGAGGCACTTAAAACAAAGCTTCAAACTACGAACTAGCTTATGTAGGGCTGCCGATGGAAGTATCATAAGTGGCCCAGAACAGGTAAAGGAAAGATGGGCGTCCTATTTCCAGCAATTACTGAACGGAAATGTCCCCGCACCCGACGAATCGCCATCACTAATTGGTACATACCTTGACAGTGCCTCATCTCACTCTCCTACACTAGATGAAAATCGACAGGCCATGGACCGCTTTTAACCCAACAAAGCACCGGGCATCGATGGGATCCCCGCGGCGATCCTGAACAAAACAAATTTTGGAAAAATGCTGGGAATTCAACATTGATGTCCATCAAATATTCGTCGATTTCATACAAGCATACGACAGCATCAACCGAACTGCATTATATAACATCATGCTGCAGTCCGGAATCCCAGCAAAGCTGGTACGATTGGTGAAAATGACCATGACCGACTCCACGTCACAAGTGCTGATTCAAAATGACATGACCAACTCGTTTCCGACGAATACAGGGCTAACATAAGGATGGATTAGCTCCGCTACTTTTTAACTTAGCGCTTGAGTATGTCATCAGAAAAATCCCCGTTTTTTATTTAAGTTGACATAGCTAGTAGCTTACACTGATGACATCAACATTATGTCACGTTCATTCAACGACACCAAGGAAGTATTTGTAGCTCTAGACGAAACCGCCAAGGAAGATAACTGAACAAAAAACAAAAGCTTTGACTCAACCAAAGAAAAAGACGCCAATAAGCCAAAACATAACGATAGGGGACTATAACCTTGAAAACGTAGACAATTTCGTGTACCTAGAGACGAACCTCTCGAAGGATGTGAATGAGCTTGACAAGCAAAACCAAAACGTAACGACGAATTATAGTCCTTTTGCTTAAGCAAACAGAAACAAAGATTTAACATTTTCCAAACCATTCCTAAGAAACTGGTACATAAGTGCAAAAATATGGTTTTGCAGGAAACGTGATCAAAGTTGAAATTTTTTTTGGACGCCATTTTTGAGGAATTTTCATTTTGAACCGAATATTTGACTTTGAAGATCAATTTTGTTTTTCAAAAAAAAGTCATAAAATGCTTGTAGTGCAAGATGTAAGGCAAAAAGAAAATGGGAAGAGGGGGTAGACAAGGCAGATGATACGCCGTACGAGGCAGGAGGTAGTAAAACTTTATTTCCCTTTTATATTCAAATTCATTTTTTTACACTTCTACTCATACGGTAATCACGCAGATTGGCTTAAAATGTTTGCAACATATAAATGTATAACAAAACGACACTTTTTTTAAGAAATATAATCAAAAATCCGACAATTGAGGCCGCCTACATATGTTTTTTATTTGATAACCTAGAAATGATCATTTGTCGTAAATTATTATTTAAATGTTGTGTGTTGTATAATAATTTGGACTAATTACTACTAAATGACCAAATTATCAATCATTAAGCAAATTTCGAATGATCATCAAACTTTGGTAATTTATTCTTAAATGATTTAGAGTTGCCCGATATAATATATAATCCCCTTGTAAAAAGTCGTTTTTCGCATTGAAAATGAAGAAGAAGACAACTTTTTTGAGATCTCAAATTTAAATCCGAAATATTTGAAGAATTTAAATGTAGTTCTTGCGCGGTTTGTACTCCAACTTCATTAACTAGAGCATAAAATAGGCAACATACACTTAAAACACTTTCAATTTCTCTATTTTTCAAAAACGAATTGCTTTGAGTGACAGACGTTCAGTGACAGTATTCATCATAGGTAAACGCAAGGGCTGTGTGGAAGCAACTTTCAAATTACTTATTAAGGTATAAAAGATTATTAGTAAACTAGTAATTTAAGTGCCTGTTTGTCTAGGCTCATAAACATGCATTACTTGGAAAAAAAATTTTGTAAATTTTTCAATGCCTTGGGAAAAATTCCCTAGATTTACAATTCTCACCAAAATATCACGTCAATATCAAGTTGGTTTTTATCGCATACCTGCATAGGAAAAAAGATATGGAAAGAATTCCGAGGTTTTTTTCTTATTTTCATTATAAAAAACCTACCATGTGAAAATTTTAATTACAATTTGACGGAAATATTTGGTGCTACCAGAATCAGCTTTAAGTACCCACTCGGAAAATTTCATTTCGATCCGATAACTGTGTTGGAAAGCATGGGGGTAGAAAACTTTTAAGGACTACCACCCGTGAAAATGTCAAAATTTCCGGAATTGAAACATTATTGTCTACTTTCACCACAAGATCATTATCATTTGAAAATATATTGAATGTATTTTCAGTAAAAATAATTAAATGTAGTTTTACTACAGCTGGCAAACCTAATTTTTTCCAAACCCTAATTTTTCAAATAATATTCTACCAAATATGGTTTAAAGTAAGGTTCATCTATTGTGTGAATTTCGTTAAAGTCTGATGGTATCATTAAAATATTATTGGGCATGAAGTATCCGTTTATTTGGAATGATTTTCCAAGACAGCACCGCAGTTGAAGGGAATCCTACATTTCCAAATAACTTGTATCAGACTTGCTCTTAATCAAAACGAATGCATCCTTTGAATTCTATGTTGATCTAAAAATCCGGCTGTGAGTTTCGTGAACAGAAACTTTAAGAGCTCCAAAAATATCTTATTTCGGCAAAGATTACCACTTTGGTGTGGTACGGAATTATGAAAAATTCTAACTGGTAAAACATAAAATTTATAAATCTTTTTCCAGATTTTTTGAAAAGCGAAATTTTTGCAGGAGACTTTGTATCGAAAGGATTTTTTTCACATGCCTGCTGAAGCTACAGGTACGCTCACACACTCACCAAAAACCATATTTGCATGGTCAACACTAAAATAGCCTGCAAACTGGTCACCATTATTATGTCCTGTAAATTTCGTTGTCATCTGATATTTTTGTCGAAAGCTATCACTAATCTTGAAATTGTCTGTCTACATACTTTTGGGGACTCTGTGCGCACATACAGTTTAAAGCATTAAAACATCATAGTAAAACATAAAATATTATCATCTAGGAGTAACAGAAAATTCACTGAGAAAATATTTTTATTTTAACTCATGTGGACCTACTTTTTATAAACATGAATTTATGGGCAAAGTACTACTAATACTAATTTTCTTCGAATATCAGTAAGATGAATTCTTTGAAGTCTGGTGTTGGCTGTAATGATGTTTATAAACCAATTTGGTTTGCCTGTGAAATAATGAGAGAGCTGTCTACCGCACCCCAAGTGATTACACCAACAACAAGCTGAACGTATTTTGTCGTTGAAGACTGCCCTGTGACCTCAGAACAGAGAGATTTAGATGAAATTATGAAGTTTATAAGTAAAACAAATCGAGAGAATTATTACCTCAAATATTCCACTTGGTTTCTCCGCTACCTAGGTTCTACGAGCTTTTGGTCGTAAGTTGTCAAATTCGCGTACACATGGCTTACTATCTGTATCTTCCTGTTCGTGGGTAAAAGTCTGTCAAATTAGCCGATAGTACCCATAGTTTTCCTTCACTACTACTAACGCTCTGATTCAGGAAAATTGCTTCAATTCTCAGTGCTGTTTTCATTTCCTTATATCTCTCTCTTCTGAGCCAGTGACTAAATAACTCACAACTATCCACAAAATTGTACATGGCGCGGCTTCTTTAATCGCAAGATATGAAATCTCCACTCCATGTCTCAGCGAATGTTTCGCTGAAACAATCGCCAAGTGTGTGGTTCCATCTGGTACTCCGTATCTGAGAGAGTATTCGGTACTACCCCAACAAAAACACTCCTGGTGTGCCCTTATTGGTTTCCTACCAATCTGCTTATCTTCCAATATGCGAAAAGCGCTGCACTAAGACTAAATTGTGGTGTCCCCTGATCAAAAACATATCTGGGTATTGCCAAAATGTTGGTGCAGGCTATGCTATGCTATGGCTATGCTAGGCTATGCACCAAGATAATAATAATCGAAAATGTACAATAGTACCATGTAGCCAAGTTACTTCAAGATGGTCAGTTTAGAAAGTAAATATATTTTTAGTGTTCATTTGACACGAATAGTACTTCATCAATTACTACCTATTTCGCACATCAGTATTTAGTTCCACAATGCAATATTGTCCAAGCTTACTTAACTTTTACAAATTATGAAATATTAAATTCATTTTTGGATTTAGCTAATCGACACAATATGTTACTGAGATTTCAGTTGAAATTCTTGATTTATTTAAATGAGATAACAAAACAAACTTAGCGACAAAGAATATATCATACAATTACCACTACTCTTAAAAATAACTTTTATTTACATAGGAATATATACGTACATAGGCAGATTATGGTAGATCTGACAATATCCAGTTCAATACCATAAAATAAAATTTTCCATTGCAAATCAAATACGGAAACAAGCCTGAAGTTATAATAAGCCTTAACTATCAAATGCGAATCGGTTTTATTGTTCAAAAATGCAACAAAAAATTACCGGGATATGCGATTTCTATTTAGAAAAATATATGATAATAAATTGCATTAGCCGACTATTCATAATATTTTTTACATGTGTTAAGCGTCGAAATACATTTTCGATTACGTTAAAGCTGAAAAGTTAAATGTGAAACCCCGTATTAACAAAATATTCAGCTGTAACTCATGTAGATGCAGCATCTAGTTACATATTTATGTAGGTCCCCGTAAAAAGTTTTGATTTGATGGCTTTTTATATTCTCTATGCCATAACAGGCAAAAAGTAATGTACATCATTCTGAGAACACACTTTCATACTTATTTCGAAACAGTTTTTTATTTTACATTAAATTTTACTATGTTACTTAAATTATAAATTGAATATTCATATGGTGCATAATTGCACAATGCAACGTTACATTGACTAGTGTGCATTCAACAGTATTCAGTCAATCTCTATCTGCATGTACTCATATATTTGCCTAATATATATATATATATATTTACATGTATCATACAAAAGCGTCGCGTAACAGACGTGTAGAAACTATTTTTCATTGAAATATGGAACTCCAGCAAAGTTTCATTGAAAAGGGCAGCAGATTGGATATCGTATGGCTATTGCTTGTCTCTATTATTTCAGGTTCACTTTGTACGTTAGCTTCATGAGTTTTTTCGAACTGAACGGACATTGTGACCACAAGCTTGCGCAACCCATTGGTCCACTGTTTGCATCACCGGTGTATTTCATCAATTCTCCCATATGGGCAGCAAAATGCCATTTCGTCGGAGGGCTATTCATCGCCAAGGACATTGTCGTCGATCTAAAACATGAAAAAAAATATTTAAATTTGCATTTTCAGTAAAGTATTATTGACAAAGAACCGGTGTTCTGTTAATTATAATTTTTGATTAGACAGCTAAATTCTTAGTTAATTATTAGCTTACTAATAATTATTGTTTGATAAGTACGGTCAAATCAAATAAAGTTCATGAATCTGAATAATATTAAAAGCATAAATATAAGGGAAATGTTAATTGATTGATAATCGCATGCAACATTTTGACATGTATCAGTTACAACAATCAAAAGATAAAAGCATGCGTACATGAATTTGAAAAGCCATTTAAATTTGCATGTACTACTGTTCGAACATTATAACTATTAATGCGACTTTCTCATAAACACGTTTTTCCTGTCTAATCACATACTTTAACTCGATTTCCTGTTTCGTGTCTAGTGAAAGTAAATTACTCTATCCAAGCTATTCCGTTCAAGCGAATCACGATGATTCATGCCTCGACCGATTGAATTTGCAATGTGTACGCTTTTTGAGTTCAATATCCGACCAGGTATGTTAATGGAAATAACCTTAGACCCCTTCGATAAAAGGAAATCAAATTCAAGGCCATCAATAAGTTTGAATTAATTGGAAGATAATTACTGAAAACAAGACACAATATCACAAAATTAAGTTGGACACTTCGGATTTATAATTCTGTATTTTATAAGCTATTAAATCTGGCTACTTCTTTGTTCCATTTGAATCATTACTATCTGCGCATTAGACGTAAATGTCATAAACTCGTTGTCCCTAATAGCCAGCGAATTTCAATGTTTTCATAAGAATGGGATCGTATTTCAAACTTGAATTGTTGAACTTACCAGAATTCGAAACCAATTACAATTCTAGTAAGCAGAATAAAATACGAGTGAGACTTGGAGACAAAAACTCGTAAGTTATTTTAGAGACTGAATTTTTCCATTCCAATTAAGTGTTTTATACTTATACAACACTTGTTTTTATTGAAGCACGTAATCGATTGAGAATTCAGTGATAGCGTACTAACTACAATGCAGGTGTTTAATCATGTACATTTTTATAGTTTTCGTAAGCAAATTCAATTCTGGGCCCGTCAAATGATTGTATTGTTTCTAAGTAGCTACTAAATGACTATGACTATTTTTATGGATGAGCTTCTCGTTTAACTCGGAGCCCTAATTTGACTTAGGACCACCTAAGTGAACTCAACTTGATGAAATCCGGATATATGCCCGAATATTTCATTGTCTCTAATAGTCCGAATACATATATGTATATTTTAGTTAATTGAGAATGGAATCTAAAAAGGTTCTAGCACGGGTGACGTATGTTTGGATACATTTTCTTCGATTGCAGTTTTTGTTTCAGGTACGACACTTCGTCCTCTTTGAGTGCCATTGAATCCGATGAGTGTCAGTGTTTGTTGGAAACGTACTATATTACCATAGCCTACATTTTTTTTTAGTAAAAAACAGAACTGAAATAAATTACAAAATCGTTTCAGTAAGTTGTCATATCTGGCAATGTAAACACAAAGCGTAGGCAGTTAAACGATTTAAATTCAAACACAGCAAGGCAAAATACTATTGGAGCTAATGCGCGCGAGTTATATACACGAAGCTTGATTATATCAAAAAATTAAAACGATTCTAAGTTTGACTTTATTCACACGTTTATTTGTCAACGACTGCTTCATACAATAATCGGTTTTACATTTATAAAAACAACTAAAGTGCTTAAACAGCGCTACAATTATACATTCTTGTAAATTATAATTGTAAAAACGTTACAGTTATACTTTCAAACTCAACTAAAATTTACAATATGCATGTTCCCATGCAACATTCTGGGTGGGCTACCGTTTGCCCACACTGGGCGCTGCCTTTCAATCCTACTTTTAACAACTTGTCAAACAAAAACTACATCCTTTTTAGATCGCTAGTAGAAAGAAAGCCATTTGAAGCAAAAATTGTTTAAATTTAATTGCTTAATAAATCGAAAAAGGCAAGACCGAAAGTTAACACTTGTATTCAAATAGAATAGAAAGGACTAGAGGCATTAAGTAAAAAGGTAAAACGTTTGAGCTATCTTTAATTTTTTCTGCCAGCTGAATCCAATTGGGCTGAAATAAAGGTCAATTTCATCCAAAACAACGAGCCGACAATAGCAAAAGCTGGTAGCAATGCGTTTTTATGACGAAACGGACGTATTAGGATCAGGGGAAAATAACACTTAATTTCAATTAATTTTGCATTCTCACTAGACAATTCGAATGTACTCACGCAAGCGAATTTGATGATCGTAACATAGTACAAGTATTATACCGGTAGCAAGTAGAATTATAAACGAGCGTCGCTAGGTCAGATATCGTTTCGTGAAATGCAGTAAGCATCTTTTCCGTTTCGCAGCTATCTTTTACTGGCAATTTATTTTATTGCGAGCATTACGGACCATACTTATTCTACTTTGATGCTTCAAAATTCCTACAATTATATCCTACAATTACGCAGCATCAGCAATCGATAAAAAATTGTAAATCACTAACGTTTTTATTAAGATGCAATGAGTTTATCTTTGGAGAGCGTAATCTGAAATTTTCTGAGGATATGGGTGCATACGAGAATTGAGTCTGTGCTAAGCTAAATATAGCTTGAATTTTTGGACGACAACGAGCATTCAAAGGATTAGAGTTTATTAAGAGGTTTTTCTCTTAAGCATGAAACTCAAAAATATCTTCTGAAAATTTCAACAACAAAATGATATCCTAGAAGCTACCATATCATAACTCATGGTTTTTTTTTATTTTATTGGCTTTAGATGAACCAGTAACATGTTAAAATTGTCATTGCAAAGCCTGACACGGGAAATATGGCAAAAAATTGGTCTAGAAAAAAATTTCCTTTCAAATTTGTTTCCATAGAGAGCAGAAGTTGGAAAACAAAAATTATGAGAAATGAAAACTGGTAGTGTTCCAGCTTGTTTATGACAAGTTTTACGAAACTTTTAACCATGAATGGGCGCTGAGTACCTAAAAGTAGGCAAATATTTTTTTCAAAGTTCTATTTGTGATATTTTCTGACACAAACATCAAATCATTACGCAATTAACAGTACATACTGACGTTTATCAGGCTGGCAGCAGTATGATATTTAATGAATGTTGGGGAGCCCTATAGCTATAGTAGTAAATTTGAAGAATTTTTGTTTGGGCTGAAATGACGAGGTGATAGCAGTGGTAGGATATTTTGTGAACTTTCTATAGGATATTTATGGACTTTTTTGTCCTTGCGCTGGCCACATTATATGATTTGGGTGTGACGCAAATCTATCATTCTAGCAAAGTAATAGGTAAAATGATTAAATTTCGATTCATGCAAAGATGGTTCGAATTATAGAAATTTTATAAGAAGATGAAAATTATTACTTTGCGCGATATTAAGCGTATTGTTGCATTACTCTTAAAGAACAATTTGTCTTGACTTGGGGCAAATTTAAGGACAAATTAGTAGGAAACTGCAATTAACAACGCATAAAGTATATGACGAACAATGCTAGAAAAATCGGTATTGCTTTTTTCTTATTACTAACAATTATCTTTAATTTATTAATTTGTCAAACAAATATATAAGAGCTTATCTTTGGCTTTCACAATAAATAATATTCAGTGGGAAAGTCAAAAATGCTTTTAACTTTTTGATATTATTCTCCTGCAGTATTTAAGCACTTGTTCTAAGCGGACGTGTTTTATTCTAATATATTTTTAGAGGCATCAAATCTAAAAAAAAACTTGCATTTCTTAACCCTCCGAGAACACACCTATTTTTTCGATCATGGAGAACAATTGGGGTCAAATTGATCCCAACAACTTCTGAACGTCTATAGAATCACCGTTACTGAAGATTTTCATTTGAAAAAAATTGTAGGTATAGATTGAGACCTCTTTTAGTAGTTCTCATGCATTAGAAGTGCCCTAAATGTCCTTAACATACCAAAAAAAAAATCGCGAAAAAACAATTTTATCGAAAATCAGCTTTTTTACAAAAAAAAATCGTAACTTTGTCAATTTTCAATATTTTGGCAAAAATTTAGGGGGATACACTCAAGGTATGACAAAATCATAGAAAAATTAGTCCTATAGTGACCCTTGAAAAAAAAGTATTTATTTCGCATATTTACGGTGGCGATTGAGGATTTTAAAATTTGCACATATAAAAAAAAATCATAACTTTGTCAGTTTTTAATATATTGAGCTAAAAGTGTACATCGATACTCTCAAGACATAGTAGAATAATAAAAAAAAATAGCTCTATATAAAGGGTTGCAAAAAAGGTGTAATCTTTTGAATAATCAGATTTTTATTGCTCCGAGACATTGTCGTCTTCGGAGGAATCACTGCCGCCAAAATTGTTATCATTGTCTTCAGCTTACAAATTATTCCGTACACTAGAACGCAGATTATACGTCATATTGCTAAAAACAAAAAATAAAAGCACTTGCAAACTTATTTTTTGCTTTTTTTAAATTAATCTATCGATTAATTAAGTAAAAAAATTGAATTTTTACCTCGTAATTGACGTCGAGTACATATGGGGTCTATTTGGCCCATTAATCTGCTTCAAAGGCTTCTCAACGGTGTAAACTTATCGTCAAGACACAGAAATACACTTAGGAGCCTATAGTACCCCCCTTTTCCCGCAGGCCTAAGCCTTGCGATCGGCCATAAAGGTAACTGGGGTCAATTTGACCCCTTGCGTTCTCGGAGGGTTAAGTAAGTTTAGAATAAGTTTAGAGATTTATTTACTTTTTAATTAAATTGGCATACACCGATACTAAATCAAAGAGAATACATTGCAACTAATTAAACTTGACTTCATTTCAAGTGGAAATCATGATAAAAATATCCATTCAAGTTTCATTGCTACATAATTTCTTGATCTGAAAGTTTGTCAACATGAATACTATGTTATTATTGAGTTCGTACTCGTAATGCAACCGGCCTGTGAAAGAGTTTCACGTTTCGTAAACGGTGACTGAAACCCTATATACGTGCATTCACAAGCCTACATTGGATCTCTCAAGGCCGACTAGTTGTTAGCGCAGATTACATCTAGAAATTGATACTTTAAGAGCAGCACGACTACATTTTCTTAGCATAGTTAACACAAATTTAAGAATTTAACATAAAGCATAAGCTACCAGTCTCAACGTTCACTCAATTTAAATGACTGACAAGAGTCAAGAAAAATCGTTTCATAGCGTAAATGATAGGCGGACCACTGCAGAATGGAAAAATTTATATTTAACCGACAAGTTGGTTTATTGCAGCATTCGGAGCATGTGAACAACTATCTTACCTGAGAAGCTGCAACAGTTCTTTTTCCCTGTCCGACAGCATATAATCCGGCCGTGACGCCATTTCGCAAAGCATTTTCGGAAGACATGATTCTCGTATTGAGCTTGCAAACCGGGCTTTTACTTGACTTCGTTCTGATACCACTGAAAATAATTGAAAGAAATAAGTGTTAGTTGGTATCATAAATACGATGGGAAGGGAAACTATGTACTAGTAGTATACAAGAGTAGTATACACTGCGATTTGCTATAAGTGCATGTACGCAATAGTAAATGTAGCTTTTGGCGCCCATTTCGACGTCTAATTTGCATAGATGTTGCGTGCTAGCAAAGCTTACTCGGTCATGGTATGTTTGCGGTAAGGTGGTGAGATTACACCTATGACATGCAACTTTTTACTTGTATGTTCATGGTTTGCTTAATATATTCTATTTTCCAGACAAAATGACGAGATGTCTGCACTTTCGTAATGCTGGAGAGTTGTTGTGTTGAATGACAAAATTAGAGATAGAAGTCAATCCAAGTAGATTTATTTGATTTCGGCTAAGTACTAATCTTAAAACAAAAACATCTATAAAACTTATTCTGCAATAGATTTAATTCAGAAAAAAACCCAGTTTTTGTATGAAGGTATTTATTTCTATATTCTTACATTCTATTGTTCTTACAATTCGAAAATTCTCCGAAGCATTAAATAAACTAACGAACATCGATGTCATTCTCAAGAGCAGGCACAAAAATGTACAATACACTAGTGAATGCAATAGGAGAATATCCCAAATATTTTTAGCTTTAATAGCTAACGAATGTGTTGCATGCAAAATATATGTAATTATATTACGAAATTAAAATGCGTAAACAACTATCAATGATCCGAGCAAGCTTCGATGTCGACACTTAGTAACCTTCGCAAATACGATTCGAAACAACTTTGCGTTTATTTAGTGGATAATTATCTTTAAAGATAATTAGATTTTCAGCCTCGACCAACGACAGATAGTAAAATGGCTAACAGAAGCATTTCGGGTGCATTGAAATGAAACTCCCCATCCATATAAAGCACTTCTAACTATGTAGGTCGAATTTTTAAATGCTGTTTGGCCGATTCTCCTTATAACAACCTGGGTATGTAATTGCACATGAACGTAAAAAGTTTAACTTTCGACAGAGCAGAGAAAATGATATAAAAATAATTACTCGTAATTACTCGAAAAATTTTGTTTATACTATGCAAGAAAATAAAAAAGTGTCATAAATAGACGTATGTATGTGTCGGAAAACATAGTGAAAATGTACGATCTCTTTGACTGTAAAGATCTTTGAGGTGAAACAGAAACAATGCCAGTTTTGTGAATAAATTCTTCGCGTCACGCAATAGCTTCTCGCTTGACCTCGAATGCTCTTAATAGTATATTTGTTTTGTGTTTTCACCGCATTCAATTTTTATGAAGTGCGAACTAAGTTAAGTCGTGAATGCTGAATTAGTAGCAAATAGAAGAAGATGAAGCATTATTTTGACACTTGATGGCTTATGTTAATGTGAAACGATTTGCGTGTAAACTGGTGCTTTGAAAACTTTTGCGAAACCTTGTTTTTGAATATACTTTTAAAATAGACTTGGCCATTTCAAACGAAATAAATTTGCAAGTGAATACAATAGTTTAATACTTTTTCATGGATTTTTGAGCTGAAAGTGAATACTTATAGTTTGGATTGGAGGTGAATATAATGAATGAAACATCATTACTCGAAATTTAAAAAGAACATAAATTAACAGCATTTTTGGGCGAGTAAAATATTAAAGCATCGAACTGTAAAGTTAAAGAAGGACATAAAGAGTAGATGTCCATAAGGTGATGTATTCTCTCATGGTATGGTCTTAAGCGATTTTCGCAACCCTCGACATTCAGGACTTAGTGGCTCATAGCTACTCGGCTGACATAACGGTAACAATAATGATCTAGAATTACTCTTGATATCTAGAAAGGAGAAGTTCTTGAATGAAACAATACAACAATTTGAGAATTACCCTCTTTATAAACTCTGTAATATAATGTAAACTCTGTTACGGACAGCTGTTTGCCGCCACTTACCGTAATAAGAAATAAATGCATTGCCTATATGCAGATATGACGGCCGGTCATTGCTGTGCGAGCATCGCAAAACATTAAAAAAAAACAACAACAACAACAAAGCAGTGCGGTTCAAATGCAACTGCTTTGATTGCATTTGAACTGCATTGATCGATGCTCAGGCGATGACCGGTCGTTGCTTGATATGGATGGTATGTATTGTTACGGGAGATGGCGGCAACGGTATGATCAGCTGGGAAAACGGAGCTGGATGGGTGGACGCGAATTTGGCTTTGGCTCGGAAAGCTGGATTTTGGCTGTTGGACGATGAGAACGCTGACTAGGAGGTTGAGTTCGCGAGAATAGAATCAAGCTGTCGCTCAAGTGCCACAAAGTATATATAAAAATTTGTAGTTTGTATGTTTTTGATCATTTGAATACGTACGAATACGCGCGATCAATTAGGAGCTGCATTTATTGCATGTATTATTTTGAAAGAAGTGGGCTCAAAACAATTATCTGTCAGCAGTGTCGGAGTTTCGTAAAAAGTTATTATGCGGATGCGTTAAGTTATGCGGATCTCAATAAACACAATCGCCATTAAATTAATAAATATCGAAGTGGGCGTGCTTTAGTGCTTTAAAGTTCAGGGATTAATTGAAATCTGTTTTAATACTGTTGGAGTTTCATATAAAGCTATAAAAATCAATGATATATCGAAGTGGTCGTGCCAATGAAAATAATTGATGGGAGGAAACAATTCTAGCTGGAATACACATTTTCTTCGTATTATAATATAAAAAACCGTTGGATGACAGGTGGAATTAACTGAAGAAGCACAGAGTGTTATTGTTTAGTTATTGAACTGTTTAATTATTGAACTTATTTAAATTTCTGAACTTAAATTTAAATTAATGTTTTTATTGAACCTAAATCACATCAAAAGCTTACAGTGTTCTAGCTTCGGTACCGTGGTCTGGATATCACTTGTAAGTGACAAATTTTATCCTAGTTTTTTTTTTTTATTTAGCTTATCTCTAATATGAATCGGCATGGGTGCGGTTTTTTTATCAATGCCTGTTTATTTATTGCACACTATTAGTATATTTATTTGTTTATTTATTTAGTTGCCATTTAGTCTGAATTTCTATTTATTTGTTCTGGGCTGAATTTTAAGCGATTATTTATTAAATTTTAGTTTGTTTATAGTAGTTTTATAGTAACCAAAAACGGTATTGTACATTTGTATATATTTTAACTGAAATATTATATTATATGAGTTTATTTTTTATTTCGTTAAAGTTTTTGTTTATTTTTTCGAACGGCTGATCATGGAGCTTTAATTTTCTCATTTAGGTTCAGTGAAGCCATGCATTGAAGTGGGCTCCTTTTTCCCCCCTTGCTTTTTTTTTCTTCTTCTTCTTTTCTCTTGTGATTATGTCTATCTATACGTGACCCAACTAGGGCTTGACCTGCCACTCAATACACCCACGACTTCGGTGACTGGCTGGCACCTAAAGTCACGCGAGGGTAGCAGGTCAGGTCAAAATTTATGTTCACTGCATCGGAAGCTATAAGGAAAAAAGCATTATTTTGATGAGCAAATTTATAACATTTAGGTGGAAAAAATTACCATAGCTGGCAACTCTATAATAAATTTTCAACCAAATTTCTATCAAATGCGGCTCAAGATAAGATTCAAGTACTGTGTGAACTTCGTTAAAATTTGCGTGCTAAATTGAAATCTATAGGCCAAAAACTAGTTATTTTTCGCAGTGATTTTTTACGATGGTACCACTGCCGGAGGTGTACCTGCATTTCAAAATCACTTCTATCAGACCTAGTCCTAGTTAATACCTGCATGTACTGTAACTCTCATAAGGATCTTTAGTTCTGGTAATAAGAAGTTTCAAATGCTGAAAATAGAGGTAATTTGATGATTGGTTGCCGTTCTTGTGCAACTGGGAGTATGGAATATTTCAAATTGGCATGGTGTACAAAGGTTAAAATTTATCCATAATTTGAATTTTTTGTCAAAAAGTAAACAAATTTCAGGAGAGTCGAATAATTGGAGGAGTTTTTTTTCACGTGCATGCTATAGCTACAGGATTACCCGCACAGTTTTGTGTGCATAGTTTTATTCAACATCAATATGCTTTGCAAATTTCACAATGATCCAATTTTTCTGTCAGAAGTTATGATAAATCAAAATTGGGAAAAAATATTGCCTACTTTTAGGCATTCAGCGCCGACACAGGACTCAAAATGTTCAATTCTTTATCATGAACAAGCATAAAACATAATAAATTGTCATTCTCAATGTTTACTTATAACAAAAATGTACTCTGCATAGAAATATAGGCGTAATTGAAAATTCACTTAAATGTCCGCCGCCGCCAAAGGGTTAAAGATATCTTAATTTTAATAAATCATGGACCTACTTCGATCTGTGTTCACCGAAAATTTCAGCTCATTCGAATCCTCCACCTCAGAGATTATCTCGCTTAACTTTTTTGATGATATATATGTACATATATATATATATATATATATATATATATATATATATATATATATATATATATATATATATATATATATATATATATATATATATATATATATATATATATATATATATATATATATATATATATATATATATATATATATATATATATATATATATATATATATGTATATATATACAGGGTGTTTGGTACTAAATGAACACTATTTTAAGGAGGCGTTCTTTGACATATTTTGAGTAAAAAATCGTTGTACAGGATGGTCCGGATTTCGAAACCTACGGAGTTACAGGGTGTTCAAAAAAACTTGTTCGGACCGGTACCCTGACTCACTTGAATCGTTATATCTTGAAAACTAATTATCACAACTCAAAGTTTTATACCGCGTTTGTTAAACAATTAAATTACCTTTTATTTAATGTATTGCACTTGATTGCAGTTGTACCGAGTTTTTAGATATTTTCTTCGAAACACAAAATTTTTTAATTTAAACCCCGAAAATTCTGTGTTCCAGGTCGTTTTCCTTAGAAAACCTCATTATAATGTGCCACTTTCGTTTAAATATTTTGATAAGCCATATTACTGGCTATAGAAGTTGCATACATTCCAATGACTTAGATTCTACCATTTCACAAGTATTAAGCGAAAATGAATATTGCTGAAAAACTAAATATGCCATAAAGTGGCCCTCGTTGTCGATCTACATTTTTTTCTTGAACTGAAAGTATTTAATAATGTTAAAAGCATTTATTTCAAAATTTTTAATCTACAGTAAGTGTTCAAAATTGCCACCTTCATTTTGAATACATGCCAAAGCTCGTTTGGCAAGCGTTCTTTTCATATTCATGTCTCTCAGCTGTTGCCTCACTTCTGTTGCAGCATCATCGATCCTGGTAATTAGTTCTTCTAAAGTGGATACTTCCATTGCGTACCAAGGTCCTTCATCCGTCCCCATACAAAAAAATCCATTACAGTCAGATCAGGAGACCTCGCAGGCCAGTGTACTGGTCCATTTCTACCGATCCAGCGATTGGGATAGTTGGAATTCAACCAATCTATGACTGGTCGGCCGTAATGAGCTGGAGCACCATCGTGTTGGTAAAACATGGAAACCAATCGTTGCAGAGGAATATCTTCCAATAAGTCCTGCAGATCATGTGTTAAAAAATGCAAGTAGCTGGTACTATTTAGGGTAGGCGGGAGCCTAAAAGGCCCAATCAAATTATTGCCAATCACTCCTGCCCATAAATTTACGCTGAATCTATGCTGAAATGATGACGTTCTTGCAGTCTTTGGATTGTTCTCAGCCCACGTGTGTCAATTGTGGAAGTTTGTGATACCGTCCCTCGTAAATCAAGACTCATCCGTCCAAAGAACGCTGTTGACAAAATTTTCGCCGTCTAATTGTCTCTCAAGGAGCCAATTGCAGAATTCCATCCTTTTGGGCAAATCGATGGGTAAGAGCTCCTGAACTGGTGTGTGATGGTAAGGATGTAGACGGGCTGCTTTCAAAATACTCCAAACTTTCCAGCTAGACACGTTAAACCGTAACGCTAAGCGTCGAATACTGGTTGATGGGTCAGATTCCACTGCATGCAATATTTCTTCTTCGGTCCGTACAGCGGTTGCAGTTGTAGGATTTGCGTTTACTAGGCTCGTTCTGACGTTACCCGTTTCCCAAATCATTTTGTAAAGTTGTTGAAACACTCTCCTTCCAGGAATCCGTCCATGGGGGTATCTCTGATGATACAAAGATTGCGCCGTTGCTGAATTTCCCCGGCACTCCCCATAGACGTACAAAATATCTCCATATTCTTCGTTAGTGTAGCGAGGCATTTTCCATGTATTTTCGTAAATTTTATTTAGATCTTGTTGTTTGAGTAATGCACTGAAACTTACAAGAATTTGAAAGTGGTTCTGTTATGCGTTTCCATTTTTTTAAGTATCCCACTAATAAAGGCGAAGAACTGGACATGCTTTTACCTGTCACATCTAGGTAGGTGCATCAATTATGTTGAAACTAATTAAAATATAGTTAAGTTTATTGATACTTTATATAGCAATAAATGGGTACTAAATTACTTTAGTACGACTAGCATATTAAACTTTGTTTTTTCAAGGAGGACCGTTTTATGACATATTTAGTTTTTAAGCGATATTTATTTTCGCTCAATACTTGCGAAATGGTAGAATCTAAGTCATTGGAATGTATGCAACTTCTGTAGCCAGTAATATGGCTTATCAAAATATTTAAATGAAAGTGGCACATTATAATAAGGTTTTCTAAGGAAAACGACCTGGAACACAGAATTTTCTGGGTTAAAATTAAAAAATTTTGTGTTTCGGAGAAAATATCTCAAAATTCGGTACAACTGCAATCAAGTGCAAAACATTAAATAAAAGGTAATTTAATTGTCTAGTAAACGCGGTCCAACACTTTGAGTTGTGATAATTAGTTTTCAAGATATAACGATTCAAGTGAGTCAGGGTAACGGTCCGAACAAGTTTTTTTGAACACCCTGTAACTCCATAGGTTTCGAAATCCGGACCATCCTGTACAACGATTTTTTACTCAAAATATGTCAAAGAACGCCTCCTTAAAAAACTGTTCATTTAATACCAAACACCCTGTATATATATATATATATATATATATATATATATATATATATATATATATATATATATATATATATATATATATATATATATATATATATATATATATATATATATAAAGAAATATGATTTTTCGGCGAAACGAGTCTAATACTAACTTATTTTGCTAAAAGGAACAGAATTATGATACTATTGGATATTTACGTGACTCTCAAAGCTATCAATCGCGATCACTTTTGTTCAGCAATACTTTTAAAAACGAAAAAGAGCCTTAACCAAGTAGGGGCACATAAAAGCCTCAAGCTGGTATGGACCCGCAAGCATGCGGGGCATCAACAAAAGCAGGGCATTAACGAGACGATGTTGTACGCCTTTCCGATCTGTGTTGAGGCTTTGTGGAGGCGGACATGACTACAAAAGACTACAAAAAGAATTAAAACAATTGACTTAATCTGGAAGTTTCAAAAAATTTGATAATCTACCACAGCTTCGATTGCAAAATAGCAAAAAAAAAACAGTAACTATTTGTAAAAGTCACATGATAGTCTTCAATGCAGTCTTAGCAGGTTACCTGTCTTGCGAAAAGTATATCTACAGAATATTAGTGGAGAAAAACGACAAAGAACGAAACGACAGAGAATGAAGAATTTATTGTCTTATACTGTCAAGCGCTTGCAGGATCCAAACTAGAGCTCCTTCGCGCTACCGTTCTCTTTACCTGCGAAATAACAAAATCCTTGTCTGGAAACCCAGACCAAATCATAAGAAGCCTGGATATCCTATAGTACATAATCCCAAAGGAGCGAAATTGAACCAGGAGGTAACAGTATCAGGAGCCATCTGGATCTATGTATTCCATGTAAATTTTTTCATTGATCTAACAACATTTTTTTACATGAAAAGCACAATGATTACTCTAACCTGATCTATTTGTTCTATAGTTTCAAGTTGAAGTTTTACTGGCTTTGTACCATCGACTTTTGATTCGGTATTCTAATGATATTTTTGTTAGATTTGATGCTCACCAGATGACCTGAAATGCTTTTCATCACTTGCTCAATTTTTATGAATGATTCTTTTACTGGTTATCCTAAAATCACATTGGGAGAACAACGACATCATCAAATAGTACTTAAATGGAACTAGTGATTATGATTTCATACTCATTCCTGTCTCCTGAATCGAAATTTTCAACACTGTTTTGAAAAAATCACAGGAAAGGCTGTTCTGTAACGTTAGGCTATTGCTGATGTTACATAGATTTAATAAGAACTCAAAATTTCACAGCTTCAATCAAGCTATGCACATTCACCATGCTTGGCCTTGTCAGTGTTGGAACTTCAGATGGAATATAGCAACAGATGGAATATAACAATCAGATGGATGACATAAAATATATTTTTAATAATTTTTGAAAGAATAAACTCAGCCATAATTATACAGTTAGGATGTAAGAAAGCAAATTGTGTCAGACCAACATAAAAAGAAATAAAACCGATAAAAGCTAGCAGCCCAAAATTGTACACACATTAGCTGAGAATTTTGCACACCGATTAATCATTAAGTCTAAGACTGCAGTAAAAATCTTTTTTAATTTTATTCAATTCAAAGTGTAGTTTTATCAAAACCTTCGTATTCGTTTTATTGGCTCGAAAATACGTTTTTTTCGTTTTTAGTTGGTTAAATTTCTCAACCTTTCAATCAAGAGAAGAACCACTGGGCGCCCCACTCAAAATGAAACGAAAGACTTAGACGACATGCTTAGAACAGTAACCTGTAATTTGTATATATGTTTTTACTGTTTATTATATAAATGACATAAATGTGTATGAAAATTACATCTTGTTAAGAAGTCACATTGAAAAATATGCAGTTGAGAAGTTTTGCGAAGCAACTGTTTCGCGTTGAGTCTTACAAAGTTTCAATAATGTTACATATCTGTTTGTCTCTAAGAATTTTTGTCATCGATTTCAGCCGTGAATTCTTGGGACACAACATTAATAGACGCTCTAGAATTATATCCGGTCCCCAGAAACATTTTCAATAAAAGTACATTCGACCTTCGTAAAAATCTTCAGCAAAGACTTGCTAACTGCTAATAACAGTACAAATGTTATTATTAGGAAGCAAAAAAAGCTTAATACAGGTTCCTGCAGTACAAATATCGATTTTCATTACCCAGCGCAAAATCGCTTCACCTTAATGCA
The DNA here is from genome assembly GCA_947369275.1 of Nemotelus nigrinus. Taxonomy (NCBI): domain Eukaryota; kingdom Metazoa; phylum Arthropoda; class Insecta; order Diptera; family Stratiomyidae; genus Nemotelus; species Nemotelus nigrinus. The sequence continues at coordinate 36,710,108 of OX376373.1, read as the reverse complement.
TTTACCCATTAGTGCCAGTGTTTCGCTTTGATACTATCGTTTTGAGTTCACAAATTGTTTACCTTCGTGTAGCAAACTGACTGAAATGACCATTTTCATGTTCACTGTGTGCTCAATCCCATAAAATTTAATGAGACGTGGAGATAAGAAATACATGAAAAAATCACTGACTATTTGTTTAATAGGATTTAAACCCAAAGTAATGATTATTACAATCAGAAAGACATTTCCATTTATTGTTACATTAAGCTTAATTGCAAAATCATTGATTCCAGTTCTTCATATGTATTGAAAAGAATTATTATATTCATAATATATTAACGAAAAATTTGAACAGGAGTTGAAACAGATATTTGCTACCAATCTATAATTTTCTATTGGCGTCTTCAAGATTTGGTACGAACCTAGGAAATTTTGGCTCAAACACTTTAGCCTCCAGAACACAATTTAATTGAGTTTGTTTTTTCTGCTGCCTAAATGCAACAAGTGGCCATCATCACTTTCTGGTGTTTCACTCAAAATACGGATTTACTAAGGCTGGATGATTGCGCGGGTCCATGAATCTCGCACATCAAATTTACTTTTATGCATTGGATTCCCAGGGCCTTATATAATAAAATTCACGTTGGCGAAACTCATAAAACATTGAAAACGGAGCGTTACTTCACTTCATTTACAAATAATTGCAAAGCTACTTGTAGAAGCAAAATTTACAGCGGATCTGTTTACTCGTGCGTGAAATCGCCATCAAGGCCACGAGTGAAATAAGTTGGCGTGAAATGACAAGAAACAAGCAGATTGATTATATGTCATAATGATGAGGTTTAAGGCGTTAACGCAAATGTTTATTTATTTATTCAATTCACCAAACAAGGTATAAAATCATATAGAAATAAAATAAAAATTAAACAGTAAAATAAAACAAAAATAAAACAGGTATAAAATACAACTGAATACACTGCAAATAAATAAATTAACATTCAATAAATGAATACATGATAGCTAACTTACATGTAAAGCACAATATTGAGCACTCTAAATTTTTCAAAACAAAAACGAAATCAAATAATTAATTAGTCATAAAAAGGATACTAGGCCGGTGGACTAGAGAGGGTAAGATAAAAGAGCCTTGTTTAATCTGTTTTTAAAGGACGCTTTGGATATTGTGGAGGAACAATTTAAGCTTATGTTGTTGAATATCTTGTAGCATCTATTTATTGGCTCACTATCAGCATATGCGGTGCTATGCTTATATTCAACTAGCATTCGTCGGGATCTAGTGACTCTCATGGGCTGATTAAACACAAATCTTTCCTGCATGTAGTCGACATTAACATTGTCTCTAATAAGATCAAAACTGAGGCAGGCAGATAACATTAATCTTCTGGATGCTAGTGGTGACAAGTTTTGAAATGTAAGGCAAGATGCATATGGCGGTAAAGTGCTTAAATCACAAGGATGATAAAGATCTCTAAGAGCAAATAGTAAGAATTGTTTTAGTATAGATTTAAATCTCTAGCTGTGAATTTTGAAAATCGGGTTCTAGATAATGCAAGCTCTCTCAAGAATTGGCCGAACGAGCGCGGTGTATAGTGATTTTTTCGCCCAAAGGTTCTGAAATGCCCTGGCTCGTCACTTAATGAAGCCAAGTCGTTTACTTGCTTGAGAAATCATTTTGCCATAATGAAAATTAAATCGAAGCTTTTCATCCAGCACCACACCAAGGTCTTATATATTGTCAACCCTATTAGTGCCGTATTGCTTAAAAGGTACGTATAATGTACGAGCGTAATTTTTCACGAAAAGCTAATCACATTACATTTTGCGATATTGAGAGGTAGGTTGTTCACGCAGCACCAATGTTCGAAGGAATTTAGTTTTAATTGAAAAAAGTTGGCATCTGATGGTGACTTTATAGTTTGATGAATTTTCAGGATAGAGTAGATGAGGTATATTAGATGAAACTTCCGACAGGTCTGATATAAAAATATTAAAAATCAGCGGGCCAAAATGGCTACCTTGAAGTTCACCTGAGTCGACATACATTTTTTTAAAGACAAGGCCTAAGCCACTGTAGTGGAAATCCTGCAATTCTGAACTGCTGCAGCTTGGAAATTAAAGTGAAGTGGTTCACACGGTCAAACGCTTTGCTGAAGTCAGTGTAGACTGCAGCAATTTGATCACCTTTCTCCATTTTACAAAGAATATGGAAAACCAACACCATGAACGACCTTTCCTAAAACCATGCTGCTGTTTGTTAAGTCAAGCAATATTAGAGGGGATAAACTATCCTCTCTAATAATGCTTTATCACTTATGATTTTTCCACAGTTTAAGAATAGTGGATAAAATGGCGATACCTCTATAATTTGGAGTTAATCTTCTATCGCCATTTTTGAATATTGGTGTAACGTAAGAGTATTTCCAACACGATGGAAAGTGCCCACAAGAAAGAGCCATATTAAAAATGATGTGAAGAGGAGAGATTAACAGTGCAACACATTTAATAAGAAAAGTCAGGGGAAGAAGATCGAGTCCAAGATCTTTGTTACCATCAGGATCCAGCAAAGCTTTAAAAATATAGCCTCTGGAACTGGTTATAGCCTCAGCAAAAATTGTTCTAGTTTTTCACTTGCTGTGTTAAAAACCTCTTGAAATTTTTCTGCGAAAATGTTGCAAATTTCTTGAGGAAAAGAAGACATTCAGGTTTTATTACACATAGAAGACGGATAACCGATTGTTTTCCGCTTCATATTCACACAGTCAAAAACTTTTTGGGGTAGTGGACTATATTCACGCCATTAGTTTTAATGAATCTGTCATATGCTTAGTGAGACTTTTCCCGAAATAATGCGATGGCTAGAAAGTTATCATAGTGCATTAAAACTAAATCAGAACCATCATTTTTTAAGTATTATATTTTTTAAGCAATGGCTAGGCTTACCCAATTAGATACTGCCACTGTAACTGCCACTGAATTAAGGTCGGACTTCTTGTTTCAAATTTTGAATAATTATTTTATTCTTGAAAAAGATAATTCCTTATTCAAAGCAATAAAATAATTAACAAAACAAACTCACTAAAAAATATTAATTTTCGACTGAAAATCGAAGAATTGTGTCGGTTTCGAATCATGTTCTACCAAACGTGACGCAAGAATTGAAAGGTTTAGGAGAGTAAAAGACAATTTAATTATTTTCATTATGCGATAACCATCGTTAAAAAAATTAATGGCTGCTTCTCTTAGAAGAAAAATCCAATTAATTACCATAGCTGGCAGGTCTATCTTAATTTTCCAAATACTAAATTCCATCTACTTTGTAAATTTCGTTTCAGTTTTATGACTGCTTTGAAAGTCTTAGGGCAAAAAGTTTTGATTTTTCTGAGCCACCACTACAACAGACTTCCTTACAATTTAAATTGCTTCTATCATACCTGGCCCTTCCAAAAACCAATGCATACTGTGAATATCAATTGAATCTGATTTTAATGTCTTCAGCTCTAGTTTGGGTGCTAAAAAAGTGGAAAAGGCCACACTAAGGTTAAAAAAAATATGTTTAATTCAATCTAATTATGTGCTCTGTAATTAAATTCTCATAGTTTTGCATGAATATTCAAACATCAAACTTTCCCTTAAATGCGTTGATTATGGTTCATTGTATTTTATTATTTGTAATTTTTCTTGACGTAATAGTAATTATAGTATAACAACACCAACATTCAATATTACGTAGTTATGTATTTGTCTAGCAACGTAATAATAACCTAGAAAACCATTACAAATGACAATATTCAATTGCTTGAAGTAATCCATTTTCAGCGAAGTCAGCCGATTCGTATAAAAATTTTCACACCAAAGCATTCTTGCATAATCGCAGCGAATTTTATTCATTCAAACTGCCAATAAAGTCGAAACAAATAATGAAAGTGGAAGCTCCAAACTGAATGCGAATTGCTCAACTGGTTGTGAATCGGAGGTGTAGTAGCGCAAGCTGGCGCAACTCGCCGAATTTTTCGAGTCGCAACACCCTACTGTACTTATGATAGGCACCTCTACGTATAAATATCGTACAGTATTTGGGTTGTTACTTGCATTGTAAGCACTTGGATGGAACAATTTTACCGGGTTTCATGCAACCGTAATTAATTCTCGTACGTTGTTTTCGTTTCTTGGTTTCATAGCTGGAACTTGATGAACAGGAAATTGGTTTTAAAATACATATCAGTAAATTTATTTCCTCGTAATTTCATAATTGACGATTCTCAGAAGTATTTGTGGTTCCTATGGGCTCGTGTTTAGGCTGTCATTGATTATTGCTATGCTATACAAAAGAACAAAAATGTGCGAATTGCTAAAATCAACTTCCTGGTTGATGAAGATTCATAGCGGTTTGCTTCTTCTTTACTATTTTAGTATGCAAATATACATACACTTTATGTGCATATACACATGTATTTACATAATATTTGTAGTTGCTAAAATATACCCGCAATCTTCTATTCCATCTTATAAAAAAACACTTCCCGAATCGAAAAACAATCTGAACGTAGCAAAGCATTCGAAATACGTTTTTGCACGATTTTTGCACAGATTGTTTTGGTTTCAAAAAAAATCTGTTTGTTGTTTGAGCATTTACAGGTAGGTGCCTACATTGTTGTAAAAAGATGATCATACAATGTCAATTATATTGAAATGAAATGTAAAACGGAGATTGAAAGTGTGCTTTGGATTATCTGATGACAACAATGTCTGGTCGATCCCAAAACAATCATTTAATAGTCTTTTGTTGTGAATTTCATTTACACAACAATGTGTGAGTCTGGGGGCGGTCATTGCTGTTTCAATTCGAAACCAAACAGACTAGAATATTTGATTGCTGCTTAATTCTGATAAACATTCGATTGAACTGCCTGGTAAAACCAAATGCATATTCAATGTATTTTCCGATTCATTGTTTTCGTCAACATATTGAGTAAATATGTAGCATTTTGCTTATATATTAGGACGTTTAACATACTTATTACCGAACTAATCATTTATTTGAAATATGCAAGATATTGTTCGCTATTTTTAGCATCTTGTTTCTAAGAATAATATTTATGAAGTTCAAGTGCCTAAGTTAATCTATTATGAATTGTTACGAATATGCATAATTCAACATGAGAATAACTTTTGCTCTTTTAAAATTGCCCTGTACGCTTCCCTTGTGACGGCGCACAGTGGCCGATTTTCCGGAAAAGCTGGCCAAAATTGGGAAATTTTTTTTTTAAATTGTCAAGTAGCACATGGTAAAGTGTGCCATGGTGCACTACTGTGTATAGCTGCGGATGCTAAATGAGCTTTCATGTGTACTTTCCGAGTTAGAGCAGGTTGAACAGACATGTTTCGGAGACACGCCTGTCAGTTGTCTCGAGTCTATAATTTTGCGTAGTTAATAAAGTGTCGGTGCAGTATTCCAGAGTGATTTTTCTCTACCTAGTCCAATGGAAGGTGTTGTATTGAAGGTGGTTATAACATATTATGTGAATCGTCTGCTTTAAATGAAAGAAATGCCTGTAAATATGCACGACCGGATTTTTTGTCAACATTTTACCTATACCCACGTTGAAAGTTATGAGATTAATGGAGATTAGTAGTCTACCAACGTTTTTTATAATGATTACAGTATAATTTATTGATATTTTGCAAGATCCCGTGCCACGAGGCACCACTGCATTTTTGGTGTCTTTTTTATTGCGCGGTGCGTTTGTGGGCCTGCAGTGCGTGCTGAGAGCAAGTTGCAGTAAAATCAAGTTTTTGGTTCATTGGGGCTCCCTGGCAAATACGCAGGAAGTCCCTGAGGAATATGAGTTTTTGATATGATTATATAGCATATAAGGGGCTATACGAGCAGTGACGTAGTGTGCTTTTCAGGGGCCCATGGATTTTTTTTTTTTAATTTTCCAATCTCTAATTTTTCTTAGTATTTCAATTTTTTTTGTAAACGATTTGAATTATTCCAGAGACCATCAGTGTTGTACAATGTAGTCACCGTGAAACTTTTGATGCATTGTATAAACAGTTGCTTTTGGATCTGGGCGACAAAATAAAGATTCTAGAACACCATCTATTCAAAGATAAAAGGGGATCTTTTACGTTCGATACAAGCGAGAAAAATGCATTGATGGAGTTTATCAACAACTTGAAAATAAAATGGATTAACAGCAAAAGAACGCATGAAAGTTTTGTGACAAAAAACGCAGAGTGGTTTAATGGCACTATAGCCTTCAGAGTGTGTTTAATGAAGACGGAATTATTCGTAAACTCATGCTATGTTTAATAAAACGAACTTTTGATTTTGTTAAACCGAAAAAATAGCACACTATCATCAGAGGCTCCTATTGAGATTTCGAGTGCAGAGTTGATATCAGATAACTCTGACGCAAGCTCATATGCAGATGATGATTCTGCATCTGATAGTGATTAAGATTAGGCTGTTATAATTCTTAATAGCGTTATATCTCTTTAAGGGTTAATTGATTCATTATAATTATAATGACTGACTGCAATAATATTATTTTGTACAATAAAATTCATTAAATGACTTATATATCTCCTTTTTTTTCTGGACTTTCCACCGATCTTGCAAATAAATTAAGCTTCCATTGGACGGCCTCTTTTATATTGTAGGCATGTTAAACAATAATTTTGTAATTTTCTTATTATATTTACCGAAAATATAATTTTTTTTTTTTGATGATCAACCGAAAAAACCACGTTCTTGATGTTTGGCTTCAATTGAAAAACGTAAATTCAATATTCACAGTACAAGTCCGCCATTTTTTATCCTCCATTTTGAATTTTGAAAAGACAATATCATATTCGAATTGAGCAACTAAAAAAACTACAGTTCAGGAAGTTTTTCTGTGATCGGATAACTTTTCGGATTTTGGCCAGCTTTTCTGGAAAATCGGCCACTGTGCGGCGATGCGTTTTCTGTTTAATGTATCATCCTGTTAAAAGCAGCTTTGATTACAAAAAAATATAACGAGCCAAAGCTATCACTAAACATAGCAAGGAGAAGGAATAATACTGTGCTGGATTGTTTTATTTCATCAAAGCTCATGTCAACGCTTTTTATTTATTTATTTATTGTTAAGGAAACAAACGTGTTGGTTCATGTTTCTGGTCTTCAGGCTGTCATATATCCAGGAATGGTCGATGTTCATTTCTTGTGGCTAACTTACCACGCTGGGCGCTCAAATACATTTTCAAACTTCAAAAAATTTGGTCTTATTTTTAATAGTTATTGATCATATTTATTATATTCTTCGTTAAAACTGGCACACAAAAAAGTCGAATATTGAAACGACAGCAAATTAATGCGAGTCTGACAAGCTGATACACGGAAACAGCGAGAGAGTAAATTGTCATATCCTGTATGTGACATCAATAACGCCGAACTTTTTGCCGAACTAATGTTTTTGACTTTAGCTGAATGAGTTCTAGTGGCTACAATGCCTCAATTTTTAACTTTACAACTGTTTCATTCATAAAAATTTAATATGCTTACATTTGCGAAATTGAAAAAATGGTAGGTGCATGAGATTATTCGTCCGAAAAAACAGAGGAAAACTTGAAGCTCCCAAATAATAAATAAAAATACAAGCGTGCTATGAGATTAAAATAAAGTGGTTTTATAAGACGGAAAAAATAGAAATATTTTGTTGAATTTCTTATTTTTCAAAGAAACTAGCTTCAAATATGATCGTATCCAAGACAGATTTGTTGGATGTACAATATTGTCAGCTTGAAAGATTTTCGCCAAAAATAATGTTTATTGTGCTGTGCTGGTCAACTCAGGGTATTATTGAAGCAAATATAAATTCAAAAGAGAAAGAAGAGTAAAACAATCGAGCACTGGCAGCAACACAAAAAGCGCAGTTAAAATAATCTTTTACATTTCTGTTACATTCGTCTCTTTGAGAATTAGAAAAAATTTTATTCGAGGTATTTATAATTATGATGGTAGTCACAAAGCTATCTTAAACGATTTATTTATTTATTATCCATTGTGTCTACACATTTAATTCAATTACAGCTTCAAGAATGAAAATGAAACATATTAAAAAATAAGAAATATTAGGAAAAAAATAGAAAGACTTGAGTAATTTAAAATTAACAAAAAAAAATGGAACTTAGGTTAACTGGAATTCAAAGTATGTAACCTTTTGAATACTTCTCTGAGGTCTTAAAAAGACTGCGGAAAATGGCGAAACTTAAGAGCATTGTGCATTCTAGGAAGACGCGACAAAGGCGAATGAAAATAGACTTTCGCATGTGAAAATTGCATAGAAAAACCTCTAAAGGTCGACTAAGACGACATGATTCACGTATGGTTATCTCGGAACCAATATCTGACCAAAAAAAAGCATTAGCAAAGTTTGAAAAGTAAACAATCTACGTGATTCCAATGATAACATATATGAAGGATGAAAAGACGAGAGGAGTATGGGCAATAAGAGATGTTGTGTTTAAAAAACAGCTAGCGAGTGAATCTTCGCTGAACTGATTCAATGGCGTCAAATATATATTGAAAGCGAAAGGACCAGATTTGGCATGTGTATTCCAGAATTCTACGTGCTAAGGGAACAAAGAAAAAGTATAATATACAAGTCAAAACTTTCATTAAAGTGTTGGCTACGAGGTGGCAAATTTTAGCAAAGGTCGTACGCTTAGGAAATTGGGAAATGAATGAATAATTTAAGAGCTTCACGAAACATTGTTGAACCAAAATTGCAAGAAAACTTTTTATGAATACTTGATAGCTACTGCCATCATATATCATGGACAGCATACAGCCCTTGCAAAAATAATTTTATAATATTGTCGATTTTTCTAAAAAGACACATAAAACTTTACGTGATTATTCTCTTTTTTGAAGTTCAGGAAGAAGAATACACATTTTGCCCATAATAGGATTTCGTGGGAGCATAGACCATTGTTAAATTGGATCACTACTCTAAAAACCAAATTTTTATTTGGTTTCCGAACATGAAGTGGTTAGTGACACCACTAGAATTCTTATAGATGCTTCAATACTTCAAACTCATCCAAGCTGTCATCAATTTAAGTGTAATACATTGGCTTTGCTTACAAGTTCGCATTCGAATCGTAGTCATCGCAGCCAAAGAACCTAAGTCACCTAAGTCCACCCTCAGCAAAAATTACTGTTAACATTCTGGAGTTTTTATTGCCACCGAAAAATACTAAATAATACCGAAAAACGAGAAAATATGCAATAAAAATACAATTTCAACAAACATAAATAAGAGGCTGGAGGGTCCAAACAAAAACAAAACGCAATGTCGTGAAGATAGTGGTTCAGAAAACAATTGCCTATTTTGCGATGACTTTGGGTTTTTCGGAAATACGCACACCCTGAGGAATACATTTTCCAAAATCGTTTGGAGTTCCACCCTACGGTATTACCAAGATTGGCACCAAAAACAGTTGTTATTTATCTAAAAAAAATTAATTTTTCGGAGGAAATAGTTGAAAAGCATAATGAAATAGCATGAAATATTTAAATGTTTTTTATAGGATTAAAGCTATAGGGGGTAAATCATTTTTTTTTTATTTCAATTAAATGTAACTACTACTTTCATTTAAAATTTCTATCATTTTTCAATGTTTAAAGAAGTAAAGGACGTGGTTGAAGAAGACAAGTAAAGGTGACGAAAATGGCTGAGTGTTTTCATGCACTTGAAAAAAAAACGCAGTGGAAACGCATAGGAAACGCAAGAAAACCGGTCTTCGAAAAAAAAGCAGCAGAGATGTGTAAATTTTGATTCTGATCTTATATGATTAAAATGCCAACCAAACTTCCCGCTCACAACCAGATCGTCAAGTTGAGTGGTTTGGAAATGAAAGTTGAATGTAAGCATTTTTCAAAACAAAAAATACCATATTGTCAACACCACCAAAAGTCAATAAGGTCAATTTAAAAACAAACCTGATTTTTGAATTTCGTTTTGCTTGAATGTGAAAGGGATTTAAAGATTTTGAGGGCTCTATAGAGTGTTTAAGATGTAAAAATTTAATAATATACAGGTATGTCTAAATACAAAATAGGAGATAATATTACGACTAAAAATCTACCAAAATTATTGGTAATCGAAACAATTGTTTACTCTTTTCATTTTAATAATTTTCTGCATCGGAAAAATGAATGTTTTTTAATAGCTCTAGGGGCAAAGTCACAACTTAATTACGAAATTTTTTCTCATTTCTAGTAGAGCCTTAATTCAAAATAGTCGAAGAGAAAGAAAAACTCAAAACTAGACTTTAATGATTCATAAAAAGCTCCTAAACGCAAGCAGTTAAAGCTATATTTTGAATTCTCAATAATTTTTTCCAGTTATTATTTTATTAGTATGGTTTCTTGATTATCCAATTTTACCGTAGAGTAAATGGTGTTTTCCATGTTGCACCTGAAATTATACACTTCATTTCCCAGCTTTTACCACGAAGTGAAATTTCCAAAGTGAATCGGCATGCTACTTTTTACGTTCCGACTTATCGCATGAAAAACGATTTCTTGAATAATTCGCTTTTGATCTCTCACATTGTGCAGGCATTCAACCAGGCATCAATTTTCAATTACGGAGGCTTATTTGACTTATCGTGACTTCCGTACATTCACACCGCATGCCATTGACATTAGTAATGATTATTTTTTCTACCTATCGGGTTTATAATTTGATAAATACGATACATGTTCCATGAAAATTCACAGGGCTATGAAATTTCGTAGCTTAAATAGAATCTACGACTTGACCCCAGACGTAAACTTCGAAAAAAAATTCAAAAGAAACAATGCACAATTGATAGCTAAAAAAACAACCAAAGATTCTCACGAAGATATAAGCACTGTACATTGTTTGCTTCCGCCAAAATCACCAGTATGACAATTCGCGCTCCATTGTCAAATATAACCGAACAGTAAATGATGTGTTTCAAAAAGAAATTTTGGAAGTTTTAATAAATTTGATTTGCATATTGTAATAAACATATTGTCTCTTAATTTACAGATAATCAAATTTACTACTTCTCTAACAGATAATGGACATAGAAATTAACATATGACTTCACAAAAGAAAGTTTTTTTTTTAAAATTTTTCTCGCGCGGTACCCCTTGATCATTTAACAGACCGCAGAGAAAGTTCAATCGAATTTACAACTCAATGCAACAAAATTTTTTTGAATAGTCTTTACGTAATCGGATGCATGCCACCTAATCGGGTTTTCGATATGCATGATGATCGGATCGGAAAAAAAATGTATGTATACCTTCTTCGAGATCAAGTTCTGGTTGTGATTCTCGTAGTGTTGATGGGTTCTTCGATGCTGCTGTTCGTATGGTGGCATATCCAAAGTAATCACCGAACATGATGAGAGCAAAAGCTGTCAGGAGCATCAATCGAAATCGCCAAACACCCTCCATTGCCTTTGATTTTCTTGGAAAAACACTTAGCTCCCTCGGGTAAGATGTCGCTTCCTTGAACCGAACACAAATGCACAACAAAGAAGCACAAGAACACAAACTTAGCACTAGGTGACAAAAAAATTGCGGCTGTATTTACGTAACTGCCTCGCGTCGTAAACTTTTATGTTATGGACTTTTGATTCAATACCGTGCAACGATCGATCTTCGATTCGGATCACATTCACTTTCACCTATGCTGCATTGAAATCACCCGCGAACAATAAGCAACACGCAGACGAACGGTCAGATTGCAATGTTGCTCAATGCTTCAGCAGCTTTGGGGGTATTATATTTAGATGGTAATTGGGAGTCGCGCTTTTGCCTCCACATCAATGTTTACCTGTTGGAGCTCGGATTTCGTTTGAGTATGACTTTTGCGGTTCGCGATCACGCTGACAAATTCGAAAATCGTGAGAGTATCTTACCTGGCCGCGAGGCGCTCGTGGTGAGTAAGGCCTCTGTACCGGCACGGCAGCAACGTTGCGTTACGTTTACGTAGCAACCAGTTGGAATAATTAACATTTGCTCCAACCTATACAGTGGTTTGCAAATGTATCTTCTTTTTGACTTGGATTTATCCTTGATATAATCTGGTATCAAATAAATTTGTGAACAACGTTAATTCTGATTTAGTGCAGAATACATGGCTATAAATGTTAATCCTATACCGAATCAAATCTTAGTTTGTATTTTCACACGAAAAGCCTTTAATATCCACACATGAGTGTAAGTTGGCTTTACAATGAAATTGTAATTTTATGAACGTCGAAGCATGTCTTGAAGCCACTGAGGATTGTACATTTTAACAAAGTCTTGAGAGTAGTAGCATAACTCAAAGTCACTGAATGTATATTAACAAGCAAGGAAGCTAGGCATTGAAATAGTGGCGACTCCAATGTGGGCAGTATCATAGAAAGTTGCAAAGGTCTCCGTCATGATATGCACTTCTAAATTAACATAAGGTAATTAACAATTTCTCTATATTGATAATCAAACACTACTAATAAGTTTCATAAACTTATTCTTAAGATTTAATGGCTGAAATTTACGTACAATATCTTCATCAATTTGCGAGTGGGTATAAAAATTGTCTATTAAATATACCGAAGCACGAACTGTAAGGCAATTAAGGTCATTTTCTTTTTCTTTTGCATATTTTAGATGCATTTACTATTATCTCTCTTGTGTGGCAAAAGGATGCTGTAACTAATCTTCACTTCACATAGCTTTTCTATGTGATTATTTATTCATTATGCAAATTAGAATATAATAAATAAAAATGCAAATTCTTCCCCTTAGATTTTAATAAATACAATTCAATTAAAACTGAATAAATGAAATTGGATTGGCTAAAATCATCTTCATCCTCTGGGGCAGGATAAAAACTATGGGAATGAATCGGTTAAATATATAAGCCCCATAATTGTCCTGTACAGAATAATAAAATTGAGTTTTACATTTCAGCTGACAATTATTTTAAACCGAGTAAATCATGCATGTTTTGTTTGAAGCAACTTCTGCTCTCTAGTTTTTGGAGAATTTTCACTAAATCTGTGGAGAATTTTCACTAAATCTGCAGACATTTTTCCTAAGTTTCACCATGGACAGTTCGCAATGCGCCATTTTTTTTCAAGAATACATACTCCAAAGAATATGGCTAAAATGTTTCAGAATTCTCTTTCTGATTGCTCGTGTCAAGTCAAAATAAATAGCTGAAAGCTTTCAAGTCAAAAGGCAGCTGGTATTATTCTTTAAAACTTCTGTTAGTTCTCATATTATTTAATATTTAATAAATTGATAATTTCATATTATTTTATATTTTAATAATATTTGAATTCCAGCGAACATTTTGGTATTTTCTTAGTTGCTGACCATATATATTCTCATTGCTACAAACTTGCGGTCATTAACAAAACTAGAGTTTTACCAAGAGCACTCATGCCACTATTGATTTAGGTGGAAATTAAAGTTAACCCTGCAAAGCAAAAGTAATTTTTATAGCACAAAAAAAAACGGAAAACTCGACGTGCATAGTTTATTTCAGGATCATAATTAGACATAACGTCTTACGTTATAATTGATAGAGAACAATTTATAATAATAATTGCGATGTATTATAAATTGCAAAGCCCTAACTTCCATTTTCATAGCCGAACATTTTCATTTTGAGAATCCATTTCCATATTAGAATTTTGAATTCTAACTAATAAGTTGTTATAAATAAGTATCCTTCAAACGAGGTCTAGAACGTTGTGCCCCGGACTTCTATAACCAATGCTCCACTCACTATGTCACACGAGCTTTTTCAGACTCTAATATTATATAGTCTATTATAATAATATGCGCCGAGATTATGCGCGTAGGAGACGAGTTTATATACCTAGGAGTTGAAACTATGTATATGAAAGTCGAAATTATGTTTATAGCAGAAAATTTCATCGTGAATCATAACCAATTTTTTCGGGATATTATGTGCAAAGCGTATCAATTATGCCTTATGTAATATAGGATTTTTATTCTGTGTATAGAAGCGCACTTGCAAATAACACGTATTTTCTTGGGAATGCTTCATCAGCTTGAGCCGATAAAACTATTGGCTTGGTGGTTTTGGGAAAAATCTTCACTTCTACTTAAAATACGTGAACAATTTTTCCCATGCGAGTTTTTAAAGATGATGTACCGAAAAATTGCGAAATTGTTGGGCTACAAGGTTTTTACAGGCTTCACTTTTACAGCTCTTCTCGAATACAGAAATTCACATCACATATTTCACTACACAAACTCAGTTCCGGATTTAAACATTTTTGAAAATGTTTGGGGACATCTTTCTAGGACAGTTTACCAAGCAGGACGAAAATTTTAAAATATGGAAGACCTTAAGAATGCGATAAAGATTGCTTGGGATAGTTTCAAGGAAACTTTTAAAAATTTCGTACAAATCTATTCCTTTAAGAATGTTAGAGACTGTGAACATAAATGGTGAAACTACGCACTATTAGCAAATAAAAAAAATTAAGATAATTTTTTCATAAAAAATCCCAGCTCTGTCTCAACCAGTTGTCGTATCAACAAAAAGGTCATGCGGGAGTTTTTATGTACTTAAGAGAAGCGACTGGTAGGCGACAGTTTGCATCGTTAAGAAAAGTGGTTAGCATTATTTAAGAGTAATTAAACGAATACCTGCAGAACAAAATCATCTTGAAACATAATTTTCCAGGGGGTGTCGCAACCAGTTGTCGTGGAGTTTACTTGTCGAAACGTTGAAGCTTCCGTCTGAATGTCTTCGGAAGATAGTGGGCATGCGGAATGAGATATCAACTAAACAATTTGCCGCGGCATAGATCGAAGATTGGATGTAATGTTTCTCTCTTTTCTTTAATGAATTCATTATTTCTTGCGTTATCATGAATTGAATTCTTATACCTTACACTAAGCTTTCGTGTACATGTATGATGAATTCATCTAGTTAGCAATCGCCTTTTGAGAAAATCTTTTACGCAAACATATATTTAATATCTGAGCCTACAGCAGTTTGATCATTACGCTAAGACTAATCTGCTATATTTGTTTGTAAACTGCACATATATTAGTTCCCAAACAAGAGCTGTCTCAGAATCAATTTGAAATAAGTGCATGATCAATTCATTACTTTCACAATATTTTATTCAAATACATTATTCAATATCATAGTAACTATATTTAAAAAAAAAACTTTATCTATTTCAAGTAAGCAATCTTTCTTCTTCAGATATAAAATCAGAATTAAACACACACGCAAAAGTCAAATGCTGGCAATTTTAATCGCATCAAATAAGCATTACTCGAACCTCATTAAAGTTTTTGTGGCGTGGAGCTTAGCACCAAAACGTACCAAAAATCATATTCGCTTTGCTCTAAATATATAATAAACACATGAGTCTGTCAAATAAAGAACCAACATGAAGCGCAACGAAACCAATTCATCGACGGAATCTTTCCAAATCAAGAAAAACAAGAAATTCAACTCAAAAGTACCATTAATTTAAGATTTAAACGACAAAAAACTGTCAAAATCGTTTGAAAAAAATACGAAGCTAACCGCCGGATTTGCAATATGTTTGGAAAACTAGTTTGTAATATTAGTACCTAGTCACACTACAATACCAAACCGCTGTAATCGAAACATATCAAAGAATCAGACTTAATATCATCTTGGCAAAAACAGCAATCGAGACATCATTAAATCTTTACATAACATTGATGACGGCACTCTCATACCATTTACAATAAATACACATAATACTAAATCGTTCAGCAGATCAAAATAAAGGTGGTTTGACCGTGACGAGTTAGTTTCGTGTGCGAAATTCTGGTTCTGACTTTTACTTTTTTCGTGACGAACAAATTCTTACTTGAGTTATTCAAATGACAACGGATGAATAAAATGAAGAGAATCGGGGTGTTCGTTACCTTGAGAATAGATTGCTTAGCGGATTGAGGAAATTATTGAATCGCAGAATCACATTTCCTGGTTTTGTGAGAGCAATTATGCTAAAGTCTTGTATATTCATCTCAAGAAAGCTAATTAGATTTATGCTAATTGATTAGTGCTGATGCCCAAATTTATTACGATGAAGCTGAACGATGCATCATAGTTTGTTGTTGGAATTGTTTTGTACCGGTATACCGCTACTAACAGGCAAATATTTTCGAATTGCCCAAAGGCAATGAAATTTTTTGAATCGTATTGAAACAACTTGTCGTTAATCACCAATCGTTCCCCAGCTAATAGCTCCTTATTAATCCCCGAAGCTTAACTCGCACTATTTTCCGGTCTAATCAACCCCTGCATCCTAATTACACCCCCCATGTCAAACAGCCATCAGATTCTCACTTTATGACTGATGTGAATGACTCGGTCATGTTTTGATGTTGTACATCAAAAGTACTTGGATATCGTGCCTAATGGGCACCTTAGTGTCCAGGAAAGGATGAACAGTCACTTCGTTCATCATCACAAACGACAGAGGATTGTATTTATTGCCTGCAACGACCGTCACAATAGTAAATTATCTGTCGCTTGATGTGGTCATAATAACCTTAGGTATATGCCAGGATGCTGCGCTACTGGCGACTGCTACGTAATTTCAAATTTAAGTACACATGCAAGTATTATCACTTTGATAAGCTTAGTTATCGTTAAAATATGTTCCTAATACGAACGTCACTGCAATATGTACTTTATTCGAAAACTTAAATTAGTCCGAAATTTACGAGCAATTTTCCACTGGCCGGTGGCAATTTTATAATAACTGAGTGCCTTTTAGAGAAGGTGAATCATATTGGTGTGGTTATTTAATAGCATTTGGGAAAACTACGTGGATAACTCACTGAAATTAAGTACCTAAACATTGCACATTTGATTGGGAGGTGTTTTTGGAACATCAAACAAATTGGAATATGTATCAATACTGTCAATTCATGTAAGATGATATTACTTGAATTATTCTTTGAAAATTAACTATCCAAATCAATTCTCGTGGAAAAATAATACAATGTCAGTCTCATTCAACGTGAAGTCACGTAATGAAAAGCTAAGTTTACCACCTATATCATTATTTATTTATTTATTGCCCAAATCCACAGAGCAAATCCAATTACATATTAGACAAGAAGAAGTATATAAATATATATAAGAAAAAGAAAATAGCATGAAAACTAAGAAAATTCAAAAAATTCAGAATGGAATAATAATACTAAAAAAGAATAAAAAGCTAATCGACCGAAAAAGAAACAAATAAATTGAGTAAATTAGGACATATTTCGAGTAGATGAAAGAACGTTACTTTTGAAAGCATTTTTAAACACAGATAACTTTCGAGGCGGAGGACCAAGGTTAAGGCTATTGTGCTGACGAGGCAAACGTAAGAGGGGGGAAAAGAAATAGTTGTCGGTACGGGCAAATGTAACATTAAAGTGAAATAATGCTCTATTAGAACGGCCCGATTCTCTAAGAGAAAGTCGAATGCTGGGATCAACCAATATACTATCGTTAAAAAGTTTAGAAAGGAGGCACTCGTCGAGGAACACTCTACGGGACTCAAGGGAAGGAATTTGAAGGATGGAGAGGCGTATACTGTAATCACAATACGGAATACTGTACTTATAGAATAAGGAGCGGGTGAATCGGCGTTACACGGGTTCAATCGCATCGATCAAGTATCCGTAATGTGGACACCAAATTTGGCAACAGTATTCAAGAACACTACGGACGAGGGGAAAAAAACAGATATAGAGAAGTGGAAAGATTAACAAAACGTTTAGAGGATCTGATAATGAAGGCAGTGATGTGTAGAATATGCAAGTCGAACTTCAATTTAGAATCAAAAATCACGCCAAGGTCCTTGATACTAGAAACAGTATTGAGAGGAGAGCCAAGGACACAGTAGGAGAAGAGCAAAGGGGATGTTTTGTGGGTGAAAGACATGTGATGACACTTCACAACATTCAAAGTGAGGGAATTAGCAGTGCACCAGATAGCCAACGCATCCGAATCGTTCTGCAATATGGTACACTGGAAGACAAACTCTTGGTTGGTTCAACTATTTTTAATAGTATTGCAACGATTCATTCAAAATTGTTAAACGAACTACGGAAAATAGTTATTTTTACTAAGTTAATATAGTTAATTTAACGATATAAAAGTCGTTGGCTCTGGTTATACAAAAAATATCGCAACGTTCATGAAATCAACTGTTTTAATTGTTTCATAACCACGAAAAATAGTTGATCAATAGAAAAATATTCATCAATTCACTCAAAACTTCAACGTTTCGAATTACCAACAGTTTTTATGGTACTTAAACTACTTTGCAATAGTTGATTTCCACAAACGTAATTCAGTGAGCAACGTCTTTGGAATTATTCTTCGCAAAGCAGAATGGTTTTCATGCTCCGAATGAAATTGTTTATCAACCACGCGTCATGGTGCATAAATGTAATCAACAATTTTCTTATGGTTGTTTTAAGCCCTAGTTGTAGCCCTAGTTGATGCAAAAACAACTAAGGAAAAATGTTGATTTTTCATAATCCTCATACTCATACTCCTATTCTATCATAGAAGTTTCATATGCTACATGGCAAAATTGTGTCCGGTTTGCTGTTCGATATAATTCATATTCATGTTATGCTGTGAAGCCTTTATATTACGTTGTATGACGCTTTTTATGCAGTTGATGCTGTAAACACATAACAGCGTCATTGCGGCAGCGGCGCCACAGGGGGAGGCATGAATGCCGCGAATTTAGTAAACCACAATGCAGCGAATTTGGTAACTCACAATGCAGCAAATTTGGTAAATCACAATACAGCGGCAATGTCGCTGTCAATGCAATCAAGGCACCAACCAAATTCATTTTTTTTCATTCATTCATTTTATCAACAATTTTCATAGTAAGCGAACCATTCTACAATTGTTAAATTCAACAAACATAGCTCCACACTACATACTATAGTCATTTACTATTTCGTACTATGTATATTGTTTGAATACCATTGTTTGTGGTTGCTTACTTTTTTTGCACCACGGACGTTGTTTATCAACCACGCGTCACGGTGCATAAAAGTAATCAACTATTTTTTTATGGTTGTTTTCACTATATCCCGTAGTTGACGCAAAAGCAACTAAGGAAAATTGTTGATTTTACCAAGATTTTTCTTTCAGTGTAGTCACTAGTAGTATTGGGTCGTCAGTCATATTGATATGTATTTGTATGAGTAACTCATTTTCAAATTTGAGGTGGTACAATGTCATACTTCAAATGTTGCATTCCTTCAATTATCTATAAGTTTCCAGCGCCGCTGGCAGCCATACAGCTCCATACCATTACGCCGCCGCTACGGTAGGATAGAACATTTATGCTAAGTACTGGTTACGTTTTTTTATAGATGGGGGATTTTTCATTATTGGTTTTAGCATACTTGCACAAAAGATAAGATTTTTATATTTTGGAGAATGATATAATAGAGTATGTAGTTTTTGAATTCGGCGTTAACTCAAAAATGAAAAAAAAATGTAGGTAAAACGTTTATGTTAAGGAGAGCAGTACTGTTACTAATCTACTAAACAATTTCCCAAAAATGGTAGCTAATTACCACCAAATTTTTTGTTTAAGTATCGTGCAAATCAAACTCAAAACTAAACACGCATGCATACATATTCGCCTTGTACAGTAATCCCTGTGCCTCAAGTATCACAAGTCAATCTCTTCAAAATTAACCAAAGCACCTCAATGGGACAAAAAATGAGGTGG
Organism: Nemotelus nigrinus; assembly: GCA_947369275.1. Classification (NCBI taxonomy): domain Eukaryota; kingdom Metazoa; phylum Arthropoda; class Insecta; order Diptera; family Stratiomyidae; genus Nemotelus; species Nemotelus nigrinus. Next base: position 36,690,290 of record OX376373.1, on the reverse strand, counting down.
TACAAATCAAACTCAAACTAGTCTCGCGTACATACATTTTCCATTGAGTATTACAATCGCTGCGCCTCAAATGTCTCAAGTCAATCGCTTCAAAGTTAACCAAAGCACCTCAATATGACAAAAATGGGGTGGTTCAAATTTTGTCCCGTGTACTACAATCGGTGCGCCTCAAGAGTCTCAAGTCAATCGCTTCGAAATCAACCGCAGCACCTCAATGTGACAAAAAATTAGGTAGTACAAATTTTGTCCCGTGTACTACAATCGGTGCGCCTCAAGAGTCTCAAGTCAATCGCTTCAAAATCAACCGCAGCACCTCAATGGGACAAAAAATGAGGTGGTACAAATCAAACTCAAACTAGTCTCGCGTACATACATTTTCCATTGAGTATTACAATCGCTGCGCCTCAAAAGTCTCAAGTCAATCGCTTCAAAATTAACCAAAGCACCTCAATATGACAAAAAATGAGGTGGTACAAATTTGAAGCTTGAGGTGATGTGACATTTTGTAGCTGTGTATGGGACATTTGTCATGCATCTTTTTTTTTTTTTTTAACTTGCTTTTGCTGGTTGATTGCGGAAGCAACGGTGTTTGTCAAAGACAATAAGTTTGTAACCTTTGATTTACCTTTGATGAATCCATGCTGTTCACTGGCCAGCAAAGGCTGGATGAAAGGGTATACTCTATTGTATACGACTCTTTCGAGGAGTTTACTAAAACATGGCAAAAGGGATATAGGACGGTAAGTAGAGATGGAAGAAATATCATCTGCTTTATGGATGGGAAATGTTTGATCGCCGATTTTTTAACTTTTAATGCATTATTTTTATACAAATTTAGTTGCTTGGTGTAGTCTCTCCGGGTTTAGAAATTGCGTTATGTATCTAAAAAGGCAGTTTGATAAGTCAATGACTTTTTGAATTTCCCGCGCAAGCTTTTAACAAAGATTTTAGACTTTAGGATTTCCCATTACACTGAAAAAATTCTTGGTGAATATCAAGGTGGGTTCAGGCGTGCAAGATCGACAACTGACTTAAATATTTGATCAAACTGATCAAACAAATTTAAAAAAATGCTGGGTATTCAACATTGGTGTTCGTCAAATATTCGTCGACTTTAAACAAGCGTACGACAGCATCAACTGAACGGCATTATATAGCATCATGCTGCAGTTTGAAATCTCAGCAAAGTTGATACGATTGAAGAAAATGACTATGACCGACTCCACATCACAAGTGCTGATTCAAAATGATATGACTAACTCGTTTTCGATGCATACAGCGCTAACACAAGGGGATGGATTAGCTCCTGTACTCTTTAACTTAGCACTTGAGTATGTCATCAGAAAAATCTAAAAAAAAACTCTTTTATTTAAGTCGACACAGCTAGTAGCTTACCCTGATGACATCCATATTATGTCACGTTCGTTCTACGACAACAAAGAAGTATTTGTAACTCTAGACGAAACCGTCAAAGAAGTCGGTTTCAAATTAACGAGCAAAACACAAAAATTATGACCTAATCAAGGAAAAGGACGCCAGTAAGATTAAGCATAACGATAGGGGATGAAACCTTGAAAACATGGACAACCTCATGTACCTAGAGACGAATATCTCGAGGGATGGGAACGAGCATGACAAAATCAAACGACGGATTCAATTAGCCAATAAGACATTATTTTCTGCGCTTCCCACTTTGAAATCGCGATGCGTACACAGGAAAACGAAGCTTCGCATATACAAAACAATAATCAGATCTGTTTTATGGCACGAAAGCGAAACCCAGACACTGACCCAGGCGTCTGAAAAAGCCTTAATGCGCTCGGAAGAAGGGTATCGCGAAGAATCATCGGTCCAATACAGGAAGAAGATAAGTGGCGAATCCGATACAATAAACTACGTGAGGAGGCTGAAATTATTGGCACGTCAACTAAGTGGTGATACTACATTTTACATGAATATTTTGACATGAAGAAGCTAGCCGCTCACACTGGACCATAAGCGGAACCGCGTGACAACTTCGAAGGAACATTTGGCAATGTTCAGCCGCAATCAGGATGAGTTTTTGCGCCGTTTCGTTACCGTAGACGGAACATGGATCCATGACACAACACTAGAGACCAAAGAACAATCGAAACAGTGGATTTCTTTGGATGAACGTGATCCAAATAAGGCCAAAATGGGTCGGTCAGTCAACAAGGTCATGGCCACAATTTTTTGGGATGCGCACGGTATTACTCACATTGAGTACCTTGAAAAAGGGGTAAACGACTCCGGCAAATACTATTCAGAGCTTTTGAATAGATTTGATATTGACTTAAAGCAGAAACGACCGCGTTTTCTAATGAAAAATCGTTTGTTCCATTAAGACAATGCACGGGTGGACACGTGTCTAATCCCTATGGCAAAAATCCATAAATTGAGATACAAACTGCTCCCTATTTAGCCTATTCTCTAGATTTAAGCCTCTGTGACTATTTCCTGTTTCCAAACTTGAAGAAATTACTGGGCGGTCAGAGAATTTGAAAAAAAAAAATCATCACTGAAACGTACGCTTATTTTGAAGGCTTTAGTGAAACTTATTTTTTGAACGGAGTAAAAAAAATTTACAAACGCTGGACTGAATATACAGAAGTAAAAGGAGACTATGTTGGGAAATAAATCAATTATTTGCCAAACAAAAACCTTTATTTAAAAAACCACTGACTTATCAAGTCGTATTATTTGAATAGTATTTTGAAAAGCACTTGATTTTGGCAGCAAGTTTTAGAGCTGACGCCACTTACAGAATTTGTGAACACTTGATTATTGATTGCGATGGCTAGTTAGTACGTGTTCTCCACTGTTCAGTTTATTACAATCCTTACCGCGATCTCTAGTCTATTTCCGCAGGAAATTGATTTTTTTTTGAAAATCGAAAAATTAGCTATTTCTAGCGGAATGTGTGTAAAACCAAAAACAAACGAAATATATAAGATAAACAGATTTCGTGACGTTTGACAGTTGATTCCTTTTTTTGCGCACAAAATTTCGTAATGGACCGTCTAAAAAGTGTCTCTCATACCAAAAAAAAAACACAATTCTTTTATGAAAAACTTTACTTGGATTTTCACTTAAATTTACTATACTATAAAGGTGATGACTCCAAACAGATTTTCTTGTCATAATAATAATTAAATATTAGACTTTGTCCAAGAGTTTTAGTTTAAAATAAAAAGACACTGTTGAGTTGCTTTATAAAGCTGAACGCTTTGTTCCCTTCATAACATATGCATTGGCATTTTAATATCTGAATATTTCGAAGCAGTGAATTTAAGTTTACTGCGGGTAGCTCATTTAACGTCACTTAATTTGATTAGAATTGTTTTTACTGCTGAAAATAATAACACAAAAAATCATTTGGTAAGTCGTAACTGTCTTCAACTAACAAAGGCTATTTTCATTCAAAATTTTATTTTTACTACCGCTAACAGTACTCGCAGCCAACAAATAAAGAAATTACTTTTTCTATTAACGATTTAATACATTTGTGGCACATATGACTGTCATTTTCATTAAATTTAATACTATTTGCATTTCATACAAATTCAGCTGGCATAAAGGGTGTTAAACGCACATCCAAACATCCATCATAAAAACCAGGAAATAAAATATGAACAGACCTCAAAACTCGTAAAACTCACGACAATTTCATTATTTTAACTCGGGGAGCATTTGGCGGAAGCAAAATGATAAATGTCCTCTGCCGCAAATAATCTGCGTTAAGTGCGTGTAATAAAGTCAAGTCTTAAAGAAGTGTTACACCCACCGAACAAATATCCATCATGAGGGTGAAATTAGCTATTGCCGAAAATAACAGGGTCTGCCTGGTACCGTTTCATATTTTCGAAAAACTTCGCGATTAACCCATTTGCCCAAAGTCTCATTAAACAGTCGTAAAACTTATGCCTCGTGCACTTATGAAATTATACAAAAGGACATTTTTACGATAAAATAGTGGATAAGCGAGGACTTGAAATTCATGTGGCTTGCCACACCGATGAGATACGAGAAGGTGGGTGAATTGACTGCTTGTTGAAACCCTTTTCCATTTGCATTCAAACAGTTTTATTGCAGCCATCAAACTTCTGTCAGAATCATCGCAGGACTTATCTACAGGATAGTCTAAAGGATACATGCTGGCCAAATTTAGCTTGAATATTTATCTGCATAGTATCTCGAAATAACTGTGCTACCGTAACGAAGGTATTTTCGTACAGTTTCCAGCGAGACTACGGTTAGTTCATATTTAAGAGGCAAACGGTAGAACTGAGTATTAGACAAAACATTTTAGTTCTAATAAGTAAACAGCAATATAATTGAATCCTTAGCCTGCAACTTTTAAAATTTCAGCCGTAATAACTTTGAATACAAGTCGAAAATTTAAATATCATGATTTACATGCATAAATGGATATAGCATTTGCGACACATCTTAAGAAGTTGCTAAGCTCTCAATTATATGTTTCGGGATATTAGTCAATGCTACAAGCATAATAGTTCACTTTCTGCTTTAGAATTTTTAAAGTAAAATCTGTCATGCATTCAGCGTTTAATCATTATCAGTGTAACAATTTATGAATTTATACTATGGCAACTCTGCTATCATGTTGTTTTGAAGGACGACAACCGAGAGAAATATGCACAAATAAAAAACATCGACAGTATTTAATAATTCTTGGGTGCAGCGCAAGTAGCAGCTAAAAGTTTTACAACTTTCTGCTTTTTATCTTTAATTACTTTCGGTGCGCGGAAAACTTGCTGGGGTTAAATGGAATAAAATTTAAATTGGATTCTGGGCAAGCACTGCTGGGACCAAAACTAAGACCGGGACCAACCCTTCCGGCCTGACCCTTTATTCTATTCAATATGCACACCGGCGATACAATCTTCTCCTGGAGCATATGCACGCTTGTCCAAGTTCATCGTCTAAGATAACTGTCGAGCAAGGTAGATAATGCCATTGCAATCGGTTCGACGAAAAAACTCTTCAGGTCGCGGATAAAGCCTTCAATAGTGGAATTACGTGGAAGATGTGGCTGTGACCAAATGACTCGAGTTTCTCTCATAGAATCTGTTGACAGAGGCAATCAAACGAGGCTTCTTCCTTTTAATTATTAAACAATTTGCATATTGAACGGAACTTTAAGAAATCTCGGAACAAACCAGGTTAGATGCGACATAGCACGATGCGATGCTGCTTCGGCTAATGAACGTTGAACACGTTTCGGTGAACGAGCAGGATGTCATTTTGCATCCATAGTTTCAGTCCATTTGGGACCAGACGTGCAACACTAATTTCAGTCATAGCGAAATTAAGTTTTCGACGAAAGCCAAGCGCAGACTTTGCATCTCGAATTAATGTTCCTTGTTTCCTGGGAGTTAAATGCAATCGAATACATAGAAATGAGGAAGCTGTTTTGAATCGAAATGAACATAAAGACTATTTGAAAACAGTTAGGTAGCAACCAATCGCGTAATTTATGAAAAAGAGTTCTAGTTCTATTAAACGCAAATTGAATTCAAAGCACTGAGTTTCAATACCTAATGCGGGTGAATTTAGATTGACAGATCAAATATATTTGTCTACCTGATAGTTTTACACAATGAGTTCTTGAGTTCTTGAGCAAAATTTAATTAAAGTAAAAGGACAAATGCTACAGGCCAAATTTTTAGCATAGAGCAGTGTAGATTGTTGCATATTTATTGAACTTCAGCACTGCTTAACTAAACTTTTAGTGAAATCTTTAATATTTATTTCTAATCTCCTGTTTTAGATAGGCATCGACATTTAAGTATTGAGTTTTTCATTGCATTTGTATTAGTCCATAAATCAGGAAAAAATATCGATTGAAAGCAGTAAGGGCAGAAATATGAAAACTATATTTCTGTTATTATTACTGCGAAAAGAAAATGTTGAGCGAACTTGGAGATCTTCGAGGAGTAACTAGAACAATGGAACCAAAGTGCCCTTGAAGTGATAGGAAACACATGGAAATTAAATTTTAATTTGTGATTGAAGAGGACCCGAAGACCATGATATTGTTCCAAAAGAAGCACTATTTCGCCTAGAAGTAAAATCAAAATGCAAAAAGTATAACTTTTTGAAGATTTACTTAACAGGATATTAAGAAACATTAAGCGGAATAACTTCCTCGTACACCATGAATATGAAGCTAGTAAGGCAGATTGCAGTATCGTAAAAACATTGACCGAGACAACTCCACAAGCAATTCCAGGTCATCAACGTAAATAAAGGGATTTAATTAGAAAATTGATATAAATAGAATATTTCTTTCATTTGAAAGAAAAAAATATAGTGTTTTTTAAATCTACTACAGTTGATTTTCAGGAGCTCCTCGAAAAAGGGCATTTCGCAGTGAGAGCTATAGTTTTGGATTGGATTATCCCAAAAGAAAATAAAAAAGATACCGTTAACATAATACTATCTAGTAATCAACCGAAAGAATAAGCAAAATATTAATTTTTGACAAAATGGTGGTTTCTTAAAAAAAAGGACTATCATCGAATCATTCCGTTTTAAAAGAAACTGCGCGGCGGCAGAATAAGGTTGGTTCAAAGTTACAAAAAAATTTGAAAACTTCATAAATAAATCATAAATATATTTTTTTATATTTAAAATAATGGTAAAATTGCAGATTTGGAGAACCTATAAAAAACGGGGGAAAAAAGATTGAGCTGAAGCTAAGGAACGGATTGATGAACATAGACAGTTTTCGACAAAAAGCGGAGGCTACCAGCGGTCCCTTTAATGATAATTTTGTGTCTACCGTTAAAGATAGAAGCAGGGTAGTAGAAGAAAAGGAGAACCAGACATAATAAAACAATTAAGCCTTTCAAGCTGCATTTGGTGATCAACATTGTCGAACGCTTCCAATAAGTCAGTGTTAATTTTGTCAGTTTGGTATCAATTGGCAACAGTATAGACTACAAAATCTGTAAGTTTCAATTGAATGAGCTATGAACTGAAATTCCATCCCAGCATATACAGTAGACACAATTAAGGACGATCTTTTTAAAAGTTTGGATAGCAGAAAAATGAAGACGTAGCCAGCAGCGAGATCGAAATGAATTTACGGAAAGATTTGGTGTGTTCATATGATTGCTGTTGCGTCTGGAGTCTAAGATGATAAGCAATCTTTTTTTGTGAAGAGGGTCTGCTATACGGATGTAAATAAGAACTTTGAATGGGGCATTTCACATGAAGCGGACAACGAAAAAAAGTTGAGGTTCTGGATTTCGTTCACATAGTGCATAATGGTATTTCTAGAGGATATGAACATAGACACACAATATTTTTTTCTATCAGGTTTAGTTGCTGAGCTATGGGCTTGTGATGAAATTGATGAAAGGTTATTTTGGAAGCCGACTCTGAGATGAAAAAATAAATATTAAACATACTGATGATTGGAATCAAAAATTGACTGTTCTTTTTAATTTGAAAATGAGATTGAGAATGATATGAGAAAAATGTTTTCCTATGTAAAACCGCAAGTAAACATTTCAACTCGTAATTTGAATAATTTGGATCAGGTTAATTTTGTTTATTTTTGTAACACAACAAAGCTTAAACTATACTTCTTTATTATAAAAGTTTTAGAATCGGATGGCTACTAGTTTAAGAGGTATGTGAATTTCAACAGATACAAGTCGACTGAAGCGTGCTACCGAGAGTTTACTTAGGACAGCTAGCTAGCTCAAAAACAAAAATTGATATCGAAATTCGATTAGTAGCGGCATCTTAAAGTTTTTAAACCTATATAATATGTAAAAAAAAAACCTAAGTATATACTATATATGACATCAAGCCATTTCGAATTTCCCGTTATTTTTTTAGCTATTACTCAGCGTTTTCAGTGAATATTAATTTCGTTGATAAGTTAAATAGTCTTTTTAATCTTTTCGATTGGAAATTTCATCAGAAGGTTAACGACCTAAGAAAAGTTCCAAGAGTATGAGCAAAAAAGTGGAGGTGTTTATCTGATGTATTCGTATGTTGAAGCTGCAGGAAAAACTGATAATCAAAACATGTCCAGTATTTATACAAAAAAACTAGTTTAAGAAAAGACGTCAAAATTGTAAAAATTGTGAAATAAATTCATTTTTCCATAAACAAGTATTTTTTAAGAAGTAAATGAGCATTAACCATTATTAATATTTTATCTTCTATATGCAAGTAATATAGCAATAGTTTTAAATTTTCATCCCATACTAAAACTTTATGATAAAATAAGTATAGTTTAAGCTTTGTTTTGTTACATAAATAAAAAAAATCAACCTGGCCCAAATTATTCAAATTGCGAGTTGAAGTGTCTACTTCCGGTTTCACACAGGAAAAAAAAATTGTCTTTCAAATCTAATTTCGAAATTAAAAAGAACAGTTGATTTTCTATTCCAATCATTATTTTTATTGCTTTTTAGATTTTTTTGAATCTTAGAATCAGCTTTCGAAAAGCTTTGGTCAATTATTCAGAAGCCCATAAACACGTAAGAAGTCTTACGTGAAAGTATGTTAAAATCAATGTTGAAAACGCACTCTCTATATATCTCCAGTACAAATCAAAATACATACCATTGAATACCTCGAATGTAATAAAATGTAGATAGAATGTTTATGTAAATCAAGGCAGCATAGCTTGGCAACTATACCTTATAGCCAAACAAATTGTGTATCCACTTTCATATCCCTATGCTCAATATGAACGAAATCCAGAACCCCTAATTTTTTCCACTGTTTGCTTCACGTGAAATGCCCCTAATGAGAGTAATAAAATTTAAAGTAATTAAGATTGTTCGATTTAAATCAAATACGCATCACTTTGCTCTACAATTTGTTACCAGTTGAAAGGTAATTTCATGATGCTTCTTCATACACTCAGAGAAAAATCGTTGTATAAATAAAAAAATTAGATATGAATCAAATATTTTCAAATATGATTCGGCGTCATATACGTTTCTTTTGAATTCAAATAATCTGCCTTCATTTCAATAACGCTAGCCCAACTAGCACTTTTGGTGTCAAATACTAGATAATAGTGAACTGCCACCAGGTCGCAGTTATCGATACGCTATTTCCACTTATTTTACCACGACAATGTGAAAAGCCACTCAATGCACCCATTCGCAACGTGGTGGCAACGTTCAGAACGGAACCATAAGCATCCGAAATTTCAAACTCCAGTTATAGTATAGAAATAGCAACGAAAACGTTTTAAAAACTTGTGAAGATTCCGTTCACTTTAAAGGAGTTTTATTTATTTGTTTGCTTGGTTTTTGCTACTACATTTGGCCACCATAAAGTGATCAAATTTATGGTTTTCGTTTTGGTGGCAAAAACGTTCCTAATATCGTTTATTAAACACAATTAAGTATGCTGATTTAATATTGGGTTTAGCCTAGTGGCAATTACTCATGAAAGACCCTATAAAGTTTTCGTTACTACAATAGTGAGTGGCATTTGCTATTAGAAAGTATTAGAAACGTTCTTTTCTTACTGTGGTATTCTCTTGTCAGATCTTTCTTGAACCCCATTTGAATTCAGTAACACTTGTGATATAAGCAAATACACACAAACGATTTTAACGTTAAAAAATGAAAAGTGCTAGACCGAAGTTATTTAAGCATTCTACGACCTTCTACTGAAAAACGAAAAAAACGCTCGAAGCGAGAAAACTGGGCAGAAAGTTCCAATTGCCACTTTACAGTTGCAGTTGGGTCAATAAAGAGTCAAAGTAGACATCATAGTGGATCTTCGGGACTATAAAGTTATGTTTGGTACCATAGAGTGGCATTTTTTCACATATGTGGCTATAGATACCATATAGTGGCAATTGTTACGTGATTGGAAAACTCGTGCAGGTTATGGGAACTATGAAGTAAAATTATGAAGTAACATTGAGTTTGTAGTGGCAGATCAGCACTCGGCCATCTTTTTACGGCTGAAATATGAAGGTCCAAGGAAAATTTATTTTAATGAGAGACACAAAATGTGCTCTTATGGGAAAATAACCTAAATTTTGTGCAGGGATGTACAAACGGTATTGATACGAACAAAAAAAAAACTGAAAAACATAAAAAAAAATTACATAAAATCTAAGTTTGTTATATTTTCGCCAAAATCCTTTTTTAATTTTAACACGTTGCTCAGGCGCATTGCAATTTCCAGTCTTATAATGTGAATATTTATGATGAATTTCAGTTTGTTGGTCATTTTGGCTATGAAATTTGGAATATCATCTTCATTATATTCTCTTAAGAATTCAACTTAAAATTTCAAAATGAAACTTTGACCTTGTGTTAATTTATTCGTCATAGCCACACAAATGCATTCTGTTGGTAAAATACATATTGAAACACATGAAATGTTACAATCAATCAATCTTTTATTGTGTTAGTGTAGTATTGGCTAATGAGTATCAATTCGGTATTTGACTCGTGTTGGGCACCATCCTGAAACTGTCACGGTACGTAACAAAATAAAGTTCCTGCCACCAGATGCCAACGTACCTTTTCATTCGCCATTTGGGTAACATAAACGATTTCCGTACGTGGCAAAAACGTATCTTTGGCAGGTTGTTGCCACTATAAAAGCCTCTTTTAAGTGTCAGCAACGTGGCAGCACACCAAAATTGCTAGTTGGGAGTGGTCCTGTTTAGCACAAAATGTTTTGTTTTACATTCAGTGATGAAAATTATGATATTAAAATAACATTTGTATAATAAAGTGAAATCATTTTTATTGAATGTGGGGGGTTATTTAATTCAAATAAGATTTGTTTTTTTATTTAAAAGTGTTTCAACTTTTGTTTTAAATTTGATTCTATTAAATTTTAAGTGGTGAAATTTTCCTGAGTGTAGAAACGCTGGTTTTTATTGACAAAAAGTCAATTGAGCAATTTTCACACTCTTCTCTTATTTCTTATCTCGAAGAAAGTTTTGCAATGACAAAAAAAAACGACCATCGTTTGATACCTGGTCTGGACTATAAGTAAGATACATGAAAGCTTCCCAAACAGGCTCCTGGAGTTCATATAGGGAGTCGCTATAGACGTATATACTCTGATGTCCTGATCGCTAGCTTCAAATGGTCCAAAAAAGAGAAATGAAGGTCAGAAGTTGGTGGCTGGTTATTTACAAAAAGTTCATAGTAAATGATTTTTTTCGAGTCCCACCAAGCACGCAACAAAATCTTCCTGGTCGTTAATGTTTCGTTTTGGTCATATTTGGACAATATTGTTTATATAAATTCTGCATCTCTACTCTCGCATGCTTTACAACCCGACAGCAAATAAGTGACCAAAACACCTTCTTCTGTAAATAATAAATTGAAAGCTTCTGCACGACCGTTGACGCACTGAATATACCTATTACTACTAAGTCCTCTTTGCCATTTATCTCGAGTGTGATTCTTCAGAAAAATTGTGCGGTTGCTTATTATATGCCTTAAATTTTGACAATTGTCTTCTTTGTTTTTCATCTCTGCTTTTTGCTATAGAATAGATTGTATTGTATATGTAGAAACTGTGGTGAAACTAAGAAGATTCACATTGTACCATGGAAAAAAAACCTCGGATTTAAAGTTTTTAGCAGCTATGAATTCTGTGCTATTTCTGGCCCTGACGGTTTAGCAAATGGCATCAACTTTAGATTAAAGTGCTGCAATATGTTTGTTTGTAACTGATAGTTAAATGTTCTCATGTATCGTATCACTATTTACATTTTCTTCATCTTTTATCATCGTTCCTCAGCTCTTTTGGCTCGTTTTTACCAAAACCCTGTATTCTCTGAAATAACTGAGTTCGACAAAGTGCATTCTTTTGTCCAGGCTTTATAAGAATCAACATGGATTCATTCACGAATATTATTACTTTTACCATCAACCAGCTAAAATAATGTTTTTTTTTGTGATGATTTTTATGCAAAATTGGTTTATACTTTTGAGTCAGTGAACCATAAATTGAGTCTGTAGTAATATAAAAATATAACACCTAAGCAAAATAGCCTCTTCAGCATTTTTCAAATGTTCATTTAGTTTTTCACTCTTAGTTGATTTTATTTTGTTTGTGATATATATTCTAGCTTCAAGAGCAACGAGATTTCAAATTAAATATTTATTTTTTTGACGGCCATAAGAAGACTCTAATGTTTTAAATCAATTTTAGGTTTTTATTGCCGCGTAAAACGTTCTTTTTTACTCAAATGGAAAACATTTTGAGTAATGATGAAAAATCAAGACTCAAAACGAGTATATTTCAGGTATAAAGTTGGTGTGAACAATGGAGTAGCTGGAGTAGGAAAGCTTGAGTAGCCTAGTGGGTAGAGCACTGGCTTCTTGCGTGTGGGGTCCCTGGTTCGAATCCAGGTTCGGACGAGGGTCCGCTCACCAAGCTTTGAGTTCACCTAGCTCTGAATAGGTACCTGATTTAAATCAGGGGTAAAGTGAGGCGTGGAACTAATCGCTCCATACTCGTATCCACAATGATTAAAAAAATTGTAATGAAGCTCTCTACCAGCTTCAACCCCTAGACCCGTCCAAGGGTTGTCGTGGGATTGCTTTACTTTACAATGGAGAACGTAACATTTCTAATTATTATACATGTTTTAGGTAGCCTGAGCTCTATTAATTCTGTTTCGTAGAATATTTCACATGATCTTCACGGTCTTGGTATTTTCTGACTCTATTTTGGAGAATCTATAATTTTTTGAATAATCTCAATATCATTGATATAATCTTCGCATCGAAACTTAAACTTGATCTGAATTTATCGCAAAGAACATAAAAGGCCCTTAGATTTCCCATAGAACCTTCAAAACTTTTGCTAAGTTTTGTTGCTCTTTTTGCTTTTATTTTCATATGCCTGACTTTTTTGTATGTATCTAATATATGATTGATTTGTGTAAATCATATAGGATGGAAAATCATGTAAATAAATAAACCAGGAAAAAAATATGCATGTAATGTCTGAAAATATTATTTAGATGTCAATATATTATGAACGGATCAATAACCTATAGATTTGATAGCATTAGCTTTGTTTGCTTAGGTAATCACTTAAAAATGTGGTTTAAGACAAAACAACAAATCATTATAATGTACAAAGAATTTATTTTGCCGGACTAGTATCTGTTTTTTCCTATTACTATTCTTCGCTCAATTATCTTTTTTTCTCAAGAAGAATGCAATTTTTCTGAACAATATAAAACCAATATGGCTGTATGTCAAACATTTTGTTTCACAGTTAAAATTTGTTCCCGTATATACATTTTCAAAATAACCGTTACCATTAATATAAAAATAAAGTATATTTAATAAATTCTTTTTATATACCTTTTATTCTGCTTGACAAAAAATTTAATAGATATTGGAATTTCCTCCTTGTATGTATCAAAAAGCAGTGCTTCGCAAACTTAATTCATGTCTCACTACAATGCAGAATAAATTAAGATGTAACTATTTTATTAGTCACATAATGTGTGGATCTAATATATTGTGATGAATTTATTGGTATATAGACCGAAATAGGGACTTTATGTTTGCAATATTATTAAGACGATGATTCCCAGTCACCTTTTAAAGCATACGCAATATTAAGAAATATCTAAATTTTATTAGGAATAGATCTAATGAAATCTTCACAAATTATGAAATTCGTCACGTTTCTGCGCTTCATCCCACGACTCAATCATTTTACTACTGGCAACAGGACGTGCATTTTATCTACGAACGACTATAAAAGTTTTCCTGTTTTGTTGAGCATCGAAATCAATTTAATATATTTAACACATGCAACTGCCTGTTCATCGTTATTACTGCTTTACTCTTGTATCTGTTCATGTCATATTATGATGTGGGGATTGGCATGAGAATTTATGACTGCTGGGGCTATAAATATTGGCAAGTGTCCGCAAATGTCTAAATACGAGTGCGTTGTGCTCCATAGTCGATGATGCGGTAGAGAATAGTTCAGCTGTCGCCGAAGCTTACAAGTTTGTGAAGGACATTTACGATCGGAACATGTGTAGGACACGAAGTTGTGAGAGCTTGAATGTCTTTATTGACATAAGATAATTTGGTGGTTTGCTCCTGTCATGAGGAATACATTCATTTATATCTTACCCGATCGAGTATTATAATTTACATATGGTGTCAAATATTCTTTCGTTTATATTGCTGACATCGAAAATATTTTGGATAAGGAATACTACAATTTAAACCGATTTTTTTACCCACACATTCACAAGGTTATGATGCAAGGGGGTCATCAAACTGTTCTATCTACACAATGAAATGTATTGATTTTTATTTAAAAGGCAAAATTGTAATTTCCATCAGGAAAAAACAATATTTCGCTTCAAAAACCGCCGCCAAAGCAATAACTCAATTCTTTTTGATTGATATATGGTAAGTAGCTAATGCACATATGAAATTTTGCGCATATATGACCCTCTGGTAAATGATGATTTTTTGAAAAGAATAAACGAAGCGAGCAATATAACTCTTCGACTGCAACAATGATGTCATTGCCATCAGTTTCCGAAAACAGAGAAATTGAATCAGCGAGAAATCAATTTCATGCAAATATTAAAGGAACTGGATTACCGTTCTCCACATATCCCATGTGTATACAAAGAGAGGGTTACATGATATGGAAATCGGTTTCCGTTCTGAATTGACTGTTCATCGTCTATTCCTATGCTATACGCCAACCAGTTACCGAAATGTGGTTGGGATCGTCGGTTTCCTTCCGACAGTATGAGTAAATTTTAAAGTGAGATCCGCCAATTTTTCATTTCACCCTTTTCTACGAAACAAGTGAAGGGCGATTGGGGTAAAAAAGGTTATTTTGCTTCAACTTGCAGATATCTACTTCTAGAAGCTGTTGTATTGAACAGGTGCTGCAAATAATATTCGTGTGTTTCCCAGTAACGTTAATTTTATCTTTCAACTTGGCATCTTGATCGCAATAAACATCAGCTGTAGGAGTGAGTATTATGGACATATTGCTGTGAAGGTAAATGAAACACTAAAATAGTATTTTTAAAACTCCAATAGATACTGAAGAAGAGGGCAGATTACCCTCGAAGTAACGACATCTGTCACGAAATCAAAATATATCTAGTTTTAAAAGGAAAAGATTGGTTTCAAATTAAAATATTTTTTAAAAAATTTGATTCACATTAAAAACAACTAAAATGGTGTTCAGAGTAAAGTATTTTTCATTATTTAGCTACCATTTAGCTCACTAACTTTCTGAACAAGATTTATTTTAGAGATACCAATAAACTTGATTGAAATATGTTTCATATGCCTCGCCAAGTCACCCCGATCTCCATCGTGCATACGGCAAACATTAGCTTAGCCAAAGCTCTCCACAACTTTAATCGAAAAATCATAACCACATGTCAACATATGTGAACAGGCAAAATATGATGTAACGCCACCCTCAATCCGAATCCTATTCGCATAAATATTGCGGATGCTTAGGCCTTGTTGTGGTCTCTGCTATGAACACTGTGTAGAAAATTCCTCCAACTCCTTCCTGTTCACTTCGACGGGACTTGGACGGATCAACGGGTATATTAACTGGATGGATACCGTCTATATCATATGCATGCAACATTAAGCAGATTGAGATATGCAAACATACACACGTTGATACAGTAGGAAGCGTATATGAATCGGTTATGGATGGAATGGGTAAGAGTAAATTCACTCCCAGCTAAGGTAGCGTTCAATTCGAAAGGATACTATGTGGCTTCGCTATAAACCAGACCGATTCGGTTTCCTTTTGTGGTTGTGACGGTTGTATTCGGACATGAATTGTTACGGGGCTTGGCTTGATCTTCGAAAATTGAAAGAAATATAGTTGAACGGATTCGAAAGGTAACATTGTTATGAAATTAGGTGCAATATTTGCAGAGTTCCTTCTCACCCAAAGCATTCTGCACACTCTTGAACTGTGTTTTCTGCGGAGTCTGTGGAATAGACGTTATTTGAGGTAATAAATGAATGATACAGCTCTCACTCAAGAAAGTTGTTTTTGTATTGAATTCAAAAAATGTGTAATGATTAGATAGAGCCAACATGAGCTGCCGGACAATACAAACTACCAATATTTGCTCACACATGATACACAATGAAAAACGTATTGAATATGAAAGATGGGATGAAATAGAAAAATAAATTATGCAAACATAGTTCCAAAATGATTTTAACCGGAAACTGGGCAGAATATTTTCATAGTAAGGGATCAATATATATTTGTACGCAATTTAATTAAAATTCGCCTCGCAATTATTTCATTTTTTATCCGAGCAAATATTGGTATTGATATATATACGCATGATTCCGGTTGACATAATTGAACTATAGTATTGCATTTTTATTAGCTTATGACTGACCATTAATTAAATTTCCTGATTGAGTAGCTATTACCTGAAGCTATGTGAACGAAATGATGCAAAAATAAAAGATTCCATGCATGTGAGTGGTAAACAATTTACTCAATTTGCCACGACGTTTTTCAATAACACAAACATTTATATATATTGATTGAATTCAGGCATTATTTTACAATTTACGTTTACTAAAAATTGAAGCAAACCAGCGATTTTTTTTAACCCAAATGAAAAAAAAAACGATTAAACGACAATGTATTCGAAAATAAAAAATAAAGCCCATTAGGACGTTAAAGCCCGCCAATCATTAAATATATTTAAACTTCAAAAATCAGCCATTTCAAAACAATTCATTTCATAGAAAGGAAGCTTGCATATATGTATATTGGATAGTATTTCGAGTACCTAACATAAAAATATTGTGTCCACTCATAGAATTTAGCGGTTATTAAGGCTCGTGTGTTTCACATGGTCTACGTTTACAATGGTTAAGCGTTTTTCGCAGCTATGAGCGGCAGCCTGTTAATTCTCTCATTCCTGTTAGTTTTCACGGACAGCACCACAAAGTCGTCTGCCTTCGTAGGAACTTCGGAATGTCAAGGAATCGGAGCCTGAGATTAAATATATTTTATTGTGCAATAATTTGCATTTTTACCAAAACGATCTCAAATAACACTGCATATAACTTTACTAAAAGACAAGTCAGCCTTATCTTTTTTTTCAAAATCTTCCATTTGAGTTATTTTAAATCAGAATTTTTGCCCTTTCTTTCTGTTTCCTGTGACTCTACAAGTCTCAAAAACCACATTCCATAAATCTCATCAAATAATTGCCTTTCTGTATTTATGAAAACACGTCGATATCGTTTTCAAACAAATTAAATTGCATTGCTTTAATCGAATTCTTTTCGAATGCATGTAGCGTGTAATTCACCATAAAAATACCGTAATAAAACTTTGAATTAAATAAAACCAATTTTTATCGTTGGCGTTCGAGAGTCGAGTCTGGATAACGCCATTATTCATCATACGCGTGAATCCCTTTTACGACCTCCTTATGCATATATGTACGGCAGAAGCTTGCTAGTAACATTTCGCTAATGGTATGTAGATATAGTGGTGAAAAGTGGTATGGTGTGCGCAATTGTAGATGTTTTCCGGTTAAATCGTTCAGCATCAATAAATTTTACTACTAGCAATTACTTAAAAATATTTAAAAGTTTTCCGTGAGTTTATAGCATTTCAAAAGAATATAAATACGTATGAATGTGCTGATACCTTATCGTTAAGCGATTGAGAAAAAAACCACAAAACCTTTTAAAACAAAGACCTATTTAGAAAATTATTTGTTGGATTCAATGTAATCAAATAGGGATTTTCGAAACGGTTGAATCAATCTCATCTTACTTAACTGATTCTTCAATGATATCAAGAAGTATAAGTTAACAGGAAATACTAAAGGTATAATGGTGATATGCTTGCTTCAACATTTACATCAAGGACTACTATGCGCGCGGTTGACAGAATGGGTGATTCTTTGCCAATGGGGATGCTCATGAAGCAAATTTTGGAGATGCAATATAAGCTCTCTCGCATCTCAATTGCTGGTTTAATATAAGGTATCTGGAAATGTTTATTATAATTAATAAAAAACATCAAATTAATTATTTTCAGCATGTTTGAATCGTCGTTGCTTCGTTATTTATGAACAGGAAGAAAATTGCTCTTTATTGAAGTTGCCTAAGAAGCATGACCTATACCACTGACTTGGAGAAATGTCATAACACGAAATCGCTCAAATAACTCAGAAACTATGCCACTTTTTCAGTCTTTACCATTCATACTCGTATTATATGCAGAAAGCAATTCAAGAGCTATAAGGTATGAATCTGGATGCATTTGCTTTTACTAATTTGCGAAGAAACTTGAATCAATTTGCGCGAAAATTAATATTTTATATTAATATAAATATTTATATGTGTATATATTTATATATATAAACATCGAACTTCAGTGGATTTTTCTCCTGGCATCTTAACGATTTGATTTTCAGGAGACATATGTATATAGCATTTCCAGCTTACATGGAACCTTTTGCAATTGAAATAAAACCTTTTCCAATTGAAATGAAACCACTTTTATTTGAAATGAAACCTTTTTCAAATGAAATGAAACCTTTCTCCAACTGAACGAGACGTCGATAAAAAAAAATAGTTTCAGGATAATTTATTTTTGTTGAAAATGTATGAAGAATAATTACAGCATATGAAGAAAATAAAAGTTTGAAAAATTTAATGTAATGGTTGGCCTTCTGCACCTTTTGGTATTTGCGAAACCAAATCTAGAACATAATTAGTGCAATCATCTGAAGTCACTTGAAGCACGCTTTATTCAATAAAATTGCTAAAGTACATAGATCTGTATTCATGTGGCTCAGTAGAGAACGTGCAATTTCAATTTCGAAAATGCTTTTTCAATTAGTTTCAGCATCGGCGAGTAAAGATTAGTACTCTTTTTGATTTCACGTGAAATTTTCATACAAAATTTCACGTGAAATATATTTCGGCGAAAATTTAGCTCGAAAATAAGCAAGAGTTGTACTCACTTCTTACCATGAAAAATTGATTTGAAGTTGCTTTCACATTGAAAAATCAGATGGCAAAGGCACATGCCTTCAATCATTTCACGCCAATTTAATATGTACAGCTCATTCTTTCGAGCTAAAAAGTGACATCTGGTGTTATAATTTGAAAATTGAATTGGGCAAATGTCTTTCTAAAAAGAAAATAGATCGAAAATTGAAATTCTTGACATTTTATCCGTCAGGAATCAGCAGTGTCTCTGCTTTTCTCCATTACCAAAAATTTCGCTCGAAAGAATGACCAGAAAATGGAGACATATCAAAATTTAGCTTCACGATTAATTCAGCACAAGCTTTAAGTGTATAGTGACTTACTAGTGTATAGTGACTCAGGAGTGTCCATACAAAATTTCAGGTCGATCCGAGCAAAATTAACGAATTTATTGGCTTAACAATACAAATAACTCAAATTCATATTTTCGCGCAAATCGCGTGTTATAGCGTTCCTTTCCTGCTTTATTAGCCACGCGCAGCTCTCATATACGTAATAGTAGAGTCTTCCCACTCTATCCACACCTATCTGTGCTATATTTGTGTAAAAACACTTATATATGTGACTTGTAGTAGTATACATTCATTTCATCGAGCAGTTACGGTACACATGTTTCGTAATTATTCACGCAATTTTGTTGCACAGTTAAAATTTTAAAACGCTTTTTTTGAGGAATTTTATTTTTCAAGTCGGTGAGACATGTAACTCGAAAACTACTCGACCGATCTTTCTGAAATTTTGCACACTATTTCTGTTGGCAATTTACTAGGTAACGCTGTCGAGATATTTTTTTTCTTGCTTTTTTTTATTTATGGAATTTTTCACAACTGAAAACAGAAATTTCGAAAAAAAAATTCCGTTTTTTTTCGTTTTTTTGACTTCCAACTTATACCAAAAATTAAATAAAGAAGATATTTGGAAAAACTTGACAGCGTTACCTCAAGAAACTCTTAAACTAACGAAATATTTTTGGGTTTTTTGTTTACGATGATCCAGTCATTAGTTATGTGTCTCACCGCAAATCAACTCTTTGCCCTGAACGAAAATGTCAAATTCATGTCACGAGTTTAATTTTTGGATATTTTTCAAGAAAATTTTTTTTGGATACTCTTCAAAGGTTGTTCTTTACTTTAGGTATTATCCCAATCAAGTTACTATTAACAGTTTTCTAAAAAAAAAAATCTTGAAAATGGGTATAAAATGTGCTGCTCTGAATTTAACCCCCTTAAGAGGGTACAAATTTAATATACATCCGCTACCTGCAACCACCTTCTGAAGCTCTCGCGCTTTGTGGATTCGAGCATTACCCATAATCAGAATTGAATTTCCCATATTTGGCATGGAACCAATTCTTTCCAAAAGCACTCGTAAGAATAGTTTAAATCGTTCGGCGTTCACGGTTGCGTTTAAATTTATTTTCGAGCAAACAAAACCACCATTATTCACAGCTTCAATAAGCGTAACACTAAATCTTCTTACAGTAGGTCATTTTAATGACGACAATGAATTAAAAACGTAATGCATTTCACGCGACTATTGTGTTCGCAGCTCATGTAACAAAATGTGACTAACGCAGTTTAAAATTTTGTGATAAAAACTACACTGGCATGAACTTTGAATAATGCAATATCAACTTCCGAAATTATTTTTCTTAATATTATCTTTTATCGAAGTTTCATTCAATTTGGAAAAGATTTCAGGTTTCATTTCAATTAAAAGTGGTTTCATTTCAATTGGAAAAGGTTTTATTTCAATTGCAAAAGGTTTAATTTCAATTGGAAAAAGTTATTTAAGTAATCTGGGACCGATGAAATACTTTGAATTAAATTTACTCGTACTTCTTCAGTCATCGAGTACGAGTCAGTAAGCGAATCTGCTTTTAAAATACAAAAACAAAAAGTTACAAAAAAAAATCAACAAAAATAAATGTCTTCGACTTCGAGCAAAAGCAAAATAATAAAAACCCTTAATACTGCGTGTGGAAACAAACACACCCCAAAAAATGTAAATCACATGAATAATAACTCCTCACACATGTAAGTACATAATTAGTTGATTGAGCGACATAGAAAACCATTCAGATATTGCGATTTGCGAAAGCTGCATCGATTTCATTAGACTTCATGATAAGAGCCATTTGTTTTTCACACTGTTTGCCCGCGGGAACACACAGTAAATGGCCGATGACTTTGCACTTAGGATTTTTTTTTATGCAATTAAATTTACGTATGAGAAGCATCTGAAAATCAATGTAAGTAAGATATGTATATTTTTCCAAAATTTTACTCTTAAAGATAAAAAAAATAAAATCTGTCTATTCCTTTAACATTTGATCTAATTATTGTATCAAAGTAAAGTTCGCAGGATACCTAGGTTGGTTTGAAAAAAGTGCAGGTATTAGTTATATATTTTTTGGGAGTGACTGGGAAATTTGGCCCATTGGTTTTCGACAAATCCCAGCATTAAATATTCATTTTCTAAATATCTGATGTGGATACAGTCTTAAAGACGAAAAAATTATTTCGTAAGTATTTCAACCATATAAAATCCGGAAAAAGGGACACATTTCCTGTACTTCATGGTTTTTTCTAACTATTCAAACTGAAACAATACCACCTGTTTAAGCTAAACATCATAATAAACAGTCCGACACCTTCCAATTATTTCACAGTCTACAACTCATTTAAGAAAAATGTTGGCAGTACCATAATGCATGGGAACATGTTTTTGCCCCATGACCTGAAAATCTTCGAAAAGTTACAAATCTGTTTCAAGGACTTCAATATAAACAACAAAAAAGGTTGTTAAGGAAAGATTTCTGACCTAATAGGTCTCAAAAGGCAGGAAAGTTTTTCAATTATTCTGTGTTGGTGAGTCTAAAAGTATACTGGGTTCTGGAGCGGCTTTCGTAATACCACACATGAACCCATTAATTCAAACAGTTTAAACTTACTAGCTGTGAAATTGCTGCTTTATGTGGGAATGAAGTTTGGCATTAATCAAAAAATTACAAAAATCGGTATTCTAACAGACTCCAATAATGCCTATAAGAAGATTAAATTAAACAGTGAAAAAGAAACGTGAACAAAATCTATAAAATCTCGATTAGAGCTCCCTCCACAATCATTGAAATCATTTGGATCTCTGTCCACACTGGTCATAAACTTATCGACAAAACTGACGATCTTGCTAGGAATGCCTTCCTACCAGATTTAAAAATGCCCTATGATCAGAAAGCTGACAAAGCTCTAGACTTGATAAAAAAAAGATAGATTCCACATGAAAAAACGAATGTCTGAGTGACATCAGAAGGCTAACAATGTCCATGGACTCTGTTCATATTCTATGGCTTTCTTGGACTCCAGAAATTCCTTTTAATGGCGTGGGCTTGGCTTTGATGAGAATACGATTGTAATACCGTTTAAAAATAAGAGATGACGAGCTCTGTGAAAATTTCAATCAAATTTATAACATCAACCATAAAATCATTCACGGTGTTGAATACCAGAGAGATATATGAATTTTTCAGCAGAAATAATGCAAGTGAAAATGTTATTAATAAACAAAACAAAAACGACATAAAATAATTGAGTAAGTTTATTTATAATAACTAGGGGGCTTTGCCCCCTGCTCGCTTCGCTCACCAACCCCCAGACCATTAAATTAACAACCATACGATTTTAAATTGTACATTTTACTGGACGTATGTACTAAAGCCGTGCGAAAATCAATAAAAGTTCACAGTCGCAGTACATATATATACATATATATATATATATATATATATATATATATATATATATATATATATATATATATATATATATATATATATATACATATATATATATATATATATATATATATATATATATATATATACATATATATATATATACATACATATATATATATATATATGTATATATATATATATATATATATATATATATCGGATTTCGTATGTTTATGTGTCTACTATAAGAGAAAAATAAAAATATAATCCGACCAAATTTCCAAAACTTTTTTTATTAATAGAGAGAGAGAGATAAGATTAATATATAGTGTATTTTTCTTTTTTCTGTTAATGCGGCTTATGTAGACACAGAAGGTACCTTTTTGACCAGCATCATTATGAAATCCCTACATTGAATTATTAAACCCTAAAATCAACCTCAAATTAATATAAAATCAAAATCTAATCGCAAACGTTGAAGAATCAGGAAGCCAGGACATTTCTGTGGGCTTCCCCTGAAACACCGTAGTCAAAAAAATCCTAGTCACACAGCAACGTAAATTACTCATTTGCCATACACGAATAAAAGATGAAAATAATTTTGTATAACAAATGAGCAGTTTAAGCTGCTCTGGGTCTAGAAACCATGAAACCATGATACGAAAATCTTTAAAGTTTAAATTATACTTTATTATAAGTCACTGCACAGCCGTAAAAAGATTGAAGATTTATATATGACTTTATATGTATATGCTTTAACAAAGGTCAATTAATTTAGAAGTAGAACTTTTGGAATTAAGACATACATCAGACATTTTTCACTTCGAGTGTGACAATCTAAACATCTAAACATCATCTAAACTTCTACAGAGCTGAACCGTACACGCAAGCTTCATCGTGCAAATCCAGTTTGTGCAAACCAAATCTCTGGCAGTGCAACGTTTACGCCTTTAGGGTTGCGCGTGTATCGTTTTTTTTTTTAACACACTGGCTTCCCGTTATAAACTGGTTTGCGCAACTAAACGCGTGGTTTTGCTTGTACGTGCAGCAGATCCATAAAGGAGGCAATGACCATCGTATACAAACAAGAACCTAAGGAAATGGATATATGATGCAGTTTGGAAATGCCACAAATGCTAGAAAAAATATGAGCTAAAACTGAAAAGTTTAAGGTCTTCAGCCAACTTCCATCTTGCTATTTGCTTTTCTCTGATGAAAAATCATTTTGACTTCCGAATATAAATAAAAATACAACACAAAGCATTTCAAACGCGAATGGGATTATAAAAAGTAATTTTATGTTTCATTTAAACCTGAAACGATTTGGGCATTGTGTCGCGAAACATTTAATCGCCCCCGTCTGATCTTATTGTACATTAACAGTCTCGACACTGCAGTAATACTTTCCCCATTGTCGTAATCCTACTTCAATTTCCAACTGTATTACTCCTATTACGTCAATTTCTACTGTCATTTCGTAAAAGAAACGACTCATAGTTCTGTTTTTTTTCCTTCGCCAATATCAAGTCCCTTCGCTACTGGACTCACCCCTAATCACTTGCTTTCCTTTACATTTATCGCGACAATAAAAACTCACAAAAGAATGATTTTTGTTTTCTGGGGAATGTCGAGGAATTAATTTGTTAGAGCCAATTTCAAATAAGGAATGCCCAACAAGAGGACATTTGACGCGAAATAGAATCATCTATTGGCAGAATGGAATGATTAATATTTAACTTCCTAGTTGCTTGTTCTTAGAGACTTGTGATGATTTTGATTAATTGATTGTGAAATTATTCGGACCGTGAAGATGAATTAATTTATAATTGTGACTAAGATATGGCATACCAAATGTATATGTATATGCAGATTTTTCTCACAGAAGCAAGATACAAATTAAACTGGGCGTAAAAATAACAACTTATAAATACTGATATTGAAGCACGTGATAAAAACGGAATTGCTGAATTAGAACTGTGAAAAATAATTTATTTAAAAGTGATTGAAGAATACAATTTTTTCTTTGTTTTTTTTAGGTGTTTTATATTATAGCCTTCTCTAATAGCGAGCTTTATGACTTTAAATGCAACCATATCATAATTTTTTTATTTGCAATTGTCACTTCTGAAACTGGAAATAATCAAATCACACTGGCTTTAGCAAAAAAACCGAATAAACACTTCAGCAATATGTATAGGACGCCAGATAGTATCTGATTTCGAACAGAAAAGAACTACTTTACAATCGGTTATTGTTAATAATAAAGATAGTAATTCACTCTTATCATATCTTACTTCCATAGTTGGATTAACAATGCGTTTGGTAGTCTTCACGAATAATATGAATATTTTTATATCGCAAGTTTTTCATATTTATTTTTAATAATTAATCCTATGTTGGATTCGGTAGTCACGATTCCACGTATTAAAAACACGAGTCATTATCAGATGTAAATATTTTTTCAAAGCTTAAATTTTCACAATATTCTACGTAATATTTACATTCTGTTTATATGTGATTGAAAAGCCCAAATAATTTAATTTAAAAAACCAAGTTTAAACGATGAATCAAAGATTATTCACCAAATAAACAACATAAATTCCCAAAGTTCTATGAATTAGCAATAAAACAATAGCACATGGCCTTTTTTAATGGTCTTCGCACCTTGGCTGATTAGTCATCATAACATGATCAAATAAATAATAGTCAAAAGTCAAGTTCATCGATATCGTGGCCGTCCATACATATGAAGACGACATAAAAGAGAGGCCTGAGCCCAAACCAAAAATGCTGCGTGACGCAAATTATAAACGAATCGTATTGTCAATCAAAACACCGGTGCCGAAATCTTTACGCAGCCAATGACTTAGTGGACATTTAAGTGAAATATTGCATTTTGGAAGATGTAAATTTACACGTTGTCAATAAATTTGCGGAGTTTGGTTTGTCGGATAAAATTGGCAATGATTAAATTTTTACCCGCAATTCAAAAAGTACGAGTTCAAACATTTCGTTCGAGATTAGAATTTCACATATCATGGACATTTGAAATAGCTATGATTATTTACCAAATTTCCGAATATCTGAACGATAAATGCAAAGCGAAATGGTTGCAATTTTTCGAATTGAGTCCGTTCACTACTAAAATAAAACTATTGCGGACACATGTATTGATTATTTCTTTGCCAAAATAAAATATTTATAAATTTGTAAATTTATAAACTTGTATATCATTAAGTGAAAGAAATGTTCACCTGTTCATCTGTTCACCCACATTTGCCCTATCAATAGCAAGTCATTTTCAAAATCGTGGTAACGACATTCACCTTCACTGAACGAAATTCGAATGAAAATTATGCGATTTTTGGATCGATATAAAAGTGAAACCATTTTAACATGTTCAATCAGTTCCAATCTAAGCATTACATTCGTAATTACACAGCGTTTAACCATATTGATTGTAAACAATGGCACGGCCTAACTTCTACGTTTTACTGCTTGTAGTTATATGTGTTACTGCACAGCCCACACGTATTACTCCGCAAAGAAGGAACAGCAAGTTTTTGGTGCGACAAGAAGTAGAAACAGCAACAACAGTGGTGCCTGAAGCTTTGAATGCTCCTTATCCTGCTGCCGGTTTCCGTCCAGGACGTGCTTTCGATCTGCCAACTGAAGATGAAGAGGCCAGAGCTGCTGAAACGACACCTGAAACAACTGGGAAGCCAGCAGATCGATACGGACCACCAGAGGAACCAACCACAACTGTCAACCCTCAAGAAAATGATGTTGATACAAATCCTTATTCAGAAGTTGAAGATTTGGCACGTAACACTGACTCTTCTGACAAAGAAGAAGCAGCCACCATCCCTGATGGACTTTATTACATCCAACTTCCGAATGGTCTGGAACAATTAGTTTTAGCGGTCCCGGAAAGTGATCAGAATGGTACACAGATCAAAATAGCTAAAATTGTCGAGCCACAATCTCTATTGGTAGCACCTAGCCCGCAGCAATCATATTCGTTCGTACAACAGTTTCAGACATGGTAACTTAGCAAAGTATATAAATGATGTTGTTGTATAAATGAAATTGACTCGTAAATTATTTCGATACTATTTAATTCACCACATAAAAATAAATACAATTTTGACGGCGTCATATAAAGGTTTTCAATCGTTTACCAATGTCACAGATGGAATTATTGCATATGCTTGACTCCATGCAGACTTTTAACTGCAGCAAAAAGTTAGAAAAACATCTACGAAACATGTTAAACTATGTAAGGAGAGGAGTAATAGTTATAATTTTTACAATTGAGAGTAAATACTTTTGAAAAATGTGAATTCCGAAATTATAAATAGCAATACTCAGCACGTAAAATGCGCATATAATATTAATTTCAGGGACTATAAACAGCAGACTTGCCGTTTGTGCAATTGATCGCATTACATTGGGGATGCTATCTTTAAACTGATATCTTTTTAAACTACCCTGATTTTTAAAATTTTTTATTCTTACCTCTACTTTGATAGGTTAAAAATTGACATTATTCTAGCGCTCGAAATTGATACTTTTTTCATTCAGGGAACATTATTTCGGAGCGTCCTCACAGTAAATTAGTGAAATTAAATTTTTTTAAATTTAATCTTTTTAATTAAACTAGAGATCTCAGAAGATACATGGAATGAACCGGTTTCAGAAATATTTATTGCATTAGTGAAGATTTTAGTTTACAAGAAATTAATCAGCTGTGTTTTACTTCAAGCCCAACACATATAAACTGAAATTCTCTTGATGCGCATTTACAATAGAAAATTATAAGTATCCGTAAAAAAGTTGCAATCGAAGTCATAGAAACCAAAGCAACGTTCTTTGAATGAAAAAAGTATTAACTTGAAGCGCTAAAATCTAGCGAGTACTACGTCATTAATACTAAATGCAACAAAAATAATGTCAGGTTTTTATAATTAACGTCGAGAAGAATAGAATTGTTTTTTTTTAAATATGGGTACCTTTGGAGACATCACAGTTTTAAGATGACATCTCCAATATGGTGCTTGCAAACGTGAAACTCGTATCAACTGAGAAAACAACTTTAGAGAAAAATTATTTTCGTACAAATTTTCGAAAAGGTTACATAATGTAATTAATTTTCCTCTATTCTAGTATATAAAGTTTTGAAAGTGTGTTAATTTTAAAATTTCAGCGCATTTCTAATCGTAAGCTCAAGTGTTCTTCGAGCTTGGTCAGCAAAATAAAATTAAGCGAAATCCAGGCAACGTTCAACAGCTGCCCCTTACACTAATTCAACAGATTCAACTCAAATATCATTAATTTTCAAGGATTATCAGCTATTTTAGCTCGATTGGACATATTAAATTGACATTTCTCCTTTTTTTTTAAACTTTTGTCTGTATGTTTGTATATCGCAGTCATCAATCTGTTGCAGTTTGTCACGAAGTTATTGTACGCTGTATAGAACTCAGCTGAGACTGCAATGCATTAACAGCGTCCAGTGAAGCAACATATGTATGTATTTAAACATTTTACAGTAGTAGTCGAAAGTAAAAAAAAACCTTAATGAAAAATTAAATTTCAAGATAGTTGTGAAAGTGAGTAAAAACAAATTCCCTAATTGGGAGATCCTTGGAGTAAATCTAAAATTGCGAAAATTGATTGTGACTAATTTTTACTAATAGATCCTATCAACAAGTTCTTCTTCATAAAACACAAGCAAATCATAAATAAAAGCATGAAAACGAATTTCATATATTTTGAAACCGGAGGAAATTAAATTTGCCAAAATTTGTCGCCAAATCCATTTGTCTTAACTGACCTTGTTTGCTGGATTCAAATGCTTTACAGATACAATTCTGACTTGTGATCAAGGAAGTTGAACCTGATTTTTTTTTTTTATTTGGTCAAAAAAATTAGTATCACTGGTATAAGACGAAGCAAAATAATAATTTAATAAATCAAATGAAATATTATTAAAAATTAAGCGAGGAAAAATATGCATCTTGCTTAGTTACGATTCATTAAATATTAATCAAAAATGGAACATAGTCAAAAAAAAAAATAGTTAAAAAACCTTACTGCATCAGAACCGCTCGAAAGCCTTATGTACGAAGTACAGTAGAGGATTTGTGCAGATTTTGTGTGTATATTCTACCACTAGCTACTTAAGGCGACCCTCAGAAATAATAGACCCTAAGCCAATTTAATTTCGATGACTTCATCGAAAGTTACAGCGATAGAAAGGTGTTTGGCGCTGCCATCCGAAAAATTTCCACACCTTAGCAAATATAAACATTGTTTACTTATTTTCATTGCAAATATTCGTGATATGAATACTTTATGTAACCATTTATTGGTACGAAAATAACAAAAACACCTCCACCGAAGTCAAAAATATATCACATCTGCTTAAGTTGAAATCAACCTACTTTGCGAATTTCATATTGATCCGATGACTGAATTGGAAGTTATAGGGATACAAAGGAATTAAGGGTTACCATACGTGAAAGTTTTCAAATTTTCTAGATCTAGATCTAGATTTCTAGATCGATGTTTATTTTCACTACAAGATCACTAAGATTTGAAAATGTTATGATTAAAACGCTTACTAAAGAAATGCAAAAAAAATACAAAACCAACCATAACTCACAACCCTACCATTGTTTTTCAAACTAGATTTCTGCTGAGTATTGTCTGCTATAGGTTTAATTGGCCATATAAATTTCGTTATGATTTCATGACTGCACTGAGTGCTATAGGGTAAAAAGCTTTATTTTCCCAAGCGAATTTTCAAAATTTAAGACCCCAAAATTACTATAGCTGGCCGTTTCAACCTACTATTTCAACCAAATTTTTATCAAAAATGGCTTAGAGTAAGAATCAGCTACTGTGTGAATTTCATTAAAACGTGGTGACTAAACCAGAATTTATAGGACTAAAAGCAGTTAGTTTTCTTAGTGATTTTGCCAGATGGTATCACTGGCACAGAATTGCCCGCATTTCAAAATTGTTTCTATCAGACCCTTATTTAAGACCAATACATTCTGTTAATTTCAGTTGTATCTAAGTTGTTCCCTGAGTTCCCGTGAACAGAAGTTTTTAATGCTAAAAATATAGGTAAATTGGGGAAGTGCTACCGTTCTTGTCTGACATGAAATTTCCAAAGTTTTACTTTGACTGTGTAGACAAAGCATAAGATTTGTATATGAATTGTTTTTTTTCTTAAAAGTGAAATTTTTTCACTAGAGTCGATGATTTGAAGGTGATCACTTTCAGCGCCTGCCGCAGCTACAGGATTGCTATCACGTTCATATAAAACTATGCAATAATGCAACTTAGTAACGTTAATATGCTCTGTAAGTTTTGTAATGATTCAATAGCTCTGTTAAAAGCTATCGCAATTCAAAAAATTTCAAATTTTCCCGGTTTCATTTTATGCACCTAGCGCATACAAAGGGTTAAAAATTTCCAAAACCTTACCAAATCTTTTTAAGAAAGCATTTGCAATTAATTCGCAAACTTAGTTTTTTTGAAAGAAACTATTTTTTCATAGAATAATAGGCACTAAACTAAAATGGCCGCCGGCGCCAAAAGGTTAAAGATAATTAACATTTGGTGTAACCTGGACCTATTCTGCATATCACAAATGTATCCTGAAAGATTCAGCTTAATTGGATGGTGTATTCCCGAGAAATAGTCAATGAATTTTTTTGATTATATATAAATATATATATATATATATATATATATATATATATATATATATATATATATATATATATATATATATATATATATATATATATATATATATATATATATATATATATATATATATATATATATATATAAATGGAAATATGAATTTTTGAACATTAGAACATTAGTGCAAAACTATACCTACTAAATTAAAAGTTTAGCTACATTCATTTACTAATTGGAAAGGATGAGAATAAAAAGTAGTGAAAAATGAATCACAATTGATCCTAATTAATTAAATGAAAAATTGGAATTGTTTTTGCGGGATGATTAAAATTGAACAACTTTTTGTTAACATTAAAAATTTTAATCTACATTGAAAATTCTATTTTGACAGTGCATACTTTCGAAACCACTTTGTCAAAATAGAATTTTCAATGTAGATTAAAATTTTTAATGTTAATAAAAAGTTGTTCAATTTTAATCATCCCGCAAAAACAATTCCAATTTGATTCTGCTTTCGGAGGCTGATTCCGCAAAACGATCGAGTTTCCCGTTTCAATATGCTCGGCTTCGATGCTGTAGAAATGATATACGTTGTCTATGCTGATTTATAGACAAGAAGGGAACCGTGATCAAATTCAATTACCGTTACTAAATGAAAAATGATTGATTGTTAAGAATTAAAGTACTTAAAACTTGAAAATTAAATTAGAAACTAATGATTATTACATAGTTTGCTTTTGAGTAAAAAATTAATTGAAATAAAATAGTTTATGCATTAAAGTCAAAAATACCGTTTCAGCTTCCTCTTGAGGACCTAAAATAATGTAAAACTTTTCAGGTCCTGAGGAAGATTATTGTATAGTGAGGTAGCTGATGGAAGCGGATCGTAAAGCATTCTATTAGTTCTGCATGTGAGTATTCTATATATTCTTCATCCTAGTTCTATAGCTGTGTATGTCACTGATAATTAACAGATAAGCAGAGGATTTTTTTTGTGAACTATACATGGTCGTTGGCTTCTCAAATACAGCTAGTTTTGATAAAGTCATCTTACCCGTTGTGTTAAATAATTGAATTATAGAAGTCTTCAGATCTAAATTATGCACTGCCTTAATCGCTTTATTGAGGGACTTGCTCAACATAGAAATGTTAATTGAGGATGTTTGACTCCAATTTAGCATACCATAATTTATGAGTGAAGTAACAACAGCATAATAGGTCATATTTTTCAAATGAAGGTTTAATTATTTTCTTCTTCTTAAACATACTTTATATTTTATCTTCATAATAGGGTAATCTTCAACATATTATATTAGTTCGACAGAAATACGGACGTCAAAGTGGGCAAATAAACACCAAATATTTTAGTATTGTGGAAATAAAACAATGATAATTTGTCACCTCAGCTTTGACAAAACTTATGAACTAGTACAAGTTCGTTGGACTTCAAAGGCAACTTGTTGCTAAGAATTCGTTGAAAATAGGAATAAATAAAGGGGTCGGATACAATTTGCAATTTTCCACAGATAGAGGTGGAATATTTTGTTTTTTTTTAAATTCGTCTAATACTGCTGAACAATAAAAATTCCAAAAACCATTTTTATGCAAAACTACATTAATTGATGCTGTAGATGTATAAAAATCAAATATGCAATAGCTTTCGTTCAAATGACAAATTCTCCGGTGACTGCCAGATGCTGAGGGATCAACAAAATCGAAGTTAGCGGATCGACAAAAAGTTCGCCCACTTAACACGCTTGTTATTAGTTTTAAAGTCAAGTTTGATAAGCAACTAATTTAATTAAACTAATGGTGATTATCCGGCAAATAAGATTTGAGAATTTTGGGGCTAGGAGTTTGAGGTACAATTTTCAAAGGTTTAAAGTTTATAGGAAACAAAGGCGCAAGCGTTTGCTTAACTGACTCGAGAATGTCATTCGTAGGCAAAGACAAGTCACAGTTGAGTTGAGTCGCAGGCTGTGAGAGCTTCCCAACGATGCTCAGTTATTTTCTTGTTTTCTTCGTTCATTTAAAATCATGTTTCTTAAAGGATTTAGTTATTGATTAGTTACATTGCATAAATTGCATATGTTTAGCTCAGGGACATAAATAAAAAAATATGCAACAAAATGAAAGGCTAATACAACAGCTCCACTAAGCTCACATATCTGCTGATGAAAACAAAGCCAAAATCGAAAGCCTATCAAAGAACTCGAAAGAAGGCAGCTTTTCCAACGGTTCTAAAAAATTACTGTCACAATGAATTCAAGATGTGGTAATAGAAATTATAAGAGAAGAGAATAAGTACCACATCAAAGCCGCAGAAAATTATTGTCAGATAACAAGCAATATAACTAACTCGTTTTCACTTCATTTCACAAAGTCATTATCATTTTTGCAAACTTGTAATCTACATTAAAATCCTTCATATAAAATCAATCACTCCAAAAACCGTTTACTTACTTTGCAAACAATATTTATCACAAGTGGCCCAGATTTGAATAATACGACGGGCTCAGAACTGTTCTTCAAATTTCGTCCCACTCCTTAAATGATGACAACTATTAATATCATTTTGAGTTCGATGACATTAATTGAGCGTACACGGAAAACCATTTTTCATAAAACCATTCTGACAATATAATAAATGCAGATACAAATCTTCCTGATCAATATTAACTCTTTTTGCTCCATCTTTCCACTTTTTAAATGAAAAAAAAACACAGCCGAGCATCCCAACAGAAGGATACGTCTTTCATTTTAAAATATTACATCCGGGACCATACAATATCCATAACAAAGAGTGCATTTTAGATATTCAATGAAAATATCTGGAATGTTGGGAAAAAAAGACATAAAGCATTAGACAAGACGGGATTCCGGTCAATTTTTCATTTCCATTCAAGATAAAAGAGTCAGCGACATGAGTGCAATCACATGAAAGAAACAGATTTATCAACATTACAGCATGATACGTGCCAAATGATCTAACCAACGATTCGGGGATTGTGGCTCATGTATGTATGCATGCTTTTTGGGCTGTGGACCTTCCATATGGTAGGAGAAGGATACATTCAAATGCATATGTCGTGTGGCACGGTACAGTTATGCATGTTCTATTGAACTGAGATGTTATGGCTACCAAATGCATTTCATCGAAATTTGTTATGCGGATACAGACAGACATGTCCTTGTGAAGATATTTATCATGTCATTTTCATTTATGCATCTCGTAGTAAACACATTTCAAAGCCACTATTTGCCAATAATATGAGCAGGATTTCCAGTCAGCTATACCCACAACGATAATAACACTGCTAATGTGCAGAATAGCAGAAAATCCACTAAAATAACAGCATTTTCATCAAATGTATAAGCAGATACGTCAACCTCTCACTGAAAGCCTCCTACAACATCAAAAGCGATTCAATTTAACCAAGCATTATCTTAAACCCTCAGTCACAGTATTGCGTATACTATTCACGCTGAAATAACATCTGCCGATTAAAGTGACAATTTCGGTCAATTAGCTACGAAAATAAACAAAACGACATCACTTTATTTTGTCATCGTCACATCCCTTGTACACCGCAGCAATGAAGTTCGTAAGCGGCTGAAAATTATCTACCTTGGTTAACCATCCAAGTATAGGGTTAAACTCAACCCCGCAACGTAAATGGGACTATGATAATCAGTAGTGATCACATTATTTCTCTGTTAAAACCCTTTCCATGTTGTCACGCTACTTTCCATTTTAACTGTGTTTTTCTTTAGACTTTTCATTACAGTCCAAATGTTTTGATGAAATATTAAAAGAAATTTAAAACGAAAATGAGGGTAAAAAGGAGGTATCTGACTAATGGGTGAATTAACGCAACGAAAGTGATAACAAGAGGTTTTTCTTTAAGAAAGATTAAGATAATGGCTTGCTAGGAATCTGAAGAATATTAGGTTGGTGGTGATACTCGGTTGTATCAAGTAGTCAGTCATGAATTGTATAATAAAGTAGAAAGTCGACTTTTAATAAACACGACACTAGGTTTTGCAATGTGGCATCTTATTATTTCTTGATTTGAATTTAAGATGAACGTCACTTAATTTTCACATTCAATAGAAAAAATAATTTTTAGATCAATTTGCTGCTTTTTTTGGAAATCGAATATTGTCGCACAACAATATACGTTTGCTACATTCTTCAAAGTCTGATTTTAATGGTTTGAAATTTTTAAAGGCAATTTTTTTTATTTTTCATATGCTCATGAGAGCAACATGAACGAATCCTATAGAAGATTCGACTTTATTTCATACAATCAAAATCGAATGAAGTGAATTATAATTTATTTTAAATCTACACTCAAATTGAAAAGGGCTTACTTTCAACGGAAAAAGGATTCGCTTGATTCGCAAAAAGTTACACAAAATCCACAAATGCTAAAACTATCCAGATTTCCACTACACAACAAAATAAATGCCAATAATTTTAAGACCATTAGAAGAAAATTTTGCAATTTTTTATCGTTTGTCATTACACTGAAAGAAAAATCTTGATAAATCAACAATTTTCCTTAGTTGTTTTTGCGTCAACTACGGGCTATAGTCAAAACAACCATAAAAAAATAATTGATTAATTTTATGCGCCATGACGCGTGGTTGATTAACAACATCCGTGATGCAAAAAAAGTAAGCAACCACAAACAATGGTATTCCAACAATAAACATAGTACGAAATAGTAAATGACTATAGTATGTAGTGTGGAATTATGTTTGTTGAATTTAGCAATTGTAGAATGGTTCGCTTACTATGAAAATTGTTGATAATTCAATATTTTGTAGTGGGAAATGAATTGATGCTTATTTTCCTATTTTAGCAGAGTAGAAAGAACCTTTTTCCGTAGTTCATTCGACAAATTTGAATGCATTGTTGCATTACTAAAAATAATAGTTAAGTCAACCACAACTTTTTCTTTCAGTGTGCGCTCACTGCTACGGCGCTGCACTGCATCGCAATGCGTGTCATGTACATACATATATTAACTGCATAGAAAGCGTCATACAACGTAATATAAAGGCTTCAGAGCATAACATGAATATGAATTATATCGAACAGCATAACGAACACAATTTTGCCATGTAGCATAGGAAACTTCTATGCTATAATAGGAGTATGAGTATGAGGAGTATGAAAAATCAACAGTTTTCCTTAGTTGTTTTTACATCAACTAGGGCTATAGTTAAAACAAACATAAGAAAATTGTTGATTACTTTTATGCACCATGACGCGTGGTTGATACACAAAAAAAAATTCATTCGGAGCATGAAAAACGTCCAAATGTTGAAACCATTCTACTTTGCGTAGAATAATTCCAAAGACGTTGCTCACTGAATTACGTTTGTTGAAATCAACTATTGCAAAGTAGTTTAAGTACCATAAAAACTGTTGATAATTCGAAACGTTGAAGTTTTGAGTGAATTGATGAATATTTTTCTATTGATTAAGTATTTTTCGTGGTTATGAAACAATTAAAACAGTTGATTTCATGAACGTTGCGATATTTTTTGTATAACCAGAGCCAACTACTTTTATATCATTAAATTAACTATATTAACATAGTAAAAATAACTATTTTCCGTAGTTAGTTTAACGATTTTGAATGAATCGTTGCAATACTATTAAAAATAGTTGAACCAACCAAGAGTTTTTCTTTCAGTGCACTATTATGTCAGTGCTAGTTTCCGATTCGTATTACTCAAAATTATAAAATAGTAGCAGATAAACAACTGTAAAATAGTAGCAGATAAACACTCAGAAAAATACTTCAATTTTTTGAGGAAAAATCAACACATTATCAAAGAAAATTGGTAATGATTCTGCGCCAAAGAAATACTTACTCACTCGAAAAAAAAGGAATTTATTCATTTCAAAGAACTGATATTGAACTTACCCGAGTAAAATTTGGTATCGTTTCAAGGAAATCTTGCCATAAATCTGGCATCAACTGGTTCTCCTACGATCACCGAAGTTAAGCAGTGTTGGGCGCGGTTACTACTTAGATGGGGGACCGCTTGAGAACATCGCATGTCGTTGGCACGCAAAAACACTCCCTCCCTTCATTTAAAAAGCGCGGCTTACTTTGAAGGGAGTATAAAAATAAAAACAAGTAAAAAAAAATATTTTCAGTGCCAAAGCAATATTTTGACCTCAGATAAATATTGAACTCGCATAGTAATTTTTTTTGACAATGCCCAAGCTCAGAGGATTACCTTTTGAAGCGAACGTTTAGCTATGGCGTTAAGAAGTCACATATGGAAGAAGGCGATATCAATTATTCCATTATTCTTTACTTTAAGTGCCACATTTTGTTCTTATTTCTTGAAGCGCTAGTGCTATTTATGCCTTAGTTATCACATAAAGCTATACTGTGACACTTAATGGAGCGCTGGTATTATGCTCAGTCGCCGGCTGTTAAGACAACTCAAGACGAACAAATACAACCATGTACCCGGCGGAACTCCTACCCGCGAGTAGTAAATGGCTGCTTTGGACTGGCGCGTTAGAGAGCTAATCTACCGACCTCTAATTTGTGTAGAGCAAATGTTAACAGAAATTATAAAAACAATCCATTTTTTCGTCGAATATTGAAGCGTAGTTGATGTTGAAACATTTAAAAACATGTTCGCGTCGTAGATATAATTTACTTAATTCGTAGACATAATTTGCTAGATTTGAGAAAAATTACTTGCTTGAAATAAGGTAAAGTAAAAATGTTATTACGTTTAAGGTAAAAAATTTTACACAATATTTATACAAATTACTGACATCAAATAAAAGTTTATTTGGTTTGTAGAAGATTTCATATCTCGTAAACAAGTAAATATTTTCTTTGATTCTGGGAAAAATATTTTTCTGAGTGTACCATATATGTTCCACGCCTCTCGCTCGCGTTGATGCACATAAAGAACTAAGTATATAAAATTTCAGTATGAGCTTATTTAAATATTTAAAACGGTTAAATGTTGGTGTAACCTTCGGCATACAACGTGGGGTTATTTTAACCCCATGACTTTCAAAATCCATTAAATATTATAAAATAAGCTTAATTTGACAGTAGCTGGTGGTTGAATACTGGCCTTTCAATTGAGAGTGCAGAAAAAGTACTGCGCAAGTTATTGTGTATTTTTTTGAATCAAAAATATATACATTATTTTCACGTTGTATGCCGAAGGTCAAATGAAAGCTTTAGAAAAAACCTGGTTGATTTTACCTTTACTTACCTATTAAATTTTTTACATTATCATTACGAAGCTAAAATAAATATGAAAATGTGAAGTTTATTGACTCACAAAATAGTGAAAGCTGATCTAATTATTATACATGCTACATGAAATTTTATACATCATCTCTACACGAAATAATTTTATGTTTCGTAGTTAGATTCTGTTATTAAATGAAAAACAAAAACTAAAATCAGATAATTCATAAAATATTCAAAACCATGTTTCAAATCCATTCCTATTTCTTTGAAAGCACCATTCCCTGGATAAAAATCATTCATTACAAACGCATAGGCATCAAAATCTAAAGACCAATTTGAAAACAACGAAAAAAAAACGCTGCGAAGAACACCTCAATGCTAATACTATTCAAGCCGAAAATTACTTTTACACTAATACCATGCTTTGATGCCTCTAAAGTTACAATGTCCTTTCCACTTCTATTTTTCTCAACTGATTCCACTAATCCGGCCATGTCATTAGAATCACCAGAGAATGCTTTTTAATCATGTAATTCGTCTTCATCAAACAAACTTATTTTTCGACATCGCGACGCACACTTATAACCATCGAAAAAAAAGTCTCCCCTTGAGAAAAGAACTGCAAAGATACTCGTAAACATAAGACCAGTGTCATTTCCATTTCGAAATAAAGGACCGCCATCGTCGCCGTTCTTATAACGACTTCCATTCAAAATTTCGAAAAAGCCGCTTTGCTCATTGCAACAATGAAGATGAAAATGTTCTGCCCTAATTATGTCCGCGCTCGAGTATGTACTTGGCTTTGTGGAAACTTTGAAGAACACTTTAATTTGTCTACGGAAAATCCATTAATTTTTTCTACGTTGTTTCCGTTATCAGTGGATTTTCGGGAAAATTACTTTCGGAATTTGGTTTTTTTTCTGGTAAAGTCCTTACAGTAAACGAAAAAGCCTATGCTATCGTTGAGTGCAGGTAAAAACATTGAGGTGTACTTTTACATTTGACTTTGACGGACTGTTTACTATTTCGTGACTTAAAATACATAAAACTTTCATTATAGAAAATTAATTGTGCCAGGCTACGGCAACAGAATAAAGCAGATGTTTTTATATCTTAACACTCTACCAGTTTATAATCCATTAAATACTTCATGCAACTTCGACAAGCTTCCAACAATCCGTCGGCTTGCCATGTTAACGACTTCTACAAACAATATCCTAAAACTTGTTAAATGTTTTCAAGTTTATGGGTGCAATGAAATGCATATGTCCGAAAACATACTTGAGCCAAGTCATTTCACTGTGTAATTGTTCGAATTGCATGCATAGACCACCCTAAGCCAGCACCACATTAAATTTCCCTATTCTCAGGATTTAAAGTTACGAAACACTCCTTACGGAAACTTCTTCACTGTGCACCACCAATAACAACGTCACAATTGAATGTAAGCACTAACAGAAGACGATCATTTTATGTACCAAATGTCAGGAATTCAATCAAGTGCGTTCCAAGAGCGATGTAAAACTTCGAAAATGTTCCCATAAAATTACTTACTATTGAACTTGCTACTTCTTCTCGTATTGCAGGAAGCGTAAACCGAAATCGATTTTAAATTCAATCTTAATTAATCACATCTTGTCATGGAGATTGGATCGTTCTTGAGTGCCAACTTCAGAGCCTTTTATAATTTGAATCTCAAGAAGTTAACCCTTTTCTTTGTCTAGAGCATATTTCGCAGAGAAGAAGGTTTTCTTTGGGTGGTTTGTTTGTGCTGTCGTAAAAAGCAAGCAATGAAAGAAATGACTGATTGCTTTCGAATGAAAGCCGCGTCGTTGTTAGGAAAGCCGTTTAATTCAACCCTCATCGTGCATATGAAAGTAATCATAAAATTATGATTTATGTCTATTTATTTTACCACTTGGCAGCCCCTTTTGAATACAATTTTTGATGAGAAGCGTCGAAAGCATAAGAAGAAAAGATTTGAATATACGTGTTTGATGGAATTTCAAAAAAAAAGTTGAGCGAAAATGGAAAAAAATCATGTATTACAAAAAACTCACTTGATTGTCTCAAAATCATATGAAAACTCGCAATACCAGCACAAAATTTTTTGTGTGAGCCATTAGTTTTTCAACGTGAATCGCGGTTGATTTTGGTAATACACCTCGAAAGAAAAATCATTTGCCGTGTTTCATTTTTACTAATTAGTACTCCCAAGTACTTCCAAGTACTTCATACGAGCAGATTCTAACCTGTCAAGTTAAGAATAAAAAAGGGAGAAAATAACGAGTATAAACTATTACAATCGATAGAAAATATAAAAGCAACTAACAGAAAATTACCTCTTTAAACTTTCTGCAGATTTTTAAGGCATTTTCTAATTTCCTAACCACCAAAATGTTCAACATAACCTTGAAAAAACCGAAGCCACCTATTGACAAGTAGTAGCCACCTCACGGCAAAAAGGCGTAACTGCTCATGAACTACTCGGGAACGAGCGCGAA
Source organism: Nemotelus nigrinus (assembly GCA_947369275.1). Classification (NCBI taxonomy): domain Eukaryota; kingdom Metazoa; phylum Arthropoda; class Insecta; order Diptera; family Stratiomyidae; genus Nemotelus; species Nemotelus nigrinus. The sequence continues at coordinate 36,649,990 of OX376373.1, read as the reverse complement.
TAGTTGGAAGTAGCCAGAAGTACTTGCGAGTACTAAATAGTAATAATGGAACACGGGCAATAAAAGCCCAGCCACCAAATTTATTTGGATGTGGTATAAATTATGTGTGGTGTGAATCGAATTTGAAATTGAAAAATATTTTCATATTATTTTTTTGCTTTAGCTGTGTATTCTTAACTTGACATAAAGGTCAATTAGCAAATTACTTAAACTCTTAAACTGCAAATGCTTCTTTGATCAATTTGAGCAGAATAGGTTATAGATACACTGTAAACCCAAGCAGTGCTTCCAGTTTAGCATCAATTGATGGATTTTCCAAGCAGTTTTCTAATATCGCTGCATTCCATTCCAGCAACTCGAAGAATTACCCATCATTTTCACACAAAAAAATATAGCCCTGGCAGTCGTGATCCAACTGCAACCAAATGATTGGTTGGTTCCATCTTTCGTCAGTCCTTCTTTTTTCTAAAGCCTAAATTCATTTGGAAAAAGTCTTTGTCTCGGCTCTGCGAAAAATTCTGTTCAGAGATATTGTAGAAATGCTGTACAAAAATAGCTGTACCTCTAAGCTGTTCCTACACACAAAAAAAAATTCGCTCTGCTATATCTGCAGCAAAAATAATAATATCCGTAATAGCCATAATTAACCGTAGAGAGCACAAAATTGCCCTAACAAATATATTTCTGTTCTATTTATGTGTGATACATAACATATACAAGCAACAGGTATAACTATTGATTTAAAAGGGATTATAAGTATATGGAAATCCAGAGTTATACTCATTTTAAGTAAAATTTGGCTTTCAGGTAAAAAATATGCCTAGGGTACACAAAATATGCACACAGCAATGATAATTATGCACGCTACAGGTATAAGTTCTATATGGATTTCTCTGTTTTCTGGTAGCGATAGATATGAAATCCATACAGTTGGTATGTTATATACGCGACAGGTATAAAATGACCACTGAACAATGTAATATGCTTCTCGTAGATATATGGTTTATTTTCGTTTCTAATTATGGGGCATCTTTTGTTTATAGTTTGAGATTGAGCTTGCAGAGAGGTCGGTAGCTTAGCTCGTTAACGCGTCAGTCCGAAGCAGCGATCTACTGCCCGCGGGTTCGAATCCCGCCGTGCCCATGGCTGTATTTGTTCGTCTTGTGTTGTCTTAACAGTCGGCAACTGGGCATAATACCAGCGCTCCATTAATTAAGTGCCACATTAAAGCCTTAGTAGCGACTAAGCATAACATTAGAACTTTAGAAAATAAGAAATAAATGTGGCACTTAGAAGAATAATGGAATAGTTGTTATCGGCTTCTCCCATATGTGTCTCCCTACAGCCATGGCTAAGCATTCGCTTCAAAGGGCAATCCCCTGAGCTTTTTTCTGCGTACATACGATAAATATTTATATTATATCTGTCGTGAATATATTATGGCTTTCAAAATGCACCCATATACTCATGTGAGATATATTATATCTCCGTCGTTTTATATCTGTCAGCGATATATTTTTTTTTGAGTGTAGAGTTTTGCAAAAACTTGAAATTCGCTGGGTGCTAGATCTGGAGTACAGCGTGGATGTTCAAGGTGGTGGATGCTTGCCGCAAATTTCTTATTTTGTCTACGAAGTAAAAAACCGTAAATAGTGGGACAGGAGACACCACACACTAGGACTCAGTGACTACACGAGCTACGATTAGGCTTCACGAGCTTTTTACAATAGTGATTCCTTTTAACGAATGTTTTACCATAATCATTTCTCCTGAGTTCAAAAAAACGGATGTCACAGCCTTTCTCGTTGAGCTTGACACTTTGAATTTTTTCTGTATACGTATTGACTGTTGTTTTATCTCGGAATCAAAATTATGGGTCCAGGTTCCACCCAAAGTCACAAATCACCTCAAAATATTTCCTATGTTAGCTTAGTACTTTTGAAATTCAGGCATTGAAATATCTCTTTTGCTTATCGGTTAAAATCCATGGTACCCAACGAGCAGAAACCTTTTTCGTTTGCAGTTCGTTGGTGAGAATCCTTTAAATGCTTTGTTGGAGTATGATTATGACACTCAGGTTTTTTTTTGCTTTTTTAACAAAAATTTATTTATTTATTGATTTATTTATTTACATATTCAGCAGATAAAAAATCCAATAACTGAATATAGAAACATATAATATATACAAAGAATCTACTAATGAAGGAATGTAAAATAGAGAGCACAAAATAATAATAATAAAAAAAAACAAATATCATAAACAAAGTCAAGGTGAAAAAAATAAATTCAAAATAAAGAAAAATGAGAAAAAAAACTACATTGATTTGGTAGTAAGCAAAACATTGTGCAAAATAACAGAACAAATCCAAATATGAAGTAAAGGTAACAAACAAAAAATTAAAAATGTGAGTTTTCTATTGTTGTTTTTATTTCAAAGTAAAAATTTGACTTAGCCATTGAAACTTTCAACAGTAGAATCCTTTTTATTAGCACTATATCTTTGAAAGGAAAAAAGTCTTTAAATCAAAATGTTTCATTTCAATAACTAGAAAAAAAATCGAATCAGATCAAATTAATTCAATAAAATACTGATTTTCTTCAGACGGCAAACCAAAAAATGCCATTTGGCTATAAAAATGTCGTTAAGTAGAAACATTGTAGTGAGCAAAACCTTTAGAAAAAGAACTCTAGTTATAGTTAAAGAAATTCTACTGAGCATCCTCCGAGTTTTAAGTTTGTGCGCGTATGTTTATGTTACAAATTTCTAAGGAACTCTAATTAGCTCTTGCTTTCATAAAGTGGATTCAAGAAAACAAAAAAAAAACCCCAATCGATAGAATCGTAATCGATTTTTACCTGGTTTTCAAGCAGACCGATCACGATCATAGGCGTACCGTGGCCTAAAATCTGGCAGGGGCCTGGGACCGAAAACCTTAAAACATGCGATAATTTGTCCCATCGTAAAGCATACATGCTGTTCGTGCTATTTATATAATTTGCTAATGCAATATATATTTGTTAATACATTATTTTCTATTTGCTAATGCATTATTATATATACTTCCTTTCTGTGAATACATGTGAGCCACTACCACATGTACATAATGTGAATGGTATGCATAAACTACACATGAAATATCCATGACCGCACTTGAATGAACGCTTGCATGAACTACATGTGAATAGAATGAAAATAATTAAAAATAAAAGACAATTTTTTCGTTTCAATTTTCTAACAAATGTCGATATTTGAAGGCTACGTTATTTCGAGGGTATTGATTAGCTGGAAAGATACTGAAGAAGAGGATAGATTACTTTTAAAATATTTATATCTTTGATGCAATTAGAATATATTTAGCTTAAAAGGGAGAAATTTGTCTTTCATTTAAAATGTCTGTTTAGAAACCTGAAAAAGTTATATATAATCTGTCGAGGTGAAGAGTGTTGCAACGCACCACGACCAAGTGCAATTGAATCTGTTTCGACTGTTAGTCCTTTAACAAACCTCTCAACAACAGAGAGCTGTTCCTGTTTATGGGACTTTGCTTCGACTGCCAAAGTGGCTAGCAGTCCGCACTCTTTTATCTCATCTGTTATGTCCTTGTGAACGATTAATTATTTTTATTAACTCATTTTGTGATTCGTCACACAGTATTTCGCAACTTTGTTTTTAAAATGTTTTTCAAAATCTAAATCATGCTTATTGTCTTCCCGGCCGTCTTAGCACATGTTCTTGAATGCATTGTGCATAAATTTGAAATGTCTCGTGATTCAGGAGCACTCCTCCAAGTTTTTCCGTTAGTTGAAATTAAACACAATAACTAGAGAGGCGGAAAGTCAAGAATCTGCGTTAGGAAAAAAATATTTATCTGAGAGGGGCCAGTCTAAGAAGGTCTGGGGGGTCCCGGCCCCCCTGGCTCCCCTTGTGGCGTGCCTATGATTACGATACCTTGCAATCAGTGTCGAATTTTCGGTTTATTTACTTTCATTCCACAAAAGATGCAAGAGCTTATTTTCCGCATGAACTAGAAACCACTATATTTTATGTTGAGGTCTCATTGTAGAAATTAAAGAACCTCCAAACGTCAAAGGCACCAAATATTCTATCTCTAGTTCTTCTTCCAATGTCAAATCTTTGTTGATTCTTTCGATGCTCGCCATGGACTAACTCATGTAAATTGAGAAAATTTTGATTATCCTTAATAAGTATCTATAAACGGATCACACGCATTTAATAATTCCGACTATAAATAATCCTGCATTGATACCCATTTTCTCCTGAATACATACATATACGAGTATGTAGATACATACGATTCGGTTTGATGTGTTCTGAAATGCATTAAATGTTTAATACTTGCATCAAAAAGCCCTTAGGGGATCTGCCACCGTTTGTTGCAATACTATCTATTGAGGGTTCGACTAGTTACATTCATCGATACGATTTGTGCATTGTACCTTGACGACCGTACCATTTTCGCATTAAATACAGACAATGCACTGAGTGTGGCAAGATGTTCAATATGCATGGCATTAGATTGACAATTAATTGCAAACATATATTAATCGACCATTTAGCAATTAGTTTACAAACGCATCGAATGTGTGAAGTGTGAAGAGAAATCAATACTCTTTCCACCCGAAACATTCCACTTGTTCCCGGGCCATTGTGAACACCATAGTATATTACATTGTGGAATGACAAGACAATCACTTCCATTAATGGAAACTGTCCGTTTGAGTTTACTTCGCAGATCTCGGTCGTATTGAATTAGTTTCTAACAAACAAAGCCTTCTTGAAAATTGAATAGCAATCGCTTATCTAAATTCAGATCAGTTCTTATTGGCGTTAGTATGACTCGATTTGGTAATTGGGACATTTCAATTTCTTCAATAAATTCAAGAGAAGGTTTTCGTATTATATATTTATGTAGTATTTACGTCATAATGCAACACTTTATCTATAACTTTGTTAAAACGTGAGAGCTATTAAGGGAATCAAAATAGAATAAGATTAAATTTTCATAGTCGTAGCACTACAGTCCCTTTTGGGTCCTGGCTTCTAACAGATGATGACATTGCCATCAATTGTCACCATACAACGACCGCCTTTTTCAGTTATGAAATCAGAACAGCAATACCCAGTCTTTGTTGACAGAATCGGATCAAATTTTCTTGTGGTTTCTTACTGGCTTTCCTCACTCGGTTTTTCTTCCAAATACCTTTTTAGGTACTCGATGTTCATCTTTTCGCTGCCTGTAACCAACTAGTTGCAGCTTCCATGGTGTAATAATTGTGGCGACCTCTAGATCGTCACATCTTTCGTATAGCATGTGGTTATAGCTTATTTGTTATTGACCGCTCTCTCGTTTTACTTCAATTATTAGCCCCAGGAATTATCTTTTGAAGGCGCTCAACATATTCCCGGATGTTTGTGTAAGGCTCCATCCTTCACATCCATAGCACAACACAGATCTTATTTTGTGATCAATTTTGCACCTAAGAATATACATTTGATCACATTTTTGAAACTACATTTGGCTATGGGACCGCTCTTTCTAATTTTCGTTTTCTTCAGGCTGATTTTCAGGGCTAATTCTTATGTATCCTGTACAAATTTCAGCAGAGTTTCCTTAGCGGATTTGGAAGAACTTGATTTGGTGTCGTATGGGTATGCTACTTACTACTTAGCACTTGTTATATTACAGCTTACCCTTCCCTAAATACGTACTTAAGAGCATAGTTAAACAGTAGAGGAGCCAGCCCATCGCCTTGCGGTAGTCCGACACTTATATCAAAGGCATCAGTCTGATAGTTGCATATTCTGACATGTGACTTTCATCGTTGGTTGGGCCGTCGGAATATACGTCTGATGTTCACGATGCCGAAGTGCAGCATTATATTAAACAGTAAATTTCGTTCGATACTGTAACATGCTTATTTAAAACTAACCAAAAGCTGATGGACGTCGGTTTTAAACTCGAAGCACTTCCACTTATCCAACTTGTTTGACTGTGAGTAGATGAATAATCGTCAATCGTCCAGACCTAAAGTCCCCTTGGTACTTGGAACATTGGCAGCGAAGACTTTGATTTTACTTTCTAATATTTTTGTCAAATTTTTGATAGGAAGAACAAAGTAGCGATATGCCTCAGTAAATTCGCACCGAAGACTGTCTCCCTTTTTGGGGATAGAGTATATGATAAATTGGTGATACCCACCTCTTTCATTGCTTCCATCGCACCAAAATTTGGCACCATTTGTGTGGATTGGGTATATATAGTTTGCACCATTTCCGCGGTATTTGCTCATGATCACAGATGTGTTGGATAACTTAGTTAATGGCCTTCATGCTGTTGCTTCCACCGCATTGATTAATTCAGTCGGAATTTCATCGTTTTCCGACGCTTTATTATTTTTCTCAACTCGACTACTTAAAGTATAGAAGGGGCTATTAGGACTTCATTGAAAACGGCTGTCGGCTCTGATATTATTGAGCTATGATATGTTCAGAATTTAAGCCCATCTCCGCTGAATAGGGACATGAGTGCATTTCGATAAATAATGCGGATCTCAATTTGCTTATAAACTCGTTTTTCACCTAAAATTATTTTATTTTAGTCCAGCCCTTTGCTACAAATTGTTTTTTTTTTATTCTGACCTAGAGAGGGGAAAAACAAGGCAAATATCAAAATATTTATTCACATCGCACAACCTGAATCATTTTGCAATGCTTTTGTTACAGTAAAGCTGTCGCTGAAAGTATTTATTGTATACAGTAAAGCTGTCGCTGAAAGTATTTATTGTTTTAGAAAAATTACCCGAGATGCATTAGTTATTCTGTTGTTATTCTATTGTTATTCTATTGCCTAATACCTCACCCTAGGATTATTTTATTTCCTTTAACAAACACTTTGCAGCAAAGCCATGCACGCGCCGTACGCCATACTAAAAACAATCTTAACAAGGCCCTCGAGCTCTTTCCTAAATCGGATCAATTAAACCATACTACTAAAAACTACAAGATTTATGAAGCTGTAAAACGTCAAGTATATATTTAGCCAGAAAAAAACTCAAATAAAAAACAATGATTTCCTTGAAAAATGACCACACCGATTGTTATATGATGGCTTCTCATGAAACTTGGGCTTAGATGTCCATCCATAAAGTCTTTATCTCTTCCACTACGAAACTCTTATGGCATTTAATATCCCATATCAGATGCATTTCACGTCTGAACTTTTAAAATATCTCACCCTATTTCTGAGACGGTATCCTGGTCAAACAATAAATGAAAATCCAGAAATATGGCAAATATATCCGAAACGAAAGAGGAAATGTGCATAAAATCAACCACCAACAGTTAGGTATAAAAATGCCGGCAATTTCTCTACACTCTGGAAATTGATCATAAACGTTCGTTCGTTTTCTTTTCTGCGTGTATGTAAATGCAAGCGTCATCTTGGCAAACTTCTTTGCAATAAACGCAGCGAAGCGTGCTTAGGTTCATTCGGTTTAATATTTCGGATTGCTCGTAACGAGAGGAGGCTATTAAAAAGGACATAATATTGTTCGAGAGATGCATTAAAAAAAACAAAATCTCTTCCTTTATTTGCGAGGAAATAAATTCGAAACATAAAAAATATTATAAGACTATTCAGCTCATCAAGTCCGTTTTGGCTCTGGTATTTGGCAATTCCTTTAAGAATGTTTTCGTCAGGTAGTCTTTAAAGCTGAGAGGAAGAGCGCTGTGGTGTGAAATGAATAGATTAATGATAAGCTGAGTTAGTATGGGCAATGGATTTACCTAAACATTAGCAAGAAGTACTTTAAGTCTTGTATGAACACATTTCGATCATTCTCTGTAATAGCTTCGACGATTCTCCTGCCAACATATTCCGGATCTAGAAACGGTAGTTTTCTCACTAGCCTACAATAAAAGAGCAAATATTAACTTTCGTTTACATAGATATAAGTATTTCATACGGATCCATTTCATGTAGTGTCACTAAATCGTCACGAGTCCTTGTGAAATTTGGAAACACATTTGTTGCTTTTATGTAGCTGATTCCTTGCTTCTCCAATTCATACTCAAAGCTGTTCAAAAGCCCTACTACAGCATGTTTCGTGCAACAATAAGTCGCAAGAGTCGGAAACGCAGAGACACCTAATGAGAAAGTATCATACATATGTAGAAAACTATCAAAAGGTGTAAATGCATGCTGTTTTCTGCTGAAGCATTTATGTAATTTTTGTGTGACTCATTCACATTTGTACATTATTTAGTGCCTACCTGCCATTGAACTCATAGTCACGATATGACCTCTTTTATATTTTATCATACTTGGCAGAAATTCTTTAATCGTCTGGAAAATTCAATATAAATTTTATATTACTTAATTGATGCTTTAAAAAAACTTACTAAAAGGTGCGACACCAGGTTCACATCGATTATTTTCGATATTGTTTGCGCTTTTGCTTCGATTATCGAACCAAATGCCATTATACCTGCATTATTGACAAGAATGTCTACATTTCCCAAATCTTTCTGAATGTCTTCTTTCAGTTTTTTAATATCGTTGATGTTGGATATATCTGCCCTATAAGCTTTTGAATTAACTGAAAATTTGGATAGATCTTCAGCCGTCTTCGTTGCTTTTTCGATATCAACATCAGCTATGGCAACGTTACAGCCTGACTTAGCCAAATGCACTGCTATTTCTCTGCCTAGGCCCATTGCGCCACCAGTCACCTGAAATGTTTCGGTTGTTAGTCTGAGGGTTGAAAATCTAAAGCAAACAAAGAGTCATAGGGAAAAAATGGTTTCTGTAGATATCAAAAATTTAAAAAAAGGTTTCGGGTCTTCTGGAGTACCGCAAAGCAGTTATCAAAGCCCTTTGCTTTTTCATATATTTTGATAATATATTTCATATATTATACAATTAAAGTTGAAAACAATAAGTAATAATTAGAAAGGAAACCTATAACTTCAGATGCGGCACAGGGGTCGATCTTAGGACCTGACCTCTGGAACATCATGTAAGATGACCTGCTACGCCTGGAAATGCCTGTGGATGTGTTGCTGGCAGGTCATGCTTATGACGTCGCAGCGGTAATCACTTCCAGATCTGCCGAATTCACTCAACTCAGACTTAACCAAGTTATGAGGAAAGTGGATCGGTAGATGACCGAGCGCGGTCTCCAGCTGATAGTTTCAAAAATAGAGATTGTTATGTTGATTATGCGGAGGATATAAACTGTCATACTCATGACAGTTGGCTCCGTGGAAATCCAGACCAGCAAGTCGGTCAGGTATCTGGGAGTGACCCTGGACACAAAACTGACATATTGGGATCATATCTGCAGGGCATGTAATAGCCGAATAGGCTAAAGTTCCGGAAGCGCATTTTCAGTGTCCAAAGCAGGGGTGCCCTGCAAATTGCCTGTAGTTAACGCACGGTGTCAGTTGAAGCTGTGATAGTGTTATTGGGAATAATCCCAATCGATTTGCTAGCACGAGAACGCAAAGAAAGGTACCTCTTTCGCTCAGAGCTGGGCAGAACTGAAACTCTCCCGCACGCGCGTGCGCTTACTCTCCAACTTTGGCAACAACGTTGGAGTGAAAGAGAAAGCAGACGCTGGACGGCTAAGCTAATTGACATTTTTGAACCTTGGCTTAGTCGGAGCCACGGAGAGGGAAACTTTTACTTTTGTCAATTCTTGAAAAGGCACGGTTACTTCAGGAAATACCTGAACAGAATGGGTAAGGTGACGACACCGTACTGGCGATATTGCGTGACTAAGCTCGATGACGCTCAGCACAATTTCTTGATATGCAGTCACTTCGTACGTTTGAGGCACCCCATTGAGTCCGCGATTGGCCTGGTAACGCCTGAGATGGTCGTGGGTGCAATGCTGTGAAACGAAGAAAACTGGCGAACAGTCTCAAAATACATTGAGCGTAAAGCGGGAGGAGGGTTGTTTTACCGACCCATGAGCTGTGGTGGCTTCTGAAGCCCGTGGTTACCGAGAGGTGAGTCAGCACGGCCAGGTTGGAAGCAGTGCTTAGGCAGGTCCCGACTCAGAACTTCGTGAGCTTATAGATGGTTTTTTCAGTGAGTCAAACCTCACAAAATCTGTTTTAGCAGGTCATCCGGGGATCTGGTTAGCAGATGTTGTTTGGGTATCTACACACGCGCGGAGGGGGGGGGGGGATGTTATAACAGGCTAACGATAGAAACCAACGAACTAGATGGTTCGTAGTGTTGGCAGTTGTTATGTGCGTCGAATATTATTATAAAAACTAAATCAACTTCTATTTTACTAAAGATGTGTTAAAGTTATGGGTTGTCTATCCATAAGAGACCTCATTCCGAAAATGTTCATCAGAATTAAAAACTGGTGGTGATGTGTTTGTAGCTTTGACTGTATTGTAAATGAACCAAATGGAGCACAAACTATTGTACCTATTAAAAAGAAGACTCTAGCTTATCATTTCAAATATCCAATCAGAATCTATGGCATACTGTCTTTTTAAATCATTTGAAACTATCCAGTTCATTATCACTCATCCTTTCTCAACCCGAAATAATGCTTTATCAAAGCTAATGTAAGCAATTTTCATGGACTGAAATATTGGACAATTACATTAATTCGTTTGATATTAACAGAACGCCAACAAAACTGCTACACAAAGTTCTCTAATACTTACCAGAGCAACTTGATTTGCTATTTCTTTCCGACGTTTCCTTCGTATCAGTTTCATAAGTGTTTCGGAGATCATCATGAAAATAAATCTTAATACCCTATAAAACTTGCAAAAAATGTCTTTCGCAAAGTGGTCATCTTCCGATTCTGCACTAAAAACGAAATCAAGTGGTGAGCACGACTTCAAAATGATAGACAAATGAAACTTACCATTTAATTTCGACAACAGGTGATTTTTTCACCAGTCCTTCGATTATTTTCATAGCAGCTTCATGATCATCATAAGCAGGATCACTTGAAATTAAAGAAAATTAGATAAAGTATTCTAAAGTGAAATACAATGAAATGTGGACAAAATTTGGTGCACACAATGCTTTAAAGCTATTAATATTATTATTTAAAAATTCACTATGTATGTTTTTATGATTTAAAAAAAAACCCTAGTGCATCAGAACCGCTAGAAAAACTAATGTTCGAAGAACAGTGGAGTATTTGTGCAAATTTTGAGTGTATATCCTACCACTAGTTACGTCTTCTACTTAAAACCAATACACCCTAAGTAATAATAGATCCTAAGCCAATTTAATTTCGATGATTTCATCGAAAGTTATAGCGATAGAAAGGTGTTTGGGGTTGCCATCCGAAAAATGTTCAGATCTTAGAAAATTAGAACATTGTTTACTTATTTTTATTGCAAAGGTTCGTGATGTGAATACTTAATATAGGCATTTATTGGTACGAAAATAACAAAAATGCCTGGTGCTGGCAACTTTTTGCTAGCATCTAAATCAAAAATATGTCAGATATGCCTCACGTTGGAGTCAACCTACTCTGCGACTTTCATATTGATCCGATGACTGCAGTGGAAGTTATTAGGATAAAAAGAAATTTAGGGCTACCATTCGCAAAAGCTTTCATATTTTATAGATATTTATATTTGTTGTTTATTTTACGTACAAGATCACTACGATTTAAAAATTTTATGATAAAATCGCTTAATAAGATACTGCAAAAATATACAAAACCAGAAATAGTTGGCAACCCTATCATTGTTTTTCCAACTAGATTTCTACTGAATATTGTCTACAATAAGTTTAATTTACCATTTGAATTTCGTTATGATTCCATGACCGTACTAGAATATATAGGGTAAAAAGCTTTATTTTCCTGAGCAAATTTTCAAAATTTAAGACACCAAAAATACCATAGCTAGCAGCTTTCACCTAATTTTTCACCAAATTTTTAGAGTAAGATTCAGGTACTGTGTGAATTTCATAATTTATAGGACTAAAGCAGTTAGTTTTCTAAGTGATTTTTCAAGATAACATCACTGGCACAGAATTGCTTGCATCTCAAAATTGTTTCTATCAGACCCTTATTTAAGACCAATACATTCTGCTATTTTCAGCTGTATTTGATTATCGGGTCGTGAGTTCCCATGAACAGAAGTTTTAATGCTAAAAATAAAGGTAAATTGGAGAAGGGTTACCGTTCTTGTCCGATATGGAATTCCAAAAATTTTACTTTGACTGTGTAGATAAAGCATAAGATTTGTATATGAGTTGCTTTTTTTCTCAATAGCAAAAATCTTTCAAAAGAGTCGATGGTTTGAAGGTGTTCACTTTCAATGCCTGCCGTAGCTACAGGGTTGCAAGCACGTACATACATGAGTCTACAATTTAGTATCGTCATTACGTTCTGTAAGTTTTATAATGATTCAATAGCTCTGTCAAAAGTTATTTCAATTCAAAAAATTTCAAATTTGCCCGATCTCATTTTAAGCACAGGGTTCAAAATGTCCAAAACTTCATCAAAACTTTATTAAAAACACGTTCGAAATTCATTTTACAAACTTAGTTTTTTCAAAAACTATTTTTTGATCAAATATTAGGCATATTTAAAATATCACTAAAATGGCCGCCTGCAGCAAAAGGTTAAAGATAATTAACATCTGATGAGACCTGGACCTATTCTTCATATACACTAATATCATATATCCTGATAATTTCAGCTCAATCGGATGGCGAGTTCCCGAGAAATAGCCACTGATTTTTTTTGATGCCATATAAATATATATATATATATATATATATATATATATATATATATATATATATATATATATATATATATATATATATATATATATATATATGGAAATATGAATTTTTGGCCAAATCGATTTTAATACTAATGTTCTTCGGACATTAGTTATAATTGTTTATTCCTACTCTATTTTCGTGTATGGTTTCCTATAGAAAAAAAATGTATTTCAAATTAATACGTACTTTGCAGAGAGATAATTTTTAACATGAGTGATGTTAATATATTCCATTTCGTATAGAACTTGGTCAGCATGTATTGACTCTAACAAACCAACAGTTCCTCTCCGAAGCACATTCGTGATATTCGACCTATCTGAAGTATATTAAGTGATTCTTCGACATATCTGTGTTGAAAGTTGTTTGTAATAGAAATCGTAATTGACTTTATGATTACTAAGAACGATTAAATTTAGGTTTCAAAATGTTAAACAATACGCTCATAGAAGCACGTATAACAAAGCGCGTATTTTTAACACTAACTAAGCACGTATTTTTATCTATCAAACAAGACAATTCGCATTCACTAGTACATACCACCGAAAGGAGTAACATTAACGATATATCCTTTCTTTTTCGAAATCATTCCTTCCATGAAAACTTTCATTGCCTAATTGAATAAATATTTTTTTTAAAAATAATCAAAAGAAGATTAAATTTTTCCATGCTCACCCATAGTTGAGATTTGAATGCATGTCCAACAATTTCTGCATAGCCATTTTCACATGCTGCAATAATATTCATATCTGGAACTTTAGGTGGTAAAATGATGACAATATCAACGGTGCCTGACAGCTTTTCGATTTCGGATTTTAGTGTTCTCATTTCTTCATAGCTTGATGTGTTGACCTAAAAAAGGAATGAACAGTATTTTTTAAAAATTATGTGGATTAACAGTATAGGTGCTTACATTATATTCTCGATATTGTTTAGAGTTACTGGAAGCGAGCCTTTCTGTTTCGTCAGCTAGTTTTCTCGTTACGAATACGTGACAGCCTCTAGATAGGAGTATATTTCGTAGCTCCTTGCCAAGTTTTGAGTTGTCATAGTTAACAATCTGAAATACCGAGAAAATATATATCTCAGAATAAATAGTTAGTGCTGTAAAATGTTCGGTAAAAAATATTCATAGAATTATTTTTTGTGGGGATGTTTTTTTCAATATTAGTAATAATTTAATTCATTAAATAGTACATAGATTACTTAACTTAAGGGGAATTTAACAATCTTAACAATCTTAACAATCTTAATCTTATATTTAGCGGCTATTCTATTTTGGCCTGCTGCCTCTTATTGGATTTTGATTATATGTATTTTTCATTCATTTAGTATTCGTTGGACACTTATAAAATATTACCCAGGTAGTACAATACCTGGGGTTGACGTAAATGCAATTAGCTTAGCCTACTTAGACCTAAACTTAACTTAGGTCTTAACAATCCTCTCCGTTTTTGGTGATGGAAATTTGTATGGTTCGTTTCGCCCAGAAAGTGTCACATAAAATTATAAACGCTATAGACCAAGCAAATAAGTAACAAAAACGTAAGGCCTTTGAGTTGAAGAAGAAACATAAGTACGAAGCGCACAAATAATTATAGCACGGGAGAGAAAAAAGGTACAGGTACTTCATATTTACGTATTTAATTCAAATTTCATTTTAAGAATCAAATATTGTAGTGTGAATAAGAGTGTTAAAGATGATTATAGAATGATTATTGAAGGATGTTGTGACTGTGCAAAAGATCTAAAACAGGGGATTAGAAGTGATTGCTCGTAAAAACCAGAGGTACTTCAACGGGGATTGCTATCGTGCTGTCGTTCAATAATCCAATAATATACTGAAGAAAATTCAAAATCACTAGAGTATGTGGCATCCAGTTTCTTTTACTCCTCTATGATCGTGCTGACTCTCTGAAAGTGTGGATCATTTTATAAAGACGAACAAACGCAGAAATACTAATAGAATTACTGTAAGAACGTATAATTTCAGTTACCGATCAAAAGTGACTCCAAAGTCAGTGAAATGCTCAGCAGAGGTAAGAGTGGTTCCACAGATAACATTAAAAATAATATAATTATAATGTGACAGTGAAAAGGCGTTGTAATATGATAAAGACGAGGATGAGAAGCAATTAGAGCTACAATTATTATAGCTGTGAGGGAAGTTAAATCTGCTTGACAAGACAGATTGCAGAATTTTCGATTTCCCGAAAGGTCCGAAGCAAAAAACGATCATTTACGAAAGAGTTTGAACAAAAGTGGTCGATGACTGGATCTCAAGGTACATCAGGTATACAAGCCACCGCCTTGAAATTTGAAAATTGGCAAGGGATGCGTTCAACGTATAGGAGCGCTACGAATCATAAGTAGTTACCGTATGGTATCGGGAAACGCCGCGTTGGTTATAGCAAGGGTAATCACACTCGACTTTTTGGCAAACGAGCGTATGGAGATTATCCTGAATATTTCAGAAGCTGAGGGGAAGGCCTGTGGGGACGACGCTTGGGTACGTGTTTCAGCATACGTAGATACGGGTTTGCAGCTGAAAAAAGAAGAGAGTTGCTCTACAGTCTCATGTTGATAGATCGAAAATAGTCGTGAGAGCAAAGTAATGCAAAAGCGGTCTCGGTTTGAACTCCCGTGGTCAGTGGGTGATTTTTTTAGTGAATAATAATTTCATATAATCCTGCATCGGTCACAGGAAGCCTTACAACAGATTTTTGACACCTATTAAAAAAAACCAGGAAGACGAAGAACAAAGCTACAGAAGTCATTGCTAAGGTAAGGATCTCAATGGTGAGGCAGTCAAAGCTACTGTCTATATTACCATGGGTCTTATTATTGATGTGTTTCTCGTTGATTACGCTGACAATGTGTCTGCAGTAATCACCTCTAGAACTGCCGAGTTTGCCACTTCAGACTTAATCAAGTCATCAGGAGAAAGAAATGGTGGATGAGCGACCAAGAACTCCCGCTGGCATTGTTGAAGGCAGTTGAAGACATTCCGATGACAATGGTCTCTGCAGAGGTCCAGAATAGTATGTCGGTAAGTTATCTGGGAGTGAAGCTGGATACTAAGCTTTTGTACTGGGATATCACCCATAAAGTATGTGACGAAGCTGAGAGCCATCGGCATGCTGATCAGATTGATAACTAACATCGGTGGGCCCGGCGAAACGAGACGGAAGCTGTTGATGACGACTTGCTTTACGGGGCGGAAATTTTAGCGGATGAAACTCCAAACAAAGAAGTTTCGAGTGCGTATTGCCAGCGTCCAGCGTAGAGGTGACCTGCAAATCGCCAGTAGCTACCGTACGGTGTCGGATGATGCCGTGCTGGTAGTAGCGGTAGTAATCCCGATTGATCTGCTTGCTCTGAGCCCAAGAAAACATGGGCACTAGCGCACGCACATTAGCGAACACTCCAACTTTGGCAACAATCTTTGATAGGTCTTTTAGGCATTTGGGTCAGCCGTGGCATCATTATGCTTTTGAGGGGAAGTTTGAGGAGAAGCCTCGAGTCCACAATTGGTATGGTCACGCGAGATGCTGTAAACGATGCTGCTTAACGAAGATAGCTGGTGCACAGTCTCAACATATCGTCACTGTAAAATCAAACCGGCATATCAGCAAAATGCATATTTTTCACCAGAGCGCTTTAAAGTTTTCGCGTGTGGGCTGTTTTCTCGTAAGTGCATACCGACGGATTTTTATTCAACTATACGATATGCCTGTGTGACATAAAAATAGACGGGAAAAAAAGAAATTTTTTTAAACCAAAAACTCAAAAACTCAAGTTTTGCAGATATACCGGTTTAATTTAACAGCAACGATATGTTGCGAAAATACTGCGTACAATGCGAGAGGAGGGTTGCCTTACCCACCCACAAACTGTGGTAAATTTTGAAGTAAGTAGGCACCAATAGGTAACGAAGAACGACCGGGATGAAGGAATATAAAAGCGGATTCCGACCCGGACCTTCGTGGCCTGTAGATGGATTTTTTTTAGTAAATAAAAATCTTACATAACGCGTTGTTTGCTGACCCAGGTATCTTTTGAAGATTTTTTTGCCCATCGTTAAGGAAAAAAAGATAAAGATCTCAGAAAATATGTGTTTCTTAACACTATAAAGTTATATTTTGTGCAGATGCATCCGATGACTAGCAGAGTCAAGTCATTTAATATGATAGTATTATAACTTGATATCTGCTGTCTAGGATAACATTTATTACATTATTAAAACTAGATTAGTATAAATGTGCTGAACTTAAATAAAGCCATATTGTTGAAATATGTAAACACAGCTCAGAGCATTGTATAGTAGATTAAATCGAAAGGATGACTTTAAAAGTGCAGGGGAATGAGGAGATGATTCGAGGCAAGCATGCAGCTACTGAAGTTCTGAATAAAGAAAATGTTTAAACTGCTTCCAGAAAGGGAAAAATTTCCGGCTCGAAGACTAACGTTGCTTATCATGAGTAAATGAACACAGAGGGGAAAACGCAAGATAGTTTACTAGAAAGTTGAGAACGCCATTAAATCCAGAAAAGTGATTGGAGCTCAGTAATGGCATCACATACTAGAAATCCAGAGAGTTCTACGCGAATGAGGAAAGACAGAGAGGAAAGTCAACATTAAAGTGGTTGTAAGTAGGAGTATCGAAGCTGGAGTTAACTGAAGAAAGAAATTTGTGAAGAAATCGTAAACACCCGAAAAAGAATAGAAAATCAAGTCGAGTGAAAAGAAATTTTAAGAAAAAAGCATGCAATCTAATGAAACCATCTTGACATATCGCCAATTGACAAACATTTGTTAGAATTTAAAAGGTTAAAACGAGAACAGACAGGCTGGGGTGACGAAGATACTAATCAAATTTGAATAATTGATATATTTGCACTGAAAAACTTTGTTTATTTAAATTGAGTTAATTTAAGAGCTCTTAACTACACTTGAATAACTTCCCTTGATTGATTTAAATATATAGTTCTTTCATGCGAAGTATATTTCGATTTTTTAAAGTCACAAACATGACTTTTCTTTATCTTCAACATGAACAAAAGCAGCGGTCTTGTTTTTTTAGTCATTAATTATTACGGTTTGCTGATTTTATGCATGTTTTTAGGCGCAGCTGTTTTACTTTTTTTGGTAGAAATAAAGTAGTTAGTAATATGATACTCTTATTATACAATCGTTCAAGCGTGTCTAACTAAAACATAGTGAAATACCACTCGAATGATTTGCATCAATGAAATTCTATGACTCTCGAATCAAAAGCAAACATTGAAAAATTGGTATATTGTAATTTACTGAAAATTTGTCTTCTTGTAGAAAACCTCGATTATAGAAATGTCATTAGCTTGGCCTAACTTCTAATCTTTAAACATCACTGAATGAATTTATGCGTGATTTGCTCCAGTAATCTCGTACCTACCGTAAATTTTAAATGTCTTATCAGTACCAAACGTTTTTTTGAATAATATAACTGAGTGTCAGCGTGATAACGATACTATTAATCAATGTCATTCTCGATTTTTTTCGATATGAAACGACAGTTAACTACTTAGATCGTAAAAAAAAATATTTTATGTAGCCTTCAGATTTCAAACTATATTGTTAAAGAACATTCTAAAAATTTAAAAGTATTCGCATAATTTCAATCAAAGCTTCAACTCGAATTCATATTCACAATAGATTATGGTTCAAATGTATCAAATATTACCCCTAAATATATTTGGCATGTTTTCAACTCTATAATATAAGTAAATTTCATAACATACTTAAGCTTCGTCGTGCTAAATACAATTATTTCATTTCCACATCTTTCATATCATTTGAAACAGAAGACGATGCACACATAAATATAACATTACTCGTTAGTGAATATTAACTAACCACAACGACTTTGTCCACCAAATCAATTGTATCGCTCTTCGGACTCGCACCAAAAATTACTTCACTTAATTTCGTTAGAACTATCACAAATGCATCAAACAGCACTTTCACAAATCCAAAGCTTCTCATAGTTAGTCGTAACCGTTTACTGGCCGCCAATACACTACTAACGCTATTGAATTCTTCAACTTGTAAAATGCTTTCTACACCGATCGTTACTAATGAAATTTACTGTCTAATAAACTTTTCTATAAAAGTTTGCGACGGGCCAAATAACGTGAATATGATATTAAATTGGCGATCGTGCTATGTAAGCCATGATCAAAACGTTTTATGTTTCCATCTCAAGCTACACACAATTGGTTAAGCTAGTGAATATTTTTACTATTCGAAAGAAGGGTTGCTAGTTGGATTTGATTAATGCCAAGGCTGGAGGTAGCAGTTTCTATTAGATGTAAAATAATGCTCAGTCGAGTATTAATTCCAGTTATTTGGCTTTATAATATTTTTGTAAAGCAATCTTTTGCCTGAAAACAATTCTACGGTTTTCTTACCGTAATCTACATCAAATACGACACATCTCTCAGTAGCTTTTAGCATTGAACAGATTAGCAATCCACATACAACCAGTGTGTGCGGATATCATCATAAGAAAACCAACTGGGTTAGGTTCAGAAGAGTTTTAGATAGTTTAATCACTCCCGATTCTCGTGACCTTTCACTAATCCAATGTAATGAACAGATAGACAGATTACTTGACTCATTCAATGGTAGTGTCCATGCTGCCATTGCTAATAGCACTATGAATGTAACCAGGTCTTCGATACACTCCCGAAGTATCGATGATGAAACATTAGGATTAATAGCTATTAGAAATCGCTTTAGACGTCTCTGGCAAAGATCGAGGAATCCCGAACTCAAAACGTTGGTTAATAGACTCACAAATCTAGTCCGCTACCGCATTCTTGTGCTGCGCAATGAAAGCTGGAACTTTAAGCTAATGCAACTTAGCAACAAAAGCAACAAGGTTTGGGCAGTAACCAAAATGATGAAGCGAAAAACTCGACTATCTCCAATCTCAGACTCTAGCCACCAACTATATTTCGACGACCAAGATAAGGCCAATATAATAGCTAGGAAGTTCCAAGCATTCCACTCCACGTCGCAGCATCTTGGAACGCACACAAACAACAGTATTGTCGAAAATCGCATCAAGGACGTAACAAATCTCCCCTTAAATTTCACGCCGAATGATCTTTGCACTCCAAGAGAAATCGTTAACATAGTTGCTAAGCTCAGAAATAAAAAGACGCCAGGAAACGACAAAATTTCAAACATTGTTATTAAAAACTTTGGCCGGAAAACGATGGTTTTGCTAAATTTCATTTTCAACGCGTGTCTTAATCTTAGCTACTTGCCAACCATCTGGAAAAACGCAGTAGTTGTGCCAATACTAAAACCTGGTAAGAACCCTCAGCTACCAGATAGTTACCGTCCTATTAGCCTTCTCTCCGCTCTAAGCAAGGTATTTGAGAGAGTAGTTCTGCGGCGGATCAATAAGAAGATAGATAGCTCGTGCATTATACCTGACTGCCAATTTGGATTCCGTCGAAAGCACTCTACAAACCACCAGGTTTTCCGGGTCTATAAGAATGTCAGGGACTCGATCAATCGCAAAGAATCTACGGGACTTATAACCCTGGACAGCGAAAAAGCCTTCGATACCGTATGGCATCAAGGCCTCATATACAAGCTCTTAAACTTTCAGTTCCCAATTTATCTGGTGAAAATAATATCATCGTTTCTTTCATCTCGTACTTTTGTAGTTAAAATAGGAGAAAAATACTCCCGTGCCCTCTCCATACCTGCTGGAGTCCCCCAGGGCTCCTGCCTAAGTCCTACTTTGTTCAATATATTCACCGCAGATGTACCTCAAAACCCCAACTGTAATATGGCAACATTCGCTGATGACATGTGCATTTACAAAAGTGCAACCGAGGCTAGCTAAACTATCGATACTTTGGAAGAACAACTGGCAAAACTTTACCAGTACTATTATAGATGGAAAATTAAAATTAATCTGTCAAAAACAACGGCTATATTCTTCTCTCGTAAAAGGAAGAGACTCTATTTACCTAGCCGAAACATAGATTTCCTCGGCAAAGAAATCCCTTGGGCGGACAATGTTCGATACTTAGGAATCGTCTTCGACAAGAAACTTACCTTTAGAGACCATATCGAAGAGACGTGCACTAAATTATCTAAAGCCATTTGCGCTCTGTACCCACTGATAAATCGCGAGTCAAAAATGTCCACAGAAAATAAGACGATGATTTATAAAGTGGCTCTTCAGCCAATAATATTATATGGAGCTCCTACTTGGACACAATGTGCCAAAACTCACAAAAATAAGCTGCAAGTCGCGCAAAATAAAGCCCTAAAATTAATAAGAAATAAACCATTTTATTACTCTACAAGAAGAATCCACCAAGAAGCCTATGTATGCAGCATTGATTCCCTAGCAAATTTACAGTCTTCCAGCTTTAAAACCACCACCCGAAATATTCAAAACCCATTAATTAACAGGCTGTTTCCCTAGAGTTACACCCCCCTGCGACTGCAAGTACTCCCTAGTATTATGTTCAATTAGTTATAAGTAGCCGTAAGTAGTCTTTGTTATATATATACAAAAATATACAATCAAGGTTTTTGTCAGATTTTCCTTGTAGCTTTAATTAACCAGACCCTGTAAACAGTAAACTGCATAAGCTAAATTTTACACCTTAGAGCAAAGATTTTGTCTAATCTCTAAATGTTTTACTTGTTAAGCAACCTATATATGAATTCTGGAATAAAATAATCAAATCGAATCAAATACGAGTACCAATAAGAATTTCTGATTGACGTCAGGAGGCAATTGTGCTGTAACAACTTCTGCTTTAAGCAGTTTTACGCATTGTATGCTGAAGTTGTGTCCCAAGGAGGGTCTAGTGAATTTAGATAATTACAAGTCTACTCATTTAACTTGAAATATTAAATACAAAGTACAAAAATTAAAAATACAAAATCTTGTCCACTCATAAATGTTTTGGCTTTGCCTCAAACTTTCAGCAAAACATTTGCCGAAATATACCAGGTAACTAATTTTAAGAACGATATATGTAATTATTTTGTAGCTTAAATTTTTTTATCTAATGTATACTTTCGGCAGAATTACTCGCAACAAAATTATCAGCGAGCTGGATCATAACAGTTGGTGTTGGATCATAATAGCTAAAATCAAAATAGTTGAATGATAATTTCTGACGGAAGTACATTTACACTTTACGTTGGCAAGAATTTGCTTGTAATGTTCGTTGTACAGAATGGGTTAAACTTATTGAAATTTTGTTTAATACATATTTAAATGCTTTTAACTAACTTATTTTGTTGTTATGCTTTATTTATATTCACCGAGGCATAATAAGTCGTTGTAAAATATTTCCATTAAATTTTACGTCTTCTTACCCATTAGTGTGTAACGAAAAAAAAAATTGTGCCGAGAAAATATATGAAAAAGTAAAACCAATCAGAGCCAGCAAGCTAAAATAGTAAAGCCGCTAAATTTTAAGTCCTCTTGTTAAAAACACTTTAAGCTAG
Source organism: Nemotelus nigrinus (assembly GCA_947369275.1). Classification (NCBI taxonomy): domain Eukaryota; kingdom Metazoa; phylum Arthropoda; class Insecta; order Diptera; family Stratiomyidae; genus Nemotelus; species Nemotelus nigrinus. The sequence goes on along the minus strand of OX376373.1, from coordinate 36,627,650 downwards.
GCTAAGAATGTACTATTAATTTAAAATAAAAATATTTTCAATTGGATTCACGTCTTGTTGTCGAACCTCACCTCCGGCTTTACTCCTATCGATCGTCCTTTAAAATCAAATGCTCCTCCCAGGATAAATAGTACGGGTTTTGTCAAAGTGAGTGAAGTGAAAATAAAGTGAGATCTGCGGAACAGTGCTAGTGAACAGAGAAAAAAAAATATTAATGCGGTACGTGCGGTAGAATGTGAAAAATTCGCTACGAAATGTGCACCAGTTGCTATTGAGCTATGTGGCGTTTCGTGTCGATTTACTGTCGCATTAAATTGATTGAGAATAAGCCGCATATGTTTAACTGGTTCTTTGATCTGAATAGGCAAGTGGACATTAATGCGGCTGTCTCCTGGTCATCGCCAACTATATTAAATCGAGCAAATTTGTAGAAGTTTTGTGTATGTATTGTATATGTGAAGTTTTCTTTTGCATATTGTGCAACACCACAATAGGAGCGAAAGCTTTAGTCAAAATGATAGTTATGATTAATTATTATTTTTACAACGCATTCACGCACATAAAACTAACGTTTTAGGTGTATTTTACTTAATAATCTGCACATGAAATCTTTGTGCATATCGGCATTGCCTGGTGGAAATGTCAAAATGAACAGACACCATAACGTCAAAGCTACAACGATTACGTAGCATGACAGCCCGTACATATAGAAGGCGTTGTTGCATTAATGATACATTAAAGCTTCTGGGGAGAATATAATCCGCGACCCCAAAAATTTTTTTGATTTTGTTAATATTAAGCGGAAAACAACCGGCTACCCGTCTTTTATGTTCACTAAAAATTTGATGTTGTCTTCTTCTCCTCAGGATATCTGCAACTTTTTTGCTGACCATTTTCAAGAAGTTTTTAGTCCAGTTAGCATCACAACATTATATCGATTCCTGGGTTCGACTCAAACAATTTTTGCTGAGGATATGACCATATTCAGGAACGAAATATTTACTGCCATTATGGAGCTTGATAGAAACAAGGGCTCTGGACCTGACCTCCTCCCTCCTACTTTTCTGATCAAGTGTGTCAAGCAACTGATCTCGCCCCTTCATACTATATTCAATAATTCTCTTTCCTCTGGGCTATTTCCTACGAATTGGAAATCTTCTTATATGTATTACATCAATATAAAAAAGTGGCGATAGACGCTTTATTCAAAATTAAAGAGGCATCGCCATTCTATTTGCTATTCCCAAACTATTTGAAAAAATCATCTACTGCAAACTTCCTTCTCTGGTCGACGCTCGACTGAACGAGCAACAGCATCGATTTAGGAAAGGTCGTTCTACTACAACTAATCTTCTGATGCTTATTTTTGATGTTTTATGCAAAACGAATCAAATTGACGCAGTCTATATAGACTTTAGCAAAGCATTCAACCGAGTTAATCACTCCATTTTGATCCCCAAGCTGAAACAATTCGGAATTGCAGGATCTTTACTACTCCACGATCGCTTTCAATTGGTGAAATTCCAAGGTTTTATTTCTAAGAAAGTTGACATTAAATCCACTGTACCTCAAGGAAGTCATCTTGGCCCTCTTCTTTTTAATATTCTTTTATCGAACTTACCGGAGGTTTTATCTGACATTCCTCATTTACTATATGCGGAAGGGCTCAAAATCTGCCATGTCATCAGGTCACCATCTGGCACTACCTTTTCTAGTCTAAGTCATCAGGCACTACCTTTTCTAGTCTAAACTAACTTTTCTAGTCTCCCTCTTAACATTGCCAAGTGCCATACATTTAGCTTTTCTCGCAAAATTGCACGCGTTCATTATACGTACCGCCTCAGCAACACGACACCCAGTAGGGTTGACAATATACTCGGTGTCATCCGGGATGAAATACTCCGCTTCAATTTACATTACGATAAGCAAGTAAACAACTTGGTTTCATTAAGCGACGAGCCAAAGAGTTTAAGAATCTCTGGGTGGTTAATAAATCCTTATATATTTCACTCGTGCGTCCTCTTCTTGAATATGCTGCACTATCTGGAAACCGGCTTTCGAAATTCACAGCCAAAGATTTGAGCTTGTTAGACGTAGTTTTTACTATTCGCTCTGAGAGATCTTTTCAACCCTTATGATTTCAGTAATCTACCACGATACGAATATCACCTTAAATGTATTAACTAGTTACCACTTGCGTCGAGAAGATTAATGCTATCTGCCTGCTGCAGCTTCGACGTCATCAGAGGCGTGGTTAATATCTTTTACTTGAAAGAAAAGTTTGTACTCAATCAGCCCTTGAGAGTCACTAGATCCCGACGATCGGTTGTTGAATACCAACACAGCACAGCACATGCAGCAAACGAGCCAATAAATAGGTGCTGCAGGCTATTCAATAGCATGAGCGAGAACTTTTCCCCTACGATATCTAAAGCAACTTTTAAAAATAATATTATCAAGGCTCTCTCTTCATAGTCACCCTCTTCCCCAACCATACTAATATATATGTATTGTATACTTAATTTGTAGACATTTTGTAAATTTGGTATTTAACTGTTATTCATTTAGTTATTTTTCATTTATTTATTAATTTATTTATTATTTATTAGTAACTAATTTATTTATGCATTATTTATTAGTTTTGTATTCATCTATAGATATTTTATTTTAGTTTGTTTCGTAATTTTGTGCATCTGCTATTTTTTTATTCTTCTATACGCGTACACTTTGCTTGGTGAAACAAACAAATAAATAAATAAATGTTATGCACATACATACAAGTCCTTTCAGCCATAAATTTCTCCCGGAAAATTCTACCAAATATTTGCTTCTACTTATTGTTTATATAGGTAGTCCTTGCGCCTATTTTTCTGTTGAGCAAACAAATCTATCACCTGTGCAAAGAAACAATTTTGACTAATTTTACTGAATTATAAGTTTCAATATTCTTTTGATTGCTGAATCATCTTTCAGAATCTACAGTAATAACTGGACTGATAAATAGTATTTCAATTAAATTGTTTGTTTGTTAAACAGAATTAAAATATTATCTTAAAAAAATATACAATTCACTAGCAGGTGTCATATTTCAGAACATTTTATCAATAATATTTATTTTGACTCGTTTAAGCTGGATTATAATTATATCCCAAACTTATAATATAAATCATTTGACGTGAAGATCATATATGGAAGTTTCTTTTCGCTACTCATTCTTTATGATTAGACTGTTTTAATTTCAAACTATTTCTAATGAAATTCATAAATCAAACCCTAAATTGCCATTTGTACAGCGTAAATGTAAAACATTATAAAGAATATTTTATTAAAAAGTCATTAGAAAAAATTAAAACTATCATCATTCACTTAATTTAACGATCTTATCGTAGCAGCAGTACAAGAACCCCATTGAATTAATTCAAAGCAATTAGTTAGGTGCCCCAGACTTTAAAAAAAACAGATTGCACAATTCGGGGACTGAAAATACCAGCAAATCACCATCGACCATGGTAAATTTTAGCTAGCAAAAATGTATGCTTTGAAGAGCACAAAAATTAATAATTACCACTTCCCCCATTCTCTCATTCCCTCATTCGCTTTCGTCTTCCCATTCGCTTTCGTCTTCTCCATCGTCACTAAAACTGGGTAGCGTGCACCAGGGTTTCATCTTGCCCGAAGCGTAAACTGATGAATAGTGTTGTTTAGTCCTATGAGAATCCTTGAGGTCTTCCACTACGTATCGATCATGACCCAAAACTTTGGTGACTTCAAATGGTCCTTTATAACGTGGCTCTAATTTGCGTGAGCCACCCGTACTAGCTGGCTCCTTCTCTACGAGCACAAGATCACCTAACTTGTACACCTTTGGCTTTCCTTGAGTATTGTCAAATCGCTGCTTCGCCTTTTTTCGTTGCTCAGTAAGTCGATTTGCAGACTCTTCTCTCATTCTTGCAATTTCATCGTCAGATCTTAATTCGCCATCATGTAACGCTAGAATTAATTTGTTTCTTAATACATATATCTCGTGGTTTGAATCCGAATAATAACTCGCTTGGGGCTTTACCGCTGCTCTTGTTTATTGAGCCATTAATGACATATTGAATCGTTCGTAAGTTTCGATCCCAGTGCTTATCGTTATTTGTTGACGGCAATAACATCGACAGTAAAGTTCTGTTGGCTCACTCTATCTGTCCGTTCGCTCTGGGTGTCCTTACAGCATTTAATACATGTCGGATATCGTTGTCCTGACCATATTTCTTGAACTGGTTTGACGTGAATGATGTTCCTCTGTCGGAGATAATACGTTTCGGTACGCCAAAGTATCCAGTCACTTCATCTAGAAAGCTGACAACGTGCTTAGTTGCAGTACTTTTTACGGCTTTGCATATGGTATATTTAGTGAATGCGTCAACCATCATCATTACGTGCTCGTTGCCTTTACTGCTTCGTGGAAAAGGACCCAAATGATCAATGTGTACTATTTGAAAAGGTATTGGCTCGATTTCGTCATAGTGATACTCGCCTTCTTTCCTCCCAGCTACTTGCTTATGATATGCGCATTCGATACACATTCGAATATAAGACTTTACAAAATTCCTCATTCTGGGGAGCCATGCGTAGGTCCGAATCCTTTCGATCGTGCGGTCTACACTAAGATGACCGGTGTAGTCATGGTTGTCTCGCACAATGTTCCATCGCAAGGATTTTGGAACAACACATAATTTCTTCTCCTTTTCCTTTTTGAAAAGTCTTTCTTTATACAGCACATAACCGTCGTGGTACGTTTTTCCGCTTGCTTTCATTTGTTCGACTATTTGCTTCAGACGTTCATCTTGTAACTGCATACTGTACAACCAATCGCTTGTTTCAAGTTGGACCTTTGATATTTTAAGAGAAGCTGTATCTAATTCGCTTTCCTTCTCATCCGGTTTTCGGCTCAAGGCGTCGACATGAGCCATTTTAATGCCAGCTCGATGTTCGATTTCCAAATCAAATTCCTGGATGCGCAACCACCATCTTGCAATAAGTGGAAGTAGTTCTCTCTTTTGCATAGCTGTTTTAATGGTGATTGCAGAATCGGTCACCAGCTTTACCTTCTTCCCATATATGTAATATTTAAAGCGCTCCAGGGACTCGACGGCAGCTAAAGTCTCTAATTCGTAGCTATGGAAGCTCTTTTCGTTATTTGTCGTTGACCTACTATAATATGTGTAAACATTCTTTTAATATATTTTAGAATAGCTTTTTATTACATTAATTATAAATGAAATCTTGACGTTGTTGAAAAGAGGATTACTTTATCAAATATTCCATTTGGTTTCTTAGCTACGTAAGTTCTTGCCAAATTCGCGTGCACATGGCCTACTATCATTATTTCTATCTTCCTGTTCGCGGAGAAAAAGTTTGTCGAAATTGCCCAAAGTGCCATAGTTTTCCTTCACTTCTACTACCGCTCATTGCTTTAATTCTCACAGACCAGCTCCACTAGTAATTTCCCATGGCATACCATTTGAAATTACTAGTGGAGGCAGCGTATGGTATGCCATATTTGATGGCATGCCATAAATGGTGGGCAATATGGTATGCCATCCGCCTGGCAATATTTTGACAGTTCTTGATTTTCAAAATGGCGTTGAACCGTGGTCATGCTTCGTTTCTTATAAGAAAATGTAAGAATTCTGAATTTTCAGGGATTTTAAGATCTCGTTGAGTGGGAAATTGGTGGTGGGAAATTGCGAAAAAGTCGAATGAGGATACGGAAATTTTTTTACAGAGATATTTTTTCAATTTTTAAGGAAATTTTTTTAAATTTTTAAGGAAGAGTAAGTAAATGAAACTGTCTATTGATGATCGGTCGACTTTTCTTAATGACTTCTACTCCATCCACCATGGTACCCCAGCAAATCATATAATAGTTTCACCTACATCTAAAATTTCACCCGCTTATCAAAAAAGGGATTTGTCCTACACGTGGAGTTTTCATCAACAGCAGAATTCCTTCGTTCTCCACTTCAAATAACTTTTTATGAGCATTCAACGCACAGATGAAGCTCACGTCTTCACCGTTCAGAGGCATCTTAGAAATGATATGGCATGCCATGAAATTGCCCACGCATCAGATGGCATACCATAAATTGACAGTCGTTGCCACCGGATATGGCTGGGTGAATTGCCAATCGAGTCCCGGTGTCACTGCTGTTTTCATTTCCTTATGTGTCTCTCTCTTCTGAGGTCATTGCATATGGCATGCACACATTTTGCGCTCACTGATCTTTTTCATTCATTACCTATCTTTAGCCCAGCGCGCATTACATGTGAGAGCTACTTGATAAGGGTACATGATGAGAGTATCGCGTGTTAGCAAAGTAAGTCCTCTTGAGTTGATATACAAGTTTTGAAAAGATGAGACAAAAATATTTGAATGGATTTCAAAAACAGTAGGTGAATTAAGTATTTTGATAGTTTGATTCACTAAAATGAAGTTTTATTGTTGTCAATAATAATTGAAATACAAATAGGTTTCTTTTCATTTTGGAATAGAAAAAGGTGTTTGGTGCTAAGCCCCACTAGACCCATATATGGAGCTTCCACTGGTAGTGCTCCTTAACGTCAGTACTCCGCAGCTCCGCAGCTTTGATATTGTTCGGGTTTGCCTTAATTTTTTGGGCTTGAAGATCAACAGATTATAATTTAATTGCTATAGCTGCTTTTTGTTGTTTGATGTGTACCCATGGACCTAGAGCTCCATGCCATATCAAATCAAAATACCTCTCTCTCTCTCTCTCTCTCTCTTTCTACACAAATCTCCACTATCATTATTTAATCAAATAAATTCATTCTATACAAATAATAATCTCATAGCCAAATTCTTTTATCAAAGTTCGACCTGCATAAATAGAGGACTTACTTAGTGTCGTTTATGAATTGAAAATATGCCGTTTAGGTCTACATTAGCATTTCTGCAGGTTACCATGTGTTTAGCATGCACCAGATACCACAAACGCTAAGATGAAGTCTACTTTTCTACGAGTGCATAGCACTAGATTAAATTTGTTAGCATTTACTTTTCGGTAAGTTCAAGTGAACGACAAGCTTACGTCAGTTTCAAAGACTGCATTATTACAGTTAACCGTGATAAAGATCCTCAAGCATACAAATAATTACGTCGAAGTAATGTGAGCAGTTAAGCGAACTAATAAATTGATTTCATAAAAAGAGCCCGTGAGAAAAACCAACTATAGAGTTACGCTACAGAAGCTAAGAAGAGCTGATTTAAGAATCTTTTAAGCAAACGTTTAAGGCTCTGCCTCCCTGAGTTAAAACTGTCCAATTTGTAAGTGAAACCAACTTTCTTTGCTAGTAAAATACAAAGCTCCTTCTCTTCAAAGCGCGAGTAAGTTTCTCGTTTGGTGTCCAACACCATTTTGAATTGAATTCATATTAAATAGCATAAGCAGGACTCAGAAACGATCTCAAGGTAGAGAGACTGAAGTATTTGTTTGTCAATAGGAAAAAATTTTCGCGAAATTAAAATTTAGTCAGATGTCGGTAGCCGGGGATTGAATGTCTACAGAAATTCTTCTTTACTTATGTTCTCGTTATTCCAAGTGGCTTTTGTTACGAAGCGGTAGAGAAGAGCCGAGAAATTTCACTTGCTTTTTTTAATATACGTACATTAAGCGTTCTTACAACTTGCATCATTCTGATGATCTCAATTCCAAAGAGATTGCTTTCACGATGAGAAGTAATAGACGAAAAATGCCTCGGAAAGAAAATAAATCATTGTGGAAGGAGTGAAAGGGAACTACCTCAGTCAGATGTCGTTCAGGTCCTTTTGATTTGACACCAAGAAGTCAAGCAGGACGTTTCCTTTTCGAGAAGGCGAGTAATGGAAAAATCTTTATAATAGTCCTGGGTTGAATGAGTATCATTTGCTTGTTTGTAGGATGGGAAATGTATTAATTAATTCCTTGAGACCGCATTCCTGCCATTCTGCCGTCATTCAAGGGACGACCGTCAGTAAGTATACTATGGATGTCTGCTTTCTTTCGTTTGCTTTTTTCTTGGCTTTCAATTCAGCCGAGAATTATTTACGCTAGGTACTTCGGTGTCGACAATAATACGCTTCGCCACTCGATGATTTCGGGGAAAGCCGGAGAAAGTAATAAAATGCTCGGATTTATATTCCTGGGCCATGACAATGAGAAGGCCTGTTCACCCATAATGTCATCTTCATCTCGTTGTTACCGTTGATGCTCTTATCGGTGAATTAGAATTTTTCATTAGAGTAAGTGTAGCGATACCATTTCACGGAGTTGGTATGTAATGACTATGCCAATGACAACGATTATGTCGGTAGTGATAAGTATTTGTGGGATTAGAGTTGTGGATACAGTCTGTGGTGAATTTTTTTCTCGATATAGAAGTATTATTTGGCTTTCGATTGCAATATAAGAAGCTGGATTGATCGAATGCACGCACCTTCTTCAAAACCTACGAAATGAAAACAATTTTAACGATACTTGCTTCATCCGCAAAGTCAGTTTTTAACTATTTCTTTTCCAAAGCAACTGTATGGAAAATTCAGCTTATCACAGTAAATCCATGGCACTTGGATTGTTGCGTTCAATTGTTCTCTCCTTTCCATTAACTACAAGCAAACTGTTTAGTGAATGGGCGATTAAGAAAATTCCATATTCTGGTTTTATCTAGTACGTAGTCCTTCGATTGTCGGTCGTCAGGATTAGCTATTAGGTTGGTCATCTGATGACAAGCGTTGCTTCTTCGATCACTTTCTTTCGTCTGGGTATGCGATGTTCAGATGCTTCTATTTTGTAGCCAGGCGTATCAGATAAGCGAAAAGATTAATCACTGAATTAATATGTTCAAGGAAAAAGAAGTTGTTTTTCCGTTGGTGAATAGGGGGTGGACGGATGTTAAGTTGAATACTTTGGAAATGAAAATGGAAATTCATTTCGAGGTGACTGAACCATTTGTCATGGTCGCTGTCTTGCATCAACTTTAATTAATGATTCTGTGTAACGTTTTGGTAACGTACATATCTCTTTACATACGAGCATCGTGTTTCACAGTTCTGTGTTATTTTTGTCATATGACGACGCTGGATAAAACTATAAGCATATTATCAAAATCATCGGATATCGATTAGTTAAGTTAGATGGACTTTAAATAATTATTTTATACTATACATTTATTTAATTATTTTTAATTTTATAATCAAATTCAATTTAATTAAATGATATCATAGCCTAACAAAAGAATTAAATGAGAGCCTATTAGATTTGAAGTAAATTAAACTCAATTTTAATTGTTTAAACTTTATCCATAACTTTGTTTTTAAATATAATTAAAAGCGATGGTAGTAAACTACTGCCATAGAGAAATTTCGTTTGCAGTATTTTGTTTGGAGCTTATTGAGAAAAAAGGTAATTAATGAAGTATTTAAATTTTTAAATGAAATATTATAAGACAAAAACCCACAGTATACTAAAATATTACCATTCATTGGGACCTCATATTCCATCGACTTCAAAACTGAAGTAAAAGAATGCAGAGAAAAATACTATCTGAAGTAACATTTTTATGTAAATGTGATCACTGTCACAGATTATTGCTATCAACTGGAAATTCGTAATTCGGAAGGTTGGTTACAAAAAATATTTACTATATTTATATTTAAGGTTGGTTACAAAAAATATTTTAGGAACGCTTTCGATACGGTGGACCATGATCTGCTTTTCAAAAAAATGCATAAAATTGGAATAAGGGGTATAGTTCTGCAACTTTTTAAAAGCTATTTAAAAGATAGAGTTCAATCTGTAATTTTAGAAGACCACATGAGCTCTGCATCGAACGTTAATATAGGTCTGCCCCAGGGAACAGTGTTAGGTCCAGTACTGTTTCTTATATATATATTAATGATTTATTAAACTTGCAAGTAACAAACTGTTCGTTACAAGCTTACGCAGATGATACAGTTGCACTTTTTTGGGGAACAAGCTGGGAGAAGGTTTTCGATGAGGCAAATGTAAACTTGAGAAACATTTCAAAGTGGATAAACGCAAACCTTATAAGTGTGAATATTGATAAATGTGTTGCATTACCCTTTTCACACAATTTATCTGGTGCTCCTCAGGAGTCACTAAAAGTAATATTTCATGAAAGTTCGTGTGCTCATATAGCAAACTGCCCCTGTTCTCCTTTAGCAGTAAAAGGTAGTGTGAAATATCTGGGGGTGATAATAGATCGTCATTTGCGTTACAACGAGCACATCTCTTATCTCTCTAATCGTTTGAGGAGAATCTTGCTCAAATTTAGGCAATTGAAAAATATTTTCACAAAAGACAGACTTAGGACAATTTTCCTGGCCCTAGTGTAGTCCGTTATAGAGTATGGTTTAGTTAGTTGGGGCGGAACTGCCCGTAGCAATTTAATTCCTCTTGCGCATTTACACAAAAAAATTATAAAAATTAGTCTGAAGAAATCAATTCGTTATCCAACAGCAAATCTTTTTGATGACTTCAATGTATTTTCTATTTCGAATCTTTACAAATTAAGGTACTAAAGTATCTCTTTATGCACCCTGCTTACTTTCCACGCGAGACAGAAGCAAAGCATGGTATACGAAGAATGGTTCGCAGAGTGGCTCGGGAACCAAAATTTAGGACAACTTTGGCCGCTAATCATGCATTCTATTATGCTCCACGTTTGTTTAATAGCTTGCCAATAGAAATATGTTCACAATTTAATTTTAAAATTTTTAAAAATGCAGTAAAGGAATATCTTTTGTTGAACGATGAAGCATAAATAGCTAAATAGTTATAATACTTGTAGTTAATTTCACATTATAACGTCCACACAAACTAAATTATTAAATTATTAAACCATTCCACTCCACAACTCGAGCTTTGCGCCTTGTGGAGTGGCCAACGAAATATTAAATACATTTAAAATAAGAACTACATATGTACATATTGTAAAACTAAGTAAAATGGGATTAAAATTATAATGTTTATCTACGATAAGCTAGAAATTTAAGTGATTGTTTATAAGAACTTAAGTTGGCAAATAAAATAATAATAATATTATTATTAAATAATAATAATAATGATAAAAAAATAATTTATCTTATCCAAATATGACCGCCGCTTATAGAGATTTTCGGTTAGTACGTTCAAAAACTATCTGGTCACAGGCGATCTTAATAACCAGCGATTATTGTATTACGATTTAAAATTTGAAAGCCAATAAATAATTCTCAGAAAATCACGGCCGTCAAACTGCGCTCTTATATCGACAGAAATACTGAGTTTTGAAGAAAAAACGAGGAATGTTCAGATTTGGGATCATATTGAATGTGCTTCAAATGTTTACATAACCAATATACTCGTACATATATAGCATATGAAAATTTAATAACATGTCTCAATGCATAATTAGCCAAATTTTTGGTGGCGATGACTGCATTGAAAGCAATGCGCCCAGAAAGACTGAACTAACACCCGCGAAAAAAATCAGTACTTAAAAAATTCAAACAATTTCCGCTTATTTCCTACTCCTTTGCTAAAATATATTACATGGAAAGATGGATTTATTTTAAGAATTTTGATGATGGATGAAAGATGGATTTATTTTAAGACTAGATCGGAAGTTACATGCATGAAAAGATTTTAAGATTTGCCAGCGGAAAAGTTTCAAAATTAAAGAAAATTGAGCCTTAATTCAGTATTTCTATCGTAATGAGCTTATAACATGAATTTATTGGTAGCATCTCAAGGTAGAAAAATGGAAGCCATTCGCCTTTGCCAGTGCCAAAAATTTAAAACTTATTGAACTGAGTTCATGTTTGGACCAACTCACGCTGACAATCAACATACTGCAAGAATTTTGTTTTAATCTTTCTACGTTGGAAGTAACAGGGGGTGAAAGTGTTTTTTTGATTGACAACTTTTCAAGATGGTACCACAAACACAGGGCTGCTAGCAGTAGTTTTGGTCCTACTTTAAAACAATACATCCTGTGAGCTTCAGTTTTGTTTGATGATACAATCGTGAGTTCTCTGGAACACGAATTCGGAAATTTGATGAAAGATTTCTGTTCTTGTTGGCTGAGGAATTTTTTAAATTGAATTTATCACTTGTTCGCATTTTTGCGACAAAAGGCAGTTTTTCGAGAAGACTCCATAGCTTGAAAAAAATTTTCACTTGCCTGATGTAGCTCCAGATTTGCCCGCACATTTACCAAAAATTTTTTAGAACCTTTTTGCATGCAGCAAACGCCTTGTAAATTTCGTAATGATCTAATGGCTCTTACAGGCGTTACCACAACTTAAAATTTAAAAAAATTTAATTACCTACTTTTAGGATTGAAAATTTCCAAAATGCTTAGATAAATATAAATATCACCTTGTGAAGAAATATATTTTATAAAATATAAACGAATTTACAATTCAAACAACTTATGCGCTGATCTGATTATTCCACATGTGCAAAGTGAAAAAAAAAAATTGATTTTGCAGCCAATTTTTCGTAAAGTCAATTAAGTAATCTTCATGGACAATGGATATCTTATAATACACCAAACCACAATATATCATCTCTACATAATTACTTACACACCTAATAAATCTCTCAACCAAAACCAACGACAATTAATTAAAAGAAATATCCATCGCATACAACTCGAACTCTATGACCATTTCGACCCTCTTAGATTTATTTACTTGACCTAATTTTTCCAATCTCTCACCCTTAAATCATAGGCCCTAGTACCAAGACTCCGGATCCCGTTTGGCTGTCGGACGGACGAAAAAAAAGAAAACAAATAGTTCAACTAACGCACAAGTAGATGAAAAATGATTTCCTGCCATTGTGATTGTGATACTTTTATTATTCCTCGATTCTTTTCGGGTTGCATAATAGATCTTGTTTTTCGACATGCCATCTTGATTTTCGCATTTATATTTGTCTTACATATTATCCCCGTCTTACCGCTTTCTGCCTCGTATATTGAAAATAGTTGGCAATGTGCTGGCAAAAAAAAAAAATCTGAATCTCAATCTACTGAATCAACAAGATAGTAGCCATTGTCGTCGACTTTTCCCTTGTATTCGCATAGCAACAATTTGACAGTCAGAAAAAATTTCGATATTTCCCGAAAAGCTTCTACCAACCGAAAAGCATTGTAATACTTTGATTGTGCATATCTGGAGCATCATTTATCTTTTTCAACAATCTTTTGTTTCGAACGGAATCCGTTTAAACATAGGAAAGGGTTTAATTTCATACAAAGCAAAGCAAAAGTTTCAGAAAGCTATTTGCTACATGACGCGACTTCCACTGACAGGAAAAGTGCCAGAAAAACTCCGTTCATCGCTAATCTCTAATTAAACACAAAATTCCAGTTGAGATGGGATTAACCGTAACGTGAAAAACGAACAGGGATATGGAGAACGGATGCATGCATTTCATACCAAACTGCCAGAACATGTTTCGTGAATCATTTATCAACGATTGTTCGTTGATTGTTAATTCCAGCTGAAGTAAGCAGGTTTCGTGAAATGTTTGCATGGATTGTCCCAGTTGAAAAAACAACTATATGTAGCTTGAAATATTTTTTGGAAATTATATACAGCCAATACGAAAGATAAAACTCGTTTATTCATAAGTCACTTGACATTTGCTTTCGGAAATCTTTTACAATTTTTATGTTTTTGGTTTTTTTTTTTATTTTTTTTCTGGTTTTTTATGATTTGTTATCTTAAATATATATGTATCAAATATCCTCCTCGCACCAAAACTGTAAATAAACTTTATTTTTTTAGGTGGATTTGTGCTAAGTGTTATGGTGTTATTTGTGTTATTCTTAACAATATTGGACAATACACAATATTGAATATTTGTTTTTATGACCGTAGATTATAACTGTATATTTCAGTTTGTACTTTTAGCGAAAGTCAAAATTTTAACGAATTCGTTTTTCAGTTTAATCTATGAAAAGAACAGTAATACCTAGCACATTTCATTCAAACTCTAAACACTCTTGACTAATAAACACAGACTGTGAATGAGCAATTTTGGGCTCTATAGAGCATAATATACATACATTGCCTTTCTCCATTTCCTTTTCCTTTCCATTTCTTCCCACAGACTACTCCATTTTTCCATACTCCATTTCTCCACTGTTCCAGTTTTCAACTACATCATTTTTCAACTACTTCTATTTTTAAACACTACACCCTGCACTTATCCTAATATAAACTACTTTTTTTCATCCCTCAGAAAACTTTTTACTGTTTTTTTTGCATACTCCTTTTTGTTGGACACTTTATTTTTCGTACTGCTTCATTTTTGGACTAGTCTTGATCTGAAACACTACTTTTTCCGGCTCTTTTTCAATCTGAATATTTTATTCAGGGTCTTTTTTTTAAACTGATTTTTAAGGAACTCTATTTTTACCTGCTCCTATTTAAGACTACTCTTTGTTAGACTGTTCATTTTAAACATTATTTTGGACTGCTCTTTGTGGTCTTCTCTGTCTATACTCTACGGACTACTCCTTTTACTTCTACTTTTGAAGTTTTTTCTAAAACTACTTTTTTTGAACACCTGTTGGAACTTCTCTTCTCGAGAACTAATCTTTTTTTAGACAACTCTATTTTATGGCTGCTTTTGTGTTGAACTATTCCTTTTTTGAACGATTTGCAGAATAATCTTCTTTTTTCCTTTTTCAAACTACTCCTTTTCGGAATATTCTTCTTTTGGAATGCTCTTTTTGAACAATTTTTTTTCGGATTACTGCATTTTAAACTGTTCCATTTTCGAACGACAAAAACTTTGAACAAGTTCATTTTTGGATGTGACTGGGAATAATTTTTGTTTTCAACAAAACTTCTAATTTTTTTCCAGACTTGCCGTTTGAACAACTGATTTTTTATAAACTTTCCTGTTTCACCTACTCTTTTCGAAGGTTTAAGATGAGATACTTCTTTATCTAACTTTTTCGGACATCTCAATTTTTGGATTCTCCTTTCTCGGCAGTGTATATTTTCGTATGTACAACATTTAAAACTATTTTTTTCTGGCTACCGTTTTTGAACAACTTCTTTATGGCCTATTTCACTTTAATATTACTTCAAATCTTTCGAACTTACTCCGTGTTTTAATATTTTAGCAAAAAATCCTCTTTTTGTACTGTATTTCAGACTAATCCTATTCTGAACTACTCCTAATTTTCAGTTTTTGGGAAACTTCCTTTTTACATTCATATTGTCTACTTCTTTTCAGACTGCTCTTTTCAAGCCGCTTTATTTTTTGACACCCTACTCCATTTTTGACAACTCTTATTTTAAAATACACGTTTTTGGAAACACTACTTTCATTGAATACTTCTAACAAACTATTTTTTTTCAACACTTGTATCAAACTTGCAACAGTAGCTCTGCTTATCCAGGCACATGGGCAGAAAAGATTTTTTTGTAATTTACCGGAAGAATTAAACTCCCCACTTCTAAATTTTCCAGGCATAACTCTATTGTGGGGTAGTAATTAGCCAACATATATGAACAAAATTTACTGTATCACCCGGCGAAAAACAGGTGTGTAGAAAGTAGAAAACCACGAAGTAAGGGAAGGAACCCACACTGGGCGCTAATTAAATTTTAAAAAGTTTTAGTCGAATTTATGATAAAATGGTCTAATAAAGTAAGCAGAAACTAATAAAAACTACTAGTTGTTTGTTTTATTTATTTGTTTGGTGTTTTCTACATTTTTGTTTCGAAAATAATTTTTTTTTGTCAAATCAGGATTCAAATTATGAGATAGAAATTATAGGAAAATTAAATTTTGTCGGCATATGTTTATCGGTTCAATGAATATGGATATTATTGGACCTGATGTTCATCAAAGGGTTAACAGATAGATAAAACTATCTTTCTTATTGCTAGTGGTGGTCTATTCTAAAATGTGTTTTCGAAATGTTTCTTTTTTTGTATTGATAAAGCTTAAGTTGATACTCTTTCTTAGCATTGCTAGGAGGAAAAAGCACATAAATTAATTGAACATACGAAACCGTCCATAAACAGCACATCACTACTTGGAGCAATTGCTTCAGCGAGCAGTGCTACTAGCCCCTTGAAAACATGTAAGTAAAATGTAACAATATCAATAGGTAAATGAAATGGCAATGCTCCCATATTTTTCCAGCCGAGCGATCTTTCTTCATTCAGAAAATCACAAAGACTCGAAAAGATTGTGGAGAATAGAAAACTCCTGACTAAACTGATCTCTTAAAGACGTTGTTTAGGGATATGATTCGAGTATACTATCAGGCTCCATAGTAGATTTATATATTTTTTAACCTCAAAGTCAACAAAAACAGAACGAAGAGCTAGAAACTTTGTAGAATTTAACAATAAGTAAATGTCAGATCTCCTGAGTACTAATAGGAGTTAAAGTATGGTGCAACGTTACCGAGGAATGATCAGTGGGTTTCATCTTCATATTGGCAAATGCGAAGATTTATCGCACGATTTTGCCTCAGAATAGCTGTCATAAAACCCTTGAAACTTCGTTTAGAATTGTTAAGCAGTTTGGTTGTATTAATTCTGGATGGTAACGCTAACGTCAACTTTTTTTTAGTAGTCATTTTATTTAGTTTACAAAGCTCGTTCCTACGATTCTGCAAGCCAAAAATAAATGCATGCTTCAAAATGTTATCAAAATAATAACAGAAATAGATTCATTTCATGAAAATTCCTAGACCTCACATTTCCTCCTGGGCATTATTTGCATATACATTTTTTTACTATTGACACCCATTTTCACCCATATGTATTCTTTTTTGCATTCTTTATAGAATATATACGCTTATGTTTTAAATTTCTCTGGAATGAGTAATTACCCTTTGTCTCAAGTCATCCTTAAAAACGTAATTGTATGCAAGAACTTGAGGCGAAACATAAATTGTTGTGTCAAAACCAAACAAAACTCCACAAAAATCACAACCATTACTCAACCGTACTCAAAAGGGTTTCAAATTCTGTCGACAAAAGCATTCATATGCAAAACTCCAAGGAAGCTCGATTTTGAAATTGCCAGAACCGAGCTCTTGAAATCGACTTATCACCTTGTGTGCAGAGCCACGTACGTACACAATATGTTATCAGAATGATGTATGGATTCGTACTTGCAGAATGACAAGAAATTTTCACATTTAACACTGTCTCTAATTCGTAGAGACACTGTCGGTACTCACTATTGTCAAATTCAGAGGAGAAAGAGAGGTAGAGAGGTGCAAGTAAAGGATATGCACAAGTAAAGTAAACGATAGAGGTGGCGGAAAGCTTTCTCTGTTCGGTTGACTGTCTTAATTGAATATCATTAAGCGTGAGCTGGAGTTATGCAAATTCACGAGAATACACAAACAGGTCCGTATCATTGTCTAATTAGCATACAAGTCACAATCAGGATCCGTGCAGAAGGTGCTTATGTGACTCGATCCTAATGGAATGCATTCTAGCATGATGAGCTTACACACCGTCAGTAAATATTTATCCATCTATTCATCATTACGCATGAAAACAATTCGATGAGTGTTGTGTTAGTACCGCAAGCGATTTGATGATGCACCAGCTTATTGAAGGTGCGATTCTTACATATGTTAGAGCGCACGTCTTTAAAAGATTTTATGTGTGTCCTAACAATCTATTTTAGTGCATCTATTTGAGTCCTGAATGTTTGAAGCAGCCAAAAATTGATTTAAATAATGATTTGGCAACAAGAGTATTATAATTGAGATCACATCTCCTTTTGTGTAAGATTCGATTGATATTTGTTTGCGTCCATGGAAACTATAAACTGACTATACGGTCATGCTTTGCACGAGTTACTTCAGAGAATTTATTTATAGTTAACCTCTCTCACAACCAAGAAACGCAATCTGAAGTGAATGATTTTTTTTTGATATCGCAAAAGTTTATAGGATAACCTTTTGAAGCTGATTACCTGGTTGGCTATGGGAGACAGAGATGCGAGAATCTAATATTAATATTCCATTTAATCCAATGCAATTACACCTTATTTTTAGGGCACTTGTCTTAAACTCGGCTTTGCACATAAAACACAACGAACAAATATAACCATGAGCGTACGGTGGGATTCAAAGTTACTAGCAATCGACCAAGACTTCCAACCTTCCTGCAAGTTTCGAAGGAACTATCAATAGTAGTTTGCAGTAAATATTTAAGTCCTTAGTTTTTCGTTTTTTTATTATCGAAATCATCCCCCAAAATAAAGTCTAAAAATTACTTTTTTAGCGATGTTTCCATTCTTCTGCTCTCCTAACTTTGTAAATAGTTTAAGCAATAGTTTAGCATAGTTTTAGCATCGCATTGTATCGTAATCTTGTTAGGGTCAATTCTAAGATCCCGTTTAGTTGCTTTCACTTAACAGGGCAAGCTAAATTCCACTGAAGAGGATAAACATTCTCATTTTTTAAGTTGTTGATTTTTCAAGCTGCCAATTATTTAACTTGTGGGCTGAAAGCTATAATTTAAATTCACTTCTTTCGACAAGTAGCTGTATCATCGAAATGCATTTCTCCACTCATTTTATCACTCAAAACATTTTCATTTATTCCATGTAGTGCGATATTGATTGATTGCGTTAAATATCAGCACTAGAATGTTCAGTCAGATATCAGCAAAATAAACCATCTCACACTCCCAAAATCCTATCTACCGACGAAGACCTACCGGCAACAATTAATATTCATAAAACAAACATGTATCGGGCAGTAAGCGAGTTTCGAAAATTATTGAATCTGAAATTTCATACGCGAAATTTACTTCCGCTAACTACATTTGCCAGGGCTTTTGAGTGCATTGCTAATAAGCTATGCGCCAACTACAAACAAAGGCCAAATGCAATAAATGCATTTGCAAACAAATCGGTAAATGCACGTTCGATGGCAAAATGTAATTGGAGATCTTAATCATGCAGTCGACAGGATTCATTTGGATGGTTCGATGGCAGTTTTCGGTTAACAACACACCTTCACGATTGATTTCTTGCTAAGACTTCCAGTGGAAATGCATGTTGCAATAATTGTAACTGTGACTACGTTTTAGCACACTGTTGCCAACAGTATTGGATGAAATGTTTGGATCAGAGATTAGTTCTAATTTCAAAGAACATGAATAAAATAATAAAATGTCACTTGAAGTTGGTAAATAATTTGCAATTCCAACGAAAAGTGCTATAAACATAGTAGATTGTAAATCTTTTTCGAATTCTATAAACTAGTTATATAAGCCAATTTTATGTCGTTGTTGTTTCATTCAGGAATCGCGACGAGATCAGACTTATTTTTGAGGTGGATATTTAGGAATATAATAAGATGGCCCTGTATGTACAAAACGAATGTAAGAAAAAACGTTAGCCATGGATTCGGATGACTTATTTGCATTCTTTTTTTTTGTGCCAGGAAACCAAGAACATCTGACTACTTTAAAAATGTCACATTTTTGCAAAAGTTTTCAAGGAAACCAGTACGACTGTGGAGTATGAATCGAAGCCTAATGGTCACAGTAGGTGAGCATGCACACCATACCTTTCTATAGAAAAATGTCAATGAGGTTTCCAAACGGGATCATTCTCAGCCAAACAGACAAAATATTAACATACATATCCGTAACTCCTAGTAATCTGTTGAATGTGAGAACAGATCAGGAAGCCAATATAGAATCGAACAAAGCATTTGTAGCGCAGGGTTCCAAGCACAAATATCTGCCTTCGGACAATCAGCGAACCACAAATATGTAAAAATCAGCACAGAGTCTGATGGAGGCTTACGCATGAAAACAAATATTTACCAGTCAGGAATAGATATCGCAACCAAGGTTACTTAAGGTTGGCCTGAAGCTAAAGTTCGCCTGAATGTGTGAGGACTAGCCTGATGAATGAAAAAGATATTGCCAGGCCAAAACGAAAGCTAAAATACCGGTCCGAAAATTCAAAATGAAGTATAGTAACCACACCAGGGACAAAAGACTAAACTATGAGCAAAAAAGCAGCAAGCACTGCGCAAGTAGCAAAAGCAATGAGGGAAGTGTGGTTTGTAACCAGTTTAGGTTTTGAGAGCAATAAGTTGAACATTTTGAATACTAGCAAGCCAATTAGTTAGGAATTTCGTTACCTGACAAAAAAAGTAATTTTCCTCTACCAAACATCGAAAAAACTACTCATGTAAACCAATAGCTTAAAACATCTTGTTCCTAAAGGTCACTTAAATATAGAGGCTACATAGTACATTTCGCACATTAACATCTATTCTGCTCTACAAAGCATAAAGGTTCTATCTACATTTTAGTAGTTTCGAGGTATTCACTGATTTGTATTTAAATTTCTACTGGAGGTATATGGAAAGTGCATTTTTCAATATTAATTTTAACATACTTTTACAAATGATAGGTTTTACAAATTTTGTAGAATGATGTAACAGAGTATGTAGTTTTCGAATACGGTATTAACTCAAAAATGAGAAATACGCAGATAGATCCTTTATGCTTAGTATGGTAGTATTGTGAAAGGTAAAGGACATCGAAATCATTTCAATATATCGGTCAATCTTTCCCATATGCAAACATAACTTATGCCCAGGGCTCAATGACAGCGGCAACTGCAACGTAACATACACGCATGGCAAATGTTGGCGAGCGGGGTGTGTAAATGGTCACCTTGTCTTGTCTCGCCTGCGAAAGAAACGCATGGCAGCAGCGGAAGCCGATACCGGAGTTCCTCAACGCTGAGTACTGAAAAATACCAAAAGCAGTGATGCCTTGCTGAGTTTGGTCCTTCATGTATAAACATACCATCCGCGAAAACAGAAAGCAAAAGGTACGCTGAAGCTGCGTACTGTAATAGATGTGTGCAACTAGATTAGCAATTCGTCTTCTTCTTTATTCTTTGGAACGAGCTGTGGAGAAAGGAGTCACAGCCAGGAAATAACTTCACAAATTGATGATTGTACTTTTCGTACAAGTCGTCTGCTCCAAACCAACATCGAAGGACGCTCACACAGATCAATCCGAAATAGAATAGTGGCAATCGGCCAGAATGCACTTTTTCAAACCCCAATATTGCCAAACACTTTTACGTCAGTTGTTGGATTCATTGGATGTGTGGTAAATATAATAAAATAAAATGGTTTGGTTCAATAATGGCATCGATGTTAAACACTTGATTATCAAGTAAATGAGCTCCAAATGATTATTGAATTTATCAGAGAAATTTCTTATTTACTCTTGTGCCTATCTCTTCAGAGTAAAACGCAGATCCAGTTGAATTTCTCTTGTCTAGAGTTCCTTTCACTGGGACTATGTGAATAGGCTTTAAGAATCCTTGCAACTGAGTCCGTGTAACACTCGGCAGTTTTCTTAACGAAAATTGCCGGCCCCTCACTTTTGATACGCCCTGTATCCCAAAATTTACTTGTTTTACAACTTAACCCTGGAAACTGACCAATCAAACCAAGCCACTTAGCAACCCGTTAAATTGCGGGCTATTGGAAAACTATTTTTGTTCTGGGGCATAGAAACGAGTCGGATCTTGGTTGTGTCCGCGGTAGGGTCGTCGGTGGTGAAGCTGTCATTTGGAGAGTTGTTTTTACGTTCTCAAGCGGAAACAAGTGCAGACCGGCAAGTCTAGTAGTATTCATCATATAACTCATTCATCCTGATGACGGTTTAGTGGCGGATTTATCGAACCAGTCGGACCAAGTTACGGGAAACTTAAGCAAGTAGAAAGAAAAGAACTGTCTCAAGCAAGAAAATGTACGATGTCTATGAATCTCTCCAAATTCATCCGATTGCACTATCGCCAGTGCTTGATGGTCCCAGTCTCTGACTTTTATGATGACCAAGCACAGCCACGTACAGCTAGCAAAGCGGCAAACCAGCATCCGCTGGGGTCGGATTAAACGGTGCTCCGCTAATGCGGACGAGGGGCCTTCACGGCCATTTCTAGGGTACCCTGCTCCCGGGGCACTTCTTTTTTTATTTACCCTGTTGATGATTTGCCATCACCAACCTGCTTCACAGGCTCTTGATTGGACTTCGGATCAGTTCAAGTACTGCGCCAAACATGACATTCACTTAAAATTGCAACATCCGCAGTCATGATTTCTGGTCATTTTAATGCCTCAAGGCATAAAGATTGTTCAGGTGAACTCGCGGTAAGCCAAGACGTTGTTCTTTTTTCAGTCGCAAATCCGCAAAACTGCGAACCTCCTTTTACAACGCACTTATACAGCCAGTATTTTTTGAAAACCCAGAAATCCGGATTTTGTTTTTATCTTGCCTTTACCTATAACTGAAACTATCATAGATTCCGGATCACGTCGTTGCACAATCTTTTAGATTGAAGAAATGTTTAATGTTTGTTCATGTCTTATGTCTTGAAACTGATGATGATTTCACTTGTAGACAGATTAATTAGCTCATAAGAAGGTCTAATTGGCGATTTATTGGTCCAATAAAAACTAAAGTGGAAAATAATAAACAAAATTAAAATGTGGTAGATTTTTTAAAAAATTAAGCCATGAAAACGTGCAACCTTAAATCATGTAAATCATATACAATAAAATTTAAGATTTTTTTCAAGGTTACTGTGCTTTTTATTTTAGAAGATTTTTTGGGTCAAATCAATGTCATTCGTGAAAGTACAATCTAATTATTGTAGATATATGTGTAGAACTCAGTTTTAATACATTCACATTGTTGGAATTAAAGTCACTCTTTCTTTTGATGAGAAAATTCCCTATCTCAATCACATAAAAACATAATACATTTCAATTTACAGTTCTAAATCTAAATTGCGAATATACTAGCTTCTTCTAACGGGCTAAATCCCTTATTTATCTGTCTAAGCCATACAAATTATATATCAGTTTGAACAATTTTTCATTTGACTGTAAATTATTCAGCCTATACTGCCGTAACTTAACACTTTACAAACATTCACGATTTACGGTTTCCCAAGACCAGCTAATTAGACAACTTGACATAAAGCCATCCAATAAGGCTCATATTGCAACATCATTTGCATCCACTATGCAACAGGATGCGTTATGCACAAAGTAAACTGTATGGATGTATGCATGTGGATTAACTTCGAAACAGATTTCAATTTAGTGACTTTCGCTAGCCTGTATAATTGCACCGAGAAATTGCAATTAACAAACGTGTACAGCTCTCAAGAGTATTTATTTACCTGTATGTACACATGAATGTGTATTACAAAATCAAACACAGCCACGAGCGGAAATGCAAGGAATTTGGGAAATAGTACTAGTCTCAGTTCTACCTCTAATTATCTTCTATTTACCATTCTTTTACGGTAAGGAAACAGCCCCTTGTGTTTCATTTGAAAACAAACTCGAGAGCAATTCCGTAGGAGTCTGGCATTAGTGACCACAATCATTGCCTTCAAGCAACAATTCGTGCAAATACTCGAATCCTTATACAGTTGTAGCGATATTGCTATTGAAACTTGAACATGAAAGAAGAGTGAATGCAATTTAATGTAGATACAAACGAATCAACTGTAATTGAACCGAGGCTTTGCAATTAATTTAACAATGACTGGGTTTTAATGGACAAGGGAGAGTTAAATGGAATGTGAAAAGAGAATGAGAACGAGAGAATCTTGAGATTATATTTAATAGTACCTGCATGCATATTTAAAGTTAGGTGCATCTCTGAAAATTTTATAGATTTGAAAATTTTTCAAAGCAAAATAGGCACCGTTCACATCAATGACCAGTAATACGATAAACTCTATTATTTCCAAGAAAAAAAATGTATCCCTTTTAAGCTATAGCTTTATATAAATTCTTACAAATACCGAGCTTTCAAAATTGTCTTTCCGAAATCAAAGGCTAGACACAATTTAATTTTTTTTATCATTTACTTCTTGGTATCATTTGTAAGTACCTAAAAACAGACTTTTTATATTCAAAGCCACATTCAGTCGTGAATCAAAAATCGTACCCACACAGCTTGTAGAACACTTTCAAAAACTCATTCACAAAAATATCTTCTATCAAATTTTTGAGGCCAAAAGCCGACCAAGTGCTCAATCCTACTAATGCCGTAAAGCTTGCAAAGAAGAGACAATAGACGAGCGTAAAACATAGTTAACGAAATCACTACTTAATACCAGCGCATTAAACCACTCAAACCCAAAGTGATATTTACAAGAGTCTCCCGAAAACAAATCCCCAAATTTCAATGTGGTATAAATTTGAACCATATAAAAGGGATTTTATCATGCTTGAAAATTCCACTTGAACCCTCGTGCACCCTTGGAAATGTTCTTCATCTCATCAATGGACCGCAACACGATGACGATGATGTTGACGACGATGGCAAAAATCCCAGGAAGAGCAAAAATTCCGTATTTCTTTTTTCGACAGGACTCGATGGGAAATGAATTTTATGGGTTGATTTCGGAAAACCTGTAATACGGTCGATCGCTGCTAGCGCTCTTGTGACCGTCATCATACTCTATAGTTGCTTGCATTAATTTCAGCGTGCACGATGGCTTGAATCTTTGAGAGCAGCCATAGAGGAGCCACCACTCAAGCCGTTAAGGACTTTTCCTGTTAAGTACCCGTCCGTCGTACTGGACAATGGCAGTGGAGTGTCGAACAGACAAAGGCAAAAATTCACGTCTGAATCATTCACTCGTCGGCGAAATTGTTTGAAAACATGCTCAAGAGCTGTTTTGTACCTTTTCTGATTTTTCTTGTTTTATTTACGTTTTTTAAGGGTGAAAGCCTTTTACGGACAACAACTTCAACAAGATGATTGCTTGGCCTCCCTAATTTGCTGACGCCTGTATTATTCTAGAAGAACGAACCACCGACCAGAGTCATTAATTCCTCACTGGAGTGATGTCAACAAAATTTAGTATGTAGTTGATATCGGTATTTTCACCAGATCACATTATGAAGTTGGTGTAATAGCAAGAGCAAGAGCTTTCATAATGAAGTCCAAATAGGATCGTTAATTTTGCCGGTTCAGGCACTGAAAGTTGAACCGTTGTTTCTATTTCAATGTTAGGATAAACTTTTTTTCCAATATCTGGATGAATTTTTCCTCGTTTAACGTAACCTGAAAGCGAAAGTTTTCAAGAGTTATACATTTGCATACAATTGCATCTCATTTTCTCTGTAATATTTGCCGGAACTCAATAAGTTGAGAAAAGGTGACTTATTTTGCAAGTAGCTTCAATTGAAAAAAAATTGTATATGCAAAATGGCATCCTCACTGATAGAGCCCATTGTTTTAAGGCCTTTTTAGGCATACATCCATGCAATAATGCATTTTGCATGTGCACGAGTCAACTCAACTCAAGTTTTCAGAAGGCGGGAGTCAAGTGGATTTGATCAGAGACGTTGATCGAGAAAAATGAATTTGCCAGCCTTTTAAGAATTTTTTACCAATCTAAAGAGTATGGAAGTGTTTTGATTGCTAATCAATTCAAAATTGAATTTTAACAAGTGCTTTCAATTATGTGCACCGTTTCTCGTCAGACATCAACTCATTTTTCATGTTATTAGATTACTAATATGATGGAACTTTCCGCGGCATTTCGTTTCGCTTGAATAAAGTACTAGGTTTTACACTGAAATAGAACATTTTTTAAAATTTGGTTTAAACTTACTATGAAAAATTGGGATACGTACGTGTAAATTGCATTATGAAAATAAACTGACTGGCTCTTTGTCACGACAGATTATATAAGCACTTGAAAAAATTGAACCGAATCGCGTTAATTGGCTTTTTCCACAAATTTAAATACCTTTCATACGTTCATGGATACAATTAAGCTTTATGCCATTGAGTTTGACACATTTAACCTTCACGCAAACGCAATATGCAAAATATTAACAAAATTCATATTAACTTTGGGCAATCAAACTCAATCACCAAAAGATATCTCTTACTTACGCAAATAATGTACACAAGTATCAGGCTATTATTTTTAAGGGACTAGAGGCAGTCAGGGTTTTCAAAATCCAATAAACAAAACACTTGTGTAAACATGTGCATTACCTTGCTCAAAAAGGATTTTACCTTCTGCATACCAGGCCTTTCCTCATGGATGTTTTCATTCAGCTGATGCAAAGACTACAATAATATTCAGAGTTAATTATTTTATCATATTTAAGGCAGTCAATTAACAAAATACTCTTATAGTCCCAAAAATGCTTGCCATAACCTTTCTTACTGGTGGAACTTACTTTGTCTTCTTTGGCCCAAATTCCACCAACAATATTGAGAATTCAGTTCATTTTGGATAAAATGGTCCAAGAACGCATTCAAATGCGTACTCTCAATAGCTTTGAATCTAGAGAAAAAGGTTGAACAACTATGTCAATATTTTTACAAATAGAAAATAAAAAAGCCCAGCACAACAGAACCGCTAGAAAATTGATTTTGGGAGAAATTATCTTTGAGTGACTTAAAAATGTAGTATCCTGTCAACCATTTCTTACTCAAAATAACAACAATCATTTGCTGACAGCATCTCTTATAACACAAATGTTCAAATGCAAATATTCAGTACTGGCAACATTTTTCCAAAGCAGCAGCAATAACTCTACCATAGCAAGCTCGTGCTTAATCGACCTATCCTTTGAATTTCGTTTTCATCCAAGGATATCATCGGAAGTTTGAACGATTAAGCTATGTCTGGGGCTGCCATCCGATTTATTTCGAAAAGTCGGAAAATTTTAGCATAGGTTGCTTATTTTATTGTAAATGCTTGGTATCCACCAAATGGAAGCATCTGTTGGTACAATATTTACGAAAATGTCTAGTGCTAGTAATCCTGTGCTACCACCACTGCCAAAAATGTAGCAAATCTGCTTCAAGTTAAGTTAAACCCACTCTGTGAATTTCATTTCAATTAGGTGGCTTCGCTGAAAGTTAAAGAGGTGTAAAGATTTTGAGGGCTACCACCCTCACATTTTTTCAAATATTCAAAACGTTAATATTTGTTGTTCAGTGTGGATCTTTCCAATATGAAAACTTAATGACAACATCGCTTAGTAAAGAAATGCCAAAAAATTACATAAACTACCATAGCCGGCAGCCTTTTCATGATATTTCTATGGAATTCGTACGACGGCAGGTCTACAACAAGGTTCATTTACTACATGAATTTCGTTTTGACATCATGGCTGAGCAAATTTATAAGTTTTACGAGACAAAAATCACCATAGCTGGCAACTCTATTCTAATTTTTCAACCAAATTTCTAGCAAATTTGGCCTAAAGTAACTAAATTCTGTGCGAATTTTGTTAAAATCTGACAAGTTAGAACCAAAAAAGTTTGTTTTTCTCACAGAGTTTTCAAGATGCCACCACTGTCCAAGGGTTGCTCGCATTCTAAAATCACTTCTACCAGGCCTGGTCCTAGTTACTTCCAATATGTCCTGTAAATTTCATAGTGATCGAATTATCGGATCGTCAGTTCTCGTGAACAGAAATTTCGAGTGCTAAAAATAGAGGTAATTTGGTGACGGCTTGCCGTTCTTGTGCAACTCGGAATTTTAAAAATTTTAAATTGGCATGGTGAACAAAGGCTTAAAGTTATCAATGATTTGATTTTTAAGTCAAAAAGCAAAAATGTTTGAGGAAGGTCGATGATTTGAAGGATTTTTTTTCAAGTGCCTGCTCTAGCTACAGGTTTGCCCAAACAGTCTTAAGTTTTAGTCAACATCAACATACTCTGCTACTTTCACGACAATCTAATGTTTCTGTCAGAAGCTATGACAAATCAAAATATCGAAAAAAATCCTTGCCTACTTTTATGCACTCAGCACCCACGCACTGCTCAAAATTTTCAATTTTTTATCATAAACCAGCATTATACATAATAAGCTTTCGCCCTTATACTTTTTTTAACTAAAATATGCTCTGCATAGAAATATAGGAGTACCTGGGAATTCACTAAAATGTTCGCCGCCTAAGGGTTAAAAGTATCTTAATTTCAGCAAATTATGAACCTGCTCACTATATACATCGATGTCCTTTTCAGCTCGATCCGATCAGTCTATCCACAGATTATCTCCCTTAATCATTTTGCTATATATATATATATATATATATATATATATATATATATATATATATATATATATATATATATATATATATATATATATATATATATATATATATATATATATATATATATATATATATAAAGAGATGAATTTTCGGCGGAACCAGTTTAATACTAAATTTTCTTCGAAAATCAGTCAAAAATCAGCGCCAGTTAGCTAAAACCATACATTTTTCCAAAAGAAAAAAAAACCATATCTTTTTTCTCAATAACTTAATTTACTTGGCGAGGAGGCTGAGTAGAAAGACAAATTTTACAATCCTGGAATTACTCTCGATAGAGAACTGAGCTTCGAAAATCACACTGACAATATCCAATCTAGAATAACGAAGGGCTCTCAGCGTTGTACTCGCTTATAAATCGCTAATCAAAACGCTCGATTCCAAATAAGCTTCTGAATGATAAGCAAATCATGTAGCTTATTATCTTTTACGGAGCAGCCCCTGCTCGGGACTCGTGTGCAAATATCTGATCTTTTAGAACAGATGTTTCTATATAATGCTCAATAAACATTTCTACTTCTGAATAAAATAACTATAAAGATTAAAAAGCACAAACACAAACTAAACGCACAAACGAACATTGTAGTCTAAATGCAGCAATCGTAACAATCCCCTGGTTACATAGCAATAAGTTAACCTTAGCAATAAGTTACCTAAAATCATGCTACGTAAAATCATAGATCATAATAATCCCACGACAACCCTTATTGGGTCTAAGAATCGAGGCTGGTACAGAACTTAATTCACGAGTTTACAATCAATGTGCATACGAGTGTGGAGTGACCCACTTTACTCCTGATTAACGCAGGTACCTTTTCAGAGGCCGGTGAAAGCTTGAGAATCATATGACCTTATTTTTCAAGTAACAATAGAACACAAGCTCAAAACGAAACAGCTGTCATATTAAAATACGTGAAACCAACAAAAAAATCAAAGCCGAAATATCATGCCACCAAAGCCCAAGAAATCTTTAGAATCCAAGAAATCCAGAGATTCTACCCGACCATCAGTAGCTGAATTCTTTTATTGCATATTTAGCTTAATCGCAAACTTTTCTCCTTACAGGCATCTGGCTCTCGTATCTCGCTCAAGACAAAGGACCAATGCAGTATTTTCATTTTGAACGTTCAAACCGAGGGCATACAATCAATCTTGAAGGAATTTATCGCACAAGCAAAAAGTCACAAACGTCGCGTTGTGGTTCCTATTGTTCTGAATGAGATTGCAGAAGAACTTTCATTAGAGAAAGGTTTATCTCTTGCAATCCCTAACCAACAGGTAATATAAAAACCAAACTTAATTTACTTAACGACGTTTTTCAGTCAAAACAACAACCGACCAGCAACTCGACGAAGGAAGTAGCGGCAGGAAGGTCAACAGTGCATCGTCTTACTACCCAAGCTCCGATGAGATTTTCAACAGTACGAAAGCAAAAATAGCAAAATGCATCGATGAAAACAATGCTCTGCTTGCAAAATTGAATTCCATTAAAAAATTAGATCTGCTGCAGTACTGGCAACAGTCAGCCGCGAGTCCAATGAATATGAGAAAAAGTGAAAAAGGTGATAAAGGTAGAAAAGACAGGACGAGTGTTGTGACTGCTAAGGAAACAAAAAGCAAGGATGCACGAAAGAGCAAGGAGAGAGTCAGTAAGCTCGGGAAAATGAACGTCAGTAGATTGTCTGCATATGGGGATAACGTTTGTGCGCTCGGTGCGATTCCTTCTATTAAGCTCCAGGCGAACATATTATCACAATTTACGGATGACAATATAGAAAATAAGGTTTTGGAAGTAAGTGAAAATATTTTTGGTATTTTTTATCTTGAATATTATTATTTCTTTCGAAAATTGGAGAATAGAGTTTTTCGTATTTTCCCTTATCTATTTGAAAAATAAAACGCTTAGAACTTAGATTAGTTGACCATTGCGAATAAGTTAAGCGCTCCCAAACATTTGGTTTCGCATATTGTTTGCAAAATGGAAAAAAATCGAGTTGTTTTATATAAATAAATTTAAATCAATTAGCAAAAATAATAAGCTTCAAGCTCAAAGAAATTTATAAACTGTATTCGTTTGGCTGTTTGGCACTTAGCATCACTGTCATCCTTCGACTTCGCAAACACGGGGCGAAATCCAACAAGTCGAGGCGAATGGTCTGACCACACATTAGGTCCAACTAGTGATGAGTCTGCGTACGTACGTACGCATATGCGCCGAAAAAATGCAGTTCCATCAACAAAAAATTCAGTGACTATTTCTCAGAAACGCGCCATATGATTCAGCTGAAACTTTCAGGATACATTGGTGTATATGCAGAATAGTTCCAGGTCTCACAAAAAGTCAATTATCTTTAACCCTTTGGCGCCGGCGGTCATTTTAGTGATACTTTTAATATACCTATTGTTCCGTCCACAAATAATTTTTGCAAAAATTAAGGTAACGAAATGAATTTCAAACGTGTTTTAAATGTGAATCAGATAGTGTTTTGGAGTTTTTTAACCCCATGTGTGCGCTAGGTGCCTAAAAAGAGAACGGAAAAATTTAAAAAATTTTAAATTTCGATAACTTTTGACAAAGCTATTCAGTCATTATGAAACTTCCAGAACATATTGATATTGTTTGGTTGTAAATTTGTGTAACTTTTAATGAGCATGTTGGCAACCCTGTAGCTAGGGCAGGCGCTGAAAGTGACAACCTTCAAATCGTCGACTCTCCGGAAAAAATGTCGTTTCTTGGAAAAAAAAAGCCACTCATATATAAATCTTATGCTTTGTCTACACAGCCATAGTAACAAATTTGAAATTTTACAATGGGCACGCCTATTAACCCTTTCCCAATTAGCCTATATTTTTAGCATCAAAAACTTGTATTCACGGAAACTCACGATCCAATAATCAGAATTAGTTGAAATTTACAGAATGTATTGGTCTTAAATAGGACCAAGCTTGATAGAAGTGATTTTGAAATGCGGGCAGTTTCGTGCCAGTGGTGCTATTTTGAAAAACTGCTATGAAAAATAACTGCTTTTGGCCCTATAAATTCTGATGCAGTCATTCGATTTCAATCCACGTTTGGTAGAAATTTGGTTGGAGCTGCCAGCTATGGTAATTTCGGTGTATTAAGTTTGGAATATTCCTGAGGAAAATAAAGCTCTTAGCCTATAGCTTTCAGTACAGTCATTGAATCATAACGAAATTCAAATGGCAAAAAAAACTTATTGTGAACAAATTACCAAATCAAACTTCAAAAATAACTTGTCCAAAGCCCTTTCCACATCCGAACCTGCTTAACTTCCATCGTTATTATCCTAAATTTAATTAAATTGATGTAGAGTAACTGCTACAAAATTTGTGATGTATTGTATCTTTTTTTAAGGACAATTTGTATTTTATATTTATAATGATTAATTGTATTTTAGATAGAGATTAATTGTATTGTCAGCTATGGTCGTTTTTGTATAATTTTTTTTTTGCATAACTTTAATAAGCGATTTTATCATAGAATTTTCAAATCGCAGTGATTTTATAGTGAAAATAAACACCAAATATTAAGATCTAGAAAATTGTAAAACTTTTGCGAATGGTAACCCTAAATTTCTTTGCATCCCTATAACTTCCAATGCAGTCATTGGGTCAATACGAAATTCGCAAAGCAGATTGACTTTAACCTAAGGCAGATGCATCATATTTTTTGCTACGGTGCTAGCAAAGGGCTGCCAGCACTAGGCCTTTTTGTTCCAATAAATGCTTGCATTAAGTATTTTCATCGCAAACATTTGCAATAAAAATAAGTAAATAATGTTTAAATTTTCTAAGATCTGAAATTAAAATAATCTTAGATTCTATTATTACTTAGGGTGTATTTATAGTTTTAAGTAGGAAAAGTAAGTAGTGGTAGAATACACGCTCAAAATCTGCAAAAACTTCTTCTGTTCTTCGAACATTAGTGTTTCTAGCGGTTCTGATGCGCTAGGCTTTGTTTTGCTCTTAAACCGGTCGGTTTTGACAGATGCTTATGTTCGCAGACTTATGTTTGGTTAGGGCTATTCATTTTCGTTCGGTATGCCTCGGCGAGTATATGTACATATGTGATTTCCGATAAACAAACCACCTGTGGTATTTTGAAGCTATGAAGAAATTAGAATTTTTTTTTTAATAAAAAAACCGATTTTTCTTATCGAAAGGAAAAATAGCTGACAATCCTTTCGAAAGGAAAAATCGGTTTTTTTGTTAAAATATTCTTTGAGCTAGGAAAAAATTGGTACACATTAAATACAATAAGAAATTTTTGTTTGTGAGCTTTCGAGCAGAGATCACTCCCACTTCTTTTAAAAACTTTCACTGCGACCCTGTTCCTTCACTTTTCGGTTTTTATAAAATTTGACCCCGTTAAAGCAGTATGTAGTAATATAAAGTGTTTGCCCAAAAAGTATAACCCAAAATACTCTTCCTTGAAAAATTGGAGAACATGTGTGTTGTAGTTAAGATCAAGCTACTTCAGCACAAGACAACGTTTCACTCAATTTCCTCGGTGGTATAATTGCTTAGGATCGCCAAATGGTGCAAAGCTCTAATTGCCAAAACAGTTTATATTAAACAGCTTATGCAAGATATTTCTTTGAGTTTCTGAGCCGCAAAAATGTCTTAGTTAGCAAATATTTGACCCAATGAATCAAAAGAATTAAAGTGTCTGGTACATTCCTCAAATAACATGCATAGATACGTATTCTCAGTGAGGAAACATTTTGAACAAAAAAGTGTTTAAGTATGTACATAGATATATCTGGTAAGGTATTTTTCTTTTGCAAAGAAGCATGCTCAAAGTCAAAAAAGGGTTCTTGTTGTTGATAAAAAGAAAGAAAAAGTGGGTTTCGCATATTGTATGGAAACTCTCTTGCAGTGTGTTCACAGGGGGAAAATACAAAAAAAAAGGAAAATCTCTTAAATATTCCCAATAACTCTACTTTGATATGGCCTCCTGCCAGCAGAATTAATTTTAGCTTAGCCTTTGTAAAATATTTTTTGCCAAATACTCGAAAGGATAGAAATTTAATTCTTTTGGTGTGATTTGTGATGGTGTCATACTCTGCATAACCACTCCTTTACACCATCAAAGTATTGTTTTGCAGAGAGTACTTACCGTAAAAACCATAGAACAAGATCTTTGTCAATATACACTCTTGTACTTGAGTGAACATCTAGTGGCAAACTTAAGGCTCTATGTTAAAACTTGCTTAGTTCAGTTTTCTGAAAAGAGGACTACTTTCCTTTGAAATCGGGCAAATATTGTCAGAACACTTTTATTTGTGAATTTCATCGAAAGAATTGTTCACTTGGGTTTCTCTTTGCGGTATTTTATTGAACTTGCTTGAAAACTTGACAATAAACCATCCAGTATATATTGGTATTCCAAAAAACACTTCCAGTAAAACATTCAGTAAGGGGAGCAAAATTTCACTTGAAATATTCTTATTATTCGAAATGACAGAGTCTCACATTGATTTTAAAAGTCCAACACATAATGAATGAAAATTATGAAATAGTTAAATTTTCAACAAGGAACATCTGGAGAAATACTAGGTGTGAACTAGCAAAAAAATCATGATTGAAATTTATTTCAATTTTGTCAGGATAGACTGAGTTGGAGTAAACTTCTCACAATACCAAGTGGCCAATCAAGTTGAGGTTTTGCCAAATAAAAAAAAACCTTGAAATAAGGTCAGATCTTCTAGACAATCCAAATCTATTAAATAATGGTCTTATTCAATGCAAAAAGTTTATATTCCCAAGGAACTGGGATTGGCTTTTTGCTCATCGTATTTTATGTATAAGTAGATAATTACTGAACAGTGAATAAAGTGCACTAACCGAACAGCGATCAGATGCGAAAAGTCATGCCATAATTCAAAATGACATTTGTTCCCAAGAAGACGACATCATTACGCCGATGTTTACTGTAAGAGCACTGTGAAGATTTCGACGCAATCGTCAAATGCATCCCATTCAACAAAGTTCCACGGGTATTTTTATTATTTTAAAGATTGTATGCTTGCGACTGATTATTTCAACTGATATAAAGCCGAGCTCTTCAACTCTAAAACTTTTAAAGCGTCAGGCAAGTTTAAAAAAATTTATTGGGTAGGTTAGACTTTAGATTAAACTCAAAAAGACATGTTTTTTGTTAAACAGGTGAATATTTATATTTTGCCGGATTCATTAGATTAATCTACCAATATAAATTTCTAAAATACAATTTAAATTATACTAATTTTATCATTATTCCTTAATTTTAGTGATTAAAATTAATATTTAAATACAAAATTAAACAAATATTAAATAATATTCCTCCAAGATATATTATAACATGATTATTAACAATTGCTATTTGTAAACATATATGTAAAAACAAAACTAATATTCATTTTAAATATTTAATTTATAGCTTATGCCATAAACTATTTTTATCAATTAATATAGAGCTATTGAAAATAAATTACTACACATAATAATAAATTAAATTTATTTGTTTGAAAACTATATACCTTCAAAAACGAATAACATTTCATTTCTATTAAAATATAATAAATAATTTTTTTTACATTAATTTAAATAATTTATTAGCTCTTTTGAAATCGAGAACATCATAATACCTAATTTCTTTTTTATAAACCCTAATACACAAGGTAAAATAAATTACATTTTCTTATTAAATAAAAATTTTTCAATGTATTTCAAAATTCTTTCGCAATACTCATAAACTATTGCT
Source organism: Nemotelus nigrinus (assembly GCA_947369275.1). Lineage (NCBI taxonomy): Eukaryota > Metazoa > Arthropoda > Insecta > Diptera > Stratiomyidae > Nemotelus > Nemotelus nigrinus. The sequence continues at coordinate 36,592,669 of OX376373.1, read as the reverse complement.
AAAAATATTTTTTCTTTATAAAATACTAAAACACCAACCTTTTAAATTATTTTTGTTAAAAAATAAATTAATAAATAAATATTAATCAATGTATATTGATTTGCACAAAAATATTTTCCATGTAAATGAAATGCTTTACTAAATAAGCTTGAAATTGTCATTTCCAGTAATTCTACTATGTTACGACTTATCTTATTTTATATTAAAGAGCGACGGGCAATATGTGCATATTTTAGAACTAAAATCAAATTAATAAAATATATAATTTTACTATCAAATCCACCTTTAAAATAATATTTCAATTATTCATCCGTTTAAATAACTTTATTGTAGCCCATTTCTTCCTTAATCATAAACTGCACCTTGACCTGATATATTTTTGAGAGAAAAAATCTAGAAAATTATTTCTCTAATAAGATAATCTATAACGGCAGTATACATGTTGAAATACAATATTAAGTAAAGTCCTCGTGGATTATCGATTACAAAACAGGATCCTCTGAATGTATTAAAATACCGCCAAATTCTTTATGTTTCAAGCCCTTAACTATTACTACTTCGATAAATAAATTTACACTTTAATTATATATAATCCTAGTTTATAGTTAAAGTTTTCTAGCTTCAATTAAATAAATAACAAAAATTAACAAATTTAAAATTACACTTAATAAATTTTAAAATATTAGATTAACTCAAAAACTTAACTAACATCAATAAAATTTCTTTATATCTAATGTATAGCCGCAGTTGCTGGCACAAATTTTACCAATAAAAAAAAACATTACTATATCTTAGTTTCTAAAGTATTAACAAACTCAATTACTGCGAATAAATTCAATAATTTAAATTTTTAATTTAAAATATATTCATAATTATAAACAAGTTTCTAAGCAAGAATAAAACTTAAATTCTAAAACAAAAATTTTATAAATTAAGATTTTATTTAAATCATTAAAAATTAGTAAAAAAAAATATATTGTAAATCATTTATTCATATATAATATATTTAAAGGATTAACTACCTATCAATTCTAAAACTTTCTAAAAATTCTAAATCTTTTAAAGCGTCAAGCAAGTTTAAGTCTGGGCTATGCTTAAAAAAATCTTCCATTTTCCTCAACCTCGTTTAAAGTCCGGAGGAACCAGAGTCTGCACGTGTTAGAACTCGATACCTTACTCACTTGACTACGCAAGTTTCAATCATGATGGTAATTTGCATGGTAATAGCTTTCTTCTATGAGCAGCAAAAGGCTTTAAATTTTTCTAAAAAGATTTCAGTTTCTGCTCTGATTGTGTTCACATTATTTTAATATGAAGTATTTTCGCGTTTCTAATAGTTGTGTTTTATGACTCCAAAAAAAGAGCAGAGCATCTCAAGGTAATTCGGAATAGAGCAGTTGTCAAAAAAGTCGAGCAAGTTAGAATAATTCTCAAAGTTGATTGCTTGTCAGAAGTTCAACGAGTTCAACCTTTCAATTCATAAATAAAAAATTCTTCTTTAGTGACCATTTTTCGCTGCAATTCGTTTCCGTGACAGCTGAGAAACAGCTGGTTGCTTACCCGAAAATGTTCTACCAAAGAAGGAAGAGCAGAGAATCGTACTCTAAATTGCTCTACTTCGAGCAGGCTATAGTTAGAGTAACCAAATTGCTGATGAAACACATTTCGCGCGGATATCTCAACCTAGCTCAACCTAGAGCTGCTCATTAAAAGAGCTAATATCGGAAAATCACGGTCTTCTTAATGATATTTGTTGTCCTTACTTTCGAAATTGATGACTGATATGAAATCTCTCCAATCTAAATCAATATTGATCAAGTATACAAGCTGATATCTAGATTAACGTTTTGTCTTTCGCTATTTTGATAGTAATAGTTGATAGTAATTTACTCCGTAAATTAAGTCTGCATCATATATTTACTGGCGACTGAGTATAAAACAAATTTTTTGCAAATAAAGATTCACTTAATCGTTTTGAGCAGTATAATAAAATCGACTTCTTCCTTTATGTGGGCTCCTCTACTGTCATAGCTAATCGATTAGGTTCAAAATGGTTGCCTTTGATTTTTGGCAGCATCATGAAAACGCGCACATAAATGTTCTATGTAAACTTTCTAGATATTCAATAACTCCAATGATCCTTACACTTTCGCATTCACTTGAATTATTTGCTCCACTTATCTTCCACTTTAAAAGTAACTTTAATAGGAACAACAGTTCCCAAAGTCTTGCTTTATATTATCTTTGAAAATCCCTTTTTTAACTTAGTTTTTACTATTTTTCCGTATGTACCACGTTCTCATCATCTCCCTCTTACCTTAGAAATGCTTTTTGGTAAAAAAAATAAATAAATAAAAATGATAAAAATGATTTATTCTGCACAATACGCTTCATCTTCAACGTCATTTGATGCGTTATTTGAATTGAATTTTGGGATATACCTACAAGGAACACCACATTCAATAATTTGCCAAAGAACATCCACTCAACAACAAATGCAACTAAAAAGCTGGTAAACCAATGAAACAGTATTATTCTCCAAAGATTTCCAAATTATCATTCAAATCTTCTCTTTCCAAATCATTAGTAGCTCGTAATTTTAAAATTCGTAAAAGTCTTTCTGGGACTCTTTGTTGTACAAGACACATGACAAATCCTTGCTACTTCCAATGACACTATTGGGGTGTTAGCCGCTACACAGGAAACTGCTTACACAGAAAAGGAACAGATTGGAGGCATTTTCGGTCAGCTTTTTACACTGAGCTGGACTACTTTTTAACACTCACCATAAGAATTTGAATAAGGCAGTGAGCTCTCAAGCCATGTAAACATTCAAATGCCACTGCGAGGTCCTGCAACTCAACTAGACAACTAGCTAAATTGAATCTCCAGTGCTGGGATAGTGAGATTATAACACTTCAAAGAGTTAATGAAAAATTCAACTGTGAACTCTCAAAAAACAGCGAAAAAAACTTCATGGAATGTGTTGCGCTTAACACAACTTAAAGACTTTGCCAATTTTGTAGTATTCTTTATTTAATTATTTAAGATAATTTAAGATAATTGAGGATCATTGAAGATGATTAAAGGTGCTACAAAATTCTGTTTTTATTCTGTCTTTTTGTCTGCGACTACTTTTTCTCTGCGACTACTTTTTCTCCACCTTCATTTGTTTTTTATTATCTTCCTGTCACACGTTTGATCCCATCGCCTACTTCGTTCTTTGCTGGATGTTCAGTTCTGTCAACACTCCCCCTGGTATGTCGGATGTATTATCTGACTTACCAAAACATCGGACGTTGAGAACTGCTAATTTAACTGCTGTACTATCGCCTTTTGCACCTGTCCATCTTTACCTTTTATAACATTGACAACTATTCCTTTAGGCCACATATTTCGAGGGCTTGCCTCATCTACGACTATCACCACATCTCCTTCTTCTATTGGTTTGGTCTTGTCAAACCATTTGGTTCGTCTAGTTAAAGTTGGTAAATATTCATTTATCCACCGTTTCTAAAATGTATTTGCAAATTGTTGAGCCTTAAGCCAATTTCGCTTAAGAACTGTGCCATCATCGCACAATATTTCATCTGGTTTTTCGCCGTTGGAAGATCCAAGTAGAAAATGGTTCGGAGTTAGTGCTTCTTCATTCACGTTCTCCAATGGCAAATATGTTAATGGTCGAGTATTGATGGTCCGTTCAACTTCAAGCAGCATACTGTAAAGTGTCTCATCTGTTGAGTTCTGTGTTAGCAGGATTCGAAGCATTTTCTTTACGGATTGCACCAGTCTTTCCCAACTCCCACCCATATGGGGTGCTGCAGGTGGATTGAAGACCCACTTAGTGGTTGAACCAGAAAATTCTTTTGCTAGTTGAGCATTTTGTCGCTCTATACTGTAGACTACAAAGTGCTTTTTTTTCATGTGGTATCCCCAGTAGGGCTATTCCACGTTTATTTTTGTTTGCAAAATGCTTATTTTGTAATAAATTATTATGAATTTGTTAATTGTTTTCACTTTGATTTGTTTTAGACAGGAGCTAATAATTTCAATAATTATTCCTCTTCGGACTCTATTTCAATGTTTATGTTTTTTTCTTCATCATCTTCTTCTTCCTGTTCTTCTGTTATTTCCTGTATTTCAATGGGAAACTGGGTGGATCTAAATCATCAGTAGGGTCGATAGCGATGGTATTCTTCACCTCTGGTGATACATTTAAGCACACCTGACCATGACAATTACCACAAACTGGTGAACAATACAACCCAACTTTTTTGTAGCTGCAGTTTAAGCTGCAGCCCTTAGTGCAATTGTAAAAAATTGTATTTAGCAAAATTTCTGCCTTACTAAAAATTTCTGAGTAGTCTATTAACTACTCTTTTCTTTCAAATAATTTGAATACATTAATTTTCCCTTTCGTAAAAATCACTGATGTAGTGTCGCAACCTGTCATTGCATGCAAAAATAAAATATGATCTTGACACTCTGGATATGGGTTCAAGCTTTACGAAGAATACATTTTTTTGTCTATTTTTGATATTCCAGGTTTCAACAAACATATGATTTTACCAACAGGAGCTCGTGCAATCAATATTACTATCAAGTCCATGTCTCCACCCACAACAATACAAGTTCTTCCAGCGGATAAGCTGTGGGTGTGAGGACCACAGCCACACCCACACCATACCTACCCCCGCAAACGAACCAACCAGAAATAACCGGTTTTGTAGTTTTTTTTCCATATCGTCCTATCCCATGGTTCTATCCCATGAAGGTCACGTAATTTCTGGTAAAAATTGGTTTCCAGACGTGTCATGACCCTTTGACGCTATGCAGTCATCACAGGATTCGTAAAAAACTGATTATTATTATGTCGTGATAATATCTTGCTTTTTCATACTCCTATCCTGCGCATGACGTCACAGGGCCATGGTTCGTTACAAAACCTATTTCACCTGCAATGTTGTTGTCGTTTTCTGCTTTTTCGTTAAATATCCCATACAGAATGCAGAAATAATGTTTATATTCGACAAGAGAGTAGCGACCAGATGTCCCTCGAAGTTTTATGGCAAGGGAGGAACTTTTCGGAGCACACGTTTCCACCTATCCTGGCGTGTGGTAGATATGTTTGTTTATATGTTTTTATTTATGAGCCTCTTAAACATAGAAAAACAAACTCACAAACATTCCCAGTCGTAATCGAAATCGGATAATATCAACATGCCGTTGAGAAAGTGTATACTGTTAGTTACAAATGTTTAGATCAATATATCTCAAAAACGGTTATGGTTACAAGAAAAAGTTATAGAATCTTTTTTATCGGAAATTTTTTAAGCTGCAAATTTGTGTCACCGTTACTAAGATATTTTGGAAAAATCACTTTTGGAGACTTTTGACCCCATATAAAGAGTAACGCAGCTGGGGACTTTCCCCTAATTTTTCCGATGCACTTTGTTAAATTTCTCTGGAGTACGTAAGAATCATACAGGAATATAAGTTTGATTCTTGTCATTCTGCTGGTGCACTCAACTTAACAGGCTCGGATGCTATCATACCGTCTGATATTCAGCAGACATAAGAGGGCATTATTTTTTAGCTCATGGCTATCTATTAAGCCTGCTTAAGACTTTCGCACCTGGTAGAGCATGCAAAAAAATTACTTGCTTGCAAGGAGCACACGCTGGCTGAATTTCTGAATATAGAAGGGACGTTCAAAACTATGCGTCCTCAGGCGAAATTTGGATGCCTATTCGCAGCTATTCGAGCTTATAAAAACAAAAAGGAAAATAGGCTACTCAAAAATCGGGTTTTTTACTCGTCGTTGGGTAGCGCAGCCATCAAGCGAGTGTTATATACGGATACACTCTAGGCTGGTGTTATCACCATTCCTTTGGAATTCTGAAGAACCTCCAATTGAAGCTTGATCAAACTGGATGTAAAGTAATGGCATGTGGAGATGATATCACTAACGTCACATCAGGTAAATTTCACATCGACCCTTTTGGAGAATTTAAACCACTCCTTTGAGATTCTTTGGCAATCGTGCCAAGAATTGGGGTTAAGTGCTTTAGCTTAACTTTAACGAAACGGAACTATTGTTCTTCACAAGAAAGTTGATGGCTCCTAGTTTCGACTTACCGACTTACTTTCGAACTATTGTTCTTCACCAGAAAATTGATGGCTCCTAGTTTCGACTTACTGACTTTCTTTCGAATTACTAACCTATAATTTTCAAAAACAAATTCAAATATCCAGGACTTATCTTGAACGCTAAATTTCTATCAAAGAAGAATATAGCAGAAAAAGCTCATCAGGCATTGTGTGCTCTATACTGCTGTAAACGAGCTTTTGAAGAAACTTGGGAGCTGCGATCGTCCTTTGGATTCACACTTGTATAGTATAGCCAAATCTGCGGTGTGGAACAGGCTTACTTAAGATACAAATTATAAGATGACAATAAATAGGTTAGCAGCCTTATTTATAGCGGGGTAGTCCGTTCTACCCTGATGTAGCTCCACGTATTTCCTACTGATGTCAGTTCCTGCGGACTTCGATTATACCCATGTTCAACTATCTCTGGTTCAATGGTTTAAGACCCAAATCTCAAGTAGAGAGGAATGGGCGACAAAATATATCTTGCAACTTGTGCTGTGGATATATATATATATATATATATATATATATATATATATATATATATATATATATATATATATATATATATATATATATATATATAATTATGTATATGTAGTATATATATATATTATGTATATATAAAGGTAAAGATGTAGTTTGTGCAATTGGTTTGTAGTTTGGACTGCTGTTCGAGGTCATTCGTAAGGGTACCGACAACGATTTCGAAGCAAAACATGGCGGTCATCCCTTAAAAAAAAAGTTACAACCCCTTAAAGTACGGAAATTTGAATTAAAGAGAATATAACCATACATATATTTGCAGTTTCATTCAAACTACCGGAAAAAACCGCTGAAGAAAGATTTTCAATTTCAAGTTACAGTGACGGCTAACAGTCTAATCGCTTCAAAACTCGTTGTCAATTTTAATCTTCATTTACGTTCCTTTATACTTTCAGAAGTACGTCACTGATCACCCCGAAGACGGTCCAATATTATATATCATCATTATCGGCACTGTTTCACTCGATTATTGCCTTAATTTCATCAGGTGAATAGCTTTAAAATAACAGTGAAAGTATTTTCAAACGAAAAATCTTTTCAGGGACAATTATCCTCTTGCTTCTGTGATATCTGTCTGCCCGAAAATGGAAGAAAACTCAATTGCAGCTCCACAATCACTAAGTGATGCACTAGCAATGTATGACGAAACGAAGTCAATTGCTCTTATGACCATCAATTTTCCAACCATACTCAAATGCGATACAGTCAAGAAAAGTTCCGAAATATATGATGAAATATCTTGGATGATGTACGATATTGAAGTGGCGAAGCGCCAATATCGAAATTATCTTGCCAATCTGAACGAAATAGATGTAAGCGTGAGACCAGACTCTCTGAAATTAGCTGAAACGGCCCAACCATTCAATACAATTCCAAAATATTTTGAAGATTCCATCATTGTACCGTTATACTTAGATAATCTTTTGAATTTCGTCGCAAACGCCGTAGATGAACTGGTCGGCGAAGCGTCTGAACAAGAATCTTGTCACAATATGCGAATTTTTCCCTGTTTAGAGGTTGAAGGAAAATTGGTTGTTGAGCACAAAAACCATGTAATGCGACTTACGATCGCAAATTCTGCTGTGGATGAAAATGTCTACTTGCGCTGTCTTGAGCAGAAGATCAAATACGGAATGGCGAATCAGTTGCGGGAAAATATACAAAGCAATCGTTTTGATCGTCATTCGTCCTACAGCCCATCAGGATCGTCCACGGGTTACGAGTCGATTTCCTCCTTACAACCAGGGCGCGATTTTGCATATGTTGAACTTCTCTCCAGAGACGCTATAGTTCAGACGTTGGATTACTTAAACAATCTCTACGACTATTATTTCGTAGAGTACTCAGTTCAGCGCGAAGAGCTCGAAATTTGCTTTCACAACGCTAACGAACAGTACACTGAAGCAAGCTCGACTTTTTACATACCGACGAAGGTTTGTTTTCGTGACTACTGCAAGTACGTTACTGATGAAATAAATGAGTGGACTAACGAGCAAGAGATCCTTTACGAACAGCAACTAATTCGGTACAACAAGGATCAGAATAGACTAAAAACGCTCTATTTCGATGATATAACAGATGGTGACTTTATTTTCAATCCGTCATTGAAAACCAACATGGACCTTAGTCCGATTAGGAGTCAGACCAAAACAGTTGCATCCCTGAAATCTTATTCGCAGGTATGCAATGTCGCATATGTGAAATGTTACAAATGTCGCAAAAATACCAATAACGCTCCATTTGATCAATGTGAAAGCTCAGATTCTTGTTAACGGGTCTATTTTCTAACGTTAATTTTTGGAGATATGGATGAAATTCACCTACTTTTTCACAGTACACTTTATCTAAAGCTTTCTATATTTTCATTGTTTAAGCTGGTCCCGACCGACATGCTCACTAATGTCCTCTCCACTACAACAATAGCCAACAGGTCGCCAGCACTTTTTACAGTGTACAACATTGGTGACACTCGCTACCAAATCACAGCAACTAAAGCTACATTTCGAACAACAGCAGGTCCAGTTCGAATTTTGGAAGATAAATTCACGAGGGAGAATGTTTTAGTTCGTGTTGATATCGACTACTTGGGTATTCATTTTCTTCACAATCACACCTACCCATCGCAAGACGTCCTGCCGTATTTTAAGGTCATTGTTCCAAAATCTTCAGACATAAGTATTTATATGATTGCTGCGGCAGCAAAGCGAAATCTTAGCTCGGAAGTAATTGACGAAACCACGTCGGAATCGAACAGTCCCGAAATTTTCTTTGAAGCCAGCCTAACTTGGCCGTCAGGGCTACAAATCCGAACTGTTCGCGATCGAGATTCAGGACAGCTAATTTATATCGAACAGGAACCTATGAATAGTGATACTTCTGAAATAAAACGACTCTACTATCCAACTGGAGTTGTAGCGATCTTTCACAATAACGGATTTATAGACATTTTAACTCCTTCTGGAACCACATACGAAACAATTGATTCAAAGAATGCTAATCTAGATCTCATCAGCGTCCATAGTGGTACGACCAATGAAGGGATTCAGTTAGCTCAGATTAAATTCACGCACGAAAGAACGTTTTTTGAAAAATTGGACAAAGATTTTTTCAAGGAAAAATACAAAATGACAACGTCGGATGGATATATATTTGAGACATTCGCAGGAAGCATTGTAAGTACCGCATAGAGCACTCACTTCAGGGAACATACATATTTTCTCGACTGATTTGTTTGTTTCTTCACGAAGATTCACGAGGAACGCCGACTACACTTGTGCGAATGGTGCGATTACGCTCGAGGCGATTCGAATGCAATGCTGGAAGGAGGAATAAAAACAAGGCTGTATGGGAATAGCTATCAGGTATACTATCCAAATGGCACATTGATCACAACGGGTTTGGAGGACTACCTCTTGGATGAAGAGTTAGATGATGGTGAGACTATAAGAAACCTTTCATTTATTTATTTTATTTATTTAATATTATAAGTTAACGTTAAAAATAATAAGCTAACACAAACTAGTAACACTACTTTGAAAATGATAAAAACAGATAAACAAAGCCATCAAAGTGGTCTATGTTTACTAAGCTATTTTAGACAGATGATAAAGATATATTAAAACTGAGTTTTAATTAACTGGTCCGATAGGAAGGTATAGATAAAATATTAAAGTTCGCCCTTATGTGACACTTAGTATTGAGACCAAATAGACTTAAATGGTACTCGGATCAAATACGAGTACTTCCTGTTAAGACACAAAATAATATCTTAGTTAGATTTAAGGGCTACCTCAGCAAAATTTAACCTTTATATCCTTGTGAATATTTCCGTGCATACTTGCTTCAGATCTTTAAACTATACGGTAACCTTCTAATCAAAAGACAGAAAACTATATTGGTATTAATTCATCCAGGAGATGCTTGACTGGGAATATGGATATGGAGTCGAAACAAGAAAATGTATGACAGCAAAATTATTTTCAAATACGTTGAAAATCCAATTTTTGAAAACTTCAAAAACTGCTAAGGACCTTAAAGCGTCACTATCAACGGTCAAACGAGTAATAGCGAATCATATGAAGGAGCAAGCTGCTACAAAGAAAAAAGATCAGGTAGAAAGTCTGTAAGTATAGACAAAAACTTAGCGAAGATAACCGTTCGAGGAAATTCGAGACCAAACCCAACATTTTCATTCGAGATATGGCTGTGATTGTTGGTATATCGAAGTCAACAGTCGATCGAACGAGGAAACGTTACAATTTGAGAATATACGAAGTGCAGAAAGTTCCAAACCTATCCAAGGAAAAAGAGAAAATAAATAAACGAGGGCTTGAAAATCATACTATCAATATGTAACCAAATTCGATTGTTCCATCGTAGATAATGAGACTTATGTCAAAGCGGACATCAAGCAGATTTTAGGCCATGAATTTGACACTGCCAAAGCAAAGACTACGGTGGAAGAGGTATTTAAGTTGAAGAAAACCAGTAAATTTCCTAAACAGTACATGGTGTCGAGCGATATTTTTATAATGGAAAGCACAATCAATGCCCAGGTTTACATTGAGGAATGTCTGCAGAAGCGATTATTGCCTCTCATTAATTGACATGCAGGGTCCGTGTTGCTTTGGCTAGAAATAGCATCAAGTCATTATGCTAAGAAAACGCTGGATTGGTATGAAAGCAGCCACGTCATTTCTGTCCCCCAAGGTTTTTGTACCCCTTTGAAAAAAATTAAAAACAGCATACAAAATTGTTGATGAAGCCTCTGTGAAAAACTTAATGGTGGGCTTCAATGTAAAAGCTCAAAATTTTTCACTCTCATCAACACTAACATTTACAAATGTAGTTTTTGTATATTTTAGGAGGTAAATTATACCATAATAAAAATTAACCCGATTTTCCTAAATTCAGAAAATAATAAAAACATAGTATGTTTTATACTTTTCCATGATAAAAAAAATTGGGAACTATGAACCCTATGTGGGCACAGAGTGCCTAAAAGTAGGCAAGGATTTCTTTTCGAATTTCGATTTGTCATAACTTTTAACAGAAACATTGGATCATCGTGAAATTTTCAGAGTGTATTGATGTTAACTAAAACTATGTACACATGACTGTACTGGCATTTCAAGACTGTGCCGGCAACCCTGTAGCTGCAGCAGGCAGGTGAAAAAAAATGCTTCAAATCATCGAACTTCTCGAAAAATGTTTGCTTATTGACAGGGCTCCCACTTTTGATACATTTGTATCATTTTGATACATTTTTATTTGAAACTTATATATTTGATACAATGATACCGCAACTCACTGAATTACGACGAAATGATACATTTTGTCATCAAGCAAATAAATTCAATTTTTTTAATATTGCTGCCATGAGCTTACCAAATCTCCTGCAGTAAAAACTGCTAACTTCAATCTACCTTACACTCTGAACTACGAAACATATCAAATATGTGATGACCCTGAAGATTTGAAGCTTTCAAGCTATTTAAATAATAACGGGAAAATGTTTCGGGATTAGCCGAGTTTGGTTGAAAACAATTTAGATGAATCAATGTCATCTGCCGCCTTTCTTCATGTTGACTTTAATAGCTATACCTTATAGTTTACTTGAAAACGAGGTTTTTCTGTGAACTTGGATGGCAATGTAAGAAAGAACTGATTAGAGTTGAAAAAGATAAAATAAGACAAATTTTGGGAAACAAGAAACCAAACAATGCACAAAACATCCTTGCCCAAAACATATCCTTTTATTCATCATATTCATCAAATCATCAGTTTTCCGATAGCTATATGGTTTTGTTTAAAGTCGAAGAATAATTTTTTTTTATTTAAAACAGTGACTTCCCTTAAAAATAATCAGCGCTCCGTATTGAATTCGTGAAAATTTTCATAAATATTTACATTCGCAAAGAAGCCACATTTTATTTTGTGTGGCTTCAATATTAATGGCAATATACAAATGAAAACAAAGAGTGGAAGTAATTTGTGATATTTTTTAGGCTCTATATTTTTCAATAAATATAGTATGTAGCTCCAAACTAAGTTTTTTTGTATTATAATTTATAGTTTCATTACCTCGACTCAAATACACTTTTGGAAACCTTTTGATACATTTTTACCAATATTGATACACTTTTTGAAGAAATTTGATTCAGTTGAAAATTTGAAAGTGGGAACACTGCTTATTGACAAAAAATTCCCATTGTTTATAAATGTTAACCTTTGACCGCCATGTCAATTTAAATTTTTCAAAATTCCACCAAATTACCTCTATTCTCAGCACTCGAAACTTCTGTCCACGAGAACTGACAACCGGATAATTCGATTATTATGAAATTTGCAGGACGTGTTTATATTGACTAGGACCAGGTCTGATAGAAGTAATTTTGTAGTGCGGGTAGCCCTGTCTCAGTGGTGCCATCTTCACTATGAAAAAAAAACTGCTTTTGGCCTATAACTTCCGATTCAGCCGACAAATTTTAACGAAATTTACACAGTACTTGCATCTTATTTCAAACCACATTTGCTAGAAATTTGGTTTAAAAATTAGAATAGAATTTCCAGCTATAGTAATTTTTCTGACCTAAATCTTGTAACTTTGCTCAGCAAAATAAAGCTTTTTCTCCTATAACTTTCGATGCAGTCATGAAATCAAAACGAAACTCATGTAGTAAATGGATCTTATTTTAAGCCTAATTTCATAGAAATTTCGTTGAAAAATCATAAAAGGATTGCCAGCTAAAGTAATTTTTGTAGTTTTCGGGCATTTCTTTAGTAAGCTATTTTGTCATTAAATATGCAAACGCCATGAACGATCCTGCAGTGACAATTAACAACACATATTGAGGTTTAGAAATTTAAAAAAAATGCGAGTGGTAGCCCTTAAATTATTTTCACCCTTATAGCTCCCTTATGCTACTAACACAGGGTTGCCAGCAACAGTCATTTTCGTTAATATTGCACCAACAAATGCTTCCATTATATATTCATATGCAAAGCCTTTCAACAAAAATAAAAAACCAATGTTCAGATTTTCCAAGTTTTGAAAATTTGGCGGATGGCAGCCTCAAACATCATTATAAACAAACTTTCGATGAAATTCTCCGATGAAAACGAAATTCAAAGGAGAGGTTGATTGTAGCATGAGCCTGTACGGTAGACTTATTGCTGCTTCGTTGGAAAAGTGCTACCAGCACTGAACATTTTCATCATTTATGTTATAAGAGATGCTGTCGGGAAAGGGTTATTGTTGCTTTGATATGATACTACAAAAAAAGCATATTACGTCTTGCCACACTTTTTGGTCACTCAAGGACAATTTCTTCGAAAATCAGTTTTGATGCGCTAGAGTTTTTTTTTGTGTAAAGTCGCTAACAAGTGAGTTTGTGTTGGCTTGTGAATTATTCAACGGTCATATTTCTCTCGCATCTAATCGTACAGAAGGTTTGAATGGATGAATTTAATGATGTAAGGTCTCATCTTGCATTTCTATATTGACCAGTTTAGTTGCTGTCAAATCAATTGCAGACCGTTCCTCATTGAGCATAGATGCCGATTTATTATCAATTTTGTTAATTCTGATTAAAAAATGGTCAAATTAATCTTCGATCGCATCATATCTTGTTGGCAGATTTTTTTATTTCATCTAGATGATACCGTAGTTTGGGTATTCCTGTAGCTGGGTATTCCAGTAGCCAGTGATGCCGATGGAAGAACATTCATTGTTACGGAGACCATTATCAATATCAATGTTATGTTATTTTAGCAGGACCCTGAATTATTTCCTTAATTTTTGAGTATTTACGAAGAAAGCTTGACAACTCTCATAAAACAGATATTACTGTCACTCTTTCAGAGGAATCAAAATCCAATCTCAGCCTGGGCAAGTCTGAAGAAGTTCATGTTGAGAAAAGTGCATTACAGGCAACCGAAAACATTTTGGATCAGGTTATTAGCAATCAATCAGGTTACTATCACCTCAACCTTACATAAATATACTTATCCCACAGATTCTGGAAAACATTTCAAAAGACCAATATGTAACCTGCAATCGAACATTCCTTATTCAGCACGAGAACTATGCGTCCATTCATTTCGATAAGGACCGCATAAAAATCTCCTGTCCCAACCAGACCGACATCACTCTGAAGAATAATGAACTACAGATTAATATTAAAAACGAATTTTACGTCGACTGCAACTCGGAGAAATGCTTTATTCGCGGCTGCAAGTATCCGGATCAGAACAAGTAATACGACATCCATTGTAGCGATGCGCATCCTATGCTATTATAAATTTTAATGCGCTTCACTGTCAGCTAAGATGCAAGTACATTGTGAAGGACAATTTATGTGGAAAGATTTTGATTTCCCCATTGTGCCATGAAAAAGGATATTTGCATCGTGTGAAAACTGTCATAGTGATGTAGGACGCGATATCGAAGGCATTGAAATGAATTTTTAAAAGACATTTACCATCCTTCTTGATTATCTCAAAAACTAAATTTTGTAAAGCAATTCCTGCAGTATTTGAAGCTTAATTTTAATTCAAGTAGTATTTAACTTGATTATTTCTTATTTTCAACCGGTTGAGATTTATAGTTCTGAATCATAGGTTCAAGAAATTTGCAATATAAGACTTTTTCATGCCATCCGCAGTCAAGTCGAAGCTACTTTCAATTTCGTTTCTGATATCGAACCATTTCTACATGTGAAGTCAGGAATCGATGCAGAACTCAAAGTCAACCAAAACGGACACCGTGAACATATCCTCAAATCGAATAAATGTCAGCCTAAAATGTATCGCCCCAGAGAGAAAAGACTGGTCCTCAGTCCACTTACAGAAGGTACGCTCATGTTTTCAGGGAATCTCAAAACAAACTACATTGTGTCCTATTCACAGGCTACGAGATATATACCGCATCGGAAGTAGACAATATTACAACCACTGCTCAAAAAAATAAAGCTATAGTTGTCAACACTGAGGAATGCGTAACAATCCTGAAACGGCTGGAAAACCACAATGATAAATTTAAAATGCCAATTCCGAATATTGAAAACTTTCTGAGCATATTCGTGCAAAAGGGTCGGCCATGCGACCGTATTTCAAAACCTTCAGTGAACAATCTAAAAGAAATACCGGATCTAATGACTGTTCAGTAAGCTCTATTATCATTGTTTGAATTGCTCAAATTACCATTAAAACTATAGCTTATATTCGCTCCTATTTTTTCCAGAGCATTTCTAGAGGCCAGTATATACTTTCGAAGAAAAAATCCATCAACAGCCGAAATATTTTCAAGACGTGCGTCATCAGTGGATGATGTCTGCTTCAATGTAGGCAAAGAAGATAACGTTTTACGGTTTTTAAAACAACAGGCAACTAGGTATGTATCAGTGGCGTGCATTCATTGTTATCAATTCCAAACCTCTTGACTTGCCAAAACGTAAAGCTTACATTTTATTTCTTTAAAACCCAATAGCCTTATTTACACCAATGTCATATCCAATTGGCTTTCATCTAGCATATTAGTTTTTATTGTCAGAGTGAAAACGCGTGCAGTTAGTATGACAGTTAAATACGGAATGAATTTATTCTTGTCAATCTTATGAATATAAGTTTACAGGTTACAAAGTCAAACGGACCTCAGCTTGCTCTTCCCAATACTCCCCCTTAAGCTGATGGTCTGATCGCAATAGCTTCTTGAAATCTTTGATGATTGATTGAATCTAATGGTGATGCCAACCGTAGGTTGGCATCACCACTAGGTTCAATTAAGTCTACTTGAATTAGATTGAATGGTCTGGTGGAATAGACAAGCGATGGCTGATATGTATCGTGATAAGCCAACCTAATCCTCGTACAACAGGATTTAGCAATACAAAAGAAAAAAAAATGAATTTGGTTGGTACCTTGGTTGCATTGACAGCGACATTGTCGCTGCATTGTGGTTCACCAAATTCAACTGCGGCATTCACGCCTCCTCCTGTGGCGCCGCTGCGACAATGCCCCTGTTATGTGTTTACAGCATAACTTGGTCTTTATTTAATAAGTCGAAACAATTACCTTGGATTACGCGCCCCTCATCGCTAGGCTTGGACATAGGCGTTGTATTGAGCTCATGTCTATTCAGGTACGATGGAGGCGCCACCATTCCAACAGCTCTATTCTGATCAGCATTTACGGTATTTTCTACTTTTTGCTCGTCTCCCACTATATCAGTCATTTGTGCACTTTATATAACGTTTGTACCAGATCAAGAGTTTCCTGCCACTTGACAGGATAGTTAAGCAAATTGTGACGGCAATGCAGGAGTGTCAATTTCAAAACCCATCAATTTACGAGGAACAAAACGCTCTCTCAGTGGATGTTCAGTTTTCGGAATGGGTGGTATCGAAAATTGTGATTGATCCACGTTTTGTTGAATGAGTTACTGTTCGCCAAATTGATTGCTGGCTTGAACTCCGTCCTCGGCTAGAGTTTAATTTTTTTTTGTGTTCACATACTTGAAAAATTTATTCATCCCAAACTGGAACGGTGCTGCTTTCAGATGTTTCCTTTGGCCTTTTTGTACCTTCATTAATGAAAATAGCGTCACGGTTTTTGAAAACGTCCTTTTTTAACATCATATACACGATATCCTTTCGTGCACTCGTCATAGCCCATGAGAATGCATTCAGTCGCTTTATTGTCCCACTTCTTAAGGTTAGCCTTAGGAACGTGTACCATTACTTTCGATCTAAATACACGAATATGCGACACATCAGGAATTTCACCGGTCCATGCTTGCTCTGGTGTCAAACCAGCTCCTTTTGACGGCGATCGGTTGCGAAGATAGACGGCATAATGGCTTGCTTCTCCCCAAAATTTCTTAAAAAGAGTCGCCTCTGCCAACATGCATCGAGGATTTTCAACTATTGATCGGTTACATCGTTCTGCGACCCCATTTTGTTGTGGGCTATGAACATTCATAAAGTCCGAGTTTAAGTCCACATTACCAACCGGGAATGATTTTGTAATCCGTAATTTTTTGCGTTAGGCTTAGTAGGATGAGATTTTCAAATACCTTGCTCAGTGTTGGCAGCAGATTTATGGGCCTGCAGTTCAGAGACGAGTTTGGATTTTTACCAGGTTTAGGTATTGGTATAAAAATGGCAGATGTCCATGCTAAGTAGCTCAGCTTTAGACAGGAATTAAAAACGAAACAGGGTAGAACTATAGCCTTTTTAGTAGGTTTTTTATAATAATATTTGGAATATTGCCGATTCCGGCAGATGCTTCCATTTTCAACTTTTTAGTTTTATTCCTTCAGGAGTGCAAAAGTCTGCCGGTTATTAATCGGAAGGGTTGTCTAAAAACTCTGTAATTTCTTAAACCAACAGATGCTCTAGTCCATACTAGGTGCGTTTTTTTTTGCATCCGGAGTAGTGTAGGATAGCAGTTTCCACGCGAAAAAATAACAACATCCAGAGTACGAACACTTGTCAATTCAGTGGAGTTCGTACTCGTGCACTCTTTTGGAACGTATTTCAATAATTCATGTCAGCTGAAACAGTTGGCTGCAGCGATAAATTCCCAAAAATGTTCCCGTCAATCTAGCAGCCAGGAAACATTGAAACGAATGAATGTTATTAAAAAATCAATGCTGTCAACAGAACTCTCATCCTATGAGTCGGAATATTCTTCGACTACATTTTAAAAAGAAATTCTCATGATTCTAATTTTCTAGGTAGACATTTGTTATTTCGAACTTTGAATTTTTAACTGAAAAATGCCTGAGAAACAAACCGCTATCAACCAAATACGGATGAAATAAACTCGCGTACTACTCCGGATCGTTTTGATGCATGCAGGATACCTACTCCACTCTGGATGAAAATAAAACTGAGCTACTGTTTCGTTTGATTGCATGCTTGTTGGCTATCCTGGAATTTTCCCATCCCATGGCAATTTGTTTAATCATCGGTGCTGCGTGCTTTGACTTTCAGAAGTTTTTTATCGATGTTTTCTATGGAATCTTTTGGTTCTATTATAGTGACTTTCAAAAACCATACACATAAGGGCAGAAGAGGCGCAATATGATGCCAAGTATAACAGTCTTCTTCAACCACTGTAATCAGAAAACCATCGGGTTTCTTCAACAAATTGATCTATCCCTTTTAAATCGATGAAGGTTCGATCAAACAGACCTGAGAGGAGCGGAGTGCTGAGTGAGGTAATTCTACTCCTTGTCAAAGCCGAGCAATGGCATATGAGATGAGAGACGGATTCCTATTCATTCTCCGAGTCACAGCTCCAACAGAAATTATTGTAGCCAACGCTCAACCGTTGTGCATATTGTCTAATGAGACAGTGTCCCGTAAAGACTCCCACAATACAACGGAGAGCACTTCGGATTAGACTTAACAGCGACTTGGTACATCTACATATATAGACGCCCAGAAATGTCTTACAATCGCACAGAATGATCCTCCAGCTCAGGACTTCTTAGTGTCCTCGAAGTATTTTTGCTTAATGGCTTGTTTGACTGATGGCATCGCTGTCCCAATAGTGAAAGGGTATGAGGTCTCCGGTAGCAATGTACCTGGCTTTGTCATTTCATTGGCCACACAGTTGCGCCGAGTACCTCTATGTGCAGATACCCAAATCAATTGCACTGTCGGATATTTCGACATCTGAGTAGTGACCAAAAGTACAGCCAATCTTCAAGCTTTCTCAAACACTCGTTAGTAAGTGGCCTGTAAAGCATCCTGCTAACAAAAAAAACACCCATATAGTACAAAAGGGTCTACCATAGTGTTGCGAAACCATGCCACATTACGGGGCTCATATGACTCTCTTGCAGCAGTAAAGTGCACCAAAACCCCCTCCCGTGCTGTTTTTCCTAAGCTTTTCTTCTGTACGAGGTTCGAGTCAAAGATCAGAACCTAATCTTTGACCCTTAGGCTCAGATCAAGAGAGACTCCGTATAATTTCGGTAAGTCAAATTGAGGAACTTGGTCATTTCTTGCAAATAGTACTATCTGGAACTAACATTCAAGCCGGATTTCCAGCTCTTACATTATAGTATATCCCTGTCTATATATCCTTGCCTATACTATAGACTATATATAGATTCTTTCCTGACATTGCTATAGCTAGATCTTGCACATAAGCAGCAATTTTTCGCCGACAAAATCGAACACGCTCAGAAGAGTATATATCGTAATGCTCCAAAGCAAAGGAGAGAAAATTCCACCTTGAAGTATGCCTGCCCCCTCGACAAGAGTTACCTTTTCACAGCGAGAAAGATACCAATCTATTTTAGAGAAGCTGTTCAATAAAAGCTGTCAGTCACATATCAACATCTAGCCCGACAAGCGCCCCAAAAATCGCACCAAGAAATTTTTAAAATCGCTGATTGAGAACAATTTCGACAGACTTGAAGAACAGTTTCAACAGACATTCTGTGGCTGCGAGATTAATTGACTTTTTGCTACGGTAACTAATAATCCTTTCCGAAATCTTCTGGATATCAGCCAGAAGAACACCGTCAGGACCCGGAGATTTGAACGACTTGGTATAGACTACGGCCTACTTCTCCTTCAATCATTCAGGAGATATTCATGCCACTCGCTGGCTAAGGTAACGTCAGGGAAATCCCTCTGATTTGAAATGATGAAGGTCAGCTCGTTGCCCACATTCGTGATGGGCTGGTTGTATGCCAAGATGAAGTCAACGAGTGCCTCACCTGGACTATTTGGGTACGCATAAATATGACCAGTTTCAATTTTGTGATTCAATTGCCAATTAATTATTAGCCAAATGGTGGTATCTTTACAAAACATCGTTTTTAAAGCTCAAGCCTTATTATACTGACATTTTTGCTATTATTCTTACCTTGATTTTATAGCTTAAATAAACATATGTATATCTAGGCCAAAACATGTGAATTTAAACTCAATTCTTCAAACTACCTTGCATTTACAGAGCTATTAGCTCCTACATCGAAAAGAACAGTCGCAAGGATAGCCTAAATTCTAAGCTGCTACCAGCCTCATCTATTATATCTCTGAAAATGAGAAGCTTCATAACAAATTTGAATGAACGGCGTCAGCGCGAGATTATCTATCACAAAATTCTACGGCACAAGTTCGTTCCAAAATATTTCGATTTCCAAGAGGCAGAATGGAAAATTCAAAACTTGGATGTCATGAAATATGAAGAACTTCTCAACCAATTAGACAATATACCGCGTCCACCGAAGCCCGAAGCCGGCATTGTGGCCCATAAGAAACAATCAACGAAACGATCACGTTCCGCATCGAAATACAAAAAATGCACGTCTAGAATGTAGTTTGAATCGTTACTTTAATTGTTTTGTATTTTATTTTGCTTACATGATGGAACGTTGCAATAAATTGTGTTCAAATTAACGACTGCTTTTCGTTTGAACAATGAAATATAGGTGTAGTCTCATAAGCCGATACAACAACCAGATCTCAAGCTTCACTTTCAAAATAGAAAGCCTACCCCAATATTTTACAATGAACAAGAAGAAGACTCCGTGTGATGTTTGACGTTTCTCTAACCTTCAGTAGCATGCGAGTAAACTTCTACAGTGTCTGCAATTTTTAGCAAATAAGAAGTAGCAATTCTTAAATTAATTTTAACTGCGATGACGACGAGAAGCGATGGTTCGACATTCACGTCGTTGAAAATCAAACAAGAACCTATGGATACGAATGGAATTGATGTTGCGTGTCAACGGCCGGGTAGGCTAACAACATTCAAAGTGCCACGGGATTTAACGTTGGGCGGTGCAGGACCACTTAGAACTCAACGTGGAAATACGAACAAGAAAGTGTACACACCGAATTTGAATGTGACGCGAAACAAAAACTTGTAAGTGTACTTACCATAACGTAATTTCATGGTGCTGTCATGCAATTTTCTTACTGATAGGACTGTTAAAACTTCCAAGGATAATTCGATTCGCGGTAAAGGAAGAGCAGATCGAGGAAAGATCGAAAGAGGAGGAAGTCGAGGACGTGGTAATCGGGGCGGATTTGTTCAAACAGCTGGTCTGTTTTCTGAAGGTGCCGGTGCTTTGCAATTAAAACGTTCGTCTTCAGGTGAGTTTGGATATTGCCGTACAACTCGATTCATTCTGACCTTAAGGTATCCAAAGGCTCCTCTTATAGATCGGCCTCGTCGGATCGCGACGACACAAGCGGGCTCCGGCGACCCACACTCATCAAGAAAGAGGGAAAAGTCGACTCGTCGGAAGAAAAACAACACATCAGGGACATACTTGGCGACAGTGACGATGATGATTTCAAGGATGAAAAGACTGATCAGGAATTTATTCCAGTGAAGCTAAATGAAGGTAAGTCCTTGATTATTATTTACCATAGTTGACTCTTGGTGAGTTTACGGTAATAGGAATCGTATTATATACCTCGTTAAACTTTCACATCATGCGTTCTTTTAATCGAAACGCTACAGTTCAGTAATTACGTTCTTAATCTTCACATTTACCTGTCGTCTTGCTTAACTACAAATTTCCTCTTCAAATAGCTAAATGGACTGCATCCAAGATCGAACCTGTTATGAAAATTAAAAAAGAAGTTGAAACTGAGGAAGGTAAGAAGACTGGCTTTGTATTGTGCTTGTGAGTTTGTTGGTGCACTTAAAGGGAAAACATTGCATTTTTTAATGTTTCATAATTGTCTGTTCGTAAGTAAAAACTCAAAGTCTAAGCGACTGATAAAAAACATAATTAATGGTATCGACAAATAAAATTTAAATGCTTTTAATGCCAGCACAAACAGTCAATAACAAGTCTTAATAGGTTTTATTTTTTCGCGCGTTGGGCGTTGCATAAATGACAGAACAAATCATCCTGCATCATGTAACAAAGTCACTCATTTACGATAGCTAAATTTCGCTTTTAAGTGGACCGTGCTTTAGGCTAAGTACCTCCTGAATATCTTGCTAGTCCCATATGACCTATCCTGACTACCATGTATTGTTCATTCATAATTTCCTTCATGCTTTAAGTTACTCCGACCGCAAAACATTCGTTAATTCCGAACTTGTCGTATACAATTTAGAATCCTTCTGATTTCATCTATTCACTCATCCAAAAATCAAAAAATTTCGGTTTTGTAATAAAATATGTAATTGTCTCCAAATATTACTTAGCAAATGATAAAGATGTGCATCAGTAAGGCAATTTACTGATGTAGTTTCCCCCAAAAGGCTTTGCTACTTTTCTGCCTCTTATCCTAGTCGAGGCCGAAAAGCGATTCATTCATTGCTTTGTTGTTCTAACATTAAGTTCTAGCATTTGCTACTGTGATTTTTTCATTTTAATTCAAGCAAACATTAATTCCAATAACCATTGCTTCCAGGTGAAAGTGACGCCATAACAGATAAGTTAAGTGATATGAAAGTTAAGCATGAATTCGTTGCACCCGACAGATATCCCGCATCGTTAGACGATTTGTTTACAAGGTCGCGACCTCAACTATTTTTAATGCAGGTAAATAATTAATATTGTTTGTTATTTGAAATTTCAGTCTAAACAAACATCAAATATAGCTTCCTGACTCTCTGCCCTGCCAAGATGCTGATACGTCCGATGGGCCCTCAACTAGCAAAGAGAAAAGTGATAATGAAAACCCTGTAAGCCAATTTCAAGCTTGATATCCGTTGTCAGTTTTTCCTTTAAACTATGTATTTTTCCAGATAATTAAGAATAGCACACTAAATAGTTTAGAAGAAGGACAAATAGGCAAAGTAGTACGTTATCGTTCCGGAAAGTTTAAATTGATATTAGGCGAAACGAGTTATGATTTAGAATTAGGTATGGAATCGGGATTTTTACAGGTATGGTAATGGGTGTGTTTCAATAAATATGAGGATTAATTTCGCTTTTTTTCGCAGGAAGCAATGTCGATATCTACCAACAGAGAAGAACGTAGCGGAAATATGATAAATCTAGGACCAATTCAAGCTAAAATTCAAGCGACACCTGACTGGGACGTATTGTTTAAAAATTGCTCATAGCAATTCGAATTCATTGTTAATAATGTTACTGTTTATACAAGAATTATTTTGTAATGATAATTTTAATATATATGATAATTTAAGACAAATTTGAAAAACGTGTTCTTGGTTTAAGATTTACTTTTCTTCTAAAATCAAAATTGTTTATAAAAAATGTAATCCCATTAAGTTTAGGGCGAATTACAGCAAGTTCAGTGTGATATAAATAGCCTGATGAATGCAACAACAAATAGAGAGAATCGAGAACAAACTAGACTCTGATAAAATCAGTTGAGAGGCTGTACAAATCTCGGAGCGTACCCAACCGTCGACGTCATCGAAGGAATCGTTATCTGTTCCTACTTCTGCATCATGAATAAAGTGATCAAAAGATATGCCCCTACTATATTTCAACTACAACAATGTCTTCAACAAAACCAACCAATCATTATGGTTCATCAACCTCCGATACGTGCATGCTAAAGCCTCCTCTCACCGTTTAAATTTCTTCCGTTCAACAACGTTCGGTCCATATATTATTTTCACTTGCTCGTAGAATCCTTAAATACTGTTAGTTGATTTACACGCTCTATAATAAATATTTCATATCCCTTATTACAACTATAGTGCCCATTTGTCCTTATTCCAAAGCCCGTCTGTAAAGAGTTTTCCCTGACAAGTGCCTGATTTCAGGATACTCCACTGTCTATGCTAACTGAACATGGTTCCGAGCTTTTATTCCGTCTTGTTAATCGTTCGGATGGATCTTAGTCAGTTTTTTTTATATCTTTCACGTAGAATTAAATTTATTATTTATTTTAGGTTCCTCTTTCTTTTCCAAAAAGGAAAATAATGGAAAGCAATTGTCATAAGTAAATTGATATTGTCGCAATTCCTTTTGCCAAGATTTCAAAATCTTCTTTCGAATTCATTCCAGATTCATTTTCAGAAACAAATACATTTAAAATAAATCGTTTTATACTGCAATACTTTACGGGCTCTTCTACCAACTTCTCCAAACTGGGAATCTGGTCAGTATACCAAAGCAATAGATGAAATAGAAAACTTTCAAATCTGTGTTAAAATTCGGACAAACCGGTAAGATATAAGTTGTCGGTTCCAACCCTGATCATTCGAAAAATCCAATAACAAAAATATCACTTTCATGTTTCTATAGACTTACATTTTGTTAATCCGCAGCATTTAGCACTAATATAAAAATCTAGTAGCACACACAACTTAAATCATTCTTATTTTATCCAGTTGCTGATAAGGTTTTTTCATCTTCCTTTGCCGGCGCAGCATCACGTCCCCTATAGATATTACCCTGCATATCTATCGCAAAGTTGTGATCCACTGGGTTAGCCAAAGCAAATTCTATGGCAGCGTCCAAATTTTCTATTGTAATATAGGTCTTAGAGCGCTCCTAAGGATAACAAAACGAAATAAGCTTGTCGAATTAATATAAACTTAATTCCAATACCTTCTCGAGCCTAACAATTTCTTCGACCTTTTCTCTTTGCTCTTCGCTTCGTATTTCTGCTTCTTCCAATTTTTTCGCTACATATGCTTTTCTTTCTTCAGCTTCCTTCCGGAATCGGATTTCTCTCTCGCTAGCAACTTCTGCATTCCAAGCGTCGTTTTCAGCTAAACATTTTTGAAATTCGGCTTCCTCTTGTTCGGGAGTTAGGACTAAGTGGTCAGCTGAAGAAGTTTTAAGCTTAACTTGGGCTTCTTTGTGAAGGTAAGAAGTAATGGACCTCATGCAGAGTCTAAAAGGATAAATAATATATATGTATGACATATATGAGAAGTAGATAACATAGTATGTTGATACCGACTTGTAGTTATTATGCAATCGAAGGAGCTCCAGCCGTTCCTCGGGATCCTGGGGCTTTCTCTCCGGGACACGGAACATTTTGCTTTTAGCCACCGGCAACCATCGAGGTTTCCTTCGAAATCGAACAAACTGTAAATTTATTGAAGTAGCAACGATACTGTTGTCCAGAAGCTTTGACGATTGAAAAACAATATGCCTCAGCATTTCGATGGCAAGGAAATTATTTGATGGAGGTTATGTTTATATGTCATTTTTTGACGGCCAGCGGATAGTGCTGCTAGGGCTGCCAGAGAGCTGGTTCACTGGATAATATGCTAGGCGGGGCGCTCACAGGCTACTAAGTGATCTAGTGAAAATGAATGTTTTGTTTTTCGCTTACACAGATGATACGGTGGTGTTTATCCAACGGCGTCGATAAAATCATTTATGAAAGTGACGGCAACTACAATTGGATATGGAAGTGAAAGTTTAGTCGAAGTCGAAAAGTCAGTGCAATCACAGGTACAATTTCAGCTGTTAGTTCGCAAAGCTTCCGACATAGACTGATAGCGCTTCGAACCCACCACCAGAGGATGTTCCGTCAAAGGGCGGCTCATTATCATTGGGCATCATGTGCGAAGATGCAGTAAGTATCAAATCCATTTAAATGTGAGGTCATAGATGTTGGTCCGCAACTCATGAACAGAATATTTCACAAATAGAAAATTCAGTGTAGTTAAATTTAAAAACTCGCTTCGTTCTTAAGAGCCATTTCACCAAAAGTTTTAACCCTCCCCAGACACACTACAATTCGAGCACCTCCCTAGACACACCTGGGTCTATGGAGTCCTGCCGTTTTTTTACCACACTTCGAATCGTTTTAAAATCTGAAAAAATTCATGAAGGTAGATCGATATCTATAGAAAAAGAGCGTGCATTAGGTGATGGATATATATGAATTTTTATTATTGTTATTTAATGGAAATCGACACAAAACACGAGAAATACACGTATTCACTTAAAACATCATAGCTTTTTGTTAAATAAGTTTAAGAAAATTCTACTGTACGAAATGTTTCTTGACATATAGTAGATGAAAGAAAAAAATAGGACATAATGAAACTTCGAAAAAAGTATAATTATTATGACAAGAGAAAAAGTACAATTTTTTTAGAGTCGAAAATTCGTTTGAAATTACAATTTTTGGTTTGAAAGTAATGTAACTCAAAGTTTTATACGTTTTTGTGTTATTTATTATTACTTACACTTATTCTTATTAAAATAAATAAAGTAGCTGAACAAAATTACAAAATGCATTCATTGCATACATGAAGCTTGTGTTCTTCGCAAATTTTTATTTCTTCGCTGGTTAAACTAAGTGCTAACGTTTCAATAAATTTATATCTTCCCAATGCAGTGTTCGCTTCATTAAAATTGTACAAAATATTACAATTAACTACCGCTTGATCTAATATACCGAAGAAAAGCTTCGAAGAAAATGCACATTTTTATGCTTCCGTAGACACACCTGGGTCTTTGGTGTCCGCAGCCAACTTTGACAGCTCAGCAATTCACGAAAAACGGAGGACCGAGCGTGACGTTCACTACGCCAGTTCTGGATCCAAGTACAATTTTTTAAGCGGAGGTTAGAACCCGAAATATTGACGTACCTGTGCGCCCTGACGATTTTCAAAAACGGCCGGACACCAAAGACCCAGGTGTGTCTAGCGGGGGTTAATTGCTAGTTGCTGTGTTGGAACATTTGACACATAACGATGGCGATCCTTAAGTGTCGATCTCGGTGATGAAACGGTTCGCCATAACATCGTCACTCCTGTCCGTCAGAAGGACACCGCCCAATAGCAAGTTTATTTGGAATTGGAGCAACTGCCAATAAAAATGGAAAACACGTTGTCTCGAGTAACGTTGAAAAAAACTAACAGCAAAGCACTCTAATCAGGAATATTTATACGAAATGCCATTGGAACATTTTGGTAAGTTTAAAATCAGTATATTGAATTGCATAAACATTTTAGTGTTTCCTATTTATATTTATTTTTAAACAGTAGCTTCATATTAAGAATATTTATCATTTTGGGAGCAGTTGCATAATTTGTTGTTGGTAGTTAGCTATCCTCTCAAGAATCGCTATCTGCCTATCGCTGCTTTCTTTTGTTTGCTTGCAATAATTTTCAAAGGCGACAGTTTGCCTTTCAACCAGGGATAGCAATTTTATTACGCTATATTTATTCCTTTTTCGTTTGATATGTCCTCTCCGCAACGAATTAATGGGCGATGCTACTGTCGAAAATGATGGTCCTTCCATCGGGGTTAGTAATCGCGGCTCCGGACTCAAACGAGCCGATGAACTAACCGATGGTGACGTACAATAATCTGTTACAATAGTTAATTTCAAATGAAGTTCAACAAAATTTAGAACGTAAATTCATTAGTTACTTTTGACGTCCTCGATTAACTCATCTAGTTCATTTAAACCGGCAAACATATTGTGTATATCGTCATACAACTCCCAGTCTGATGGCGCCCCGCCAGCTTGCTCGGATTTCTTTTTTTCTTCTCTAAAAAAAGGTAGTTAAATTGCTCGCGGCATCACCGCAAAATAATTGAAACAAACCTGTATTTTTTTGTCAAATTCTGGATACGTGTTCTCACTTCCTGTACAGAAAGGACAATGCCATATTGTTTTAACTCGTTAGCTATTTCTGCCAAAATATGAGAGTTTCGTCGACAGCTTCTTAATTTGTTCAAGTGACTTCTCCAAATATCAACTAAAATTCCAATTTCCTTCTGTGATAGAACCGTCCTTCTCTTTTTGTCCATTTTTAATATATTTACAACGTTCTGCAATGAATACCACGTTAATACCAGAATAATCAGCTGACATCTGTCAACGAATGATTTTGATGAGTTTAGTTAGTTTTCTCACCGCTGTTTCTTATACTACGGATACACTTGGTATTGATACCATGATATCGATACCATAGTATCGATACCATGTGAGAAATTATGAAGGGTGGTACTTAGTATATACTAAAATGAGCGTAAAAGTATTATATGAGGCATGGAATGGATATTCTATTTTGATATGAATCCATCAAAAATTTTACCTAGCATGGCGATGTCGTCTAGAGTATTTTCTAACCACTGAGGAGGAGAATAAATAAACTTTTGAAACCGTCCTTTAACAGATATTAGCTGATGGTTTCTGGTTAATTTTAAATTTTTCCTTAAAAATCTCAGCTTGGATATGTAACTGTCCGAAACTTCAGGGCAATTGCAGCGAATCCACTTTCGTTTCTATTTTCTATTAAAATTGATAATCACTTGGACAGTTTGTAAATTTGACAGCTAATGTCAAATTATACCAGGAATTTGCTGTGTGTCGTCGTTCCTGGTTTGATATACCATAGTATCGATACCAGCTGTGCATCAGTAAAATAAGAGAGTCGATTTTTTTGTCGAATTTTCAAACTTCCACTTATTAGTGTGGAAATTAGGTACAAATGAGTGCAAAAAATAATGTTGGCTTTATAAATCGCGCATGAAAATAAACGGCATCATAAAAATGGCCAATAGTTAAGTAAATATATATAAAGATGGACAATGGCATTAGCGAGTGTAAACATTTGGAAATGAAGCATTCAGAGATAATTTGCGACAAACATTTAGAGGTGCTACTGGACTTGATTTTTCACTTTTTTTTATAGAAACTACATTGTGCAAATAAGAATTTTGATATATTGAAGATATATTTAAAAGGATCATATTGAAATAATTGAAATATGTATTTAATATTAAATTTTGATGTATGAAATAATTATTTTAGAATTGTGAAGTGTGCTGCTTAGGATGGCATTATCAAAGATAAGGAGATATGAATAGATTATTTAAGGTTTGTCACGTATGTTACTTATGTTTTTTTTGCAGAATGTGGTTAGTTCAATTTTTAGAATGAGCAGTGTGTATTTTGCTCCATTCATCTAAATTATCTGATTTTATATATTTAAAAAAAATATATTTCATAAAATTATCCAACATGTAGCCGTACTGCAAGTTCATGATTAACCTCATGTATATCAGAGACTTGATTTTTTGATCACCCACTGCTAGGTTAGGCAGTACATACTTCCTATACTGGGAATCATTGAGTAAACAAGTATATTCTCTGTACTCAATTTACTGAACACTTCGGTTTATTAAAACTCTGCATGAAGTAACACAAGCGGGAAACAGAAGGTCTGTTCCCGTACTTGAATCTATTATAATATATTAAAATAGATTCGCAGCAAGTCGTTTTCGTACTTTTGCTGCAAGCCAAATGCAAGCCAAATTTTGCAGCAAAAAGAAGCCAGCTGCCAAATTCTGTAACTGCTGCAGTTTGCTGAAGTACGTGAAAAGACCTAGAAATGTTTATGCGCTGATAAAGCAAGCTATAGTGCGAGTCTGTTTGGCGCGAAATTTAAATCAAAATTGAAAATCGATGTGCTTTGCTCTTGTGCTGTTCCGGATTTTCGATCAGCTTCAAGGCTGCTTGATTTTCCATCAAGAATTTTTTTCCAGTTTTTAAGCTCTGTCAGTTCGCGGATCAGTAGTGTGATTCATATAACTTCTTTTGTCGTCTGTCATGCTGAGATATGAGGTGCCTTGATTGTAGCGATGACCTTTTTCTTCTGCTCAAGACTCTCCTCACGTAGGGCTCTCGATGTAGGAATGTAGATCCGTTTCTGTTCTCCTGTATCTCCAGACCCAGATTAGTGTGCCGAATTTAGCGATGTCATCATTCGCTGCTTCAATTACTCTATCCTCAATGTGCGTTCCGAGAAGGATCCTGATCGCCAGTGAAAGCACAGTAATACTGAGTTGGAATTCTCCCACAACTCGGACGAGGTGCTGATTCCAACACCTCGATGCCTTTTTTACTCAATAAAGGCTGCAGTTACGCTCGTAGACATTGTCGTATCCATTCTCGTATCTTTTTGTTTGCTGCATGTAGATTTTTTCCTCGAGCTTTCCGTGCAAGAAAGCGGTCCTAATACTGGTATGGCGTGGTCGGACGCTGCGACTGGTTTTCATTTCATTTTGTAGGCCCATTTACTACCGCTAACGTGTTGCTTCGTTGGCTTTGTAACAGTGTTCCAGGTCGGATTTATCGCTGGGACTTCGATTTTTTCTTCCATTGCTTCGATTTAATGCTCGGTTTCTAAACTTGCCGAAGTTTTTTGCAGCAATTAGGCATCTGACGACGATTGGAAGCCACCAAAATAGACAAGACGTCAATTGGCAACATGCCGTGAGTAGAACTCTGAGATACAGGAACAAGATAAAACTACTGCCTAGATATACTAATTCCCCTTTTCTAGACATACTAACTCCTCCACAGCTTCTAGCACTTTTGAATCAATCTCCGAGTGGTTTGTCTTGATCTGTATCTTTCGCTTTCTTCTTCATTCGTCTGTTGGTTTAGGATTCTGCTTAACTCGAACTTTCGGGGGATCACCAGTTCGATTTTTTTGGAGTGTTAGAATTGATTTTCTAATCGAAGTAAGTGAGCTCCCGCCTATTCTGCATAGCCTACGAAAAATCCATGCTCTTATTTGGCATTCCATTTTCTTCGTTTCTCCTTGAAGATATGGACATGAACTTTGTCTACAAAGGTTCAAAGACTGAAAATTCTTCTTGTTCGTGCTACAGCAATTGCATGGTCGTTCCTGCGATGCTGCTTGTTTTAGTAAGATTCAAGTTATATGTATACAGATACATTTCCTACCTCAGTCCAGACCTTGACAGATCTTTATAGTCCACTGGCGTGAAATTGTGTCTGAACTAGTTCGCCAATTCAATCCATCCCAATTCTCTCTATTGGATGCTCCATTTTGCTCTGAAGTGTACGGCACAGTTTTTTGATGCTTTACGCTGCGATTTTGTGCTAGCACGATGATTACTTTGTTAGCAAACTCGAGACTAATGTCTGTGCGAAAAATTCTTATTCCTTTATCGAAGTGTCTGTTGAACTTTTGGACTAGGCAGAAAACAGTTCTCCAGCGTTAGAAGTAGTCTTTTAACAGTAAAAAATGGCATGATCCCAGAACCACGCAACGAGTTCTCTTACATTGATCCAACCAGGTTAGCTTATGTCAGCTCTCCGTTAGTTTCAGACACTCTCCGGGACAACGAGTCGGTGCATTTTGTCTGCAATACAAGGTTCACTGATGAATTTCTTACTGGAGTTTTGATAGTTGATTTGAAGTCGATCCAGATTCCTTTTGACCTAATAGACTGTTTTAATGAGCTGACCGCTTGTGCCAGGTTTGAAGTGTTTCACAGTCGGCAACGTGGGCTTAGATATGCATTTCGTTGGAGGTTTTGAAGTTCATGTGGAAAATATTATTTTCTCTTGTTTTCACTGTGATGATGTTTTTTCCTCTTAATAGTTTGTTATAGTTTCCTCTTATAGCTGCGTTCTTTTTTTCAAGAGAAAAACAGATATATTTCAGCAAGGGAAAAAGAGAACATTCTTCAGGTGCTTTTCGATCCAAGTGTCCCCATTGAAAACCATTATGCTGACATCCCCTACGTCGAGTGTTTTATAAATTTCCTGAACTCTGAGCGCTGTTTTGATTTATAATCACATTTCGCTTGAGCTCTCACAATTCATAATGTGAAATGATACTTATCTCTCCATCGCAGGCAGAGGTTATCAGAGTTGATTCATTGTACGATAAAGTTGTCTCGGTTTGGATCATCAGCTGCTTCTATACCTTTCGTTAGCTTCTATATCTTTTCGTTTCAGAGCGGAATACTGTTCACGGTTTTTCATAATCCATAGAATTTCAAAAAATGGGTTTCAAATTCTTAAGTAGCCCAATTCTTAGCTCCTCTGAGCTTAGAATGATCCACGAAAGCTCATTTTTGATCATTTTAAAGTCTTTTTTTACTTGTACACGAATGCTGGATCAACCCTAAAATGGCAATCTTGATTACGATGCCAATATCTTTTTCATTTTTTTTCGGAAAATATTTCCACTCAGCGTTTTTGGGGCCCATAAGATAGGAGTCACTGAATGAACAAGTCTATTTTCTGCTAACACTTTGTACAAGAAAGCGATTTATTTGACGCTTGAACCTTTACACAAACTTTTTATGAAGAAAACTACAGTGCGAGTTTGTTTGGTGCGCGAAAGTTTAAATCAAAATTGAAAATGTTGTGCTCATATGCTTTAACATGGTATTTACACAGTTTCGCGGCATAGATATTGCGATTTCTTTCGATTTTAATTTTGTCCTTACCATTGACACCAAGAGTATATTATTTCATAGATTCAGCCAAACAGTAGCGTATCATCAACATTCTCTTGTTCCACTTCAAATCCGTAAAGGGTTAACTTTCAATTGTAGAAGAAAAAAAGAAAAATACTTACATTGTGTACTTTGATTTATTTTATTGAAACTAAGAGACTTATCTATTCACTTTGTAGAAATATTTAACAAAAAGCAAAAGAATGAGATAAAAATTAATGTAAATATTCTCTTGAAATTACTATCCTTGCTCTTAACAAATCTTAATCATTAGAAGATTGTGCTGATTTGAATTTTATTATCCACTAATATGATATTAAATCTGATCTATAGTAATTAAACAAAAATATAATTCTGTAAAATTTTCTAGTTCCATTTTTCTTACATCTATGCTTATCTATGCATTTTGATTGCGTCCAAGCAAAAGAAGAAAGAAAAAAAACGATTTTAATGCATTATATAACCAAATTAAACATTTTAAAGATTTGTCGTTAAATACGTTTCTCTGAAATCACAGCAGCTGAAAAAAGTTTAAATACGTTTCGCATTCTCTAAGGCTTTCTCATAAAATGGACGGAATCCTTTACTTTTGTCAGTTCACATCGACTTAATCAATATAGCATTGTGATTGCAGATTCAGATTTTTTAATCTAATGTATTAACATTTGCATTAAATATTGACTTTTGTTTCATTTTCCAATAACCTAAACTGATATATCAAGAAGTTTTAACCAAAACTGTGTCTGCATGCGTTTCGTTTCTTTATTTAAAGTATATATGCTATGTACAGTGTGAAATTGTCACATTCGTCTTTTGGACTTCGCGCATACTAAGGTTAAACTGTGACTTTAACATATTCGTAATTGCGTGCTGTTGCTGTCAATTTTGATGGAAGACGAAATAATGATGCATAATCCCAGAATCAGAGTCAATAGAGATGGAACAAGGCGATTCCAATTTGAATCTCATAAGTCGTGTCCCGGAATCAAAAATCACCGCTTCGATCATTTATTGACTTGTCAGACAGATTTGAACTAGTGCATTGCTCAAGTTTCACTTCATGTTTTACTATAGGATATTTACAGTCTTTCAAGTTTATATGCTATTCCCCGCAGGATTGCAAGTACCCGCATCAGAAGAATTTGTTAAACTTCTGTACTGTGAGTCTGTATCCGAACTTTCTTGACACTTCCATTTCGATTCATAGGCGGCGAATGTCCTGATCCTGAAAAACCTGGGTTTTGGATTCCCAGTCCTTCTCTGGGGGGCCGCGGCTTCTTGAGGCTTGACCTTAACGGCGACCGTACTACTGTATCTGCTGTTGAGCCATTCGAAACGCTTGTCAGTGTTGTGCTCATGGAAGCCATACTCCCGTTCGTTATGCCGCTATACGGCTTTCCAGATGCATCCGTTACTGACACACCTGTAAGATAAAAATGATTTTTAACGCGTGCAGACATCCCCAAAAATTAAGTATTTCTAGCAACGCTTCAAACGGCTCTTACCATTCTTTGGTCGTCTTTCCCGAAAACCAGGATTATTGTATGTTGTCGCTACTGACGGTGATGTGTCCACAGGTACGGTTGGATCCCCGCCCGTTCGGCGAGAGAACAGAACGTCGTAAATAGACATTACGAACAGCCCAATAGTCAAAATCACTACTAATATCTACAATATAAAAACAAGAGCCATTTAAAGACATTCAGATATTATTGTTGTCTCTTCTGTCTCACCTGTATATAAAAAGATATTCCTCGGGTTACATAGAAACCATTTCTCCCCGTATCGTCCATAAAAATTGCGAATAATATAGTCGCTATAATGGCTAGAAGCACTGCAAGAATATTATATAATTATTGGCCATTCAATTTTATCGTGAAACTTTCGCTATTACTTCCTAATAGTGCCAGCACAAGTTTGCCTATCACCAACGTACTGTATTTCATCAGAACTTTTTCATGTGATGAAATCATGGCGATCTGTACAATGCAAAGGACGCAAAATAATCCTAAAAATGCAGAACTTACTGCTGCTAGAATACCGCTAATATAAATGCCAACTGAAAGGAGAAGATATTCTTGTAACGCATAAATAGATTAGAGTGCAACAGTTGCTTACGTGATGGTCGGAATCGTGATATATCCTGACCGCATTTTTCTCGACCGTAGCTCAATTGTTTGCAGACTTGCCATGGTCCGAAGTATCCCCTGTCTGCATCCCATCCTCCTGAAACAAAATTTTTGAATATTTAATGTATATTTGAAGTAATATTAAGGGCGGAAATAATGTAATAAAAATTAAGGCCGCTCAATATGTCTATTACTCTAAAAAGTCTTTTATCAGAAAACACAAGTATTTTCTGACAACGAAACATGTTTCGTTTTCACTTAAATAATTGAGCTTCGATAGCCAGTTCAACCATCTGCCACGTACGTTAAGGGTGACTTTAATGGTAAGGATATTTATTGTCACTAGGCATGCAATCGAAAGATACCCAAGCGTGCTAAAATATTGCAAAATATTTTTTTTTTTGTACTAATTGATGTACTATCGATCTGAAGAGTATTTATAGTTGAGGGAAACTACGCATTAATTAAAAAAATATACAACATACAAATAGAATGATTATTTTTTATAATAATTATTTTAACAAATAAAATCAGCTTATTATTTTAAAAATAATAACATGTAGAAGGTGTTGAGACTCGGTGAGTTCAAGATTTGTCGCTACTATGGGCGTTTCCGAATTCACGTCTTCGTCTTCATCTTCAGCTTGTTACGACAGATTGTGATGTCATCTGAGTAACTAAGCTATTCTAACAGTTTGAAGCAGACAAAGACGAGGTGTCAGAAATCTATGGCTTTGCTCAGCTTTGCTTGTCTCAAAGGTCTTAAAGCACCATCAAGCCGACGAAAAGTCAAATCAGAACGTGACTTCGTCAACTGTATAACAGAAAAGCAATGACAAGGCGTAGATAGTGGAATTCGGACAGGCTCGATTTGATCTGACGTCACATTCTATTATAAGAAGCTGAAGGCGAAGTCGCAGACGTCAATTCGGGAAGGCCATGATATCGTATACACCGAACGTTTAGTCCGCGGACTAAACACCAAATTCCACCTAAATTTTTTAGTCCACGTGGTGTATACACTCGCGGACCGACCTAAATTTAGGTCGGTCCACGATTTCAAGCGACCTGACCTAAATATAGGTCGTGGACTATAATCGTTGTAAACACACGCGACCTAAACATTGATTTTTGCGCGACTATTAATAATGTACAGTCTGTCAAGAATGAGTTTACACAAAGGAAAAAAATTCAATTTTTGATCTTTCTATTTATAAAATACTACTTTTTATGTATGTAAATGAATTTTTTTTTTCTTGATTATAGTTATTTACATTATTTCCAACCGATATATACAGAAAAAAGTACAACTTCAATGCACAAAGAGAACGAAAAGAACAACGAAAACAATTATTACAATTCTTGAAGTGTCAAGAAACTCTTTACACAACTGTTTTTGTTTTGCATTACTGCAACGATGCGGTAAATTTACCGTAATCTTTGGTCTGTATTGTTAAGTTCTATGAATTTGACCATTAGTTGGTGATTAATTTTTGGCTAGTACGCATAATTAAGTGATATATTGTGTTTTAAAATGCCAGGCAAAATATTATCCTTTGAGTTGGTTCAGATGATATACTATAGTCAACAATTAGGTAAAAGTGCGCAGGAACTGTCGGAAATGTTCTGTGTAGGAAGAAAGACAATCTATAACGTTATAAATCTTGCTGAAAATGAGGAGAAATTGGAGCCAAAGTATGGAGGTGGCTCAAAACCAAAAATATCTAAACGTATAGAGTGCCTTATGATAAGGAAACTTGGTAACCAAACGCTGGATTTCGACCAGAACACTTGCTAGGGAACTCAAGGAAGACTGTGATGCCGCTGTTTCCCATGAAACAGTACGATAGGTCATCCTACGAAATAAGTTCTCATCAAAAGCTGAACGAAAGAAACCACTGCTTTCTGCACTAATAATCGAAAAGCGTTTTTCCTTCGCTATGATGCACCTTTGTCAACCCGTTGACTTTTGGGACGACGTCATATTCTGCGATGAGACAAAAATGATGTTGTTCTACAATGATGGACCGATTAGAGTGTGGCGCAAGCCTTTAACATCGTCGGAAAATCGAAATATCATTCCCACTCTAAAATTTGGTAAGTTATCCGTTATGATTTGGGGGTGCTTCTCAAGCAGAGGAGTAGGAGACTTGGCATTCATCGAGTCAACCATGGACGCCTAACAATATTTGCATATCCTTAAAACATATTTGAAAAGCAGTGCTCAGAAATTCGGGTTTATGCATAACAACAAACCAAATTTTAAGTTTTACCAGGACAACGATCTTAAACATAAGGCGCACATGGTGCGAATTTGGCTTTTATACAACTGCGGAAAAGTGATGGATACGCCAGCACAGAGTCCTGACTTAAATTCCATCGAGAATTTATGGGCCTACTTAAAGAAACAAGTCGCTTAAAGGCAACCCAAAAACCGAACTGCCTTAAAAACTGCGATTCTCGAAGAATGGCAAAAAATACCAACCACGTATGACCTGCAAAAGTTGATTCATTCAATGAAAATCGGTTGCAATACGTAATGGATGCCAAAGGTGGTCATACCAAATATTAAATATACCAAATATTAATAAACCAAATATTAAATATCCTGTAAAATATGTAAATATTAAAAACAATAATAATTTGTGTAAAGAGTTTCTTGACACTTCAAGAATTGTAATAATTGTTTTCGTTGTTATTTTCGTTCTTTTTTAGCATTGAAGTTGTACTTTTTTTGTATATATCGGTTGGAAATAATATAAATAACTATAATTAAGAAAAAAAAATTCATTTACATAAATAAAAAGTAGTATTTTATAATTAGAAAGATCAAAAATTGAATTTTTTTCCTTTGTGTAAACTCATTCTTGACAGACTGTATGTATGTTGAATATAATCTCATAACATTCCCCTTTGACACAAAATCATTGAAATAAACATGTTCGAGAGACAAATGAAACGATAAATACAGTGCATGAAGGAAAATTAAACTAAATGACAGCTGTCATATACGAACGAGGACTAAATTCCACCTAAGCAAATTTTAGGTCAGATTGGTGTATAAACCTGAGGACTAAGTTCATTTAGTCCGCGCTTTAGGTCAGGTCACTTTTGGTCCGACCGCTGTAAACCGCACTCATATGTGCACAAATCTGGAGCTAGATACAAACTATAATCTGACACCTAGCGTGCAGTTTATCTAGTTGCAAGGAGTGCGACGAACTTGAGTTAGTTTCAAAAATGTAAAGCTTTCCGAGTGAAAGTTATTTAGGGTTTCGGGGAGTGGAGACGGTAAAAACTCGATTTACATAATCGAAATTTTCACGGCCCACTCTACTCATGATTTCACTTAGGTATCGAACTATGAGCTTGAGTAGCCTAGTGGGTAGAGCACTGGCTCTTGCGTGTGGGGTCCCTGGTTCGAATCCAGGTTCGGACGAGGGTCCGCGCACCAAGCTTTGAGTTCACCTAGCTCTGATTAGGTAAATCAGGGGTAAAGTGAGTCGTGGAACTAATCACTCCACACTCGTATCCACAATGATTAAATAAATTGTAATGAAGCTCTCTACCAGCTTCAACCCCTAGACCCGTACGAGGGTTGTCGTGGGATTGCTTTGCTTTACCTAGTTAGAACTAGATTGACTCAAAGCTTAGTGCGCGGTCCCCTACCCGCTATACGCTACCCGAGCTGCCTTCTGCCTCATTTCTTGCTCGTTGAAGATGATTTAATCATATGCAAGGTTGCAGCCTATCGCAAGGTATTAGTTTGCACTAGCAGTACTCTA
Source organism: Nemotelus nigrinus (assembly GCA_947369275.1). NCBI lineage: Eukaryota > Metazoa > Arthropoda > Insecta > Diptera > Stratiomyidae > Nemotelus > Nemotelus nigrinus. Next base: position 36,554,381 of record OX376373.1, on the reverse strand, counting down.
TTCATTACGCTTGAATTAATCAAAAACATAAGCCAGGTGAGAATCGGTAAAACAAGGCTAACAATGTATGAAGATCACTTTTACTTTACGAGGAGGGACTCAAAAGTAACGGGAATTGGACTGCGGTGGGGAGGGAAAATAGGGGAACTTATTGTTCCACCAGGTGTCCGTTAGGGACATGCCTCCTGAGTCATTATGCGAAGTTGTGTCGCTGTGAGTGCATCCGTTCGCCTGGGAGAATTTTAGTAAAACAACTTTTGCCTTTTCGCCGGAAACGTGATGGTGGATTGCCAAGAGCAACGCGCGGCTGTGACATTTTGTGTCCTGTTGGGGAAATCGGCCACGGAAACTATTGAAATGCTTGAGACTGCTTATGGGGAAGCTGCGCTAAGCAAAACCATTTAAAAATGGAGAAATGTCAATTGAAGACCAACCCCGTTCAGGACACCACTAAACTTCAAGAACTGACGAAAACATCGACAAAATCAATGCCCTCGTTCGTGAAGACGGTCGTCGAACCATTGATCAACTCTGTGGGATGTCTGGAATGTCATGAAGTTCAATTCAGACGATTATATCCAAAGATTTGCACATGAGAAGGGTTGTAGCCAAATTTGTCCCCCGCCTTCTCAAAGACGAGCAAAGGCAGCGTCGACTTCAGGCATGCTCTCTGAGCTTCAAAATCAGGTCGACAAAATTGAATTTTTGAATTATTTCCAAGGTGATGATTATTGGTGATAAATCGTGGTGCTATGGATACGACCCCGAAACAAAGCAGCAATCAAGCCAATGGAAGAGTCCCACTTCTCCTCGTCCCAAAAAAGCTCGCCAAGTGAAGTCAAACATCAAGACAATGCTCATTTTTTTCTTCGATTGTAGAGGTGCTATGCACGTGGAGTTCGTTCCCCCGGGTCAAACTGTCAAGCAGGAGTCCTACTTGGAGGTTTTGGAGAGGCGACTGGTTTTTCCATCATGACCATGCCCCGGCCCACATCACCCTCTCCGTAAAGCAGTTTTTGACCAAAAACGGCATGACACTGATTTTCCAATTCACTGGGACAGAATTCTGTTCTGCAGAGGTAGTTCATGTGCTGAACTATAGAATGTGCTGATAGAAAAAAGAAAAGCTCATGAGCAGTTGCCATTTTTTTAAGGTTACGTTGAACGTTTTGGTAGTTAGGAAATATGAAAAAGTCCTCATAATGTGTAGAAAGTTAGGTTAGATTAGTGAAGAGGGCTGCCGGGAACGCGGCCAGGATTAGGCCACCAGTTTGGGCCCATTTGCCATCCTCATAGACAATCACACGCATTCACACTTACAGCCATGGCACTGGCGGCATTCGAACCCGCAGGCCCCGTAGCACGCCGCTATTCAGCCTGACGCCTTAGCGAGCAGAGCTACCGGGCCCCCGTGTTGAAAGTTAAAAGAGGTAATTTTCTGTTAGTTTTTTTATATTTTGTTTCAATTGTGGTAGTTTATACCCGTTATTTTCTCCCTTTATTTTCAACTGTTTTGCGCTACCACAGCAAATACAGCAACCTATAGGAATCTTAGCGAAAACACCAACTGTTATGTACTGGATCGTGTTGAATTTTACCCTTATAATAGTAGGAAACTGGTTTCCTACTATTAAAGATGTAATTTTACAAAATCGCAAAAAAGAATATTTTTTTTACGACCAAATCGTGTAATTTTACCCTAAAAAATGATGCAATTTTATGGCTTTGGCGCAAAGGTGAATAGCAAACTAATAAATTTACACTCTTTTTGCTTCAATTTACAAAAAGCTGTGTATTATTCAGCTGATATGACGTAAAAGCAAAAAATGCACATCGAATGTGTAAAAAAATTTGTGATTCGTTATTTTAAACGAAAAAATGAATATATTTCCTATTATCAAAGTATTAATTATACACCCACTTTTTAGAGTGTATCTAAAATACCATGCCGAGATGATAACTAATCCTTGAAGTATAAGAAGTTTTTTTGGGTTTCTTTAGACAATTGTAGGAGGATCTTTGTCACTGATGGATAGCTGCTTAATCGGCAGCAAACAAATAATGCATTTTACGATCAAAAGTATAGCATTAGCATTGACATGATCATTAATTTTTTAGATTATTAGCTGCTAATCATAGCAGTGCAAAGTTGCTGAATAAACATGAAAGGTTTCGTATTTTCTTTTAAAAATCAGATGTTTAATCGTCTTATTGGGTAACTCTATAGCTTCAATTACTATTTATAGTTTGCTTAAGGTTAAAGGTTGTACATATAAAATATCTTTTAATACACACTGAGAAAACACATGGCGCCAGACGCCATAATTTATAGACTTCTGGCGCCATGTACATAGTCGATTTAGGGATTGTGATAAAATATAGCGCCACACGCCATAATACATGGCGAAAAGTACATAGGCCTACACGCCATGTACTATAGTCTTCCACGCCATGTACATGGCGTGGCGGACTATATTCATGGCGTGGAGAACTCTAGTGCATGGCGTGGAGAGCTATAACACATGGCGTGGAGGACTATACTGTATGGCGTGGAGGACTATAGTACATGGCGTGGAGGACTATAGTACATGGCGTGGCGGACTATAGTTCATGGCGTGGAGGACTATAGTACATGGCGTGAAGGACTATAGTACATGGCGTGAAGGACTATAGTACATGGCGTGAAGGACTATAGTACATGGCGTGAAGGACTATAGTACATGGCGTGAAGGACTATATTATATGGCGTGGATGACTATAGTACATGGCGTGGAAGACTATAGTACATTGAAGAAGCAAATCAGTCAAAATAGTGCTACTTACCATAAATGAGCACACGGAGAAGTCACTTGCATGCAACAAACAGGCGCTGGCTCCATTTAGAGTCGCCGAAGGAGCCATTCAATAATATGCGCCCTTAGCCGATTGAGAATGTTGTCGATCTATAGGCGATACTCAAGTATCACTTGCTGACATTTATAGATTCCCTCACACAGTATGGCTGCGAGTTACAATTGGAGTGCCATGAGCCATATTACATGGCTCATGGCACTATGTAATATGGCGTGTAGGGCCATAATTTCTGCGCCATGTAATTATGGCGCTGGGAGCTATACTGCATGGCTCAGGGCACTATGTGCATAGCGTGTGGCACCATAAATGCTGCGCCATGTAACATGGCACCACGCGCTATGTAGATTCTGAGATTATGGCGCTGGGAGCCATATTGCATGGCTCAGAGTACTATGTACATGGCGTATGGGACCATAAATAATGCGCTATGTTACATGGCTCTGGGTGCTATGTGGATTTTTTTCAGTGCATGTATTAATTTCACAATGGTTGATTCCTTTTATGACTTTAATGGTTTTTGTTTATTTTTTCAAGAACAATTTTCTTTATTGTTCATTCCAGCATTAGCACTGCGACTCAATCCGCGAATGCATAACCGCATTCCTCATAAGATCTGAAGTATCTACGGATTGTATTTTCATTGCATTCGTGAATCGAATAACTGATGAACACAACTGCCCATTCAGTGTTCGGAATATATTTTCGCCTCTTCATAATTACTTTTGTAAACAAAACCGCTCTGAAAGCAAAAACCTAACTATTCGGTGCCAAGCACGAATGCATTTTGAATTGAATACATACTTAACAGATGCATATTAATTCATATAATATATTCTGCTTGCAACATTTATTTTGCCACCTGCAAATAGTTAGCAAAAAAGAATCATATTTTCTATGCGCCTACTGCATATTAGAAATCACTAAGTCACTATACATCAATAAAAAAAACGGGAAATGTCTTCATTTTTCTTTTTCATTAATGAAATGAGAAGAGATCTACCACAAAGATAAATTTGATGGATGTACGGCGAAAAAAGTGAGATGACCCAAATAGACACACACACAAAAGGAACGGAAGTTAGGAATCGACAATAATGAGAAGCGTTGGTTTCTTCCACGATTTAATTTGACAGTTTTTTGGGTCATTAGAGCATACCGAGAAGCGTACACAGTTCACGTTTGATGAACAAACGTATTTTTACGGTAGTTGATTATATTCTGCGGAGTAGACTAAGCAGTAAGGGATTTGGGTAAGACGAAGCCGTCTGTAGATTCTCTATTTCTTGCCGCAAAATTAAACAAAAATCGCTGTTGACACTGATGACTATAAAATGAATGGGAAAACACAATTTGCAGTAATCGTAGTCGGTTTATTGTGGTTTCGTACCGTGAAATTCGAAAATCATTAATTTATTCAAAATTTAGAAGAACAATTTTTTTTTGCAATGAATATATTGCCCTAGTTCGCATACGTTTTTTTAGGGTTTATAAAGAAAGGTATCTGAATTCATTGTAAGCCTTAAAATTGGTTATGAAGCCTAAACTGCGCCAACAATTTGCTCGTACAGTACCTTACCACAAATTAAATTACATTTACATTTCACACAGACAAATTATTTTTTTTATTTTTTAGCTATTCTCTAATATAGACACTATAGAAAACAAAACATTCTCCTCTTTTATCTTTTTCGTTTCCAGTATTGAACAAAAACTTCAAAAAATTGCTCTTACATCGACAGACTAATTTGATGTGTTTTTACATTTAGTATACTTTCAACTTTTGCTGAGATTATATTCTGCAAACGATCCTAGGTATATTGCATTTTTTTTTTTTCAATTTCGGGTGTTAATTAAGTTCACTCATGCAAAATAGCCTTCACTTGGGTTCGGACTATTTGCACAAAATACCATAGATACTCGATTACGTTTAAGTCTAGTGATTGGAAGAAAATGACTCTGTAGCGGTCTTCGTCAACCGTTACGTTTTCGCCATCTTTATTTTCGTAAATAAATCGGTCAGTCATGACCTCACTCCAAATATCATAACAAGTGGACTCGCATTGAGAATGTGTTGGCTTTATAGGATTGCATATAAGGTTCTTACCTACCCGATACATCCAATCAAAACCAATTCATATAAAAATGTTATTCACAATTGGCCAATTTTTTGATAGAGGCCAATACATAACATAAAATTAAACTGGATTAAATATTCAAGTATCCATTTATTTTCGGTTAAAAGATTGCGACTCTAAGATATCAAACATATGGTCTTCTTACCTGCGGGATTGTCGAAGTATCCCCAAATCGGAACACCAACAGCTGTTGAAGCCAGTGCGAAACAGATGAAACCGAGACATGTTAGCCCGGCGGCATAAAGTGCTGTTTTTGGTCCAGCCATCTCAAGACCTGCATAATTATCTATTCGACATCAAATGCGATTATGTGCGAAGAACCGATGCAAATGATCTCTCCTGGTCGCGCACAGCATGTTCATCATCCAGACCACGAGATTCATCCACTGAAAATGAAAAAGAAACACATTTATGAACAAAATTAGTAAATGTTGGAGTAAAGATTAAATTTTATCAAACAAATGCAAGCTATGCTTGCAATATACCTGATTTGGAACAATAGAAATTGAAAATGTGCTTCTTCGATGTGCAAATAATTCATTAAACCTATTCAGATACAAGCAATAGAAAAGTTAAAACTTAGCTAATTTTCAATCATATGCATGTAATTTTTATTGAAAACAAAAATTCTGCCTAACTATAAATGTTATTGAATTGGTAAATGCAAAACCTACTCTTTCTGTTTCCTCCATATTGCTGATGTATTGGGATTTAAACGAGATAGAATTTCGTAACAAGTTAACTGTTACTCATCTTCTGAATAAAATCCATATAACATCTTACGGAATCATCAACATCGCCCGCAATAACTGTTCTTGACGGTAGTAAGGTAATGTATACTATGGCGTTGATCGGTTTGCGTTTTTGAAATCTGATCCCAATGACTTTATGACACACTTCTTAACACTAGCTACTATGTAATGTACTACCTTGTACACTAGCCAATTTGTTTTTTCAACAAAGAATCGTATAGGAAGCAATTCAACGCTAACTATGTATACCAACAACGAACTACTTACTACACGTCATGGTAACGTTGGTGAATACTTATAGGGGAAGTAAGTGTGCAAAAATACAATGTACAATAATTTTAACTCCGTGTAATTTTGCTTGGAGATATTTGATACAATACATGGGGTTTCAGTAAGGACATAGCAGTTTTTATTTAAATAAAACACAACATTGATATCGGTCTGAAATCTTTTCCAAGAGTAGTACATACGAGTATGTTACGTTTAAGTATGTATGAGTTCGATCATAGAACCAACATGAGCACGTTTGGAGCGCTAGATTCTTTAGAGCCAATTTTCCACCACTCCTAGCGGGCACCTAGCGTGCACATAGGGTTTTGGTTTTTGAAAAATTATTTGCTGATAGAATTATAAAACAACTTAAAATGTCACTAAAGTAGCCATCGAGAAAGTGTTAAAGGTAACTAAAATAAAATGAAACCTGGGCCTATTTGAATGACGCATTCATGAGAAGCGGTGATTTAAATGCAAACTTGCTATGTCCTTATTGAAAAACTCTAAAAAAAGACGAAAATTATTCATGAAAGTCTCTGGTCGCGTCTTTAGTTTCGGCTTATTATTTAAGGCGGTTCCCAACTTGAAAATCATCAAATATATCAAAAAACAATTTATGTGCTTAAAAAATTTTACAATTATTTCTGCACATTTTGCAACTTGTCTCGTTTCCAAATTTCAATTAGAAGCATTTAATTTTAAAATTATAATATAAAGCGTTTGAAGCGATTAGATGAATTATGATTTTTTTTATTTGAAGGCATGGTTCTTTCGTTATTTTGGTTAGTATGTCATAAAAATAGTACGCATATGTTAAGGTCATCTAGCGATTGGTTTGCAAAAACATGATCGATAAATCGAAAATTGACACGTCATCGGTCCCGGTTCTTTCAAACGCTTCTCCAGAAAAATCAGGTTTTTTCACCTTTAGGAATACAGATCTCAAGTAAAAACCAGCCGATTGGTCCGAAATTTGGTACATACGTTATGTTGTATTTATATTGTGTTAAACTTGCGAAAAATGACTACAAAATGTAAGTTCCTATTAATAATTCTCAAAAACACTATTTTGCTTAATGGGTTACCCCCACTTGTAGCGGAAAAAAATCGGTCATTTTCATGAATTTTTTTAAGAAAACTACGAAATTTTTTTAAACGACTACTATAATTTCTTAAAGTACATACATTAAGCACCATTCAGTAATTTTTTTATTGAAAAATATTAAATCGTTAAGTTACAAATGGCCGTCAAAACAATGGTATTTTGATTTTCACTTTTTGCGGTGACCAACATTGTGTCGAACTGGGTCATCTGAAGCAATAAATAGCGATAGATTTAGTTAAATAACAGTATAAACTAGTGTTTAATCGAAGGATTCATAACAACATTCATTTTTTACAAAATGGCGGACAGTCAAAGTTAATGGTTCGATTTTCACTTAAAAAAACGGTCGTCTTTTTGCTATAAAACGGCCATTTTTTATCAAAAAGAAAAACCGAACGATCAAACACTACATTTTCAAGTATTAAATAAGCCTGTTAAGTTTCAAAAAGATCGGCTCAGTAGTTTTTCAGTAATTTTGGTCACCGACTTCAAAAATGTCATTTCGAGAAAAACGCGTTTATAAGTATAAGAAACGGTTGTTTCAGTAATGGTTTCTTTTCTTTCAACGCTCATATCTCAGTCAATTATGTTCGGATCGACTTGAAACTTGAAGGACGTATTTTCAGATAGTTATACTTAAAAAAAATGCAACAAAAAAAAAATACAAAAATATCAAAGTTACAAGTGGGAGTAACCCCTTAAAGCTTCCGTCAAGACATCGACAATTGCTTCAAGAATCAGTTGTCTAAATTTAAAAAAAAAAATTGAGCCATTCCCGAGTTCTGTGTACCTAAAAAAACGCCTTTTTTGAGGTGGCGGAGGGTAAGCAGGGAACCCCCTTTAAGACTCACCTTACTTTCTGTCGCATTTGCCAATACATAATACAAGTTTCAATGAATTGATTAGCGCGTGTATTGGCTTTCTATTTTAATTTAAATACTGCCACTATTGTTATTGTTTTATATTTTACCCTCTCTAGGGGTTGTCGCTGTCATAGTGCAACTTGTTTTTGATATTGTCTAGTATAAATTCAGTGTACACAACAGTGGCAACAAAGGAGATATTTTATTTGGAACACGCAGTGAATATCCATATTATATATATTATTTATGTAATATTGTTATATGGGACTAATGTATCGAGCAGGCTCGGCCGCATGGGTCCCGTCTCATCCATGAAGGCGGATGTCCTGAGGAATATTGTAGATTCGCTGTTCACAGCACGCGAAGTGAGAGCAGAAAACGATCACACAGTCCGCCAGGAAGATATCGCTTTCTTCACTGTAGAAGAACTACGCAGCGCGAGTGTCAGAATGAAGAATCGAAAAGCCCCAGGCCCGGTCAATATTCCAGCAGAAGTTCTAAAAGTAGTGGTGGAGAGACACACGCCCACATTACTACGTATGTATAATTAATGCTTACTGACGGGTGTCTTTCCGCCACCCTGGAAAGTGGCGCGACTTGCCCTAATTGCAAAGTGAAAGAGAGATCCTAAGACACCTTTAGCGTACAGAGCTATTTGCATGCTTGATACTGCGGGGAAACTTCTTGAAGAGTAACTGAAACCGCGGTTAAAGGCGGCTATTCGACAACCTGGTAGCCTTTCGAAAAATAACACGGATTCCACAGCAGCCACTCAACAATAAGTGCCATTTGCAAAGTTATTAGCGCAGTACATGAGCGCAGTAGATCGCACCGAGACCACTTGCCTTCGGGCTACATTCATAACACTCAGAAAAACGTCACTTTAAATCAGTTTTTTAGAATCACTTTAAATCAAAAGTTGAAATCAGTTTAAAATAAAAAGCGAATCTTATATGAATTCCACTTTATTATAAAAATTTTCTTTTCAAATCAAAATTTTTCATCATTGAATTAAAAAGAAAACGTATATAGCGCCAAATCATATTTCAACATTTTCGATTCAAAAATTTTCAAATATGATTTGGCTTCATATACGTTTCTTTTTAATTCAATGATGAAAAATTTTGATTTGAGAAGAAAATTTTTATAATAAAGTGGAATTCATATAAGATTCGCTTTTTATTTCAAAGTGATTTCAACTTTTGATTTAAATTTGATTCTATTAAATGACATTTTTCTGAGTGTAATGTTTTTGGTAACGCTGGACGTCCGTAACGCTTTTAACTCGGTGAGATGGATAGATGTATTGGATTCTCTGCAGCGACATTTTTAGGTAGAAGAATACTTGCTGGAAATGGTACGAGACTACTTGAAAGATCGCCATTTGATTTATGAAACGAATCAGGGAACTCTATGCAAAACCATTACAGCTGGCGCAGCAAAATGGTCCATGGAATATTGCTATCCAAACCTATAGAATATTGCTTCTGATGGACTACTTGAAGGATCACCATTTGATTTATGAAACGAATCAGGGAACTGAATGCAAAACCATTACAGCTGGCGCAGCACAATGGTCCATGGAATATTGCTATCCAAACCTATGGAATATTGCTTCTGATGGTCTCTTGCGCCTCGAAACGCCGGAAGACGTGCTTTTGGTGGGGTTATAACGATGGTGTAGTCGCTTTCATCACATCTAGAAATCCTCACCTCGAACAACTCAAGCTCAATCAATTAATGAGAAGGGTTGAAGGCTGGATGGAAAGCCATGGTCTCCAGCTGACGATAGCAAAAACTGAAATTGACATGCTGGCGAAGAGAAGGATACCAACCATTATACTGCCTTACTAGCCATAAAGGTTCTATCTACATTTTTGTCATTTTTGAGTTAACACCGGATTCAAAAGCTACTACTCTATTACATCATTCTGCAAAATTTGAAAGACCTATATTTTTTGGAAGTATGTTAAAATCAATATTGAAAAATGCACTCTCCATATATCTCCAGTACAAATCAAAACACAAATCATTGAGTATCTTGAAAGTGCTAAAATGTAGATAGAACCTTTATGCTTAGTAGAGCAGTATACCTTAATACTTTAGACCAGAAAATCGTTTAAGTATCTTGGAGTGATGTTGGACTCCAAGCTGTTATCTCGCTTGGGAGACTCATATCAAACGTTCGCGGTCCTAGTACGAGTAAACGTAAACTCCTTATGACGGTAGCTCACGAAATGCAGCTGTATGGCGCGGAGATATGGACCACTGCGTTAAGGTCCAGCAGTGGAGAGCGCTGCAAATTCCAAGCAGCTACAGAACAGTTTCAGGAAACGCCGTGTTAGCGATAGCGGCAGTAATCCCAATTGATTTATGAACGCAGGGAGGTGTTTCTGAAATTTCTACCTGTGCCAGTTCCTATCAGACCAAGGCTACTTTAGGAAATACTTTCACAGAATGGGGAAAGTCAGGAAAGAGTTCTGTAAGTATTATGCTAAAGAAAGTGATGACACTTTGCATACCCTTTTCCATTGTGCCCGCTTCAGAGTTGCCTCTGTAATTGGCCCTGCGACGCCAAAGTCAATCGTGAACCTGATGCTACAGTCAGATGACGCCTGGTCAGCTATGTCAGCGTATGTGGAGCTGGTATAGCGTTTGAAAGAAGAGGAAAGATGTCTCATAGACTTTCTGAAAGCCTGATATAACGGAAGTAAGCCGGTGGGACACCTGGTAGGTGCTAATAGCACGATCGAGCTGAAGTATTGCGAAAGTTGTTCCGTCTCAGATTTCCGTGGTCGGCGAGAGATACTTTTTAGTGAGTACGAATCGCACATAATCCTGCATCGTTCGCAGGGCTGTCGTGCGATTACTTTACTTTAAATCAAAATTAATTAAATTGGGACCATCTTTTTGAATAACTCGTTCATAAGAATCTTTTGATCGTCATAATTCAAATCGATAGTTCTCAATGTTCTTCGATACTTCTGGCACTGATAGCGTGAAATACGATTTATGATGATGTTTAAAATAAATTTATTTGTTGTGGATTTTATTTTTTTTTAATTAAGGGCCTTTCCGGATCGACGTCTTCGCCTTCTGTTTGTTATATGTAATAAAATGTGACGTCAAATCAAGTCGAGCTTGTCCGAATTGGATTACCTTCGTCTTGGTATTGCTCTCCTATATAACTGTTGATCTCCGCGTTCACTTGATTACGAAGTCTGACTTTCGTGTTGTCTTGTTGTTTTTGGACTATGTAACTAAGCCAAGCGAGCGAATTCAGATACGTCGTTTTCACAACGCGCAATCTAAGCCCAGCTAAAGAATTGATCGAGAGCTCATCAATTAAGGTACATAAGCATTAAATATACACGCAACAAATACGGGGTGATACAGATCAAGATTGGTGTATATCACAAGATTCCTTGAGGTGAGCTAGTGAAAAAAAAAATTTCACATACAAATTTTATTACCCAGGCTTGGGGTTGACTTAACTAAACTAAATCTGGCTTATGTCTAAATACGATTTCCTTAGCCTAATTAGACCTACTAATAACCTAAGTCTTAACTACCGCCTCCGATTCGTCGGGAGGCCAACATAGTTGACCAGCATGTCCATGAGCCGTCGGTGTCCTGCTATCTCTGCGTGATGAATAAATGGCTCATTTAGTACGTATACATGGATGATTCAAAGACTCAAAGATTGAAAGATTGAAATTTGAATCGCGTATATGACAACACCGGATCGAAACATCAAAAGATCGAAATGAGATTGAAATGACATGTAACCTAGACGACACTTCGCAAAACACGAGTAAAACACTAGGTCTGTTCGAGTGCTGCAGCAGCAACAGATTTTTGCAGCTGGCTTCTTTTTGTGGCAAAATTTGGCTTGCAGCAACAGTACAAAAACGACTTGCTGCGAATCTATTTTAATATATTATAATAGATTCAAGTACGCGAACAAACCTTCTATCTAACATAACACTTGCGCTATGTTGACAGCTGCATACAGTGCGTCGTTGGATCTTTCAATCATTTGATTTGGGTTTACATGAGAAATTTCGATTCGATCCATGCTCAGTAGTTGGATCGGGTCGAACCGATCTCATTTGAATCCAATCTCCGTCTATATGTGATTTTTTTGGGTTGAATCCGGATTCAAGCCGGATTGAATCTTCCATGTATGTGATTAGAGCCACTCGTCCGTCCGATACCCCGGATCAGTCCGTTTTCATGTCCGTCTGTCTGTGCATAAAATCTTATCATCAGTTCCACAGCCCGGTCCATAAGCAGCTCAAGTCCTGTCTCCTGATAATTGACAAAAGACAGGAAGTTATTGTCTAAATTTTATCTAAGGACTTTTGCACACCAACACTAATAATTCGATTCAAATTCGAGTCGAGAGTGTTTTATCACCCTGACTCCTGTACTTTACTTTCATTGACCACACGACGTCGGTGGCCACAACTTTAGCACCAGTACATTATTCACTAAAGCGTAGAAGCTTCCACTGCCAAGAAACACAACAATCCCTATGGAGCAATCGTAACGATTGTGTAAAGGAAAAAACTTAGCACGTCACCTGAAAGTGGGTCAACTCAATGTTCGTCTAGTCCAGGTTTTCGGAAGGGAAGAGTGAGAAAAATACAAGGCAGTAGTATGACCAGTTGACGATGACGTGACCAGTTACAACAATATCCGTTCCCGTATCTACTTTTACATATCGATTAAAGCTTAGCCATCTACGTTTCAATTCTATTCGTTTTCTAGCGTGTGATGGAAAGTCCGTTGAAATATGTTTTGACCTACCAACATACATATATGGGTATAGTCTACGTATAGTGTCAGTAATTTTAAACCACACAGGATTGTGATTTAGGCGTGACAGCCACATATTTCAAATGACTCTTTTGCAGTGCATGACAAATAAACAATACTTTTGTTATCAGCTCGCACGGACAGCCTTACCGTAAAGTGAACAGTTGCAACGAACTCGTAGATACTTTCAATTATTTGCAGTTTATTTACGCAAAGTTTTTTATGTCCGTGCCAAACCATAGTAAGATATACAATTTGTAGGAGAAAATATAGGTCAAGCACTTTGGCGTCGTTGTAACGTTCCCACATTTTATTAATTAACGAAACCTTGTAGCCATCCTACACTTGTCATTTCATTACCAACTTCGATCGGTAGAACATTCAACATGTATATATTTGCGGTTACTTTGCTAATTAGATCAAATTTACTGAATACGAGAATTCGTATTGGAATTGTGCGACGACATAAGCCGTACAAACATACAAAGTTGCTTTGGACACGGGTGGCACAACTAGTGCTCAGTAAGCCATTTAACTTGTCATAATCGAGTATTAATTGAATTTGTATTTTACACATTCGCTTCTGTTTGATCAATAATCATCGAAATTGACTAAAATTGTTAGTCATATTTGTGTACGAAAAAGAGCGATTGGATGGTGTTGCTATGAAGTATGCGTCATTGCTCAAATTTTTACCTGTTCTTGTTTTTCACACATTTGTTTGAGTAGTATGTATTATATATTTTGGTACCAGTGAGTTTGACTTTCTTTACTTTCAAAAGTGTTAAATTCCTCAGCCATCCGAATGTTAAATTAAAAAAGAAAAAAATCCAAATCGAAGTCATATTTTATTTAAAAACAAGAACAACAAAACTATCGTCGAAAAGAGTTTTAATTTAAACTTTACCAGAGCAAGTAAAAATTGAATATATCGCATCTTAAACACTAAATTTTGGAAAATTTTCTTGGGTAAATAAATTATGTTTGTCCCAGTTCAACCCATTTGAGGTCTTGGACTCCATTTTTATAACCAACATTTTTGATGATTAGTTAGGAGCACTACTTTACTCCTGTACCTACACAGAGCTAGGGTAACTCATAGCTCGATGCGCGATCCGCTGTCCGTACCCGGATTCGAACCAGGGGCCTACATGGCTATACGAGCTACAAGGTAGCTACACCACTAAATAAACCGAAGCTGTAAAAGATAGGAAACAACAAAAGTACAATATCGGACGTGTAAAGCATGAATAGAACACCAAGTGCCACTCTGGGTGGTCCGTGGTTCGACTCCAATCATGTACGATCAATCATAATCAAAGATCAAACTTTGAGTTGACCAAGTTTTGAGTAAGTACTTGAATCAATTCAGAGGTGAAGTGCAACGTGGAACTATTCATTCTGCACTCGTAAGCATGATTGTGAATCATAATTACAGTTAAACCTAGCTACAAAACAGCTTAATTGTTATGGTGCAATACTCGTTACATAGCAATAATAGTTACGGTGCAAAGAATATTTCTTCAACATTCTCGAAAGCAAATGTTCGATAATAACAAACTGTTCAGTGATTTTATTTCGTACTGCAAGCAATGAATGAAATTAATCGATAAATATTTCCGTCTTACATTTTTAGCCAATGCAGAAAAAAAAAATAATAAAAGCGAAAATACACAAAAGCGTTTCGCCGATTTTCAGCACTTCAGATTTACAGTGCGGTTTTCCGATTTCCTATTAATAGATATGATCAATATCATGAAATGGAACTATATCTCTATAGCTCTGCTAATGTTTGAAAGTAGATTTTATTAACGGAGCAATAAATCCGACTTCCCATAGTAAATAATAAAATTCTAAGAAGCTACTTTGTCAGTCAGCTTCGAAATTCTACCGACGATTTAAAATCTACATGACTAGAGTGGGGAAATTGCACTTACAACCACAATCAATTAATTTTGCATGCACTTTATTAGATGAATTTTTATATGAAAAAATTAGGCTTGCTTTCGGTTGCAATGTTTTGATACTGCTCGTCGTTTTAAAAAATTCTTGGAAAATTATAGAAGTCATTAATCTGTACGGCGTGTTAACGACATAATACATAGCTACCTTTTTGAATTTTGATCCACTGCATCTTCAACACTTTTGTCCTTCTCCTGTTCAAATGGTTGAAATGATGCTTGCCTAATCTTCTAATTTCCTCAATTCTTTTTTATTTGAAGTATACTCAACCAACGACTATATGTCAAAAGCAAATAATGTTTTTATTTATGAACGAATTATAGCATAAGAATCTTTAAGTAAATATGTCACATTCACTAGTCGGGAAAAGACATTTTAAATAATGCTCAAACAAAGATATACTAGCAATAAACATAGACCCTGTTTTCAAAATTCACACATTAACCACACGAGACAGAAACATATATATGTAGATAGTCATTATAGTGTCTCCAATCATCCATGAAATCTCGAAAATCTTTCGAATTACTACAAATCCTATGCTTGACAATAACATAACGTTATATTTAGCAATCGGAAAAATAAAAGACTTCGATAAAAAGCTCACCCGTTTCATGACAATCTGAAAATGTTTTTCGATATGATCTTGAACAGATTCAGTTTTGGCAAACATTCAAATGACAACATTCAGCCATGAGGATTTCAATGGACTGCACAAAAATACGATCTGCTTTTTAAAAAAATTATAATACGCTCTACGACCAGCAGCACATTATAAATCTTTCCGCTATCAGTTAATATTTACGTAGATGTTTTTTATACAGTCTATTAGCGGCAAAATATTATCTTTACTTTTCTCTTTCAAGATGTAATTGTTTGAGGCAATGATATTGTTGATGTAAGGATATTGTTCGCCTAACTTTTCATTTAATTCTATCGAACATTTACAATTGATCGGATTAGTGAGGTAGCGTGAAAACAAAGAAGAATCCGGATTCTTTCCAAAAATGCTAACACAAATCTTCAAGTCATATGAAATTAACAGGAAAGCGCCGACGATTTATTATGTTAGCTTGAAATAAATTGAGTATTTTTAGTAAAATTTAGTGGGCATTCTGCGCCACGTGATGTAGCCATAACAATTTTCAGTCATTTTCGCTGTCATTGACTTGAACAGCTGTATAACATCTTGGAATCTAACACAAATAGACTATTTTGATAATTCTTGTTAGGTATTATATATGGGATATGAAGCTTTTACTATGTACATGTATATATCATGTAAATAAATGCAAAATAAGCTCATTAAATAGACATTATAATGGGATTTCTATTAAAAAATGCCATACACAATTAATAAACTCGATTTTATTTGACCATTTAATAGATTTGAGCCTAGTATAGTATACGAATTTCTTCAAAAAAACTTATTATTTTTTGCTATAATAAGTAAACTTTCGGAGTCCTTGCTGTATATATTTTAATTTATTCCAAAAATCATAATTATTCTTGGTAGACGGGGCTGACAGCTTAGGATTCATAGTACAACTAGCAACAAATGCTGTTTTTGCAACGAATTTTGACGCATTGTTAAAAAAATCTTTATGGTTGAATCATTCGTTCGCGAAGACGCTTCAATTTATTTTTCAAATGACCTCCGGCTTGAAACCATGGGAATAAATATAGACTTCATCCGGGAAAATTGAAAGATAGTTGCAGGGATATAAATGAATGCCAATTCCATAAAAACTAAATAAAATTGGACTTATAAAAGAGTCCTGCGGAACTCCAACTACTATCTGGTAAGTGGAAGATCTGCAACCATTTTTTAACTTGATACGCGAGATCAGAAAAAAATATCTTCGTGGATTTGAAATTCCTTCATGAGAATGCTTTTTCGATGTCCAAATTTATCATGCCAGTATAGACTTTGCTTCGAAGAGAAAGTTTGGTACCTAGGCTTACACGGAAAATATGGTGCTTTGTTATGGTGCCTCTAAAGTGCAGTAGGAAGCAGAAAATATCCAAGAGCAGGTACATAATTTTGAATTAGTATTTCAAAAACCATACTCAGACATAGCAGTAGATTGGGCCTGTAACTTTAAGAACTGTTAGGGCTCCTACATGCTTTATGATTTGAATATAAAATTTAGCACGATGATCGCAGCTTTTCAGTGCTACATTCGGGATGCCTGCAGCTTGTTTGAATTTGGAACAAAAAACTCGTTGATTGACTGTTGAACTATAAAATTGGTAACAAAGTTACTCATATTCTCAGTGCTATGGTGAACCACTTCAAAGCACTCCCTAATTAGTACTGTCTTATTTTCGACGTCAAGGATAAGCTAATCGTTGGCTCTCGGTTCTGGCAGTTCTTAAGCTATATCTCAGCAACCATTCACATCATCTATTGACGGGAGGCCTCTTTTTAAAGTTTGAGGATTCCCAAACAAAATGCAGCCAATTTTACTGAGATCGGTTGACAATTTTTGGTTTTATGGCGCTATGGTGACAAGAAAAAAAAAGTTTTATGTTCGAATAAAATCATGGGACAAAAAGCTGTTGTTAAATTTCACGCAACAATCGAAAAAATTTCGATTGATGCAGCAAGTGTACGACGATAATTGTTTAAGCAGAGCAAATATTTTTGTTTGTGTGGCATAAATGTTTTTTGGGTGTCAAAGTGTCCTTAGAGGATGACAAACGTAATAGAAGACCAATTTCAGTTCGCACTCTCGAAATGATCGAAAACGTTTGTGATTTCGTTACAAATGTCCGCAATCCTTCAGCGAAAATGATGGAAGAGGCTTTGAACAGCGACAGAAAAACGATATGACTCATTATTCTCGAGGATTTGATTAAAACAAAGGTCTATGCAAAGTTTGTTCCACAATCATTCCAAAGAATTCGTCGCAACCGCCAGAAAGGACCCAAGCTTCCTGAAATCAATTGTTACGGCGGACGAAACATGGTACTTTCAATACGATCCAGAAACTAAGCGCCAATGTGCGGAATGGAAATCGAAAACCCACCACCGGCAAATTAAAAACACGAAAAACTCATTCAAAAATCAAGACAATGTACATTGCTTTCTTTGACAGCAAATGCATCATCCACAAAAAATTAATCTCAACGGGTCAAGCTGTCATTGCACAGTATTACTTGAAAGTCTTGAAACGTTTGATGGGCAGGATTCGTTGCATTTGGCCAGAATATCGTGATCCAGAGAGCTGGTGTTGTACGATAATACGCCAAGTCACACATTGTTAATTATGCGTCAACTTTTGGCGCGAAATCGAGTCTGTGCGGTCAGTTACTCTCCGGATGCACCAGACTTGGACCCATATGAATTCTTCTTGTTCCCAAAATTAAAAATGAAGCTCAAGAGATGCTTTTTCGACGACATAGAAGACATTCAAAAGGGTTCTACACGCACACTAGAGGCAATACCACCGCAGGTTGAGCTAAACCACTTATTTGACTCATTTCTGAATCGATGTAATAAGTGTATTGCTTCGCAAAGAAAGTGTTTCGAACAGTAAACAAAAAAATTACAGGTGCTTTATGGGTACTACCCAGACCAGTACTGACACTTTTTTGTTGCACAGTGTATACTTTGCATTCAGTTAGAGATTTTTAAGCATTCAATTTTGGTGTGAATGACCACTGCAAGTGTTGCAGCCCGGTGTCCATAGACATCGTTACACGTTCACTGCCACTTACTTTCAACGAATTTATTAAATCTATTAGTTTTTTTTTTGTTTCTAGGTCTAACTTAACCCGATTTCTTATTGATTTCTTTTTAGCAATGCTCCATTGAGTATCATCCTGAAGTTTGCTTTAAAATTTTTCGATAAGCTCATCAATGTGAAATTCATATGTCGAAAACTACCTATTATTCCCACGTTAATTTGTATAGGATTTCATAATGGCATTTTAGCATAGTGTTTCCGATAGCACAATATACAGGGTGCGTCATCAAAATCCGGACAAATCAATGAACATCCTTCAAATAGTGTTATTTATTGAAAAATGAAGTTTAAGTACAATACATAGCATTTCGTGCATCTATTGACATTGTAATTATTCAATGTAGCCTCCATCAGCTTCAATCACGGCCTCCAATCGCGGTCTGAAGCGCTCGCACGCCCTCTGCAATTCTGCGCTGTCAATATTGGCGAACGCTGCCTCAATGGTGGTCATTAATGATGTAATATTTGGATGTTAAGACTTGTTGGTAACCCTTTCAATCACGCTCCATACGTAATAGTCCAAGGGATTTAAATCTGGACTATTCGGAGGCCAAAATTCCTTAGACCAGAACATGACGAAATTGTCTGAGAGCCAGTTTTGGACCAAATGCCTCGTGTGAGCTGGAGCCCCGTCCTGCTGCAACACGTATGGCCTTCCAGACGCAACATCCTCTATCCATGGCTTCGCTATATTTTTCAAAACTCTCAGTTTGTCCTTTTTGGAAGAAATTTGGTGGCATTGCATCCCCCTCACTAGACACGACACTCAAGACATGGGCACTGGCCAGAAATTTCGTTCTAATGATAACAGGGACATCTTCCGGGTCGTGAGCAAGCCATCCATCGTATCTCCGATTTATTTTTACATCGACAGTGAAAATTTGTTCGTCAGAAATGAATCTGATACGTCCTGCTGCTTCGTTTTTCAAGGAAGAAATGATCAAATTGCAGCGAGCCACTCGCTTTGTTGCAGCTTCAGAAAGCATTTGTCTAACCTTGATCGTGTAAGAATAATATCGAAGGTCCTTCTCAACGATTCTCCGCATGGTAGGCTCGCTCACATTCACAATAGATGCCAGTTTTCGCAACGATAACCCTGGGTCTTCCAAAATCAGCTCTTCAGTCCTTTTGGTGACTTCAGGGGCTCTCACGGTGTGTTCTTTCGAGTGCCGCTTTCTTGCCGGTGTACTTGAATCTTCACTTAACTGTTCTTGCGCTTTGTACTTAGTAACAACCTCATATACAGTTGATTTCGGATATCGGAAAAATTGAATAATCTCCCGTGCTGACCGTCCAGCGCGAAGACTTTCGATTATCGCGGCTCTTCGGTTATACTTCTGACTGATTTTTGACAAACTGACAATTTTTAAGGTAAACACTTTATACTTATGTCGGCTTACTACTCGTACGCCAACGGCGATCTCTGGCACAAACACGATGTAGCGGGAAATTCAATTTGAAAATTTTCCGGATTTCGGTGAAAAAACCTTCATTTGGTTTTATCCTAATTTTTTTGCCTAATATATGTAGCTGAGCTAAGGCTCGTTGCATAGTTAAAGCTGGTTAATGAGTTATCACTCTGCCCAGTGAATATTTCCCAATTACAATGTATTTTTCAATAAATTCTCCGTGCCATACATTTTAGTTTCTATTCATTACATTATTATCCCCCAAAATCGACAACGGCAATCCGAAATAAGTTTAAACTGAATATTTGCAGAATTATTTTATCTAGCAATTATCATGCACAGAGAACAAATTAAAATTATTGCCTTCATTAAAAATATACGCTCCACATGATCAAATTCGATAAATATTTGCTTCAAACTGAGCTCGTAAATCAAATCATTTATTTCAACTCATAGACATATTACTCCACGAAATCGAATTCAATCAAAAATATAATTAAATTACTGCATACCCGCCCACAAACTGTAATATGTGTCAGGTGCTACGAAATCAAATAAACATCCCACTGAGAAACAAGTGATCGAATCGTATTCAAGCTACACTTCTTTTCCAAAGTGCATTCATTCATTCTTTCCATTTCATTGATTTTTTCCCGAGTTGATTATCATAGATTGTTAAAATGTGCCACCTAATTGAAGTTTTGGCGACCTGGGTGACACTAATTGGAAATATTCTATGTATATTAAATGGAGCAACGACACAGTATATTTTATATTGCATAAGACATGTGTCACTGAGAGCACAGAACAAGCAAGAAGCCATCGATTATCTATTGCGTCATTGTTTTTCAAATACAATAGCCCCGTTACTAAGTTACTATGCAAACAGCACAAACAAAAAGGGCATGACCCGGTCTGACACGCAAATCTGACCCGTTTCAGTTTGATGACGTTATAGTACGAAACATAGAGCTTTGTTTACAAGCACACCGAACGTGGTGAGAGGTGGCAGTGGGAGTGGCATTTACCGACCATATGGAACTGTATCCAATATGTAAATATTAAATTGTTGATTTGTCGAAATATAGGTGAATATTCTTGACTGTGGAGAGTATCTATACCCCGAAGCGGAAGAGTCACTGTGCAAAAACTTAGCGAATTCGCTGCATAAATTATTAAGCTGCTGCTGTACCATCTAAACAAATATGCAGTTATGAAAATGGAATGCCATATAATTATAGTTTTTCTAAGGTTTTTCTCACCATCTTCCGCTATTGCTCAGTGGCAAATAGTCATCGATCGAAATTCTCGAATAACAACTTGTTTGAGAAACGAAATACATCTGTTGTGAAATTCAATTAAGCTCGGGTGTCATACTGCGTGGGATGTGCTGCCCTACTGCGGATGGACATGATACGCTATCTATTGTTTATTGTCTCGTTCCGTCAAGCTGGCGGCACTTTCGCAAAGCTTATAATCTGTTTTGCCTTGACCTTGACGGTAAAAACTTTAATGGTATTATAGTGCAATTAGTGATTATCAATTAAATCAGATAATCGTATAATGGTTCCGAATAGATGCAACTACTACATGAACTGGCAGGGATGTAATTTTAATGTTTACGTTATTTTACTGCATACGGTAGATATGACAGCATAATAAAATGAAAAAATGCTATTTGAGAGACTTTAATACTTTAAAATTGGCAAATTAGAATTTAATCTTGACAGCATTTAATTTATTATGAAATAACAATAACTTTACTAAGTTATTAGTCAAGCCAAGTGAAGTTATCTTCAGAAAGGGTTTTTTTTTAATAAAAATAAAAAACAAATAAAAAACTTTAAAATTGAGCATACTGTCAAATATTTAATATCGTTAAACATTTTAGGGCATTTAGTATACTAAAGTTACTTCACGCATATGGTATTGTAAACTCCTTTAATTTTGGACCACTTTGTCTGACAACCCGGATTGTTTGCAAAATACAGTATTGCTTCTAAAGTGCATATGTTCTCAGATCATTTGACTTTCGGCCGTTTACACCGAGGTCTTCACCCCTCATCTTCTCAGTGGACGAATAGATCCAGGTTTCATAAGTCGCTTACGTGGACCAAAACATAGTGTTCATTAATTAAAATATAGTTCGCGTATAATACAAACATTTTGCAGTGCCTAATTTTTGGAGTGCTTTTTGGCCCGATAAGTGTTTCAACTAAGTGGTCGCATCAAAAACTTTTTGAATATATAGTGCTTTGATTATTTGTTGAAAATTAGATCGGGTTGAACTTTCAACTTAATATTATTCAAATAAATTTACGAGAGAATCTACTGAATAGTTCAGAACAAATATATCTCTAACTAATACACTCCTAGGCTAAACAAAGCTACCGTACAAAAATCTGGGAAATTTTCGACAAATTGTAACGAATTTTCTTCTACTGTTCCTGGCAAACATTGCTTTGAAGAAGTAGTGAAGCAGTATTTTGATTGAAGGAAGTATTTTTGACATGAATTTTGAACTCCTATAGCTCAACTCGCAAAATACATTCTAATTTACCTTCTGGGCATTGCCTAGGTAGTCAAAGCTCTAAAATGATAAATATGCTATGTTTGCCTGTAACGGGCAATACTCACTTTCCTTGTGATGTGAGCACCCATAACCGAAAAAAACCGAAACCGAATAAAACAGATATAGTCAGATATACAGATCCAGCAGTGGCTGCGATGTACCACTTTTTGAGAGATTTTGTTCTTCTCTATTCAAACTATGGCCTGCGAGCCAAAGAAATTTGACCATATTGATTCAGGTAGTAAAAGTAAATCCTCGCGCTCGAATAAAAGGATGCTCCGCCAAGACGAACTAGGGGCTTTTATGGCAATTTCTAGGGCATTTTGCTCCAGGAGCGAATTTCTTTTTTTTATCTCGTTGATGATTCGTTACCAAACTTCTTGGCAGACTTTCGACTGGAGTTCGGTCTAGTTGAGATGCCCTGAAGAAGGTCTCCTTTTCATAAATTGCTATAACTATCAAACACATTTTATTTGAAAGACTAATTTTACCTTTACAAGCTAGATATATTTTAATTGTTTGACAGATGTCGGCATTTCGAGGATAATCTGCCCTCTTTTTCAGTGTCTATTGGTCTATTGGCGATGCACAGTTTCATTGATCGTTGTGTAGTCCGTATATTCATCGAGTTTTTTTTCTGGTTAGGTTCTCGTATGAATTTAATTTTCGTAGCTTTCGTAGCTTTTTACGGAGCCCAGTTTGACTGATTATTCCTTTTTCAGGACCTCAAACAGTTTTTAACCTTACAATCCCTCACAGAACGATTTGAATAATTCCCTCGATTATGACGCTTGGTTTTGCAGAGCTTTTGTAAAGATTGCCATCTTGCAGTTAGGATTTTGAGCAGTATCTGCGGTAAATGTGTTGAATCGGGTCAGACTTCGGGCCAAAATAGACGAGCGGAGCTACCGCCGCGTTTTTCCGCCGAGCTTTTGAGCTTGCAAATGGAACACATGAGTTTGTATGAAGCAAACTATACGAGCGCGATTTTAGCTGCGCGTTAAATCCATACATTTTCAAAAGCTCAGCGGAAAAACGCGGCGATAGCTCCGCTCGTCTATTTTGGCCCTTAAACAGGAGCCTTGCGGGATTCCGACAGGTATGGAGAGAGTTTGGGAGTATTTTAAATTTTACACTAAAGATACAAGATGCCAAAAGGGATGAAATGATTTTCTCTAGAAAAATAGGAAATTGACAGTTTAGAAGTTGATAGATGAGACCTGGATGCCAAACGGTATCAAAGGCATTTTCTATATTAAGGGTTTTTAGGCGTGTTGATTCCTTACAGCTGAACGACTCCGTGACATATTTATAAATTTGGAACACTTGATGATTGCTAGAGTGTTTCCGAACAAATCCAAATTGGCAATTAGGTAGTATGCTCGATCCTTGCAGCTTGTTATTGATCCGCATCAAAACTGTTCGATCAAATACTTTGCTAATTGCAGAAAGGAGACTAATTGGGCGATAGCTATCTGGTAAGTGAGGGTTTTTGTCAGGTTTTAAAATAGATACTAATACGGCATTTTTCCAGATTTTTGGGAAGTAGCTGAGCTTCAGACACGCATTAAAAATAAAATTTAGAAAGATAACAGTTTTCCGACTGAAATTTTCCACAACAATGTTAGAATTTTTGTCGTGTCCGAGAGACTTATTATTTTTGAGCTTGTAAATGATGCTTTTAACTTGTCGTGGCGTGCTAAAGTCACTCGGAGTCAAATTCGAGGGGGAAGTTGATAAGTCTCTAATGCAATTTCCAACAATAATGTTATTAATATGAGTTCCAAGGTGTTGCCACGGGGAGTGAATTGCCTGAAATTTATTATCTAGTAAGTTGGATTTGTCTTGGTCATCAAAATTCAGTCTGTATTTTGAATCCAAGATCGGAGATAGTGGAGTTTGGCATTAGCGTCTTTATTACTGCCAAGTTGTAACAGTTTTTTGTTCCAGGCATCATTACGCTTCTTTTTAATGCGGAGTTGAATTAATTTTGTAATCTTGACTATAGTTTTGATATTCTATTATTGTGTGTTGATTTATAAACATTAGTTCATTATACAGATTGAATATTGAAGTTGGTGTTCTTGGCTCAAATCCAACTGTGACCACACACTGGGCTTTGAGTTCATCTTGCTCTAAATAGGTAAAGCTGGTAGAGAGATACATTCACAAATTTACAATCAACGTGAATACGAGTGAGGAGTGACTAGTTCTGTATTTGCCTCATTTGAGTCAAATTAGGAGTAAAGTGAGTAGTGAAACTTATTACACTACATCCGTATACGTTGATTGTGGATTAAGTAAGTATGGATTAACTACAGATCCGGCAAGGTTTACCATTGGACTACTTTTGTAAAGTTTCTGAATTGATTACTGTATAAGTTTGAGTTAATTTGGCAGAAGGTAATCCTCGTATATTTGTTTTCGCTCAATGATGTCTGGACCATATAACCTGTCATTAGAACAATTAAAACACAATCATCTATGCATCTACCTACTGATACATCCATCTAGCGTTATTTAATTTGAACATTCACTATTTCAAAAGTAAATATGTATAAAATATTATGAAACATCTGCACCAACAAGAATCCTTAAGCCAACTCATAAAATTTGATTTTCCTTTTGAATATTTTTCTTTTCTTACAAAAGCATCAAGTTAAGACAAGGTACTTCTATGCTATATGCTTATTTGTATTATTTGTATTATTTATTTGGTTCTTACCACCAAATAGTATATGTATTAAAAATGCACTAACAATAAAGTGAGTTTCTCATTTTTTAACTTATTGGCTGTCATTTCTTTCGCTATTGGCGAGAGAAAACTACCAATAGCTAGATTAATAGATTTCGGAAATACTATTTCAATTAATCCATAGTAACAATAATTATAAGTTAGAATCATCTGATTTTGCATTCCATATAAAACTATTTTTTTAAATACCAATATTCTCACAATCAAGTAATTTTAAGCATTAACTATATCTAGGACCCACAGGAACCCCTATTAATGTAAACCAATCACCATAACGAAAACAAAATTCAATCAATATGCATGTATTTCACTCTACACAAAGATTTGTATCGACAAACTTGAAATAATCAAGGCAGTCATCAATATCGTTTAAAACGCGTTTGAATATCAATTCACAAAAATAACTGACCGTAACCGCTACAGCAGTTGTATTTTACCTGATGAGTTTTCCCTGTGGTTTCATGTTTCAAAAATCCAAAGTACCTACGAATGCTCGTGCGATTCTTATTTTTCACATAACTTTATCGCGTAACATCGAAGATTGGTAGTCGTATCGTATGCATGAATGTTTTCATTTGCATATCAGATATTAAAGTATGTATGATAGATTCGTATGTACAGTGCTGATCGAAAATAGGTGAACGATTTTACTGAAATATTGTGTTATAAAATGATATCGGATTACACTAATTTTCGTTTTTTTGCAAAAACAAAATGAGTTATCAGTTCGAAAATACTCAAATAAATTTTAATGTTAATCGCTGGGATATCAAAATACTTTGGTTTGAATATTAAGTGCCCGGTTATTATTTGAATTATCAAGCAAGCAGTTATTCGATCTGAAGGAGATTTCTTAGCGACTCATATTCCTATATCCGAGTTCTATCAAATCAAGTAAAAGTAGAAAACCCATTTACAACAGTTCTCAACATAGTTGATGAAGCAGGTTGTGTTAGAAGTGCTCATCTTCAACTAGTAATTAATAATAGATTCTAATGGCTTCAACAATTTACACATACTAACCGTCCAGCCTTAGGAACGAACTGGCGTTCAAAAGCGCAAAGTTGAATGAAACCATAATTGAAATTGAAACTGCAAGTAACTATCCACTTTCTACCTGCATTCCAGTGGTTTTCCTCCCAGTCCAGACTCATCGTTTCCGATGCCTTAAGCCATCGCAGCTTGGTAATCCATTGACCGTGCATCAAGCTAAATATGCTGATTCGCCAACAGATATGGTCATTGCACAGCTTCACAAGCAACCCGAATTCCTATATACATACATGGATACATATTTACGATTCAGTTCGAGTCACATGCTCAGTCGGAAGCTACACTGCAAGTTGCAAATGTTATCATTCTTGTTCAACCAGTCCAACTAGTTCTGAATGCATATTATTTTACCATTTTGATTACAGTTCGTAATTTGTACCTGCCTAAAGACTATTAATTTGAAAATAGATGATAAAAGCTATCAGGGAAACTTTATGTGCCGAAAGAAATATTTTAATTGAACTTGTTGATGTAGTTGTTGTTTGGATTGCTAGCAGAAACATAACCTATGCCTGGAATTTCTGCAGCCTGCATTCCATATGTGTATGATACAATATCATGTTTCAGCTACAGAACTACATGATACTTGATGGTAGATAATCAAAGTGCATAACTTCCAGATTTTTAGTTATGTATTTTAATCACATGAAATGCCTCGATTTTGATATTTGTTTTTATGGTTTGAGTGAAGTACCCGGTAGAACATAACAGTTAGTTATATTTTCCTTTTTCGTTCTTTTTGTATGGTCATTATATGCAGGCAACATCACTGAAAAAAATCCACATAGCGCCCAGAGCCATGTAACATAGCGCATTATTTATGGCCCCATACGCCATGTACATAGTACTCTGAGCCATGCAATATGGCTCTCAGCGCCATAATGTCAGAATCTACATAGCGCGTGGTCCCATGTTACATGGCGCAGCATTTATGGTGCCATACGCTATGTATATAGTACCCTGAGCCATGCAGTATAGCTCCCAGCGCCATACTTACATGGCGCAGAAATTATGGCCCCACACGCCATATTACATAGTGCCATGAGCCATGTAATATAGCTCATGGCACTACAATTATAACTCGCAGCCATGCTGTGTGAGGAGATGTATAAATATCAGCAAGCTTCTTGAATATAGGAGAGGATATGATCATTGAATTCATTAATCCCTCGGGAATTTCTTTAATAAAATTCCATCACCTAACTTAACATCAAGTGCTCTACCTCCAGATGCTCCGGAGAAGGTTCGTGGCCTTTTGTTGGATGCAAATTGGATTATCTTCAGATGCACTGAAAAAACACATAGCGCCCGACGCCATAATTTATAGACCTCTGGCGCCATGTACATAGTCGATTTCGGTCGATTTGTGATAAAATATAGCGCCACACGCCATAGTAATAGGAGGAGACGGTATGCTTATAGTCCTCCACGCCATTTACTATAGTCCTCCACGCCATACAGTATAGTCCTCCACGCCATACAGTATAGTCCTCCACGCCATGTGTTATAGCTCTCCACGCCATGCACTATAGTTTTCCACGGCATGTGCTATAGTCCTCCACGCCATGCAATATAGTCCGCCACGCCATGTACATGGCGTGGAGGACTATAGTACATGGCGTGGAAGACTGTAGTACATGGCGTGTAGGCCTATGTACTTTTCGCCATGTATTATGGCGTGTGGCGCTATATTTTATCACAATCCCTAAATCGACTATGTACATGGCGCCAGAAGTCTATAAATTATGGCGTCTGGCACCATGTGTTTTCTCAGTGATGTAACCCTGATGTGGCAAGAACTGAACAGCAAGTCAACTCATTCACATTCCAGCTTAAGATGATTGAAAAATTTTTAGTCCCCTGCAATGTTTTCAGTTTTTGTTCCAGAACCTACACTTAGATCACTGGGTTTCCTAGCTCTTACTAGCTGGGGCCTTGTATTCGTTAGGTTATATTGGCTTGCTCAAAAGCTTTGCACAAAGTGCTAACGACTAAAGTTATCTTTTTACAGCTCATTTTGAGTCTTCGAGCTGAAGTTTATAGCAACTTCATTCGCAATAACTGCGTGCGAGTGTGGACTGATTAGTTCTACGATTAACTTTGCCCATAGGCTGATGAATTGGCGAGGATATTCAGAAGCTGGGAATATCAACTGTATAACTATACCACGGTCACTTGTGGACATCACAAGCAAATCAAAAAGCGTCACAAGGGCGAACCTTAAG
The DNA here is from genome assembly GCA_947369275.1 of Nemotelus nigrinus. Classification (NCBI taxonomy): domain Eukaryota; kingdom Metazoa; phylum Arthropoda; class Insecta; order Diptera; family Stratiomyidae; genus Nemotelus; species Nemotelus nigrinus. The sequence goes on along the minus strand of OX376373.1, from coordinate 36,525,851 downwards.
TCCGAATGGAAAAAAACAGGATAGACTGTAGGATAGCCAGAACATTATGGACATCCCTCAACGATTCAAGCAAGAGCACGAAGCTGCTCAAGCTCAGCAGAAAGTTCTTGAGACTGACCGATGGCTTGTACCTCTACTTTGACCAAGTTTTAATACTATTTACCGAATTTACCACTTGGAAGGTTGGAAATGCGCCCAATATGGTGGCCTAATGCAAGACGAGCAAACGGCAGCCCTCTTCCTAATCTAAATTCGACTCTGATTCGATTCAGTTTGATGGTAAATCGTCTATAGTTGGATTCGAACCAGGTACCACCCACACAAGCAACCGCTACTTTATCCATTCGGTTACACAGTGGTATAAGAGAGGTCCATAAGGCTTGAGCTTTAACCTCTCTACACTAGAGATGGACTACAATCGGATCTCGTTGAGCTTTTACCTTAGTATGTCAAACAAAATAAATTTCCAATAATGGAGAAAAACTACAACCGAATCTGGTTTCCCGAATCTCCAATGAGATTTGAAATATCCTTTGTTTGATACACTGGGGTAAAAGTTCAACGAGATTCAATTTATAAGTCTCTCCAGTATAAGAGCTTCAAATACCAAGCAATGTAGCATACATCTGAAGAATTTTCAACTATTATTGAAGCGTTAATAAACCAGCTAGATGCAAGTTTGATTGCTGGCGGATTTATTTGTGAAAATAATTCAGTTCTTTCCACTTGGACGTCAGATTGCAGTAACGTCAATGAGCAATTGGATTCACTGTGAAGGATGAAAATTGAGTTATTTTTTTGAGACAATAAACTGGATTTTGTGTCATTGAAGTGGGCATTTTTCCAGCCTGACGTGATGTGAAATTATTTTTAATTCAAATCGGAACGGTTTACATGATGTTTTGATCACGAGAATTTGAAAGAGAGTATATTGATAGTCAGTGCCTTGCATAAAATTGGAAGAGATTGAGGGCCAACGGCCAAATCTGTTTCAAGTCTTGTTTCAAACAACATAGACACATTTGGTTAATAATACAAGGAGGCCGCCTGAGTTTTGCCCATTGCTAAACATAGCTTAAGCTTGTGTAACCGAGTGGATAGAGTACTGACAGCTAGGTTCAAATCCAGCCATACACAATCAACCCTTATCATACATCGGTTTTTGAGTTCATCTAGCTTTGAATAAGTACCCGAGATAAATCACGAGCAAAGTCCATCAAAGAACTAGTCACTGCACCCTCGCACATACTGTATTGCCTATGAATGCATTCAGCAGTAATTTAGCTGCAGCCTTAGAGACGCGATAGGTATCAGAAGAACAATTTAACTTTAATGATAGCTGCTTATGAGGAATCGACTTCAATTGAAATCACATCGATTTAATGCTGATCATTCTTTGAAGGCATCAGGCTGTTAAAAGACCGAAGATCATCAGAGAACGATCCTCAAATATTTTGCGTGAGCATAACTAAAAAATTGCAAACAATCAAAAAAGGATTTTCCATACTATTTGAATCTACCATTGGGAATCACAATGTCGAATGTGGATTTGACAGACGCATGTCAATTTTGTGGGGAGATATTGACTGTGAATGACAATTTAATACTGAGTGCTCATTTCATGAGCGCGCACGATCAGCTAGGCAGATAGCTATGAATTAAATCCTATAAAATGAATAAAAAAGCGGACATTTTTGTCGTTTTGATTAAAATCTTTATGATTCAAAATTTTACAATCTATGAAATTCGCACGATTTATAGTGTTATTAGTACTAACCAGTATACCAATATATTACCAGCACAAGATACAATATTTTGTTGCATAATATATAACATATTTTATAGCTGATCATTCATTACTGAGCAGTGATTCATTAGTTACTCAAAAAACTTGAAATTTAAATATGATATGGAATTTTCAATACGAATAGTGAAGGATAACATTTAAGATAAATGAGCTAATCGACCTTATATCTACTCTACTCCTAATTTAAAAAATGATTTATGACTTTCTTCACTCATTGATTTCTGATTCATAGAAAACGAATCTATTCAAATTACAAGAAATTCTTATTACTCTAACAAGAGAATTTTTTTGTTAATTACAAAAACAAGTACCTGAAATGATTAATTATAAATGATTGCTGACAAGCGAAAGTTAAGATGATGACTTCATAGCAAGCTTGGGTTTTTTCGGAAACTATACAAAATTCACCAAAACAGTAAATAATAAAGGTCAAACGTATGGAGTCTTTCAGTGGAACACTAATATAGAAGGCTGAAATTGTATTTGTTTCGTTCGTATTTTCCTTACGCTCATGCGAATTCTTTCCAACTTGATGAACCATAGAAAAACAAGTGAAAATAATAATGTATAAATGGAAATTTCGTTACTTACACACATATGTACCCTTTCCGGTGTATCAGATGGTAAATAGATTCTACAAGTTGGACGGGTATGTTCAATGTAAAGTCTGTGTTTATTATGAAAGCTAGTTAGTTGTTCGTTGGGATAGAAAGTAAGGCCTTGAAGTAAATCAACAATGACAATCAAAATTGAATCAGCACTGATCCTTGTCCTGATGTTGGAAATTTTGCTTGAAATGACTTCGTTAATCTTAACCTGAATAACACTATTATGCAAACAAATTTACATGGGTTTAACCAAATTTCGAGAGAGTGTCGAATAATTTCATATTAAATCAAAAGCTTCTAGCACCTCACTTCTCCAGTATTTACGGTTTAGTCCAAAAATATTTACATGATACTTCTATTCGCATGTAAAAACTACACTTCAATTCATCTTCTACACCAATATTTTGTTACATTTTAACTCTACATTCATATCCAAAAATTAAAAGGTCATTGTTATCTTTATAGATTTTCGACAAGAACATTTACGTATCAATTGCAATAAATACTTTTTATCTTCATTTTCTGACAGTTTTACACATAACACGGTCAGTGACATTATCACGCACCATTGACCTAGGTTGAGTTCATAGCACATTCGTTACTGCAAAGTATGGAAAAAGATAATGTGGCAAGTGGGACTACACACGAACGAATATGGTACCTACTTATAAATGACAAGCATGATCCGACACTTGATCGCAGATCTAGCTCGTTAGTCGTTCGTTAGTCTAGGTAGACCTGCCTTTCAAACTTGTTGATGTTAGGTATTATTTGAGATTAGTCGCCGGTTGCAGATACAGCCCAAAATGTAGGAATTGAAATGGTATTTGGCGTATTATGATCACCAGAAAACTCTTGCAACCTGTGCCTGAAAATTTTAATGCCTTCCATTACACAAGCCAATCTCACGATCAAATGCTTGCCTAGACTAGAAGGACACTTTTTGAGTAATTTTTGGCTTGGTATGGTGCATGTTGAACTGCGTGAAGACAAAAAGCTTGTGTATTTCGATACCTATGTCAAATATATTTGTAAAAAAATATATTTAAAAAAAATTAAATCATAAAAATAAATCTATAGAAAAAAACAGGCAAAGCAGTAGGTAATGGTTTATGGGATTTAATATATGGACCAGATTGCAACATCAATGTCGGAAAATGTCCCATTCCAACACGTTTTTGTGGTCTGGGCTCGTTTGTTTTAAATGGATTTATTGGAATTATATTAAGCTACTTAAGCTTATGCGTAGTTTCGGCTCGGAAAAGTAAAAAAAACTAATAAAAATGAATGAAAAACTATTTTAAATTTATGTAGGCAAAAAAAAAATAAAAATAAAAAACTCTAGCGCATCAGAACCGCTAGAAAACTGATTTTCGAAGAAATTATTCTTGAGTGACCAAAAAGTGTGGAAAGACGTAAGACGCTTTTTTTGTAGTAACATATCAACCAATTTTTACCCAAAGCAACAAAAACCATTTCCCGACAGCATCTCTTATAACAGAAATGATGAAAATGTTCAGTGCTGGTAGCACTTTTCCAACGAAGCAGCAATAAGTCTACCATAACAGGCTCATGCTACAATCAACCTCTCCTTTGAATTTCATTTTCATCGGAGAATTTCATCGAAAGTTTCAGTAATATAATTATGTTTGAAACTGCCATCCGCCAAATTTTCAAAACTTGGAAAATCTGAACATTGGTTCTTTACTTTTGTTGAAACGCTTTGCATATGAATATATAATGGAAGTATCTGTTGGTACAATATTAACGAAAATGACTGTTGCTGGCAACACTGTGTAGCATAACCAAAAATATACTAAATCTGCTTCACGTTAAGCACCCAGCCTGTGAATTTTGTTTCGATTGAATGACTGCGCTGGAAGTTATAAGGGTGAAAAGAATTTTAGGGCTACCATTCGCATTTTTTTTTCAAAATTTCTAAACCTCAATATGTGTTGTTAATTGTCACTGCAGGATCGTTCATACTTGCATATTTAGTGACAAAATAGCTTAGTAAAGAAATGTCAGAAAACTACAAAAATTACTTTAGCTGGCAGTCCTTTCATGATTTTTCAACGAAATATCTATGGAATCAGGCTTAAAATAAGGTCCATTTACTAAATGAGTTTCGTTTTGATTTCATGACTGCATCGAAAGTTATAGGAGAAAAAGCTTTATTTTGCTGAGCAAATTTACAAGATTTAGGTCACAAAAATTACCATAGCTGACAACTTTATTCTAATTTTTCAACCAAATCAAATGTGGCTTAGAATAAGTACTGTGCAAATTTCGTTCAAATTTGTCGGTTGAATCAGCAAAAAGCATTTTTTTTCGTAATGATTTTTCAAGATGGCACCACTGCCACAGGGATATCCGCGTTTCAAAATTACTTCTATCAGACCTGGTCCTAGTTAATGTCAACACTTCCTGTAAATTTCATAATGATCGGATTATCTGGTCATCAGTTCTCGTGAACATAAGTTTCGAGAGCTGACAATAGAGGTAATTTGGTGATGGGTTGATGTTCTTGTGCAATTTGTAATTTTGAAAATTTTAACCCTAGAATGGTACCGATGAGTAAATTTTACTCACATAGGGTATACATTTCGCCGCGCACCAGCCAGTTGGTCACTCCGACTGCCATGAGGCTAGAAGCTATATAATCTTTTTATGTCTAATGATAAAATAAAAAATGTACATAATACTATTGTTGCCATCTTTTTAGTAAAAACATGTACCTAAAATCATCCAAAAATTTACCGTACCATTCCAGGATTAAATTGACATGGTGGACATGGAATTTTTTATCAAAAATCAAAAAATTTCCCGAAGGGTTGATGATTTGAAGCATTTTTTTTCACGTGCCTGCCGTAGCTACAAGGATGCCTACACAGTTTTGCACAAAATTTGTGCATAGCTTGAGTCAACATGAATACGCTCTGAAAATTTCGCGATGATCCTATGTTTCTGTCAGAAGCTATGACAAAACGAAATTTGAAAAAAATCCTTGCCTACTTTCAAGCACTCTGTGCCCACATAGGGTTCATAATTCCCAATTTTTTATCATGGGAAAGCATAAAACATACATACTTAGTTTTTATTTCCACTACTAATTTTTTACAAAAATGTAATCCGCATGGAAATATAGGTGTACCTGACAGTTCACTAAAATGCCCGGCGCCGTTAAAGGGTTAAATAAATCGTAGCTTTGATTAGTCACTTATGTATATACTTCTATGTCCTTGGTCCGGCCGGTCATTCCAGAGATTATATCTCCCTTAAACTTTTTGCTGATATATATATATATATATATATATATATATATATATATATATATATATATATATATATATATATATATATATATATATATATATATATGTATATATATATATATATATATATATATATATATATATATATATATATATATACAGTGGTGGACAAAAGTTTTCACACATAGCAATTTGCTAACTAAAATAAGTATTAAAATAAATTCAAAATAAAATATTTATTTCATTATTTGGGGAAAACATTTATTCATCCTTAAACTATTAAATGCCTAAATATAAAATTACGAAAATAATACCCTATTCTGGAAAACAACAAAATATTTTAAATTACACGTTTTTGCCCGGACAAAAGTTTTCACACAGTTTATGGTATTGCGTTAATTACAGTCATTTTCTTTATTTGAATATTTCGTTTGGAAGTCCTTTCTGTTTAATGAGCTCTTTTATTCTTCTAAGCATCGAAAGCACCGGCTTTTTTGTATAATCAGCCGTAAATTTTTGCCATTCTAATTGGAACACTTCTTTTAAATGTGTCTTGTTAGAAATTGTATGTTTCCGCAAGCGTCGTTCTAATTCTTCCCACACATGCTCAATTGGATTGAGGTCTGGTGAATGTGGGGGAGTCGGTAAAGTATGAGCAACATTATAAGCAACCCACATTTTAACATTATGAGCCGTATGTTTCGGATCGTTGTCATGCTGGAATTAAAATTGAGCATCTAAGTCCAACTTTTCGGCACTCTTTTTCAAATTTACCTTTAGAATATTTAAGTAAAGTTTTTGATCCATTATTTGCTCAATGAATACAAGCTCGACAATACCTGAAGCAACTTTACAGCCTCAAACCATAACTCCCCCACCACCATGTTTTACTATACTTGTAATATTCTTTGCATTTAACTCTGTTTTGAGTTTTCTCCCTACCAGTGTTCTACCGGCACACCGAAATATATTATATTTACTCTCGTCGGAGAATAATACATTATTCCAGAACCCTTTAGGCTTATTTATAAAGCCTTTCGCGAATTGTAACCTCGTTTTTTTATTAGTTTTACTAATTAGAGGCTTTCTTCTAGGTACTCGTGCATTATATCCATTGCGACGAAGGACTCTGCTTATAGTTTTGGGGTGAACATCTTTTTTAAAATTGACTCTAACTTGAGCTGCCACCTCTAATGATGTTGTCTTGGGTTGTTTGTTAGTGATTCTTACAACCTCTATTTTGTAATTGTAATTCATTAACAGGATTTATAAGCCGAAACAAATTGTATTTAACCAACCTGCGCTTCTTGCTTAGTTATTAGAATTCGTGGGCGTCCTTTTCGTGGACAATTTTCAAATTCTGCGTCGTTTTTGTAACGTTTTACAATACTGCCAATTGTAAAGCGACTTCTACCCATTATATTTCTAATTTCTCCATACGATTTATTTTGATTAAATAAATTCAAAATAATTTAACGTTTTTCTTTAATAGTTTCCTTCTGTCTGCGAGCAACGATCACTATTTGAATGACTTTACAAATAGACCATACACGCAAATACATTTTAACTCCTGTCAAATATTTTACGGCACTTTCCGGTTATATTACAAACATGAGTCTTGCCAGTATTACAACTTACTTGATGTAGGAAATCTTTTTAAACTTAGTGTGTGAAAACTTTTGTCCGGACAAAAACGAGTAATTTAAAATATTTCGTTGGTTTCTAGAATAGGGTATTAATTTATTTATTTTATTTCTAAGGTACTTAAGTAGGTACTTACTAGGTACTTACTAGGCTATGTATTCGACGAACTAGGCTATGTATTCGGTACTTACTTAGGTACTTACTAGGCTATGTATTCGACGAACGAAATGCAGCGAAAACGTCTGTGCGGAATCGAGCGAAGTAAAGTTCCGCACCCCGACACCGGGGGCAGTATAATTTGCCATTGATGACATTTAACAAGTGCATTACATTTGAATTCGGTGCATATAAATTTAACTAACCGGCATCAAAAATGATATTATCGGCAAAACAAAAACTACTGTTGCAAGGATGCACTGTTCATCCATCCATTTCCACTCATTTTTCAATAAAATATCCGCAAACTCGAATGAAATTATGAGCTGTCACATTTTTCGCATCAATTTAAGGTACCTGGGTCATTAAATGGCCGCGAAATTTAACTTATACATAGTGCAGCGCCATCTCAGAGCGAGTCACTGCGTTGTCTTCGAAGACAGTTATACGTCTTCGAACACATTACTGACGAGCAAAACCAAACGAAACGAAATTCCGCGCCAGGCTGATTTTGTATGGGATTTGACACTTCGTTTCGTTTCGCGTCGAATACATTTCAGGGCTTAAGGATGAATAATTGTTTTCCTAAAATAATGAAATAAATATTTTCTTTTGGCTTTGTTTTAATACTTGTTTTCGCTAAAAAACGGCTATGTGTGAAAACTTTTGTCCACCACTGTATAGAGAGAGAGAGAGATATGAATTTTCGGCGAAACGATTTTAATACAAATTTTCTTCGAAACTCTGTGTATAGTGCACTTTATTGTGAGAGGATTTTAAGAATAAGAATGAGCTAAAAATCGAATCGTCTGGCTGCGAAAGAAACAATACTCTTATAATATATGACGCATCTGGATTAGGAGAATAATATTTTATAATTGATGATTTTTTCAAAATAATGAGTAGGCAATCGCACAAATATGACGAGATAAAAGTATTTTATAAATATGACTTATAAAATGAGGAGATAAAAACTCTATTTCAGACAGAAACAAATTTAACATTTTTTGTAGTGATTGCACAAAATGTACCGTGTCAAAAGCGACCATTGGTTTAGATCCAGAAGACTTTTAAAGTAAAGACAATCAAAGGGATGAAGGGTTTTATAATGGAGTTGACTGCCTTTCACGTGAGTAAAAAAGCTGGTATCTATGAAAATTACGATAGTAAAGGAGAAAGATTTGGATACTTTGAAAAATAACATAAAAAAAGGGGCTTTGAGGAGCTTTGGAACAAACAAAGTGTCCGTTTCCCCTACCAACAGATCATTAACAACATTCACCACGTAATCTTCTCTAAAGCTATTCGATCCAAACATTTCCAATATTTACGACAAACATTAATAATGGACAAAAGTGACTTAACAAATAGTTTAACTATTGTGCCTGTATTAAATACCTTTTTAATGGGGTTATCTGGTAGAAAAAAGAAGCGTAATTTAAAAATCGGACTCATTGCTTCTTTTCTATATTTCGTCCACACTTTTGTCCTTCTTCGTCTGCAGTTTTGAAATTTCTTGAATATGTCTTAAATTCCAATATATTGGGAACTTGAGCAAGTATTCGCTGTTTCCCGACAGGCAGATTGATTTTTATGTTATTCTGGCGCACCGAAAAAAATTGTTCACGAAGAATTGGAAGCATTACCCGATGAAGACCCATGTCAGACGCAAATGAACTTTTTTTCGGAATCGCTCATGCAGCAGTCGTCAAACGTTTAAAAATATTAGAAATAATTCAAGAGCGAGAAAGGTGATATGAATTCGTGCCGAGAGACAGCACGAACGGCTTCAATGGCAGGGAAAAAAGTGTTTCTGTGATGATTTAAATACACTACGAAAAGTCAAATTATAGAATCCTGGGGTAAGCCCTGCGACGCATTAACATACTCTGTATTTGGTGAAATCAGTCATGCCGAGTACCACATTCATTCTTATATAGATGTTAAAAAATGGGTCGATTCGCGGATAACCACAGAAGATAAGTCGTCTTTTCGACATGATACTCGTATTTTTATGCTGCCGGAAAGATAGAAATAGTGGTGATTAGCGATGGTCAATACTTTCAACGGCACGTTCTTAACTATTTTTTATCATTAAAGCACAAAAAACAATGAGAACTTATTCGAGTCTCCAATATTTTTAGTAAAACCTCCACCTGTATCAAATTAATCTAGGCAAATATTAAATTTGCCATCATTTGTTTCGAATTGTTGGATCATACCGTTTTGACAAAATACTACATTTGTGTTTTAAATATATCAAATATTACCAGTTGCAGTAAACGTGACATGAATAAAAAGTTTTTCATATTTTTAGTAACATTTAGTATTAATTCACAATTTTATCATAGAAAACCCGTTTGTAGATCAACTCTTTTCCGTGGTACAATACCCACTGTCCTCATTGTTTGATATGCATGGATGAATTCTATTTCACTTCAGAATGCAGCACTCACACAAAATGTATTTTACCTGTTGGCTCGGAACCACGTGGGCAGAAGTAGCATGGTATAGTCACGTAAAGGCTTAATACCTACATGTGTGTACTACTTAAAGCTATAAAACCAACATGTTTACCATCAGCCTCATAATGGAACAAAGAAAAGACTTCAAGAAGAGGTCAACGATCTCGACCAGCAACAAATCAATATTTGATCAGATGCTGTACCGTTGCCATCAATATTCGACCATATTTACTTTTCCGTAATGGAGAATACTAGCAAGTCTATTGAAAACCCTAAAAACTTCCTAATTATTTTATTCGATCGTCGCCGTTTCTGATGTTCCATCTCATTAACTATGCAACACGTTTATTAACATCTAGAAGTACAAAAAAAAAGTTCCATTGCAGTCTAACCCATATCAGTCAATCGAAACGCTTCTGTCTGTTTAGACTACCATTTAGCTACCATAGATACATGTAGATGCAATAGGTGCATCCATGTTTGGAAACCGTTTTCAGTCTGCAGCGACCTAATTTAGGTTTTCATGTGCTATGGTAGTTTACCACGAATGTAGAAGAGTTCTTCTTTTTGTTCAAAATAATCTGAAAACGTACTGCGGTAAAGCGTTGCAGACCATGAAAGACTGAAGCCACTTGAGACGATTTGTTGATATCACAGTTTTACTCACGACCCATGCAATAATGTTGCTTGAAAGCATTATTATTCTAGGCGGAAGAATGCCAAGAAGGCAGTTACTTAACGGCAATGAATGAGTTTAATTAGCGGAAACCATTGAATGTTAGCATAATTTTTTGCAAATTTATGTTGTTTCGAATATTTTAAGGAAAATCCATTCATAATGATATTTGACCTCTTTCGTAAAAACAAGACAGTTAACAACAAAAAAAAAAAAAAAACGATTGACACAAAAACATTTGCTTACGGAAGTATCTAATTAGCGGATGCCCAAAACTGATTCTAAGTGTATTTTAAAGTGCAGACAAACATTGGGAAAGTTTTACATACATCGTATGAATATTTCATACAGTTTTTCTTCTTATTTGTGTGGTTTTGTAAGAATTCAAAAAGTAACCACTTCACCAGGAAACTCTCGGAATATTATAAGTGAATAGCAACTGCCAAAACGTTAATGTAAACTCTATGAAAAATAAATCGCTTATGTCATAATAAAATTAATGATAAAACGTATATGATTTAAAACATGTTTTCGGGAGTAATGTGTGAATTCAATGCCGTCATTTATAGTTAATATTTGTGTTTAATGTACCACTTAGCAACATTACAAAAATATGCTAAAATACATTTTCAAGGTCAATCGTATGAGATATCGATTTATTTCATAGATTGGATTATATACTAAATGTTATAGCTTTTACCAGTTTCATTCTAGTCCTTGCAGGGTATTATTATGGTTGCTGGTAAAGAGAATTGAAAGTAGTACCTGAAAATATAGAAAACAAAATATCAAATTGCTAAATAGATACTGATGTTTGATATTTAAGAAAATATTGAAAGAACAGGTTTCTGTAATTATGAAAATTAATAAAAGAAGTTGAAAATAATGTATGTGTGCATCTTGTCCAGCACATCAAATTAGAAGCATAGTAACTTAGCTATTTAACTTCGCTTTTTTAATAAGCTCATCAAATTGTTTGAAGTCTAGATCCGTATCTGCCGTATCTGTAGATCTACAAGGTGGCGCAAAATTTTCTGCCCTTAGTATTTCTTATATAAAATTTTAATGAAAACAGATTGTTTTTTGTGTTATAATGTTGTTGTAAAATACATACTTTCGGTAACATAATATGTAATTTGTTTGAAGTATGTCTTCCTTCGTTTTCTATACAGGCTAAGATTCGCTTTCTGAAACTTTCTCATAAATTTCTTATATATTCTACCGAAATTGCGTCCCACTCAACTTGTATGCGTCGAATCAGTTCTTGTCTATTTTTTGGTCTACGATCTCTAAAGACACTCTCCTTTAATCTGGGACATACATTGTCAATGGGGTTTAAATCAGGGGAATTACCAGGCCAATGAATCCACACATTAGAAAAGTGCTCATAAATTTCCTCATAAGTTTTCAAAGCTTATGCGCCTTGGACCACTTGCACCAAAATCACTTCTTTTCTGTCTATTAATTAATGGTTATTATTAAGACATTGTGCCAAAACAATGAGGATGTTTTTTGCCTATAATTTTCTCCATTAACAAACATTCCTTGCTCAACAAAGTGAAATTGGCTTTTTCCGCTACTGCTCACTCCGCCACCTATCATGACTTTTAAGCTGAATTTTGGGGGGCTCTGTATTACAGGTTTACTTGCGGGATCACTGGTTCTCACTGTGCTTTTCTGTCGATTAGGAATTGGATGCAGTTGAATCCGCGACTCGTTCGTAAATAGGATGTTTGCGCGCCGGGTTTCACCAAGGGCATTGTCGTAAGCCAATGCGAGATTTTTCAGCTTTTGACAGAAGTTCAGTCGGCCTTGAACGTTCTAGTTGGAAAGTAAAGATTTGATGCATTGTCTGTAGACTTCTCGACACTTTTTTAGCGTTCTACGGGGAGCTTTTTAAGCCGTTTCGTCACTGATTGCGTTCCTACTCCTACTTTATTTTCAGCCAATGTTCGAATCTTTCTTTTTGCTTCTGTAGAAAATACCGACGGTCGACCACTTCTTTTCATATCGTCCTCGTTTTCTTCTTCGGCGTTGCAGCATTTTTTCACAGTGTTCTTTTGGACCCTCAATGTTTTACTTATGTTGCTGCGGCTGTAGCCCAATGGATAGATGCGTTGAACTTCAATACGCTTTTGAATTTGACTATTTACACCACTATAATCGCAAACAAATTTCAGTCTAATCCGTTGAAGATTTCCAAAGTTTTCAGGATTTGACAAAAGGTCGTTAAAAACAAGGTCTTGGGTAAATTTGGTGCTTTAACTTCAACTAACAAAATCTGAATAAATAAATTTACGTCTCGTACCACCCTTATATTATACCAGAGATAACACCTGCAGCTAATAAAAAAATACCCAATTAATAGTGGTTTTGCATATTTTACTTGTGGGTTTGCATATTTTTGCAGACTCTTAAACAAAAGTCATTATTTTGATATCATAACTAAAATGTATACTCTATATCTATACAGGAGTTAAAGCTATTTAGGTTTGAGAAAAATTAAAAGGAGTCTAGAAATTTTTAAAGATAGTTTTTTCTGATAAATTCATTTTCATGTCGAAGGGCTGAAACTTTTGCAACACCCTGAATAACTCGTACGTCTGGCGTCGGTCATGGCCGCATAAATAATATTTATTTTTTATCACATATTTATTCCCCCATATATGATTCCCCATCCTGGATTTCATAGTTCATCTTGAGAGAATTTTCAAATGAATAGTCTTGCACATCTGCAGTGACAAGTTCCGAGAAACTCTCTCTTATACAAGAACCCGGGACAATAGTCACTAACAGATTAAGCTAAGTAGTTACAAACTTTAGATGGCATTTCTAATTCAACGACTGTTGCTCAGTCTTAGAATCAAAGAAATGGATCCAGGTTTCGTCAATAGTAACAAATCGCTTCAAAAATTTCTTTGTGAGCTTGGTACTTTGAAGATTAGCTCTTGAAATGGACGACTTATTTTTTTTTTTGCTTTTGTTAACATTCTCGATAGGGGCCCGGTAACTCTTCTCGCTAAGGTGTCAGGCCGAAAAGCGGCGTGCTACGGGGCCTGCTGGTTCAAATCTCGGCAGTGCCATGGCTGTAAGTGTGAGTGCGTGTGATTGTCTATGAGGGTGGCAAATGGGCCCAAACAGGTCTCCTAATGCTGGCCGCTTTCCCGGCAGCCCTCTTCACTAACCTAACCTAACGTAACATTCTCGGTACCCAATGTTCGGAGATTTTTTTTCCGTATGTACTTCTTTGGCGACAATTCTTTTAATACTGCCATATGAGATCCTTATGATGTCAGAAAACAACATTTCGTACTTTGTAACATTTTTCTCGATGGGCGTTGTTCTAAACTACACCACTGTATGATCAAATAGCCACAATAAATGTTCTAAACTGCACCACTATACAATTAAAACCGTCACGGGTTATGCTTTAACAAAATTCTTTATTCTACTGGAATTAGATTCAACAACGAATTTCAATATTTCATGAATGTACAAATTTCTCTACCAACCGATTTACTTTCACACCATCCGAATTCAAAAAGTCAACTGTACAGTGAAAATTTCGGTACTTTCTTTTGCTATCCAACTTTCTCTTAATTCTCTTGTTATATTTCTAGTTTTACCAGTATTCTTCTTCACGGTGAATCTCAAGTAAAAAACAATTGTGAATGGATATTTAACATGTAACATCAAATGACAAATGTCAAGTGACAATTGTCAAAATCATCAAAACAATCATCAAAATACAAAGCTGACCGATAGCAGACTTTAGATAAGTATATATTTTTTTATCTTTGAACTCGATTCTTTTGTTGTTTTTCGTTTCAGGTTCCTGCGTTGAAGAGGCCGCCGTTGCGTCGCAACATTCTCCCCCAGATGAGGCGTGTGTAGTGCCTCAGTATTATCTATTGGGCTGACTTCTGAAATGGTAAGTATTAATTGGCTAATCTATTTTGATAAATGTTGTTTGTATGTCACGTCCGGGTCTGGATACTATTTTGATCTAGATTCCTATCGTTAATGTTTTGTCCGATGTGCCGGTTAAGCTGATGCATTCGTTCAACTCAGTTTTGGCATGGTGAAGTTGTCCCACCTATGCTGGGCGTCCACCTATACCATCACTGATTTGTATGGAATTCCAAAGACTTCTCCCGTTAAGTAGTTTCGCGAATTTATTTAATATGGCAAGGTCTCATGGAGGAAAAGGATGTGTAAGGAACATTTTGATAGAAGGAATTAAAGGTGCATTTCTTATGATGTATTTTGCGTAGGTACTAGTGCAATTTTTGTAACTGATCGTTTATATGTCTTTCCATTTGACCATACGGTTACTACTCGTACTAGGGAATCGTTTCCTGGATGAACCTCTATGATTCTGGCTAATGGCCAACGATAAGAAGGTAATTTTTCATCCTTTAGTATACACAAATCGCCCACTTTGACATTGTTTTCTGTTGTATTCCATTTGGGCCTAAGTTGCAAGCGATTCAAATATTCGGTTTTCCACCGTTTCCAGAAATCTTGTGTTATCTTTTGTGTTGTCTGCCATCTATCGAGATGGTTGATATTGTCGCCTTCGAAATCTGCTTCGGGTGGTGCTAGTAGTGTATCGCCTATCAGGAAATGTGCTGGAGTAAGTGCCGTCGTGTCTGTTGGATCGTCGTTCAAGGGGCACAGGGGTCGAGAATTGAGGCAGGCTTCTATTCTAATTAAGATTGTGGACAATTCTTCATACGTTAAAGCAATGTTGCCCACAATTCGGCGCAGATGAGACTTTATAGATTTGACTCCGGCTTCCCAGAGCCCACCAAAATGCGGCGAAGCTGGAGGATTGAAATGCCACGTAACGCCATCATTGGCAAGTATTTCGGCAGCCCTTTTGTTGATTTCTGATAATTTGTTCAATTCAGCATATGCCCCGACAAAATTTGTTCCACAATCGGAATACATATGTCCACTAAATCCTCGTCTTCCTATAAATCTTCGTAATGCTGCAAGGAATGCTTGTGTCGATAGGTCACTAACAATTTCGATGTGTATAGCTTTTACTACTAAACAAATAAATATAGCCACGTAGCCCTTCGATGTTTTACTACCTCTTCCTCGCCTGTCTTTTATGTCGAATGGTCCACAAAAATCAACACCCGTATGTGTGAATGGGCGAGAAATAGTTACGCGAGCTGCTGGCAAGTTTCCCATCAGCTGAGTTGCACCGTTCGCTTTGGCCCGAAAACAGCGGATGCATTTATGTACAAAATGTTTGATCCGGTTGCGACCATCTATCAGCCAAAATCTTTTTCTCAATGTGTTCAGCATTAGTTGAGTTTGTCCATGCAAGGTTGCTTGATGGACTTGATGCAACATTAATTCAGTGAACCTTCCATTTCGTGGGAGAATTATTGGATGCCTTTCATCAAAACTCAATTGTGCATTTTTTAGACGACCTAACACACGTATTAATCCAGTTTTGTCTATGAAGGGGTTTAATTTGATCAATTTACTTTTCTTTTCAATTGGTTTGTTATTCAAAAGACAGGCTATTTCTTGTGAGTATTCACTTTGTTGAGCGTGTTTGATCCAGAATTCAAATGAGTGTCGCAGCTCTTCACTGGTTAAATATGGTGGATTCTTTATTCGATTTATTTTCGATCTGCAAAAACGGAAGCAGTACGCGGTAATTCTAATTAGTTTCGATAATGTTGAATATCTTTGTAACCAAGTGTCTAAGAAACTTTCTGTGTGTATTCCTACATTAACAATGTAATGTTTTCGTTTTTCGACTTCAACTGATTTGATATCTCGCATTTTAGGCCATGCATCGATGTCTTCGGATAACCAGCTTGGTCCGTGCCACCATAGCTCATTGCGTATTAAATCGATTGGTTTTACTCCTCTGGAAGCTACATCGGCTGGATAACATTTAGATGGAACATATCGCCATGGTATGTTATCAGTGTTCTCAAGGATGAGAGCCGTTCTGTTAGATACAAATGTAGTCCATCGAGTGGGGTGACCTTTCAGCCATGCTAGCACGATCTCTGAGTCACTCCATAACCAGGTAGGTATGTTTTCAATTTTTAATGATGTTGTAACTTCTTTTAGCAATCGAGACAATAGTACAGCTCCACATAGCTCCAATCGTGGAATACTAACTGGCTTCACTGGTGCCACTTTGGTTTTGGCCATTAATAGATGGCTGTTGACAGCCGAGCCTGCACGCACTACCACATAGATTACTGCTGCGTAAGCACGTTGAGAGGCGTCACAAAATCCGTGAAGTTCTATTTTCGATTTTTGATGGTAAGCTACCCATCTTGGGATTTTAATGTTTTCAATTTCCGGTAATTGGTCCAATAATGTCATCCATTCCGTGTTTAGTGCAG
This sequence comes from Nemotelus nigrinus, assembly GCA_947369275.1. NCBI lineage: Eukaryota > Metazoa > Arthropoda > Insecta > Diptera > Stratiomyidae > Nemotelus > Nemotelus nigrinus. The sequence continues at coordinate 36,508,834 of OX376373.1, read as the reverse complement.
TTGATATTGGTTCATCCCAATCTTGCCCAGATAACCATAGTCCTTGTAGTAAAATTTTAGCTGACACCATAATAGGTGCTATCCAACCTAATGGATCGTAGAGACGTGCAACTTCCGATAAAATCGAACGTTTTGTGTAGGTTTCTAATTGCTTATGCCTTTTCAATCGATAGGTGAAGAAGTCTGCTAGCGGATACCACATTATTCCTAGCGATTTGTGTCCATTATCCATATCCATATTGATCGCATCTTGCATTTCAATGTCTTCAGATGGGATTCCTTCTAAAATTCGTCTGTCGTTTGTTATCCATTTTCTCAATTTAAAACCGCCAGAATTCAACAATTTAATGAGTTCGTCTCTTTTGATAATGCATTCTTGTAGACTATTTCCTCCAGATAATAAGTCGTCTACGTAAAATTCTTCGAAGACTGCTTTACTTGCATTTGGATAGCTTTCAATTTCATCTATTGCTAATTGGTGTAAAGTTCTGATTGCTAGAAACGGTGCTGAAGTAGTTCCAAAGGTTACGGTAGTCAGAACATAGTCTTTAACTAGATCAGTTGGCTGTTGCCTCCAAACAATTTTCTGAAATTTTGCATCTTCCGGATGCATATCTATTTGTCGGTACATTTTAGCAATGTCGGCCACCATTGCGAACTGCTTTAATCTCCATCTTATGAGAATTGATGTCATGGTGCTCTGAATGGTTGGTCCTGTCAATAATATATCATTCAAAGACACACCAGAACTCGTTTTCCTTGATGCATCAAATACCACTCTTAATTTTGTAAATGTGCTTTCTTTCTGCACTGCGTGATGTGGAAGGAAGTTAGCTGTGCTGCGTTTGTTTCCAGATTCAAATGTGACTTCTCTACAAACGGGAACTTCCTTCATGTGACCTAGACTTATATATTCTTGTATTACTGCTGAATATTCTTCTTGAAGACTTCTGTCCCTTTCGAAGCGTTTCTCCATCTGCATTAAACATTTGATTACATTTTCTCTGGAAAACCCTAGTGAATTTTGACTCTCTGGATTTCTAAATGGCAACCGAACTTGATAGCGACCGTTTTGCTTTCTCTTGACATTTGCCTTATAGTGTTCTTCACATGCTTCTTCTTCTTGAGTAATATTTTTACCCTTTCCAACTTCCTCAATCTCCCAAAAATGTTTAAGTTGCTCACTAATTTTCACGTCCTCCTCTATTTTCACATTAAGTGTGTGCACTATTTGCGCGTTGTTATCGCTGAATCTACCTGATATTATCCAGCCTAGCTTAGTAAGTTGTAGTACTGGACCTAGAGTCAATTTTCGAATTTTTCCAAGTAATAACTGAGCGTAAGCTTCAGCTCCCAATAAAATGTCAATCTTGCTCGGTTGGTCAAAGTGAGGATCAGCTAGATCTAAATTTCCAATCTGTTTTCGAATTGATGTGGAAATTGTTTGCGATGGGATGAAATTTGTCAACTTTCTCAACACGAGAGCATCTACTTTCAAATATTCGTTTGTTTTGGTGCGAAGTGTAATTTCCAAATTTCCGTTCGTCGAAATACCCTTTGTCTCTCCAATACCAGCTACAGTGATGTTTGTCGATTGCCTTTTCCCTCCAATTCTTTGAGCTGCACTCTCTGTAATGATTGACGCCTGTGAACCTTGATCCAGCAAAGCGCGTAGTGTTATAAATCCAGTCGAAGACTCAACCGTCACTAATGCTGTTGCTAACAATACCGTTTTGGTAGCATTGCTAGTCGAAGAGTTTATCTTCGTGACTGTTGTCACTGAAGTCGAAGGTCTATGATCCAAAGAAGTCAAAGTCGATGGTCGAACATTGTGTGAAAACGAGGTTGAAGGTTCTTGATTGAATTCTAAGATAGGAGGCAGATTATTTTGAGTGAATGAATTCGACGTCTGGTTTCGATGCCGAGATGAAGATTGAGACTGCTGCGGAATGACTCCAGTTGTAGATACATCGGGTTTATGCAGAAGTGTGTGGTGTGCCTTTTTACACTTGAAACATCTTGACGTGCTGGGACAGTTTCCGACTAAGTGTCCTTTGTTCAAGCAATTGAGGCACAAACCATTTCTTTTTACCATATCAAATCTCGTCGCATGATCTGATTGAAGAAAAGTGGTACATTGTCTCAAGTGATGTGGCCCCTTACACGAAATGCACATAATATGCTGCTCGTGTTTTGTCAAAAACACATTATGTGAAGATCGAGTGGGTTTATGTTTTTCTACCCCAGCAGCTTCTAATGCTCTAAAACGACGCTGCAAGAACTCTGTGAGGTCTTTAAACGATGATGTTTCTTTGTGCGCAGCTTGCTGTTGTTCCCAAATTTGACGCGTCTCAGTTGGTAGTCGTTGAGTTGTCAAATGCACTAACAGTGCATCCCAAATATTCGCTACCTCTAAATTGACGATTGCCTGAACGCTGTCGGTAGTTTTATCTAGTAGCATCTTAATAGACGAAGCGGATTCATTTGCATTATTGATGGCCAGCAACCTTCTAAATTGAGTATTTAATAGAACGCGCTTATCATCATAACGTTCTATGAGCAACCTCCACGCTGAATTATAATTGGATTCAGTGATCGAATAATGTTTGAGAAGTTGTTCAGCTTCCCCCGAAAGACTGCATTTTAAGTAGTGTAATTTCTCTACTCGAGATAAATTAGACTTGTTGTGAATCAAAGATACAAACAGATCTTTAAAAGAAGTCCACTCCCCATAGTTTCCGTTAAACTTTGACAAGTTTATGCGCGGAAGTCGAACATCCATGTCATCGTTTGATCGACTGGATTGATTTTGTGTCTCATTGTCAGCCTGCGCTGCCTGTGCCCCTTGTTCTAACTTCAGATCTTCTAGATCTGTTTCGAAACTCAAATTGAGTTCTTCAAAGGATAGATACAGTTTATCTTTGAAATATTCTAAATCCAGATCGGTTTGCTCTTTGACTAATGAAAGTATTTTCTGATGCGTTTCCAGGAAAGTTTGCCGAATTTCTTGCACTCGCTGGAGCAATTTCGTGGCATAAGCAAGAGTTTTCCGTGCTTTAGCATCCTTTTTGAAATTACTTTGCATTTTGTTTAATTGTTCGAGCAACAATTTCTGCTGAGTTAGCAACCGATCCATTGTGTTAGATATTGATTATAATTTTGCGAGTTTCGATATATTTTCAAGTATATTTGCACTATAAATGTAAATATTGTACACTACGATTGATTACTGACACACTTAGAACTGAATGAATGATGGTGAAAGCTTCCTGTCTGTCTAACTACTATGCCTCAATGACTCAGCTTATTGATTTGCTGATATCACGGCAAAATTGTCTCAAATCTATGCTATATGATTTCACACCATCAATTCGCACCCAATTAGCACTAGTATACTTAGTGTCAGTCAATCACGAGATTTTCACTAATCAAATTAACGAATGTATGTTCAGTCCTTTGTAATTGAGCAAGACTGATGTGTTTCTAATATTTGATATGAAATGCGGGAATATGTATATTGGCATATATGTAGAAGGACAAATGCAATGGAATGTAATAAAGGAATGGAATAAGGACTTACCAGACCTTCTAATTGCCGTTGCGATCCGGTTCGAAGGACCAAATAAATGTTCTAAACTACACCACTGTATGATCAAATAGCCACAATAAATGTTCTAAACTGCACCACTATACAATTAAAACCGTCACGGGTTATGCTTTAACAAAATTCTTTATTCTACTGGAATTAGATTCAACAACGAATTTCAATATTTCATGAATGTACAAATTTCTCTACCAACCGATTTACTTTCACACCATCCGAATTCAAAAAGTCAACTGTACAGTGAAAATTTCGGTACTTTCTTTTGCTATCCAACTTTCTCTTAATTCTCTTGTTATAGGTCTGTTCCCGGACTTTCAGTCACTGAATTTTCCTGAATTTTCCTGAATCATGTGGTGGGGGAAATTCATGAAAAGTACGGGAACGCTCTCATTGCATTTCCTGAAAATTGACAAACAAAAGTGTCAGTTTTCGGTTTTTGGAAGAACAATAGTGATTGTACGGTTATCCTGAGCGGTGATAAATTATCGCCACAAAAATATTCGACCTTCATAGCAAAATTACGCAAAAAATATGTTGCTTGCCGCGCACATTTGAAACTATTTACTCGCACCACACCATTTGACACTTTTCAGTATTTTTCAGTAGCTCAGACCCTACTGAATTTTACTGAGAGAGGGGAAATTTTCAGTTTTCAGTAAAACGGAGTACGGGAACAGCTTCATTGCAATTAATCGCGATTAATTGTAATTAATGGTGGTACGGGAACAGACCTTATATTTCTAGTTTTACCAGTATTCTTCTTCACGGTGAATCTCAAGTAAAAAACAATTGTGAATGGATATTTAACATGTAACATCAAATGACAAATGTCAAGTGACAATTGTCAAAATCATCAAAACAATCATCAAAATACAAAGCTGACCGATAGCAGACTTTAGATAAGTATATATTTTTTTATCTTTGAACTCGATTCTTTTGTTGTTTTTCGTTTCAGGTTCCTGCGTTGAAGAGGCCGCCGTTGCGTCGCAACAGGCGTCCTGCGTGATGTTCGTTTTTCGTGATCGTTCTCAAAATACTTCTTGCTCTAGCGTGCGATTGTGAAATATGGAAGAGTAGAGCCTCCCAGTGTTAACATCACGTCGGCAAGTGCAAATCTTTTTTTCAAGCAAAAGTGCTTGATGAAAGCTTTCACTCTGTTTTTTTCGAATTTCGTGTTATCCCTTCAACTGCTAGTATTCAAATGAATGTACCTTCCAAAGAAACTAGGGTAAATTGGAGTTGGTAAGCGCACCCTTACTTCACTTTTCGAGTGAACGATTTTGCATTCAGCTACACTATTCAGCTATTCTCCCTGTGAATTATGATTTTCTTAGAGTTGGTACTATTTTCGCACCCTTATCGCATTCCCGATTGTAAGCGTTAATCTGCTCAGACCTTATGACCGTTGCTGTGTTTTTATTTCAAAAGTAAAGTGAGACGTTTCCGCATCGCCAAATAATTTTGTTGTTTATCCAAAGGCTACGCTTCTGTAGAGTAGCTGTGGTCCTATCACTTGCTTGTAGAAAAGTGCTCGGTTTGTTATGTTGAGATTTTTAGAATGGAGAAGTGGGTTGAGGGAATTGATTATGTTCCTAACAGTTGCAAGTTTATGTGCAAAATGAGGTGTCCATTGAAGTTTATCGTTGAATATGAGATTTAGGTATTTGGCAGTCTTTTGCCATTCAATGGGCTCTCCGTCTACCCTTAGCATGCGTTTTCCTTTTCCTGGTGATAAAGAGCGCTTGTTTATTGTCGGTGTTGATTTTTACTTTCCACTTATTAAAATATTCTAGAAGGGTATCGATGGTATGTTGAAGGTTTGATGTAATAGTCAGTACCTGTTTTGAGGAATAGAAGAATATTCATCAGAAAATAGGGATATGTTCACTCTATTGGATTGGGAGATGCATGCGGTGCTCAAATTGTACAAAATTGGCGAGAGAGGTGAACCTTGGGAGATTATTGCTTGAATGTGACGTTTTGAAGAAAGGTGATTTTCTATTTTTTCTTGAAAGGTCCATCCTTGTAGAAAGGAGCTAAAAGTTGGGAATGTGACTTAGAAAGAAGCAGATAATCGAGTTTGACAGTTAGCCTAGCGTGCAATACTTTGCCGAAGGCTTTGGCCACTTCGAACATACCCAGCACTGTAGACTGTCTCTTTAGTGAGCCGTGGTTTTATGTGCTGGACTATTCTAGTTAGTTGTAGCTCGGTAAAATGTTGGGGCTTGAAACCGAACTGTTCTTCAGGCAGGATGTTATTGAAATGCACTATCTGCTTGACACGAGGCAAGAAAATATCGTCCGTCAGATTTGCCATAAATAAAATAAGGCTAAGTTTTTGTGAATGGCTATAAGTGTGGTTAATTTCCAACAGTTTGGATATTTCTTAAACTGGAGGATAGCATTTATAATATCCGTGATGTTTTGCAAGATATTAACAAGTAAGTTGATGAGGCAGTGATTTGTGATTCTACCAGGGTCTGAAAATTTACATTTGCGAACCAAAACTTTGACTTCCTGTAAGTTGAAGGCAGGAATTGAGTCCGCCTTTAAATTTCTTGAACATAATACTCTCAAAGCGGTTCGCTCAGTGTCTTTTTGGTCATCGAGATTTTCATCTAAGGTGATGTTATACTAGAATTGAAGTTCAAAAGCGTCAGCAAACGCTTTGACTTTATCAGTTTTGCTGAATTTCAGGCCAGTTTACTGTTAATGGGAGGCATGATAGGTTTGGCTTTAGTCCTGAAATATTTGAACAGCCTGGACAATGTAATGCTTCCAATTTTAATACGAAGTCGAATTGATTGATTTGTCTTCTAATCTGATACTTATTCTGTTATTCTTCTGCTGTATGAATGGACTTTTCGACCATGATTGTTCGATTGTCTGTTTATTTTGTCACAGAGTTTCAACACTTTTAAAGTATTGATTTGTCTATTATCTCTAGGCTAATGTTTTTGTATATATTCAACCTCCGAACATACCACAGAATTGTGAAGATACTTTTCAGTATAAAATCTTAGAACAATTTTAGTTCGTCGTTGAGTTCTAACAGACGGCCATATAGTAGTTGGAGTTCTAAAGATATTTTTTTATGTAAGATATCGGGTGGTCTTGTTGAGTTTTTTGGACTTGATTATTTGAAATAAGGATGTTAGGGTTCAAGCAGCGCGGTTGAAGTTGGTAGAGACTTTTAAAAAGAGAAATTTGAGAAACGAGTCATTATTCCAATAAACAAATGATAAATTTAAATCAACATTTTCAAAAAACAAAAATCATTGTAGCAGTCTACAATATTAGAAGACCTATATATTAGGTATATTCACCCGTTACTTTTAATCTATGTATGTTTTTGCGATTAAAAAATTAATATGGAACTTTTTGAGTCGCTTCCGTTTACATCATTAAACGGTCTTATTAAAACAATGTTACGTATATTACCAATATTTGATGAAGTGAAAGTTTTGTAAAACGCTGTGTAAGTCGTTTTTTTATTTTGTAATTTACGCGTACTGCGTTCTCATATGTGAAAATAATGTTTACAATTAATATGTGTTTGTAATATGCAAAGAATCACAATAATCGATTTTCAGTGCAAGCATTACTTCACTATCATTCATTACCTCATGCATATTTTTACTCCACATTCAAGTGCATAAAATTCCGTAGATGCAAATGTAGTTCGTTGAAATATCTACACATATTTATTCACAATTCATATTCACAAACACGATCACAACATATTATGAATACACTTAACGTATTAGTTGCCTCGTACACGATTACTGAAAGAATTCCCATGCTTAGATACATGACATAACAATAAAACGAACAAATCATGATAGGTAACTTAGTACGAGTTTATCATACGGAATGCATTGTCCATGCGCAGCTTCTATGGAAAATTCAGTTTATGAGCCGACTAGCATAGTTATAATAATGCAGTCATCGAAAATTTACGGGTCATTCAAGTATATTCTAATGATTAGCAACGGTTTATTGTTGCGAAAAATGTGAATATTGCACGCATTTATCTTCATTGTAAAGCCCAGGCTGCTTGGTTGTAAAATTACTGCCGTAGTAAAATAGTGGTCAACATATTATAATTTGCAACTACTGGGAGACCATAATTTAATGAGGACAAACAAGTTTTTCTTTCGAAACAATGGAAAGTAAAATGAATAACACCGAACAGAAGGCGGTGTCACTTAGAATTCTTCAGAACATTTACACTCTGCGCTTTTCACGGTCTAATTCTTAAGCCTCACTCTTGGCCTTAATTCTTAAAAGCCATAAAACAAAACAGATGGCTAAGCTCCATGTCACTAACACAATCATGCTACAGATTTTGCTTTGTTTGTCAAGCGTGTATCTAGATTCTCCCAACAAATCCCACGTTTTTTTGCCGAAAATGAACTGAAAGCCATTCTTCATGGTAGTTGAATGGCCGTTGATCTGTATTTGGTAACCGGTGAACATGATAACTATTTTTACCGATTCATGTGCTCTTATTCACATTGCCAACAACAATGCATTCAATTCTTTAGTTTTATTCATTGGATTACGCGAATTTATTGAACAGATGAATGAACGAACGAATGTATTTGTTCGCATATTTTTCAATGGCGTCAATTTGTTCTCTTGTTTGTTTCATGCAGGTCATTAGCCGGATCTGCTAAACGTGTTAACATCCGGTGGAACATATAATGTACTGAAGTCAGTCTACTATTTGTAATATCTTAAACCGTGATTGCAACCAACAATATGATTTGTAACAATACAGCACCTGTATCTAATACCTTTACTCCTAGACGAGAAAGTCATCAGCTGAAGAGAAAATAAGAAGAAATAACGATGAACATTGGTGATACAACGATATACTAACGATGAGAAGAATTTTTCATTTGATGGATTCCTACAAATTACGGTGTTGCATATTAGATACGGATCTTTTCTTTTCGGCGAGTTTTGGCGTGAAATTGTATAATGACTTCAGTGGGTACCAGTTTTTTTGTTGTTGCAGAATCGCTGAAAAACAGTTTTCTGCTTGAAATAAACAGCTTTTTCAATGGATGAATTGTTATTAGTGCCGGGTTGTATATATTGTATCTTTTCATGATTACATTCAAGTATAGTTATTCTGATTTTAACAACAAGTGGTTTGGTGATTTATACAAACATAATGTGAGGGTTAATGAGAGATAATATGTGCTTTTAGAATACTAGGAGTGGACCATGCTACACCGAATCAATTTATTTTCCTTGTGCAAGACGCACAAAAAAGTAGGCATCCAGGAGGGACAGTCATCAGCCTAGTATTGCCAAGTTTTGGCAAAGGCCCACGTTTTAAAAAAAAACTAAGGGCCGTGCAGCCTAATTTCTAAACATATCTCGTGTGTTTTTATGAAAAACATTTGGAAATAACATTTCTCCGTAAGGAAAATCTAGTTTTAAGCCAAAACAATCTACTCATTATCATCAGCGCTACAACTGCTGTCCGGCCCTGGGCGCCATCGACAAATTTCTCCACCGGTCCCGATCGCGAGCCGATATCGTCCAATCAAGCACCCCTTAGGTCCGCAAAAAAGGTCTCCCTGCAGAAAAATCTGGGTTTTTACCGTAAAATCTGGGTTTTTCGAATAGGTTCCTCTTCCTTCATACGAGCTAGGGGACTTGACCACCGGTGGCTACCCAGCTTTATTTTTGTAACTATGTCTGCTTTTTTTCTGCAATCTTCTCCGAAATCGCCCTTCTTCACATATGGAGCCAACGATTCTTCGAAAGACTTCTCTCTCGAACGCGGCTTAGAGCTCAGAGTACATTTTGCTGAGCACCCAAGTCTCGAATCCATACGTGGGTTTGTATAGCAGAAGCTTTGATGTTTGGGTGATATTTCCGGACTTGAAGAGGGTCAACAGACTATATTAGGCTTTGTTGAATTTCAGCAGCTACCCACGTATTTTCTCCTCCATATTATTATCGGCTGCTACTATTGACCCAAGATTGTCGAATGATTGCACTACTTCAAATTCATGCTCCACTATCCTGCTAGTTTGACCAACTCTAGGTAATCTCCCGGCAGATGCTGCCATTATGTACTTCATCTTCCCTTCATTAATGAGTAGCCCCACTTTTAGTACCGCCTGCTCAATCTGGATGAACGATTCTCGTACAGCTAGTTTAGATCTTTCAATGATGTCAATATCATCTGCATAAGCCAGTATCTGGCTGGACTTGGTGACGATAGTCCCTCTCTTAAACGTGCCAGTTTCTCGAATTTCTTTCTCCAACGCCAACTTGAAGAGAAGGCAGGCCAGACAATTCCCTTGTCGGAGCACATTGAATATATTGAACGGTTTGGATAGCAATCCGGCTATTTTTACTTGCCTTGTTACGTTGGTCATGGTCATCCTACACAATCGTGTCAGTTTGCCGATGATGCCAAATTCTCTAATACTCTCGATATGCTGTCATAGGCGCACTTAAAGTTTAGATATAGACGGTACAATAGAATTTTGTATTCCAAACATTTTTCCATTGTCTGCCGAACAATCTACTATCAATCTAAAATCCAACTGAAAAGGTTGTTGCAAAATATTCATATAAAATTCAAGCAGAGAAATTCGAGTAGTTTGGCTTTGTTTAACGCAGTTGAGGTAGCTGAAAACGTCAAAAAAAAAACGTGAGAAAAACGGCTTCAAGGGCTTACATTTAACTGCATGCATTTGAAATGTCTGTTCCGCGTGTACAACGAGTTTGATTCTTTCAAAGAGTAGAACAGAAATATACAAGAAATTTTTCTCAGAACGGTTTTTGAAGACTAGAGACCCACAAGCGTAGTTTTGTTCATCACTCTTATGCAACCTGTACATAGCACAAAAAAAGGAAAAATCGCGCTTTTGAAAAAATCCTGAAATCCTTATTTGCTTAAATAAACAAACAAATATGAGGAAGATGAGCTAATTACGTAAGGTTATGTTCGGAACGTGGACTTATACAGAGCAGCTCTGTATACAAAATTTGTATAAAAAGTATCAATTTTTTTCCTGACGTAACTGTACGTAACTGTTCAAAACGTGCTAGGGGTCAGTCGCTAATCGAAATTTTAGTGGCGTTTTTAGCTATTAGTGGCGGAAGCTCAAAATCCAGCGAAGGATTGAACAGCGGTACGCCTCGTACGGAGACATTGCGCATAACGTTGGACATCATTCAAATGTGAAAGCATGTCACAAACTGCAGTTTTTTTAGTAGCCCAAGCTCTCCAAAGACAGCCGAGAGCTTTTGGAGGACGCGCCCGGCACTAGACGGCCGTCGACGTCAAGAATCGTCGACAAATTCTGAATTTAGAAGACAGTGAAAGGTGCTTTGAATGAAGCAGACAGTGAAAGGTACTTTTCATCTAGAATTGATAAGAAGATTCAAGAGATGGGTCAACCGGGCGAGATCAGCCATTACCGGAAGTTGGAAATTATATTAGGACAATTCACTCAGCCACACCTACCCCAAAGTGATCGACTACCTGACCCAAAACTGCGTGGTGGCGGCGATTTCTCGAGCCCTTTACAGTCCCGGCTTAGCCCCAATAGACTTTGTTCTATTTCCAAAAAAATGAAATCGTTCTTCAAAGGATACCGCCATGGGACCCTAAGTACTATAAAAGAAGGACCCTTAAGGTCCTTCCGCCTAGGGGGACGGAGGCTTCGAGCCGTGGAAAAGCTGCTAGCAAAAATGTGTTGACGTTCAAGTGATATGTAGGTGTTTAAGGGGTTAGTCCACTGTTAAACTGCTCAAAATGAACTTTTTTTTCAAACAGCTACCAAAAAAAACGATTCAAGATATCGATTTGAAATTTTACATACATCTTCATTGAAGTTTAAAGTTGACAATGTCATTAGAAAAAAATATTAGAAAGCAAAATGGCGACCGCCCCAATGAATCACCGGAGCACCGCCGAAAAAAAAAGCAAATTGCGCCTCGTAAATTCCTGGACAAAATAAGCATCTGTGAACAAATTATCAAAAATATTTCATTAGTTTTCATTAGTAAATTTAGAAAAAAAAATTTTTTTTGACGATTTGGAAACATTTTTTTGATTGAAAAAACGCGAAAAACTGGATAACCAATGTTCAAAAATATACCAAATTTATTTTATCGCTTTAGGGCTCTAAATTTAGGCCCGTACAGTCCTTTATGTTCAAAACTAATGAAATATTTTTGGTAGTTTGTTCACAGATGCTTATTTTGTCCAGGAATTTACGAAGTGCAATTTGCTTTTTTTTCGGCGGTGCTGCGGCGGTCGCCATTTTGTTTTCTAATAATTGTTTTCAATGAAAATGTTAACTTTTAACTTCAATAAAGATGTATGTAAAATTTCAAATCAATATCTTGAATAGTTTTTTTTGGTAGCTGTTTAAAAAAAAGTTCATTTGGAGCAGTTTAACAGTGGACTAACCCCTTAAGGTTTTGTAACAAAATCTGAAATATATATATTTTTTCGAAAATTTTCGTGATAATTTTTACACAGACCCTGTAGCAGCTATCAGCTTCAATGCGTTTACTCTACAAAAGCAAATACTATATAAGCGTGTTTTTCAATCTAATTTATGGTTGTATGACAATTTTGAACGAATTGTACGCGAAATTTAGTGGTTGTGGTTTCTACAACTGCAAAAATCAAGCCTGTGAATAGACATTTGCTTCTTCCGCAAAAGTTTCAATTATAAAAATTACGAAAGCTGTCTCAAATTAATCGATCTCATCCACATATTAAACCACAAAATATTTCTTACCGCAAAAAAAAACATCGATGATGTAAGCAAAAGTCAAACATGGCAAACGAGAAACGAAATACCTATTACGAAATCACCTCCATTTTCTTTCAATTAATACAGAATTCAAAATTTCGTTTTCTTCAATCTCGGTCTTCAGGTTATAAGTTCGAGAATAACTTTTTATATCACATAAACAAATTCCGCCGGCAGCTTTCGCATGCCGAATAATCTCTACAAACTTCTCCACGAGAACAAAAGGTACCCAAATATGTACACAACCCGTACATGTGTACGTCGAACCTGACCGGTTCATCCAAGCCTCCAAATATCCATCGATGACTAAATTTTTGTAACGACCGATTTGAAAAGTCCGAAACTTGTTTTACTCAACAATAAACAAGTTACCTGTTGACTCTCTTCAAGAGTCACAGCGTGCTTGGTTCTTAAGTTTCGTGTCATGATTTCAACATTGAATCTACTCCGCGCGAAGTCATGTGTAGCGTATACGTACTATCACTCGGAGGTCTTAAGAGCTAAGACGCAGCGGACAAGACAACGACGTTCCTCCGACTAGCGTCATCTCGGAAAATTGCAAAACGCTTAACCCACAGTTACTCGTTTAGCGTGATGGATCAAAATGCAACTCTAACGTCGTTTACCAAACGAGCGAAGAGGCAATACCCTGTCACGCTCTACCTACTGTTGAACGTATCAAAGGTTTTACTCACCTGGTGCAAGCTCGTCTTCGTACGCTAATCAAATATCTACCTACCTGCCTTTCCCCAACAAGACGATTGTTTCCCAGCCGAGGTCAACGAATCTTGAATTTCTTGCCTCCGTTAGTTCTATCTGTTTATCTAGAAGAGGTTCTTTCCCGATGCAAAAGAAGCCACAGATTTCTAATGCTTCTCTCATCGCGTTTCGTCGTTAGCAATGTGCCTAATGCCTATCCATTTTCGCTGAGCACTTCTCGAAAGTAAACCCCGCACGGGGTCTAACTAACCATGAGTGCATCATGTCTTTGGCCCATCCAGCCGTGCTGAAGAAAACTCGACACGATCCAACAGTCTTTGCAATGAATAGCGATTGGGAATAGCAAGAGAGGGTCAATTGTTTGGTGAATGTTATTCGCGGCGCTATCGATGGGGTCTGGTTCTTCAATAGAATGGACAGATTGCATTTCTTCAAGTTTTCCTGAGAATCACGACGCGAATTGAAAACACTGTAAACTGTTTTGTCACTTTTTTCTAAGCATGTGCATGGTGAAAAGAGGATAAAACTGTTCTTCGAAACAACAATGACAATAGGAATGAATGTCCAATCAACTCTTTCAATCTGCCCTTTTTTTTCTAATATATTACCAGACTGATCGTAGTTGTAGTGATTGAAAGTTTTAGAGATAGTAGGCCAAAACAAAGACTTCTTGCAGTTTCAACATTTGAATATCCGATGCGGCTGGAAAATCGGACAATATAACCATTGTGAATGAAAATATGCATTTAAACGTACATTTAAACACACATTTCACATGATTAACATTTGAGTTATGCATTTCCGGTAGCTATAAGTTTTCATTAAAATTTTTTAAAATAACTGTTCTTGCTGGAACAATTATTTTCGAAATTGTTTAATGAACAACATAATGTTAATCATGTAAAAAGTATGTTTAAATGCATATTTTCATTCACAATGGTTATATTGTCCGATTTTCCAGCCGCATCGGATATTCAAATGTTGTAACTGCAAGAAGTCTTTGTTTTGGCCTACTATCTCTAAAACTTTCAATCACTACAACTACGATCAGTCTAGTAATAAATTAGATTCCAGCTGGCAGTGAACCAAGTAGCCGCAAACAAGAGAAAATAATCGTATTAGCGATGAGCGAGTTCAAGTTAAGATACACCTTCCTTTCTTAAAGATCGTGATTGTTTCCCGAGAATGCAACTCAGCAGCGTTTTGACATGATTGCATGACTTGCCTGAAAGTTAATTACCCATTTGCATCGGTAGACGTGCAAATGTTACACCACTCGCGAAAACAATATGCGCGAGAGCGGCAAGGCTGCTGTGCATCAGCGATTTGACACGCAGTGGCTACGAGCGATTATTCAAAGCAACGAACAAACAAGAAATGATTGCATCTTTCTTACTTAAATTGAATCAGAATAAAAACAACAATTTTTAGGTGAAAATACCCGAACAAGCTGTTGCATCATATTAACCGCTAAATGAAGACATTGAACATGATTTTCTACTGAGTTTTCTGCATTGTATCGATTCGCATAAGAAGTAATTTGCAATTTAAGCCGCAAGAAAGAAATTATCGATGAAATACACAAGCAGAAGATATGCAATAGGAAAGTTGGGATGAAAAGCGATTTGCCATAAAATTTGATTAGATAGATGCAACAAACGGAACATTTTTTGGCGTTAAATAACGCTTAAAAAATCATTATGAACAGACTTGCACAAAAATAAAAAAATATATATCGAGATATCAAAAGATCATGATTTCTGAATCGAGAAAACCCAAAAGAAACTCAATTATACCCACGAAAGCGCTTTTCCATTATTATTTTTTAACTTATTACTCAAACTCATTTATGTGCTTGATAGCATAATATGTGAAGTATCTCATGCATCTAAAAGATGCAAAGTATGGGATTTTCCCAAATTTTTAGTTTTCATATGAACATTTTTTGGTTGAGGTGCTGAAGAGTCAGACAAAGGGTTTTATTGTAGTCAGTCTACACTGGGCACTGTTTAGGCGTTTTGGAAGAGTAAATACAAAGAATTTTTTTCCAAGGGTATCCTGGGTTTGGAAAAAATATGGGGTAAATTAATACATTTAGGAGACTATGTTGAAAAACAAATACTTTTTTTTAAGTTGAATCACCTTGGTTCATATTCAATATCATTGCTTTTGGATCATATACCCAATTTAAAAAACTAAAGATATACCCATGAAAATTAATATAAAGAGAAAAATATGAAAATTCAGTCATTCAAACATGGCAAGCTAAGAACAGTAATGCAACATAAGCCGCAGCAATTTGTACGCGGAACAACAACAAAATCCAAAGTACGAACACTTGTGAATTCAGAGGAGTTTTTACTCTGCATCTGTGGAAAGCATTTCGATAAGTCATGTCAACTGGAATAGTTGGAATTTAAAAATAGTTGGACAACCAGGATAACATTTGAAAACGGCGTTGGTTATACATATGCTAATTCAAATTTTGAAATGACAACTGCCAAATAGAAATAAACTTGCATGCTACTCTGGATCGTTTTTTATGCATGCAGGATACCTGCTCCACTCTGGATGAAAAAAAAACTCAGCTATAGTAGATTAGGAGCAAATACAGAATAATAATAGCAATAGTAAATTAGTGAAAATGAAAATAGTAACGGCAAGTTAGAATATAAACATTATATGTGATCAGGTTCAAATAATATTCGAAGTATACGCCTCTTAAAGCTAAAGAAAGATACAAAAAAGAAGTCAAACTGATACCCATTACAACATGTTACCATCTTAAGTATTAACGAAAAAAGTGTACGCGCGAAAGTGATGGTGAAATAAGACCGGGATCTGATAGTAAGGTAGGTAGGTTGAAGTGGCTGTCGATCGACAGAAACACAAAAGAGGCCTGTTTTGATACTACAGTAATTGAGTCTCCCCTAGTCACTAAAATCAGGGAACCATCTGTTTCCTTGGGAAAACCGCACTATCCCCTTTAAATTGACCAGGGGCAGTTCGGTCGAATTTGAGTGAAAGAGTGGAGATCTAATAGAGACCCGCACAGATTTAAAGGTATATAGAAAACAACGAGTAAACTTACGTTGGACAGACTCTGCTGCATCAGGCAAGTATACAAAACGAGTGGACCTTACTTGGGAACAGTACTCTAGTACGCTTCGTACGAGTGATTTACATAGACGAACATAAGTGAATATATTAAAGGTACAACTAGAATTGGCCTTTATGAAACAAACCTATAGTCCCATCAGATGGAAGCTGGTTTGCTATTTAACGACATAACTTAAGGACATACCGTTGAGAAATATTAAGGGAAAGAGAGTTCAAAGTACACCAATCGCTCCAAGCAGTAATCTTTGACTGAATTTGCAGGCATTCTTCAAAAGATGAAATAATACGTAGGTGTTTAAGGCCAACTGGGTAAAGGAAGGAAACGGAATTGAAACAACTGGATAGATCATTGATAAGCAATAAAAACAGAAGCGATCAAAGGATGGAACCTTGTTAAATATCAGATGTAGCATGAAAATGATGCCGAGAATGTCGAAATTGCGCAGTTTATCCAAGAGCTCAAAATGATATACTTTGTCAAATGCCTTAGAAAAATCCGGTTATTGTAAACATTTTCATTATTCCCCGATTTTAGCATCGACAAAACGTTAGCATGCTTACCAAACAGAAGGAAAACACTGGCGAACAAGATTAGATTAAATCAAATTGGAAAGAGAAACACATAAAAACCAGGATAATTACTTGACAAATACACATGGAATACCGTCTGGGCCATTGCTGAGCTTAAGGTTCAAACAGGATATTAAAGCTTCTACTTCAGAAGAGATATAAATGAACAAGTATTGCTGTTGGACAGATTAGATGGTTTTGAGGGCGCAAAGTTAGAGGAAAAGAAAGCGGCAAAAAGGTTTTGGGGGAAAGAGGCAACCTGATCGTGTAACGTGGAGGCATCTGGTAGATGTTTTGAAATTATCAGAGAATAATATCCAAAAGGGTATGGGGTTATCAGAAAGGAAGGAGGTACTTATCTATGTGCGCAAAGAATCGCTGCGTCAGACGGATTTCGTAAGTCTTCCAAGTGTGCCAGATCATCAATATAGGCACATCAATACAGAGCCAAGGTGGATTAGAGAATCTGCAGAAACATTACCTGGGGATGTAATTAGGTATCAAGTTGTTAGAGAGTAAAAAGACGAAAAGCCGACATCAATGTGCCGCTCATGAAAGAATGTATACCAATTTTACATTCTGTGTAAAATTTAATATTGTATGTTAAATGTATTTTTTTTTATGATAAAAGTTCCCTAAAGTGTGAAAAACCTTCCAGCCGTAGGCTTCATTTTCTGCCTACCTCCAAGACTCGTTTCCTGAAGAAAAAAAAACAGCCTTCAGAAACAACACGTAATTCTTTTTTATGTGTGATTATTCTAATGTCTAAACTAGAAATATCAACTAAAATGATAATTTCATGATATCTGCATCTCCTCCAAACTCAGGCAATTTGCTTCGACATTTTTCCTAACAAGACATATTTTCTGAAAAGTCTCAAAAAATTTTATCACATTTGGTGAATAATCTAGACTATTTCTTGACGCCAAATCATGTCATTTCAATTTACTTGCCTTCACCAAAATTTGACCCCATAATTCACATAAGAATGAGGAAATTCTTAATAATAGTTGGACAATATACAGAGAGGAACGTGACTACTGTTGTCTTTCTTGTTGTTGCCAACACACTTTCAAGCGGACTCGTAGCTACTGTGCTGTTTCAACATATAATTATTCGATTACTTTTAATAGTAGTTCGGTTCCGAGCGAAACATTTGACAGCCATCTGTGCTTCTTTTGTAGGATCCCTAAGCAATAAGGATAGTATTCTATTTTTAGAAGATTCCAATCACCCAAATATATGTTTTATTCCAATCCCACACATGTCTTCTCTCTGTAAACTTTTGAGATTACAATGATTTCAGCCTTGCGAGTACTTATTACAGCAACGATGTGCAGCAGGTTTTATCGATTCCTAACCCGAATCAGTATTTGCTTGAACCTTGTTTTCATAATCGCTTATGACGAAGTAAAGTAAGTTCAACTAATGACGCAGAACATCTCTCAGCGATATATCTTGAGGAACCCTTTTCTTTCATTTTATCAAAAAATATTTTACGACGTTGAAAGATACGTCCCAAAGATTATTAAGATGAATTGTCTCAAGCATGGCTTGATCAACGACAAACCAAGATCTGTAATTTATTCGCTTGAAATTTTCAGAAAGTCTTCAGCTGCAATAGTTTGTTTTTTTGTTTATATGTTTTTCTTCAATTTTTGACACCTGCCACCACCTATTCTCTTTCGGGTGGTTTCCTCGTTGGGAACCATTAAGTCGAGTTTTGCCTTTTATTTAATGGATCTCTCCCGTTAGGGATTCGCCCATCCTGTCAGAAGTCTTACGTCACGCCCACATTCAAAAGTAACAATAGACGATTTTTCGAGAGTTATAGAGGCATTGCTATTTTACCTTTCATTCGAAAAATGTTTAAAAAGATTGTTCATGGTAAATATTCTCAACTAGTTGATTCACGTCCGAAGGAGCAACTGCATGGGTTTCAAAAGGTCACTTAGTATTTCTGTTTAAAATAGAGAATGGATACCCATTTGACGCAGTATAGACCGAATTCAGTTACGCTTTGGACAGGTTTAACCGTCTTGCCCCGATTTCAAACTTGAAAGAATTTCGTAGTAGCTGGGTCCCTTACTCAACTGGCTTAACTCTTACCTCCACAATCGACTGAAATTGGTAGTTTTAAGGATATTTGTCGAAAAAATTGTTTCTACCTCCGGTGTACCACAGGGCAGCCACCTCGGTCTTCTCCTGTTTCATAGATTCATATCTGACTTACTCTACGCTGACGATTTAAAAATATTTCACAATTTTTGTTTTCAATTTTGGGCAAAAGCTAGGAAATATTAGAAATACGGAGTCGATCACATTGAAACAAATTGATTATTTAAAAAAAATGCGTAAGGAGCACACGATATTGTATCTGTCAATTAATAATGTTGTTTATCAAATTTTTTAGCTGAGGTATATTAGAATACAAAAGTTTAGGATGTAAGAGAAAAAGATGTTAAGTAGAATGAGTGGAAAAATATCTTAACAAAAATCATTAAAAAACATTTTTGTATGTGCAATGTTGATGAATGCAACTTGCATTCATTTGTTTTGCTAAACTCTTTTCCATGACTAACGACTTTTATTTGTCAGTTAAACAAGCCACAACACATTCCATAGCCTTCTATAATTAACTATAAGTGAGTATCTGTCTCGGCATTTTAACTACCATGCAAAATACGCTCGCTCGATACAGTGATCACCGAGAAGTGCTGTGTTGCCATACATGCTTGTATCTTTTACCGGCCGAAACCGGAATCGCATGCTCTACCGCCACACCTTTGGAATCTACAACCTGGCGGGCAGCGGGGCTTGACTCACCTCACTCACCTTCCACAAACCAGGCTCTGCTGATCGAGAAGATGACGCCAATAAGACTCGAGAAAACGGCTCCAACGACAAGTGAAGAAAAGTCAACCAAGTCGAGAACAATGACCAAAGAAGTGTTGAATGACCATATGTTAATTACGGGACTCGCATGAAAGAATCGTGAGTGAATAAAGTGAAACCTTACCTGGCGAATGGCTGAAGCTGAAGGTTGCAATTACAAGTTGATCGTTGCAGCCGCACTGTATGAAATTCCAAGAAGCTCGTGGTAACGTCGCAAATACACTTCGAATATTAAAATATGATTCACAGGGGTTTTAATGTGGTTTCAAAAACTTCACAGAACTCGAACCACCTGCTTGCACTGTGCACCAACTTGATTCTATTGATTCACTCCGATCTGCATTTATTCACAACGCAACAATTCCTCACAAGTAACTATCGTTAAAATTCACATCACAATCACATTTGCATCGCTTTCGACAAATTGTACACCTGAGCGGATAAGCTTCAACTCCGAAACCAGCGAATATCCAATGACTGCGATTTTGTTCCACAAACCAGCCTCTGAGATCCAGTGACTGTTAGCTCCAGCAAGGGAGCACCTGAAACTCTTCGAACCCACACGGGATCACGTCGGTCGCGTCCTCGTCGATTCGCGAAATGCTACCTTGTAACCGACCACGCAAAACAAGAACAAACACAACAGGTATAAACTAAAATTGAGTTACTGCGTCCCCGGAACTCCGCCCCTTCAGGTGAGTCGCGTGCGAATTTCGTTCTCGATGTTACGCAAATCGTTCTATCTGAGTGCCTGTTGCAATTCACCACTCTATTGCGCTGCCCTAGCACTCACAATAACAAAATGAAAAACTAAATGCATGCATTAAGAAAATCCACCAACGGAGGTCTAATTGAGTTTATTAATTTAAACATTCACAATCCACGACTCGACGACTGCAACATACAGTTGACCTTCTACGCACCCTACACGTGATTCACTGCGACGGGATGCATTCAAGCACAATCTGCATCTGATTGGAATCAAGGCGCCACAGCAGAGCACGCAAGCAAGTCCTTGGCAAACCGAAAGAATTACGCGCCAAATTTCCACTGCTTTTCTCAGTACGGATTCAAGTCCTAAGATTTGAACAGAACACAGCACTGCCACCCACACGTCACAGCTTTTCAAGCTCTCGTCTCGAACTGACGAAAAGCAACATCGAATCAACGGTCACCGGGCTGGTAACAATCCCATCCAACACACTCCACCGCCCACCGATGGGGAGCCATTGCACGGCATTGAATATGGAGACATTCTTCACGCTAGAGCTTCATTCTCCACTGCGGTCGAGATACCGGTTTTCATGGAAACACGATCAACAGCAAGCAGAAAATATACTTATACCTAGCTATGCGCAAACTTGCGTGGGGACGCGGTTCGTTTGGGGCTATCGTTTCCATGGCCCCCATATGTATGTTGTAACGGACAGCAGATGGAGCTCGACATGGTTTGAGCATTCAGTAAAGCGGATGTGGATGTCAGCCATTTTAGTTCAGTGCTGAATTCATCTGTTTGAACTTAGAATTCAATTGCTAAATCTAACGTTCGGTTAGATTATGTGATTAGGATGGTGTGCTATGGTGACAAAATTCCTATCGAAATGGTTTATCCCAAATGGTCTCTTGTGGAGGAAGGTTGCAGTTCGGAGATCTCGCTAAGTGTAGGTTGCTTAATGTTGTTTTCTAATAAAGCCAAAAGAGCTAATAAAAATGGAATGTCAATAAGAAGTACAAATATAAGTGGAAAATGAACTAAGAACAATAAAAAGTGAAAAATTATTCAAATAATCGTGAAAATGTAAACTTAATCGAAAATGTTACCTACATAAATTTACCATTTTCTTACCTAAATGTTTCCAATTATTTTCTCGTCAATTCATAATTTGAACAGATATTTTATGATGATAATGTAATTAATATAGATAGTTCAATCTACTTAAGTATATAATTAATAGATAATTAGCTGGTAATTAGTAATAGTCAATACTTTAAAAGTAAGCACCTTAAATAAGATACCTAAAGTTATTTTAAGATTAGACCAATAGACACTGAAGAAGAGGGCAGATTACTCTCGAAATATCGATGTACGTCGAGTAATCAAAATAAATCTAGCTTCAAAAGGAATAAAATTGATTTCAATTAAAATATCGATTACATTGTAAGTAATGGCGCTTGGTGAATAATTTAGTACTTCCAGAGTCAATTCTCAAGTAACGTCTTGCTATTTTTCCTACAATATGTTTTGTACTGCTTTTTTTTCAAAAAATTTGGGATATTAATTACTTTGCAAATTCTGATTTCTTTATATATATATATATACATATGTACATCGATGTATGCATCAGTGTATGCATCAAAATTCAGGGAGCTTATCTCACGGATATTCGATTAAGCTGAAATTTGATGGGGATGTTAATAAATATAGAAATGAATGAAAAAGAATTCCATTACAGTTTAAGGATAATATTAAACTTGAATCCATAGGCAGAATTCAGGACTCCAAAATGTTCAACTGTAAGGTATTTTTTAGTTGTTTTTCCTGTTATGTTACAGTTTTATTCCAATAGATATTGAAGCATTTCATGAAAACAGTATTGGAGACGATTATTTATTTATTTCAACCAAACAAGGCGTACAAAAATTACTATATTACATTACCACTTACAATTAATATTTAACAATTTATATAAAATTGTACAATACACAGTAATGAAAGAATGTTAAAAATATAACCATCTTTGGTAGGGAATTGGAAAGGGCACTCATGACGTGAACACCTTAGTCAGATCAGTTTTAAACCTAGGTCGGGAAATGGTTGGGGAATAGTGCTTTGAGAAGCTATTGAATATTTTGCAACATCTATTGATCGGCTCATTGTTGGCGTAAACTGTGTGGTGTCGGTATTCATTCAGTAAACGTCTGTGCCTCGTCTGCCTTACTGATTCGTTGAAGGTGATCTTATTGGACAGGGACACAACATTGATCAAGCCCCTAATAACATCAAAAGTAAAGCAGGAGCATATGATTATCCTCCGCGAAGATAGACTTGATAGATTTAAGAGACTTAGCCTGTATCTGTATGAAGGTATAAATTCGTAAGGATTATACAGATCTCTCAACGCAAATAGTAAGAACTGCTTCTGCATCGATCCGAGCCTATCGCTATGGACATCAAAGGTAGGGTGCCAGACAATACATGCATATTCGAGCAATGGCCGAACTAGAGCTATGTACAAAGACTTCGTGACCCATAGGTTTTTGAATTCCTTCGCACGTCTTTTGATGAATCCAAGCTGCTTATTAGCCTTGCTTAAGACTTTGTCATAGTGTAAATTAAAACGCAGCTTTTTATCCAATGTAACCCCGAGGTCGATAACATTGTCAACATTATTGATTGCAACATTATTGAGGTGGTAATCAAAATTTATATTACTGGTTTTTCGGGAAAAACTAATGACTTTACATTTACTGACATTAATGTCGAGATTGCTCAAGAGAAACCAGTTTCGATTGAAGGAAAACTGAGGCTGATTTTAATTTAATTGTGTGGTACATTTTCAGATCATCTGCATAAAAAAGGTGAGGGTTGTCTGGTAAAACTTCAGAAAGATCCGATACGAAAATATTGAATAAAAGAGGTCCCAAGGGACTACCTTGTGGTACAACTGATTTTTTTTTTCGATTTTTTTGGATAGCAACTATTTCGAAGATAAGAGTCTAACGAGTTTAATAAGAGACCTGAGATACCAAATTTCTGTAGTTTGATTTGAAGAATATCATGATCAACACGATCAATACTTCCTGGAAATGGTCAGCGAATAGGTCACAAACTTTGTGAGAGCATGACGAACAAAAGTTCTTTTTGTACATCGAAGTAGGGTAGCCCGAAGTTTTCCGTTTGGTGTTCACGAAATCAAAAAAACTTTTTAGGACCATGAATTATACTTTCGCCCATGATATTAAATAACGCTCATACGCTTCACGGGATTTCGTCAGGAATTCTTGAGCTAATTCATTATGTTTATCCTTGATATCATCTCTGACATCAGTGCTGGTTGTAATTACTTTGTAAAGTTTATTTCTTTGATTCTGCAAATACCTTAGATTGCTATCAAGCCATGGTTCAGATATTTTGTCTTTTCTCTTAATCTTTGGGGCGAACTTTTCAACGGCGTCAAAAACCAACTCATAGAATAATGATACAGGTACATTCTAACATTAGGAAGCCTTCGCATTAGGCTTCCAGATGCAAACATAGTATTACCACAAGTAATAGTTGGTGGTGAAGCTTCCCTTACGATTGGCGACCAAATTTTTCTTCCCCGGTTGATCGAAAACGCATTTCTAATTATCTCCTCTGTCGTGCTAAATGGGACTCAGAATGCACCTTTGGAATTTTATGCCGGAAATTTAGGATTTACAGTAGACAGATTCAATTTCTACCAGATAATGTAGACTAAATAATATTGATAACCTTCATATGATTTCATAAGAATTTCTGTCGAAGTTGAATTGTTTTTACCCACACTTGGCTCAAAATGGTTCCCTGGTCCGGATAGTATTCGCAATTTTTTCGTGAAAAATCTTGCGTCTACTCTTTTCGTCCCTTATCCATCTTATTCAAAGCTAGCCTCTGCACTGATAAATTTCCCCCTTCCTGGAAGCTCCCACACATTACTCCAATTTTTAAATCGTATCAACGTGACCTTTCGTCGGACTATCACCCTATCTCCATTCCTTTTTGCTTTTCAAAAAATGCTTGAATACTTCATTTTCAAAAGAATCTATTAAAACTCAGCTGTTTATTTGCAACTCAACAACAAGATTTTGTGAAAGGCGGCTGCACCTCTACGAACCTAGTTAAATTTTGACAAGTAAATGCCTCTGCAATAGACAGCAACAATCAAGCTGATTTTATCCATCCTAATTTTGCTGAAGCTTTTGACCCTTGTGACTCGGTTAATCATGTGCTGCTTCTTGTCAATTTAAAACATAATATCTGTGAGCCCTTGCTTGCCTGGATTGCCGAAACCACTTTGTCAAAATAGAATTTTCAATGCAGATTCAAATTTTTAGTGTAAATAAAAAGTTGTTCAATTTTAATCATCCCGCAAAAACAATTACAATTTTTCCTTGTTTGTTTTATTGGTTTTGGAATATAACCAACTGCAATTTTACCGTTCACGAGTAAAAAAAAATATTTGTGAATTATTTATGAAGTTTTTAAATTTTGCTACTTATTTTTTATTATTTAAATCAAACTAATTACGCCGCTGCTCATTTTTTGATAGTCCATTTATTTATAAACAGAGAAAAAAGACATACACATTTTTCAAACCGTTTCTGACGTTCCTGAAACATGATTTCCCAAATACGCCATTTTTGAGGGTTTGTCATTTTAAATCAAATATTTTAATTTAAAGACCCATTTTAATTTTTTTAAAAATGCATCAAAATATGCTTATGGTGCAAGAAGTACTATCAAAATATAAAAAATTAATATTCATTTATTAAAATAAACACCAACTGCACATATTAAGTGATGTAAAGTGTGTAGGGAAGTGGTAAAACAAACCCTTCAAGAAATTAAAGAATATGAAAATCCCCCAAAAAGGAGAATATACCGAGCTCTCAAACATCTATATTAAATCTATCCAAGTCTTCATTGAGATTTGTGGCAGTTTAGCTGTCATGCTGTGGCTATTTTTTGTGTACGAACTTTTCTATCGATTGTACTTTTGTATCGATTGTTCCATTTCTAATTGTTTCCGAATATTCAGCTAAAACGGAAATATAATTTTAGTTGAAATCTATGCAATTTAGTAGCACCAAGAAAGAATTTTTTGGGTGCTGTTACTTTTAAGCAGCATTAATAGATAGTGCTTGATCTTTTAACTACCATCAATAGAAGTGTGTGAGTGGTATTCAAAATCGAAATGCAGCGGATTACGCGAATAATTAATTATTTCTAGAATGTTAAACGTTGAAAATATTGAATTTCTTTTTTACCGTAAATTACACGTGCGCGAAATATATATGTCGTTGTATTCATTTGTTAGTAACTAAATTTTCAAAGAAAAATCTTTTTGGTAGTTTGAAAGCAGCTCGTTCTTTAATTCTTAACTATCACTCAATGCTGCAGATAAATCAATGCTCTTCGCTTACTGTATTGAAATAGAGGAAACCATTTTCTGGATAAGATAGAAAGGTATGAAGTGAATTCGAATCGTTATGTTTAGAACTTATTCTCACCATATTTTCAGATCAACATCATGGCAGACGCGGCGGAAGAGGAAGTGTAACTATAGCCTTTGTTTCAAAATCACAATTATGATTAATTTTATTATTGAACTCTCAGCCTTACAATAGGCGGCCGTATTGGACGGTTCGCATCATTATATTGGAGAGCCATGGTCATTGTTTTCGTCCCATTGATTTGTTTACCGATTTTGTTTATCAATGAAAAAGATAAATTGGTAAGTTAATTTAAAATGATTATTATATCATAATTTACTGTAAAATGCTTTGCACTTTTTTCCTTCTTCCTTCTACTCTGCATCTTTCAATCAGTATACACGGTCTGTGTGAATGTTTTTTTCCCTCAGAATCTTCTTAGATAACTGGTGCACCGGCAAAGGGAATCCATAATCATCAAAAACTTTATTATTATGCTTTTATTATATATTAATATATTATATATTATATTATATATTATATCATATATTATTATATTATATGTTATTATATTATAAGAAGCAATAAACTTACGAGACGGTTTATGCTCCCATCATTGGCTTGTGAGATCCTGAAATGTTGCAAAGAAAAAGGTTTCAAAAACACCCTGCTGTTTGTGTTTATTAACTTTTCAAATTGTTTATTACTTTCACGCATTCATGAAACGATAGAATTTGCAAAGCGACAACCTTTTCCATTTCCGATGGTGCTCTCCCCAGCCAATCTGCATCTTTTGTCTGTACGACTCTCTGCACTATCTTCTGCTCGTGCTAATGGGATTCTCGATCGCCCATGTACCAGTGCTGCCAACTTTTTTCCAACCATTGTAGCTAGAATTTAGGAGAAAAATAGCTAAAAATAGCTAAACTGTTTTCATAGTAGCTAAAAAGTGTAGCTTACTTCAACAATAAAAAACTCAAGGTAAACAGTTTTATTAAGATAACATGTGTAATTCATATCTTTAAATATTGGATCTACATCCGATAATAAGTAGTTAATTAATTTAATAGTATGAACTATGTGTATGAGTAATATTAAATTCATCCATTCGTTCTTAATCGCAACTCATGCTTGCAATTGAAATATTTCATAATGTTGTCACATAAACACTTTTAAAGTATATTTATATCAAAAGAATCTTTTTCAAGCTGGGGTAAATTATCAAAATTTATAAACTCATCTTCATGCTTCACATAAGCTTCTAAAGTGCCGGTTTTCGTCAATACTTTGTGAGAGAACTCAAAATCTTTGCATCATTTATATTTCCTCATATAATCTTGAAATTGTATTATTAATTATAACTATTTTTTACTCAAAGCTATATCCCAAATAGTCATTATTATAAACGTAATCATTTAATTCCACATTTTACACAACTTTTTTTTATCCAAACCTTCAATAACTAAACAAAAATCGTTAAGTTCAAGTTCAAGTTCAAGTTACGTTTATTCGGTATAAATTTCAGTCTATATCAATCTATAATGTTTCTTAAATTAGGGCTTAGATTTACATCTTTACAGCTATATCTTATAATTATATTGTAGGCTATACAGGTGTTTATATACATCTACTTGAATTTGTCTTTAAAGAGGCCAAGGAAAACTTTCAAAAAACCTTGTTTGGGGAACTTAATAATAAACTTACATAACTAACTAAACCTAGCACGCTATACAAACTCGTATGGAGACTCGAATAATGTTATTGTAGAGATAGTAACATGTTCAAAGTTATGTTATGGGCTGGGTACATATCTAATGGCTATTCTTTTCACCTGCTCAGTTACGGGGAGGACAGTGGCAAGCTTGTGTATGAGTTTTGTAGGGAAGTAAAAAGGCTTGTTGAGTATCATTTTGAGGATTTTATTTTGCACGACTTGAAGTTTACCAAGATGGGATTTTGGACAGTTTTTCCAGACCGGCGCTCCGTAGGTGATGATTGGTTGGATAACTAATTTAAATATAATCAATTTGTTCACGAGCGATAACTTAGATTGTTTATTAAGTAGTGGATATAATGCGTACGCGGCCTTGTTAACCTTTGTACATGTTTGATCAATATGGTCCTGGAAGGAAAGCTTTTTATCCAGAACTACCCCTAGGTAGGAAACCGTGTCCGTCCACTCAATACTCTGTCCAGTAAAGTGAATGTTTCGATTTGGGAGTTTCGTTCGACGCCTTTTTTTTGAAAAGAATATAGCTTGGCATTTAGTTGGATTTACTTTTATTTTCCAGCGATAATAGTACTGGTAAAGTAGATCTAGTTGTGATTCGATGTTATTAATTATGTTTTCTGGACAAGTGCCCCTACAATACACTCCGATGTCATCAGCAAACATAGCCAGTTCACAGTTTGTATTTTTAGGTATATCCGATAAAAAGATATTAAAAAGCGTCGGGCTTAGACAGGAACCTTGTGGCACACCTGAAGTGATTCGGTGCTCAAATGATTTCGAGTTCTTGATTTTCACGACAAACGAACGGTCAAGTAGGAATGAAGCTATTATTCTTGTTATGAATGCAGGAAATTTAAGCTGATTTAGTTTGTACACTAAACCGTCATGCCAAACTGAATCAAATGCCTTTTCGATGTCAAGAGCTACAAAACCCGTGGACTCCTTTCGTTGATAAGAATCTTGAATAAACTTACACACTCGAGTAAGTTGATGGTTAATTGAGAGTCCCGTGCGGAAACCATACTGAAAATCCGGTAATATATTGTTGCTGACAACGACGTTCATGATTCGAGATAATATAATTTTTTCGAAAATTTTACTTAGGATGCTCAGTAGGCTAATTGGACGGTAGTTTCTGGGGGAGCTAGGATCCTTGTTTGGTTTCGGAATTGGTACCACAAGTGCCTTTTTCCATACTACAGGAAAGTAGCATAGCTTGAAGCAGCAGTTAAAAATAAAGTTTAGCAGTATAATTGCTTTCCTAGGAAGATTCTTTAAAACACTACTCGGGATTTCATCGAATCCAGGAGATTTGTTGCTCTTGAGGTTCTTTATGCATGCTTTAATTTCCTTTGGTTTACAGGCATGAGTTGGCAAAAAGTCGGACTGTAATGAATCGAGCTGTCCTTTGAATGTATCAACGGAGCTGCGGGCAAGGTAGCTTCCCAGGTAATCAGAGGTGTGATGGGCTGACTCAAAGTACTTTGAGATCAGGTTAGCTCTATCCTTGTCGTTAAAAATAGTTCTTCCGTCGGGCAGTTTAAGTGGTGGTATAGCGGTGTTGCGTCTGAAGACTTTATTTAGTTTCCAGATATTTTTTGCGTTTTTCCCCTGGACTGCAAGCATTTTATTCCAATTTTCATTCCGGGCTTGAAGCAAACGGTCCTTGATAGATGTAGTAAGATGATTAACAAGCTTTTTCGTATTCCTATCTCTTGTTCTTTGCCATTGCCGCCGAATTATGTTTCTCACTTTAATGATTGCTTTGGTTTCGTTGTCAATATGAATAGGAGGATATGGTTTCCGTATGCTTTTAGGTGTATGAGAATCGATACTGTACCAAATATAGTCGTATAGTTTAGTTATTAATGCGTCAATTTGTGAGGTGCTATTGATTTGTAGTAGGTCGAGTCTACTAGTGTCAACTATAGAGCTCAGTGTGGCTTTAAATTCCGCCCAATTTGTTTTACAAAAATTATATATAAGTGTATCCTCAGTTTTCGAAAAGCGTTTGCCAGGAATCGAAAAAAAGACAGGAAGATGTGGTGAACTTAGTTCATTTACGGTTAATGGACTTGTAATATTTACTTGACCATTGCTAATTACTATGTCTAGAGTTGATTCTCGGCCTTTTGGAGGATAATATGTAGGGTGGGATGGACAATGGACGTACAAATTCCTAGTGCAAGTAAGGTCAAAGAGTATTTTCCCTGCTGAGTTTGCCCTGGTGCAGTTCCACTGTCTATGTCGTGCATTGAAGTCGCCACATAACAGAAATTTGTCATATTTTCTCGTTAAAAGCTTCATGTCTCTCGTAAACATACTCAGTTTGTCGTTATTAAGTTTAGTGCCAGGAAAATAGCCACCGATTATATACGTTTCAAGATCTGGTAAGAAAACAGCGAGATTTTCTACTATTTTAGTCTCAATACTAGTTTGTACAACGTGGCGTATGGTTTTTTGGATGCATATTGCAACTCCACCACCTTTAGTATTATTTCTATCAGATCTGTAGATTAAGTAGAAAGGATGTGATAGTTTATCAGTTGGTTTCAACCAGGTTTCTGTAACTATTATCAAATGTACATTGTTCCGCGAAGCATAGTCAAAAAGTTCAATATTCTTGTTACGGATACTCTGGGCATTCCAGAGTGGTATATTGAATTCGACGTTACTATCCATACAGAAACCTGGCCGCAACACTGACTATTACATTAAATTGTTGTTGCTTAGTAGAACAGGCTGCAAGTTTCTCGATTAGCTCAGTCGAAATTTCAATCAGCTGATCGGTTGTAAACAAGTTTTGATCAAAACTATTGTTACGTGATTGTAGTGGTGGATTCGATCGTAGGATACTGCTGTACGACATCTGCGGTTGTTTTTGTTGGCGTTGCACTGGTGTCGCCGTTGAATTCATACTGTGTTGATTCACTTGAGAGATTTTTATTGGGTTCGACGAGATTTGTGGAAAATGATGTGAGTTAATTGAAAACTGCTGCGTTTGCTTCTTTTCGTGGTAGATATTTTGTGGACGGTGGCGCGATATTTTATTTTTGATGTTTATATATTCAAGACGTTTTTCGCAGGATTTATCGTTGGCTAAATGACGTTTTGAGCAATTTGCACACAGAATCTCGTCGTCGCGAACAGCATTGCAATTTGCGTGATTATGCGGTCCACCACAAATCATGCATTTGGGTGGAAGATTGCAAAAACTAGATCCGTGTCCGTAAAGTTGACAATTTCTACACTGTGTAGGTCCTGTTTTGTTGCGTGAATAGTAGTTCCATTGAACTCTGGTATGTAATATAGATTTGATTTTCCGTAAGTCGGTCATTTTGATTGTGCCGTGATTGAAGTAAATTATGTAAAGTGTTTGATCGCTGTACCTTCTTTGTGCGGGCGAAAATTTTTTGACGTCATAGCAGACTAAATTGTGTTCAGTATTCAGTATTTTCTTTACCTCGTCGCACGATATGTCGTCGAGACCTGCTAGAACTACTTTAACAGGCTTTTGGTTGCTTGGCTGGTAAGTAAAGAAGTGCACTTTCTTTGATACTAGGTACTCGTGCGTCTTGTTAAAGTCAGCGACAGTATTCAAGTGTAATCTCCTACCAATTGACATATTTTTAATATCAAAGTCATTGATTTCAATTTCTGACATCATAGCTACGATGGTGTCTCGCTTTAAGTCTGGAAAGACGATAGGTGAAACTTTTTCTTTTTTCACTGGATTTATGTCGTTTCTCGCAACACTGTGGTTCTCGTCACTTATGTCGGCGAGAATATCAAACCGGTTGCTACTGGTAGCCATGATCGTTTTTTCTTCACGGCGAAGTTTTATTCTGTCCCGTATGAGAATTTCGGGAGGAGAATCCTCCCTAGGGCGTTTATTGACACTACTCACTATTGATATGGTTTTCACTTGGACACAAATTAGATTTAGAGGTAGAAATTTGCTTAAGAGAGTTTCGCTAAATTGACTTGTAAAAGTACACTTAATCTTCTGATTTCACTTCGAATTTCCGATGTGATTCGCGTCCGATTTCACTGAACGTTCAGAGCGAACTCGAAAAATCGTTAAGGAGTTAAGTGGGTTCAACGGAATCGCTATCAAATTGTTTATTCATGATAGAAGCATCTTTTAAAATGGGTTGAAGAAATAGGAGGTATAAAAGGTTATATCATTATTCCTTATAAATCATTTTTGCTCAATAACATTTTTCTGATGTTTGGACTATACTGAAGTGGGTCTTTAGCTCATTGTATTTGCCTCAAGTTGGATTCGAGAACCAACGATAGGTTTCTGCAAGTAAAAACTCTAACGTTTGGGAAAGAAATGATCCTGCAGCTGCAGAAACTGAAAGTTTAACTGAATGACAAGCACATCTTATTAATATTAAAAATAGATTTTAATTTTTGAAACGAACCGTTTTTGACTCCAACCATAGCACTTGCGTTTGCTGCCCCTACCCCAAGCATATTTCAAATATTTAGGTTCTAGTTTTCTAACCAAGTTTATATGGCAGCAGTTATACTTTCAGCAGTACCATTTTTTAGCTCAATCAAAGCCAAGTAAGCTGTAACAAATTTTTGCTGAATATCACTAAAATATTTCCCTACTACACCCAAACACTTTATAAGACAAATGTCCGTTGACTCGTCAATAAAAATATTATAACTAGAGCTACCAAAAGCTGCCTTTAAATCCGATTGGTAGTATGGAAACAACGTTTTACACTATGGCGTTGCATTTCGATCGACAAATACACTTGCTCCAACTTTTGGACTCAACTGCCAGTTTCTTACACATCTCACTCAATTGGTCTTAATGCGCAATGGTTCAGCTTCGATTCATTGCCGATGTTTTGCTGCTTTCAACGGAGAAAATATATTCTATATTATCCGCTGTGTTGAAAAACTCACAAAATGAAAAAAGAACATAGCTAGTACAATTGTAACGTTTGATATTTTTAAATACGCACCTTGTTTGATTCAATATGCTTTTCCCTTTGCGAAAGAGTCACTAAATCGCTTAATTTTGCGTTCAAAACATGTTTGTTAAAGCGGCAATAGACTTTGCCATTGACTTTCTGAAACCATTCTTTTAAATTTTTGTTATTGCTCCACACACTACGAAATTTTTGTTTGAAGAAGAACTTATGCTTGGCGTGTCCGAAATTGGATCAGACATGTTTGTTATTAATTCGAAACCGAACAGAGATAAAACAGTGTTTTAAAAACGAAGTTATTGCACAGTTACAAGATCAAACTCTGTTACTTTTCTCACAAAATTAGATTTTTATATTAATAAAAAACACGTCGAAAATATCTTACTGCCAGAAAACGAGTTACTTCACTACTGAGCGCGTTTTCTAATTTCTTCTAGGGCTTTGTACGAACTCCTTGCCTACGTTTTATTGGTATTTTATGTCTCTGAGTGTTCTTGTCTTCAAATTTAGACAGATAATGTGTTTTCTAATATTTATCATATTTCGCTTGTCTTGCCGATTTTAGTTTATTGCTAATGAGTTAAAACTCTCGGTTCATCTTCACACCGAACGAAAGAAATAACAATGTTCGTCTATTATTATTATTCTATGCCCAGAAAGACATAGAATATTGATTTCGAGAAAGATAACCATCTGCTATTGTATCTACCCAAAACATTAGCGTTTACCTTAGAATTTGAGGAGATTATTTTCAAGCACTGAGTGTTTTAAATATTAATAAACTAGTGAAAATTAATGCAATCAGAGCAAAAATTTTAATTATTTGTAATCTATAAATTAGTAGCTAAATTTGTAGCCAACAGCTAAATGAACAATTTTATAGCTAAATAGGTCCTTTTTGTAGCTAAATCTAGCTATAATGTAACTAAATTGGCATCACTGCCATGTACACACCAGTGAATCAAGTCGCGCTCCGAATGACACGCTGAATATACATGCTGAATATAGACATGCTGTACATTCGAGAGATTTATATTTATGGCAAAAAAAATTATTTAAATGTTAACAACGATAAAGTTTTATGAGAAGTGAATTTTGTCACATGCTGCGAACTTCATATTTACTTTCCTTCATGATTATTGCTTTTTATTCTAAAATGAGCTGATGTTTCTAGGCTTTCCGTTGCTTGTATGTTGTGGTTGTGATGGCTCTTTATTGGGTTACGGAATCTCTACCGTTAGGAGTTACAGCAATGATACCAATCGTTATGTTTCCAGCTATGGGGATCCTGGTAAGGTCTATAGTAACAACATTCATCAAATCAACTTACTTCTTTATAGGACACTGGGCACACATGCATGTCCTATTTTAAAGAAACGAACGTCATGTTTATAGGTGGTCTGATTTTGGCATTAGCTATAGAGTTTTGTAATCTCCATAAACGCATTGCTTTAAAAGTGATATCAATTATAGGATGCAGCCAAAAGAGGTAATCATATGACACATAAATCAGATTATTTGTATATATATATATATATATATATATATATATATTTGCAGGCTGAATTTCGGACTGATGATGGTCACGATGTTCGTTTCAATGTGGATTTCAAACACAGCGGCAACAGCTATGATGTGTCCAATCATAGTTGCAATTCTAGAAGAACTCGAAAAAGTAAGTAGCCAAATAATTTTCAAAGTCATCCATCATTGTTGTAATATTCGCAATCAGGAAGGCATAGGTCAACTGTACACCGACAAAAAGGTTGGCGAGGACTGGCCGGATGCTCTCGAGTGAGTGTTAACAATGTTGAAGCAGAAAGTCTTAGTATAATTTCTCTTTTTAGAGCTCCTCATCCTTCACGGGCTACTATCTGCTACTTCATGAGTGCAGCGTATGCTGCATCTCTCGGCGGCTGTGGATCATTGATCGGTACAGGCACCAACTTGACATTCAAAGGAATATATGAAAGGTGCTTCTCTATACTTCTGTTCGCCTGTTGATTTTTCCAGCTGAGCTTGAATTTTGTGTAATAAGATATTTCTAGTTTTGTTTATTGTTTTGCGTGCAAACTTTTTATCGATTAACAAAAATCATTTTGATAAACGTTTTACGTTCTAGCCGTTTTCCAAATGCACCCGGGATTGATTTTCCTAGGTGGACATTTTACAATGTTCCACCCATGACAGTTGCAACGCTACTAACCTGGGTATATTTGCAAGTAGTTTTCACTGGTCTTTGGAGGCAAGTAGATAAAAATGTCAATACTCTTATATAAGCCAAATTCATTTTTTTTTTATTTTCCGAAATGATACATTTTTTCTTTTTTCTACATATTTACAGGCCCAACAGTCAAGATGCAAAAATGGCAAATGCTGGAGCCGAGGGTACGGCTTTGGCAAAATCGATTATTGAATCACGTTATAAAGAACTAGGACCAATAAGCTCTCACGAAATTTCTGTTGCCATTTTGTTCGTTATTTCGATAATCTTATATTTCGCTCGAAAGCCAGGAATCTTCACGGGCTGGGCTGAGTTCATAGCGCCAAATACGTAAATCTTTACTCCACACGTTTTGTAGGTCAGATACTTTTTATAAATGTGATTTTATTTCACAGTAAAATCGGAGATGCAACACCAGCTATATTTATTGTCCTCGCTCTTTTCATGATTCCAGCTTCATGGCAATGCTTCAAATTTTGCCAAAAAAATCCTGGTATGTAATTTTACAAATTAAATAATCATAAGTTAGTATTGGAAATACTATTGATGTTTCAGTGCAAAAAATATGTTATATTGTCATTTGGATCAGTTTGCAAGCAAGCAATGGCTTCATATCAAGCAGGACTGGAGAACATTGCTTCCAGACACTTAAATAAACAAATCAGTAGACCGAGCTAAAAAAAAAACTATAGAAATCGCTAAACACCCGCTATATTTACGTGAAAAACTTTGAAAAACCGTACAAATTGTATCTGCAGTTGATGAAAATGACTATGAAATCACACATTTTACACAAAATGAGGCCTATTAATAAACTAATATCGTGCATTAGTCTTCTTAAAAGAACTTCGGTTTTCACAGTTCGATCCTAAGTACACGGAATTTTCCCCTAACTACGTTCGCAAGGTTATAATCCCATATTGCTACATTTTGTTTTAGTGGGGTCCTTTTGATTGATTGAGTCATAATTTTTGTTTTATTATCGTTAATTTGAAGGCCAACTTCTTTAGCGGTTTCGTTTTGTCTTCCGAAATACTTCCTTGACGTTTTTTATAATGTTGTTGTTGATTGTTTTCGTTCTTTGAAATACATGTATGAGACAGATATTTCTCGACGTCTCTGGCTATTTCTGACACTGTTACGGGGAATTATGATTTTTCTGCGTGAATGCAAGACTACTCCCACCTTAGATCTGTTAGTCCCGAACAGATTCGTCGTCAGCCATTGTGTACGGGGCAAGTCGGTCTAGATGCACAGCTTTCATTTTCTACCGGTGTTTTCGATGCTGCTGCAACATCGTTGAGCCGTTTAATGATGCGATATGGTCCTTCCCATTTTGGTTGCAGCTTAGGACTCAGGCCTTTCCGCCGACGGGGGCTATAGAGCCAAACTAACTCATCTTCTTGAAATCCAGCTGAGTTTACCTTCAGGTCATACCACGTTTCATCCGGTCTGTGTTTAGGTTTATGTGGCTCCTAACTGCCTCGTGAATGGAGTCTAGCCGTTGGCGTAGCTCCGATACGTACTCTGTTGCTGTCTTTGGATCTTCTGGTGGTATTCCGAATTTAACATCAGCCGGAAGTCGAATATTTAGTCAAAATACGATACGTGACGGCGATTCTCCAGTTTTCGTATGCGTCGCTGTTCGCTAAGCCATCAGGAAGAGTGGGATATGACGATCCCAATCACGCTGGTGGTCTTCTACCATTTTGACCATTCCATCGAGCTGTAGGTGAAGTGTAGTAGTTCTTGTCTTCTTTATGACCAAGGCATCACAAAACTCAGTTAACACTTGGGATTCGAAATTCCGATCTTGATCGGAATGCAATTCGTTTGGGACTCCATATCTACTCACCCAGTCAATCACGATTTGCTCCGCCACTGTAGATGCCTGCTGACTTGAAATAGCGTAAACTTCTGTCCATTTGGTAAAATAGTCGGATCCTACCAGCACGTAGCGATTTCCTTGCTGTGACACTGGAAACGGTCCTGCTACATTGATGGCGATTCTTTCGAAAGGAGTTAGGTCTCCAGGTCACCTCTAGGCTTTCTCCTGAGTCCTTTCACAGATGCACAGGCTGGACATCTCTTACACCAGTCCTCCACATCTTCCCACGCGTGTACCCAATAAAATAGTTCTCTTATTTTCTTAAGTGTTTTATTTATGCCCAGGTGGCCTCCTGCAGTTCCCTCTTGCATTTTTTGCAAATCATCTTTGACTTTGCTCCATGGAAGTACCACTTGGATGCGATGCGCAGACCCATCTTCAGTTTCCCATTTTCTTCTTAGTAGGCCTTCATCAAGATGCAAGGAGTTCCATTGTGCCTAGTAGCTTTTTAGCTCAGGACTTCGACTTAATATGCTTTGCCATTGCATATCGATGTGCAGACTCCTTCCAGGCTATGAATTCCCGTAGATCTCCATCCGCCAGTTGATCGTCCAATAGTTCCGATTGTGACCATCTTCTTGCTGATGAAACGCATATCCACGTTACATCGGCATCGACTGCTTTTTCTTCTAACCGATGACAATGCTTGCATTTCGGCTTACATGGGCGTCTGGAGAGGGCATCAGCATTTCCGTGCATGCTACTTTTTCGATGGACTATGTTAAAGTTGTATGTTTGCAACCCTTCAATCCATCGTGCCACTTGTCTTTCGGGGCTCTTAAAGTTGAGCAACCATCTCAGAGTGGCGGGATCGGTCCTCAATACGAAGCTTTGGCCATACAGGTATTTAGGGACATGTTTGGTGGCCTCAACTATTGCCACCAGTAGTTTCACTATGGCTTGTATAGCACCCGGTTAAAGTAAGCAATTACCTGTTCCTGGCCATCAATTTGCTGTGATAATACCACACCTACATATACCTGTATTACTTGCATCAGTGTCCACGATGAACATTTTCTGTGGCTCAGGATATGCCAGCATTGGTGAGTCACATAGCTCCTG
The DNA here is from genome assembly GCA_947369275.1 of Nemotelus nigrinus. Lineage (NCBI taxonomy): Eukaryota > Metazoa > Arthropoda > Insecta > Diptera > Stratiomyidae > Nemotelus > Nemotelus nigrinus. The sequence goes on along the minus strand of OX376373.1, from coordinate 36,471,089 downwards.
CTTAAGCTTCTCAAACGCTGCTTGGCACTGCCGGCTTCAATTAAACAGCTGATTTTTCTCCGTCAGGTGGTGTAAACTTGTCGCGATGGTAGCGAAATCCTTCACGAACCGGCGATAGTACTTTGCCAATCCCAGAAAACTCCTAAGTTGATTCTTATCCTTAGGCACTGGCCAATTTTTAGCGGCTTCAATTCTTGCAGGGTCAATTTTTATTACTCCGGTCGAAACCATATGACCAAGGTATTTCACTTCACTTTTTGGGACTTAGCTTCAAGTTAGCCGCTTGCAACCTCTGGAATACGTCTTCCAGGTTTTTCAGGTGTTCTTTGAATGTTCTGTCAATAACAATGGTGTCATCCAGGTACATTAGACATGTCTTCCAACTTATTCCACGCAGTACACGCTCCATGAATCGTTCAGTGTTTCTAGAAGAATTGTCAGAGACCAGTTCCCACAGAAAAGGCTGTCTTTTCACGGCCACTTCTCTCAATTTTGACCTGCCAGTATCCGCTCTTCAAATCCAACGTCGAAAACCACTTCGCACTGGTTAGAGTATCTGTAATGTCATCTATTCTTGGCAAGGGGTAGCTTTCCTTTTTCGTGACCTTATTTAACCGTCGATAATCGACACAGAACCGTGTACTGCCATCGTTCTTTTTGATTAAGACTACTGGCGACATCCAAAGGCTAGTCGGAGGCTCGATGATCCCTTGTTCTTGCATGTCCTGCATCATATCGGCGACTTCCGCTTGTTTGGCCAGTGGTAAGCAGCGAGGAGCCTGCCAAATCGGTGATGCATTTCGTGCGTCGATTCGATGCGTGGCCAAATTAGTCCTTCCGTAATTGCCATCTTGGGTCGAAAGGATATCAGCATAATGTTCAATTAGCTGGACTACTCCTTGTTGGTGCTATTCATCGCTTAGTTCCGAGGACTGTAGCATGTTCTTTGCTAGCTCATCTAACTTGTTACTGCGTATCTTTTTACGCTGAGGTTGTATTTCTACCGTAAACAAAGAAGAATTGAGAATACTGGTTGGCAGTCGGCGATTACTTCTCCTTTCTTAAGCTTATTCTCCTGCTCCGCTAAATTCAACAACCTTATAGGAACATAATTCCCCTCCGTAATTGTGATTAGGCTTTTTGCCACGATAAGGCTGCTGACTGCTGGGTTTTGGGGTGGCTCTACGATGAAGAATTGGTGGCCGCCAAGATCACCATCAAATGTGGCCCAGATGATGTTTTACGACGACTTTGGTACTTTGGTTTTTTCGCAGACGATGATTCTCAGTCGGTCATTTCCCTTCCTGTTACCTACCAACGGTATTTCTACGTTTTTTCACTTAATTACCCTTTCTCTTAAACACAGGCCGACACCATGAGGGCCTAGGAAGTCCATTCCGAGTATACACTCGTCGGTTATATCTGCTACCAGGAACTGATGCTGGAACACCAAATCGCCGAGCTGTATTTGACGAGTTATTTCTCCGTGAACTGGTGCAGATTCGCCTATTGCTGTCGGAAGTACGTATCACCCAACGTTACCAAGTCTCCATGCTTCCACCAAGTCCATTTCCAAAATTGACATCATTGCTCCGGTATCAGTTAAGGCGTTCTCGTGTCGACAGAGCCTAGAGACTGTGATGATGGTTCTGGGGTCAACAATTCCACGAGCTAACCTCTGACCGAAGAAGAGACGGCTACGTTTACTGAACCAGGCTCGTTCCTTTGTCGTTTTCTTGCTGCACACCCGTCACAGAACCTTGGCTTCAATTTCCTTCGGCAGTCACGACTCAAGTGTCATTTTTCTCCACAGCGCCAACATGTGGAACTTGTCCGTCGCTTGCCGTTGATTTTCGGATGACCTCGGCTCTTTGGCATACACACTCTTCGTGCACTTCACGGATTCTAACGTTATTGCGTGGTGCCCGCTTTACTGATTCGTAGATAAAGTATCCTTGGGCGTTTGCTTGTCCGTCAATCGAAGTGCTTGCTGGAGCTCTTCATCACGTACTTCCTGGATGAAAGTATCTCTCCCTGTCTCATCCCGATGTTCTAGATCTGAAGCAGGATAGGACAGAAATGTTAACCGCTCGATGTCCTAAGCCAGCTGTTGGAAGGTCTCTCCCGGTTTCTGTGAGGTGCAAGCGATGTATCGCATATCCAAAGTACTTGCCAGGCTGCAATAACTGGAGGAGCAGTATTTCCGCCGCGGATCCTCTCAATGACACTATTAGTGTGGTCGCACGTTCTTGATCGTTCCAGTGGTTAAATTTTGCAACAGCTTCAAACTGTTGGTCCCACGGAAAGATCGCACCTCCACGATAATGGAAGCCTCCCTCTTTTGAATCAGAATGTGATCGAGCCAATAAAAGGTGCGGCCGGCCGGGGATGCCCATGCGCTTTTATGGATGATTTAAAGCTGAGAACAAGTAGAACTTACAGTAAGGGTTCTACTGCACGCAGAGTTGACTAGCCGTTGTCCATTGTTGTAGCAGGAATCGCGAAGGCTTTATTGGCCTTTATTTTCTTCCTTTCCAACCTTTGCGCTGAAGTCGCCCAACAGCAATTTCACAATATATGATGGCATTGAGTTATCAGAAGGTTATTCAAATCTTTTTTTCACTGCCTCCTCCTCATCTTCTGTGGAAGCCCATCTTCTGTGGAAGCGATGGCAATTTATGAGCCAAAAGTTAAAAAAATGTGCTCGAATACGTATCGCACCAAATCGTTCGTGGACTGGCTTAAAGTCCAATAATAGCGGATTCATGTCTTTGTCCACGGTGAAGAAAATCCTCAATTAGTTGCTTTCAGGTGAATTTTAAAGGTTTAATTTCAGTGTCAAACAGTTTTCTTTCCGGGACAGTTAAAGTATTTATTATGTATTACGTCACCGTTTCAAAAGTGCCTTAATGGCCCCCGATCTGTATAGTGTTTGCGAATCCCAGGCCCCAATAGAATAGAGTAGCCATGTTTCGTTTACATGCTGATCATTTTCGTTGACCCGATCCAAGCATCCGAGCTGAAATATTAGATTCCGTAATGAGTAAATTTTTACAAAAATGGGCTGTTGAACGTTCCATCCCCCAACCTGGAGAGCAAGTGTGAATAATTTTTCCAGTTAAAGGCGCGGAAAAATCAGCCTTATTTGCTAGAAATATTCATAATATGAAATATCATGAAGGTTTCTGGCAGCCCCCAATTTTAAATTACATCTTCGGAGAAATCGAATGCAGGATTCGATAGCAGATCCAACTAAGATTTAACTTAGCTGACAGAAATGCGACTCATATTACTGAAACACTAAGGTGCATTCGACTTGTTCGTTGGAAGTAGATACCATATCACTACTGTCAGCAGTAATGCAATCAGTGGTTCTTATTTAAGTTGAATTGATCGCATCGGTGTAATAGCTGGTGCTAATATAAATCAGAATCACGTTCTAGTTAAACCCCCACAAAGAGATTGCGGATTATATACGCAAAATATGTAAACCTTGTAATGTTTCGGAATGATATGCCGCCAACTTTCTTATTATATTTAAATATTTATCCTGCAACGAGAAGACTTTAGGCATTTTTGTAGAATAAATTTTATCTCTGATCAGCACCATAATATTTCTAAACTACATACTAGTTAACATTGATGTTATTTCTCAACACTGATTCTTTGTTACATTTCAACAGAGGGCGGTTATCCCAAAAAACCTGGCATCGGATTACTAACCTGGGCATTTACACATACACACACCCCGTGGAGTTTGGTGTTCTTACTTGGTGAGCCTATTTAATGTATAAACCTAAACCAAGTAAATCATTTTCAACAATTTTCCAATTACTTCCAGGTGGTGGATTTGCATTGGCCGAGGGCAGTAAGAAATCCGGCATGTCTGAGCTTTTAGGAAATGCTCTAGCAGGACTAAAAATCTTACCACCGCTTGCCATTTTATTCATCGTTTTATTGGTGATACAATTCGTCACGGAATTCACATCGAATGTTGCTATAGCTAACATCACCCTTCCTGTCCTTGCAGAAATGGTAAATAGAAATCAATAAATTTTGATCGCATATTATTGACTCTATGCGCCTGTTTCAGGCTGTGGTGATAAAAATTCACCCATTGTACTTGATGTTGCCTGCTGCTATAACTGCAAGTTATGCATTTCACCTGCCCGTAGGTACTCCACCAAATGCTATTGTCGCGGGCTACGGTAATATTCGTTCGAAGGATATGGTGAGTTGTTATTGTCTATATGGATTAGTGAAACAAGACAAACAAGTTTTTATACTATTAGGTCGTATAAGATATCTTTTCTCGCTTATATAGAATTGAGAGAACATAAACTTTACTAGATTCTTTAAAATGAAGGGAACATTTTTTCATCTGCTAATGAATGCTTCTTTGAATACTCTCTATAGTGTGCCTAGACCACCATAAAATATATTTTTCTACACTTTGTTGGGGATGGAAAATTCATAAAAGTATAATTCGGAAATGTCTTTGCGGTTGAAAGTCTTTTTATTTCGATTATTATTACTATGAAATTAAAACAATTTTTTTTTCGGTTTTGTCTGAGTTTTTCATCTTCAACAAATTGCCCATTTCATCTTACATATCTGATTTACACTAACCTTGCCCAATTGCAGGCTGTAGCAGGAATAGGTCCATCTGTGATAACATTACTATTAATCTGGGCATTATTTCCAACGTATGGATCTCTCATTTATCCAGAAATATCGACATTTCCGGAATGGGCAAAACCAGATAATCAGACTTTCTTCAGTTGAAAAAAGAGCAGTTTTAATTGATTCGGTATAGATTTACAAAATCTATAAGCTGTGAAACATTTTGCTTGTAAATATCACTATGTTATAGAATATATTAATTTAAGGAAAAAAAAATATGGTGTTTTGATTTGTTCTCGATTTGTTTTTCACAGAAAAATGGATTTTATAGTTTTCTAGTCACACTATAGGGATTATTCAGATCAGTTTATTTTGTTTTGGTTTTTTTGTATCCTATTTGTAAAATATCGAGCTGCTTTCAAGCTTTGATTTACATTCTTTGTACTTAAATCTGAATCTCGATTGCCATTGAAATAAACTCAACGACAAAAAATGTACGTACTCCTTCTCCTTCAAATTTTATGAACTTATCAGGTACCTGTGTAAGCTCAATTTGTGTGTATATTTGAAAAAAGATTTATTTTTATTATTGCGGTGCAACTATTGTGTCAAAAAGCCTCCTAAAAGATAACTGACTGTTGCAGTTGGGAGCTCAATATGAATGTTATATAGTGAAAGATTACCTGTGAGAGAAAACGCCCAGCGCATATAATGTAGTGAAAGTGCTATGAACAATTTTTTTTAAAAAATTCTAAGAATCTGGTTCCGTAGAGAGAGAATGGTAGTGACAGACGGAAAGCGTAAAATAACCACGAGAAAGGATGCCTCAGCAGGATAACATTATCAAAATCTTTTCTGAATTAAGAAGGGAGTTGCTAGGAAAATATCAGTGTTTGTACTGTGGAAAGGAGACTCAACGGACAAGGATTAATGTCTCCTAAACCTGCAAAAAGAACTTTTTTTTTTACGAAAATACACTTTATTGATGCATATGTGTGAACAATTCAGCTACAAAAAATATTAATTGAATCAAACATATGATGTGAAAAAAAGACGTGCGTATTTTCTCGTTGTCGTTGAGTGTATTTCTACCATTTCCTGGATTTTTACACAAACGATTAATGCTGTGGAAATTGTCAATGAAATAAGTGGTGAGATTTTATTGATTAAAAAAGTAGCTTCGAACTAAAAATTGAAGTAAGAATTATGCGATTGGAACTTACTCAAGGCTCTCAATTTTTTTTTATACTAGATCCCTTTTGACAAGGATTATGTTGGCTTATGACGATTCGTATCAGCCATGGAGTTGCGATACCACCATAGTGTAGGTTTGACCTTATTACTTAACAGATTCAAATTATGATAGGAAGAACCAATTCTTATTTACTACAATATTTATAACTCTAATAAATATAAAACACACAAATAATTAACATATTTTTTTCTAATATCAATACTGTAACTAAGTACTTATTATTTCTTAGCATAAGTTTAAGTAATTACAATAACTGCTTCTACGATGAACATTTGTACGATGTTACGATAATTGAATTCCTAGAACGGAAAAAAAAAACAAAAAAAACCATTTGTTATTCAGTCTTAAGGTTACTGGCTCAATATAAGGCACTGGTAATGTAACATTTTCATATTATATAATTTACATAAAAACAAACATAAACATAAACATGAATAAGTAACTTTTATAATAGTATTGTTAGTTGTTATTTACTATTGTTAGTTATTGTTAGTTACTATTTTAATAATATTAATAGTTGGTTCCTTAATTACTTATATATCTAGTTTGGCTATGTCTAAAAAGCTAGCTAGTTCAGTGATGTGTTCTTTATTATGTGTAACCAAAATCGAGTCAACTGATCTATAATGCATGAACATTTGGAATTTTTTCCTAATATTAATATGTTCCCGACAAATAAAAATTTGATGATCCAAATCATCCAAGGTATTACAGAAATTACAAAACGGGTTATCCACTACTTTCATAGAAAATAGGCGCTTCCTATTATAACATTTATTGGTAAAGAGTCTATTTATTTGTTTAATTTTATTGCTATTGAAATTAAATTTTTTAAACCATAATTGATTTTTACCACTTAAACAAGCCTTAGTCCATGAACTTTGTTTAATCTTGGTTAGTTCTTTTCTGTGAAACTCTCTCCATTCCTCATTAATTTTCGAGTGTATATCTAAGATTGCCTCATCTGATTCATAATATGTTTCAACCACTACTCCATTATAAGTCCCTTCTCTGGCATCTGAGTCTACCTGACACATTTCTCTAATATTTTTGTGACCCGGGATCAACACTACTTTGAACCTTGAAAGAATAAAGGATGCACAGAGACTATAAATTTTATTGATCACTGCTTTATTATTTGGGTTATTGACTAATTCGCTACAGGCTATATTAGAGTCCGTGAATACCGTTATCTTTTGTTGTTTTGTATTAATGCCAGCAGACAAAGCTAAGAAAATACCTTCCAGCTCCGCATTTATTATCGTCATCTGAGCATTTAGAGAATAAATTTCCGAAATATCACCATTGAAATTTCTAATCGCACTGCCCACACCTAGGCAGGATTTAGCCCCATCCGAGAAGAATAAGCTCTGATTTTCTCTACGTTCATCCAGTATTAGTCGATCATATTTTTGTATAATTCCAGACTGTTCCATGTATCTCACGTCTCTAAAGATCCCAATATTCTTTCCAACTACCGACAGATTGAAAGGTTTTTCCACTGGTACTGTTACAACTACCCTGTCTATAATATTCTTGTATTTGTTATAGAACATTGAATAGTTTGATCCATTTACTCCTCTCGCACATTCTCTGAATTGCTCATTGTTTGACATTTTAATTTTCATAATTTCCTTGGCTAGCATTTGGTTAGCTCTAAAAAACGTCGGGAGTTCATTTGCTATATCAAAAGTGATTATATTTGGCGTTTGATTTGCCAAAATGATTTGTACAAAACTAAACCTTTATCAGGAGGCAGACCACTTTTAGCTCCCGTGACTCTTTTAACAGCATTTATTTCAGGCGTGATGCTAGATAATTTATCTTTTTGGAAGTCCATGTCAGAATGATTATATTTAATGATTTTGCCAAGGAATTTGATGCTACTAACCCAAGGAATGTTTTTGCTATCAATCTGGACTCTATTCGGGAAAACCTGATTTCTGCATAAAATGATTCCTTTACACTTTTCCGGATTGAGGGGTAGAAGAGATTTTTTTTGCTGTATTAGCAAATTTAGAGCATTCCTCTTAAAGTATATCAAAACACATAGATTTGCCAGAATGTGATGTCAAGATCACAAAATCGTCCGCATATTGAGCCATCCTAGTTGAGTGACCTATATTCTTATGAAAGTCCGCCGTGTATATGTTAAAGAGTAGCGGGCTCAGCACATCCCCCTGCGGAATCCCATTGCTGACCTTGATATTCTCTGAACCCAGTAGCATACTTCTCTGACTCAAGAAATATACAATCCAAAAGATATATTCTCTAGGAATATTATACTGTTCCAATTTTCTTTTTAAAATGGCTATATCGACGCTTTCATATGCATTAGAAATATCTAGCACCATGCACATCGAATATTTTTTGTCTTTCTTAGCCTGACATAACCACTGATCTAACGTATTAAGACACATACTGACAGATTTATTTTTAGTATAAGCAAAAGAATTACTCGGGAGTTTATCAAGAATTCTGCATTCCGCAATTATTCTGTCTTTTAAGATTCTGTTAACTACTTTAACAAAAACATTGAGTAGTGAAATAGGTCTGAAGTTCCCTAGCTCTGCCGGGTTTTTTTCAGGTTTCAAGATAGGCACTATTTTTATTCTTAAAATTTCTGGACTAATAGGGAAGGAATTTACCAGATTGTTTAAAGCCATTCGTACTGATTCTAAACTTCGATCATTCATAGCATTTAACATGTTATATGTAATCATATCTGGACCTGGCGCTGATTTTTTCCTATGGGCAAAAATGGTATTTTTTAATTCATTGAATGTAAACTCAATTTTATTAATGGGAATAGGCATTGCTTCCAGGTTGAAAGTACTATTATTACTTTTACTTTTAATTAGATTTAAATATGCAGTTTTATTCTCTGGATTCCAGAAGGAAGGAACACTGTAGGAGCCAATTCTTTTGTTATTTCTGGCAAAGGTCCAGAATTCTTTGATGTTGCCTTTAGTCGCTATTTCTGTGATTCTATTAATCCATCCATTTCTTCTACTTTCTCTTACTTTAGTATCCCAAATCTTTTTTGCTCTCAGATAGCCATAGAAATCCTCCATTCTCTTGGAAGCCTTATAGAGACACAGCAGTGTTTTTTTTTATAATCCAGAAATTTCTCAATTCTGGGCTCCACCAGCTCTTATTTGTATGTTTTAAAGTTGGATTATTAATTTGATTTTCCATGACAATCTCTTTAAGTTTAGTTGAGATAGTTCCTATATTTCCTGTGAAGGAGTTCTGCTTGATGATATTTAAAATTTTTTTTGATAAAATGATTTTTTTAGGTTTAGTTTTGATTTTAGTTTTAAAAGTAACCGTAATTAGACAATGTCCACTGTTGCTAACCTGGTTCGTACTGGTGTTCCATCTGATATTGGTTGGTAAGAAATTACTTAAGGTTACATCCGGGACAGATGTGCCTTTTTTCCCTATTTTTTTACTAGTAGAAAAAGTTTTGTTCCCATTGTTTAGACAGAAAAGACTCAGTTTTGAAAGAAGTTTAAAAAGCTTATTTCCTCTAGCATTGTTACAGTGATCACCCCAGAAATTATATCTAGCATTCATATCTCCACCAATAATAAATTTTCCAACCTGCATGGCATTTTCAATAATTTTCTTTAGTTCAGTCTCAAATATTTCGCAATTCAAATCAGGAGGACAGTATATCGAATAGAACCTAATGTTCTCTTTAAGATTTATGGTGGTAATACCCACCACTTCCAAGGTAGACTCTATTTTAATTTCGTGAAATTCAAAATCTTTCCTAACCAACAGACAGACCCCTCCTCCGCTGCTGTCCGTTCTACTTTTGGAAATCATGTTAAAACCACCGATTGGATTTATTTTATTATTATTATTTGAATTCAGTGTTTCAGAAATAATTGCTACGTTATAATTTCCATTATTCAACCAGAAATCTAAACTAGTTTTATTCTTATGTAAACCCTGAATGTTGTTAAGAGTATTGTCAGGTATTTTACAATCTTTTACACTATTTATAAATATCTGAAAAAGGCTTTCCAAAATAGCATCTTTATTAAGGATCAAATTTTCAACTTTGTTGGTTTTCAAGAGTTTATTTAAAAATTTCTCCACTTCACTAGTAATCTGATACTTTGGATTATTGAATATAGGGATCAGTTTTGACTTTTGAGTCTCCAACTGCTTTACTGGCTTTACATATGTTTTAGCCACTGTAGAATACTTTTTTTTCAAAAGAGCCTTATTTATATCTATTTGAGAATTTCTGGTCGATGCAGCCATGTCTTCATCAATTCTGGGAAAGGAACTAAGTTCTACCTCATCCAGAAGGGAGAAACTATTTCTATTTGAGGTCTCTTGTCTGGCTTCATAGTATGAGATATTTTTTTCGCCGCTATTTCTAGAATGAGTTGTTCTTGACGCCAAGATGGGCAGTTTTTATCTGTAGATACATGGTTTACAGAATTACATAGGATACAGATCTTATTGCTACATGATCCCTCACATTCCTTTTCGCCACATTTAAGGCATCTTTTCTCTGGAGACTTACAATATTTAGCTATGTGCCCTAGTCTGCCACAGTTACTACATTGTCTCGGCTTGGCTATATAATGCTCTACTTTAATTCTAAGGTAATCGACTTTAATTATCTCAGGGAGATCTTCCCCTTCAAATATAATTTTGACCGAAGACGAGGGAATGAAAGTGTTTACATTATTTCTATCTCTCATTGAGAATCTTTCTGACGCTTTGATCATAACATTATTAAGTCTATTACCCAAACTATTGCAACAGACTCCAAACCTAACGATGTCCTCTATGTCGAAGTCCAGAGGGATGTTCCTCAGCACTCCATATCTGTACATAAAGTTATTAGGTATGGAGCCCTTCATATTTAAACTTTCCAGGAATTTATTGTTCAGTACTTCATTTGCATCAGCTGCATTCTTAAAATTAATTTTGATTTTTCCAAATCCACAATTTCCAATGCTAACTATATTTTTGACCTTGTTTGTTCTGGTTAGCGCATAGAATATTACATCATTTAATTTGATTTTGGATACATCCGCCTTCATTCTTTCCACCATAACCGGATATATTTTTTTTGAGTTGGCAGCATATCTATTGTTAACCCTATCTAGAGTAGGAGGAGATTTTATGAAACTGCTAGTGCCCTCAGACTTGTTTAAACCATTTGATGCTTCTGGTATGCTTCTTTTCTCTGCCACATTCACATCTCCATTACTGCTATCAATTATCATTTCTTCACTTATCTCAAAACTTGTATTTGGGATAGAGAACCCTCTCTCACTATTTATTTCATCATTTTTCATATTATTTTCATCTGTACTAATTTGTTTCACTGAAGCCTTAGTAATCACATTGGGAATCGTTTATTTTTTTCCTTTTTAATCTAGGCTTATCAAAATCTTCCTGCTGATTTTCCTCCATGAGGTTATACTACAATCATATCCACAGAAAAAAGAACCAATCAAGATTCAACACAGAAAAAAAAAACAAAACACTGTTAGTAAATTTCTAGAAGGAAAAGATTATTCAAGAATGAAAAATAACCAAAACCACACAAATTTTTAAAATACTACCTTAAAGGATTCCTACCACCCACGAATAATCCAACTTACAAAAAACCGAATCAAAGAACACTACACTTTACACAAATTTTTCAATATGCACTACCGCCTGACTTAACCTAAACTTTTTGAGACTAATTTTCTAAAATAGAAAAAAAAACTTTCTTTTGTTCTCAGCTTTCTATTTACGACCGCTGTGCTCAGCTACCCAATTGCAACTGAAGGCTCTCATTGGCTTGACAAATGAACGCAAGTCTTAGATAGCTACCTCTTAGTATACTTAATCACAAAAAAAAAGTTAAGATGAGCGATGAGTTGAGCTGAAGAAATCGCCACCCAGAGAAGGCGATTCCAGTAGCGGAAAGTACTAGCTCCAGTAATAACATCATTATTAGGTAGTGAAAATGTTGTCCACGGAGTCAACAGTTTTTAATTTGCACCAAACTAATTGCAAGTCGTTATTTTTGTCTGAAAATATTATAAATTTTTAACAATTTTAAGTGAACTTATCAAGGGCAACTACAAAATCTTCACCCTCGATTAATATATTTTTGGCAGCCAGTATACAACGGATTTCAACAACAACTTTTTAAAGTGTAGCAGTGAAAAGAGTTAAACTCTGCTGCCGTAGTTCAAAGAATCGAATGTGAAGCGGATCATGCACTAATCACCTTTGAGACTAAAGTTTTCTTGCACTGTTAAATCTGTGTGAATCTTTAAGGAGTATGAAACAAAAGCGAAAAAGTTTCAAAGGAGTATGAAAATTCAGTTGAAAAGGGAAAAATAAAAAGTAAAATCGCTCAGCTGAAAAAACATGGCTTTTTAGATAAAGTTATACATTCCCGCCTACCACTCCTAATACCCAATGCCACGAAAATTGCCTTTATAATGCTTACTCCATTAAAATATGTGCGTTATATCCAGAAACCGATATAAATAATATATAAGGAAATGTTTAAGATTTATTGGGTTGCCTATGAACCTATTTTAATTTAACTAGTTACTTGCCAAATAAATCATTTTTGCTCCACTAGCTGGTTGCCTACAAAGCATGCATGAATTTTGAATTCCTAATGTTGCAATTACCTTGCATCTTGTAAATGGCTGTAACTGCAAAATTAATCATCATTGGTGGGGGGTTTTTTTAATGATTCTGCCTCATTTTTCCGGTGATGTCGTATCGACTAGAAAAGTTGTTGTAACTCTGACGGAAATCTTAGAAACATCAATAAAAAAGTTTACATCAATGAAGTTGAAATCAATCAAATCATGTTCTATTCAAAATAGGAATGACCAATACAATTTTATTCACATTGGACATTTAACCCTCCGAGAACACACGTATTTTTTCGATCATCGAGAACAATTGGGGTCAAATTGACCCCAACCACTTTTGAACGTCTATAGAATCGCCGCCACTGAAGATTTTCATTTGAAAAAAATTGTAGATGTAGATTGAGGCCTCTTTTAGCAGTTCTCATGCATTAGAGGTGGCCTAAATATCCTTAGCATACCTAAAAAAAAATTCGCGAAAAAAACAGTTTCATCGAAAATCAGCTTTTTTACAAAAAAATCGTAACTTTGTCAATTTTCAATATTTTTGGCTAAAAATTTAGGGGAATACACACACTATAGTGACTCTTGAAAAAAAGTATTTATTTTGCATATTTACCGTGGCGATTGTGAGGATTTTAAAATTTGCACATTTAAAATAAATCGTAACTTTGTCAGTTTTTAATATTTTAAGCTAAAAATGTATATGGATACTCTCAAGACTTAGTACAACAATAGCCCTATATAAAGTGTTGCAAAAAAAGGTGTAATCATCTGAATAATCAGATTCTGATTGCTCCGAGACATGTTCGTCTTCGGAGGAATCACTGTCGCCAAAATTGTTATCATTGTCTTCAGCTAACAAATTATTGTGTACACTAGAACGCAGATTATACGTCATATTGCTAAAAACAAAAAATAAAAGCACTTGCAAACTTATTTTGTGGCTTTTTTAAATTAATCTATCGATTCATTAAGTAAAAAAAATTGAATTTTTACCTCAAAATTGACGTCGAGTACATGTGGGGTCTACTTGACCCCTTAATCTGCTTCAAAGGCTTCTCAACGACGACTTGGGACTGTATGCGAACGGTGTTAACTGATAGTCAAGACACAGAAATACACTTAGGAGCCTATAGTACCCCCTTTTTCGCGCAGGCCTAAGCGCTGCGATCGGCCAAAAAGGTCACTGGGGTCAATTTGACCCCCTGTGTTCTCGGAGGGTTAAACCTACTCTTCCACCACCCACCAATTCATGAAGTAAAATTACTTTTTTTCAATTTTACCGGTTTTATTTTATAAATCATTTAATATGCTCAAACATATATATCATTACTCCAACTTTATTCTATACAAAAATAAAACCTTTCTTCTCTCATGTTAAAATACACTTAAATCTAACATTGCAATCAAAGTATTTTACACTGATCAGATTGACAGTAATACTTCTATTGAAATATTCCCGATAAATTTCATTACTTTTTACTCCTTCTATCAATACGTATCAACTACAAAATAGATGTTAATTTGTGCTTTACACAAAACATAAATAATATATTCTATTTTTCTTAGTTTAATAGGTAGTTATTAGGCACTTTTCACATTTAGATCTTGTTATGGCTACTAGACAATGGCAATTTATACTGCAATATCGGAAGACGGCATTGTTTTGTTTTTTGATTATTTTTTCTTTTAATAATGTGCGAAACAGTATGAAAATATACTATCGATTTTGTAAATAAATATGACAAGTCGAGAACATTATTTTAATTGATATGAAATCAATTCGATATTGAATGCGTTTTAGATACAGTCGTAACCATAGAGAAATGCATGTTATGTTCACTTACGTGACCAAACACAAATTACTAGTCAAGTAAAACATGATAATAATAAGTCTCGATTATTGAAACTATCCTAAACTCAAAATTTCTAATTATTTTCTTCGATTTTATGCTTAAGATAAACTTTGAATTCCAAACATGACTAAAATTATATAAGTGCGAATCGATTGATTTGATCGAAATTAATATAAAAAGAATCAAATTTAAATTAGAGCGCGCTTTTAAACTGTCTTCTAGTACAAACCATAAATGTTGAACTACTTGAGCAGATAATAAATAACATATACTGATCATGTTTTGATTTCCTAATAAAACTCCCAAAGTTAAAATATACTCAAACTTAACCGTCGAATTTGTCATAATAATTTCAAACTGAGTACAGACGATGATCTCGAAATATTCGTGAAATGTTTTCTTTGTACATATTGCCTGACAATGAGTTATGTGGAATTATTCTGAGTGCAAAGCGAGCATCGTGATGGCAATTCAGAATCGAGATCTGTACTGAGTTCAATTGAAAAAATTAACTACTGCACTTTACACTTAAGTCGTCGCTTCTTACAGGACTAATAAAACATTTTTCCTAATGAAATTGTAAAATCATAAGAAATCATTCATATACCCTGGACAGCGTATATGATGGTTGAGTGTATTTAAACTGTCCTGTTAAGTGGTAAAGCCCAATCGGGAAACGTATTCAATTCAGGGTACACAATTGTTCCCCATGTCGGGAACGACAACCAAATGACGATCAAGGTGAAAATTGATGGTCCGATGCCAGCGATTGCCTGCAAAAAGATACAATAGAAATTATTATTTCATACATACAAAAATTAGATTAACATGTTAAACGTTTTTTTTTTAAAAAAACAAATACTAGATCCCTTTTGACAAGGATTATGTTGGCTTATAACGATTCGTATCAGCCATCGGTTTACGATAACACCCGTTTATGGTGGGTTTGACCTCAAATTTTTACTCTAGACAACACAAACACATAAGTGACTCAAAGCAACGCAACGAACACGAAACCGCAGTTTAAGACACGTTGATACAAGTATTATCAATTCCAGAGAAAAGCCGTTCTACGGAGAAAAGCAAATTTCTTAGCAATTTTCCGGCTACAACCTTCTACTGAAATCTTTACTTATAGATGATCTCTTTCGTTAGAGCCCGTGGCTATTTTTTTACTTCCGATAATGGGCCGTAAACAGTTTTAAGACAACTGAAAGGATTTGAAATTGAACTAAAACGTACAAAATGTAACTATAAATTTAATTGTTAATAATTAAGAATTATGTTCCTGATTGGCTGTGAAGCTTTGTTATTGTTGAATGGAATATTGCTTTACCGCTCACTGTAAATAAATGATCCTAACGGAAATTCATAGCCATAAAACACATGGTTATGAAGTATAGTCTTGAGGTCTTGAGGCTATGAAATGTAGTCCTCAAGTATACTCATGAGAACCATTTTTTAGTATCGTTTGTTGAATCTTGGCACTGTCCGGTTATTATTGAATTATTGAAGGCAAGTCTGTTGAAACTGCTCGTCATATCATCATTGAGCAAATTGAGAGTTCTCTCGCTCTTAAGGAGTTAACTTTTTCCGCCTTCGTAGACAGTGAAGAGGCTTCCCATAATATTAAGCCTGAATCCATTCTGGAAGCACTTGAATGAATTTGAATGTTGATAGACGGCTGCTAGCCTTCGTAGAGTAGCTTCTCAGGAGTAGGATTGTTTCTTCCTCTTTAAGGAATGACCACTTGCGAGGGTGTGTCATCACGGGCCCCGTTAAGGCTAATGTCCTTTACACTTTGTAGTGGAATATTGCGATGAATACTCTTCTGGTGTAACTGGACCGTATTGGCTGCTTATGCGGACAACAAAGCCAAAGCAGTGTCAAGAGAGTATCAATTCACGATTTTGGAGAGGTTAAATTTCTCTCTATATATACATACTTTCAGACTAAAGCCGGGATTGTGGCTTTAATGTGAACCCTGGCTAAACGGAGCTTGTACTGTTTACAAGAAAATACGAAGTTCCTCGATTTTACCTGCAAAATTGAATGGGGTTTCTATTGTACTGAACTGGAAAATTAAGTATCTGGGACTGATCCTCGATTCGAAGCTGCTCTGGAACGAAAATATAGCAGAATGAGCACGGAAAGCTTTTGGTACTCTTTACTGCTGCCAAACAGCCATAGAAGCGAAATGGCGACTACAATCTCGTGTTATTACATGGCTCTATAACATTGTGGTTGACATAAAATAACTTTATGGAGTGGTGTTCTGGTGGCAAGCTACTCTCAAAACGGTCTACCAACGCTTTCTTGGAAAAGTTCGTAGGTTGGCCGTACTTCTGGTGTCAATCGACTGGCTTCTGTCTAATCAAATATTTGGAGTGAATACGTATATGCATTTTCACGGATAGTCAAACGGCTATTAACTCCTTGGCTGATCATTGTGCAACGTCCGAAATTATCGCTGATTGCCCTGCATCTTTTAAGGAAATGTCGAGACATTTGGGTACCTGTATATAGGGGTTTTCGGGGCGATTGTGAAGCACGACACGCGGTCTAACGCCCTTTATCAGTGGATAAACCGATATCATGTCCTAGGTGGAGGACGTGATCGTCTCTAAGAACCTGCGTCACACCAGGAACAAGTTTGATTTAAAACATAGTGCTCTCCGCTGTTGTGTTGTGGCCACTCTCGCGTAATACTGTTTCATAGGGCGACATGCGTAACGGCTGTGCGTCAAGTTTAATGATATCTGCCGGAGTTTTGGCTCAGAGGGGGAAGAGGAGCGAGTCCTGCACTTCATGTGTCAGTATGCACCTCTGGCAAGGAAGAGATGTACAACTTCATTACTTGGTATACCTTCCTTCAAATCTGACTGAACAATCTGTTGTTGACTAAAGGAACCAGATGGTTCCCCGAATATGGTTCCTAAGGGGAGGGATGCTACCTGTAATAATACAAGAGGCTTGTTCTGTGCCTAAATGAGTCTCTCGGTAGTTATATTCCGACTGAAAGCCACTCAACCCTGCCTAAGACTGTTTTTCGGCTCAAGCTAACGAATATAATGAACTAAGATCTATTTTGTTTACCAAAAATATCGTAAAATGGACGTCGAGTTTGAATACAAGAGACCGAAAGTAAAAAATGGAAAATGCATTTCTTTACATATGCTTTGGCATTGATTCCCTCAGGGATTGCATATGCAGTACGGGCTTTGCGATCCCGAGGTACCTGAGCAAACTAAACCTGATCAAACGTGGGTAGTTTGGTCATCGGTTATGAAATATTGCTGGCTCTATGAAATTTTCAACTGATGCTATAATTAATGGAACACGTTCTCCTCAATCAGCTTTTATCCAGATTTTTCCAGCTACTGTAACAAGTTCATTTCTTAGGGTAAAGTAGTCAGCATACAATCCAAGAGATGCTCTTTTATTTCAAACTCAATTTTTTCCTTTGTTGTTTCGAGCAGTTCATTACGGGCTTTTGTTTCGAAATCCACGTCCTTCCCGCAGATCGTTTGCCGGCAATTCGCTCCTGCATTATTGACTGTAGTAGGTCGTATGTAGTGTTTCGCATTACGTGGTGAAACTATTCTAGTTTGCGGTTGTGATAGCCTGAATGCTAGCCTAGTAATTTCAATTGTTTTGCGGAATTTAACGCTTCTTTGCCTATAGTCCGCAACGCATGTTGATGAAGATTTGAAGCTGCATTTAATATTGGAGGTTATATTGAGGTTTATCCTCAGACGTAATGACAATGAGCGTTTAACAGCTATTTTAAATGAGACGTACGCGCATCGTTCTTATTTATATTTCTCTTCATGGATAATTTATTTCTCTGCGTATGCTGCTGTCATTTAGTTAATTCAAAACTTTTCGCATATGCAAAGTATTTTCTAACAAGATTATGCAATACTACATTGTATTCAAGTAGGAAGAGTCACACTGTTTGCATATTACTTTACTGAAGCTCTTGATTTGTTTTCGAGGAAGCGATTGTTTGTTTTTTGAGTTTAGCTACCGTACAACTGTTCTTCAAACATAGATTCTGGACGAATCTGCTGCTCCATGGCTTCAGGAAAGATACTTTGACTACTCATTCTAAACTAAACTGAAAAAAAAACTTAGCTCAGTTTCCTCGCCATCAAACACATAGTCCACTGGTAAACTTCGAGTGTGTGCATACGCCTTCTGCAAGCGCAGCACTTTTAGATAAGGAGATAATCGTTTTTAATTGTTCGATTTTCCTCTGTAATTTCTTATAATTGCTAATAATTCTGCTTGAGATAGAATAAAGTCCTAAGATGTTTTTATGCTATTTGCAAAACGAATTCTATGTCAATTCAAGAGCTCTTAGACCTTCCACAACCTGAATCTGATCTCAATAGTTCTGCATATTTCATCACCTAGAAATAATAATAGTCAATTACCATGTCTTTCGATCGAATGTTAACATATCCAGCTGCGATGGCATTGGGTGGAGTCCCGACCGGCAAATGGAATGCAAAACTGCACGACAGAGCAGCTGGGAACATCAGAAACAGTGGATGTCTCTTGATACCGATTGACTGTAACGAATATCAAAAGTAGGCAGTAAGTAAAAATATTCAAATTATATCACATATAATTTGTAATAAAATCATATATTTACCATTTCAGCGAGGACTGGAAGCATGATGTTGGCTATGGCCACGTTCGAGGTAAATTCGGTTAAGAATTGTGCTGTTAGGCATACAAGAAATAGAAGCAACATCGGTGGTAGCGTTTTTAAGCCAGTCAAAGCGTTTCCCAGAAGCAGCGACATACCGGATTCATTGCCACCTTCAGCCAAAGCAAAACCACCGCCTGCAAAAATTAAATTATAATTAATATTCTGCTGTTTGGTAAAATACTGAGGCGAATTAAAAAACAGTATTGGATTCAGTTTTGAAACATAAGTATCGAAAATTAACATTTTATGTATTAAATATTTGAAAATGAATTCCAAAAATAGGTTATAACAGAGTCCGAACTTTCTACTTTCATACATACCGAGCAAAAAAATCAAGCTCCATGGTGTTTTCGATTGAACAAATTTCCAGGTAATCAATCCAGTTGATGGTTGCTTCGGAAGGTTAGCTGCAATCAGATAATTATTATTATAAAAATAATTTTTGAACTAAACAATTAATATCACTTACAAGGTTTACTGCTGCAGAATCTCAAGAAACTGAAGCTCGCAGGAATAATGAAAAGAGTAATAACCATGAACATAGCGGGTGTAGCATCCTTGATTTTGCTGGAATTATAAAAAAAGTTTTTATAAGAATGCACACAAATTTAAATTGCTAAAATTGTGTAAAATAATTTGTAAAATGAATTGAAAAAATTATACAAAAATTTTATGACAAACAATTACTAGTTCGTAAAAAATAAAAAGCTCATTTCATTGTCAAAGTTTACGGAGTATTATAGACGGTCAACTTGACTTACATTCCAGGAGCAATCCATTCAGCCCAACCAGGAAATACACCTGGTTTTCTTGTGAAAAACAGAATAATTGAAACAATGAAAAGAACGGCAACGCTTATTTCATGAGCAGTCATTTTTCCTAGTTCTTTGTATCTCGCGATAATAACATTCTTGGCCACTTCTTCTCCAGCTTTGCCAATATTGGCTGCTTTCGCTTCGGGACTGTTTGGTCTAAAATATCAAGATATTGTTTAACGTATTTGTAAACTGAAATTAAAATTGACCATGCACACCTGAACAAACCCATGTACACAATTTGAAGATAAACCCATGACAAGAATGTGTAGAGCAACATTGGAGGTACGTTATAGAACATCCATCTTGGGAAATCCAGACCAGGAGAGTCAGGGAATCGACTGAAATAAAATAATAAATATTTTATCACAATTTTTACTAAGAATATCAAGATACTACCTCTCGTAGATACCTTTAAATGTTAAGTTCGTACCAGAACCGATAATCGCTCCACAGCCTCCTAATGAAGCAGCATACGCTGCACCTGTAAAGTAACACACGGTAGCTTTTGATGGATACGGTGGCCTGAAGGTATGAAGAAATAGAGAATATTTTTTTTATCGCGAATTAAGTTATTGATAATTTACTCTTCTTCAGTCTTTGATTGCCTTCTCCTCAACATGCCTTCTTCCTCTCCTTTTTTCGGTTCTCTATCGTTGTACAATTTACCAAGCCCTTGCTGAAATGTAAATATTTTATTCGGATTAATTTATTTTCAAATTTTTGAATGAAAATGAAGCTTATAATTTTACAAATAATAGTAAATTTACTATACCGATTCCAATTCTTCGAGAACAGCAACTAAAATCGGGCACATCATGGCAGTTGCTGCAGTATTTGATATCCACATTGAAATAAACATTGTGACAGTCATTAATCCGAAATGCAATCTGAAAGATGAAGTTAAATAAGATTTAAAAAATATAAATTTAATTTATAATGGTTTGCATTTACTATATATATGTATATTATGTTTCACAGAATATCATCGGTAAGAAAAAATCAAATATTATATTCCATCTTCAAAGCTGTTTTATAAAAATTTAGTAATAAGACTTACGAGCGTAAATTCGATAGAATCATGATTTTTGACTTTTATTTTAGTACGCATAGAAATGACTTAAGATGAAGCTTATAATAATATCAGATCGTACTTTCTTTGAATAATACTGCGATATTTATATTTGAACAAAGTATTTTGTTAAAATTATAATAATCATTAAAAGAATGTTATATTTACGATAGTTTTTCATAAAAAAAAATTCATTCATTTGATTTCTATTGGGCTGGTTTGACAGTGATCTCAATTTAAATCAGAGCCGTAATATGGACCAAAATAGGATTAGTCATAAGATTTTGTTTTTTTGTCACGATTAAAGTGCACTGCAGTGATTACGTCAATACAAAATGTTACTTGTAAGATGCTGCTTACTTATAAATTATGGTCTCCGGTCGAAGTTATCATATGGAACTTCATCACGGGCTTACATATTAAATTTACACTAGATAGCTAAGTGGTTTCATGCTGCAAACAATCACAATAATCGGTTAGGCTGACGAAACTAGGTGACTAAACATTGCGTACGTTTTTCATTTTCTATTGTTGTTTGGGCTGTGACAATCACTATTTTTCGCCTAGTTGTGTTTAGGAGAGAGATATATTGAATTTTATCAAAAACAGAAAGATATTGAATCGAATAAAAAATAAATGCATTCAGAATTAAGTTTTAACATGGGCCAGGAATGTTCATCACAGCCAAATTGCTTGATTGTGAAGATTTCTTCAGCGTGGTCACATTTTTGGAGCTGTTTCAACCATTCAATTTTCTTGATTTTATTTATCAGGCATAGAATTTGGTCATTAAATTCAAATTTTCAGAAGATTTAGCGATTCGAAGACTTTTGACAAACTTAGGGTTCGGTCTGAATTTATAAGCATCTTAAACTACGGATACTAGTCCAAAATTCATCCACAAGGACATATGTCAACATTAAATAGAACACATTAACAGCGAAGTATTATTTGAGCAAAGAAAATTAACATCCAAAACACAATATACTTAACATATTGTGTTTTGGATGTTAATCGAACACGATCTCGATAGAATCATACTTCCAGCATGGGTGGCTTTCTTGCTCTCAACTCCAAAGCCCTTTTAACTTTTGTTATTCTTACGGGCTGGCAGAAGAATGAATTCTCATGAACTCAGCAGCACTAGTGCACTGCACCAATTCGAAACTGTCGGATTGAAGGAACCCACTCATTGAGATATTTATCGGTGATAAGTTCACATAGATTTAATGGCTAGTTCTTTCATTGCTACTGTAAGCGCGTTCTAACTCATGAAAATACCAAGCGATCCGTTTGGTCAACATTACTACCGATGACTGCAGTTATACTCTATTGATCGTGGCATTGTACAGCCCGAATCTAGCCTTAGCCTCCTTAATGCTCCGCCTCCATTCGTTTCGGTTCAGTGACCACTGCCTCCAGTTCGGTGGATGCTATCGAATCCTCCCAGCGCTTCCGTGGCTTACCGACTGGCCTGGTTCTGCACGCTTGCTCCTTGAGAGACCGCTTAGGGATTCGAATATCGCTCATTCGTTCGACGTGGCCAGCCCATTGCGGTTTTTGTAGTCGTATGACGGTGGAGATTTCCGGCTCGTCATATATGGTTTACAGCTCGTTGTTGTATTGGATTGGCTATCCATCTTCTTCCCGTATTGTCGCCTGGGTTGTCTGAAAAAGCCTTAAACACATACGTTGTCCAGGTTTCGCTTCCGTAGCATTGCACAGGCCCGTAGCATAGCACAGATAATTGTTTTGTAGATGCGAAGCTTCGCATTCCTGTGTACGCGTCGAGATTTCAAAGTAGGAAGCACCGAAAAGACGTTCTTATTGGTTAATTGAATCCGTCGTTTGATTTCGTCATGCTCATTCCTATCCTTCGAGAGGTTCGTCCCTAGTTACACGAAGTTGTCTTCGTTTTCAAGGTTACAGTCCCCTATCGTTATGTTTTATCTTACTGGCGTCCTTTTCCTTGATTGGGTCATAATTTTTGTTTTTTATTCGTTAATTTGAAGACCCACTTTTTTGGCGATTTCGTCTAGAGTTACAAATAATTCCTTGGCGTCGTTGAACGAACGTAACATAATATTGATGTCATCAGCGTAAGCTACTAGCTGTGTTGACTTAAATGAAAGAGTTCCTCTCGTGTCAACGAGGATTTTTCTGATGACATACTCAAGTGCTTAGTTAAAGAGTACAGGAGCTAATCCATCCCTTTGTTTTAGCCCTGTATTCGTCAAAAACGAGTTGGTCAAATTATTCTGAATCAGCACTTGTTATGTGGAGTCAGTCATGGTCATCTTCATCAATCGTACCAGCTTTGCTGTGATTCCGAACTACAGAATGATGTTATATAAAGCAGTTCAGTTGATGCTGTCGTACGCTTGTTTAAAGTCGACGAAGATTTGATTGACATCAATGTTGAATTCCCAGCATTTTTCCACAATTGGTTTGATCGTAAATATTTGGTCAGTTGTCGATCTTCCACGAGGGAAACCGACTTGATATTCACCAAGAATTTTCTCAGCGTGATGGGAAATCCTAAACTCTAAAATTGACCATCTGGATTACTCGATTTGGAGTTCGCTAATACTTTACCTCCGACCTTGGCAGACAATTTGAGTTAGCGTACCACGCTGAGTTTGGTCGACTCTTGGGCGTCGAACGAATCGTATTACAGCGTACATAGACCAAATTGGTGCTTTCTGCGCTTATCATTAGAATTCCTATTTTCTTAATATTTTTGAATTAAATGCATATTAATTATATATTTTTATGCATCTTCATTATACATTTTTTTATATTAATTTTAAATTTTACATTATTTTGTTATTAATTTGAGTGGTAGCTGTTTTATTTCACGATGAGGGAGTCAAAAGAAAAAAAACTCTCCACCCGATGTTAGTGACAACAATGATAATCTTTCCTCTTCTTTGTGTTTATTAAATTGGTGAATCGTTTGTCAAAATCAACGTGCTGCTAGCATGAAGCTTTAATTCGCCCAAATGCCACGGCCGTTGCAGCTGAGCTAGCTGGCAAGGGGAACACGCAGGGCAATATTTATTTATTTATTTATTTATTTATCAACCAAGCAAGGTACAAGTAACATAAACAGTAAAAAAAGCAAAGTTGTAAATTACGAGTACATAGAAACAAAACGAAAAATTAAATAAAATAATTAACAAAATAAATCAATAATAAATTAATAAATAACAAATAAATAAAACATTGTCATATAGCTTAGGATTAAGGGTTGCGGATGGCTTGGAAAAGGGAAGATTTGAAGGATAATTTTGAGACTGTTGGAGAATACAGATTACTTATGCTATTGAATATCCTGCAGCATCTATTTATCGGCTCATTAGCTGCGTAAGTAGTGGAGTGTGGATATTCCTTAAGTAAACGGGAGGACCTGGTATTTCTTACAGGGTTATTCAAAACTATTTTGCTATTCAGGAATTCAACTTTGATGACGCCTCTAATGACGTCAAATGTGAAGCAGGCCGAAATCATCTTTCTTCTAGATGCAAGTGTTAATAAGTTTAGATGACCCAGTCGAAACTCATAAGGAGGAAGGGTATTAAAATCGTAAGGGCTGTATAGTTCTCTCAATGCGAAAAGTAAGAATTGCTTTTGTATGGACTCGAGCCTGCTACTGTGGGTTTCAAAAGCCGGATTCCAGCAAATGGAAGCATATTCGAGAATGGGGCGTACAAGAGAGGTATATAAGGATCTTGTGACCCACAGGTTACGAAATTCTTTGGCACGTCTTTTGATGAAGCCTAGCTGTTTGTTCGCACGGGAAAGTATTTTATCATAATGCAAGGTGAAGCGGAGTCGCTCATCCAAGACAACACCAAGGTCGACAACGTTATCAACTCGAGCTAACAAATTATTCCCGAGGAAGTATGTGTTATGTGAGACGGTGCATTTTCGGGAGAAACTTATAACTTGGCACTTAGCAATGTTGAGAGAGAGCTTGTTTTCATTGCACCAATGGTCAAGTGAATCAAGTTTGGATTGGAGAAAGAGTGCATCGGATTTAGATTTAATGATATGATAGACTTTGAGATCGTCGGCATAAAGTAGATGAGGTACATTTGCTAAGGCGTCAGATAGGTCAGAAATAAATATATTAAAGAGAAGTGGGCCCAGATGGCTACCTTGTGGTACACCAGAGGTAGCAGAGATATTTTTCGATAAGAGTCCTTGAAATTTTACCAGCTGAGTTCGATTTCCAAGGTAAGAAGTCAGCCAGCTAAGCAAAGATCCACCAAGTCCGAATTTCAGTAGCTTTAGAATTAAGGTAGGGTGGTCAACTGTGTCAAAAGCTTTACTAAAGTCTGTATAGACTGCGTCAATTTGGTATCCTTTCTCCATTTTACATAGGACTTCTGAGATTAGGACTGTCAAATTTGTGGTAGTTGAGCGACCTTTTCTAAAACCATGTTGTTGCTCGTTCAGACGGGAGTCAACAAGTGGAGAAAGTTTATCGTAGACAATCTTTTCAAAAAGTTTCGGAATAGAAGATAAGATGGCAATACCTCTATAATTTCCGATACAGCGTCTATCACCATTTTTGAATATGGGTGTGACATATGAAAGTTTCCAACGGGATGGGAAAACTCCAGACGAAAGTGATCTGTTGAAAAAGATATGAAAGGGAGTTATAAGCTGCTCTACACATTTGCGCAAGAAAGTTGGAGGAAGAAGATCTGGCCCTGGACCTTTGTTGCAATCGAGTTCCGAAATAGCTTTACGTATTTCGTCACGTGTAATTTCTAAGTGGCTGATAAAAGCTGTAGCAGTGGAATGAGAGGAAGGGAGATGTGAGTTTGATGAGTCAGGAGCAATAAAAATATTCTGGAAATTATCTGCGAATAAATCACAAATCTCATTGGGAGAGGAAGAAGTGATATCATTAAAGAACATCGACGATGGATAACCAGTAGTTTTTCGCTTCACATTTATAAAATCATAAAATTTTTTCGGGTCGCGGATTATATTTTCACCTGTTGCCTTAATGTAATTGTCATAAGCCTCGTGAGACTTTGCCAGAAATTGCTTAGCAGTTTCATTATATTCATCCTGAATAGCAGAACTAACGCCGATATTGTTTTTAATCCGCTTATAAAGTTTGTTCCTTCGATTTCGCAAATGCCTAAGGTCCCTATCAAGCCATGGCTCAGACAGTTTCTTCTTTTTTTTTATCTTAGGTACATATCTTTCAACGGCGTCAAATATATTGTCATAAAAAATGGAAATGGCTTCCTCAAGATCTAACGTTGAAAGAGTATTCGGCCAATCTATAGAGTCAAGGTGATGGTGAATGCTTTCATAATTAGCATTAAGAAAGTCATATACAATTGAATTATTGTACGCTCTAAAATAAATAGAATCAGAAGTGGGAAGTTCAACTGATAGTGCAGTGTGGTGTAAACTATTTGAAAAAAGATGTTCTGCATCATCAGTTGGACTTACCACTACCTCGTCATAGGCGTTTGTAAATACAAGATCCAACCAATGACCGTTTTGGTTGGGAGTTGGAGAGACTTGCTGCAAATCGTTGCCATAAAAAGTACTCGCAAGGTTGAAGTCATTGGAATCTGAGAGATTAACAGGGAGAAGAAATGCATCGTTTTCATCGGGGATAAAACGTAAATTGGGACGATTGAAATCCCCTAGGAATATTATTTTGTCTTTTTCATTCAGAGATGTTGTAATGGAAGATATTAATTCACAGAAATGGTTGTAAACTGATTCGTCCGATCTGGGTGGGATATAGGCCAAACTAATGTAAAGGAAATTGTTATTCAAAGAAACACGAATAACAAGGTGTTGGAACAATACATTGGGGGTGATGTCAATAATCTCACTTGAAATAGTGTTGTTAACCGCCAGTAAAACCCCACCGCCTCGCGATTGACCTGTGGAAGAATAGTCGCGATCATTTCTGTAAATTGTCCAATTGCTATCAACGATCTCTTCATTCTTATGGGAGTCATTTAGCCAAGTTTCAGTGAAGGCGAGTAAATTAAAGTGGCAGGATTTTGAGTCAAGATATAATTTATTCAATTTGCCTCTCATACCACTACAATTGTGGTAAAAGAGTCTGAGTCCATTGAAAGAAGGGGTTATGTTAGGACAAATGCCTAACAGAGTTGACTGCTTTTCGACGAGAAGCAGTTGTCATTAAATTGTCAATAGTGGCAGTATTCGTAGAGGCGACTGCTACAGCTCGATAGAGGCGACATAAGAAGTTAGGTGGCTAGAGGATAAAGAGGAGCTAACATTGTTTGCATTTTGTTGAGAAGAAACGGAAGCATCAGTAGGACGTGGAATTAATGAGTTCTTACGGGTAGAAGCAATATTAAAAGTACCGTCCAACGATAAATTGTTTGTTACTATCGTAGACTGGGTGGGGTTTTTAGAAGGAATAGTCAACAAGTTGGATAGAATTTGAGGATTTTGGAGTAGGACTTAGAAATATCCATGTTGTATTAGCGACAGCTTGCCAATTGTATTAATGTGTTATTAGAAATATTGAAATAAATTGTATCTATTGATACTAAAATAAACTGTCCCATTTTTGGATTTTTCTTTAACTAAAAGGGGTTCAGCGTGTTAAATGAATTTGTATCAATAAATTACTATACATTTTAAAAAGCAAGCATGTTACATTTAAGAATGTTACATATTTAAATCATTAATGCCAAGTTATTAATAAAAATTTAACAATAAATATAATGTATAATAATAAAAATGGACACTACAATGGTATGTGTTCTAATCCATTGCCGTGTCGAGCATCCCTTTGGTTATAAAATTCAATTATGGAAGTTTCATTTTATAGTGGTGTGGCAAGTTCTGTACCAAGACAAGTAACAAGTTCTGTACCAAGACAAATAATAGTCATTAATGGAAGATGTTTCTACATTATTTAAATAGATCGTTCTAATCAGCTAGTTTACATGTAGTTTCAATATGAATGTTCTTTTTTTTTTTGAATTCTACCAAACATAACATTGAAACACAATTCTTATGACCTTTAGTTCTATAAAAAATAATCTCTTTTCAAATCGATTTCACGCATAATAAAACTTTAAATTCTCACGACTGCGAACAACTAACAATTTTACTGTTTGCAATGTTCATTAATATTAATAGCAAACCGAATTGAAAGCGGTTTATTTCGATGATAAAATAGTGTGAAATGGCCTATAAATGGTAATGGTAAGGTAAGAATAAGTGTAATTTATTTATGCAATTGATTCAATTTGTTGCCAAGTAACAGGACGTTTTTGAACAATGTTAAATTTAAATTGCTAGCATTGAAGAGCCATCACTGTTTTCCATTCGAATGAACAGTCTAGACTGTAGTGACTGTTGAGTAAGGTCATGCACTTTCCTCGGAACGATGACTTGACCAACAGTGGCAAAACTAAATTACTCAGACGTATATCAATGAATTTTAATCCATGAATTTTATTGATTTCACACGAAATCGATGATTTAGAGGCAAGACCTCGTAAAAAGAATCGGCATTCCATATACTTTTACCCGCCAAACTGATCACTGTATTGTTTTAACTAACTTCATAACTATAGCGTCCATCGTTCTATAAAAAATATTTAGTTGCTTTCCTTGCAGAATAGAATTCTTCTTTATCTTATTTGCATACTCATATTCCCCCGTAAGACAGAATGTAATATTTAGTCGTAGTGTGCTATAGGACGAATCAAATTACATTTTAAAAATACCACATTTTCAATTTCATATAAACAGACATTTTACATGGAATGTTTTGCATGTAATTGGAAACGCCATGTTTTATGATTCGTATGCTTATTCCTCAGGTCGTTGTATACATTTAGTAATTTGCGGTTTTCATAATTTGTAATTACCTTCAGATAACCAATGCGAGTATTTTACATAGAACTTATATGCTATGTGGGTAAATAGGGAGTTGAAAATTGTCGCAAGGTTTTATATTATCATTTACGACTGGTTTTTTTCTTCAATTTAAATAAAACTGAAATTACTGATTGTACTGATGGCAATGAAGATTCAAATAAGTGGATCATCTGATATAGTACAGCAAAGAGTTTTGAGCAATATCTTATTAAACTTGAGTAGGTACTAATTTAATGGTTATCTGACAAATGAAGAAAATTTGAAAAGTCAAGGAATTTAAGGAAGGACATTTTCAAATTAAACTCTTCGTTGAATTGCTTGCAATTTAAGCTACTTTAGAACTATTGTGTTTCATACATAAAGGTAAATGTGTAAAACTTCGTGTGTTAACCATTTCGAATACAGCTGCCTTGATTTTTCATCACCTAGTGCATTTGTACAAGCTTTAAAGTCTTTCTATCTTTTGGTTACAATCTTCTAGTAGCATTTTTGGTTCCGCATATGTATTTTAGGCAGCATTTTTCAATATAACTCCATTCTGCGCTGTAAACTTTTTCGGAGCAAAAGCGAAAATTCTAAATTGTATGCTTAAGTTGAATTATATTTAGGTTTTACCTATATTCTCTTTGAAGACTTTTCTCGAAGATATTTTCTCCTTTTATGAATAGTAAGGTGTCTCCTTTTATTTACAAGTAACCTGAACTTTTTTTATTTTGCCAGTTCAACATTTTCTTAAAATAGTATTTATAGAAATAATGAAATATTGTGCTTAATAAAATTTGCGTAAAGCATTTTTGAAGCCCACAGCATTATGCATGCTATCTGGAACGTATTTGATCTTATCATGTCGAAGATTATTATTTATGTAAGTATTATTGCTTTCACATTTTCACTTTTTATCTCTTCAACGAGATAACATTTTACATAATATCATTTTAACTACTACAGGAATATCATTTTCATTGCGTACATTCTATCTTTCACATCTGCGTACTAAAACGTTTCTAACACAATGGCCTTGTAGACGAGTAGACGTAGATATTTTCAAGGCCTTTTAGTTCGCTCAGTAAGTTTTAGCGCTTACGGCGTTGACAAAAACTGTCTTATTTGTTTTGTGCTTTGTGAAATTAACGTCTTAAGAGCAATGTTCTTAGTAATATTGAAACGCAAATACTATTAACCAGAATTCAAGCTAGTCGAATGTAGACTTTGATCGAAGAAAATTCTTAGTAGCAGTAAATAACGAGATTTACTATGGTAAGTCATGCACGTAGGTGAGTGACCATAATTTTTCTCTTGACTGCAAGTAAAGGTAGGATGCATTTTTTAACTAAAATAAATTTATGTATCTCTGTTATTTTGATACTAGACATAAAACAATATGTTAAATGGAATATCATAAATATTATTGAAAACAGTTTCCGAGATGCAATGTTTAAGCCACAAATGATATGCTAACAATAAACTAGCTGATAGAGTCGATTAGAAATGCAAATACCAATTACATAAACATTCATAAACAACCAACAATAGATTCATTAGTTGGGAGACTTACAACGATAATTGATAGATAAATATGAAGATGAATTACCTCCTTTGACTGCATCCAATAATAGATATTACTTTAAGTGCTATTCGTTTATGAAGGTTACAATACTCCACAGCCAGCGCAAGTATAAGGCCACCAATAAACATCAGCATAGTTTCTTTGAAGTATACCATGCACGTTCTCTCCGTGTCCTGAAAGACAAACCCAGTCAATCTATTAGATCGTGCGTCCATAAACTATCTGAACAACTTAACTTACCAATATACCCATACAAGGAAACAGTACCATAGGCAGCATTGATGTGACGGGCAGCGGTAAAGCTTCAGTGACCCAATAAATCGACATTATCAATACTACATACATGCATTTGTAGGCCTGTAAAGATTCAATTAAATATTATTAAATTTGATTGAATCAGATTGTATGATGATCAAACGGCGTTGATAGATTTGGACATATACGAATAGATTTCGAAATACTATTAGTAGTTGTTGCTGTTTAAATGTTTAAATTTGATCGAAAGAATTTTATTTTTGAAATGTGATCTCAATTAAACTTAATAGCAAATTTAAAACTGCAGCTACATACATAGAATACGATGGGAAATACACGAACGAATTCCAAAGAATTTTATATAATTCGGTATGCACGTAAAATCTATTATAGTTTCAATCCAATTCAAAACAGACTGAATGGCTATACTTTTGGTTTATTTTTAAGATTAAACATTCAGTTTATTTATTCATTTTATATTTCAACTACCGTTAGGTATTCAATATTTTAATAACGTTACTAACCTTAGCTTTTGTTGGATCTATGAATAATACAGGTAAGAATATAAAAGGTGTTATAACTACAACCACAGATCGCCAGTATACTTTTAGGAACATCATCAGTCGTTTGCAAAAGGAAATTTTCCTAGGTTCCACATTGAATCTGAAATAAAAAATGCATTTAGATTGAATGTTTTCGATTGCAAGATCATGGCGATTATAAATTTATTCAACATATTAAAAATGCAAAAATTATTCTTAAGATGATGTGTCACATATTCACATAATTTATAAGAATTTTCGATGAAGTTATTTTGGAAGGTGGAAGGTAGAAGGTAGTTTCCACGTGTTGCATCCTGGGTAGCGCCAAGTGATGTAACTCTTATGATGCTTCTAGTGGTGGTTGCTATATAGTTACTTCTATGGCTTACCCAGAAGTATCATCGAAAGGTGGGCCCACGGAATACTCTTTCATCCTGTTTTGATCTAAGCACTAGGCAGGTGATCTTGGCATGTTGAACCTAGTCGTTTTCTAACGCGGTAGCGCTCGTGAAAGTCCTGGAGTTAATATTAACATCTCCTTCCTAATAAAACCGTGGTCGGTCTCAGAAAATGCTTTTAGTTAGCTATTAAGGTCTCCGTGTAGGTTCAGTTGAGCTGGACTCTTAATTAGCATCGATCTCAACCCTCACAGGGACTTCCCTGGTTGGTATAGATAACCATGGGATAACTTTGGTGGCCACACATTTGAAACGGAAATTAAGCTGGCTCAGGCACTCGGTACAGCCACTTCAATAACCGTTTCCACTTCAGTCAACCAACCTCGATCTGAATCTATTTGGTCACATCTTTCCAAGATGATGCTTGCAAAGGACAAAGAAGCTCTTTAATAAGCAAAACAAAATTAAGTCATTCGACCCGCAACTCAGGCTCCGACAGCACTAACTGCCTAGTTGATAGCTTGTTAAGACCAACGCTTTAAGGATATTTACAAGTTAGCGGTAAGCAGGCAAGCAAGTATGGCTAGACGTGAAATTGGAGGTAGTGCAAAAGTATCAGATTCCGAGTCTTCACCACGTGAAGAGATTACGCTGATCATAATACCGAGTAATA
The DNA here is from genome assembly GCA_947369275.1 of Nemotelus nigrinus. Classification (NCBI taxonomy): domain Eukaryota; kingdom Metazoa; phylum Arthropoda; class Insecta; order Diptera; family Stratiomyidae; genus Nemotelus; species Nemotelus nigrinus. The sequence goes on along the minus strand of OX376373.1, from coordinate 36,438,758 downwards.
GTGACCCACAGGTATGCGTTTTGAAGGTGGCCAGGCCCAGAGAACTCTCCGGTGATCGATGTCAAGCCGTCAATCTTTTATCAATCTGAAGTCCTTTTCATACAAGTGACTAAAAGTTCGGCTACGGGTTCGATTTTGTTTACGTTTACCAAGGGGGCCTAAAAATCTCCAAGCGAGACGATTCAACCTCTATGGAAAGAGGAGATGAGACTGTCGCATCAGAAGAAAAATCTGTGGAAAAACGCCTGTCAGATGCACCTAAGTCCTCTCCATGAAAATCTGCATCGAAAGGTGAATCAAGTGCTATCACGATCGCTGCGTCACTTGGCTGCCGTGATCTCTTGTACCTGGAATTGTGTGATGAAGGGTATTGGATAACCAGTGCCTTGAACTCTACTCTGATCTCAAAATTTGGGCAAATTTGCTGAAAACCGCTAAATACACTAGTAAGGAATGCTTAAAAATCACTTGCTTGCAAGGAGTATAAACTAGCTGCATTTCTAGACATCGAAAGAGCATTCACTATTGTGCTGTTTTGGATACCTGGAAATATACACATTAAGCGGACGAACTTGCAAGAGCTGGCACGCTTGTGCTGGAAGTGTCCAACTGTTTTCATATTGGAATTCCGATGGCTTCAGTTAAACTTATCATCGGACAAAAACACCTTAATGACGCTGCGAAGTCCTAGGAGGAAGAACTTTCCTGTGCGATCGCAAGACAATTATGGAGAATTGTTAACTTTGGTTGCACTAAGATAATACTCAAATTAAGAAGAGGGTCGCTAAGTTGCTGTTTTAACTGGACATTATTTGTTTGGCAGACATGCAGAGCGGCTGGGTGCTCCTTACAACGGCTTCTGTCGGAATTGTCAATGCGAGGAGGAAGAGGAAATAGTTCTTCACCATTTGTCCGAATGCTTGGCATTTGCTACAAGAAGGACCAGTCCCTTAGCTCATCTTCTTCGCAGGTCTAACCGAAGTAGCGTCGGTGGACTTGAACAGGATCACCCAATCATCAAGGACTCGGAGTGGCTCTCACAATAGGGTTGTGCACTACAGGGATGAACCCAAGGGGGGATACAGGGGATAAATCAGCGCCGCTGTCAGCTGCCGTCTCTGTCTGTTAACCTAACCTCAAAACTAAACAGAAATACGAGTAGGCTACCTTGTATGCTCAGCTTTCTTTGAGTGAATCGCGTCTGATTTTGTTGACTGGTGTTTTATATGACTTGATCTATGACTGTGTTTGATTTCATTAGGTATGCCTAGACGTAAATCAACGATTGAACCTTTTCTCAATCAAAACAGAGCTGAGTCAGTAGCAGTGCAGAGCAATCACACACCGACGATGGTGACACGAATCGCAATCCATTCCGAGCCTAGTAAAGATCTCCTTAATACTGAAGCAATAGTCTTAAATTTAAATCTATGGTTTCTGTTCCAGTAAATGAACCCATTAGCGTGTTGACTTACATAGACGTTCTTATTGGTAAACCGATCTCGGATGATGTAAAATCTACCTTGTTGACAAATGCTTAGACTCCCCCTGAATTTTACGAATTTCCTCCAGCACAAAAGAATTTGAAGTTTGAATTTCCCTGGCTCTGTTATTCCGAATACAAGCAAGGTGCATATTGTAGATATTGTTCCATTTTCGCAAATGAAAATAGTGAAGTAGGTAAGGGAAGTCACATGAAACTTGGGTTTCTAGTAAAAGAGCCATTTGTTCATTAGAAAAAACCCAAAGAGAGCTTCCGCTCTCATGAAGCTGTGGAATATTATAAAAAGTATTGTATTATGGCACAAAATTTTATTTGCGCCCACAAACGCAAAACACAGGATGTAGCATCACAAGTTAATGCTGGGAGAAAGCTTCAAGTTGCTGAAAATCGAAAAAAAGGTTATTCCTATTATTAAAAATGTCATTTTGTGTGACCGGCAGGAACTGCCACTGAGAGACCATAGAGATCAAGGCTTGTTATTGTTAGATGAACCCTAAGGAGAATAATGATAACTTTCGGGCCCTATTGCGTTATCGCATTGACGGAAGGGATGAGACTTTAAAGCAACATGTCACAAGTTGTCAGTTAAACGCTTCTTATTTGAGTTTCAAGATTTAAAACGATATAATTGAAACATGTGGTGACATGATTCTGACTGAGGTAGTAGAGAGAGTCAATAAAGGAAAGTGATTCAGCGTTCTAGCAGATGAAAATGCCGATATTTCCGGAGTAGAGCAGTTCACTTTGGGGGCGCGGTACACATTCAAAGACAGTAAAGAAAAATATAATTTTTTGAAGTTTGAGCCAGTCACTTGAACAAACTTCAAAAAGAGTTTTTGAAGTTTGTTCAAGTGACTGGCACTAAAGGGGTGACATTAGCCAATACTTTAATAGAAACACTGAGGGAAATGGGAATCGATTTAAAACACTTACGAGGGCAAGGTTACGATGAAGCAACATCCATGAGTGGCCAGTTTCAAGGATGTACTGCTATAGTTCGTGAAACATTTCCCCAAGCCGTTTATTGCGAAAATAGGTGGGTGGAGCATCTAGATGCAATTATGCTGTTCAAGGACATGTTTTTGATTACTTGTAAAGCTTTGAGACAAATTCAAGAAGATCAAAATTCTGATGTTGAAACTTCAAGCAAAGCTTTTCTCTGTTGTCTGATGTAGAAAAATGCAGTTTTATTGCAGCTATGATTACTTTGCGCAAGATCTTCAGTCTATCACATAATTTTTCACTTTCGCTGCATTCAGAAACAATTGATCTGGTCTATATTTTGAAACACGCAGACAATCTGAAGAAGGAAGTTTCAGATATGAGAAAGAACAGTGAAAAACAGTTTCAATCTATTTTCAGTGATGTGACTGCACTTTGTGAAGCCGCTGATATCAGCTTTTAGGTCCCCATAGAGCTGTGCGACAAGTATAGCGGGATAATTACCCTTCAGATGATCCAGCAGCACATTATCGTTGTTCGATCTTAATTCCATTTTTGGACTACTTCTTGCAGCTAGATTTACGCTTCCCCAACCACCGGAAGTTGCTCGAGTCTCTACAACTCCTACTTCCCCACAACTGCTACCACCTAGATGACAGGAAAATACAAAAAGTGTCTGATGTACTAACGGAATTTTGGTTTGAAGATACTGAGGGCTTCAGCGGAAGTTTTGAAGCTGAATTAACTATGTGGAGAAGAAAATGGTTGGAATCCAAGGAAAACAAACCCAAATATTTTATTTCTTGTCTGAATGAATGTGACAAAAACATATTTCCAATTTTGCACAAGATCTTGAAAATTAGCGCCACGATTCCAGTGACAACTGCAACATGTGAGCGATCGTTCTCCACGTTGAGAAGAGTAAAATCTTACTTAAGAAGCACTACAGGACAATACCGGTAAAATGGTTTGGCATTATTATCAATCACCGAGATGTTCCAGTTAAGCCACAACAAGTCCTAAACAAATTAGCAAGGAACAAAGCAAGGTGGCTTGATTTCATTTTGTTATCATAAAACTTCAATGAGTTCAATCAACTCTAATTTATCTCTGAATGTAATCTCGTGTTCAATTTGTTTGTTTTATTTGTTTCCAATAGAAATACATTTTTTACTGTAATTTATCATCTTGTAATTAATTTACCTAGTATACCGACAGATTCAAGTATATAATGTGTAAATTGGTATGTAAATATGTACAGTTTATGAAAACTTCTATACAGCTTATGCAGATACAGCCAATATAAAATAAGAATTTTTTAGAGAATATTTTCTTTAGTAATTTTCCTTCCACCACAAATAAAAATATAATCAATAATCATGATTATAAGTTATAGTCTCAGATTTCTTTCTTGAATTCATTGCTAAGATTGCTAAGGTGAGAATGATTAAAATATACATTAGAAATACAAATCAGTATACAAGCGTATAAAAGTTAGCCTATACGCTGTTTATAAAATTCAATTAAGTAGTGGAATATTGGAGTCCCCCTCCGAAAAAAATTCCTGGGTTGCCCCTGGTGCACTATACGAAATGCAGTATCACAATGGGTCTTGTGTTGCTTCTGTGGGGTCTACTTGGAAAAGACAACCGCAAAACCTGCCTACCAGTCTATAGGGTGCCGAAAAGAAACTATTTGAACACTTTTCATACAACATTACTACGGGAAAATAATTTAACAGGTATGTCTTAAATTTTAGTCCTGCTAATTAATGCGATTTTCTAATGGTTAAAGTATGATTTAAACTGACACGATTCGAAATAAAAGTGAATTTACAGACAATATATTGTAGTGTAAAAAGTAATCTCGCGTTAACCTTTTATCAGGTCTAGGGGTTCATTCACAAATTTATAAAATACGAGTGCGGAGAGATTAGTTCCACGACTCATTTTGCCCCTGATTTAAATCAGGTACCTAATCAGAACTAGGCGAACTCAAACCTTGGTGCGCGGTCTCTCGTCCGAACCTGGATTCGAACCAGGGACCCCACACACAAGAAGCCAGAGCTCTACCCATTAGGCTAACTATTTAAGTGTGTTCAGAGAAAGTATTTTTTGGATTCAATAGCATTCACAAAATCTTATATTGAATTAAACAGGCCTGAATGGTTTGAGCCAATTTGGATTCGATTTTGTATTTCCAAATTTTGAGATCCGTTGATCAAAAGGGAGATGGCGATAACCTTGTGCATCATTATAAAAGTTTTTGAAGATGGACGTAGAGAGTTTAAGGCGCTGGAGGTATAGGTAAAAAAAATAATAAGTTGCATTTTTTTTATATCAAATGTTTGTCTTTCTCACTTGCAGACCCTGCACCTTCACCACCCCAACCATACTTTTTAACCACTAGAGTTTATTCATCTTAGCTCCCTCTAACATCCCCACAACCTCATCCGACCGATGCACAGTGGTCTATTTCGCGAAAAAGGTGAACTTTATTCATGGGAACCACTAGATGTATGAAATTGAGTGTTTCTTGGGTTTTCAAACATGGGAAATCCATTTTTTGGGTTGTATCGGCTCCAACTTTTAGCAAAAAGTTTTCAAGAAGGGTAAAAATTTGGAAAATTTCACTATGAGGAAAGAATTTTTTTTTATTAATAAACGAGTGTGACTTATCATTTCCATAGTATTTTTGCTGGCTGAACACGAAACCGCTGTCCAAATCCTCCTCTCGTGCCTCAATGTTGAGGAAAATATCATTTTTAGAATTTATCCTTGCTGACGCAATTTTTATCAATATTGCGACGTGATAGCCAAATTTCGGATCACATTCGTGACAACAGGCGAAAATGCTGTGGAAATGATTATTCAAATTCGTTTGACACAAATGATTTCGGACAGTATTATTCATTTGACTTGCAGTAGTGTTGAGTAGGACTTGTAAGAGCCAGTACATTTGTCCCGTACAAGAACGAAAATTGTCATGACGCGACAAACTCATGAAATGTACCACTTCAAAAATTTTGTCATGCTTGTCATGCTACTCCTCACTTTGCGATTTGTAAGATGAGAGACAAAGAGCCGATAGTGACGACCAGCGTTGCCACTTTGGTCCATTGGGACCATTTTTGGCCCCTTTTACACAAAGTTTTTAATTTTGGTCCTTTGGTCCCTTTCTTGGGAAAACCATCAGGTTTTGGTCCCGTTCGCATCTATCAGCAATTTACTTTGCTTTTCTTAACAAATGTACAAATAAAATCGCAAATCTCTGCTTTCATTGATAATATTGAACTTTGTTTCATTTGAAATCAAAAAGAAGGGTTACATGCGCAGCGTGCGCTTCTTCAAAGCAAAAACTCGATTGTATGTTTCACTTTAATTCGTTAGTATGCATGTCAATCTACTACTAAAGCATAAAAAAATATAATCATATCTAACTTTCTGTTCCGTTCTATGCAGTTTATTGAATTAATTACAGAAAAGTGATATTTTCTTGAAGAAATGTTTGCCTAAAAAGATTTACATGATTTGATTCACTTCAAAAATACACGTTCAGAAATACAAAAAATATTTATGCATATGTATCTAGTTCCTGAATCAACATAGTAAAAAGTTTTATATTTTCGGTATTTTGATATGATACACTGAAAGAAAAACTCTTGGTTGGTTCAACTATTTTTAATAGTATTGGAACGATTCATTCAAAATCGTTAAACGAACTACGGAAAATAGTTATTTTTACTATGTTAATATAGTTAATTTAACGATATAAAAGTAGTTGGCTCTGGTTATACAAAAAATATCGCAACGTTCATGAAATCAACTGTTTTAATTGAGTTCTTTAGTTGCAAAATGAGACTCAAGCGATTTTTTACGAAACTGAGTTATACACCATTTCTTATAGGAAATCTTCTCAGGAATCGATTTGTGCACTTTATTTTATCCCAAACCCAGTCTAAATGCCTTAAAAAGTGATTTAAAAAACAGCCTTATTTCCAAAACGCGACCTGAACAGAGATTTTTTCTTTCAAAATGGCGTCTAATATTTTGAACGGTTTGGTTCCAAAAAGCGACTCAAACCTTAGCAATGTCGGAAACGGTTCTTGTTATTTTTTCCAAAAACCGACCTAATGTTCTAACTTTAAGAAAAGGCTAAACTTCTGTTCGTCACATATTTTTAAATGGTTATTTTTATTATTAATCTTGTTTTAAATTAAGCGGGCTTTTTCTAGAATGATAAGAAATATTTCAAAGTTGGCCATACTGATTGCGACTTCACATGTTTCTTCTTAGAAATCGTGCGCCGACACATTAAATGTGTGCGTTGACTGAAGTTGTGTCATTATTTGCTTCTATGCTGATTGATTGATTGTTTATCTTTTTATCGTTGTGTGTTTATTACTTTTTAATTTGATTATGTTTGAAAGAGAAATTAGAAGGATTCGTATAAATTAATATTTAGAAGTAAAATGCTCACTTTGCAAAAATGAAAAAATATAATTGTTTTTGTTTTGTTCCAAAACCCGACTCCAACATGAAGTTTCGTTCCAAAACCACACCTGAAGGCGATTTTGTTCCAAAACGCGACCTGATGAACTGTAAATGCTAATTAATTAATATTTAACATAATCCATAGTTTATGAAAATTTGTAATATTGTGTAGTTTTTTATTTTCAATTTATTAAAAAAAAAATGGGTTTGATATATTGACCAGGAAAGAAAATATAGTTTTTTGCTGTTTCTGAAAAATTTTCAAAAACCTTTCAGTCTCATTTTGCAACTAAAGAACTCAATTGTTTCATAACCACGAAAAATAGTTGATCAATAAAAAAATATTCATCAATTCACTCAAAACTTCAACGTTTCGAATTATCAACAGTTTTTATGGTACTTAAACTACTTTGCAATAGTTGATTTCAACCAACGTAATTCAGTGAGCAACGTCTTTGGAATTATTCTACGCAAAGTAGAATGGTTTCAACATTTGGACGTTTTTCATGCTCCGAATGAAACTTGTTTTTGTTTATCAACCACCGCGTCATGGTGCATAAAAGTAATCAACAATTTTCTTATGGTTGTTTTAACTATAGCCCTAGTTGATGCAAAAACAACTAAGGAAAACTGTTGATTTTTCATACTCCTCATACTCATACTCCTATTCTATCATAGAAGTTTCATATGCTACATGGCAAAATTGTGTTCGGTTTGCTGTTTGACATAATTCATATTCATGTTATGCTGTGAACCCTTTATATTACGTTGTATGACGCTTTTTATGCAGTTGATGCTGTAAACACATAACAGCGGCATTGCGGCAGCGGCGCCACAGAGGGAGGCGTGAATGCCGCGAATTTGGTAAATCACAATGCTGCCTTGGTTGCATTGTGATTTACCAAATTCATTTTTTTTCATTCATTCATTTTATCAGCAATTTTCATAGTAAGCGAACCATTCTACAGTTGTTAAATTCAACAAACATAATTCCATACTATAGTCATTTACTATTTCGTACTATGTATATTGTTGGAATACCATTGTTTGTGGTTGCTTACTTTTTTTGCACCACGGACGTTGTTTATCAACCACGCGTCATGGTGCATAAAAGTAATCAACTATTTTTTTATGGTTGTTTTAACTATATCCCGTAGTTGACGCAAAAACAACTAAGGAAAATTTTTGATTTTACCAAGATTTTTCTTTCAGTTTATAATGACATAATAATTGCATATAATGAGTAACTAACTCACTATTTAGGGTATAATGTGCTTGAAAAGTTAGTAAATTTTCTAATCAAATGAGCGTATGAACTAAAAATATGGCAATCGAAGACAATTTTGAAATTTTATTTAAATTTGGGTTTTAGTATTTATGTAAAAAAACAAAATTTTAGTTCTCAGAGCACATATCTAAAATTCCGTTACTTTCTTTGGGATTTAATTGAATTGCGTGTCAAAGGATTTATATTTTCTTGAAGAATTGTTTTAGTTTCAAAAAGTGCATTTTGATTTGTTTATGCCGCATAGAAATATTTCTGACGGATGGCTGATTGTACATATAAGACTGTTCTTTTCTCGTAAGAGAGCTTTGAAACAAAAAGAAACCATTTATCTACAAAGATGCACATACATGGGTATCTACTTTATGTATAATGTAATCGAAAAATGTTATATTTTCAGCATTTTGAAACGAAATTGGTTGGTCCCCTTTGGTCCTTTTTTTTCCAAAATGTTGGTCCCCAAATATTTTTTTTCGTGGCAGCACTGGTGACGACCAACATGACATTTCAGAGAGAGGCCTTACATTGTACGATGCGGATGCAAGCTAGTACAATGTCCCGTACAAAATACGATGTGTGTACGTTTAATCAGTTTGTACTACTGAGTAGAGACGAGTTGAGACTTTTTAACTCAAATCTTCAATACAAGCAGTCGTGGCGAGCCGAATGCTAGAGTTCGCTCTATCGCCTCTTTTGTACTATTCGCCTCTTTTGTACTACATCGACTCTTTTGTACTACATCGCGTCATTTGTACTATATCGCCTCTTTTGTACTATCGCCTCTTTTGTACTATCGCCTCTTTTGTACCGCGTTCATAAAAAACGCCTCGCCTCATTTGAAGTGGGACATTGTACTGGCTCAGTACAAAAAAGAGGCGACTCTTACAAACTCTTTTTGAAACCGTGTCCTACTCAACACTAACTTGCAGTCCTACCCACAAAGTTTAATCGAAACAATTGTAATTATTTTGAATAAATTTTGTAATAATAATAAATCAACTAAACAAAAATAACATGCGGAAATCTATATACTTATTTGAAGTAGTAAAAAAGCCTATCTACAGCATAAAGCAAAACACATATCGAATTTACAAATATTATCATTCATCCATGCATGCATATTCACAATTTTAGAAATCAATACCTGGCACGAAATTGTTTTGTACAGGTAAAAATGTATTTTCGATAATGTTGCTTTGCATATAATTTCGATACTAAGCATATACATACCTGAATCACTCTATGATCATACATGAATTATCATATGAACATATTTCATTGAATTGAATTCAGAAGCAAGTTGGGAAATTTGATGATACTAAAGTACAGGTGAATGAGTAAATAAATGTATGAACAGCCAAATAAACATACGCCACTTGAAACTTTACCAATAATATAACAAGTAAGTGTATGGTTTAGAAACTATTGTTTTATTTATGAAATTTAACGTTGTGCTTATCTCAATCTCACGAGCTTCAACCTGGTACAAATGCTTGCTATTATGTGCTAGTGCAAATGATAAGAAAATACTGCAGAGCAAGCGGACTGGCGCAATAAGCGCGCAAAATGTTGCATTTTATGCAAGGTCGCTGAACTTTGAAAGGATTTTACGAGCGTAGTCGCAGCTAGCCGCAGGCAAACTAAGTTTGGATAGTTACTTTGGACTTTAATGAATACAACTAGACTTATTTCGTAACAACTTGTTGTGACCCTCTAAACTTAAAAGGGACTAGATGTTTTAAACACCGAATTCCTCTACTATCTGCAGTATGAACACGATGAAAGGGGGGGAGGCTAAATCATCAATGTCTTTCATAGCTTAATAGCGCTGTATTACTCAAAGGTATTTTGATCTTCATATTCTTAATTTAAAAAATAGGTTAAAAGACAGATGCAATTTTTGGCTGTTTTCAGCACCTGTGCTCTTACCCTTAAACTTATGAAACCCAATTACCACCTCAAATGATGGGGGCCATATAGGACAATATTACCCCCAAGTTTCAACTTCATACTTAAAAGTCCATAATTTGAATTAAGTTCACCTTTTTCGCGAAATAGACCACTGTGCGATGGTCCCATCATTTGCCAAGTTATGGCTTGGAACGTGTATGTAAAGTTAAAACTTAACTAAAACTATTTTAAATTATAAAAAATACTCACTGTACGTCCACTCCATTTGTTGCTTTATCGTCTGCTTTCTCCATTTTGATAAGTTATTCAGCCCCTGGAATATAAATGAATATGGTTATTGTTTTAATTAATCAAATTAAAACAATCGAATAAATCCTTCAAGTGAATCAAGTTCAATAGCATGAGATGACTTTGCATTTTATTGAATAACTTTCAAAGGCCTTGACCATGATTCAACTGATATCTCTTTAGCATACAAATATTTCACTAGCATGACATCACCAGTCACAACCAATACAAGCCATTCATGGGAAGCCCTATAAAATCGTACATTGGAAGCATCGAACTAAATTTGGCACGTCTTAAGGAAATTAAATTTCTAGTCGATCGAAATCGCTCTTGCCACAAACTCTAGACCGGCAAACACATTAGTCTGACAGTTTAGGTTGCTGGAACTTCCATCAATGCTTTTCAATCCATTTCGTCGAACGAAACCCGAAATACAAGCGAAACTTTACTGCTAACGAAAAAAAATGCCAGTCAGCAACAATGAATTTATTCGTGCATCTTTAGTGTTACTATAATATCGATCGACTTGAAGTCGGACGATAAACATTTAATGACTGCAACAATGACCCCTTTAATGTATGCACGTACTCGAATTTCCATCAGGTTTAAGGCAAGCATAATTAATGACCCTGCCGATTCTATAACGCATTCAGCATACGTGCGTTGGCTTGGCGTATTTATGTGCATATGTGGTGCCCTCTTAAGCATAAACGCTCTATCTGATATTTTTATCATTTTTGAGTTAAAACCGGATTCGAAAACTCCATAATCAATTACATCATTCCACAAAATAAAATGAAAAACCTATCTTTTGTGGAAGTATGTTAAAATTAATAGTGAAAAATGCCCTTTCCATATACATATCTGCATGCTGCAGAATAACACAAATCATTGAATATCTTGGAAGTTACCAAAATGCAGATAGAGCGTTTATGCGTAGTACAGCAGTGTGGATAAACTGATCCGCGTTGATTTTCACGTGGGTTCGCAAAAGGAATGAAATAATGATTTGAAACGAGTTTGGGATAAAAGGAATGCAGAACATGCGATTTTACTTACGCAAGAACTTTGTGCTAGGTACGCAAAATATAATTTTTGGACAGTTTCAGCTCGTCAAAAGCCACATTGGTTCTTAAAGTATCCAATACCGAAAGATAAATTGTGTTAGTCATATACGGATATGTACCCCCATATATTGATTTTTCGAAGACAACATTTTTTGCCTCGAAAATTCCAATATGTATCCGAATCACAGTTCTGAATTCATTATACGTAGTAAATACATAATAACGATTAGTTAATGTCTCAAAAGATAAGAAAAAAAAATACGTTCATACGATAGATACTTATTGATCACATGGCCATAGATAACGAAATTTAATTACTGACATCAAGTGTAATGATAAGCAGACTGAAACTGATTTCGGCCGTACAATCATTGCTTTGAATGGAAAAATCACAGATTTCGTGGCAAACACAAAATTGATAGGAATGCCTGAGCGAAAGATAACGATACCAACTAATAAAGCACATGGTGTTCGAGGGTTAGCTGATAAGCATTGGATGCCACCACACTCGTAGATTTGGTGCGATGACCAGGATCGGAGTCCAATTTTTATATAGTACGTACGTTCTCGTAGAATAGATAAAATTGAAATCTCTCATGTATGAAATTACTGAATTACGCTGCTGATAGAAATCATTTCAAAAGTGTGATCTTGTCAGCTTAATACCACAATATAACTACCATAAATACCTGTAATTAAATCGAATAAGAATCTCTGATTTAAATCAGAACGTAAATTACAAAACTAGTTATCGCACCAATCCCACATCATTAAACACTGGTTTAGAGGTGAATTGGACTGTAATTTGTGTCGATCGTGATAAAAATTCAAATAGTATTTAAAACCGGTAATTTAAAATGTTGAAAGTTATTGCAACTTTTTCTAAATATAATTTTTTTTTTAGCTAAATGGGTAATTTGTCACATTGTGATCGCGACACGACCACGGGAAATTAGCATATAGCTTCATTAATGAGACGCTTTCATGCTGAATATGTGTAATTGAATTCGAATGTAACCAGCAGCTAAGTGATAAGAGCTGACTAATAACAGGAAGCGCCTGTTAAATGATTAATTAAGTATGTGTAGAAATTTGTTGTCTGGACATCTTCATAGTCTTAAATTTAATTATTAACATGATATGATAGCTTTGTTTGATGTGAGGTGTTTGTAGATGTATAATTTTGTGTTATTTGTACGCCGCAATATTTTTAGTTCTTTGAGAAATAAATTTTGTTCTTATGTATACCATAAGACTCGGATTATCGTCCGAGTCGTGTGGTGTGAACAATTAAAAAGGCACTTTCAAGTGTGATGGCTGAGTACTTATATGGACAGACAAACGGTTAACTGAAAGCAGAAACGAGAAACATAAACCTTCTTTTGAAATTATAAAATTACTTTTAGTATTTACTGATATTGGTGGTTAATCGTTTATTTATCGCAGGTTTTGTAGACGCTTTGGAGTCTTGGTCTTTTGAATATTTCGCCTTCAGAAGTATCAATATATCGACCATATTTTCTCCAGTTTAGAAATCTGATCAGCTATTCACTCTTCACTGGCCTATTCCTTTAGTATATCCATCAGATTATCTTTTCGGGACTAGTTTTTCGACTAAAGGATGTACACCTTTAGTGAATTGTAACTGTTTTACTTCTCTTATTTCGAATGCATTAATGGGAAAATTTTCATACATCATGCTATGATATCTGCTTTGGCATTGATCTTCATCTTTTTTCGTAAAATGTCGACATTTTCCGGTTGTAAATGGAGGGCTAATCGTTATGATTTGATATTTCTTGTATGAAACAAACGGTACCTCATCGAAAACTAGCAAAGCTATGGCCAATATGTGTACACCCAAGTGATGCGAGGTCTCCACGACTGCTCGGCGTTGGTCAAAGAAATTTGTGGCCGTCTACTAAATATTGTCCAAATTTTAGCTCACTGACACGCGTCTGATTCCAAAACGGCGAACATGGCATAGAAAAATATGTTTTTCGGTGATTGTATGTTTAATATCCAGGACGGTTTGACGTGGATATGACATGTTGGCATGCATAATAAACATTAACATACAATTGTTGGTATCTTAATGATTTCAAAACAAGTGTAGGTGACAGAAAACAACTGACAATTGAAAGAAGCATTGGAAACTTTTGATTTGGCCTGGATTAGATCTAACTGGAGAGTAGAGATGGGTAGTACTTGAGCGAAGCAATCAAAATGAGTCAATCATTAGAACCCAAAACATGTGTCGACTCACTCTATTCTGAGCGAATTGCCTCACAAGCACTACTTCACTTGTTGTGACAATATGTTGCTCCCTATGCCCGACAATTTAGTGTACACACAATAGACATGGGTAGCACATGAGCGAAGCCGAAACTATACACACAGTAGAGATGGATAGCACATGAGCGAGGCAATCAAAGTGAAACAATCAATCGATTATGAGCTTGTTGCCTTTGGCCGACACTTTTGTGTACGCACAGGGACGAGTCAATCATTGCACATCAGCAATTATTTACATGGATATATAAGTGCCAGAGTCCCTCACTAAGCTTTACCGCAAGGGTTTCGTTCGATTCTGGTGTAAATAGAGTATAAAGCTGTAAACAATTTGGCACGGTGCGATCATGCCGATCGACAAAGGTGATCGATTATAATGGAAACTGGCCGTAGCGAAAGCACATAATAGGCATGCACTCTGTGTGTTGAAACATTTTTTAAATAGGCTTTAGTTTACGCAAATTATTTTTACTGATTTTTTTATTGATTATTTTTTTATTGATCGTTAAGATTCAGGCCATTGAAAAAGGTATTGACCAATAGAGTTGAGGGGCTCTGTGGCACGGTGAACAGCATTGTTGCCTAATTCAAGAAAACAGGAAAAGAGAGGGAGTGATTTTTGATTTCTGGTAGAGGTCACTATCCGGATAATAGTGGCAATTGGCCTTATAGTGAAGGAAGATGCCATTTATGAGGACACAGTGTTCGAATTTCAGCAACTTCTCAAGTTGACTTGAAGGGACCGAGGACCAGACAGGAGCACCAAAAGATAGACAATAATCTTAGTTATAGTTCGGCTTGAAAATACAGCCTACGCGATATTATGCAATGACTGCTTTGTTGAGGCTTGACTGGTTATGGTGGTTGGAGTTCCGGATTTTGGAGGTATTTTATGGTTTGCTGATGGCTTAATAATGATTTCAATTTTTCGAAAGCTTCCATTCTCTTCCTGAAGTCCATGTGGTCACGTCTGAAAAATATCAGCTAACTTTTGCTGGTATTTATCTGTATGCCCCATTTAGCATAATATATAATTAGTTGACTCGCATACCTTTGTACATGAGTTCCAGAAGAGGAGGCCTTCTGCCTATAGATTAATAGAAACAGAATTTGCCCAAGAGTGAAGCCTTGAGGTACACCTGATTCACTTGGAAATTTGTCAGAGAAAGACCCATTCGAGTTGAGAACGCCCTTCTACTACTTAGAAAATTGTCAACGATTTTGATTATCCATGGTGAAAAACCTAAATTTATTTTATTAAACAGGAAGTTTTCAATCCAAACGGAGTCGAAGGTCTCCCGAACATTAATTAGACAGGCACCCAAAACCTTCTTGTTTTGAATATTATATTCAACTGCTTTTCGCAAAATCATAATAATGCTACTAGTATGAAACTCGGTATTGATACTATTGAGGGAATTCGCAAACAGTGAAATGCAGCGCTAGATATTTGTGACATTTAAAGGTACTTAGGCCCAAAACTTTTCAACCGCCCTGATGACGCAATTTTAATATAAATTGATTCAGTTGCATTTGAACAGTTTTTGCTGAATGATAAATAGAAATTGCTTCTGCAGCTATCTCATGTACTATGCTTATCAATGGTAAAAAATCATCCAGTTAAATTTAAATTTTACAAGGCAAAACCCGTAGATAAATTTGAGTTGAAGTTTGTGTTGAGGAAGGTTGTGAAAGCATAAGGAATGATCTGTTAAAAATCTTGTTTTGGACTTTCTTGATGAAGATAAATGATCATTTTGTTTGCCAGTGTCTCATCAACTTCTGTATTCCACATAAAAAATACATTTAGTTGACAAACATTTCAAGTTATTGTCGCCTTTACTTTTTCACTACTGAGCAGGAGAAATATCGTCTCGAAATCGCAACACAAATTCTTTTTTTTTTGTAGTCACTATTGATGACACATAGGTAAGAGACTTCGAACGGAACATGAAACGGAGAAGTCAAGTCCGATTTCTTCTGACCCATGAAATTTTGGCGAGCACAATCAAAAGTTAATTAGAAGATGATTTTTGCCAATGATCACCAAGTTATTTAGACAGACTAAGTTTCATTTAAAATAAGTGTAACAGCAGCAAATTACTGCAACTTTTTGCATAAATTGAAGAGTTCTATTGGCATTATCATTCGTATGTCACTTTTTTTACATGAAAATATACGACCTCATGTCCAGAAAAGGGTTTTTACTTACCAGCGAGTGAAGGAGATTTAGTATTCTGCCAATCTACTTTCAATTTCGGAATTTTTACCAATTCTTTGATGTTGTTATGTGACCGGCTTGTAACGGACGATGATAGATAATTTTGAATAAAAAATGGAGGGCAAATGTTTACAATTTGAGACCTCAGAGGTAAAAAATATAATACTATCTCCTTTGATGTTTTCTTTATGGGCTTGTATATTCCATTTCTACTATTTCGGTGTGTTTAACGACGAGTATGTTGACAAATAGTTTTAGTTGTTCAACCATTCTAAGGGAAACACATCGATTTATCCAATATAAAAGGATATATCTAATATATTTTGAGCCTCTGAAAAACAAACACAATTATGAGTTATTTTTTGTCGATCATGAAACACATTTGATTAGATGATCAAGACAGTATACAGAAGTTTCTGGTACGGACGCTAATGCGATTTGAATTTCAGTATTATTTTATGATATAATACATAAACGACAAATTGCTCAAAAAATTCATTTCAGTGGGGTATAGAAAGAAGTACTGGTACAATGGCTAAACAAATTATAAAACTTGGTACAACAGATTTTCTCTTGTTTCTTGTTTCCAATACTTATATGTATACTGTATTGGGGACTAAAACTGACGTAGATACAACTGGTAATTAGCTTGTAGCTCGCTTGTGGAGGTAGTTACCATAACGAATTTCTCTGTGTTATTATTAAGAAAACTACAGCTGATGATTGATTTCTATAATATTACTTTTGAATTATTTTCCAGTCTTCATTTGCAATTCTACGTCTTCATTTGTATTTTTCGCAATAAATAAATCCTGCCTTCAAAAATCAATTCAATTTAATTGAGAACAAAACATATTTCACAATTCATTCTTCAATGAATTTTCCAATGGACTTCAGTAGCTTAGATTGGTTATGCAGCCTCTCATATCATACGTATCTCATACGTATGCACAATGATTGCAGCGGTCCATCAACAATTTGCTCAATTTATTTGAAAGTTATTTTCATTTGTATTATAACAAAGATGCTACTGATATTTCCCAAAATTGAATTGACGCAAAATCATTTTCGTTTTTGAAGATTCTATTTTTAAATGGTTATCGACACGAGTGTCGTCAGTGGTCAAAAGTAAAATGTCCAAAGACCAAAATGCAAAGGAAAGTTACCATGAGCAAACGAAGCTACTTTTAAGCTTTTAACACTTGAAAGTTAATTCGTTATTTTATCTATTCCAATTACTTATTCAATTTAAAGTAGTGTGAATTTATTTACTTAGCTGTTAAATTCTCGGTGCTGCCAAATAATTCAGCGTTAAATGCTAAAATATAAATGAAATATTATCAGAAAAAAATCATTAGATTGCTTAGCTATCAAAATAGGAGTGAAACTAATTTCTGTCACAGCTGAAGCATGAACGACTATTGTTCTATCATTTGATTGCTATCAGTTTTTAAAAGTCGAATGCATTGCAGTAGGAAGATCATTATTGCAAACAATTTTCAACGTTATCGCTACTCGTGTATGTCCATTATCTTCCCGCGCTTAGTCAATGCAAATATTCTACTAATTTGTCTCAAGTGGGATTACATATGCAAATAGACATGTCTAGTAGTAACTTTTCAAAGAAAGCGAACAGCACTGATCAATGCTATTTCAAATTTACGAAAAACCAGACAACGGTAAAGAATATATGAATCCGCATATTTATGGTAGCTTAGGCATACGTAAGTACGCATGAAGACAGCTAGCAATTATACGTATAGTTACACTGCATTTTTTACTAGCGACAGTTGATTGATCCTGATCAGAATCTAGATTGTTTGTCGTATCGTTAAATAATGACTGGCGTGATAAGAAATGTGATGTTGATAGTCAATAGAACAATCAAATCTGTTGCTATTATCATCAATGAAGTGCAACCAGCCTGTTGATAGTTGGAACGAAAGATGTCTTAAGACATATATTGAGCGTAACTGGGTCAAATCAACCGTTATTATATTGGTATAGAATGTGAAATGTTGTTTTCAAATAGCTATTTGGTCAACAAGTTCAATAAAAACCTCATTTATTTAAGTAGTTACGAGAGAGTTAAAATACTAAATAAACTCTAGTGCGTTATTGCTACTAGAGAAAATTCTATATTTTTGCGATCGATAATTTAAAACTTTAGAGCCTCCAAGTTTATATTGTTTATCCATTCACGTTGATATAAAGGTGTTGAAAGAAAGAAGCGGGATTTGATCTTATTTTATATATATATATATGGAAGGCGTTCAATTTCTGGATAAATTTTTAAAGTATTTATTTCATTGAGAGTTATTTATACTCCATAAATTAAGTCGCAGTTAAAGAGTCGAAAATAAGATGAAAACTTTTATTTATAAACAAATACGTACGCTCTACTTAAAGTTCATAAGCAGCTACACATTGACAATACGCTAAATATCGCACAGACATTTCTTACGCATCGATGCGGTTATTTATCATAAAAGTACATCGTCTAATTTTTTTTACTTTTTTCTATAACCATCGAAAACCGATGTCTACAACTGCACGACTGCTGAGTAGTAGCGAAAACATACACCGCATATGGATGGAATTTTTAGTGTTAATTATTTTGGCAAATTTTCGGCTATATGGGCAAGGAGTCTTTAGTTGTTCGATGTTGCTAAAAGGTTATCAAACTGACGCTAACCGAAACATGTAGCTTGATCGGCTACATTCAATAGGTCGTAGTTACGTAGACTGCACGTGATTTATTTTCATCGTAAATTGGTGATGTGCTAATAAGCAAATGATTTAGCCTTGCTTGTATTGCATTTTGGATGACATTACATCATTTTGTCGCACATTACATCATTTTCTTGCACATTATATCATTTCTTTTCGTGAAAAGAAAGTAAGGCACGAAGAGGCATAGTTCGAGAGCGGTATGGATTGCGTATTCAAACAAATCTCAATATTTTCTTTTCAAGAAGTAAACTTTCTTGAAAAGTGCAATTCTAAAATCCTCCTCTCCTATACCTCACTCCCAAACATTTAATAATATCACTGTTGCTCATCCCCTGAACATTAATGATTTTTTCGCACGGTTTTTCTATTCAGTATACTCTGACTCAATGATTCCCCCTTCTTATAATGTTTTTTTTTTCAATTTTCCTCCTTGTCTCTCTTCACTCTCGACTAATCCTCTCGAAGTTGAATGCTTTATAACGTCTCTTTATTCCAACTACCCTCCTGGCCATGATGGCCTTCCTAAACTTTTTTGTGAAAAATCTTGCATCTTCTTTATGTGTTCCCCTATCAATTTTATTTAACAAAGGTTTTTGTGCTGGCAAATTTCCTACCTCCTGGAAGCTGGTAAACATTTTTCCCATTTTCATATCTGGTGAACGCAATGTCGCCTCAAATTATCGTCCTATTTCTATTCTTCCCTGTTTTTCCAAAATCATTGAGCGTTTCGTGTTTTATAAAATTTATGACTCTCTTAGCTGTGCTTTCGTATCTCAGCAGCATGGCTTTGTCAAAGGTCAGTCCACTTCTACAAATATCATTGAGTTTACTCATGCAGTATCCTCACCGTTAGATCGGAGCTGTCAAGTTGATGCTGTTTATATAGATTTCTCTAAGGCATTTGATTTTGCCAATTTTCAGCTTCTTCTACTCAAATTTAATCACTTTGGTATCTGTGAGCCTTTACTTTCTTGGATATCTTCTTCTAATTAAAAAATTCATCGCACCTGTTTTGTCTCCTTCTCTGGCATGTCGCCCTCACCGTTTCCCCCCTCCTCTGGTGTACCTCAAGGATCGATACTAGGACCGCTCTTATTCAACCTCTTTATCAACGATATTCCAAATGTTTTATCGTCATCTTGCTTGCTTTACGCAGATGACTTAAAAATATTTCGGGCAATTGAAACTCAGATAATCATCTGCTTTTTCAGGGGGATTTGAATTTCCTTACTACTTGGTGTAACTCTAACTATCTATCGTTAAATGTTTCCAAATGTTTTGCTTTGTCTTATTCTCAGAAGACCCTGACTTATGCCTTTCTTTATATGATATTTGATTCTGTCCTTGCCTCTGTGGAACATTTTACTGATTTGGGGGTCACCTTCGATCGTAAACTAAAATTTAATGTTCATGTTCGTACGGTTATTAATAGTGCCTCATGGATTGCTGGTCTTGCTATACGTTCCTGCCACAATTCTTTTAGCATATTTACATGTGCAAAAGAATTTGTTACCCTAGTTCGCTCTAAACTTGTCAGTTAAGTCTGCCATTGAATCTGTGCAGCGGAAGTTCACTCGCACCTTACTCTTTAAGTATAATCTTCCTTACATGCCTTACGATGAGCACTTATCGCTCCTTGATCTCCCTCTCCCTCGAGAGAAAAATTAGGTCCACTGTTGTCGTTGAAGTAACCTTTGCTCGTACAGTTACTTACTTTAATTCCCCTATTTTACGCTTTTTGCGTGTGCATAACAGCCTCCAAATTGGTCTTCTTTCACACTTTATGGCCACAATATTTTCTGTCGATTAATTTTTCTGCTCTATTTTGTCATTCGTGGCTTTGATTTGCATATTTTTTATTTTCTCAAGTTTTATTATTTGGTTTTTTTTTATTTTCGATTTATAATTTTTATCTATTTCTAAGCTATTTCTATTTGTAACTGGGTTTTTTGTCTGTAAATGGATTTTGCGAATAAATGAATACACTGATAAACATCCACATAGCGGGTATGTCTATGGAACATAGCGCAGCATTTATGGTCGATTAACACTAAAGTACATCGTAGCCTGAGCTCTGAGATATAGCAATATGGGCCACGTGAAAATTTGGTTTAGCTTCATAGCGAAAATTTCAATACATTATGGAGTTTTCTGCTGTACACACAGTCTCGACTTCCATGCACATAGTCCCACCTCATGCTTATATAACGTTAGGAATCATCGCGCGTCTAGCCTGGTGCAAAGTACGTCAACTTTGAGAATCTATGGTCCCTTGTTTAAGGTCCCGGTTCCGGCAGATATGCATTTTTGATTTTTATTAGGACCTAATAATACATGAAGTTGAGTGCTGTAATCTAGCTCTTATGACGGTATCTATTTTATTTAAAAATGTATTCAGCAGCAATATAGTTGCTACATTGTCCTTAGCCATATCTGGAGAAAAGTGAGTAAGTTCACCTTGTTCCTGATTTAATTTGATTTTCATCTAGATACAGCCTAACCTTTTTTTAATTCATTAAGTTTGTTTTTTTAAGCAGAAACTAATTTACGTCACGATAAAAAAATCCAAAAAACGAATGCTTTATCAAGTATTTAATATTTACTTATTTTTATTCCTTCCTTGCGCATTTCCATTTACTTAGCTATTAAAAGAATTCAAGCAGCAGGTCGTTTACAATTTTTATCTAATCTATGAATTTAGCACACATCATAATTGCAAATATTTGAAGTTATTTTTCTTCTGTCACGCATAGTGTATTCATTTCAGCTGGATGAAATACTTATTATATACGATTGTTTGGCATTGTATTTCATGACGAAGCTTGCTATTATGTACAATATATTCAGATGTCTAATAGAATTTCCGCGGGAAATATGCTGATATGAATAAACCGGAATGAATGATATACATAATAGTAGTTGATTATGCTATTATAAGTTTCAAGTAGAACAAGTGGAATTTCCCAAATATTGTCTTAGACCGATAGTTACATAAGCAAGCAAAAAGTCCGGTCAGCAGATGAATCAACATCGAGATTTTTCATGGCGCTTATGATATGTGATTTATATTGCACAATATATCTTTGGTTATAGCATACGATTTAAGTATCTCGACAATCAATCACATTTGGTAAGATAAATGAGAGGGACATTTTTTATTTGTTTTGCTTTACATAGTTTGCCACTACCTATAGGCATGGAAATTATATGGAGATACTTTCTAAATCAATGTAAAAAAAAGTTGACACCAGTTCTACAGTTGCAATGGCTCCATTGAAAAATGGTAATTTGATGACTTTCTTTTGATTCAGTAAGAAAAGAAAATCCACGTGCATGCAGTCACTCACACATCAAGCGTTGGATAATTGAACAAGTGTTTTAAATAAAAGTGTATTTGATAGGGAGAGCATGACGCCTTAGCAGCTGCTGTCATTTCAATATATTCATTGCAAACATGACTACTTTTATTCATTACGCCCATGAACCTGCTCCCAGAAGTTCTCGCGCAATAAAAAGCTGATTTCAGACAGATACAATCTATTGATAAACAATGACTGTTGAAATGCATGTATGTTTCAATTTACAGCTGCCATGCATTGTGAAGTGTGTAAGTGAGTATAATGCGGGCTAAAAATCAATACGAATCCTAAAATTATAATTTTTCAGAAGTTGAACGTAAACTATCCCAAGTC
The DNA here is from genome assembly GCA_947369275.1 of Nemotelus nigrinus. NCBI lineage: Eukaryota > Metazoa > Arthropoda > Insecta > Diptera > Stratiomyidae > Nemotelus > Nemotelus nigrinus. Next base: position 36,416,330 of record OX376373.1, on the reverse strand, counting down.
CAGAAAATAAACGTTCAGTGAATAATACGTACATACTATATGTAGATATTTGCTAAAAAAATTGCGCTTTTAATCTAAATATTTGTGTGGCATGTTGTTGTGGAATATATAATCATGTTTTTGTTTAGATAAAGTTATTTACGTACAGATTTACATACTTCTAGTTATGGTTGCTGAGTAATAAGTCCATGAAGTGGTTTTGTATAATCTATGCGAATATTTGTAAATGTAATCGTTATATACACATATTACCCTATTGACTTGTATGGTAATGACTATGCGAGCAAGTTAGATATCTAGGAGTAGAATCATAAAATGTTGAAAATATGATAAACTGTTATCAATTCAAGGTCAATTTCTGCAGTTTAGTAAATGATTAAAATACTAATTTTTGTTTTATTGTATTGAATTACACTCCGCATCAAAATGATAGGACACCCCTGAAATTTTCCCATTTCACAAAACCGATAAGAGGTAGAAAAAGTCTAGCGCATCAGAACCGCTAGAAAACAAATTTTCGAAGAAATTGTCTTTGAGTGACAAAAAAATGTGGGAAGACGTAATACACTTTTTTGTAGAATCATATCAACCATTCCTTATCCCAAGCAACAAAACTCAACTATAACACAAATGATGAAAATGTTCAGTGCTGGCAACACTTTCCCGACGAAGCAGCAATAAGTTTACCTTAACAAGCTCATACTTAAACAACTTAACCTTTGAATTTCGTTCTCATCGGAGGATTTCATCGAAAGTTTCAGCGGTTAAACGTTGTTTGAGGCTGCCATCCGAAAAATGTTCAAAACTCGGAAAATTTAAAAATTGGTTTCTTATTTTTATCGCAAACGCTTTGCATATGAGAACGTAATTTGAAGCATCTGATGGTGCAATATTTATGAAAATGGCTAATGCTGGTTACCCTGTGTCAGCAGCAGAGCAAAATATATAAACCCAACCAGTAAATTTCGTTTTGATTGAATCACTGCGCTGGAAGGTATACGGGTGCAAAGAATTTTAGGGTTGCCACCCTCAAAACTTTTCAAATTTATAAAGCGTTAATATTTGTTGTTGATTTGCATTGCAGGATCATTCCCCTTTGCAAATCTAATGACATAATCGCTCAGTAAAGAAATTGCACAAAATTACAAAAATGGTCATAGCTGGCAGCCCTTTCATGATTTTTGTACGGAATTCCTCCGACATTTACTTCACATTAAGGTCCATTTACTGCATAAACTTCGTTTTGATTTCTATACAGGACCGGAAGTTATAGGGAAAAAAGCTTAATTTTGCTGAGCAAATTTGCAAGATTTATGAAACAAAAATCACCATAGCTCGCAGCCCTATTCTAATTTCACCAAATGTTACATAGAGTAAGATCCAAGTACTGTGTGAATTTTGTTAAAATCTGATGGCTAAATCGGAAATTATAGGCCAAAAAGCTGTTTTTTTTTCTCAGTGTTTCTTCAAGATGGTACCACTGCCACAGAGTTGCCCGCATTTCAAAATAACTTCTATCAGACCTGGTCCTAGCTAATACCAACATGTTCTGTAAATTTCATTATGATCGGATAATCCGGTCGTCAGTTCTCGTGAACATAACTTTCGAGTGCTGAAATTAGAGGTAATGTGGTGATGAGTTGCCGTTCTTGTGCAAATCGGAATTTTCAAAATTTCAATTTGACATGACGGACAAAGGTCAAAATTTATCAATGATTTGAATTTTTTGTCAAAATTCCAAAATTTTTGAGGAGGGTCAATGATTTGAAGGATTTTTTTTTCAGGAGCCTGCCGTAACTACAGGGTTACCTGCACTATCTTGAAAATCCATGTGTATTAAATCTTAGCCAACGTCAATACGCTCTGCGAATTTCGCGATGATCCAATGTTTTTGTCAGAAGTAATGACAAATCAAAATTTGGAAAAAAATCCTTGCCTACTTTTAGGCACTTAACGCCCACACACGGCTCAAAATGTTCACTTCTTTATCATAAACAAGCTTAGAACGTAATTAGTTTTCATTCCCAATGCTTTTTTTTACACTGCTTGGAAATATACGAGTACCTCAAAATTTTACTAAAACGCTCGCCGCCGCCAAAAGGTTTAGGATATCTGAATTCGAGAAAGTCGTGGACCTACCTACTATATATATCTACGTTCTCCGAAAATGTCAGCTCAATCGGATTGGCCACTCCAGAGATTATCTCCCTTAATCATTTTGCTGATATATATATATATATATATATATATATATATATATATATATATATATATATATATATATATATATACATATATATATATATATATATATATATATATATATATATATATATATATATATATATATATATATATATATATATATATATATATATACATATATATATATATATATATATATATATATATATATATATATACATATATATATATATATATATATATATATATATATATATTATATATATATATATATATATATATATATATACATATATATATATATATATATATACATATATATATATATATATATTTATATATATATATATATATATATATTTATATATATATATATATATATATATATATATATATATATATATACATACATATATATATACATATATATATATATATATATATATATATATATATATATATATATATATATATATATATAT